>CM067540.1:40130314-41585314 GCA_034509755.1 Anisodus tanguticus | reverse complement strand
TTTGTAACTAACAATCACAAAATCTACTTTTTTCAAAAGACCCATTATTTTTGGAGTTGTATCGTTCCAATTTGAGATTGAATAAGTGTCGTATTCAAATAAACATGATTTACTAAATTAATTATAGTTTAATTACATGACACTAAGTAAGTGTTTCTATTAATTGCTGAATCAATAGCTTAAAGTTTCTCATTAATATTCAAATTATAATACAATAAACTCTATGATGGTACTACTTATCAATTACAAAAATGTTTTGCACCAATTTTAGCGTGATATAAAAGCTTGTAGTTCTACTTAAAAGTATTTTCTAATTAATGATAAGTTAAAAATAAATAATTTCACGTGAGAGAGAATTTGCAGGAGCAACAATTAGCTTAAACTGATACATCAAATTTGAGAACATAACTTCTAGAATAATTGCCTTTTTAGTGAAGCAATAATATATTAGTAACATTAAAGGCTATTCTAGATCATCAACTTTTAAGGGATATTTATATCTATTTATATTTTAGTTGAGAGTTTCCATTTTTATATTAGTACAAATATAAATATCAATATTTAATTAAAAAAATAAGACAGCATAATTAATATGGAGGAAGTGCGGTCAAACCTCTTTATAATGACAATGTTTATCTGAGAATTTCATAGTCGCTATAATGAGGTGTTGTTATATATGTATACTGGCATTTCATGTTTGGATCTCATTTAGCCGTTATAAATGAAAGTACACAAAGAATTATTTTTCTGTACTTTTTATGCTATAAATGAAAATAATATACTTGTTAATTTTAAAATTTCAATTGATTTTCATATCTCATTAGTTAAAAATTAAAATGACTAACAAGTTACAAATAAATCCATGACTAGTTGTACCATACCGATAAAGAATTGAAATCTAAGGAAAATATGCATTTAAAATTAATTGAGAATTTAAATACAATTTCAAGTTTGACGTAAGAATTCTATAATTGTAGGTTATTTCGTAAATTTCAGTCTCTTAGCGATAATACAACGCTAAAATTGACGAATAATTTTGTCCAAACTTTTAGCAAAAGGGAATTCAATATCTTTCCTTTGAAGAATGTCTAAGAGCTTAACAGTTGGTTCTTCTATCTAATCGCAAGTAGCAATAGGTTGAGGCTCTTCATCAACACTTTCGTTGTTAGCTTCTGTATCTGTTGTCTCTTGTTCTTCCACTCCAATCACTTGTACAATAATCTCTTCATTAGTGTAAGTTTCAAGAATTGAAAGAGTTGCATCAAACTCCCTATAAGTGGTAGCATCCATTGCTTAATTGGTGTTATGAGATGTGATTTGGCTATCAACATCCTCAATAAGTTCTACATTTTCACTATTAATATTGGGATTTTCGTCTGTAGGTAGAATTCCGGTATTTCTCCAACAATGGAGAATGATATTTCTACAATTGTAGCTTGTTTCGTAAATTCAAGTCTCTTAGTGATAATATAATGTTTGAATTGACAAATTTTTTTGTCCAAACTTTTAGCAAAAAGGAATTCAATCTTTCCTTTGATGATTGTCATAAATATTTGATATTTAATTTTTTATGCATAATATACTTCTTACAAATATTGAGTATGACTGTTATAGAGAAGTAAATTTATAAAGAGTGTACCGCTATAACGGATGACATTGCTGTTATAGATAGAATGTTGTTATAGAGAAGTAAAAAATAACATAAAAAATCGGTTCAAGAGAAAATCAGACCGTTATAATAAAATGTTATTATAGCGAATGATAATTATAAAAAGATTTGACTGGACACGTAAAATAAAATTTCATTGTGCGTGGGCTGATGATTGGTGACAGAGCCGTGACTCAGCTGGCTTGGCATGAAAAAATGGGTAATACAAATATTTTTGTTTAAAATGAAAAATAAACGCAAATTTAAAAGGAAATTTTTTGTTTCATAATATATTGATTTAAGGTGTCCTACGAATATTTATTTAATAAAAAAATTTGACGCATAAATTGAAATGTGAAAAATATGAATTAATTTTTTCAACGTCTACGAGCTGAGTGGTGACAGAGCCGTGTCTGAGCTGGCTTGGCATGAAAAAATGGGAAGAGTCAAAACACTAATGACTCGTTTGGCACGATAATTATTCAATTTTTTCATAATAATTTTTTATTTTATTTCAAAATTAATGTTTGCTTATTAAATTTTCAAATTCATTTTAAAGTTGCATTCTAAATTTGGAAAGTATTCCAAGATTGTTTTCTAACTTCATTTCATAAATTTCAAATAAAGTGATTTCTTATCTCTTTTGCAAAAGTATAATCAAACATAATTTCATATTCAATTTTGCTGATATTATATTTTTGTGCAGTTGTTAATTTTCAATTTTTTTTAGAATATGAATGCACCATAAAAAAAAGTAAAAATTATATTAAGTTGGAATTGATTCTCAATTCTCTAGGTAATTAACTCAACATCAATCAAGTGCATCATTTAACATTCTCATAACATGAGTGTTATAGTAATATTATACTAATTTTAGAAAATATATGCATAAAAATTTCTAATTTTACGGAGAAATCACGAGTTCTCGTGACTCAAATCTTACTTATAGATTTGCCTATGAGTAGGAGTAACATCTACCTCCCACATTTTTTCAAATCTTTTTTATGAAATTGTAATGAATATGTTATTATTATATTTTTATTAATTTTAAATAAAATAAAAAATATTTGAAATCTATGACCAAACGTCTAATACTAAGATGAAAGAGAGAGTGAGTGACATGGAAAAGCACTAAAATGACTTAACCAGTGAAATGTGTAGGTGTTACTAATATTTGTTCTCTTGGCAAGTTTGAAGGCCACGAACCTACTTCTACCACCACTAGCTAACTTCTCCCAATTCTGTGTTTCACTTTTGTCCACGACTATCTTCCCACTCCCTCTATTTGTTTTTTTTTTTTTTTAATCTCAAACTCAATCATTGATGACATATCAATTAACGACCACAAAAGATAATGATGCGTGTACTCTCCCAACTTCTTCTTTTTTCAAATTTTCTTTTTATTTTCATTGTTAATATTTTTTTGTATGGATGATTTAGTACACTAGATTTGTTAATTTATACGATCAGGGCTTCTGTTGCATCTTTAAAGTTATTTTATTATTTTTATGAGTATTTTATTTATATGATTATGATAGTAACAAATAACTATATATTATGATAATTTGTATAAAATTTTATTTGGTTATTCAGTTGATAAGAAGGAGAAGGAGAAGAAGAAGCAATTATGTAGAAAGATGTGGGACCAGCTGTGGAATAACTTAAGTTTTAATTAATTGTAATTAGGAGTTAGTTCAGTTAGTTATTCTATTAGTTAGTGAAAATTAGTTAGTTAGTTATTCTAATCCTTGCTTGGTCGGTTATGTGTAAATATATATCCAATTGTACTGTTTCATTGTATGATTGAGAAGATATTTTCATTTCCACTTCTTCTCTCTATCATTCTTTCTTCGATTCTCTCTTCTCTGCCATGGATGAGTGATCTCAACATGATATCAGAGCACCAGGTTATGCTTGTACACTCATCAATGGAGAAAGAGGATTGAGTGATTGTTTCTTTTAGTCTCTAGTTCGATTAAAGCTAGGGTTACGAATCAATTGAAGAAGGATATTCCGTAATTATTTTTGTTTGAGTTCGCAGTCCAATTGAAGCTAGGGTTACAATAATCAATCGAACATTCATCGAGGAATTAGTTGATTTGAGTATTGATCTGAGAAATTCTAAATTAAATCAGCTGAGATAATGGCCGGAGATGAAGAAATTGCTACACCGCTTGAGATTCAAAATTAAAATGCTCAGAATACTCATCAATTTGATCAGATTCATCACAATCATCCATTGAATATTAATGCCTCAGATACTCGAGGTTCGATTCTTACCTCAATTCAATTAAAAGGTTCTGAGAATTATGCATTGTGGAGTAAATCTATGAAGATAGTATTGCTAGGTAAGAACAAGTCGAGATTTGTTCTAGGCACCTGTAAGAAAACACATGTAGATCCTAGTTCGCATAAGATGTGGTATCGATGTAATGCTATAATGTTTACTTGAATTCTAAATATTGTCTCTAAGGATCTGTATAGCATAATGATATATGGATCTGATGCTCATGCAGTTTAGGAGGATCTTAGAGAGGTTTGATAAAGTTAATGCATCTAGGTCTTTTTTCATTCACAAAAATATTGCTACACTTACATAAGGAACTGCTAGTGTATCTATGTACTTCTTAATACTTAGGGAACTGTAGGATGAGCTTCAAGCACTCATTCCCTCTCCTTGTTGTCCTTGTCAATCAAAGAAGTATAGTGAGCAATTTTCAAATGCAGAAAGTCTGGCAATTTCTCATGGAATTGAATAAGTCGTATGACCATGCTAAGAGTCAAATTCTTATGACATATCCTGTTCCTAGTGTTAACCAAGCATATGCAATTATTATCAATGTGGTGAGTCAGAGAATGAATGTACATAGTCAGAATGCAGGATTAATTGATGTTGGTGATTCTGTAGCAACTCTTATGACTAACAGATCTCAAGTTGTTGATTCTCATGCATATATGACCAACAGAGCTCCTGCATATGGCTACAACAACAATCTTAGATCCAAATATAATAATTGATTTGATAAATCTCAACTCTACTCCGAGTTCTGCAAGTTTAAAGGTTATACTAAGGACAATTGTTACAAACTGCATGGCTATCCAACCCATTTCAAGTTCAAAAATAAGGGAGGACCGGCTAACTCTTATGCCAATAATGCAATGAATTCAACAGTTCAATCTTATAATGATCAATATTACTCACAATGCTCCAACTCATCTACTTCTACTAGCTCAGGACCAGGTCCCTCAACATCACATGCACCTATGCAATACTTCACTCAGGATCAATATTCTCAGATTCTATAGATGCTTAAAGGAAAGGACAATGAACCTGTTGCTAACACTGTTAGGATGAGCTCAAGAGCAAATACATCAAGAGGTACTTCAGGAACATCTGCTACAACATGTATACATGCCTTTTATGTTCTTCTATCTAAGTTAGTTGAATCTAATTGGATAGTAGACACTGGAGCATCTAATCACATGGTGTATAGTATCAACCTCCTCAAAAGACTCAAAGTGATGAGCATGTAAAGTAAGAATAAAGTGCATTTACCAACTGGTGAGCAAGTGGATATCAGTCATATAGGATATATATCTATACTACAGGATAAAATAATTCAGAATGTCTTGTATATACCAGAGTTCAAATATAACCTGTTATCACTTTCAAATATTACCAAGGAATTAGGTTGCATGGTAGCATTCTTTTCTGAATTTTGTGTCTTTCAGGACATCTCAAGTGGAAAGGTGCTAGAGATTGGTAGAGAAAAAAATGGATTGTACATCCTACAAGCAGATAAGGCACGCTCAAGGAAGTGTAAAAATTCAAAGTCATCTGAGTTGGTTACTTCTAATAATGTCACTAGTAGTGGTATGATTGCTGAAAAGAAAGTGTATGATAGTAATATGTGGCATAGGAGACTAGGTCATGCACCTATCAAAGTATTAAGTCATATTGTTTTTTTGCGTAATGTGAAATTCAAAGATCATATATGTATTGTTTGTTCTTTTGAAAAGCAATTAAGATTATCTTTTCCTACTAGCATTACTCAATCTCAAGGTATTTTTTATTTGATACATGCTGATGTATGGGGTCCCTATAGAGTGCCAACCTATAATGGAAAAAGGTATTTTCTAACACTTGTTGATCATTATTCAAAGTATATTTAGGTTTTTCTGATGACAACTAAATTAGATGCTATAGTACTTCTATGAGATTTTCTTCTCATAGTTAGAAATAAGTTTGGTAAGAAAATAAAGTGTTTGTGAATTGATAGTAGAACGGAGTTTCTAAATGAACAAGTTAGTTGTCTATTTAAGAAGAATGGTATGCATCATCAGAGTTCTTGTGTGTACACACCCCAGCAGAATGAGGTGGTGGAAAGAAGAAACATAATTATTTTGAATATGGCCAGAGCTTTGAGATTTCAAGCTAATATACCCCTAAGGTTTCGGGGTCACTGTGTGTCTACTGCAGTGTATCTTTTGAATAGGTTGCCTAATCAGATTCTACTTAGAGTGTCTCCTTATGAGAAACAATTTCATTCCCCTTATTTAATTCAACATTTCAGGGTCTTTAGTTGTTCATGTTATGCTTCTAAGGTGACAAAATCAGACAAATTTAGTCATAGAGTTATCCTTCTATTTATTTTGGTTACTCTTCTTCTCAGAAAGGCTATCTGTTGTTTGATCTATACTCTAAAGATATATTTGTAAGAAGAGATATTGTGTTCAAATAGTATATATTTCCCTTCAAAAGTCCTTAGTATGATATTTCTCATATATTCCATGTGGTCTGTCTCAATGATGATGAAGATGTGTTAACTACCTTTTCTCATGTTCTTGAGAATCTATCTTCTGTTGTTCTTTCACCAACGGAGCTAGTTTTACCTGATCAGGCTGTTATACCACCTTCTCCCATTCTTGCTAATCCACATATTAGTGTTTCTTCTACGCATGTTAGAAGTTCAGCCAGATAGTCCAAACCACTTGCTTGGATGGCTAACTATGTGATGCCTTTAAAACCAGTATCATGTGCTTATCCCTTAGCCAACTATGTATATTATGAACATATATCTTCTCCTTATAAGGCCTCCTTAACTGCTTATTCAGAAATTGTAGAGCCCAGATAATTTATTGAAGCCAGCAAAGACCCTTTGTGGGTGCAAGACTATGAAAGCTGAACTTGATACTCTAAGAGATAATCAAACATGATCTATTGTTAATTTACCGGCTGACAACCATCAAATTGGTGTAAGTTGGTATTTAAGGTAAGTACAGGTCCATGGGAAGTGGAGAGATAAAAGATAGACTGATAGCCAAATGCTACAGTTAACAAGAGTGATTGGATTACTCTGAAACATTTTCTCATGTGGCTAAGATAGTCACAGTGAGAGTTGTAGTTTCCTTAGCAGCATCTGCTGCATGGTATTTTTTCAAATAAATGTCCATAATGCCTTTTTTCAAGGTGACCCGGTGGAAGAGTCTACATGCACATTCCTGATGGCTTTACAAGCCAGGGGAGTCTTAAAGGAAAGTGTACAAACTTCACAAATCTTTATATGGTTAAAACAAGCCCCCAGGTAATGGAATCTAAATTGACTGAAGCAATGACATAGATGGGTTTTGTACAATCTCACTATGACTATTCATTGTTCACTCAGCAGAATGAAGGTGTCATTCTTATTATATTGGTTTATGTAGATGATTTACTAGTGACATGTAACAATTTGACGCTTATTCAGCAAGTAAGGAAAGATCTTCAAGCTAAGTTCAAAATGAAGGATTTGGGAGAGTTGAAGTATTTCTAAGGATTGAGTTCTCTGGGTCTGAAAAGGGAATTCATCTATGTCAAAGGAAGTATGCTCTTGAGATGGTTTTAGAACTAGGACTTAACTGGTAGCAAGCCAACTGCTACTCCTCTTGAGTTTAATCATAAACTTACATCAGTTGAATATGATAGAATGGTTTCAACCTGAAACCACTGAAAATGATACCCTACTTGTTGACAAAGGATCAAAGAATTGTAGGAAGATTATTGTACTTAACCATGACAAGACCTGATCTTACTTTTATAGTTCAAGTTCTCAGTCAACATATGCATGCACCAAGGATTTCATATATGAAAACAATTATGAGATTTGTTAAATATATTAAAGGAGCTGCAGGTCTTGGATTATTCATGCTTGTTGATGGTAACATGAATCGAGTGGCATATTGTGCTTCTGATTGTGGATCATATGTTGAGACCATGAGGTTTGTCACAGGATATGTGATGAAACTTAGAGATGCACTAATATCTTAGAAGTCAATGAAGCAACAAACAATATCTAGAAGTTCAACTAAAGGCAGAGTTCAGAAGTATGGTATCAATTGTGGATGAAGTAACTTGGTTGAAGGGCTTATTTGGAGAATTAGGAGTGAAGTTGAAGTTGCTATACAACTTTTTTGTGATAGCAAGGCTGCTATCCAAATAGTTGCATAACTTATCTTTCATGAAAGAACCAAACACATTGACATAGATTGTCA
The DNA here is from genome assembly GCA_034509755.1 of Anisodus tanguticus. Lineage (NCBI taxonomy): Eukaryota > Viridiplantae > Streptophyta > Magnoliopsida > Solanales > Solanaceae > Anisodus > Anisodus tanguticus. The sequence continues at coordinate 41,577,135 of CM067540.1, read as the reverse complement.
TTTTGTGAGAGAGAAAAATATAAGAAGGGCTTATACAGACTGAGCATATTGGTATAAAGGACAACTTGCAGATCTTCTTATTAAGGCACTTTGTAGACCACAACATGAATACTTGGTAGTCAAGTTGGGAATGAAGAACCTGTTTTCATCCATTAGCTTGAGGGGAGTGTAGAAAGATGTGGAACTAGCTATGGAGTAGCTTAAGTTTTAATTAATTGTAATTAGGAGTTAGTTACAGTTAGTTAGTAGAAGTTAGTTGTAAAATTCTGATTTGTTACAAAGTAATAATAATAATATTATTATTAATAATAATAATAATAATAAAAAAAAACCATCTGCATCTTCATTCCCCGTTCCCCTTACAATCTGCACGTACAATCCCCCCCTTCCCCTTTAATCTCCCTCAATCTCTTCTCCTTCCACCTCTCACAAGTTACACACACAAAACTCATTATATATTCTACATAGCACAAAAGAAATCACTTAGCACAAAGAACAAAAAAATCAGAAAAAAATACCAAGAGCAAGAATCAGAAAACTACCAAGAGAGCAAAAAGGGAAATGATTAGTTGGAGTTTGAAAGTTCATTTGCAGTACGAAGCAACAAAAAGTGAGTTCTCTCACTCATAACTCTTAGTAAAATTCTTTATTTTAAGTTACAATACATGTTAGAATATAATCCGGATGTTGGAAGAATAATCATGAAATTATTATTAATAGGCTATTTAATAACTAGTTTGGGTCATGAAATTACAATCTGTTTCGCTACGTTATACTTGTTATATTTGGATGAAATTTTACAGGGTTTTACATATCTCCTTCACGATCAGATTGAGTCCAAGCGAGGCTCAAACCGACATACGGTTTTAGAGTTATCGCGATTTAAAGTTTCTGCCTCAGATCGAATGATATCCGGAAGGCAGAACATATAGCGGAATAACTGAATATTTAGGTGAGGAATCAGAAAAGTTTTTCTGAATTAAAGTTTTAGATTTCTCTGTTGTCAACAGTTTGAGACTTTACGGAGATAAATCTGAATTACGGATACAAAGTTATGACTGTTTTAAGATTATGTTTTATTTTACAAAAATCTGGTGAAATAGTTTTCTGAGAGTTGTTAAAACAAGAGAATTGAATGTTTTGGTGAGGAATCTGAAACGTTGTACTGAATAAAAGTTCTATATTTATCCGTTATAGACAGTTTGAGACTTTACGGAGATAATTTCGACTTACGGATAAAACGTTATGACTGTTTTAAGATTGTGTTTTGTTTTACAAAATTTCTGGCGAGACAGTTTTCATAGGGTTGTTTCTTGCATGAGTTTGTGCTAGTTACACTAAGTATTTTTAGAGGAAACTTGGGATAGTGATAGGTCCACGTGTTACCTTCGGCTCGGCGTAAGAAACACCTTATTTGAATTTACGGTTCGAGAGTTATAACCCTTACAAGTGAGAAGGGCGAAAAGTTGAAAGAAGGAAATATTATATGTATACAATTATATAGATGCATTGGATCGGCTTGAACGTACCGCAACGAATATATAAATGCATTGGATCGGGTTGCACGTACCGCAACAAATATATAAATGCATTGGATCGAGTTGCACGTACCACAACAAATATATAAATGCATTGGATCGGGTTGCGCGTACCGCAACAAATATATAAATGCATTAGATCGGGTTGCACGTACCGAAATAAATATATAAATGCATTGGATCAGGTTGCACGGACCGCAACAAATATATAAATGCATTGGATCGGGTTGCACTACCGCAACAAATATATAATATGTTATATGGGATAAAGCAGTGGTACTGATTAAACTAAGTATTTCCTAGGACGAGTGGGGAGGAGATGTTGTACGTAAATATTTATTGGCTTATATATTGAAAGTGTTGAAATCTGTTTTTCACAACATGCTTATTATGTTTATAATATGATTATAATTAGAATATTGTGAGGTAACTTTGGATTGTAAGGCGAGGTTCTCACTCAACCCCGGATGGTAGGGCTGACTCTTTTAACTAACATGTTTCAGGAAAGCGCGATAAGGGGAAAGTTCCACAACAGGGCTAGCGATCGTCCCGCAGTCCCATTTGTTCCATCAATCCATTGCTTCGGACTTGGTGACTTTCGTTCTTAAATAAGTAGGTGGAGAAGTTAGTCTCATTATCTCGGGGGATGGCCCATGTGAGATGGTTTCCTTTCAAACTTCGAAATTTCTATTTCCATATGTGGAATTTCCATTTAGTCTAGGTAGAAGTTATGGTTGTACGAGCATGGGCTCGCGCTCTTATTAATTAAGTACAGAACAATTTTACTTTTGTTGTTATTACTACTTCCGCACTTAAACACACGTTTAATTTGAAAATAAGTGTATTAAAATGGTTCACTTGGAGGAAAAAGGGAAGATTGTCCAGGTGCCATCACGCCCTAAGGGAAAACTTGAGAAAAGTCGGGGCGTGACATTAGTTAGTTAGTCAAATCCTAGCATAGGAGGTTATGTGTAAATATATATCCATCCGTACTATTTCATTGGATGAACGGAAATATATTTTCATTTCCACTTCTTCTCTCTATCATTTTCTTCTTCGACTCTCTCTTCTTTGCCATGGTTGAGTGATCTCAACAAATTCAACTTATAAGTCGAACTAAAAATTCGAATTATCCAAATTGATTTATTCGAAGCCGACCTAAAAAATCTGATCCAATCAAAACGTATTTGGATCAGATTCGGATTACATGTTGCGAAAGTCGAAAATCAAAATTATAATCAGAAATGTGCTAAATCCGATCCGACCCGATCCGATCCGACCGCTGAACATGCCTAATACTGACCCCTTCCTCCCTCCTGCACTTAACCTTGGCAGCCAAGTTAGTCTCTATACCAGGAAATAAAAGACATAAACCAATGTAAATATTTAATCCTCATCGAGTGTTTTCCTAATTTATTATAATTAAATAATTTAATAATATAAAAATAAATATACGTGAACTAATCATAATTAAGTACTCTAGAAGTATATAGACAAAACACATAATATATATTTATTCGTTTGGTGTAACATTCATGAGAATAAATATTTATACAGGAACCACAAAATGAGTTCCTTCTAAGTCCCAGGATTCGGGTTGCTGCATATGAGGAAAAAGGCAAATTGAAGGACCGTAGAATATTTTCTTGTAAATGACCTAGAAGTCAATACGTACTTAATTTAATTCTTTTAATAATTGAATCAATTTGTGTATTGTTACTTTATGATCTGTAAACTGTATGTTAATAATAGTGCGAAACAAATTGTATGCCATTAGTAATACTACCTTTTTGTCGATTTAAGGTGCTTTGGTGTTTCATGGGATTAGACACAAATTTTCTATAAGAGGTCATTAATGGTAATAAATTTGTTTTTAAGATGCTCAATTGAACTTTATTTACATTTGCAAATTTTAATTTTTTTTATACGTACATTCTATGATCTATGAAATAGTTGTTGGAAATTTGCCTTTGGTGGGGAGGTGCGTCCACCCGTATTTAATGACTTAAACACTAGAGTTCCGTATGTTGGAGGCTTTGTCTCTTCACACATGCATAATCTACTAAGCGAGTAGATGACCGTAGAGCCAAGAATCGTCAAATTTCATTGAGAAATGAAAGAGATATTGGTCCACGAAGTAAGATGTTTGAGGCATGAAAATATGGTGTGGGACAAATCTACCACATCAGTGGGAAAAAGAAGAATTGTTCTCTTTATAAGTCTCAAAATTGGCTAAGGGTTTGGGACCCCAAGGGGTAACCCATGTGTTTGAAGGAGGGAGGACCTAGATGTGCTTGGGTTCAAGGCTGGGTCGTGGGCCTTGGGCTTTGGGCTTCTTCTGATAGACCCCAAATTGTTTAATATTTACAGTTTGGTCCCTGAAGTTTCTGAAAAGATAAAATTGGGAACGACGGAAGGCAGAAAGTTTCTGCCTACCGTGGCAGTTCTGAATATTACCTACTTGTTTATCCTTTCGAACACTTGTAATATTTATTTACTTCCCGTACTGCTTTACATATCCAACAAGTTTAAGACAAGATTCTCTATTAGTGTTCGAAAGATGTCGGTCAAAAGTTGTGTGACCAAATCTGGATATGGCTGTGGTCAACGTGTTCATGGTGTCACCGCTCCTGAGAGTGGTGGGAAAAAGCATCCACGAGAGGCTGAGGAAGTGACTGAAGTGGGCCAGAATCCGAAATTGGGATAAATAATTTTTCTTTCTTATCAAAAAATAAGATTAAATAATGTCTGATTAAAAAGGGCTTAAAGTAAGGAGGAATATGAAAATGTTTTCCGAAATAATTTATATTCCTTACGCTTTAAAATCAGAAGTTTAATCTCATCTTCCTTCCCGTTTAAAGATTGGATTTTGTAAACGACTTAAAAAGATCTGTTCTTTTAAGTGTAATTATTAAAAGTGTGTAAAATATGTTCGCACATACGAGGGAGAAAGATCCACTGACTGTGCGAAAACTGTTACCATTCTTAAGTAAACACCAAGAATTGTCTGGGCACCAATAATAAGGGAAGAAGACTAAAAGCTAAAGACGTTGAGCCTGTCACACTATTTGATAGAAGATCCTTCATAGGATGATATTGGACACTCAGTTATACAAAGCCTACGGGCGACTGGAGTGGGGCCAGAAATCACTTCATAGGAAAAGTAATTGACACCTAGTGTGGTGGGCCAGAATTTCCAGGTCTCTAATGATCTGAAGGCCAAAAGAAAGGCAGAAAAGTAATGGACACCTAGTGAGGTGGGCCAGAGTTTCCAGGTCTTAAATGTTCTGAAGGCCAAAAGAAATTGGACACTCAGTCTGCCAAAGCAACTGGAGTGGGCCAGAGTATCTAGATCACATATGATCCGGTTACGCCCTAACCACGGGCAAGAGGTTGTTCATGTGAAGCAACGCCACCTCTAAAGTAGAAAGGGTTGGAGAGGTTGTCCTCAATAGGACTTCAGAGAATGATATCACTCCAAAATGAGGTGATACATGTCCCAAAACTTGGTTAAGGGACGCTGTTGGTCAAGCTGGTTTGAGACTAGTCCAACAGGTCTGTGATAACTAAGAATGGTACAGTATGTCTATAGCTAAATGAATGATGTATTTGTAATCTGTGCACCTATGCCATCATAGATTAAGACACGTTAACTAGAAAGTCATTCAAAAGCTAACGAAGTTGAGATTGTTGCCTTCTGTCGACATAAACCATCAAAATAAATGTGAGGTAGGCGAAGAGGCAAACTCACCTTTCCAAATTCCGTCAAAGGAATAGTGAAAGAAGCACCGCTCCTCTAGAACTTAGTCACACCTACATGGGTGATTTGAAATTTATACAAAATAGAGGGGGGAGACAAGTACTTTGTGACCTTCATTGATGATGGTACAACGTATTGCATCCTTTGTTTGTAGTAAAGCAAAGATGAAGTTGTTGAAGCGGATAAGCGCTACAAAGCAGAAGTTAAAAATCAACTAAGCCTACGGATTAAGGAATTTATAGTGATAGAGGGGGAGACTGTGTAGCATCGTTCATCAAACGACTGCTCATTACTCTCCTCAGTCTAACGGTGTTAGCCAAGCGCAAAGTCGTACGCCCTAATTATGTGGGGCAAAGCGATCCTTACCGCTAATGCGATTCTCAACAGAACTCCGCATAAGGATAATGATAACTCTCCGTGTGAAACATGGAAATGATCTCACATACAAATGTTGTGATGTGGGGTGGCTTGGTAGAGATTGGAATACCGTAACAGGTCAAGTTGGACCTAAGACTGTAAATTGCATATCCACTGGATCTGCAAATAACAGTAGTGCTTATCGCCTCTTGGCGTTAAAGAATGCTGAATTCTTTGAAGATAACTTTCCTTGAAAAGGAAAAATGACTAATTGCTCGAGGTTAACAAGAACCCGCGAGGGCCTGACTTTCCGGAACTAGACGTTTTGGATCTACAGGACTCGGATGTTGCTGTCTATCCGGAGCTTAATATTCCAGATCTACAGAACTCAGGGATTCTAGATATTGAACCGAGAAAGAGCAAAGAGGGGACAAAGACTTGTTCCAGGCCTTCTAGCTTGTATGGTTGAGAATGAACCATGGACAATTAACAAAGAATTATCATCTCCAGAAGCGCTGCTTTGGAAAGAAGCCATAGAGAGAAATATATTCCATCATATAGAACCATACTCAACCATACTTATGTAATGGTTGACCTTCCTCCGGAAAAAGAACATTTGGGTTGTAAAAGTGGATACTCAAAAGTGAGTACAAAGTAGATGGATCTACCGACGAGTATAAGGCCTCAGCTACTTGTACATGTGCTTCCCTGTGAATATCTTAACATCCAGGGCCATTGCAGTTTTGTGTGGCATGGATGTTGAAACAGCCTTCCTAATCGGAGAGTTGGAAGGGGAGGATCAGAGTTGGTTTGCTAGACTGTTGGGCTTCTTCTTGAACTTTCATTTTGGTCCCTGAAATGTTTACATTTTGGTCCTGGAAGTTTCAGATAAAACAGAAACAATGAATCTGACCACAGAAACATTGACTCTGAAGTTAGAAAGTCAACAGTTGGAAAACCAACAGTCTGAGAGTGGAAGTTATATTGAAACAAAAGATATGGGTATCACATATGACATCTTAGGAATTGGATTTCTAAGACATCTAACGGACTGGTCTAACTCCAAACTCAGTTGTGAGATAATTGACAGTCTCATTGAAGTCACCAATAGATATGAATCATAGAACTGATTGGAATCATGGTGCACCCATAGACAAGGAGCGATATGTGCAGGTCACATGTAGTTTAATGTATTGTACACACGACCTGGTATCAGCCTACAAAGCAGATCAGTTGAACTAAGGTTCACTTGTGATACTAGAAATAATCAATAGAAGGCGTTAAGTCGGATATGACGATATCTGAAATATTCGCTTATCTACGGATTATGGTATTCTGGATGTCCAGCGGTTCTAGGAGAACATAGTGATGCAAACTGGACATCAGATGTGAAGAACACCAAAGCCACAAGTAAATATGTATGGTGGGTCCTGGAAAATCCTCTAAGCATACTTGCATCGGCCGATTCATGATGGAGTCAGAGTTTATCGCTTTATACAAAGCATGAAAGAAGTTGAGTAACTTCACGACTCCTTAGAGGACGTCCCTTATTAGGAGAAACCAGTGCCTTCAACAGTTATACACTGTGGCTAGCCTGTCGGCTTCAGAAAGGACACGGATGACGGCGTCCGGACATATCTGTCAGGATCTATCGGATACATAAGACCGTATGACAGTTGATCATCACGGGTGTCATTTCCTTGATTACTAATCAAAGGATATAACAGACCCTTTTAACTAATGGACTACACGGAGATCAAGTGTTCTGCATGTCTAGGGAAATGGGCTTAAAACCCAAACAATATGAACCTTTGTGGTGGTAATCCAACCATACTGACTGGAGATCCCAAGAATTGGGTTCAATGGGAAAACTAAGCTGTAAAAGGCTCAGTTGAGCGTTTCGGTGGAAGCAAGAGCACCTCAGATGATGATTTCTATAGGGAAACATGAATCAAAAGTTGTTTCCGCGATAGACATTAAAGTGCTACCTGCATGGTAGGTAAAAGTTAAGCTTCCAAACTTTTAACGATCCTCAAACGGTTGAAGTTGAGGTTGGGAAAACTTTTAATGATTTCTAACACTTGTGAAGTGTGGTATAGCAGGATACCTTGTAGGAGATCAACTATTTAAGTACGAGGACAGGTCGCCTCAAATGAACGCACTTAAGAATCCAAGTGTGTCCATGGCCACAACGGACAAAACAATAAGAAGAAAACGAATAAGAAGAGTAATTGTGTTGGTATCATTGTCTTGACTTACACTAAACACTGATGGTTCAAGACATCACGTTCACCGCGCAGTAAGTAAGTCCGGTGGTATTCAACTAGGGAAGGTTCAAAGCAGAAGCTACCTCTCATGATGTAATATCTTTTTGCTGAAAGATTGCAGAAAGTAGGCACCATGTGTGTGCGCCAAAATCTCTTTCAAGAGGGTATTGTTGGAAATTTGCCTTTGGTGGGGAGGTGCGTCCACCCGTATTTAATGACTTATACACTAGAGTTCCGTATGTTGGAGGCTTTGTCTCTTCACACATGCATAATCTACTAAGTGAGTAGATGACCGTAGGGCCAAGAATCGTCAAATTTCATTAAGAAATGAAAGAGATATTGGTCCACGAAGTAAGGTGTTTGAGGCATGGAAATATGGTGTGGGACAAATCTACCACATCGGTGGGAAAAAGGAAGAATTGTTCTCTTTATAAGTCTCAAAATTGGCTAAGGGTTTGGGACCGCAAGGAGTAACCCATGTGTTTGAAGGAGGGAGGACCTAGATGTGCTTGGGTTCAAGGCTAAGCCCACACGCGCGCCGCCGCCGCCCGCCCTTCCTGTCCGGTCCGGGTCACGGGTCACGGGTCATGGGCCTTGGGCTTTGGGCTTCTTCTGATAGACCCCAAATTGTTTAATATTTATAGTTTGGTCCCTGGAGTTTCTGAAAATATGAAATTGGGAACGACGGCAGGCAGAAAGTTTCTGCCTACCGTTTGAGTTGGTTTTTTTTGGAACGTTGCACATTAGATCAGCCATTACTTGGCTGATTAACTCCCTCACTAATGGTCATAAACAACCATTACTTGGCTGAGTAATACCCCCTCACTAATGGCCATTACTTGGCCATAAACAGCCATAACTTCGCAGTTGAGGAGTCCTTCCCTTATGCTATATATTGGTGTCTTTTGGCACAATTGTAGAGACTACACTACACTATATACAACACAGAGACAGAAGAGAGCACAACACACATTCTGTCCAAAACGTGACCAGAAACAGTGGACAAAAACAGACTCTTCCTTCCTTTTCTATTATCAACCTATTTGCTTTGTAGTGTTCATTAGTTGCTGTTTTATCTTGGGAGACTATTGCCCGTTAACGTAAAAACATATATACGGGGCAATCTTGTCTTAAAAGACAGAGAGCCATCTCTCGACTCAGCCACAATTGTAACAATCCATATTTAGTGTTTCTTGATTTCAGGTTATCAAGATCCAACGCTCAACAAGCTTGCGGCAGTTCTGAATATTGTCTACTTGTTTATCCTTTCGAACACTTGTAATATTTATTTACTTCCCGTACTGCTTTACATATCCAACAATAGTACTATGGTAGTATAAGTTTTTTCGGGACATTCATCTAAGAGGGTTATGTCGGTATACAATGGTGGAGGCAGGATTTCCACCGAGGGGTTCAAAATGTAAAGGAGTAAAACTAACTTTAGTCCGCTATATTTTAACTTGGCTTGTCATGTCTTGTTTGACATTTCTTCCTACTTTTGCTCTGCCATCAAGCGCTTCTTAAATTTTTTTGTGTTTTTTTCTCTTTCACTTTGTAGTGTTCTATTTTATTTTATACTTTTTATTTTTTTCTTTCAAATTTGTGCCCCTTCAATCATATATTACTTTGAGAATCGTCAAGGTTCTTAAAAAGATATAAAGATTGAATGACTAATAGTATAATACATATTCAGTGCTCAATAAAAAATAAATAAATAAAAAGTGCTAAATAAATGACGATGTCATAGTTGATAAGATTAACTATTCAATATACTTAGAACAAAAAATTTATTTTAACAATAGAGTACAAGTAGCCATAATTAAAATCACTTTGCAAATGCTGATGTGCCCAAATTTTTTAAATTGATAAAATCTTTAATATTTTGTATTAATGGTGTTTAAAAGTTGATGAAGTCTTTATTTGCAAGAACTTAAAACGTTAAAACATAAAAAGTAATTAACAAAGTGCATAGGAAAAGACCAACCCAAAAGAGCTAGCAGAACAATTAGTTTTTATTCCACAGAATATATTGATTGATAGAATCAGTTATAGAACTATATGTGCTCCATTATTTAAATGATGAAGGACTATTAGTGTTTCACCTCAAAATATAGGATCATTTCGAGCAATCCAACTATAAAGAACCATTTTGGATCTTATCTCCATAAAAGTATTACCTGCGATGTCAAGTCAACTTTGAATCCCCTTAACCATTGAGCCAAATTTCTCAATTGTGTCAAAGGGTTCATTATAAGATATATATTAAAAAATCACATATTTGACATTACGTATACAAAATAATTTTCCAGAGAAAGGGTTCATTTGAACCCCTTATCTACCACCTAGCTCCGCCCCAGTTTGTATATTTAGGACATTGTCCATGTTTGTTCAAGACAATTCAACTTCAATCAAGTAACACAAATTGATAGATGAAAATCAGCTTTAGCACAAGTTTAGCCGGTTCAGAATCTGTTGGAAATTTACTAATGTGGAATTAAGTTTATCCCGTTATTTATGACTCGAGGGCCCCGCACGTCGGAAATATCATTTCCACACACGTGCAATCTTAGTGCCAAGTATCGTAAATTTCGTTAATGAAAGAGATATTGGTACGTAAGTGAAATGTTTGAGACATAGAATGATGAATGGTTATTTGCTAAATGACAAGTGTTCCACGTTGATAAACGAAGGAAGGAGTGTGCGAGGTGTAAGATGGAACGGGTCGGAAAAGGGCCGCAGAGCCGAGAAGGGCCGCGGCGCCCCCTAGCAGCGCGTGACTGGCAGTAACTTTCGTCGGCTTTCTGGAACTGTGACGCTAAATGCTGTAGTGCCGCGTCGCTTCCCAGGCAGTGTTTGCTCGACGGAATCCCAAAGGTTTGGCTGTTGAGGGGGCTTCAATGGCATTGAAACCACCCAATAATGACCATTACTTGGACCATTATGTTGTTGCATTACTTGGGGTTAAATGTCATCCATTACATGGCAATTGATTGCCATTGTGGGGCACTTGAATAGGCCATCTTACACACCTATAAATTGAAGCCTTGACTCAATTCTATAGATGACCATGAGAACATATATGAACATATGAACAGAAAAACAAGTTCTCAACACCACAAAGAGATCAGATTTTCCTGATAAGCAATCATTCTCTTAGCAATCTTCATTATTCGTGTTCTTCGCTGAGATCATTTGTGTAGGCTTTGCACACTTGATAGTTTGTTGTTTTATCTTGGGAGACTATTGTCCACACTTCCGTAAAGCCTATATACGGGGGCAATCTTGTCTTAAAGACAGAGAGCCATCTCTCGACTCAGCCGGTGGTGTTGTGGTTTATCTAATTGGTTGCTAAGTGTTTCAGGTGTAAACTTAACAGACGAAGGACTCTAACCGTTCATATTCTCAGCGGATCTACAAGCCACAAGTGTAGCAGTTCATGTTCTTGTATTTCCGAATACAAATTCTATATTTGAAGTTTAATTCAAGATCAAGATATTGACAACTTGTTGTTGTCCTAATTGTTGTTTATCCTTTCGATCACTGTAATAGTTATTTACTATTCCCGTTGTTGCTTTACATATTCCAACAGAATCAACTTCAGACAAACAAAATTAATATTGCAAAAATTTGTGGATGAAGTTTGACTTGCCAAGGCCAGACTTTACACCGACAATCACGCTTGAAGTTTGGCTTGCCAAAGTCAAACTTCAAACATGTGTGTATGAAGTTTCAAACATATATGTTCGAAACTGAAAGTAGAATTTCTGAAATTTGAACTATCAATCTTTAGTCCTACCATGTTTTCAAGCTTTACCAAACAACACCTACTAAATTTAAATTCAATTTTCATATTCGAAATTCAAGACCAACTTTCTCAAACTTGCAAAAATGTTAATTTATCAATATTTTCAACAACACCCGCTTGAATTAAATTCACTTCTCATATTTGAATTAAGTACCTACTTCTTCAAGCTTCTAATTGAAAAAACTAGAACAAAACCCTCTAAAAATATTGGAGCCCCAAAAAATTACTACCATTAGCGCAATTCTTTTTCTTCACTTGTTTTTTCTTTCAAAATTCTTAAGCACACTTGTATGCGTATCTTTTTTACCAAATTAATTCTATCACCAAAATTTGCTAAATTTTACTTAGAGAAAATTTTAGAAAAAATAAAGAACATTAATTGTAAACTTTTCTTTAGAAATATAATATCAAATTGATTAAAACAATTGTCCACGCGGATAAAATAAAATATTGAAACATTGATTATACTTGACTTTTGTTGGATTTTCATATCTCCTCTCTATGCATCATTATATTCTAATTTCTAAATATGCGATGATACAAGTGAATATTGAGGAAATAAAATTTGAGCGCTATATGACTATTAAATAATCCAAATGACATCAAAGTATTGGGAATGTCATCATCATAATGAAATTCAAAACAAAAGGTAGCTATAGTTTTCTTATCTTGAAAAGGAAGGTAGCTATTGTTATTTAAACGTAAAAGGCTCAAAAATGTCTTCTAACCTATTGAAATGGTTCAAATATGTTCTTCTCCCCCTATTGAGTTAAAAATAACCTTAATATTTATTTTAGGTTTAAAAATGTCCTTTAGTTAACAGAAATATGATATGAAATTTCATTAAATAAGTGGCAATTTTTTATTGGTCCACATAAACTTATGACCCACTTAAAAGATCTGATCTAAATCTAATATCCAAACCCATTTCTAATGAACCTAACCCATCTTTTACACCTCTTATTCCTTTCACATAGTGATTTAAGCTTTCCCTCTCTTCTTTCTTCCTCTCCTTTTATTTGGTATGTGTTGACACAACCTCGAGGGCAGATATTCCAATCCTAGTCGGGAATTTATCAAACTGATAGAGGATGAGACAACTAGACACCTTTTATCACACCTCGTACCTCCAAACTAAGCCTTGTTCATGATTAAGGAGTGTAGAAAACCAAGACGAGGAGTTAAAGTTGAAAATCTAATTTCAGTTCTGTAAATTCTGTTTTACGCCAAAAATAAACAGACCATAAAACGTGTTACGGACCGTCGAATTATACCGTATAAATCACCATCGATACTGAAGGTATATGGTAGGATTATATGGATCGTATAGAATAGATGGTCCATCCTTTTTGACCGTAAAGCCCCCCCTCCCCCCCCCTCAATTTTGGTAGTCACTGGAAATCAGCTTCAGGTGACGGTTGTTTTTGACGGACTGTACAAAATGGTATGGCTCGTCCCTCTCATTATACATAATTATATGGCCCATACTCAGACTGTATAAAAAAGCGACGGACCATACAAATCGACCGTAAAATCCCCGATGGGCTGAGCAATATAAATACGCAGACTTAGTTCTAAAAATCAGTTTTCTTATTTTTTTTCAAGCCTTAGAACGAAGTTCTCTTCTTCCATCATCATCACAAATCAAGGTAAGTCCTTTTCATTTACTTTCACGCGATTCTAATCAAATATACTTAATTCCTAAGTGAAATCATTGATTCTTAACCTAGAGTTTTCGAGAAAACCCAACCCAAGAGATTAAAGTGCAAGCTTTGGGTTTTTACTTCAAATATAAGATTTTTAATACAAGTATTGGAGCGAATAGGGTATGTAGAGCTTCTACCCACGTGTGGAAACATCATTCTTCTTCCCCATGCCACATTTCCCATGAAATCATGAAATTCCATAACTTAGGGGTTTTATATCCTGTTCATGATTATCCTAAACTACATATATCATGATATACCATGTTGTATTACTAATTCATTGTTATGTTCTTGATATTCCATTATGGTTATTAGGAATCCGTACGTAATCCATGAATACCCATAACCTTGAATTCCATGGGTTCTTAAATACAAGTCATGAACCATTACTACTCAATTTCATGAAATTATACATATTTTCATGTTTTACACAAGTTATATTATATATTTATTTACATGCTAAATTATAATCACAAATCATGTTTTCAAGTTATATTTTCATGAAATTCATGATCCTACAAGCCAACTATATTCATGTTCATATTTTGGGAGTCGTACAAATTATCGAGAAGGCTCAGACAACCTAAAACTATTTTTGCCAGCGTAGGATAAGGATCGCTCCGCCTAGAGGATGATACCTTCATGTTACTTCTTTGTGGGATTATTGGATACATCATGTCATGTTCATGTCTCGTACCCCAGCAAGGTACGGTATGACTTAGCTGATCGGGTAGAGATCAAACGTCACATTCACACATGGTGGTTACATGTCGATTTTGTTAATGCTCTCCCACATATATACAGATATACAATTATTCAGATTTGATGCATATTATTATACTGATGTTATATCATGGTCATGTTTATTGTTCAGATTCAGTTTCATGTACCTATTATTTCATGTGCCTGCTTATTATTTTAGTTTCTTTACATACAATACAATTCAAATGTACTAACGTCCCTTTGCCCGAGGCCTACACTTCACGGTGTAGGTATTGAGTTTCAGGACGATGGATTTACACGCTAGAATTTCACCTGTATCACCTATTGGTGAGCTCCATTTCATTCGGGGTATTAGTTGGTTACTTTTATGACTAAATTTTAGAGTAGAGGTATGCCAGGGCCTTGTCCTGGTAAATCGTTTTGCATTCAGGCTCATGTTTAAGAGGTTTCATAGACTAGACTAGTTTAGCATGTCATGTTAGATTCAGTATTCAGGCTTATCATGATTTCAGATATTTCTGTAATATATTTTCAGACTATATTTTTAGTATTTTATTTTGCATGTTTTAAATTATTATTGCATGTTTTGATGCTCATGTTGATTAGCAAGCCATGTGGTTTGCTCGGTCACATGCAGTTAGGGACCGAGTACCGTGTGTCTCCCAGACCATGGTTCAGGGCGTTCCAAAACTTGGTATCAGAGTCTAGGTTCAAGTGTCTTAGGGACTCTATGAGACTGTGTCCAGTGGGGTATCTCTTATGTGTGTGTAGCACCCACACATGTAAACAGTTGACCACTAAGACATCTAGGATTGTCTCACTTCTTTCATACTCTAGATCATCCAATTAGAGCTATAACCTTAGGACATCCTTCTAACTCGTGCGAATTGCGTATTTTAGAAAATACATGCTAAAAGGAAATCAACTACAAGCAAGATGGCTGCTACTAATGTTGCTCGTGAGGAAGATACTCAGGCTTAGGGAGCCAATTTGGGGATAGCGCCCCCACCTGACACTAGAAGGCCTGCAGATGTTCGTATTCTAGTTCCACTGCCCAGTTATACTGACTTAGATGTTAGGGGATCTATTCAACTGCTCACCTAGATTGTGGCCGCACAAGCCCAACATCAGAGAATGACTCCAAGTACAAGAGCTAGTGGAGAGTCATCTAGTTTCAAGACTCGAGAGTTTCTGCGTATGGACCCTCCGATGTTCACAGAGTCTAGAAAGATAGATGATCCGCATAATTTCATTGATGTTAGGGGATCTATTCAACTGCTCACCTAGATTGTGGCCGCACAAGCCCAACATCAGAGAATGACTCCAAGTACAAGAGCTAGTGGAGAGTCATCTAGTTTCAAGACTCGAGAGTTTCTGCGTATGGACCCTCCGATGTTCACAGAGTCTAGAAATATAGATGATCCGCATAATTTTATTAGTTGCAGGATGTTGCTAATATCTAGTATGAGTCATGGGAACAGTCCCGAAGAGAATATGCATCTCCTGTAACTTGAGATGAGTTTGCTGATGTTTTTATTGAACATTTTCTGCCAATAGAGGTTAGAGAGGCAAATGCCATAGAATTTGAGAAGCTAAAGCGGAATGGCATGAGTGTGCACGAGTACTATCTCCACTTTGTTTTTTTGGAAAAGTATGCTCCATATGTGGTTCTAGACATGAGCCAAAGTTAGGCATTTTGTGTATAATCTGGATCTCCAGTTGTACACTGCAACTAATATTTCTGCTCAGAATAAGGAAATGACTATTACCAAGATGGTAGCATTTGTACAAGGTAATACGGAATAAAGGAAGATGAAGCAGAACAGAAAACGAAGGACAAGAAGTTCAATAAGAAAGCTAAGTCTTCAGGTTATTTCAGTTATGGGGGAGGTGGAGGCAGACGGTTCTTTAAAAATAGGTCATCAGGACTTGCTCTATCTTCAGCCAGTGCCCCAGCCCCAAAGTTCAGGAATGATCATAAAAGGCAAAACATCAGAGTATCAGACTCCTAATCACAGGCTAGTATAGGTCAAGGTACCTTTAGCAATCCAGTTTGTGGTAAGTGTGGTAAGAGACATCCATGGGAGTATCTCCTGGGTAGGGATATCTATTATGGGTGTGGTTAGCGAGGTCACATTCAAAGAGACTGCCCATCAGCGAAGCAGGGTACAAGAGGTAATGTGGCTCAATCCATAAATTCAACAGTTCATTTTAATTCTCAGACCTAATCAAGGCGTGGTCCAGCTAAGTCCGGTAACATAAGCGGAGGCCTAAACCGCTTGTATGCACTATCAAGTAATCAGGATACAAAGGCCCATGCAGATGTGGTCAAAAATATATTAACCATTTTCACTTTTGATATATGTGCTCTTATGGATCTTGGATCCACTCTATTATATGTAACCCTATTTGTTTCTAAGGAATTTGGGATAGAACCTGAAAAGTCGCATGAATTCTTTGAAGTATCCACTCTAGTTGAAGAATCAATTATAGCTAGATGAGTATATAGGGGTTGTCCGGTTAAAGTCTATCATCGCATTACAATAGCTGACTTGGTAGAGTTTGAAATGGTATACTTCGATATAATCATGAGCATGGATTGATTGTCTTTATGTTATGTCATAGTAGGTTGTAGAACCAAAATTATCAGTTTCAAATTTCTGGGTGAACCGGTCATAGAATGGAATGGTGGTGCAGTAGAACCCATAGGTAGGTTTATTTCCTATCTTAAAGAGAGATAGATAATATCCGAGGGGTATATTTACCATCAGTCCGGGAGAAGTAGTACTTAGGTCTCCAGAGGAGGAGCACAGTATGGTCAGAACGGCCATGGTAGTGCGCAATGTTATGCATTTCCGGGTAGACCGAAAGCAGAGGCTTCTAATGTGGTGATCTCATGTAACATTTTTGTTCATCGTCGGCCGGCTACGGCCTTATTTGATCCAGGGTCTACTTACTCGTATGTGTCTACTTATCATTTTGTTTGTTGGGATTTGACTTACGACCGTCTTGGCATGCCTATTTATGTATCTACTTTGGTCGGGGATTCGGTGTTGGTTGATTGAGTCTATCAGTCATGTTTAGTTACTTTTATGGGGTAAGACACATATGTAGACTTGATGATCCTGGATATGTTAGAGTTTGACATTATATTGGGTATGACTTAGTTGTCTCTGTACCATGCGATATTAGAATTTCATGCCAAGCAATTACTTTAGCCATGCCTGGGATTCCTAGACTTGAGTGGAGAGGTACTCCTAGTCCCACTCTGAAAAAGGTTATTTCTTACCTCCGTGCACAGAAACTTATTAACAAGGGATGTTTGGCTTATTTAGCTCATGTTCGTGATACCAGTGTTGATTCCCCGTCCCTTGAGTCAGTTTCTGTTATTTGTGAGTTTTCGGAAGTGTTTCCTGCTGATTGCTGAGTATGCCACCCGATCATGATATTGATTTCTGCATCAATTTGGAGTCGGGCACTCGCCCTATTTCTATTGCACCTTATACAATGACACTGACTGAGTTGAGGGAATTGAAAGAGCAGTTGCAGGACCTTCTGAATAAGGAGATCATTAGACTGAGTGTCTCTCCTTAGGGTGCTCCAGTGTTATTTGTGAAGAAGAAAGACGGTACGATGAGGATGTTCATAGAGTACAGTCAGCTGAACAAGGTCACCATTAGTAACAAGTACCCTATTCATTGTACCAATGACTTATTCGACCAACTTCAGGGTGCTTCGGTATTTTCAAAAATTGACTTGACGTCAGGCTTCACCACTTGAAGATTCAGGCCAAAGATATTCCAAAGATGACTTTTAGGACTCGTTATGGTCATTACGAGTTCCTTGTGATGTCTTTAGGGCATACAAATACCCCAACAACATTTATGACTTTGATGAATGGCATTTTCAAGCCATACTTGGATTCCTTTGTTAATATTTTCATTGATGATATCTTGGTGTATTCAAAGAGAAAAGAGAAGCATGAGCAACATTTGAGAATTGTCCTTGGTTTGTTGAGGGAGAAGGAGTTGTATGACAAGCTTTCAAAATGTGAGTTTTGGCTTGATTCAGTGGCATTCTTAGGCCACATGGTGATGAAGGATGGGATTATGGTTGACCCTAATAATATTAATGTTGTTAGAGATTTACCCAGGCCCACTACCGTGATAAATATTCATAGCTTTGTGGGATTGGCCAGTTATTATTGCTGATTCATGAAGAGAATTACTTCTATTGGATCGTATATGACTAGATTGACTTAGAAGGATGTTCCTTTTCAGTGGTCCGATGCTTGTGAGGAGAGCTTTCAAAAGCTCAAGACTTTGTTGACTACGGCTCCGATCTTGGCGTTACCCGTGGATGGTAAGGATTTTTTAGTACATTATGATGCGTCTCGTATTGGTTTAGGTGTGTTGTTGATACAGGAGGGAAAGGTCATTGTCGCGCCCTATTTTCGACCCGCTCTGGGTCAAAAGCGGAGCACGGACTTATTCCGGTGATTCCTGGGTAAAGAATTGAGGAGTCGCCACCTAATTATTTTTTACGGTGAATTAGGACACCTAAATATTAACTAAATGCTGCAATGTAAACTCCAATTTTAAGGTCTGCGAAACTATTTGAGATTCTAGATAAGGGTTCTTTATTATCCTAAAGGGAAGGGGTTAGGCATCCTTTAAAATCCGCTAACTTGCGGTTATCCGGTCAAACTCAGGTTAATTATTGCTAAAAAATATATATGTTTTTACAAGTATAATAGATTTAAAGATGTTTGCAAATAATTAGTAAATGAAGCATTTTAAAAGAAAGGTACATGTAAAGAAAAATATGCGTTTGTATGGTATTTAAAGAAAAATACATGTAGAGTTTGAAAAATATGTATTTGACAATTGATAGTAAAACAAATTATTTATAATGCCAAAGAAGTAAGATTTTGAGAATCAATGAATTGTAAATTGACAAAAAGATAAGCTTATTCGGTATGATTAATAAAGCGAATAAAAGATGACAAAAGTTGTTTTGAAAATCTTGAATACGCGTGACGAGCCTAAAATAAATAAACTAACGAAGGATTTCTAAGTTTGAATTCAACCGAGCCTACAAATAAATAAGCTAGCGACGGGTTTCAAATCTTAAACTAACCTATGAATTAATCCTAAGTTTGCCTATTCTAAGCATTTCAATAATTACATAAGTGCGATAAATAATATTACAATACAAAGCGGAATAAAAGCTGAATTAAAGAAAGAAATAAAAATAAATAAACTCCGAGGAATATTTGTCTTTATTTGCTTTAATCCCGCAAGTATCACGAACAAACGGTTAGAAACAGTTAAATACAAATAACTCCATATCCGTATTCAAAAAAGTGAATGTTACGATCACGGAGGGCTCGGACTTAAATTTTGAAAAGAACATTCCAATCACGTCGTGGCTGCAAACATATGACTAATGTAGTTTATTTTGATTGCCTCGCCTACTAAACGTGTTGGTCTCTCGGGTGAAATAGAAAGGATCACTATAATCACGTCGTGGTGCGAATATATAACTTGTTGGTTATTTTAGTCACCTCGCCTACTAAACATGTTGATCTCGGATAAAAAGGTTTAAGTCTTCATCATTGCCCGAAGTTATATTTCCGTCTTTGCAACTGTGGAGGCCTCAAAATCGACGGATATTTTTCATCGGCCGGTGCGATATCGTGTTCAAATCAAGTAAAATTAAAATGAAACAAGAACAAAGACAGACAGAAGGTAAAACGAAGAAGCGAGAAAATAATTTCCGAAAAAGACGCGGTGTTTAGTTTAAAACAAGTAAAAAAAAACGGTAAAATATCCGTTGCACGGATACTTAAAAAAACGATCTTTGAAAAACGAGAGAAATGCAACGAAAGAAAAGCGCGACCTCGAATTCAATTTCGTCGGCCTAAATGCGGTATTAATAAAATAGTAAAGCATTAAGAATAGTAAGATATCCGTTACCGGATGTTTAACCAATGAACAGAAAAAACAGAGAAACGAAAGAAATAAATAAAAGCGAGATGAAATAGTGAGTTAATTTTGAAAAACAGACCGGAAAAGTGAACACGGTGAGTTAATTCGGGAGAAGAAAAAAAGACCGGGATGAAATCGAAATTGATTTTTTAGATAACCAGCATGAGATATGAAAAATGCCATAATGCGGAAATATACCAAGTCCGGTCGACCCGACTGGATCGGTGACCCCGACCCGAATCGAGAGGCCAACCCGAATCAGATTTTTTTTTCATTTTGTCGATAACCAATATACAAGATATGAAATGCAAGAATTCGGAAAATATTCGAATCGGGTCGACCCGATCCGGATCGTGACTGACCGAATCGGTGACCCGAATCCGAAATCAAATAATTTCCCCAATTTCGAGATAACCAAACATATAGAAGTATGAAATGCAAGAATTCGAAAATATTATACGAACCGGGTCGACCCGACCCGAATCGATGACCCAAAATCCGAAATCAAATATTCACCAAATTCAGATAACCAACATACGAGAAAATATGAAATGCAAGAATTTGAAAATAATACCCGACCCGGGTCGACCCGACCCGGGTCAGTCACCCGACCCGGGTCAGTGACCCGACCCGAAACAGTGATGCGAAATCAGAGAATCAAAAATGGAGAACAAACCTTTTCGGACTCAATTCTTGAACAACAATGGAGGAAAAAATGTTTGAAATCAAGAACACAACAAAAATATTTATATCCAATCGGACCTCCGAAAAATCTTTCGGTTTTCTCTTCTTTTTCCCCCCTCCTCTTTCTCCTCCTCTTTCTTCTCTCCTATTTTCGAAGAACACAAGGGTTTTTATAGCCCCCATTTCTCCCAAAAACCGAGCTCAAATTTGAAATAAAGGGCCCAAAAATAATGATTTTGGAACGGGTTTTTAGGGGGTATGGGTTGGTGGTGTCAGGCGGCGGTGTGGCGATTGGTGGTGTCAGGCGTAGGGGCGGCGACGTAGGGGGTTAGGGGTGCGGCGATTGGTGGGGGCTGGGGTAGGGTTTAGGTTTTCTGATTTTGGGATTTTGTTTTTTTGGGTTTTGGGGGTTGGGTTTTGGGTTTTAAGAAAAAGGGGTGTGGGTCGGGTCGTTTGGGCGGTTCGGGTTCGGGTTTCTGGGCCGACGGGTTGCTGCGGGTGAGTTGGGCTGGTGGAAGGTTTGAGAATGGGGTTTTGGGTTTAATAGTTTTGGGTAGAAATTGTTTTGGGTTGGGAAAAGTGGTGTTGGGCGGTAGGAGTGGGCCGACGGGTTTGGGGTGTTGGGGTGGACGAATTAGTTTTGGTGATGGGTGAAAATTGTTTTGGGTTAGGAAATAAAAATGGGTTATGGATTTAAAAATATAAAAGGGGTTTAACATTAAAAATATTATTTTTATTTTTTGTAAAAGATGTGAATTATTTAAAATAACGTAACGATGCGATAATAATAAAAAATATAATATTTTTGAAATGTTTAATGCTTAAATAAAACATGTAAATGCGATGCAATTTTGCGAGAATAAAATAACGTAGAATTTTTTTTTGGATAAAACTTATGATTATGATAAAGAATGCAAATGACGGTAAAAACGCGGATAATAATAATAATAATAAGATATATGCCCATATATGCCTATATTTAAAAATTGTTTTAAAAGTGTCAAAAATATTAAAAATTACGAATAAAGTCATAAAAGATGGGACAAAATTGGGTGTCAACAGATGCCCCTCTTTGGACGGAGACGATGAAAGAGTTTTCGGCCAAAGAAGTTGACTGAGTAGCCAATTTTGTCATGATCATCGGGGACCTGCATGGTAAGAAATAGAATCCCGAGGGGTATAGAAGTTGCAAAAAGATGGTGCACATTCAAGAAACAATGCCCCGGTTGTCGACTTAGGATGACACTTTGGTTGCGGATGCGAGAAACTAATGGGAAAGAGCGGATCGACGTTCGAAGTAAGTCGTTGACCAATTTGCCTCGGTTCGCCGTAAGAGATAGTTCGACGTTGTGATGAAGTTCCTGCAAATTAAGACTCCTGCAAACTAAAGCTTAAGATAAAATTAGTGTATAACTGCTGAGAAAAATTGTAGAGTAAATAACTTGAAAATACCCGCATTAGGAGGTGGGCGCCTGACTGAAATTAAAATACCCTTGTTATAAGGTGGGCGCCTGACTGAAATTAAAATACCCTCATTATAAGGTGGGCACCTGAAATGACGTCGTTGGATCGACGTGTTGTGTTGAAGACGTCCTTGTAATGTTGTTGACGTCGCCGTTGTATAGACTTTGTTGATGTCGTCGTTGTATAGACGTTGATGATGTCGTCGTTGCATAGACTTTGCTGATGTTGTTGTTGTTGTAAAGAATAGTTGTCGTGCCGCCGTAACGTCGTAGACGTTGTTGTAATGCTGTTGAAGAAGTTGATGTGTTGCAGTAACGTCAATGACGTTGTTGTAATGCTGTAAAAGATAGCTGCTGCGTTGAAGACGTCATTGTAATGTTGTTGACGTCGTTGTAATGCTGTAAAAGATATTTGTTGTCTTTGCGAACGTCGATGACGTTGTTGTAATGATGTTTCTTTGTTTCGGATATTTGTTGTGATGAAGTTCCCTTGTTATAAGGTGGGCGCCTGAAATGACGTCGTTGGATCGACGTGTTGAAGTTCCCTCATTATAAGGTGGGCGCCTGAAATGACGTCGTTGGATCGACGTGTTGAAGTTCCCTCATTATAAGGTGGGCGCCTGAAATGACGTCGTTGGATCGACGTGTTGAAGTTCCCTCATTATAAGGTGGGCGTCTGAAATGACGTCGTTGGATCGACGTGTTGAAGTTCCCTCATTATAAGGTGGGCGCCTGAAGTGACGTCCTTGCCGTCAGTTTGTTGTAATAGGGTTCCACGTTGTGCTGAATCCTCTGTTGGTTCAAACTCCTGTGGACCGTGAATTGAAAATGTCACCCAGACGAAAATATGACGCGACATCCTTGTCGTCGTTTGATGCAAGTGACGTTCTTGCCGTCAATTTGCTGTAACAGATGGTTCCACTTTGTGCTGAATCTTCTGCCGATTCAAACTCATTTGGACTGTGAATGGAAATGTCGTCCTGGCACGGGCGAAAATGTGATTCAAACTCATGTGGACTGTGTTGAAGTTCCTTGTGATTCGGAATAACATCTTTGTGCAGACATAATAGTCGGGACCCTGTAGGTCAAGATGATGTCTTCGTATAGATGCAAAAATAGGAACGTAATCCTTGTAGTGAGCTGTGATGCCGAAATTCTTTGGGAAATTGATCATAAGTGATGTGGCTTCCCTGCTTTTTCAACCTGAAGAACCTGTACT
Source organism: Anisodus tanguticus (assembly GCA_034509755.1). Classification (NCBI taxonomy): domain Eukaryota; kingdom Viridiplantae; phylum Streptophyta; class Magnoliopsida; order Solanales; family Solanaceae; genus Anisodus; species Anisodus tanguticus. The sequence goes on along the minus strand of CM067540.1, from coordinate 41,553,623 downwards.
CAAAGAAAATTTGTGAGTTTGGGGGAGGGGCGGTTGATTCGCGTTGACTTTGCAGCTTCTGCTCTTGATAGTTGCAGGTCCTGCTGATTCGGACTTGTAGCCCCTGTCTGGTTCCCAGTCTCGGCTAACCGTTAATGAAAACATTTATTGAAAATAATTTATTTATAAGAAAGTATGTTTATCAGTAAAAAGTTCTTGTCGAATTCTAATGAAAATATTTGTTGAAAATAATTTGCTTATAAGAAAGTATGCATATTAGTAAAAAAAAAAATCTTGTCAAACTCTAATGAAAATATTTGTTGAAAATAATTTGCTTGTAAGAAAGTATGCGTGTATGTAAATGTCTGTCGAGCAGTGACATGCGGTGAAACAAAGCAAACGTTTTATCCAAAATCCTTCTTCTGGCTGAAGACTTAGTTTGCCGATGCTTTTCCATGTTTATTGGCGTCCTCTGGCAGTGATCCCTTTAAAAAAAATGCCCCAGTTTCCGATATGTGAGGATGATGAACTTTCGAACGGACAACCGAGTCTTGTGTGGGTTGCTTGCCTGTCCTATCAGGGTGATCAGATGGGTGCATTTTGTCATATGTGAGATAAAAGAGAAAATATTTCCTAATGGTGGGACCGAAGCCGATTTAGGCCGCCTACGTATCCCCATGAGGGAATCAGGTCATGACGTAGTTCATTACAAGCAGATGGGATTGTAAGGGATTTTCTAAAAGTGGGACCGAAGCTGATGTGGCCGCCTACGTATCCCGCCAAGGGAATCAGGTCGTAACGTAGTTCATTACAAGTAAAAGAGATTGTGAGGGTTTTCTAAAAGTGGGACCGAGGCCGATGTGGCCGCCTACGTATCCCGCCGAGGGAATCAGGTCATAACGTAGTTCAGGTTACAAAGAAATGTGATTTGTAAGGATTTTCTAAAAGTGGGACCGAAGCCGATGTGGCCGCCTACGTATCCCGCCGAGGGAATCAGGTCATGACGTAGTTCAGGTTACAAAGAAATGTGATTTGTAAGGATTTTCTACAAGTGGGACCGAAGCCGATGTGGCCGCCTACGTATCCCGCCGAGGGAATCAGGTCATGACGTAGTTCAGGTTACAAAGAAATGTGATTTGTAAGGATTTTCTAAAAGTGGGACCGAAGCCGATGTGGCCGCCTACGTATCCCGCCGAGGGAATCAGGTCATGACGTAGTTCAGGTTACAAGGAAATGTGTTTCTGGGGAAATTTGCAATCTAGGAAACGGAACCCGACATGGGTTCCTTTGCGTATCCCGCCTGGGAGCGCAATTTTTACAACATAGAAAAAGTATTACATAGAGAATAACTAATCTTAGATATGGTATCTCTTCACTGCATTTGCATTGATGGTTTTCGGCCATTCTATCCGGATAAGGTTGCCCCGGACGATTGCGTCCATCTGCTTTCATCAATCAGTCTCTTCGTACCTGATTTGGCTTCGAATGATAGGGAAATGCCCCAGTAGAAGTCCTGGTCGTAGCGTGGCAGCCCAAGAGTACAAATGGCAAACGTCCGTGCCGATGCTTGTAACTTATCAACCATCTTGATGTTTCATCCAAATCTGGCTTTGACTTATTCCAAAAAAATGCCCCAGTTCTTCCGGTTGTGAGTCTTCCTTATATTCGTCGAAGCCTTGCTTGTTGTTTGGGACCTTGTTTGCTTGTTTCATTATATGTCACATATTATCGACAGATTTATTAGCATGACGAAAAAGAAGAAAATTATTAAACAAAACAGATTTTAAACTAGCAAAAGCAATGCAGATGTGTCATTTTGAGCTTTCAAAAGGTGGAGGTAAAACATATTAAATGCATATATGTGATTCAAGGCTTCAATCTGAATCGTATTGTTTCATTAAATATTAATACAATTTGGGTAGACATGATTGAGAAATAAAGATGGGGTGCTCCGCCAGTTTTAGTCAACACAAATCAACCTTTGGGGAGAAATAAATTAGACAAAATAAACCTCCGAAAATGAAGAGAACCAAGTTAGTATAAGGTGAGTAATTATTGTTTCAAATAACATGCACGAGTGGGAAGTAGCATGAAATAACAAGCAGATTGTATGGAAATTAAATGCGCATCCTAATATACATGGGGCCTCTCTTATGCCGGAGGTGGGCCTAAACGCCGGATATGCGGGATTACGACAGATTTGATCCAAGTGCTAAAGCGTAATGCTTTGTCGAAAACGAGACAAAATGAATGTACATTTTCAATTTCAGCATGTCATGATTAGTCTTGGATTAGTCTATCATTATCACGTTACACGTAATATGCTGATTGGTCATTGGGTTGCGAGACCCGTTGACAATTTTGGTAGATTTCTTAATTGTGGAGTCGATACCAAGGATCGACCCACCTAAGGTGTATGCATGCATGACTTAAAATAAAGGGTGGTATAGCTCTATCCTAAATTTTCTAAGATTTGGCTGACTAGACTCAAGGTTCCCGAGCGGACTGCTCGAGTGAGAAGGCTACGCGGCCAACCGGATGGTCCGGACGCTCCGCGCATATACCAACTCTCCTAAACATTTAGTAATTTGAAAGAAATTTGCGGGTGCGCAAAACACACCTCGCGTGTAGTGTGTGATAGTGTCAATTTTCCAGAGTGGAAGAAATATGAGCGGAATGACAATTTAAGGAAAGCAGTAAAACAATATAGCAATTAAAGCAACTATGCAAAATTTTCACAAATGAAACATATCAAAGCATTAAAACAAATAATGAGCAAAAAGTAAAGCACAATAATAATTAACCTGATTTGGCTATGGTCAAGAACCTGAAATGTCCCCAGCGGAGTCGCCATGCTGTCGCGCCCTATTTTCGACCCGCTCTGGGTCAAAAGCTGAGCACGGACTTATTCCGGTGATTCCTGGGTAAAGAATTGAGGAGTCGCCACCTAATTATTTTTTACGGTGAATTAGGACACCTAAATATTAACTAAATGCTGCAATGTAAACTCCAATTTTAAGGTCTGCGAAACTATTTGAGATTCTAGATAAGGGTTCTTTATTATCCTAAAGGGAAGGGGTTAGGCATCCTTTAAAATCCGCTAACTTGCGGTTATCCGGTCAAACTCAGGTTAATTATTGCTAAAAAATATATATGTTTTTACAAGTATAATAGATTTAAAGATGTTTGCAAATAATTAGTAAATGAAGCATTTTAAAAGAAAGGTACATGTAAAGAAAAATATGCGTTTGTATGGTATTTAAAGAAAAATACATGTAGAGTTTGAAAAATATGTATTTGACAATTGATAGTAAAACAAATTATTTATAATGCCAAAGAAGTAAGATTTTGAGAATCAATGAATTGTAAATTGACAAAAAGATAAGCTTATTCGGTATGATTAATAAAGCGAATAAAAGATGACAAAAGTTGTTTTGAAAATCTTGAATACGCGTGACGAGCCTAAAATAAATAAACTAACGAAGGATTTCTAAGTTTGAATTCAACCGAGCCTACAAATAAATAAGCTAGCGACGGGTTTCAAATCTTAAACTAACCTATGAATTAATCCTAAGTTTGCCTATTCTAAGCATTTCAATAATTACATAAGTGCGATAAATAATATTACAATACAAAGCGGAATAAAAGCTGAATTAAAGAAAGAAATAAAAATAAATAAACTCCGAGGAATATTTGTCTTTATTTGCTTTAATCCCCGCAAGTCGTCACGAACAAACGGTTAGAAACAAGTTAAATACAAATAACTCCATATCCGTATTCAAAACAGTGAATGTTCTGATCACGGAGGGCTCAGACTTAAATTTTGAAAAGAACATTCCAATCACGTCGTGGCTGCAAACATATGACTAATGTAGTTTATTTTGATTGCCTCGCCTACTAAACGTGTTGGTCTCTCGGGTGAAATAGAAAGGATCACTATAATCACGTCGTGGCTGCGAATATATAACTTGTTGGTTATTTTAGTCACCTCGCCTACTAAACATGTTGATCTCGGATAAAAAGGTTTAAGTCTTCATCATTGCCCGAAGTTATATTTCCGTCTTTGCAACCGTGGAGGCCTCAAAATCGACGGATATTTTTCATCGGCAAAGTGTAGTATCGTGTTCAAATCAGTAAAATTAAAATGAAACAAGAAACAAAGAAGCAGCAGAAGGTAAAACAAGAAGCGAGAAAATAATTTCCGAAAAAGACGCGGTGTTTAGTTTAAAACAAAAAAAAAAACGAGTAAAATATCCGTTGCACGGATACTTAAAAAACGATCTTTGAAAAAAAGAGAAATGCAACGAAAGAAAAGCGCGACCTCGAATTCAATTTCGTCGGCCTAAATGCGGTATTAATAAAATAGTAAAGCATTAAGAATAGTAAGATATCCGTTACCCGGATGTTTAACCCAAATAACGAGAAAAAAAGAGAAACGAAAGAAATAAATAAAAGCGAGATGAAATAGTGAGTTAATTTTGAAAAACAGACCGGAAAAATGAACGGTGAGTTAATTACGGGAGAAGAAAAAAAAGACCGGGATGAAATCGAAATTCAGATTTTTTAGATAACCAACAACAGATATGAAAAATGCCATAATCGGAAATATACCAAGTCCGGGTCGACCCGACCTGGATCGGTGACCCGACCCGAATCGAGGCCAACCCGAATCAGATTTTTTTTTTCATTTTGTCGATAACCAATATACAAGATATGAAATGCAAGAATTGGAAAATATTCGAATCGGGTCGACCCGATCCGGATCGTGACCGACCCGAATCGGTGACCCGAATCCGAAATCAAATAATTTCCCCAATTTCGATAACCAAACATATAGAAGTATGAAATGCAAGAATTTCGAAAATATTATACGAACCGGGTCGGTCGACCCGACCCGAATCGATGACCCAAAATCCGAAATCAAATATTCACCAAATTCGGATAACCAACATACGAAAATATGAAATGCAAGAATTTGAAAATAATACCCGACCGGGTCGACCCGACCCGGTCGACCCGACCCGGGTCAGTCACGACCGACCCGGTCGGTGACCCGACCCGAAACAAGTTGATGCGAAATCGAGAGAATCAAAAATGGAGAACAAACCTTTTCGGACTCAATTCTTGAACAACAATGGAGGAAAAAATGTTTGAAATCAAGAACACAACAAAAATATTTATATCCAATCGGACCTCGAAAAATCTTTCCCTTTTTTTCTTCTTTTTTCCCCCCTCCTTTTCTCCTCCTCTTTCTTCTCTCCTATTTTCGAAGAACACAAGGGTTTTTATAGCCCCCATTTCTCCCAAAAACCGAGCTCAAATTTGAAATAAAGGGCCCAAAAATAATGATTTTGGAACGGGTTTTAGGGGGTATGGGTTGGTGGTGTCGGGCGGCGGTGTGGCGATTGGTGGTGTCGGGCGTAGGGGCGGCGACGTAGGGGGTTAGGGGTGCGGCGATTGGTGGGGGGGGGGTAGGGTTTAGGTTTTTCGATTTTGGGATTTTGTTTTTTTGGGTTTTGGGTTTTAAGAAAAAGGGGTGTGGGTCGGGTCGGGGGAAATTTGGGCCGGTTCGGGTTTCGGGCCGACGGGTTGGGGGCTGCGGGTGAGTTGGGCTGGTGGAAGGTTTGAGAATGGGGTTTTGGGTTTAATAGTTTTGGGTAGAAATTGTTTTGGGTTGGGAAAAGTGGTGTTGGGCAGTACCGAGTGGGCCGACGGGTTTGGGGTGTTGGGGGTCAATGGACGAATTAGTTTTGGTGATGGGTGAAAATTGTTTTGGGTTAGGAAATAAAAATGGGTTATGGATTTAAAAATATAAAAGGGGTTTAACATTAAAAATATTATTTTTATTTTTTGTAAAAGATGTGAATTATTTAAAATAACGTAACGATGCGATAATAATAAAAAATATAATATTTTTGAAATGTTTAATGCTTAAATAAAACATGTAAATGCGATGCAATTTTGCGAGAATAAAATAACGTAGAATTTTTTTTTGGATAAAACTTATGATTATGATAAAGAATGCAAATGACGGTAAAAACGCGGATAATAATAATAATAATAAGATATATGCCCATATATGCCTATATTTAAAAATTGTTTTAAAAGTGTCAAAAATATTAAAAATTACGAATAAAGTCATAAAAGATGGGACAAAATTGGGTGTCAACAGATGCCCCTCTTTGGACGGAGACGATGAAAGAGTTTTCGGCCAAAGAAGTTGACTGAGTAGCCAATTTTGTCATGATCATCGGGACTGCATGGTAAGAAATAGAATCCCGAGGGGTATAGAAGTTGCAAAAAGATGGTGCACATTCAAGAAACAATGCCCCAGTGTCGACTTAGGATGACACTGGTTGCAGATGCGAGAAACTAATGGGAAAGAGCGGATCGACGTTCGAAGTAAGTCGTTGACCAATTTGCCTCGGTTCGCCGTAAGAGATAGTTCGACGTTGTGATGAAGTTCCTGCAAATTAAGACTCCTGCAAACTAAAGCTTAAGATAAAATTAGTGTATAACTGCTGAGAAAAATTGTAGAGTAAATAACTTGAAAATACCCGCATTAGGAGGTGGGCGCCTGACTGAAATTAAAATACCCTTGTTATAAGGTGGGCGCCTGACTGAAATTAAAATACCCTCATTATAAGGTGGGCGCCTGAAATGACGTCGTTGGATCGACGTGTTGTGTTGAAGACGTCCTTGTAATGTTGTTGACGTCGCCGTTGTATAGACTTTCGATGTCGTCGTTGTATAGACGTTGATGATGTCGTCGTTGCATAGACTTTTTCTTGATGTTGTTGTTGTTGTAAAGAATAGTTGTCGTCTTCGCCGTAACGTCGTAGACGTTGTTGTAATCTTTGTTGAAGAAGTTGATGTGTTGCGATAACGTCAATGACGTTGTTGTAATGCTTTTTGTAAAAGATAGTCTATTGCTTTGCGTTGAAGACGTCATTGTAATGTTGTTGACGTCGTTGTAATGCTCGTAAAAGATATTTGTTGTCTTTGCGATAACGTCGATGACGTTGTTGTAATGATGTTTCTTCGTTTCGGATAGTTTGTTGTGATGAAGTTCCCTTGTTATAAGGTGGGCGCTTTGAAATGACGTCGTTGGATCGACGTGTTGAAGTTCCCTCATTATAAGGTGGGCGCTCGAAATGACGTCGTTGGATCGACGTGTTGAAGTTCCCTCATTATAAGGTGGGCGCCTGAAATGACGTCGTTGGATCGACGTGTTGAAGTTCCCTCATTATAAGGTGGGCGCCTGAAATGACGTCGTTGGATCGACGTGTTGAAGTTCCCTCATTATAAGGTGGGCGCCTGAAGTGACGTCCTTGCCGTCAGTTTGCTGTAATAGGGTTCCACGTTGTGCTGAATCCTCTGTTGGTTCAAACTCCTGTGGACCGTGAATTGAAAATGTCACCCAGACGAAAATATGACGCGACATCCTTGTCGTCGTTTGATGCAAGTGACGTTCTTGCCGTCAATTTGCTGTAACAGATGGTTCCACTTTGTGCTGAATCTTCTGCCGATTCAAACTCATTTGGACTGTGAATGGAAATGTCGTCCTGGCACGGGCGAAAATGTGATTCAAACTCATGTTTGTGTTGAAGTTCCTTGTGATTCGGAATAACATCTTTGTGCAGACATAATAGTCGGGACCCTGTAGGTCAAGATGATGTCTTCGTATAGATGCAAAAATAGGAACGTAATCCTTGTAGTGAGCTGTGATGCCGAAATTCTTTGGGAAATTGATCATAAGTGATGTGGCTTCCCTGCTTTTTCAACCTGAAGAACCCGTACTCAAAGAAAATTTGTGAGTTTGGGGGGGGGGGCGGTTGATTCGCGTTGACTTTGCAGCTTTCGCTCTTGATAGTTGCGAGTCCCGCGATTCGGACTTGTAGCCCCTGTCGGTTCCCAGTCTCGGCTAACCGTTAATGAAAACATTTATTGAAAATAATTTATTTATAAGAAAGTATGTTTATCAGTAAAAAGTTCTTGTCGAATTCTAATGAAAATATTTGTTGAAAATAATTTGCTTATAAGAAAGTATGCATATTAGTAAAAAAAAAAATCTTGTCAAACTCTAATGAAAATATTTGTTGAAAATAATTTGCTTGTAAGAAAGTATGCGTGTATGTAAATGTCTGTCGAGCAGTGACATGCGGTGAAACAAAGCAAACGTTTTATCCAAAATCCTTCTTCAGGCTGAAGACTTAGTTTGCCGATGCTTTTCCATGTTTATTGGCGTCCTCTGGCAGTGATCCCTATAAAAAAAATGCCCCAGTTTCCGATATGTGAGGATGATGAACTTTCGAACGGACAACCGAGTCTTGTGTGGGTTGCTTGCCTGTCCTATCAGGGTGATCAGATGGGTGCATTTTGTCATATGTGAGATAAAAGAGAAAATATTTCCTAATGGTGGGACCGAAGCCGATTTAGGCCGCCTACGTATCCCCATGAGGGAATCAGGTCATGACGTAGTTCATTACAAGCAGATGGGATTGTAAGGGATTTTCTAAAAGTGGGACCGAAGCTGATGTGGCCGCCTACGTATCCCGCCAAGGGAATCAGGTCGTAACGTAGTTCATTACAAGTAAAAGAGATTGTGAGGGTTTTCTAAAAGTGGGACCGAGGCCGATGTGGCCGCCTACGTATCCCGCCGAGGGAATCGAGTCATAACGTAGTTCAGGTTACAAAGAAATGTGATTTGTAAGGATTTTCTAAAAGTGGGACCGAAGCCGATGTGGCCGCCTACGTATCCCGCCGAGGGAATCAGGTCATGACGTAGTTCAGGTTACAAAGAAATGTGATTTGTAAGGATTTTCTACAAGTGGGACCAAAGCCGATGTGGCCGCCTACGTATCCCGCCGAGGGAATCAGGTCATGACGTAGTTCAGGTTACAAAGAAATGTGATTTGTAAGGATTTTCTAAAAGTGGGACCGAAGCCGATGTGGCCGCCTACGTATCCCGCCGAGGGAATCAGGTCATGACGTAGTTCAGGTTACAAGGAAATGTGTTTCTGGGGAAATTTGCAATCTAGGAAACGGAACCCGACATGGGTTCCTTTGCGTATCCCGCCTGGGAGCGCAATTTTTACAACATAGAAAAAGTATTACATAGAGAATAACTAATCTTAGATATGGTATCTCTTCACTGCATTTGCATTGATGGTTTTCGGCCATTCTATCCGGATAAGGTTGCCCCGGACGATTGCGTCCATCTGCTTTCATCAATCAGTCTCTTCGTACCTGATTTGGCTTCGAATGATAGGGAAATGCCCCAGTAGAAGTCCTGGTCGTAGCGTGGCAGCCCAAGAGTACAAATGGCAAACGTCCGTGCCGATGCTTGTAACTTATCAACCATCTTGATGTTTCATCCAAATCGCTTTGACTTATTCCAAAAAAATGCCCCAGTTCTTCCGGTTGTGAGTCTTCCTTATATTCGTCGAAGCCTTGCTTGTTGTTTGGGACCTTGTTTGCTTGTTTCATTATATGTCACATATTATCGACAGATTTATTAGCATGACGAAAAAGAAGAAAATTATTAAACAAAACAGATTTTAAACTAGCAAAAGCAATGCAGATGTGTCATTTTGAGCTTTCAAAAGGTGGAGGTAAAACATATTAAATGCATATATGTGATTCAGGCTTCAATCTGAATCGTATTGTTTCATTAAATATTAATACAATTTGGGTAGACATGATTGAGAAATAAAGATGGGGTGCTCCGCCAGTTTTAGTCAACACAAATCAACCTTTGGGGAGAAATAAATTAGACAAAATAAACCTCCTGAAAATGAAGAGAACCAAGTTAGTATAAGGTGAGTAATTATTGTTTCAAATAACATGCACAGAGTGGGAAGTAGCATGAAATAACAAGCAGATTGTATGGAAATTAAATGCGCATCCTAATATACATGGGGCCTCTCTTATGCGGAGGTGGGCCTAAACGCCGGATATGCGGGATTATGACAGATTTGATCCAAGCTGCTAAACTGTAATGCTTTGTCGAAAACGAGACAAAATGAATGTACATTTTCAATTTCAGCATGTCATGATTAGTCTTGGATTAGTCTATCATTATCACGTTACACGTAATATGCTGATTGGTCGTTGGGTTGCGAGACCCGTTGACAATTTTGGTAGATTTCTTAATTGTGGAGTCGATACCAAAGATCGACCCACCTAAGGTGTATGCATGCATGACTTAAAATAAAGGGTGGTATAGCTCTATCCTAAATTTTCTAAGATTTGGCTGACTAGACTCAAGGTTCCCGAGCGGACTGCTCGAGTGAGAAGGCTACGCGGCCAACCGGATGGTCCGGACGCTCCGCGCATATACCAACTCTCCTAAACATTTAGTAATTTGAAAGAAATTTGCGGGTGCGCAAAACACACCTCGCGTGTAGTGTGTGATAGTGTCAATTTTCCAGAGTGGAAGAAATATGAGCGGAATGACAATTTAAGGAAAGCAGTAAAACAATATAGCAATTAAAGCAACTATGCAAAATTTTCACAAATGAAACATATCAAAGCATTAAAACAAATAATGAGCAAAAAGTAAAGCACAATAATAATTAACCGATTTGGCTATGGTCAAGAACACGAAATGTCCCCGGCGGAGTCGCCATGCTGTCGCGCCCTATTTTCGACCCGCTCTGGGTCAAAAGCTGAGCACGGACTTATTCCGGTGATTCCTGGGTAAAGAATTGAGGAGTCGCCACCTAATTATTTTTTACGGTGAATTAGGACACCTAAATATTAACTAAATGCTGCAATGTAAACTCCAATTTTAAGGTCTCTGCGAAACTATTTGAGATTCTAGATAAGGGTTCTTTATTATCCTAAAGGGAAGGGGTTAGGCATCCTTTAAAATCCGCTAACTTGCGGTTATCCGGTCAAACTCAGGTTAATTATTGCTAAAAAATATATATGTTTTTACAAGTATAATAGATTTAAAGATGTTTGCAAATAATTAGTAAATGAAGCATTTTAAAAGAAAGGTACATGTAAAGAAAAATATGCGTTTGTATGGTATTTAAAGAAAAATACATGTAGAGTTTGAAAAATATGTATTTGACAATTGATAGTAAAACAAATTATTTATAATGCCAAAGAAGTAAGATTTTGAGAATCAATGAATTGTAAATTGACAAAAAGATAAGCTTATTCGGTATGATTAATAAAGCGAATAAAAGATGACAAAAGTTGTTTTGAAAATCTTGAATACGCGTGACGAGCCTAAAATAAATAAACTAACGAAGGATTTCTAAGTTTGAATTCAACCGAGCCTACAAATAAATAAGCTAGCGACGGGTTTCAAATCTTAAACTAACCTATGAATTAATCCTAAGTTTGCCTATTCTAAGCATTTCAATAATTACATAAGTGCGATAAATAATATTACAATACAAAGCGGAATAAAAGCTGAATTAAAGAAAGAAATAAAAATAAATAAACTCCGAGGAATATTTGTCTTTATTTGCTTTAATCCCTGCAAGCTGTCACGAACAAACGGTTAGAAACAGTTAAATACAAATAACTCCATATCCGTATTCAAAACAAGTGAATGTTCGATCACGGAGGGCTCAGACTTAAATTTTGAAAAGAACATTCCAATCACGTCGTGGCTGCAAACATATGACTAATGTAGTTTATTTTGATTGCCTCGCCTACTAAACGTGTTGGTCTCTCGGGTGAAATAGAAAGGATCACTATAATCACGTCGTGGCTGCGAATATATAACTTGTTGGTTATTTTAGTCACCTCGCCTACTAAACATGTTGATCTCGGATAAAAAGGTTTAAGTCTTCATCATTGCCCAGAAGTTATATTTCCGTCTTTGCAACTGTGGAGGCCTCAAAATCGACGGATATTTTTCATCGGCCAGTGCGTATCGTGTTCAAATCAAGTAAAATTAAAATGAAAAAGAAAAAAAGCAGCGAGAAGGTAAAACGATAAGCAGAAAATAATTTCCGAAAAAGACGCGGTGTTTAGTTTAAAACAAGTAAAAAAAAACAGTAAAATATCCGTTGCACGGATACTTAAAAAAAGATCTTTGAAAAACAGAGAAATGCAACGAAAGAAAAGCGCGACCTCGAATTCAATTTCGTCGGCCTAAATGCGGTATTAATAAAATAGTAAAGCATTAAGAATAGTAAGATATCCGTTACCCGGATGTTTAACCCAAATGAACAGAAAAACAGAGAAACGAAAGAAATAAATAAAAGCAGATGAAATAGTGAGTTAATTTTGAAAAACAGACCGGAAAAATGAACAAAGTGAGTTAATTCGGGAGAAGAAAAAAAAAGACCGGGATGAAATCGAAATTGATTTTTTAGATAACCAAGCAACAGATATGAAAAATGCCATAATCGGAAATATACCAAGTCCGGTCGACCCGACCTGGATCGTGACCCGACCCGAATCGAGAGGCCAACCCGAATCAGATTTTTTTTTTTCATTTTGTCGGATAACCAATATACAAGATATGAAATGCAAGAATTCGGAAAATATTCGAATCGGGTCGACCCGATCCGGATCGATGACCTCGACCCGAATCGGTGACCCGAATCCGAAATCAAATAATTTCCCCAATTTCGAGATAACCAAACATATAGAAGTATGAAATGCAAGAATTTCGAAAATATTATACGAACCGGGTCGACCCGACCCGAATCGATGACCCAAAATCCGAAATCAAATATTCACCAAATTCGGATAACCAACATACGAGAAAATATGAAATGCAAGAATTCCGAAAATAATACCCGACCCGGGTCGACCCGACCCGGGTCGGTCATCACCGACCGGGTCGGTGACCCGACCCGAAAATTGATGCGAAATAAGAGAATCAAAAATGGAGAACAAACCTTTTCGGACTCAATTCTTGAACAACAATGGAGGAAAAAATGTTTGAAATCAAGAACACAACAAAAATATTTATATCCAATCGGACCTCCGAAAAATCTTTCGGTTTTCTCTTCTTTTTCCCCCCTCCTCTTTCTCCTCCTCTTTCTTCTCTCCTATTTTCGAAGAACACAAGGGTTTTTATAGCCCCCATTTCTCCCAAAAACCGAGCTCAAATTTGAAATAAAGGGCCCAAAAATAATGATTTTGGAACGGGTTTTTAGGGGGTATGGGTTGGTGGTGTCGGGCGGCGGTGTGGCGATTGGTGGTGTCGGGCGTAGGGGCGGCGACGTAGGGGTTAGGGGTGCGGCGATTGGTGGGGGGGGGGTAGGGTTTAGGTTTTTTCGATTTTGGGATTTTGTTTTTTTGGGTTTTGGGGGTTGGGTTTTGGGTTTTAAGAAAAAGGGGTGTGGGTCGGGTCAGGGGGCTGGGCCGGTTCGGGTTTCTGGGCCGACGGGTTGGGTGCGGGTGAGTTGGGCTGGTGGAATGTTTGAGAATGGGGTTTTGGGTTTAATAGTTTTGGGTAGAAATTGTTTTGGGTTGGGAAAAGTGGTGTTGGGCCAGCCGAGTGGGCCGACGGGTTTGGGGTGTTGGGCTGGACGAATTAGTTTTGGTGATGGGTGAAAATTGTTTTGGGTTAGGAAATAAAAATGGGTTATGGATTTAAAAATATAAAAGGGGTTTAACATTAAAAATATTATTTTTATTTTTTGTAAAAGATGTGAATTATTTAAAATAACGTAACGATGCGATAATAATAAAAAATATAATATTTTTGAAATGTTTAATGCTTAAATAAAACATGTAAATACGATGCAATTTTGCGAGAATAAAATAACGTAGAATTTTTTTTTGGATAAAACTTATGATTATGATAAAGAATGCAAATGACGGTAAAAACGCGGATAATAATAATAATAATAAGATATATGCCCATATATGCCTATATTTAAAAATTGTTTTAAAAGTGTCAAAAATATTAAAAATTACGAATAAAGTCATAAAAGATGGGACAAAATTGGGTGTCAACAGTCATTGCCTATGCTTCTAGACAGTTAACGATTCATGAGAAGAACTACTCTGTGCATGATTTAGAGTTATTAGCAGTGGTCTTTGCTCTGAAGATTTGGGAGGCACTATCTTTATGGGGTCCACTGTGAGATGTTTACCAATCATCGCAGCCTACAACATGTATTCATTCAGAGGGATCTAAATTCTAGATAACATAGATAGATAGAGCTTCTAAAAGATTATGATATCACCATACTTTACCATCTGTGTAAGGCGAATGTGGTGGGTGATGCCATGAGTCGTAAGGAAATGAGTATGGGTAGTTTGGCTCGATTGGTTGCTTCTGAGCGTCCCTTACCTATGGAGGTTCAGACTCTGGCTAACAATTTTGTATGGTAAGATCTTTCACATTCGGGCTGAGTTTTAGGATATATTGAGGTGAGTTTGTCTCTCTTGTAGGAGATCAGGGCTTGACAGTTTGAGGACCCTCAGTTATGCAAGATTCGTGACAAGGTTTGCATGGTGAGGTTAAGGAGGCCATGCTTGATAATGAGGGAGTTCTGAGAATCAATATATGGTTGTGCGTTCCTCGTGTTGGCAATTTTATTCATGTGATATTAGATAAGGCCCATAACTCCCGTTATTCCATTCACCATGGTGCTACCAAGATATATCGCGATTTGAGACAACACTACTAGGGTCAGATAAAGAGAGATATTGCAATGAATTTTATGGGAACTGTCAGCAGGTTAAGTATGAGCACCAGAAACCAGGTGTTGTGCTTCAGAGGATGCCCATTTTTGAGTGGAAGTGAGAGAGAATCGCAATGGATTTTGTTGTAGGTCTCCCAAAGACCTTGGGAAAATTTGATTCAGTGTGGGTCATTATGGATTTTCATTCAGGAGATTGTGCGGTTGCATGGGGTTCCTATTTCTATCATCTCCGATCGAGGCCCTCAGTTTAGTTCCCATTTTTGGTGGATATTATAGGCAGAGTTGGATACTCAGTTGGATTTTGTACCTATTTTCACCCCATACTGACAGATAGTCCGAGAGGACTATTCAGGTGCTCGAGGATATGTTGAGAGCATATGTGATTGATTTTGGTGGTCATTGGGACCTGTTCTTACCCTTGGCTGAGTTCGCGTACAACATCAACTACCATTCCAGCTTTAATATGGCGCCGTTTGAGGCTTTGTATGGTAGGAGGTGTCATTCTCATGTTAGATGTTTGATGCTTTTAAGGTTCGACCATGGGATACAGATTTATTGAAAGAAACTGTTGACAAAGTGAAGCTTATTCGGGAAACGCTTTTGGCAGCTTAGAGTTGACAGAAGATGTATGCGGACCGAAAGGTTCGAGACTTGGAGTTTATGAATTGTGAGTAGGTTCTTCTGAAGATATCACCCATGAAGGGTGTGATGTGGTTTGGAAAGAGGGGTAAGTTGAGTCCGAGATATATTGGTCCATTTGAGATTCTCCGTCGCGTTGGTGTTGTTGCTTATGAGTTGGCTTTGCCACCAGGCTTGTCGAGTGTTCATCCAGTTTTTCACGTTTCTATATTGAAGAAGTATCATTTAGACGGGTCTTATATCATTCATTGGGATTCAGTGTTGCTTGATAAAAATCTATTATATGAGGAGGAGCCTATAGCAATCCTAGATAGACAGGTTAGGAAGTTGAGGACTAAGGAGGTAACTTCCGCAAAAGTTCAATGGAAGGAGCGTCCTGTTAAGGAGGTTAATTGGGAGACTGATTCCGATATGCGTGCCAGATATCCTCAGTTATTTGTTGGCTCAGGTACCTTTCTGCCCTTTTTCCACTTCTTATCGCTCGAGGACGAGCGATTGTTTAATTAGTATCTGATGTAACAACCTGTTTCGTCATTACTTGTACTTTGACTATTTTATCCCCGTTAACTCGAATCCTGAAGTTATCAGATGATTCTAGTAGAACTGGAGAAATTAGAAACTTAAAATGTGAAAGCGTCGATCAAAAGTTGACTTTTGGATAAACGGACATTTTTCGGAATTTCGTCGATTTCATGAGGTTCGGAGGGTTGTTTATGACTCGGTGGGATAGTTGGTTTGATTCGTGAGGCTATCGGAAGCATTTTTGGCTATTGGTTGGGAAACTAGTTTAGCCCATTGAGGGTTAACTCGTAGAATTAGAACTCTGATGGAATTCCGAGAACACGAGTGAGTCTGTAGCGTGTTTATACATATATGTACATATCTTGTTTGTGTTGGGGAGGTCTTGATGGTTATCGGATTTCGGGTTAAAATTGCTTAAGTATGAAACTTTCTAGTTTTTGGTGTACTCGCTAGGCCGGGCCTCAGTGCGCCCCAGCAGAAAGGGTCTGCTGCATCGGACAACGTTCTGCTGTAGCGAGCTTTTGGGATTTTGGCAAGGGACCGCAGGCATGGGGTGGACCACGGGCGCGACCCCGCTGCAGTGGGCCTCATTCCGATGCAACGGACGACGGGATTTTCCAAATTCATTTAAGTGTCATTAAAACCCTACATTTTCTCATTTCAAAAATACTTATCCCAAGCACCGTTAGAGCGATTTCAAGAATCTTCTAGTGATTTCTTCTTGAGGTAAGCTCCCTTAGTTACATTTTATCCTTCTTTAACTTCTTTATATTGATTTAGTGGTGGAAATAACCTAGAATCTAATTAGGGAAGTTGAGTTCAACCAAATTAGGGCTTGTTTAATTGTTAATATTGAAAGTGAGAATTACTTAGTGGGTATTGTTTATCTAAGCATGGTGTATCATTATTTTGTAGTTTTTAAGCTTGAATCTTCCATTATTGTTGATAAAATCGAATGTGGAAAATTAGGGTTCATACCAAAAAATTATGGGTTTTGCTTGTAAGATGAAATATTGGATAGTATTATTGAACTGCTAGAACGTTGAATTTCATATTCCATCTTCAAATTGACCGTTTTAGCCCCATAAGCCCATTTCCCCCTTTCTTCCCTATTCGGTGGAGATTTCAAGGACTAGTATGATAATATGGGTGTTGTGAATTTCTTGTTCTAACTTAGACTTTGATAATATTAGACTTCAAGTACGACCGTGATCCTCAGAAGGGCAAGGCTCCTTTGTGATCGTGTGTGGCTTCTTCTTGGCATCCAAGTAGGTTACGACTTACCTTCTGATTAGACTTCGATTAGTGAAGCGTATGTATAACTGATTCTGTGGGAGTAAGCATGTAAGAATTCGTATATGAAGTTGGGATGAACTACTTAGTTGGTTAATGTTGACTGATTATGACTTATTGCCTTGTTGTGGTTACTAAACTTATATGTAATGCCATCTCGTATTCGATATATAGTTGTATCTCAGTTATTTTGGCATGTCTATGAATAGAGGAAAGGTGTTTGTATGAAACTGATATTCCGATAAGTGTCCTTGTGTGGCACGACTGGGGATTGATATGTTATACTTGATATTGGCATTGCATTGCATTCATTCTTATGTTTCATGATATACTAATATGACTTGTGATTGGCATGATGGTGATAAATGAGAAAGAGACACTTATGATTCATATGTGCGTAGCCATCTCTATGTTGTGTGATACGTAGTGTCTAGCGAGGTATTTGGTGGAAGAGTCATTCTAGGCTGTGTGATACAGAATGACTAGTACATGAATGTCGTGGGTTCGCCATGGATCATGACTACTGAGACGATGATATATTCCACCCGGAGCATGTATGTATGGATTGATTATGTGCATTGCATATTTATTCATCATTCATTCTTATATTTGGATCCTGACTTGATTTCCTATACTTAATGGATTATTCTTGGACTGTGATATTACTTGTACTTGATTGTGAGCATGTCTATATTTCAGTGTTTTTCTTATGCATATGTTAGCTAACTATTGTCGGCCTATGATATCTACCGGTACATCGTGTTTGTACTGATACTGCATTGCTGCATTCTTTTCTGAATGCAGAGTACATGACTGGTTCTACCTCTTCCCCTCGCGACTGATACGAGGATGTTGCTAAGTCTTTAGGGTGAGCATTGTTGATGGATCCGTTGTCCGGATACTCTTTCCTATCTACTTGTCTTGTCTTGATTCCTAGACAGTACTACTATTTTTTAGACTTATGTACTATTCAGATTTGTATTATTGGTAGCTGTTGTATTGTTCAGACTATGTTCATTTGGGGGTTGTACTTAAGATTCATATCTTCCACATTTTCATATTTATGACATGAGTAGACTTTATATTATTCCGCTTGTTTTACTTAATTTTGGTTGGATTGTTAGTAAATGGAAGGGTTATCCTACCAGGGTGGGAAATGGTAGGTGCCCTCACGACTTAGTGATTTGGGGTCGTAACAGTACCGTATTAATTTACAACTCCTATAAATTGGTCCTCCCTCCACCCACTAGGGTTACCACATATTCTATACATTTTTCCATCGCTGACGGTTGTGGTATCGTAAGGCTAAGGCAAGGATGTAGAAACCAGTTTCTAAAAGTAACGCTTCTGCTTTTATCGATGATTTTTCATGTTATGGATATGTCTATTTGCTGAAAGAAAAATTTCAAGCAACGGATGCTCTCAATGTGTACGTGAATGAGGTTGAAAGGCAATTAGATTGAAAAGTGAAAATCATTAGGTCAGATCGAGGTGGAGAATATTATGGAAAATATAATGAAACGGGACAATGTCCAGGTCTATTTGCAAAGTTCCTTAAGGAACATGGCGTATGTGCACAATATACTATGACAGGAACACCTCAACAAAATGGGGTTGCAGAAAGGCGTAATTGGACACTTATGGATATGGTTAGAGTATGATAAGTAATTCCTCATTACCCAAATCTTTGTGGATGTATGCTCTTAGTACCGATGTGTATTTATTAAACAAGATTTCTAGTAAGACAGTTCCAAAGACTCTTTTTGAACTGTGGACTAGAAGGAAACCTAGTTTAAAACACCTACATGTTTGGGGATGCCCAGTGGAGGCTAGAATTTATAATTCACATGAAAAGAAATTAGATTCTCAAAGAGTAAGTGGTTACTTTATTGGTTACCCAGAGAAATATAAAGGGTACAAGTTTTATTATCCAGACCATAGCTCGAGAATTGTTGAAACTGGTAATGCAAGATTCATTGAAAATGGTGAAGTTAGTGGGAGTGTTGAACAATAAAGTGTGGAAATAACTGAGGTGAGGGATAATGTTTCATTACCCATGAGTGTGCCTACGTACACACCAATAAAAAATATTATTCCTGATATCGAAGAATGTTTTGAAAATACTGAACAACATTTGAATGAAACACTCTAAGAAGGAAGTAACTCATAAATATCTGACACAAATGAACCATAAACAATGCCATTAAGAAAATCTCAAAGAGAAAGAATATCTGCTATTCCAGATGATTATATGGTTTATTTACAAGAGTCAGATTTTGAGATTGGACTTAATAAAGATCTGATTTCATTTTCACAAGTCATAGAAAGTACTGAGTATGACAAATGGATTGATGCCATGAAAGAAGAGTTAAAATTCATGGAATACAACAAATTATGGGATCTCGTTGAATTGCTAGAAAGTTCTAAACGAATCAGGTGTAGATGGGTCTTCAAGACTATGCGCGATTCAAATGACAATATTGAACGATATAAAGCCAGTCTCGCATATCACTAGGAAGATCAGGATCTTTACAAAAGGGTTTTATAAAGCTTTCGTCTCAATTCATATTTAGCCTAGCCGCAACTTGTCGCCAAGGGTTATACTCAGAAAGGAGGCCTTGATTACAAATAGACCTTTTCACCGGTATCAAAGAAAGATTCTTTAAGAATTATTATGAATTTGGTGGCTTATTATGATTTAGAGTTACACCAAATGAATGTGAAAACTATTTTTTTAATGGAGACCTTGAGGAGGAAGTTTATATGGACCAATCAAAGGGTTTCAAAATTAAAGTAAAAGGTCAAATGGTGTGTAAATTAAAGAAGTGAATATATGGACTCAAACAAGGCTCACGACAATAGTATATAAAGTTTAATGATATTATAACATCGTTTGGATTTAAGGAGAACACCGTTGATCGGTGTATTACCAAAATATCAGTGGAAGCAAGTTTATATTCTTAGTCATGTATGTTGACACATTTTACTTGCCGCTAATAATTTGGGCATGTCGTGTGAGACTAAATATTTTCTCTCTAAGAATTTAAAATGAAAGACATGGGTAAGACATCCTATGTGATAGGGATAGAGATATTCCGTGATAGATCACAAGGATTGTTGGGACTGTCTCAGAAAGGCTATATCGAAAGAGTTCTAGAAAGATTTCATATGAGCAATTGTTCAGTAGGAATCATTACAATTCAAAAAGGGGATAAATTTAGTCTTATGCAATGTCCATAGAATGATGTAGAACGAAAAGAAATGGAGGCAATTCCTTACTCTTCTATTGTTGAAAGTTTGATGTATGCGCAAACTTGAAAAAGACCGGATAATAGTTTTGCGATCGGAATGCTAGGAATATATCAGATTAACCCAGAAATGGATCACTGGAAAGCTGCAAAAAAATTATTGAGGTACCTGAAAGGAATGAAGGATTACATGCTCACGTATAGGAGATCCAACTGCTTGGAAGTTATTGAATACTCGGATGCATATCTTGCTGGATCTGTTGACACTAGAAAGTCCACTTTTGATTTCTTGTTCCTATTAGCTGAAGGAGCGGTATCGTGGAAGAGTGTTAAGCAATCTGTCATTACTACATCCATAATGGAAGCAGAATTTATGGCGTGTTTTGAAACTACAATTCATGCATTATGGTTGCGGAACTTTATTTTACAGGACTTGGGGTTGTCGACACCATTATCAAGCCGCTGAAATTTATTGTGATAATGTTGCAGTAATATTCTTCTCCAAGAACGATAAGTACCCAAAGGTGCCAAACATATGGAATTAAAGTACTTTACCATCAAGGATGAAGTGTAGAAATAAAGGGTGTCACTTAAGCATATTAGAATTGATCTCATGATTGCAGATATGTTAACTAAAGGTTTACAACCAAAGACATTTAAAGAACATGTACATAGAATGAGTCTTGGTCGTACTTACGATTAATTTTTATGATGTATTGACACTATGAGCTCAATTATATGTTTCTGATATACATTAATGTATTTCCTGTTTCTCATAGTGGTGTACACATTATTGTTTTGAGATGTTACATGATAAGTATCAACGTGACATTATTGTGGACCATAGTGTAGTTGTAGTATATGTAAGAGATTATGTAGCACAAAATTATGTATAACCGTCATAACTCACATTAGTGGTTTATCATATTATGGTATGTATGATGGACATTATAGAAGAGATTTATTTTATGCGCAACTAATATTTATGTCATTAAGTATTAGTGTTATGTGGTCATTGGGCCAAGTGGGAGAATGTTAGATTTTATTAATTAAAATATGTGACCCAATTAATGTAAAGCCCATAACTAATATTTAATGAAGAATAAATCTCGTCTGTTAGATCGGTTACTTGATGGACTTACCGTATTAAGTCACAACTCCTATAAATTGGTCCTCCTTTCACTCATTAGGAATATCACATATTCTCTACACTTTTCTATCGATGACGGCTGTGGTATCGTAAGACTAGGGCAAAGAGGTAGAAATCAATTTCTACAAGTAATGCTTCCGCTTTCATGATAATGTCTTCCGCATTTGGTATGTTTTCTATATTATATTTGTATAACATTATTGTGTTGAAGATGATGTGTACATTAAGATTAAGCTTACAGTTTCAACACATATATACGTGTCCCTTTATTTGTCAAAAGTTGCGTACTGTTGTAAGACTTTGAAAGGTATATAACTGACTGGAATTCCTAGTTTTGGTTTTTCGTGCAAAATCAAATTAATTAGTAGGAGTAATGTTTTTTCTCTTTGCTTGGTAAAACTGATATTTTGTCTTTGCTTGGTAGCAAAAGAATTAAAATCATTTTTACCAAGCAAGGACGAAAAAGAAGAAGAGGGAGAGAGCAAAAGGGAATTGTATCAAAATATAGCAGCATTTATGCTTTTAATTTTGCATTTATGCTTTTAATTTTGTTCTAATCAGATAAAAATTAATAAGATATGTATTTTCTTTAGTTTTGTTTTATTTGTGAGGTCCATATGAGCTAAAATTCCAAAAAGGAAAACCTTTTTGGTAATTAAATACTTGGTAAAATGATTTCACATATTTACAGAGTCCATATCCTATAGGTTACAACGGATTACATATCCGCAAGACAACAATCTGTTTCTAAAAGGAACAGGGCCGTTTTTGGGCATGTGCGAGCTGCGCTACTGCACAGGACTTCCGAAAAATGAAAATTTTTAGGGGCCCCTTTTCTTTCCATTTTTTATTAAGTAGTATTAGTCAGAATTGACTGTAAAGGCTCATAATTCGCAGGTCTTAGCCCAATTTAATTATTAAAATCGTATATTTACTTATATTAAGGGCCCACTTTTACGAATTAGAACAGGGCCCCAAAATGTTTGAGATGGCCCTGAAAAGGATCATTGGAATATAGTCATTGTGTTAAACTAATATATACTGATTGAGATGTTAACTAATTTGACAGTTCAAATATGGATCATCAACTGTATTGAAATACAATATGGAAAGTTAGTCATCAAATTTGGAAATCAATTGATGCAGACAATCCGCAGTAACGCTTCCCTAGTCGA
The DNA here is from genome assembly GCA_034509755.1 of Anisodus tanguticus. Classification (NCBI taxonomy): domain Eukaryota; kingdom Viridiplantae; phylum Streptophyta; class Magnoliopsida; order Solanales; family Solanaceae; genus Anisodus; species Anisodus tanguticus. Next base: position 41,530,984 of record CM067540.1, on the reverse strand, counting down.
GCGATGAAAATGTCGATTATTTTCTTGAACATGTCGTCTCCTTGGATTAGGGGATGCCCCACAAACTCAACTAGAGGCATCCACTGCATCACTAAAAGAAAAGGCAGCTTGAGTAAGTGCGTAAGCATAAAACTGCACTCTAGTCAGAATTGTTAAATAAAATTTGTTGGAAACTAGCTTCAAAGTTTTAAAAGTTTGTGGAGAAATAAAATTTTATTTGTTCAAGAAAGTTTTTTACTATTTATTTCCTTTTGGTATTTACGAAATATTTCTCAGTTTTCAAAACTGATTGTGCTCAGTTTCTATACAAACAAACTTTGGTATTTACGAAACACTTTTGGGTTTTCAAAGCTCACTTTTGGATTTTCAAAACTGATTTTTGGGTTTTTCAAAACTGATTGGTTCTAATTTCCAGGATTGAATTAAGGTGTTCACACCTTGTTTTCATCTATAAAAGGAGGCTTTAGCTAACTGATTAAAGGGAAAAAAAAGGAGAATTTGTTTGTTTTGTTTGAGTAAAAGGATTTCGGTTACTCCATCCGATCTTTGTGAGTGCACACTTCGATCGGTGTTGTGTTAATTCTAGAGGACGGCCGCCGGAGACAGCTTGCACCGAGGCTAGGTGAAATCATCGTTTAGGATAGTGGTCTTTCCACGACACATCAGTCCTATAAGATCTTCCCTTTGTTCTGTGATTGATTATACATTAATATTCCAACATTCTAAAAGATGATTTTGTATAATTCAATCATGGCAAATGACTGTTATGGCAAGAAAAAGATGGAGGCCAACATAGTGAAAGCAGATAACATTGTTGCTGTGGTTTCTGAGGCAAATCTAGTCGGGAACACTTCTGAATGGATCGTGGACACAAGTGCTACTAGACACATCTGCTCCAACAACAGTTTCTTTCAAACTTATGAGAAAGTTGATGGATAGACGTGTTCTTGGGCAATTCAGCTTCTTCCAACGTGCTCGGAAAAGGGAAGATTTTTTTAAAACATACTTCTGGAAAATTTCTTACTCTTACTAATGCTTTGAATGTGGCTGAAATGCGTAGGAACCTTATTTATGGTTGTTTGCTTATGAGGGTTGGATTGAAATTGACCTTTGACTCTAATCGACTTGTGTTAACTAGAAATGGGGAATTTGTGGGAAAGAGTTTCTGTAAAGGAGGGTTATTTGTTCTTGATGTTGTTTCCGAAAACATGAATGGATCTGCTAGTACCTCTTCTGCTTATATCGCTGAGTCTCTTGACTTGTGGCATGCTAGACTTGGACATGTGAATGTTGCATCGATTAAACTGCTTAAAAACCTAAATTTAATTCCTAATTTGTCCAATTCTGAATTCACTAAATGTGAAGTGTGTGTTGAGGCCAAGTATGCCAAGAAACCTTTCCCTCATCTATTGAAAGACAATCTAACTTGCTTGAATTGGTACATAGTGATTTAGGATATTTCAGAAACCATGCTAATAGAGGCGGAAAAAAATATTACATAACATTTGATGATGATTGTTCCCGTTACACTGTGGGGTATCTCCTTAGGTCTAAAGATGAAGCTGAGGACATGTTTAGAATTTACAAAGCTGAGGTAGAAAACCAACTTAATCGAAAGATTAAAAGACTTAGAAGTGTAGGGGTGGTGAGTATGATCCTACTACCCTTAAGAAACTATGTGAGGAAAATGTAATAATACATGAATTGACTGCCCCTTACACCCCTGAGCAAAACGGAATATCTGAAAAGAAAAACCGAACGTTGAAAAATATGATGAATGCTATGTTGATTAGTTCAGGACTTCTTGATAACATGTAGGGGGAGGATATACTGTCAGCATGTCATGTGTTGAATAGAGTACCTCATAAGAAGCTTGATAAGACTCCGTATGAAATTTGGAAAGGACATGCGCCTAATATGAAATTTTTGAAAGTGTGGGGGTGTCTTGATAAAGCTGGTGTACCTAGTTTTAAACGTGATAAGATTGGACCAAAAACTGTTGATTCCATTTTATTGGTTATGCATATCATAGTGTTGCGTATCATTTTCTTACTAAGAATACGAATGTATCATATGCAGGTGGAAATATTATTGAATCTAGAGACGCTGAATTCTTTGAGCATATATTTCCTATGAAAAATGAATGTCATATGGATGTTAATGATATTGCATTACCTGCTAGTGCTACTCTTACTCCCTCAGTTGATTCATGCGTCGAACATATAAGGAGTAAAAGGGCAAGAAAAGAAATTGATTTTGGTCCATATTTTATAACTGCTTTCTTGACTGAGGAATATGTGTTGGATGAAAAATTTATTTATGTATTTATTTTGGAAGAAGATCCCAGAACTTTTGATAATGCTATGAAATCTACTGATGCCATTTTTTGGAAAGAGGCCATTGATAGTTACAATCAATACTAAGTAATCACACTTGGGAATTAACAGATCTTCCTAGAAGTGTAGGCCTTTAAAAATCAAGTGGATATTTAAAAAGAAGTTGAAACATGATGGTTCTATTGATAAGTTTAAGGCTAGAATGGTAGTGACGAGTAACACCCAAAGGAAGGGAATTGATTTCTTTGATACGTATTCTCTTGTTACTAAAATATTTACTATTAGAACCTTGATTGCACTTGCTTCTATACGTGGATTAATTGTGCATCAAATAGATGTGAAAATTGCATTCTTGAATGGGGATATATATGAGGAAATATATATGGAGCAACCTGAAGGATTTCGCATTCCTGGTCAAGAGCACAAGGTTTGCAAATTAGTTAAGTCATTGTATGGACTTAAACAAGCTCCAAAACAGTGGAATGAAATTTTTGATAAAACTGTGAAGGAATTTGGATATGCGGTTAATGAATGTGACTCTTGTGTTTGTATGGACTTAAACAAGCTCCAAAACAGTGGAATGAAATTTTTGATAAAACTGTGAAGGAATTTGGATATGCGGTTAATGAATGTGACTCTTGTGTTTATTCAAAACATGATGGTGATGGATATATCATTATCTATTTGTATGTTGATGACATGTTGATATTTGGCACTGATCTGCAGGTTGTGAACCAAACAAAAAGTTTTCTAAATTCAAAATTTAATATGAAAGATATGGGTGAGGCTAATGTTATTTTGGGAGTTAAAATTAAAAGAACTCCATCTGGCATGTCTCTAAATCAGTCTCACTACATAGAGAAAATACTTAAAAAAATTGATTTGTCTGATGTTGTACCTGTGAGAACACCATATGATGCTAGTGTGCATTTGATGAAAAATAAAGGTGTTCCTGTGTGTCAAGCTGAGTATGCAAAATCATGGGTTGTTTGATGTTTCTCATGAATTATTCAAGGCCTGACATTGCATATGATGTGAGTAGACTGAGTAGATACACTCATAGTCCTAATAATGAGCATTGGAATGCATTGAAAATATTGCTTAAATATGTGAAAGGCACTATGAATTGGGGATTACATTTAAGTTCCCTGTTGTGTTGGAAGGATATAGTGATGCCAACTGGGTGTCCGATAATGATGAGATTAATTCCACTAGTGGATATATTTTAAAACTAGGTGGAGGTGCTATATCCTGGGAATCTTGTAAGCAATCTTGCACTGCTATGTCTACTATGGAATCTGAATTTATTGCCCTTGAATTGGCAGGATGTGAGGCAGAATGGTTGAGAAACATACTATCAGATATCCCATTGTGGGGGAAGCCAGCTCCGTTGATTGCGATGCATTGTGATTCTCAAGCTGCCATTGGAGTTGCAAAGAATAGTGCATATAATGAAAAAAAAGACACATTCGGTTGAGACACAAGGTTGTCAAAGAGCTGTTGGCTAGTGGAGTGATTTCATTGGACTATGTAAAGTCTGAAAAGAATCTTACGGATCCGTTAACAAAAGGCCTTTGTAAAAAGATGGTTTTGGAATTATCTAAGGGGATGGGATTGAGACCCATTGAGTGAATTGTTCTCATGGATCCCTACTTTGCTTTGTAAAGTTCAAGGATTAACATGAGTAATAATTTAGGAGCACTACTGTGTTTCTATCCCTGTAATTGTGTATGTAGTGCTTGCTACCAATGTGTGAAGGATGTACAATTTAGATCTTAATGGACCCATATCCACAGGTGTGGTGGTGTGAGGTAGCACACGCTTGATGGGGTCCATCTACTTAGGTGTGGAAGTTTGGCCGCTTTCTATAGGAGAGACGGGTTCATCTCCCTAGAGTACCTATGAGCATACGGGTATGAGACGTATGGCCAGTATAAGGCGCTAACTATTATTCGCGGAGTAACCAAATTTGTTGAGTGAAATGAGTGTCCCATACAACGGGCTCACAAACTTCCCATTGAGTTCAAGATGCAAATCACTCGATTGGGCGTGGGTCTTAGTTTCGTGACACCATGTGTTAATTCAAGTCGCAACACATTAGCACTTATGCACGGAACTCTAATTTTTGCTCAAACTTCTAAAATGGTTTTTAAAACTTTGAATCTTATGGGGATTGTTGGAAACTAGCTTCAAAGTTTTAAAAGTTTGTGGAGAAACAGAGTTTTATTTGTTCAAGAAAGTTTTTCACTATTTGTTTCTTTTTGGTATTTACGAAATATTTCTCATTTTTCAAAATTGATTGTGCTCAGTTTCTATACAAACAAACTTTGGTATTTAAGAAACACTTTTGGGTTTTGAAAACTCACTTTTGGGTTTTTCAAAATTGATTGGTTCTAATTTCCAGGATTGAATTAAGGTGTTCACATCTTGTTTTCATCTATAAAAGGAGGTTTTAGATAACTGATTGAAGGGGGAAAAAGGAGAAAAAGAATTTGTTTTGTTTGAGTAAAAGATTTTCAGTTACTCCATCCTATCTTTGTGAGTGTACATTTCGATCGGCGTTGTGTTAATCCTAGAGGACGGCCGCCGGAGACAGCTTGCACCGAGGCTAGGCAAAATCATCTTTTAGGACAGTGGTCTGTCCACGACACATCAATCCTATAAGATCTTCCCTTTGTTATGTGATTGATTATACATTAATATTCCAACAAAATTGACCTTATATCGAACTCAACCCCAAAATTTAGCTCATGAGATGACGATTTGTCCAAAAATATAGAAGGAAACAACATCACATTTTCCCAACCCAATATGGGTTGTGTTCCACGACGGAACAACTGACGCATGAACAATATGAAATGCGGGACCAACATTGTGAAACACAAGAACAGGGATGAGGATCTTTCTCAGTTTTGGTGTCAGTCGAAGTCCGTATTATATTTCGAACCTTGCTGCATACAAAATTTTGATATTTAAGTAGAGAGGAGTAAAAGTGCGGGTCATTTACACACCAAATTTCAAACCATGTGCCACTAATGCTCAAAGATTTCTCGATTGTTAAAAAAAGAACTTTTCTCGATTTTGGTGTCAGTTGAAGTTCTTATAATGTATTCATATTACATATAGTAACAATAAAAAAATTGGGATATCTATGGCTAGCTATGGTACCAATACCCATCAACTCTCTACTAAAAAAATTCTAATTAGTCTCGCTTCTTTCCCGCTCTTCCTAAAATCAAAACACAGAAAAACAAATATATTCGGAGATAAAGGTACTTTGGCCCATGAATTTTCATTAAATGAGAAGCACACATAAAAATTAAAAACAATCATATTTGAGGGCAAAAATTAAAGACCACCTCGATATAAGGGAAATATGTGAAAATTTTACATGTGAGCACAGTCTACCTTCACAAATGTTAATGGGCGGGTTGGGTTGAATTTTAGACAGATCAAAATGTGCTGAGTTAAAAAATAATAAATGAACGGATCAATAATTTTTTTTTTTGCGCGGAATTCCCTTTATATTGGGTGGTCTTTAATTTTGGCCCCTCAAATTATTAGTCTTTAATTTTTCCTCTACTTCTCATTTAATGAAACATTGTGGGTTAAATTACCCTTATTTGTATCTATGAAAGCAGAGATTCTAGGTTCAAACCTCAGCTCAATAAAAATAACATTTTCGCAAGGTAAAGATTACGGGAATTTCCTAGTTAACCATACTTTTTTGAATTTCCTCACAATGTCCAGAGGATCTTCGGTTGGAATTGAAATTTTTGATCAAATTGTTCGACGTCGCTTCCTGTTCCCTCAGACAAGATTTCGTTGTAGTTGTAGTCTTCTTCTTCATTGATCTCCGATTGATTGCACCTTCTAGGCTCCGCTTGAATCAAATCTCTGAAAATAACTATAATCTCCAATGTGTCTCCCGCCAACGAATGTATGTGCTCTCCTATTTGAAATCTTCCAGCAGAAAAAGCACTTTCAAACACTGTTGATGACTCTTGAATGTTTAACACATCTCGGGCCATCTTTGCTAGTGTCAGAAATGTCTTCTCATTCTACCTCCAGTATTTTAGCAAGTCTTCATGTTGAGGTGCACTAGTAGGTGTGTTATCTAGATTATCGTCTAAATTAGTGTTTGGTTCATCCATCTCATCATCTAATGGTATATCATTAGAAAACGCATTTTCATCTATATAAGTGAAATCATCGGGACTAGATATAGGATTACTAAAAGAAGTACCCCTGCCCTTGTTACCCCTACTAGAAGAAGCACCCTTACCCTTACCCTTAAACATACCTCTTAATCCTTCCATTTTAATTATGCAAATAAATAATTAAAGATAATGAAATTAAGCGTGATAATTAAAATAAAGTAACAATAATAATTTAAAGAAGGAACGAATGTACCAAACGCCGACGTAACGTCGACGTGTAATCGAGGTTGAAAATTGAAACTTTTTCGATGAATGATCCTCAAACTAGGTGGCAACTTCACTCTCAATTTTTAAATTTGATATAAATGAGCAAAAAAATATAATATTTAATAGGCAATGTTAGAGAGACAAATTGAGAGATTAGAGAGATAGTAGGAGGAATTGTGAGAAAAATGAAGAAGAAAATGAGGTATTTATAATTGAGAAATAGGGTTAAAGTGTAAATATATTAACTTAGAGGTTAAAAATAAATATTAAGGGGCTGGGGGCCAAAAATGGCCGTTATAGCCGTTGCACAATGACCAAAATTGAAATTTGGCCGTTGTTGCAACGGTTATTTTTGCAAAGAGGGAGGGGGCTGGCGGGGCGGGATGGGGTCGGGACGGGGCGGGCGGGATGATCCCAGGCCCCATCCCGAGTTCGAACCCCGACAATGACAATTTTTTTTATGGGGGATCGGGGCGGGGCGGGTAATGGGACGGACCAAGTCGGGATTGGGCCAACCCGGCCTACTGAACAACCCTAGTAATATTCGGTTCGCAAGATCTTCTTGGCTAGCACAAAACCACTCATGTGGGGTCCACAGGCCCCGTGCGTGCACTTCTTCCAATAGTATGGTGGCTTCTGTGGCATCCACACATTTGAGCAACCCCAGATCTGGTGTCCTTCTGTAGAGTACATCTTTGCTCATAATGAAATCATTAGCCATTCTTCGAAGGGTTTTCTTCTGATTGTTCGTGGTACCTTTAGGATATTCTCCTTTGTCCAAGTAAGCTGTCAAATCGACGTACCATGGCTTATTGTAGGGGTTTGCTTTCGCATGGGAACTGTAAGCATGTTCATCCTTCAAGCTTATCTCGATTAAGTCGATGTCGCTACTTTCAGGATGTTGTATCATAGAGGTTGTAGTAGAGAGGGCATTTGTGAACTTATTATGCACTCTGGTCGTATGTATGAACAAAATATTTATGAATCTTCTACTCAATCTTTGAATTAAGTTAACGTATGGAAGGATCTTGATGTTCTCCAGTGCTCATTATCCTTGTACTTGGTGGATCAGCAGATCTGAATCACAGATTACCAGAAACTCATCGATGTCTCTGTCGAGTGCCATTTGGAGACCATGATATAAGCTTTATATTCTACCATGTTATTTGTACACCGGAGGGTGAGCTTAGCGGCCATAGGGTAGTGCTATCCTAATTCTGATATCAATACTGCTTCGATTCCCAGCCCTTGGTAATTTACAGGACCATCGAAAAATATTCTCCATCATGAATAAGACTTTTCTTCTCCTTCATCTGCTACAAGTATCTCTTCATCTAGGAAGTATGTTTGAAGTGGCTCTGCATTGTCATCTATCGGACTTTTAGCGAGAAAGTCGGCTAATGCTTGCCCTTCACAGCTTTCTGGACCACATACACAATGTCAAACTCGCTCAACAATATTTGCCATTCGGCCAACTTTCTCAAGCGCATCGGCTTGCGGAAAATGTATTTCAATGGGTCCATCTTGGAGATGAGATGGGTAGTATATGACGTCAAATAATGCCTTAGCTTCTGGACTATCCACGTCAATGCGCAACATGTCTTTTTTACCAAGGTATACCTCGCTTCGCAAGCGGTGAACTTCTTGCTTAAATAGTAGATATCATGTTCTTTTTTCTTGGACTTGTTGTATTATCCTAACACATCTGAAATCTTTGTCTGACACTGACATAATAGCAATAGAGGACTTCCCAGCCTCAGTGGTACTAGAACAGGAGGATTCGAGAGATACTTCTTGATGGTTTTGAATTCTTTTTGACATTCGTTTATTCCACATTATCGGTGCGTCTTTCTTCAAAAGCTTGAGTATGGGTTCTACGATTATCGTAGACTGAGCTATGAAGCGACCGATGTAATTCAATCAACCTAGGAACTCATGACCTCCTTCTTGGTTTTCGGAGGAGGCAAATTTTGTATGGCTTTGATTTTTGATGGATCTAGCTCTATGCCTCTCTGACTGATTATGAACCCGAGCAATTTTCAGCGGGTACTCTTAATGCACATTTGGTCGGGTTTAGCTTCAGATTGAATTTTTGGAGCCTTTCAAAGAACTTCCGCAAGTGAGTGATATGATCGACACTTTCTCTTGAGTTGATGATGACATCGTCCACGTATACTTCAATTTCCTTGTGGATCATGTCATGAAAGATAGTCATCATAACTCTCATATATGTGGCGCCAACATTTTTGAGGTTGAACGGCAATATCTGATAGTGATACACTCCCCACAGTGTAATGAAAGTTGTCTTTACTGTATCTTCTTTTTCCATCAGGATCTGATGATATCCGCCAAAACAATCGACAAAAGATTGCATCTCGTGTTTGGCGCAGTTATCGATAAGAATGTGGATTTTTGGGAGTGGAAAATTGTCTTTGGGACTAGCTTTATTAAGATCTCGATAGTCTACACATATTCATATCTTTCAGTCTTTTTTCAGGACTGGTACAATATTGGCCAACCACGTAGGATACGAGGTTACTTCTACCACTCTTGATTCAATTTGCTTTTTGACCTCTTATTTGATTCGCATGCTCAAGTCGGGCTTGAACTATCTGATCTTTTTCTTTACTGGTGCAAACCCAGGATTAATTGGTAAGTTATGCGCCACTATATTTGTGCTCAAGCTGGGCATATCAGCGTAAGACCACGCAAATATATCCACGTATTCTTTCAAGAGATCAATTAGTTCTTCCTTCTGTGGCGACCCCAAATGTGCGTTGATCCGTGTTTCTTTGACTAACCCTTCGCACCCTAGATCGATGGTTTCGATTTCATCCAAGTTAGTCTTCTGCCTATTCTCATAATGGTCCTCTTCATCGAGGTGATCTTCCAGTAGTTCGGTCTCCTAATCGTATTCCCCATATTCTTCTTCATTTTTAATACTTGACTCGCCCACTTTGTGATATGTCATGACATTATAGGTTGATTTATTTTTATTACTGAAAAGCAACGCAAAGCATGATAAGTAATACAAAAGCAAAATAAAGTAATTAAAGCGTAGTTTTGATAAAATGAGGCTTTCATTGATTTGAGAAAAGTTAATACAAAATTTGGTCATGGCTCAGATCAACATTGAGTTATTTCTATTTTGACAAATGTTATGAGGAAAGCAGTAAATGGTGAATAGCTGATCCTTGATCGCACTACACCGATTTTGAAAACTAAAAATATCATCATGGCTACCAAGGAACTAGGAGTAGAGTCGAAGTCCGGTTGGACAGCCATTCACCTGGATTTGCATTGCGGATTGTGGGCACTTCATTGTGTTCCTCCAAGATCGCCAGACAGTCTTCTTCTGAAAATAGCATCCCTATCCCTTTCTCAGCATCATCCATATTTGGTGCTGGTATCTTGATGGGAAATGATTGGTATAGATTCGATATTGGTTCACGCAACTTTGGGAGCCCTTCTTCTTCCCGCTTTCTTCAAAAACTTCTTTGGAGCTGGGGACATATTTGATACCATATTGAAACTAGTTTTTAGTTGTTACGACCGGCTCTGTAATGCCGTGCAAATTTCTCTTGAGACCTTTCCCCGGCTCAAAACCACTTTGTAGCATTATGGTGGCAATTATTTTATATGTGGCTGGAATTGAGATTTGTGTTGTGTCTTCTTCATATGCGGCCCTTACCAGCTTAACCAAATGAAAATTTGTTCCCTTGGGAACTTCTTCGACCATGGGAACAGAGTTATTGGGGGTAATTATGAATGATTCTTTCCCCATGTATCTCTACTTCGTGTCCTTCCTACACGAACTTCAAAACATGATGTAGAGTAGAGGGCATGGCTCCGGCCGCGTTGATCCTGGGTCTTCCCAATAGCAAATTATAATTGGCAGAGATTGACATAAGCTAAAATTTTGTGGTGAACTCAGCGGGTCCTATCTGAATACACAGATCGACTTCTCCAATCGAATCACGCTGAGCCCCATCGAATGCTCTCACATTGGGGTGGCTCCTCCTTATCTTACCTATGTCATACCCCAATCACTCTAATATGGTTTTAGGGAAAATGTTGATGTCGGCCCTATTGTCTACGAGGAATTATGCTATGATTTTGCCTCTGCCTTTAACAGTGATATACAAGGCTTTTTATGCATTAGTCCTTCTTTAGGCAACTCTTCCCATTTGAACGATATCTGGTGGTCTCACATGACATGGGATACCGTGATGGCCAAACTCTCGCTGGTTGTACCGGCAGGAACATACGCTTCATCTAGCACATTCATTAGTGCCATACGGTGTTGAGAAGAGCTTAGCAACAGTGCCAGCACTAAAATCTGTGTTGGAGTGTTCTTCAGATGTTCGATAATAGAATACTCTTTGATTGTTCTATTTTCTGGTGCCCCCTTGGTCTAGTTATTCAGGCGTGTAATATCGTTCTGATCTGGTCATGCCGTGTGCAACAATGACTTCAATAATAAATTCTTTCCTGGGCAGTTTGATAATGCCAGGGGCCACTTATACTATTACCGGTGCAGGAATCAGCAAGTCAAACCTAGGGCACTCATGTATAGTTAGTGATGCCACAGTTTGCTCGAGAGCCTCTACGGGCGCCAAGCTTAGAGAGTTACAGGCTGTTCAGTATTCTTCCCTCTCAATCATATAAATAGTGGCATTTCCATGGTTAGGCAGTGGATTGGTATTTACATTGGGAGCGGTAGTTTGCAAAGTGATCTCTCTTTTATCGATCAAATCTTAGATCTTATGCTTAAGTTGATGCAATATTCAGTGTTATGTCTGGCTCCACCAGATTTATAAGCGCACGTTTGGTCGGGCCATTAGAAATGACTTCCAGGATCGACCTACTTCGGGTGTATTGTATGGATCATGCCAGCGGCAAGCAACCGTGTGCTTGTTTTCAATAAGGGCATGAACACTTGAGGGCGACGACCAACTTCTTCTCTATCATAGGTGGTTGCACTCGAGCGACTTCTACTCTCCACCTTCTTGCGTATTCTTGTTAGCTTTCTATAGATTTCTGCCTGATTTTCTCCAGATAGTATCGATCATGCATAGTTTTAACAATGAATCTGTAGTGTTCCATAAAGGACTCTGACATGTCCTCTCAGTTAATCCATCGGTGCATATCTTGTGCGGCAAACCATTCTGAGGCCTCTCCAGTCAAGCTTCGACTGAATAGCCTCATTATCAAAGCAGGGTTGTTTTGGACTTCTGCCAATTAGTCATAATATAACCGTAAGTGGGCCATTGGGTTCCCCGACCCGATGAAAATTTTGAACTTGGGCACCTTGAAGCCCTCTGATAAATCTAACCCTGGATGTATGCACAAATCATCATAACTTAGTCTGGTGGTTTTTCGTGCGGCTCGGGCAGTATTGGCGGCAATTTCGTTTAACCTTTGATCCATGTTCTAGGCCAGTTCTATCTTCATTTTTTTAGCAAGCCTTTCTTGGTCGGCCCTCTATGCCTTCTCCATCTCTTCATAGTGATCTAATTATGCACACTCTGGTGAGAAATGACTTTGAGTGACTGGGGTTTGGAAAGAGATGTTTTATTGTGTTATTTTGGGGAATATGAGTAGTGACGTTTGGATGTGTGGTGGGATTGGTGGTTAAAAGGACTTGGACAGAGTGAGTGGTCTCGGGTATTTAAGTGTGGTTTATGGGTGGAGGAGTTTAATACGAAGAACCTATGTGGTGAGGGTCAGTCCCCGTGGGACAGCTTGGAAAATGTTCCTAAATTGGGGAAGACAGAGATGGGAAGGGTGGTGGAGGTCTTCTTTCCTCAGTTTGCTTTTCGCGTGCAATATGTTCTTTCTCCAATCTTGCAGTTTTCTCCTGAAGATGTTTCAGCATTTTGATCACATATTCGTGATGAGTTGCTTCCTGTCGTACATGAGATCTTGAGTTCCCGATGTTTCCCTCGTCGTTTGAACTACTAGTCATTTCTTTATCTCTTTGGTTTTGCTCACACGGGGATGTTGTTGCAGCGTTAGACCTTGTGTAATACGCCAACATCACGACACAAACTAACCTCCTTTTTAAGAAAAGAATCACTCAAAGGCAGATGACGTCAGTACGTTAGTCAGATAAATCAAATGCAAGAATAAACATGTATTTTGCAAGTAAACACATAAGTTCACGCATCTATATATGAGTATTCGATTGATTCTCCATTTCGGGTATTTTAGGGTTTATAAGGACTTTTTGGTAATTTTTTAGTCGATTGACTTGCTTCATACAATAGCCCCAATAGTTGGTCCGCCAGCTGGATCTAACTGCTTGTATAAGAAAGGGGGAAAGGGAAGGGGATTAAATATTTATATATATTAAGGATTGAGTCTTAAGTAGACAACCTACGTATTCCGCCAGGGAAAGTCAGGCTCGTTCGTAGTTCAGCTTACAAAAGATAATCCCTTCCCCCACCGATTTCTACTTACCCAAAAAACCCTAGACCAGGCCCAATATGGGCTTCTTGCGTATCCCTCCTTGGGACATTAGGTCTAGCGCGGTTCTCTTACAAGCAAAAGAGGGATGGGATAATATTTAATTCATTGGGGGTGCCTAAGTCTACCCAAAAGATAGATTTTCTTTGAAGCCATGGATGATTTTCACCCTTATAACTGTAGGTTTCGGCCCTTGGACTACATTAATTTATAACGGGGAGGGAGAACTACCCAGATCTCCGTTTTGCCGATGAGGTGCTCCAACTCGAAATTGAATTCCTCGCATTTCTCAATGTTGCGACCTAGAGCTCCAGAGTGGTACAAATAACCTTTTCCTTCGCTAGCTCTGGAAGATGAGGGTTTTCACATGGTCCTAATGGGATGGATCTTGTCAGGACTGACTAATTTCTTGAAGATGTTAGTGTAGGAGTCTTCGAAGATGGTGAAGTCATACCTCTATAGGAGGATTTTTGCATCAATGCCTCCCATACTAGTAACTGGGTCATGTGTCAACATGGAGTAGGGACCCCAGATGTGACGGACAGCCCCATTATTAATCAGATGTACTATTTTCCTTTCGAGGGGCATACATTCGTCAGGAGTGTGTCCTGGTTGGTTCATATGAAACATACATCTCTTGCGTGTATATGCTGGAGCGCATAGAGGTAGTCTCAAATCACTAGGGTATGTAGTCCATATTGCTCTCATTGTCTCATAAACCTCTGAACTTCGCATGCGTGTATGCTGGAGCGCACAGAGGTAGTCTCAAATCACTGGGGTACGCATTACCTATTGCTCTCATTGTCTCATAAACCTCTGAACCTTGCACGGGCACTGGCGTTACCCGTTAAGGACAAGTGTAGTACTTAAGAGCGGCGACCCACCAGGTCGGAGTAGGGATCTAACTTGGCGTTAGTGGAACTTCATCGCTCTCAAGAGCGGTAGCAGAGGCAACTTCCTTAAGTGGTTGACTCTCAGATTCAACCTTCAGTGTTTCGGATGTCCCCAGACTTCCTGACAGGGGTACATATCTTCTCATTCCCCCTTTCAATTCTTTTGCGAGATTTAGTAGGTAGTCGATTTCTTTCATCTTAGGCTTAAACAAGGCGATCCTTTCATCCAATTTGGCGATCTTTTACCTAAGCGATTCTTTGCTCTCTTCTCTGTTGTTGGTGTTGATGGCAGACAGGTCGGCGCTTGAGCTACGTCAGACATCCATCTCAGCAAAGTCAATCTTTCTAGGAGATGTAAATGGATTAGGTAAGTAGGGTTTATTTTTAATGCATGTTCTTGTGTTTTTCTTTTCGGTGTGATCCTCAGAATATTTATTCAATCGTATTCAATATAGATGCATGAAATAAGCATATAAACATATATTTTGCACATAATCAAGCAATTGCAGTATATTAAAACGCGCTCTTGGCCCTCGTTATGTAACACCTCGTAACTTCGGGCTATGGTTTGAACCGTACGATGGAAAAATGATGGAACCAAGATGAGGAGTGTAGTAAGTGTTTGAAAACTAATCATGACATAAGAAGAGTCTTAGGAAAAATTAGAGTCGGAAGCTACTCTAGGGAGCATGTTTTAAAGTGAGTTTGCAGCAAGCCTCACTTAAACCCAATTTACGGGTAAATATATAAATAATTTGGGAAAGCTTCCTGTATAAAAGTTGTATCCCATTGAAATAGCTTTCCATCCATATAGACCCACATAAAATGGAGTTTAGTACAAAACGTTATGGTCGATATACTGAGGATGTGTAAAATAAAAATCCCGATTCTTATAAGATTAGGATTTAAATCCCAAGCCTTTAAGATAATCTATAAATACAACCCTAATATTTTATGTAAGGATTTTCAACAAGAGCAGCTACCAAACACCTAAGGTGAGTTCTTATTCAAATCCCTATGTCAATTATATTAAGTTAACACTAGATTAACACCGAATCATTATTTGGAATCGCTAGATTTTGGAAAATCCATTCAAGGTCAAATTTGGAATGAAGCTTTGGGATTTCTTCAAAAATGTAAGCCCCTCCATCATTAATGGATTATATGGAGTTATTATTATATTTTAGGCATTTAATGGTTGGTATAATCATGGAACAAGATTGATTTAGATGCACTCCATCAAACACAAAATCCTAGTAATTTTGCTGTAAATTTTCCCTACGACCAGTCAGCTTCCTTTGGCGTTTTCCGATAATTTAACCGTTGAATGGAGACCAAATTTTAACTGCGTGGTCAACACATATAGTTATTAAATGTGAACGATGGAGATCGGATTTTGAGGTCCTAAGTAGTGTGGTTTTAGCTATGCACAGTAGCTACGAAAATCGGTGAAAACTCTTAAAGTTTCAAGTTTAAAGCTTTGGGTTTCTTCTTCAAAATTTCAGAGTTCTTCTCAAGTTTTGGAGAAACTAAGGTATGGGTGGCTAACTCTCTACGTATGAGAACCTTATTAATCATTCCCACGCTTCGTTCATCAAGATTACTATGAATTTCTTTAGATATATAGATTGTGCCCTAGTTCATGAAAAGTCTAGAACTTCTATCTTTTGAGAATATAACTTCATAGTTGTTCATAATTATCACTTTGAATATTGTGAACTCATTACGTAATCAGTATAGACTCATGTTCGGTATCGCATGAGTCTCAATTATGACAATTCATATTACACTGAACAGTTAATGCTTTAAACTTCATAATCAGTTTATGAATACATGTCTCAACCTAGTTCTATTCAGTATTCCAGTATCATGTACTTCAGTATGATTCAGTATTCCCGTATCATGTACATCAGTATGATTCAGTATTCCCGTATCATGTACATCAGTATGATTCAGTATTTCAGTATCTTGGATTATAGTATGATTCTCAGTTATTTTATGTAAAATTTTAATGTTAAACACCTGTATTTTAGGCTGAAGACCACAAATGTATTTGGGCCCAAGGCCACAGTTTATGTATATGTATACTTGAGCCCAGAGCCACATATTTGCGCACACATAGTGGGCCTAAGGCCACAATTATTAGTTAATTATTATTTCAGTTAAACAAATGATTCTTCATTTCAGTACAGGGAGTATTCATATTCTTTGCTTCCTTGTTCAGTTATCAGTAATCAATTTCAGTTTCAGATTTAGTACAATATTTATTTATTGAGTTGGGTGTCACAACCCCCTTTCAGGAATCGTGGTGGTACCTACATAATCTCACCACATAGGCAAACCACATCCAATCATTCTCAATACATGATATAAATATAAAAATTGGAAAATACGGATACCCTAAACACTGTCTCATAAAATAATAAGCGGAAATACGTGATAGTCTGATATATATAACAACGCCCCCATGAGATTTAGTATAGGCATACAAGAGCACTAATAAAACCATAACAATCTGAGGAAAAGAGATAACAGGCCAAAACTGAAATACAAAGTCTGAAATAAGTCTCTCAAGTAAGAACAAAAGACCATAAGTAGAAGAGAGTATCAAATGCATGCTAGAAGGAGCATCCTCACCCTAAATACTGAGGATCACAACTCTAACTCAGCCGCGTGGTCCTGTGGAGGTGGAAGGTACTGAATCTGCATCCAAAAAGAATGCAGCGAATGTAGCATGAGTACACAACGTACCCCTGTAGACATCATAGGCCTACAACGACGGAAGATACATAATCAGAGATAAATAGCAAGTTGACACCAATAATCCTATGCTAACAGTTCAGTAACTCAAGTACGTCACGTAGTTAGCATGTTGTTCACAGAGTTCGAGAGTGTATTAGATATCAATAACAATAAATAACCCTTCAAGTTCAAAATCCAACCATGGTGTTCATAATCACTCAATGACAAGTTTCAATCATAGGTTATCAATGAAATGCCATAAATATGTATGATATGAATGCAATGCATAAGCAATGTACCTTTCTCAACCTGGTATACAGTAAGTCAAGGTTTAATTATGATCCGTACACCCATGGGGGATCCGCGAAGTCCATACCAGCCGAAATTCCACACACAAATTTGACTAGAGCCCATGACTCATCTGTTGAGTCTCAATCATGTTTCAGTCGTGCAACTCCACTCCCCGCGTATCAATATCATCTCAAGTGCCATAAAATTATATTACTCTGACCTTTTCGATCCCTTGGACCACAGCATATCCATACCGCTCTCACATCTAATCATAGAACCATGAGTATATGTATGCAATGACAATACAAGGGAATATATCATGATATAATAAGATGCAATTAAGTATAGAGATGATGTACACATGCTTCCAAGAGTTAAACAATACACAGACAATCTAAGTCAAATCAAGATATCAGTCGAAAGCATGTGTGATGAGTAAGCAAACACAACGACAAGCCCAAATAAACAGCAGTCGGAACCAACACAAGGTTGAGATTGCCTTGCCCTTCCTTTGCGCCTCGTGATAGTCAAAGTCTATTCACGCGTATTACATCGTTTATATAAAGCTAATCACAATAAAAACAATACTTTAAAACCCATCTCGAGCCCACGCTACCAAGACTCAAACTTTGTTACACAAAAACATTTATTACATACCAGGTAGTCACATCCTTAAATTAATTGCAAATCTAAACACAATTGAACCTCCAATTGAACCATAATCTAAAAGCCCCCATTTGAAACCCTATATTTTTCCCCTTTTGCAAACAAACTTTTATAATCAAATTAAGCTTTAAAACATGATAATCTAACATAACCCAATCCTACTTCATGATATTAACACTATTTGATACATAAATCCTCATTAAAATTAACCATATAACACTCTTAATCTCTCAATATGCATAACTCATCTTCTCCAGCTCACATAATATGCTAAACTACCATTAAAAGAACCCATAATCATAACTTAAGCCATAAGAGAGAAATAATCAATTACCTCAAGGTTAGAAATGCTCATAATGCTCACATATCCTTATGTGGTGCTGGTTTCGAAGTTAGCTATTTGAGAAAAGAAAATCTGACCTAAAAGTATTTATAGGCACTTGAACAATATTTCCACCCCAGCGGAATCGACTCCGCTGGAGTGAACCCACTGCGGTGGAAAAAGCTCCGCTGGGGTGAGAGTCACTTGACACCTCACCCATCGCCATGGCGGACCTGATTCCACTGTGGCAGAAACTCCCCATTTCCCGCTTCGGCGAGCCAACCTCTCACTGAGATAGACCCATCAGAGTGGATACTGGTACCGACATGGCGAACACCAGACACCAACAAAAGAAAATAGCCCAAATCCTCCATTGAACACCCGAAACACTCCCGGGACCCCACCCTCTACACAAACCAGACATGCCTGTCTATGGTAAACAACGCTACAAACTTGGTCGTACCCTCGGATTTCACAAATAACTGAACCAAGCATACTTTTCTAAAGAATCGCTTGAGAGAAACCAAAAATCTAAACTTACAAATAAGGCCACAAAATACATCTGATTGTCTCGGAAAGCAAACCAATGACTCGACTAAGTCATAAATGACCCTCCGGAATTGTTGTCGAAAGTGATGGAACCCGGAAACGAACTAATCAAGCTAAAAGTCAACTTGAGTCAAACAAACCAACTCTAAGTTTCCAAACTGGGCTTTTTTATCCGAAACTCGTAAAAATAGACCTCGGGATTTGTGGCACCCATCTTCGCGTATCACAAACCCCACATAGAGTCTAAGAGAAGGGTCAAAATGGAAAATAAGGGTCTTTAGCTAAAAATGACTAGATGAGTCGTTACATCAGATACCAATTAAAATAACATTCATCCTCTAACGGAGAGAAACGAATCAGAAAATGTATCGGAAGTAGTGAATAAGCCAGGATATATGCTCCACATATCGAACTCGGACTCCCAAGTGGCCTCCTTGACAAGATGATGCCTCCACCATACTCAAGCTATCTCCTTCGATCTCAACTTCCTCACTTGCCTGCCTAAAATAGCCACATGCTCCTCCTTGAACTCTAGATTTTGATCAAGCAATATTGAGTCCCACTTGATAATATAAGAATCATCAGTATGATACTTCTTTAGCATAGATACATGGAATACTGGATGAATGTCTGAAAGACCAAGTGGCAGAGCCAACTCATATGCTACCTCTCTCACTCTCTGAAGAACCTTAAACGGTCTGATATACCTCAAACCCAACTTTCCACTTTTGCCGAATCTTATCACACCCTTCATGGGTGAAACCTTCAGAAAAAACTTATCACCCACCATGAACTCTAAATCTCGGACCTTCCAGGCTGCAAACTCCTTCTACCTACTCTGCGCTGCCAGGAGCTTGTCCTGGATCACATTCAGTCTCTCTAAGGACTCCTTAAACAAATCATTACCCCAAGGATAGACCTCGAATGCATCAAACCAACCAATCGGAGATTGACATCTCATATCATACAAGTCCTCTAACGGTGCCATATCGATAGTGGAGTGATAACTGTTGTTGTATGCAAACTTTGCCAAAGGTAGGTACTGGTCCCAATGACCACCAAAATCAATCACGCAGGCCCGTAACATGTCCTCGAATACCTGAATAGTCTGCTCAGACTGACCGTTAGTCTGAGGGTGAAATGTTGTACTAAGATCCACGCGAGTACCCAACTCCCTCTGCAAAGTCCGCCAGAAATGTAAAATAAACTAAGTACCCCGATCCAAGATGATAGAAATAGGAACCCCATAAAGACAAATAATTTCCCGGATGTAGATCTTAGCCAACTTTTCTGCATTATATGTCGTCAGAAGTGGAATGAAATGCACGGACTTGGTCAATCTATCAACAATAACCCAAATCGCATCAAACTTGTCCAAAGTCTTAGGCAACCCAATAATGAAATCCATAGCGATCCTCTCCCACTTCCACTCGGGAATGGGCATCCTCTGAGACACACCATCAGGATGTTGGTGCTCATACTTGACCTACTGGAAATTTTGACATCGAGACATAAAATCAGCAATGTCTCTCTTCATCCTCACCCACCAGTAGTGCTGCCTCAAATCACAGTACATCTTAGTAGCACCTGGATTAATCCTGATGGTGTGGACCTCCTCCATAATCAATCTAGTCAAATCTCCCACACGAGGCACACACACACTCTACCCTTAATCCTCAGAACTTCCTCACTATCAATCATGGCCTCCTTGGCCTCGCCACTCATCACCTTATCTTTAATCCTGCATAACCCACATCATCATACTGGTGTTCCCGAATATGATTCAAAAGAGACGACATCGCCTCCACACTATCCAGAATTCTACCCAGATTCAAAATATCAAATCTTACAAAATGGTTGGCCAAATAATGGACCTCTAATGCAAAAGGACGCTCAGAAACAACCAAACAAGCTAAACTCCCCATACCGACCGCCTTTTGGCTTAAAGCATCTGCCACCATATTAGCCTTGCCCTGATGATACAAAATGGTCATAATATTTCAACAACTCCATCCACCGATGATGCCTAGAATTTAAGTCCCTCTGATTAAACATATGCTGGAGACTGCGGTGGTCACTATACACCTCACAATGAACACCAGAAAGATAATGGCTCCAGATCTTCAAAGAAAATACAATGGCAACCAACTCTAAATCATGAACATGATAATTCTACTCATGTACCTTCAATTGACTCGATTCATAAGAAATAACCTTATCCTCCTACATCAATACATAACCAAATCCAATCCTAGAAGCAACGCAATACACCATAAGTCCTTCCCTTCCACACGGAGGGATAAAATCGGGGTTGTGGTCAATAAAGTCTTGAGCTTTTGAAAGCTCTCCTCACACTAATCGAACCATTGAAATGGCACCTCATTTTGAGTCAAACGTGTCATATGAGAAGCAATAGAAGAAAATCCCTTGATGAACCGGGATAGTAGCTAGCAAGACCCATAAAACTTCGAATCTCTATCACAGAAGTCGGTCTTGGTCAGTCCCTAACTTCCTCTATCTTCTTAGGATTAACCATAATCCCATCTATGTACACCATGTGTCCCACGAATGCGACAGAACTCAACTAAAACTCACATTTTGAGAACTTAGCATACAACTCCTTCTTCTTCAAAATCCCAAGAACCACTCTCTGATGTTGTTCATGGTCCTCCCGACTCTTCGAATATACCAAAATGTCATCAATAAACACAA
Organism: Anisodus tanguticus; assembly: GCA_034509755.1. Classification (NCBI taxonomy): domain Eukaryota; kingdom Viridiplantae; phylum Streptophyta; class Magnoliopsida; order Solanales; family Solanaceae; genus Anisodus; species Anisodus tanguticus. The sequence continues at coordinate 41,509,578 of CM067540.1, read as the reverse complement.
TAACAAAAGAATCCAAGTACGACTTGAATATCCTATTAATCAAATCCATGAACGTTGTGGGGACATTGGTATGCCCAAATGACATCACCAAGAACTCATAATACACATAACGAGTCCGAAAAACTGTCTTGGACACATCCTCAGCTCGGATCTTCAGCTAGTGATACCCGGACCTCAAGTCAATCTTTAAAAACATAGAAGTACTTTGAAGCTGGTCGAATAGGTCATTAATACACAAAATTGAATACTTGTTTCTGATAGTAACCTTATTCAACTGTCTATAATCAATGCACATGCGCATAGTGACATCCTTCTTCTTTACGAACAAGACAGGAGAACCCCATAGAGATACACTCAGTCGAATGAAGCCCTTAACTCAATAAATACTAAAGTTTCTCCTTCAACTCTCTCAACTCTACTGGAGCCATACGGTACAGAGGAATAGAAATGGGTCGAGTACCCGACTTAAGATCAATATAGAAGTCAATGTCTTTATCTGGAAGCATACTTGGTAAATCTGAAGGAAAGACCTCCGCGAACTCACTAACTACAGGGACAAAATCAAGGAAAGGAGTCTCTGCACTAGTATAACTAATATGAGCAAGATAAGACAAGTAACCCCGGTTCACTAACTTCCTAGCCCGAATATAAGAAATAATCTTCCTAGGAGCAGGGCTAGGAGCGACTTTCCACTCTAACCTCGGAAGACCAGGCATAACTAGCATGACTATCTTGGAATAACAATCCAGAATAGCATAATATGAGGGTAACCAATCCATACCCAATATAACATCGAAATCCACCATATCTAACATAACCAGATCTACCCAAGTGTCGTAACCCTTGAAAGTAACTACACACATGTGATATACTCTATCAACAATCATAGAATCACCGATTGGTGTAGACACACGAATAGGAATATGAAGTAGATCACACCACATCTCCAAATTAGCAGAAAAATAGGTAGACACATAAGAGAAAGTAGATCCTAGATTAAATAACATAGTAGCAACTCGATGATCGACTTAGATGATGCTTGTAATGACTATGTTTGATGCCTTAGCCTCAACCCTACCAGGGAATGCATAGCAATAAGTGTACCTTACCTCAGACTGAGTACTCTACCGGCCACCTCAGCCCGGATGAGCTCCACCTCTCCCCGACTGGGATCCACCACGACCAGGATAATGGCCACCACGGCTCAACTGAGATCCTCCCCGACTGGTTTGATTAACATCTCTAGATGTATATGTTGGGGTCCTAAGTGCATAAGATCCACTAAAACACTGCTTGGGGCAATCTCTCCTAAAGTTCCCAACTTCTCCACAAGTATAACAACCTCTAGCCGTTGAGGGCTGTTGAATAGAGATAGAAGAAAATGAGTTGGCATGGTCTTAATACCTAGACTGAGAACACCTCGATGATTGCCCCCCACTACGTCCATCAGAAATCTGAAGAGCTTTATGAACTAGTCGAATAGGCTACGATTCAAAATATCTCCCTGATAACCATAACCATGGGAAGTAGAACCAATGAACTGTCTAAAGTGCCTAGCCCTCTTGTCGGGCTCATGTCTGGGAAACTTTTCCCTCACAAACTCTACCATCCTATAATGCTCGGCAACGGTCTAAAATGAGGCTTCAGAGGCCACCAACTGCAACATAGCCAACTGGAAAGGAATAGATAACCCTCTAACAAAACATCTCACTCACTCCGCATCTGTAGCAAGCAACAGTGGTGTATATCACGATAAGACATAAAAGCGAGTCTCATAATGTGCAATTGTAGAACGGTTATGATCAATCTTTTAAAACTCATCTCACTTGCCCAAGCGCAAGCTCAAAGGTACATACTTTTAAAGAAATACTCTGTAGAATCGAACCCATGTAAATAAAGGCGTCCATGCGGGCAGAATTAACATATGCCCTCCACTACTGCTTCACGTCACCTCTAAGATAAAGGACCACAAAACTGACTCTATGAGTATCAACAATACAAAAAGTATGCAAACTCTCTATGCTCTGCCCTTAGCTAGTGATGATGCTCTGGCTTTACCCCAGCCCCGAGCATATTCTCTACCACATCCACGTACGGCCAGTGTTAGAGCTTATGTCTCCTCTTGCTATATCGGCATGAGTCCTTACCATCTGTGAGAGAATATAAACAAAAGTCATATACCAATTTGATTCAACTTAACACGAAAGGAATGAAAAAGTAAAATTTCCAAAATGTATCATAGCCTCTTGAAGATAAGTACGGACGTCTCCGCACCGATCCGCAAGACTCTACTAGACATCGCTCTTGTATTTAAGATTGTTTAACTTAAGGCTCTAATACCAACTTTGTCATGACCCCTTTTCGGGAATCATGGTGGCACCTACATAATCCCACCACGTAGGTGAACCACTTCAATCATTCTCAAGACATGATATAAATATAAAAGTGGAAGAAATATGGATACCGTAAACATGGTCTCATAACATAATAAGCAGAAATAAGTGATGGTCTGATACATCCATCAACGCCCATAACAGATCTAGTTTGGGCATACAAGAGCACTAATAAAACCATAACAATCTGAGGAAAAGGGCGCGCAGGCCAAAACTGAAATACAAAGTCTGAAATATGTCTCTCAAGTAAGAACAAAAGACCATAAGTAGAGGAGAGTATCAAAGGCATGCTGGAAGGAGCATCCTTACCTTGAATACAGAGAATCACAACTTTGACTCAGCCGTGTGGTCCTATGGAGGTGGAAGGTATTGAATTTGCATCCAAAAAGAATGCATCAAGTGTAGCATGAGTACATAACGTACCCGCGTAGACATCATAGGCCGACAACGATGGAAGAAACATAATCAGAGATAAATACCAAGTTGACACCAAATAATTCTATGCTAACAGTTCAGTAACTCAAGTATGTCACGTAGTTAACATGTTCACAGAGTTCGAGAGTGTATCAGATATCAATAACAATAAATAACCCTTCAAGTTCAGAATCCAAACATCTTGTTCATACACTCAATGACAAGTTTCAATCATAGTTTATCAATGATATGTCATAAATATGTATGATATGTGTAACATCCTGGAATTTTGGATCATAATTACATATGCTAATAAAGAGACTAGAATATAAAAGAATTAGACCCCGAAATAATTTTGGACGTAACAAGTGTGACGATGGGGAAAGGAACTAAATTTGGTGTGTGCATAAAGAAGTTATGGACTAGTGTCATATTACAAGAATTGTGACATTGAGTATAAGAAGGTCTTATGAGTTATTATGATTTAAGTGAATTGGGATCACGGAATTAATTATGTGTGTGATTGATAAATTGTTCGGAGGCAGGTCACTTAATTAAATTAAGTGACCGTGCATGTTAAAGTGAGGTGGCATGATTAAGGGCCTCCCACCACCAAAGAATTGGCTAAGTGGGAGACCGAATTATTAAGGACATAATGATTAGGGATCTATTGGCTTTCACGATTAAGGAGGGGCTATATTTATAACTTGAATTGTGAAGTCCTTCAAAGACCAAAGAGTCAGCCTTCACTTCGTTCATTTTGAAAAACATTGGAAAACATAGGGGTACAATACCTTTGCTAAATTTAAGTCCCAACTTATAGAAATGGATAGCAGCAATTCATAGTTAGCATTTTACTTTTTGGTTTGGAGAAAAATATTACAGCAAGCAAAAGAGTTAAAGGGGCTGGTTCCGTTATTATCGAGGTATGTTAAGGCAAATTATTTCTTTTTTTTGGCATGTTCCATGTAACGAAATATAACCGTGATATTGCTCCATAATTGATTCTACTCCTAGTAGTTAAGAATATTCATGTTATCGATTTCTATGCTAAAAGCATGTCTAAATATGTGTCTAAGTCCTTATTGAGGCATATAGAAAAGGATGTTAATATTTATAGTGTCAGTTGAAGGTACATGTTAAATATTCAATGTTAGCCAAAGGGGCAAGGATATTATTGTCATCCGGTAAATTCAAAGAAGGTTTTATTATCATTCATACATTTTCATTTGCATTGCATTCATATATTACCCTGGAAAACTTGTGCTATGCACACTACTATATGGTAAATATTGTATATATGTAGGGGATATGGGAAAAGGGAAAGGTGTTATATACGCACACCACCTGCAGCTGGTACAGACTATCACAAAAAAGCCCTAAGGGGCCATATATCGAGCCTGTGTGGTCAAAGTGGATACATGTGTGGCTAAGATGATATGAATGCCTGTGTGGCCAATACGATATAACCTGATGCCCACAGAAGCGGTTATGGGAGGATTCATGTGTGGACATTAGTATACCGCATTTGCATTATGCATACATTCATTAATCATTACATGGTATGGTGTCCACAGAGGGAGTTATGGTAAGGAAAATGCCCGATGAGGCCAATGAATATGGATACTGCATTTTGCATAACATGTAGGCATATGTATTAGAACCCTCAGAGGCATTTATTGCTGGTCAGTTATTTTTGTTTCAGTTGTTATTATATCCCTGTTATACTATTGTTCATGCCTGACATACTCAGTACATCAGTCGTACTGACGTCCCTTTTGTCGGGGGACGCTGCATTTCATGCCCACAGGTTCAGTTAAAGAGGGTGATGGTTCACGCTAGTAGGTTGCTGGTTCAGCTGATGTTGGAGCACTCTATTTGTTTCAGAGTTGCAGTTGGTCGTGGTATAGTATTTTTGCATACGTGTATGGGTATGGCGGGGTCATGTCCCGTCCTTGTGATGTCATGTATTCTTTAGAGGCTTGTAGACATGTGTCCTGTGGTTAGTTGTCATGTGTGGCCTTGTCAGCCTTGGTATGGGTATGTATATATGAAAATTGGATTTCTAGTTAAGATTTTCTATAATCTTTCTCGGCTTAGTCCGTATTCAATTGTGATTAGAAATTGGTTGTACGATTAGCGGTACCCGGCGGGTAGGGTCCGGGTGCCCGTCGCGGCCCTCTGGTTTGGGTCGTGACAATATGAATGCAATGCATATGCAAGGTACCTTTCTCAACCTGGTATATAGTACGTCAAGGATTAATTATGATCCGTACACCTATGGGGGATCCGCGAAGTCCATTTACCGCTACTAGTCAGCCAAAATTCCGCACACAAATCTGACTAGAGCCCATGACTCATCTGTCGAGGCTCAATCATATTATAGGCATGCAACTCCACTCCACACGTATCAATATCATCACAAGTGCCATAATCTCATATTACTCTTACCTTTCTGGTCTGTTAGACCACAACATATCCATACCACTCTCACATCAAATCACAGAACAATGAGTGTATGTATGCATGACAATACAAGGAAAAATATCATGATATAATGAGATACAATTAAGTATAGAGATGAGGTACACATGCTTCCAAGAGATCATCAACACACATATAATCCAAGTCAAATAAGGATATCAATCGACAACATGTGTGATGAGTAAGAAAACACGGCGACAAGCCCAAATAAACTACAGTTGGAACCAATACAAAGTTGATTCCCCGAACCGCATCATCACTATTCAATATCGGTGCCCACTGAACTGTTCATCACAACCGGCTGAGTAGGACCCCTAAACACTCATAATATGTCTCAATATTTATAACTAATTATGTACTTCTATCGGAGTCCTAAAAAGCTAAATTGTAGCCTACTTCAAAGTCGAACAGGTGCGGAATAAAATCAAGCCTCTGAGATAGCCTTGCCCTTCCTTTGCGCCTTGCGATAATCAAAATCTATTCACGCGTATTACATTGTTAATATAAAGCTAATCACAAAAAATAAGACTTTAAATATTCATCCCGGGCCCACGCTACCAAGACCCGAACTTTGTTACACAAAAACCTTTATTACATACTATGAAGTCACATCCTTAAATTAATAGCAAATCTAAACAAAATTGAACTTCCAATTGAACGACAATCTAGAAACCCAATTTGAAATCCTATATTTCCCCCTTTTGAAAACAAACTTCTATAATCAAATTATGTTTTAAAACATGATAATCTAACATAACTCAATCTTAATTCATGCTATTAACAATATTTGATCCATAAATCCTCATTAAAATCAACCATATAACTCTCTTAATCTCTCAATATGCATAACTCATCTTCCCCAACTTACATAATAGGGTAAACCACCATTAAAAGAACCCATAATCATAATTCAAGTCATAAGAGAGAAAGAATCTATTACATCAAGCTTGGAAATGCTCCTAAAGCTCTGAAAATACTCTTATGCGGCGCTGGTTTCGAAGTTAGCTATTTGGGGAAAGCAAATCTGACCTAAAAATATTTATAAGACACCTAAACAGTACTTTCACCCTAACGAAATCGACTTCGCTGGAGCGCACCCGTTGTGGCGGAAAAAGCTTCGCTAGAGCGAGAGTGACTTCACACCTCAGCCCTCGCCACGGCAGACCCAACTTCGCTGTGGCGAAAACCCCCAGTATCCATTTCCCGCTTTGGCGAGCCAACCTCTCACCGAGGTGGACCCGCCGGAGTGAATACTGGTCTAGTCTCCAAACACCATCAAAGGAAAATAACTCAAATCCTTCATTGAATACACGAAACACTCTCAAGACCCCCCCCCCCCTCTCGGACACAAACCAAAAATTCAAACTTACAAATAATGCCACAAAAACATCTGATTGCCTCAGGAAGTGAACCAATGACTCTACTAAGTCATAAATGACCCTCCGGAAGTGACAGAACCGAGAAACCAACTCATCTATCCAAAAGTCAACTTGAGTTAAATTAACCAACTCTAAGTTTTCAAACTTGGGCTTTTCATTCGAAACTCATAAAAATGGACTTCGGGATCCGTGCCACCCATCCCCGCACATCACAAACCCACATAGAGTCTACGGGAAGGGTCAAATAGGCAAAAAGGGTCTTTAGTTAAAAATAACTGGACATATCATTACATTGTGTTGCCTTTTTCCCGAGCACCCCACATCTATTTATTATTTTACTTGCTTTACATATATTACAATTCAAATATACTAACCTCCCTTTCTATGAGGCCTGCACTTCATGGTGTATGTGTCGAGTTTCAGGACGACCGATCTGCTTAGTAGGGTTGCTTCAGTATCAGCTATTTGGTGAGCCTCATCTCATTCGGGATGTCAGTCTATTATTTCATTATTATAATTTATGATAGAGGTATGTCAGTGACTTGTCCTAGCAGACAGTTTTCAGTCAGTCTCATTTAAGAGATTTCATAGAAGACTAGTCAGTATGTCATGTCAGTATTATTTTCAGACTTATTATATTTTCAGCTATTTCCATTATAACATAACAGATTATATTTTAGTATTCAGTTTGCATGTTTTAAATCATCTCTATAGTATATTTTGACACCCATGTTGATTCAGAAGCCATGTAGTTCGCTCGGTCACATATAGCCAGGCACCGAGTGTCGTGTTTCGCCCAGGCCATGGTTTGAGGCATGACAAAGCTTGGTATCAAAGCCTAGGTTCAAGTGTCTTAGGGAGTCTATGAAACTGTGTCTAGTGGGGTCACTTTTATGTGTGCGAAACACCTAAACATATAAACAGTTGACCACCAAGACATCTAGGATTGTCTCACTTCTTTCATACTCTAGATCGTGAAATTAGAGTAATACTTTCAGGATTTCTTCTAACTCGTGCCATGAAGCCTAGATCAGTAAGTAACACTCTCTCTCAATCAAATTCCGAATGTATCAAATGCGCAAGCGATGAGAAAGAAATTCAAAGTCCAAGTAAGGATGACTACCCATTGAGGGTATAATCGGGAAGTGCATGTTGGTAATAAATGGCACTTGAGATAATATCGAAAGTGAAACAAAATTCGTAGTTATTACATACTAGAGCATAACCCTTATCTGAAAGTTCAAAAGCAGTTATCATGATTTATAGTTATAAGTTAACCCCAGTTACAAGTTATACAGTGTTTTAGTTAGCATGATCATGGTTATTCAGTACACCAGTGTTCGGTTATCAGTTATCACATTTCCAATTTTCAGTGTATCGAGATTCTTATGACTTGGCTGGTGAGTATATAGCGAGGCCTATGGGAGCTAAAAGGAAGTGTAAGTGACGATGACTATACTGAAATCTTTGCATGCTATAAGTTCGGGTTATGACCCAAGACTCACCAAATGGGGGATAATGTGTTTATCAGGTGATGGTACTACTTGAAGGACAAATTTATGCATGATAGTATATGTGCATGATAGTACATGTATGTTCTATACCTTACAGAATAAGTTTAATTGGATTTTTGGACCATGGAGCTACAAGTATGAGGATGATAGTTTAGGTTTATGATCCTACAAGGTAGCATGTTATGAAGTTAGCCACATCAGGCATAAACTGCCCATGATAGTTTTGAGCAGAGAATATTCTAAGAGCAAACCACCTGTGATTCTAGAATGTTTTGGTTTTTCAAGATATATATTTAGTCGCATGACCCATGCACATGACTAAGAAGAGATTGTGTATGTTATGAGAACCATGAGCAGGCGATATTGAATTTTTGGGAATAGTTTTAAATCATTTAAGTTTATTCAGATCAGAATCAGAGAGTATGACATTAGTAAGTTACCACAAGAAGCAGATGTTATTATGAGATAAGAAGATTTGACAGTTCCTCTTAAATTATGTGAGTAAGTGTTTACCCCAGATGTGTATAATATGATATGATATAAAGTATATAGAAAGTTTGGGGTTAGGTATTTTTTTTTTAAGACTGACGTAATTTCCCCTAAGTGTGATTTGTGTCTATAGTACAAAAAATATAGTATACGACCACAAAATAGGGTCGGATGATGAGGGAAGTTAGAAATAATCTACGTTTCACTTTAGTATTCAGAAAGGAATCAGAGAACATGATGCTAACAGGTGGTTAGTAGAGAATATTAAGTAAGTTTTGAGTAGATACAGTGAATTAGCAATTGCAGCGGATCTAGTGGAGGTACGATTTGATTTCCTTAGTTAGGTTAACTCTGGTAAGTGTAGTAGTTTGAATACATCGAAAGCGTGTTAGAAGCTAAAGAGATTAAGATAAGTATGAAGTATAGTGACTGTGGGAGAAGAAAATCAGCTAGACAACAAGAGAGGAAATTACAGAAGCATGTCTTCTAGAGTTATCAAAAAGGGGTCTCCATGAGATTAGTAGTGTGAGTGAAGTTAACTTTTTAAGACAGATTATGCCAGTAATTCAGTCCATGTAAGTAAATTAGTTCCATGTTCATGTAAGTAATTCAATTTTCCTAGTAAGGAAGATCACTCAGAAGTAAGTCAAAAATTGAGCCGTTAGTGAAATTAAGTGCAAGGAATTGCAGAAGTTGAGGAAAGTTGGTTAGATCCCAACGACATAGAATGATCCTCAAATATAAGATTTTAACCTTTGGTCCAAGAAAGGAATGTGTAAATTGTCAATGAGTACAATTGAATATTTGAAAACCCAAAGGGTTAGCATAAGATATGAAGAACCTCAGTTCAGTAATGAAGGCATAATGAAATAGTCTCCATAAAATTGTGCCTCGTATGTACAAGAAACATGAAGTGAGTAGAATGATCATCGGATGACTTATGTCAAGATCAGTTATTATCAATTAAGTGGTCACAAAAATCTATAAGATCATGCCCAGTTATGTGTCACAAAGGTAGTTCCATCGTATGAGACTCTATTTTTCAGGATGTTTGTCAAAGACTTAGTGCACAATAGTACTATGAGTATTTTAGGAAGTATCTTAGAAAAATATCAAGTATAACTAGTTTAGCTCATGTTCAGGCAGACAAGATAATCATGATGAAAGAAGTTCATTATTTAGAAAACCTAGGAGTTTAACTTTTGGATCTTGAAGATGGTAGAATGATTGTGCAGCGGAGAGCCAAATCCTCCTTAGTAGTTGAGCAAAAGAAGAAAACAATTTCATGACCCCTATCTATTGCAGCTACCGAAAGGGATTCGCAGACATAAATCCATGGATTTTGAACAAGGGGGAGATGATGGTACTTTAAGTTACCAAGGAAAATTTTACGTCTCAGATGTAGATAGACGCAAAGAGAGAAGTATGGTAGAGGCGCACAATTTCAGATATTCTATCTATCCAAGCTCCACGAAAATGTATCATGACCTCGATGGGGTTTATTGGTGGAATGACATGAAGAATAATGTAGCAAATTTCATGGCTAAGTTTCCAAATTGGTAGCAAGAGAAAGTCGATTCAGCAGAAGATAATGCCAAGTTATTTATTTTGATGTCAGACAGATTGCCCTATCTAGACACTCGAAGACATGTTGAGCGCATGCGTCCTAGACTTTAAAGGTAATTGAGATGATCATTTACCTCTCATTGAGTTATTTCTAAACATAGATATCATGTTAGTTCGAGATGGCACCATTTGAAACCTTGTATGGGCGAAGGTGTAGATCACCTATTGGTTGGTATGAAGTTGTCAAAATAGAGTTGCTAGGGATAGATTTGGTCCATTAGGCTATTAAGAAAGTTTAATTAATTCATGAGCATTTTAAAATGGCTAAGAGTCGCAAGAGTCCTATGCGAATGTGCAGTGCAGAGATTCAGAGTTTCATGTTAACGATTGGGTGTTTCTAGAAAGTTTTATCTATGAAGAGCCTCATGTGATTTGAGAAGAAAGAGAAGTTAGTCCCAAATATGTTATACCATACAGGATCCTACGAAAGATCGTCAAGTTCACAAGTTAAGGACTAAAGAGGTCACTCTAGTGAAAGTGTTGTAGAGGAACTAAAATGTGAAGGAGGCTACATGGAAAGACAAAGATTATATGAAGCCCAAATATCTGCACTCATTGATAAACAAGCAGAAAATGTCTAGGGTAACTACCTCAAAAATTCATACCTCAAGTCAGTTCAGTGTTCATGTCTCATCTCCGCTCAGCATTCAGATATCATATTGTAACATATATCTTTTCGGCAATCAAATATCATGTTATGATATCCATGTTTACACATATTCATATCTTATGTCAATTTAGCATTCATGTCTCAAGTCATGCTCTTCACGTCTATGTAATTATGTCATGTTCATGCCTATGTTTCATTACTCATGTCATTCGTGCCTACAAATTCGTTTCCAAATCCCATATATAGTATTCATGTATTCATTCAGTTTAATATCCATGTGTTCATATCATACCGGTATTCATGATAGTTGGTATTCAGGTATTTAAGTCAATTCAGTATTCATGCTAGTCACGTTAATGTTTCAGTTACCATGTTATGTCTTGTCATGTGTATCAAGATGTCCTGTGAGGCTTGTGTTGTGCTTTGGTTAGATGGAAGTGTTCGAAAAATGTTGGGACAGTCCTATTTACATAAGAAATCCTACCAAATGTTTTATAAAATTTCAGAGTTAGTCATACTCCTAACCATGAACCATCATTCGAGGACGAATGATCCTAAGGGGGAGATATTGTAATACCTCATAACTTCGGTCTATGATTTGAACCGTACGATGTGAAAATGATGAAACCAAGATAAGGAGTATAGGAAGTGTATTGAAAACTAATCAAGACATAAGAAGAGTTATGAAAAATTAGGAAGCTACTATACGGAACATGCTTTAAAGTGAGTTTGCAGCAGGTCTCACTTAAACCGATTTACGGATACATCTAGGCGGGATTTGGCAAAACCTCCTCTATGCAAGTTGTATTCCATTGAAATATTTTTTCATCCATATAAGTCCCACATCAAATGGAGTTTTGTACAAAAGGTTATGTCCAATTTACTAAGGATGTGTAAAATGGAAATCCTGATTCTTGTAGGATTAGGTTTTAAAGCCTAAGTCTTTATGATAACCTATAAATACAATCCTAAAACGTTTTATGTAAGGATTTTTGACCAAAGATTCTACCAAATACTTAAGGTGAGTTCTTATTCAAATCCCTATGTCAATTATATTAAGTTAAAACTATAACACCGAATCATTATTTGGAATCGCTAGATTTTGGAAAATTCATTCAAGGTCGAATTTGGAATGAAGCTTTGGAATTTCTTCAAAAAGGTATGCCCCTCAATAATTAATGGATTGTATGGAGTTATTATTATGTTTTAGATATTTAATGGTTGGTAGAAATATGAAATAGGATTAATTTAGATGCACTCCATCAAATGCAAAACACTAGTAATTTTGTTGTAGATTTGCGGAAATGAGGATGATGAGATGGATGTGTGGGCATAAAAGGAGGGATATGATTAGATATGATGACATCCGGGACAGAGTGGGAGTAGTTTCGGTGGAGGATAAGATGCGTGAAGCAAGATTGAGATGGTTTGGGACACAAATGCCCCAGTGTGGAGGTGTAAGGACAGGTTCAAGAGGGGTAGAGATAGGCCGAAAAAATATTGAGGAGATGTGATTAGACGGGATATGGCACAGGTGCAACTGACTGAGGACATGACCTTAGATAAGGGGTTGTGGAGGACACGGATTAAGGTAGAAGGGTAGTAGGTAGTCGAGCGTAGTCCTACGTACGCTTACATACATGTAGTGTTATTACTGTAGGTCCGCTTATCATATCATACGAATAGGCGTAGTATTGTTTTATAGTCCCCTGTAGTTTGATTTATGCTGCTATGTGTTAGTTACTTCTTTTTTTTTCAAAATTTGCTATCATTACGTATTCGTTTTTGATACCAGTATTTTTATACTACTTTAAAATTCTTGACCTTGTCTGACTGTTTTCTCTTGTCTTTCTTGTGCATATGTCTGTCTTGAGCCGAGGGTCTCTCGGATATATCTGCTATATCTACCAAGGTAGAGGTAAGGTCTGCGTACACTCTACCCTTTCCAGACCCCACGGTGTGGGATTTCACTGGGCATGTTGTTGTTTGTTTTGTATTTTCCCTCTGACCAACCAGCTTCCTTTGCCTTTTCTCAATAGTTTAACCGTTGGATTGAGCCCAAATTTTAATTGAGTGGTCAGACCATATAGGTCTTAAATATGAATAGTGGAGATCATATTTGCAGGTCCGAAGTAGTGTGGTTTGAGCTATGCACAGTAGCTACGAAAATTGGTGAAAACTCTTCTCAAAGTTTCAAGTTTAAAGTTTTGAGCTTATTCTTCAAAAGTTAATACCTTTTCTTCAAATTTTGGAGAAACTAAGGTATGGGTGGCTAACTATCTACGTATGAGAACCTTATTAATCATTCTCACACTTCGTTCATCAAGATTACTATGAATTTCTTCAGATATATAGATTGTGCCCTAGTTCATGAAAAGTCTAGAACTTCTATATTTTGAGAATATAACTTCGTAGTTGTTCATAATTATTAGTTTGAAGATTGTGAACTCATTACCTAATCATTATAGACTCATGTTCGGTATCCCACGAGTCTCAATTATGACAATTTAGGTTACACTGAATAGTTAATGCTTCAAACTTCATAATCAATTTATGAATACATGTCTCAGTCTAGTTCTATTTAGTATTCCAGTATCATGTACTTTAGTATTCCAGTATCATGTACTTCAGTATGATTCCAGTACCATGTACCTCAGTATGATTCAGTATTCTCGTATCATGTACATCAGTATGATTCAGTATTTCAGTATTATGTACATCAATATGATTCAGTATTCTCGTATCATGTACATCAGTATGATTCAGTATTTTAGTATCTTGTATTACAGTATGATTCTTAGTCCTTTTATGTAAATTTTTAATGTTGAACATGTATTTTGGGCCCAAGGCCACATATGTATTTAGGCCCAATTCCACAGTTTATGTATACGTATACTTGGGCCCAAGCTCACATATTTGTGCACACATATTGGGCCTAAGGTCACAGTTATTAGTTAATTATTATTTATTATTTCAGTTAAACATGTGATTCTTCATTTCAGTACAGGGAGTATTCATATTCTTTGCTTCCTTGTTCAGTTATTAATAATCAATTTCAATTTCAGATTCAGTACAGTAACTATTTATTGAGTTGGGTTTCCCTTTTTCCGAGCACCCATAGCTATTTATTCTTTCAGTTGTTTTACTTATAGTACAATTTAAATTTACTAACGTCCTTTTGCATGGGACGTGCACTTTACGGTGCAGATGCCGAGTTTCAGGACGACAAATCTGCTTAGTAGAGCTGCTTCAGTATCAGCTTCTTGGTGAGCCCCATCTCATTCAGGGTGTCAGTCTATTATTTTATTATTATATTTTATGATAGAGCTATGTCAGGGCCATGTCCTGATAGACAATTTTCAGTTAGACTCATGTCAGAAGTTTCATAGACTAGACTACTCAGTATGTCATGTCAGTATTGTTTTTAGACTTATGATATTTTCAGATATTTTCTCTATAACATAACATATTATATTTTAGTATTCAGTTTGCATATTTTAAATCATCTCTATAGTATATTTTGATTCCCATGTTGATTCATCATCCATGTGGTTGGCTCGGTCACATGTAGTCTGGCACCGAGTGTCGTGTTTCGCCTAGGCCATGGTTTGGAGCGTGACATGTTAAACCAAGGCTTTTATAGCATTTGAACATTAATTGTGTCAGTTTGTTAAATCAAACCATAGTCCTCATAATCATTTCACTAATAATAATATCCCCCGAAGGGTTACATCATAAATAAAAGCATAATGAAATCAAAAGAACTATCCTTCGGTGGCTAATGATAACTCCCCGCCTGTCCGGGCCTTCTTCGCATGTTGAAGTGCAGTCTGGATCCGATCATATGTCTCCATCAGCAACACATCTACCATGTACCCTTTCTCCAGAAAGGTCATCGCCAGGGTATCATCAAGAGCCTTCTTTACGTGACCCCTATGTCCTCTAAATATTCACATGTGAACCCCAACTCTACATTTAGACTTGCTATGGTTTTCTTGTCAGCCTCTATCTTTTCCAAGTACCTAACATCCCTATCGTCAGCTTGCCTCTGAATCCGTCTGACATTGATCTTGGCTTTAGACTTTCTATTACTGACACGCTATTATTGGTTAATCCCTGGCACAACGATTCCCAACAAGTATGCTTTCAACCATTCCTCATCGCAGTCCTCGGCAATTTCACCTAATTCGTCTATGAGACGGCTATTCCACACCCGGATGTACTCTCCGATATTTTGGATCTTATCCTATTCATAATCCATCACATAATCTCCCATGCTTCCGACTTGAGGCACATCTTGCCTTCTCCCAAATTGTCTCAAGACCCGAGCTGGTGCATAAGGGTGAACCCCTCGGATACCCATAAGTGATAAGAACAGACATTTTTTACCCCGAACTACAACCCAAGTTGAAATGAAGTCGGCAAACCTCCACTGTATATCCTTTACTTTGAGACTTGGAAGAAGAGGGACCACTCTCTCTTAGTCCGATCAGCAAAATCTGGTAAATGATTTTTAGGTCATCTTTTTTGCTATCGATAGGCAAGACTGGGGGTCCTACGGATTTTCAGATATGCTTTAGGATCCACCATTGTAGTAACAGGTTATACCCCTGGAAATACCTAAGCTAGTTTCTGCATCTACCTAAAGCTCGGTATAAATCAACGAGGATGACTGGTACTATGTCAAAGTATTTGGTTTCTCCATTGTTGGTTATGCCGTAGAAATTGACATGAGTGACGGAAATGACTCGGGTATTTATGGCAAGGCGGGCATTTTGAGGAAACACAATGGTACCCAATAAGTAAATGGCGAAGGCTAGGGGTTGAGTAGCATCCCGGTCTTTGAAAGTGTGAAATTTTGGAGAATGGTTTATGAATCCTTCTTTTTTCCCAAAACGTTGGTATAAATCCCAGAAAGTAACTATTTCTCCAAAAATCCAGGAGGCTTGGGCTAGGGATAACATTTTCATGATTTCGGCTAGAGTGGGTTTATTTGGAGCTAGGAGGTTATGATCGGGTTTCTTTCTTTTCCTTAGACAGGTTCCATTATTGTCTATGCAGTCCTGAATTTCTTCCAAGGTCGGGATCATCTCTATAAACCCGAACTTAAATACCATCTTATCATTATCCCATTATTCGGTTAAAACCTCAATGAGTGCTTTACAACCCGTCATAGTCATAAGGGAGGTAAATGACCTAGGCATCATGTGACCTCTTTACGATGTTTGTAATCTAAGTCGAACTACCACATTCTCAGCATTTCTGGCGCTTTCAAGATCAAGTCAAAACGGAGGTTGATAGACATCTACACATACAACACACAGTTGACCCGCACCTCATACAATGGTATAACCCATATGGCGCAAAACATGTTCGCACATAGCACATAGTTAGATAAATGTATCCTCGGGTCAAAGACTATGTGGATACGGAAGGTATTCTTCTAATGAGCTTCAAACACATCTCAAATGTTCAAAGCCCTTCCTGAGTCAATATGCGCTAATCAGATAGGGATTTGGCTTAGCTCTATCCTAGTCAAACTAGAGTGGGGTTATTCGAATGACTTGGGTACAGCTGGACGACAACGAACCAACTAAATCTTCAACAGGTTCCAAAGAATTATTTTGATTTTTTACTGGAGGACGATTGTGAATCCGCATAACCGTATTTGTACACTGATGCAAGTGTGTGTGTGATTTGCCATTTGGCGGAATATATGCATGAATGACAATAATATTTGCAATAAAATAAACACATAAGCAATTAAAGAAATTTTGTATTATTGGAACTCTTATGGTTAGAACCTAATTAATCCTCAGCAGAGTCGTCATCTGTTACGGTTCACTTTTACGCATGACATAAAAGCTACTGGATAACTTGTTGACTAAAAAAAAGGGTAGCACGGTGCACTAAGCTCCCGCTATGCGCGGGTCCGGGGAAGGGCCGGACCACAAGGGTTTATTGTACGCAGTCTTACCTTACATTTCTGCCCTAATTTATAAGAAAAACTAGAAAAACCATATGTTTTTAAGGTTTTTCAAACAAAAGAAAAATCCTAAATCAATTAAAGTTCGGGTAAGGGTTCAAATGATCCCCGGGGAAGGTGTTAGGCACCTCGGTACTAAGGATCTGTAAGATACGGTTGGTCTTATATAATAAAAACTGCTTTAATTGCTTAAACTATTTAAAATATTGAAAGTATATTGTCATTTAAAACAATTTTCTGCCAAATATAGCTTTTTCACACAAGCACTTTTAAAAGCGAACAAACTCCTTTGAAAATGTTCTTTGGAAGGTGAAATTCTTTTTATAAAATTAAATTATTTATTTCCTTTCAAAATATTCATCTTTACAAAATGTAGAGTTAAAAAATATGTCCTTTATATAAAAAAGAAGGTAAACTGCTAATTGTTTGTTCCCCTTTTAGTCCAAAACTATAGTTTATGAAGGACTTTTCCGATTTATTGAAAAGTAAACAAACTCGAGTTTGAAAACATTAATTATTCAAGACTTGACTTATATCAGTTTCACATTTGAAGGAAAATCAAGTTAAGGAAAGATTGCACTTTTTCCTTTTGCAAAATAGGTTAAAAAAGTTGACTAATTTAGTTTCAAATCATTTTACAATTTAGTTTTGAAAGGTTTATTTGAAGGTAAATAAACGAATAACCGGATTATTAAAAACATCATTCTTTAGTTATCCAAACGTGATCTTTTAAGGGTTCCAATAATTAATTAAAGTTTTACAATTAAAACAAATACAAATATAAAGAATAAAATAAAGCAAATGGGCTGGTGGGTATACCGGCCCACCAATCCCCGTATATAAACAAAATCCTAATCTTCTAGACCATTTTCACCCATGGTTGAGCCTTCTAATCATTTTTACCCATTGATGGACCTTCTTGCAAATATATATTTACCATTTTCACCCATGACTAGGCCTTCAAGCTATCAGACTCGAGGAAGGAAATGGGAATTGGGCCTTTCGGCCCAACAGGCTCAAACGAACGTGAGATCAGAAAGGTGTGGGCCCACAGGCCGTTAAGACATGCAAAAGAGGGGGGGGGGAGGACAAGGTAGTTAGAACGAACCTGAGCATAGTCCAGTGGCAAAGCCTGGGCGCTATAAGGCGCTCTGGCATGGGACAGCGTGGGTTCGATTCCCCGCAAGCACGAAGAAATTCTGCATGTTGGGGAATTTGACCTTGTCTCATTGATCAGTTGTACGCTCCCAGAAAACTGGCCACCGGAGCACATCCCGCGATTTACCTGGTGATAGTTGTTGAAGGACCGGTGCTATTACCTCCAGGACGTCTGGGTAATACCAGTGAAGTAGTCAGGCGCAAGCCTGGAAACCTGGATTATCAAAAAAAAAAAAAAAAAAAAAAAAATAATAATAATGTAGATAAAGCAAAGGTATAGAATTAAACACATGAATAGATTAGCCCAACATACACAACAATCCAATCATCCTAAAGGTAATGGGCTGCGCCTTAAATAAAACAAAGGGAAGACAGTCCTAATAGATATCATAGAAGCAAATTAACCCAAATGCAATATGAGTCCCAACATATTTTCACCTTATTATCGAACACTTAGATACAAAGGACTGATATACATATGATATTCCGAGAATACATATGATATATACAGAAATATACAAGAATATACAGTCCTGGTATACACCAGGTATATACCAAGGTCCTTATGCCTTGTATATCTTGAAATATATCATTGTAAGCCCAAACAAATTGGAGTACACAGATCAGTGGAAGTAGATTAAAGCATCAATTAGTAGAAAAAAAGATGGAGAGATACTACACATGATTTGAAGCAAACAATATTCACCAGTTATGCATAGCAAACCAAACTCAGACACAGTGTAATGCAGATATCCTAGGTTGGTCTAAGTTGACAATATCTGGCAAAACAGACTATTTTGACATATCCAAGGGTTAGTAAAAGTAACCACAATAGGGTGCTTTAACTAACATGCTTCACGGTTTCTTAATTCAGACACACAACAAGAAAAGCTTCCAGTTTGCACATGCTTGAAAATCACTAACAACCAGAGTTACACACCACTTTCCTATGGAAAGACAGATGGAGAACACTCTCTTAACTAGCCATGAAATGCATGTATTTCAACCAAGAATAGAGAAAGAGGTTTCAGTATTTTAACACTGAAACAGATAGCACAAGCTTACATACAATTCAGTAAACCTTTGAGACACAGAAATGAGCTAAACAATCAAAATCACAGAAGACATTTTAAGCATACAGGGTCATGGTCATGCAGTTCATTGGGCCTAATGACACTTCATATAGGCATATCATGAGTAAGGTGGTTACTTGACAGGTCCCAAGTTAACAATTATCATACTGTGGCTAATAATCACATAATATCCAATGAACCAGTTGCAGAAACTTAGCAGGACAAGCATACCTCAATACTTTATGTCTAACATAATCATACAAAGGTCCAGAAACTAACATATACATGGACAATTCTCCTATTCCATAGCAAAATAACATATTTCTGCTTCCGGGTTTTCTAGACATGGTCCTAAACCCTCCTCTCTTCATTTATTCTCAATATTTAACAAAGCAGGAACACATTCAGGCCTCAACTAGCACAAAACCATGGTCTAACACAAAACTGGTACCAAATAGCAATACACATATTATATAAACTTAACATGGCATGTTTAGGTACTAGAAGTCAATTAGCAAGCAAACATCATGGAACATCTATCTACTCAACATCATGCTTCTTTAAACAACTATAAAAAATGAAATACTAAGCATATTACTTTAATATAAACCTTAATCTATGATTCACTAGACAAAACACAATACTTGGATTAACCAAAAATAGCCTAGTCATATTTTAAAATGATAGACACAGTAATCATGAACAATAATGGTGAGGGTTGAGGTTCCTTTTATAGGACCCCGAAGGCGATGTGGAAGCATTAAATGGCTGCAAATGGTGAAAGTGCTCTGCGTACGTGGCGTGGCTTATAACTGTAGCTGCGCTTTGAAGAACTGAGGGCTTATTTGGGCGTTTTTCCCTTTAAGATGGACTGGGCTCGGTGAGTTTGGAAAAGAAGAGTAGCCCAAATTCTTTAAAGAGGGGTGGGATATTTCATGAGATTTTTGCAAACGGTACCCAGATATCTGACCGGAACCGACACTAACGGGTAGGTTCCGGATAGATATATTATAATAACGGGTAGGTTCCGGATAGTATAATAACGGTTCCGATTCCGGTAAATAGAGACAGAGTATCCGGACCCGAAATCGATACCAGGAACCTATTGCTTTTATTTTAATTTTAAAAAATATGAGTTCTTTATTTCTTCTAAAATACGGCTGGGTCCGGCCCAATCTGACCGCGACCCGACCCAAATCTCCTTATCATGCTTAAACACCCCAGAACCATTCCCTCTTTTCATTTCACACCGAAACCCTAGCCTTCATCTCTCTCTTCGCCATCAACGCCGAGAATGGCAATTTTGTAGTGTACAATGCTTTGCTTCGGTCTTGCTCGTCTAAAACGGGCAAGGGCATTAATAACCCTCGCCCGCACACCGCTGAACCACCACCACCCCACCAAGGTGAGGTTACCCCTCTTCATCGCCTTTTCTACGATCTCTTAATGATTATTGTCTCTTTACAATTTCGAATAGTGTATTCTGATTGGTTGGGTTCGTTTTGGAGGGATTTTACCCTCCTATTTTACTCATCCCACCCTAATTAGAAACCTTAATCTTTAGGGTATGGGGGTTCTATAAATTGAACCTCATTCATATTGATTATTCTTATTAATTTAGTTAGTTTCTAGCTAAATTGTATGATTTTCAGTATGTTTATATGTTAATAAGCTTGTTTTAGATGAATCTATGCATATTGTAGTTGAATATGATAGTTGGAACAGCATGAAGTAGTTTCTTGTATGTAATTGTGCAACTATGAGCCTTTTTAGTTGACGTGTTTATTCCTTAACTGGTTTAGTTTAGTTTAGTTTAGTTTAGTTTAGTTTAAGAATAGGCTTAAATTACTATGCCTTGTGGATATATCAACCTGTTTTAGGTGAACAATGAATAAGCAACACAAAAATTTACAGGGTGCCCAGGAACCTACCCGGAATCGCAGGGTCCGGGTAATGATTGCTATGGGTAGGTTCCTGGTAGTAAATTTAGGAACCGATCTTTTACTGGATAGGGTCCGGATAGTTCAAAAAAGTTAGGGCACCCGGAACCGCTCACCCCTAAAATTAACCGATCAAAAATCAATTAAAGCTAAAATTGAAAACCATCTTTAAATAAAAGCCACAAGAATGTAACAATTCTATAAAACAGAGAACAAATTGAGAAATAAAATGAGATGTTATTCGACACTCTACTTATTTAATCAATTTTTCTTAAGTTTACGGAGTAAAATATTAATTAATTTATAATAATCAATTTAGACAGTTAATTAATAATTGTCTTCCTTAATTTATAAAAATTGAAAGGTATTTCTTAAAAATATGTTAAAAATAGGCAAATGATAAACAATAATATATTCGATGATATTTTACCAAATAAAATGGAAAAATGTCACCATGATAATGATAATTTTATAAAATTATTTTTGCTTTGTAAAATGTATATTTTACTCCGTTCGTGACTCAAAAATTTTGAGTGATTAAATAATATATTATAAGATAAAAATTAGGTGTCAACATGTAGCATGCGATTGTTAAGTGTGAGCCAATTTTAAAAGAATTGCTGGAAAGTTGAAGTTATTACCAGCGATTTGTGAGCGTGGAAAATTATGCCCAAATCACCAACCTAGTTCTTTAAAGGATCAAGTTTGAAGGTAAAGTTTGAAGATGACATAAAGAGGATGTAGAAGATGATGTGGAAATCATCAAGAGTGATGAAGAATATGAGTGAAAATTCAAAATTAAGGGGAGTGTTAGAAATATAATTTTGAATATTCTAGAATTACAAGATGTATGTTTGGTGTTAACCATGACTTTTAGGATATCTAGGTATATGATTTTGATCTTATCTAAGTTTATTGTCTTTTGTATTATCTAGATGAATTTTAACGTATTAATATGGTTAGATTTAAGTGTGTGTATGAACATACTTAATATGTGTAATTCTAGAAGACTCTATTACCACCTATATAAGTCCCCTTTGTAAGGATATTATGTAAGTGAAATTCTAATGATATGAAGTGAGCTTATGTCTTTATCCCTCTTCCATCCTATTTGTCTTCTTTGTGCCCTATGATATTATCAAGGCTCGCCCTATATTTTCAACAAGACTTTTTCTTGATTCTTTATGTACGCATATAGTTGTAAGGATTAGCTTTGTGTTGAAATATAAACCTTGCCTTGGAAGAAGAAAGAGACTTTTTGATTTATGTGATATATGAATTTAGTTAGTTCATGTATTTAGGATATTAATGTAGTAAGATACGTGAATGGCGGAGTACATGTATTTGAGAAAAAAGGGAAATAAATAAAAGTAAATTAATACATGCACTAGACTAGGTACATATTAGGATAGTCCTATAAATACCTAGGTACAATAGTCATATGGTGAGAGAAGAAAAAAACATAGCCTTTTATGGAAGTTAAATTGGTGGAAGAACATATTCACCACTTTTCTTCAAAGAGAGAGATTAATTTTGTAAGCCAAGTTGAGTGAAACAAAGAAGAATCATTGCCTCATTTGTCTTCAAGAGAGAATTGAGTGATTGGAGTGCTTCGCCTCCCCCGATTTTTTAATATATTGGTATCATAGTCACCCGTCTTAAGGGACCTGTGGAGAATCCAAATTTTTGAAAGATCTGAAAAAATGAATTTTCAAATTGAGATGAATATGAAATTAGCTACGATAGCTATTGAGAATGTTGTGCTAGAGAAGCATCGGCTTGAAGTAATTATTTTGGTAGGTATGGAACTACCAAGATTTCAAAAGTTACACATCTTTTGAATGATGTTTTTTAGGGCAAGGAGTCCAACAAAGGTGTCAACCTTGATGAAGCAGTTGCATTTGAAGTAGCTGCACGATGAAGAATCTCGAGTAGAGAGGTAGCAGATGATATTTCTTTCATGAGAAAGATGGATATGAAAATCCACACTCGGATTGATGACGAGATGTCAAAGAAGGTTTCTTTTTATGAAACCCAAGATGAAGATGATTGATTATCATCATGAGAAAACATGTTGTCGAATCTAACAACACTAGCTTTGATGAAGTTTAAGGAAATGATTCATGAAAAAGTGGACGCTTCTAAAATATTATCTATTTTTAAAAAAAAAAAAAAATTATGCATGTTTGGGTTTTTTTTTAATGAAAAAAATCAAAGCTATCCAACAAAGCTAGGCCTAAACGAGACCCAACCCAAAATAATACATGAAAATACAAAAAAATAAAAAAATAAAAAATGTAAAGGCAGAATTAGGAAAGTAAAGCTGACTTTCTCTCTCTAAGCTCCACCTTATCTCTAGATTGTTCTGCTCTGATGAATTTTCCGATGATGTGTGAATGATAATGGCCATAGATGGTGGTTGTAGACACCATGATGAGGCTCTGAATTGCACCCTTCGTCTCCCTTCTTTGTACAACTTTGATTCTTTTGATGAGTGTGAGATGTTATCATTTTTTGTTGAATCTTCCATTGTTACTTCATCTACTATCATTAATTATTGTTCTTGTGAACTGCATGTGCTAGATCTGTTGTTGATGGCATCCGAGTACCTGATTATTGTTCCACTCCTCCCATGAAGTGCAAGATCTTCATCTGCTCCAAGGTAACCCTATTTCTCTGTACTTCCACTTGTATTAAAAGCCTTTTGAGTTGTTCTACTGTGATATCTAGCTAGAATTGTTGTTTAGGCATGTATGATTCTTGCTCTCTTCTCTAATATGCCTTCATATCTTGTTCCACTTTCATGTCCTTGTGGTATGTGATTTGAGCTATACTACTGCTAATTGACTTGAGCTCGTATGTAAGGAATTTGTGACTTGTCACTGTTTAAAATTATCCTTAGATTCACTTTCATATCCATGAAATGCTCATACACCACTGTACCTTTGTCTAGGGCCTGATTAGCTAAAGCATCAACTAATTGGTTTTCTTCCCTAATTATGTGTGTATGTAACTTGTTTTCCTTCTTCAAATTGCCTGATTTCATCAATCCAGTTAACTATGCTCCAGGGGGGTTTCCATTCCTCTACTAAAATCTTTTGAATGAAATGTGAGTCTATTTGAATGATTATTCTATGATTATTCTATCCATCTGATTATTGTTTCACCATCTGATTAAAATATTATCTATTATTGTATAATCTATAGAGATTTTTACAATAAATATGATAATTGAGAAAATAATGAAAAGGAATTGTTCATGATACTCAGAAATCTCCAAGAAGGGAGAGCAGTGGTGAAGAGGAAAGTTCTGATGAAACTGATGATGTGCCCTTTGAGACACAATTAGTAGAAATGACAACATCAATCTCAAGAAGGAAATATCTTTTGAAAAGATGAGGATCTTTTGATGAATGATAAAATCACATAACGAATATGGTCTTGACCTAGATTTACAAGTCAAGGTTGTGATTGACTCAAACTCTTTGAAGAGGAGGAGGAGAGGAGAAGGAGGAGGAGGAGGAGGAGAAGAAGAAGAAGAAGAGGAGGAGACATATTTGCTATGACGCTTGCTGAAATCCAGATTTGAGAAGTTGAAGAACATTTCGTGAATTTTGACCGCAAGGTTAAAGGGGATGTGTTGAAATGTGAACATTGCCTTGAAAGAAAGAGACTTTTTGATCTGTATGATACATGAATTTAGTTAGTTCATGTATTTAGGATATTAATGTAAGATACATGAATGGTTGAATACATGTATTTGAGAAAAAGAGGGAATGAATAGAAGTAAATTAAAACATTACTAGACTATGTACATATTAGGATAGTCCTATAAATATCTAGGTACAATAGTCATATGATGAGAGAAGAAGAAAATGTAGTCTTTTATACAAGTTAAGTTGGTGGAAGAACATATTCCTCACTTTTTCTTCAAAGAGAGATGATTAATTTTGTAAGCCAAGTTGAGTGGAACAAAGAAGAATTGTTGTGTCACTTGTCTTCAAGAGAAAATTGAGTCATTGAGAGTTTTCCCTTGATTTTCCAACACTAGGAACTGTTATTTGCCAAGTTTGGAGTTTATGTCTGTTAACAGATAACAAGATAGATGAGAAGAACGTAATTTAAGAAAACTAGAACTGTTACTTCCAACTTGCTAGTTGAAATTAGACTGATAATATCAGAAGTGCAAATATCAAAATAAAAGCAACCTTGAATACTTGATTTTTTGTTTATTAGCCCTTTTTCAATTTGATATATCAAGAACCAAAAGAGCACTACATAGAGTAGTGAACAATTGGTACTGTTAAATCCTAAGATGTGAGTTCTCCAATGGGGAAAACATTGGGAATGAAGGAGCACCATTGTTCTAATTAGAGCTAAAAGATTTGCAAATTTAATCAATTTTATCAAGTATCTCATTGTGTGTTATTGGAGCAGCCGACTAATAGAGTTCAACTGAACATTGATCATGATACAATACCTATATGTACGAAAGAGTTTCACTAATTAATCAAATTGGGACATATCCAGACTCAACTTTCTGGTTGATCGATCAGTCAATCGAGTATAAGTATATAATTAAATCAATCAATATTTATATTTCTTCTTATTTTTTTAATAAAAATATATGCTAGTGTTTTAAAAGGCGAGGGTGTAAGGCGGAGCGTTTTACATTTGCCTCGGCGAGGCGTAAGCTTCGAGTCATGGGCGTAAGTCCCATGAGTATTTAATTTTTAGTATTTCGTAAAATAATATAATTACGGTAAATAAATAAAAGAAAATTGTAAATAAATGATATATATATATATATTAGTGGCCTAAAGCTAAATTTAAATATGAGGCTTTAAGAGTGTTCCCTTTTTTATTTTTCATACTTGTAGTCTTTTACTTCATATAGTAACATTAGTATTTATATTAGTGAGGATCAATTCAAGGTAATAAGATATTAGCCATGTGTTTTAAAGACATTACCTAGAATGTTATTGTACAAACTTTATTTAATAATATGAAGATTTAAGTAGTTTAGTTCAAAGTTCTAAAATATTGTTCTTAAACATAGATAGTATTTTTTCTTTCTTTTGTTATATATATTTTGTACTTCTTTTTACAATCTTCAATATTATCTAAGAGAAACTTAAACTATAAAATTTATCGGTAAAAGTTTTTGCGGGCTTAAAGCAAAAGCTTTACTAGCCCACCCTAGCCAACCCATGCTTACAACTTGTAATTATATATATAACATAATTCTACAAATATAAATAATATAATGAAATAAAAGTTATTATGCAATACAAATCAACTCTAACATCTTAACTTTCAAAATGAAAAAAATCACAATTATTACTATCATACTGCTCATTTTATATCAATACACTTTATCAGTATTATAATTAAAACGTAACTCCTTCATGAATAAAATTAAAATTACTTTGCTATGCATTTTTTAAAAAAAAATATTAAGTGACCCTCACGATATTCTCAAATAGTAAATATGTAATACTATGACTTATTATTTGAGTTTCATCCAATCTTCTTATTTATATAGATGAAAAACTATTAAGTATCGTCCATTTGTTAAAAGATTATGAGGGTTAACGATTTTTATTAAGGAATTTAACATATAATTTGTATAAGAATTATTATGCGAACCCCGAGCGTTGAAATTTAGGCGTGTTTAGAACGTACAATCGGACACTTAGGATGTAAGTGAACTAAGTCCCGCACGTGAGCTCAGAAACGTTTTGTCAGTGACTCGCCGGGATGAGCCCGATGCGAGTCCTAAAACGGTGATATATACTAAGTAGTTCCGATTTGGACCTAAAACAGGAATAATTGGCAAGAAAAATAAAAAAGAACTAACAAATCAGTAACCAGTAAATGCTTTTCATATCAGAATGGTAACCTCATTTTACAATCAAGTGAAATTCAATTATTTACGCGATATAGGTTGATCATACTATTAGTCAACAAACAGTAGTACTATAAGTTTCAGAGACCTTGATGCTCTTCAATATTACCCATCCGCATGCCAGCTGGCGCAAAATCATCATGGATGACGTCACACACTCCACCACTTCCAGAAACATCACAGTTTCCGCGTGACTGTTCCATCTGAGCAAAACCTTTCTGATCATCAGTAACAAGATGATGCATATGAGGAAACGGAACCGATACTCCATGAACAACAACCCTACTATTATGCAACAGATCAAAATTCACAATCCTCACGTAATTAATCTTCATCGGAGCTAACACACCTCCTCCACCGGCAGTAGTTACTACCAATTTCTGCTCGCCGTCTAACGTCGGCAACGCTGTCCCCGCCGGCAAGCTCACCATTTCTCCAGCCGTAATCCTCCTATTCGGCACAACATGAAACCTGAAATTCGATAGATACGCATGTCCTCCAATAGCGAAAATCGACACGTCATCTAAAGCAAACACCGTTATCGTCTTAAGCTCCGAAATCTCAGCGTATTTCACTCTCAACGCTAACGCTACAATACTGTAACCGCTGCTACGTAACCTAATAATAGCGTCCTTTAACATAAATCGCATGATAGAGGATTGCGAAGACACCGAACTCGGAAACGAATCAAATGACAGAGAAGTCATTCTCTCTACATTACAGGAAAGCGGAGAGAGGTGCGATACGAAGCCATGTAATCCATGCACTAAAATCAATCCGTTATTAAACAGATCCGGTTGAGTAACTTCAACGCCGTTGATGAAAATCATCGGATCACGAGAAGTAGTGGAGAAAGTGACGGTTAAGCAGCGATTAGGAGCTAGAGTTTCGAGTTTAGTACCAAAGGCTAAAGAGCGAAGGAAGTAAAGTGGATAAAGGCCAGGAACGGAGTGTTCCTGAAGGAGGAGAGGGAGGGAACAAGTAGGACAAGTGATGAGAGAAGAGTCGGAAGGAGCGAAAACGGTGATCGGAGTAGAGAGATTGGCGGTGGTTGCGGCGGTGGAGAGTTGTTGGAAACCGAGTGAAGAGAGAATGTTGGAGACTGTGTGGTGGTGGTGGTCGTGAGGCATTGGTGATGGTGAAAGTGAGTCGGGGAAAGTGGCGGTAGCGGTGGTGGTGGCGAAGAGAGGAATGAGGATTAGAAGGAGATAGTGAGTAGTGCTCGCCATTGTCGTTGTTGCTTGATAGAGAGTGGTAATATGCGTGAATGGGTGTCTGTATATATAGCTGCGATTTCTCACTCTTAGGGCGGGAAACCCAATTCAGTTGGAAAAGTAATTGCCCCTACGTGTAGACTAATTACTATTTCAGTGTAGCAGATATTTAGTTACATCGCTTAAAAGCTATGCAAGTGCAAGTGTTGCTAATTTAGCAAAAAGGATACATAACTTATTATTTGATCACATTGACTCAAGAATTAGATAAAACTACAAATTATGACGATTCGACTCCTTAATTCTGTTAAGAAATGGAATTAAGTTTTTTTGTTTTGTTTTACCTCAGCTCAGTGGACATTCAGGGGCTGCTCAATATAATGTGTGGTCTAAATCCAAAATTTAATAAGATATCATAAATATTTATCATAAAATTCATGTATTTTTTAAATTTATCCTTTTAACCCTTTTAGATGTAAAGCTATAAAGTTATCCTTATAAGAATTAATCCATTCAACTATTTTTTTCTTATGAACAAATAAAAATAATTAATTAAAAAATTGAGTTTAAAACGGTATATAAAACTGTCATAAACAGAAAAAAAAAAAACTAGAACAAATGTATGGAAAGAAAAAAAAAATCAGAATCAACAGATTAGGTATATGTACTAATTTTTTTTATATAATTTAATTTGTTCTAGGAACTTAATCTAATTTGCTCACTCATTTGAACAACTCAAACTAAAATCTAAAAGAATGAAATCTTTTATTTATGAAAAAATCATATATTAAATATCATTTTCAAGTCCTTATAATATAAAATTTTATAATTTTCCTGTATAGTGACGTATGAATGCATTAAATCTTCTATATTATCAAGTTTTTATTTCAATATATCAAGTCACATTTAATTTTAATTCTTCAACAAGAGCCTTCTTATAACCACTAGAAAATTACTATACTTATTACAATGTTACAATTAGTATTTAGTAAAGTTCATTATTTCTTAATAAACTCATGGCAATAGGAATACTATAAATTTTCTTCTCAATTTTTAAAATTTTCAGTTAAATGTTTGATATTCACTACTAAAAAACAGTTTTTTCGACCGGGAATTTTTGACATAACTTTTGGTTGAAAAAATTCAAAATCATGCGGTCGAAATTTTCAAAATTTATTTTTTTTATATTTGTTTTTATGATTTCGACCTCATGTGGTCGATTATTTAACGGAAAAATATATTTTCGACCGCATGTGGTCGAAATTATTTTTCTACAAATAATAAATGGAAAAAATATATTTTATATAAAATTTAATTATATAAATATAAAATAATTAATTTTAAAAAAAAATCGACCTCATACGGTAGAAAAATATAACATTTAGACCCTATCGGGTCAAAAACAACTTCCACTTCTCCTTCTTTCTCTCTCTATCGATCATCTCTCTTTCCTCTCTCCCTCTTCTCTCCACCGGCAATTGGCCATCCCACCACCCCCATCGCCGTTTTCGATTACCAACCCACCACTAGCGGCACCTCTTTTTTTCTATCTCATGAACTTTTGTCCCAAATTGAACTAGTTCTCAAACATGTATTTCAATCTCATGTTATTAGTTGCAATACCTTGTATATTTAGCAGGTTTGTCAACTTTATTTAGTGTTCAATATTTATTTTAGGGTTTATAGTATGTTAACATTTTTTAGGGTTTTGAATTGAAATTGAATGTTGTTGTTTTTGTATTGAATTGCATTGAAATATTGAAATTGAAATTGTTAAACTATATATTTAGAATTGGGAGATGGAAAATTTAGCATAAACTTCATAAAGTATAAAATAACTTAAAGTATAAGCTTAGTACAAAAAGAGTAAAGATTCAATTGCAGTACTTTTGATTTGTGCAAACATTATTTGTAGATATTGAGTGAAATTTGATACAGTTAACAAGTTCAAACTTTGTGATATTTGTGTAGATGGAATCTCTTGGTTGGATGTACGATATGACTAATCCTGGTCAATTTAGGTTGAGAGATGAATTTGTAGCCGATGTTTATCATTTTGTTGACTATGTTAAAATACTTGAGGATTTTACAATTCACGGCATGGTTAGGTGTCCTTGTTCAAAATGTGAAATATGAATTTCGAGACCCCATATATTGTTAGGCTACATCTATTTGAGTTAGGTTTTAAAAGTAATTATACAATTTGGACTAGTCATGGAGAAACGTTTAACAGTTCGGATAAATTTCATAACTTTATTGTTGGTGAAAGTAACAGTGCGGTAGAACCTAATGTCCAGAACCCTAGAATGCACGACATGGTTCAGGATGATTACGGCATGCATTCATACTTCTATTCCAGTGGCCGTGTTGAAGAACCTCTCAATGAAGAGGTCATACGTTTTTATGAAAAGTTAAACCAAGCTAGTCGGCCCTTCTATGATGGTTGTACCCACTCTCAATCATCTATCGCTGTTAGATTATTGAGTATCCAAGCATATTACAATGTTCCCCAAAGGGCAATGGATTCTATGATTGACTTCATGTATGAATTGGTTGACCCGACTCTAGAGATACCTGATAATTATTATAAGGCAAAGAGATTGATGTCTAAATTGTGCTTAAGGGTGTCGGAGAACACCTAATCAAGTTTTTAAGAAAAGTATATTTTGAGTGAACCGTGAGATTGAATCATGTAAGTATCCTTCGTAAAGAATTTTAAGGACCCGAAGTATTTAAGGATGTCGATAAGACACTTAAGTGGAGTTTTATGTGATTTAGATTCAATATTAATATCGACTTTTGATATGTTATATATAATCATCCGCAAGAAGTGCGTGGACTTGTAGGACGATCGTAACTTCGTTGGCCAAGGTATGTAAGGCTACCCCTTTCTTTCAAAGGCATGAAATC
The DNA here is from genome assembly GCA_034509755.1 of Anisodus tanguticus. NCBI lineage: Eukaryota > Viridiplantae > Streptophyta > Magnoliopsida > Solanales > Solanaceae > Anisodus > Anisodus tanguticus. Next base: position 41,478,480 of record CM067540.1, on the reverse strand, counting down.
CAAAGAATTATCATTTTCAAAAAGACACATTGAGAACTCTACTCTATTGTCGATTGAAGTCCCATGTTAAGAAGTAGTCATTGTTTATTCTTGTTCCTATGATCTTCGTTGTTGATTACCGATCGTATCATAAGTCTTCAAAATGAAGCTTTCCAAGGTATAGTCGTCGAGTCGACCAAAGAGTCATTCTAAGATTAAGCTAAACGAGTTTATGAATTTCAAAAGAGGCCAATGAGCCAGTGTTATCGTAGTCGGTTGTTCACACCCCCGATTCCCAAAGTATCATTACATGCATGGCATACGAGCATGGTTATCATCATTTGCATAAGGGTCATTGCATTGCATACTTGCTCATTTCCCATACACGAGTTCCACGTCCTATGGACGGACTATGATACGCATAGGCACATAGTTCTTCAGAGATTATATGCCCTATGGACAAACTATGATACGCATAGATGCACAGTTATGGTTGACTATGGACGGTCTGGTGAAACGCATAGTTTAACCTAAAGACAATGGGTCCTATGGATAGTCTATGAGACACGTATGTACCACCTCAGAGCACTTTATATGCATATGTTGGATCGGGTTGCGCTTTCCGCAACACATACATGAGCTAGGATGCATATTGCATTGCATTTTTATACATATACCTAAGATCAATGATATGTTATGCCTTGCACTATAAGACGAGGGTAGTTTGTACAATAAAAGTCAATCCATATAGGTTGTACTAAGTTTTAGAGCTTCACTATGCTCCTATGTGGCTCAGGTTGCTTATGTTTTTCCTTACAGCTAATTGTTTCATATCACTTATATGCTTTTCTTTATAGCTTACAGATTTTTATTACTATTCATGCTTTACATACTCAGTATATTATTTCATGCTAATGTCCTTTTTCGGAGGCACTGCATTCATGACATAGGTGCAAGAAAATATGCAGAGGCCTTTCTCACAGTAGGACTCGATTCAGTTGAAGTTGTCTCGCTCCTTCCTTCTGGAGCTTTATAGTGAGCTTGGAGGTATGCCATATGTGTACATGTATATAATTGGGTATGGTGGGGCCCTGTCCCGACTAGTTGTTGACAGTATACTCTTTAGAGGCTTATAGATAGCACTGTTATATGTGACAGTCGTATGTGGCCTTATCGGCCTCCCAGTAGAGTCAGTATGCTTATGATGACCTATATATATATATATATATATATATATATATATATATATATATGTGTGTGTGTGTGTGTGTGTGTGTGTGTGTGTGTGTGTGTGTGTGTGTGTGTGTGTGTGTGTGTGTGTGTGTTGTTTGGGCCTTTTCTGAGTGCATGTGGTTATGTCCTTATTCAGTTGAGTATGTGTTAAAGTCCTCGTTAGCCCATGAGTTGTTAGTTATGTAAAAGATATCAGGATCAATACGCTCGGTCCTTAGGGCGCCAGGTGCTGGCCACACACCCCAAGATTGGGGTGTGACAGATAGCCTTGTGTTTGATACAAAGTATAAAATATAGCGGTTCTTGAAATTCATGTGTATAGAGTGTTGATGACTTGATTACTATCTTGTGTTTGCTTGTGTCATCTAGAACTTGACTCGTTGATTTGTCACCACGAAACTAGAGTTTCTTGGTTGAGAAAATTATCTCAGGCCTTCACATGAGAGTGAACCTTCCTGATTAACAACTTCTTTGACCTACCCGTGAGTGAGAGGACTATATTTTTTCCTTTTGAGATGTTTGATTTTTCTTTGGCTACCACATTACAAACCAAAACCCTTTTTGAAATAAATTATCTTTTGAACTAAATCCCTCATTGAATGTATGAAAAGTGATGAATGAGGTCAAAAGCCTAAGTTGGGGGTGGGATGTGCAAATAAAAGAAGGGAAGAAGATTGTGATGTGAGTAGTTCTAAAAAAAAGAGAAAATTTAGAAAAAGAAATGTAAAAATATTAGAAAAGGAAAGAGAAAATGAATCACAAAAAGAATGAAATAAAGTGGGGAAATACTTGAATAAATAGGGTGAAGAAGGAAGTTGGAAAACAGAAGAAGGAATTGAGCTATGAAATGGAAAACTATGTATTTTGAAAAGGAGGAAAAAGTCACTTGTACCTAAATGAATACCATACATATCTCTAAGCCTACATTACAAGCTTGATAAATTCCTTAGAGATCCGAAATCGAGCACTCTTTAAGTAGTAGTGACTTAAAATAAAGGCAAGCATATGTCATGATACTTGTGGCACTTGACATTCTTTGTGAGCCACATCGCAGAAGTAAACAGTGAAAGAAGAATTCTGGATCCCCAAAGTGCGACTCAAACTGCGGTCCGCAATTCAAGACAATCCAAGCAAAAAATCACTCTGCAAACCCTAGTAGCCAGGCAGTGGTCCGCAGTCCACTCTGCAACGAATGAGTGGTCATGCAGTGGCATTTTTGTAATATTATGTAGTCCGAAATTGGGTACCTATATAAAGCTACCTAGGATTTTGTGACTTCACACATGATTTGATACATAGATTTCAAACACTTGTAGCCACTTTTGAATATTCGTTGTCATATGTTACCATTCATCTTTAGTTAATCATTCCACAAAGATTCTTGATCCATTGTGTAAAGACAAGTATTGTTCATCTTAAATCATTGTAATCATCCGTTTATATTCATTGTCGCGCCCTATTTTAACCCGCGGCTCGCGACGCGATGGCGTCGATTCCCTCTCTGGATTGGATAAAAAATGTTTGTTTGAGGAGTTGCCACCTAATTATTCTAAGGTGAATTAGGACATCTAAATGTTAACTAAATGCTACAAAATAACTCTAATTTTAAGGTCTGCGAAACTAATGAAATTCTAGGTAAGGTTTCTTTATTATCCTAAAGGGAAGGGGTTAGACATCCTTTAAGATCCGCTAACTTGCGGTTATCTTATCAAACTTAGGTTAAATATTGTGCTAAGGAAAATGCATGTTTTACAAGTATAAAATTAAAATAATGTTGCAAGTAATTAAAAAGATGCATTTTTGATAAAGTAATGATTTTTCCCTTTTTTGAGGAGTTTTGTAAAAGTGATTGTGATTTTGGGAAATAGGATCCAAAAAGGATGCATGACATGGTTTAGGAAAATACATAAAAAAGCATGCCTTATAAGACATTGTTTATAAAATATATGCAAACTAGATTTTCAAATAAAAAGTGTGCATCTGTATGGTATTGATTATAAAATACATGCAAAGTTGATTTTTAGGATAAAAGTATGCATTTGGATGGCATTGATTATAAAATATATACAAAGTGATTTTTTGCGTAAAACATGCATTTATTTACAAAAATATATGCAAAGTAATTTGTTGGATAAAAACACACATTTTTATTGCATTATTTACATAATATATGCAAAGTGATTTTTTTGGATAAAACATGCATTTGTATAGCATTGTTTGCAAAAATACATGCAAAGTTAATTTTTAGATAAAACATGCATTTGTATTGCATTATTTATAAAATACATCTAAAGTGATTTTTGGGGTAAAATATGTATTTGCATTGTTTACCAAGTACATACAAATTGATTTTTTTGATAAAACATGCATTTGTATTGCATTAATTATAAAATACATGTAAAGTTTGATTTTGGATAAAAACATGCACTTTGACAATTGATAGTGCAGAGAAAAGCAAAATATTTATAATGCCAAAGAAGTAATTAAATTCTTTTTGGAAATCGTTTTGGGTTGCAAATCGGAAAAAAGACAAACTTATTAGTATGAATAATGAAGCGGATAAGAGATGACCAAAGTTGTTTGGAAAATTTTGAATATGCAAAAGTAAGCTAGCGTTTTGAAAGTATAAATGACGAGCCTAAAATAAAAAAACTAACATTTTAAAAATATGGGCTACGGGCCTAAAATAGATAAACTAGCGGTTTTCGATTTTAAAGCTAACCGAACCTAAAATAAATAAACTAGCGACGGGTTTCCAGTTTTAGACTACCCTATTAATTAATTCTAAGTCTACCTATTCTAAACATTTCAATAATTTCATGAGTACAATAATATTACATAACAAAATAAAATAAAAAACTAAATTAAAGAACATAAACAACAATAAATCATCTCCGATGGGTATATCGTCTTCTTTAACTTTCACAAGTTACTTTACAAGCTGTCAAGAACAAACAGTTAGAAACAGTTGAATATAAATAAACTTCGGATCCATATCCAAAACAGTGAATGTTTTGATTACGGAGGGCTCAAACTTAAATTTTGAAAAGATCATTCCAATCACGTCGTGGTTGCGAACATATGACTCGTTGGTCATTTTAGTTGTCTTTCCTACCGAACATGTTGGTCTCTCGGATAAAAAAAGATTTAAGTTTCATCCTTGCCCATAAGTTTTATTTCCGTCTTTCCAACTGTGGAGGCTCAAAATCAACGGACATTTCATCGGCCAGTGTAGTATCATGTTCAAATCAGCAAAATAATAACAAAGTAGTAAAACCGAACCGAGAAATAATTTCCGAAGGGACACGACCTCAAATTCATTTTCATCGGCCTAAGTTTAGTATTTGTTCAAATTAGTAAAATAACAAAATAGTTGCGTAATGGATATTCAAATATCAAAATAAACCAAAAATCCGCGATTAAAACATCCGACCTGAATTCTGAATTTTTTGAACAGAAACAGAATTTGAATCTGCTTCTGAAAATCCGACCTGAGATAGTGACCCGACTCGGGTTTTGGGATTTCGGGTCGGGTCGACACGGAATCGAACATTCTTTTTTTAAAAAAAATCAGATAACCAACAACAAAATATTAAGCACGAAAATTGGAAATTACTCGACCCGGGTTGACCCAACCCGAAACAGTGAAACCCGACCCGAAACAATTTTCCTTGGATTTTCATATAACCAACAACAAAAATATCAAAGACAATTTCTGCAAATTTTACCCTACCGGAACAGTGACCCAACTAGAGGTGGCAGTAGTGTAAGTCGGCGTGGGGGTAGGGGTATGGGGGTGTGCGACGCCGATTTGGGGGGGAGTGGGTTTAGGGTTTTTTTAAATTTTAGGTTTAGGTTTTGGTGGGTAGGGGGAATAAAGGGGATGATGCAGTATTGGGCTCGGGTTTGACTGGGCCGACGGGGGGTTTCGGTTGGGCCTAATCGGGTTTGGCCGACTGGCCCTATTTTTTGAATTTGGATTTTGTTTGAGGGTTAGGATATAAATGGGTTATGGGTTAGATATATAAAAGGGGGTTTAATAAAAATTCTTTGAAGAAATGTAAATTATTTAAAATAAGATATAACGATGTGATAAAAATAAAAACAATATTTGCGAGATGCTTAATTCTCATTTTAAAAAAATGGTCTCATTTTGCGGAAAATAAAAATACATAGAATATTACGGTATAAATTATGATTAGGTTTATAAAAGGCAAATGATAGTAAAAAAAATGCTAATAATAATAATAATAAATAATGATATTAAAAATAGATGACAATATTAAAAGCCTTATATATATATATATTAAAATTATTTTTGAGGTGTCAAAATATTTAAAATTGCAAATAAATATCGAAAAAGAGTGGACGAAATTGGGTGTCAACAGATGCCCCTCTTTGGCCGAAAACGATGAAAGAGTTTTCGGACAAAGAAATTGACTGAGTAGCTAATTTTGTCCTGATCATCGGGACTCGAAGGAAGATTAGGGATGCATGGGTAGAAATAGAATTCCGATGGGGAGAAAAGTTGCAAAGGATGGTGCCGATTCGATAAATATTGCCCCAGTGTCGGGTTATGATGACACTGGTTGCAGATGTGGCAAAATTATTAGGGAAGAGCGGAACGATGTTCGCAGTAGGCTACTGACCAAAATCGTATCGGTTCGTCGTAGGTAATAGTTCCACGTTGTGCTGAAGATTCTTGCAAATTAAAGCTCCTGCAAACTAAAAAATTAGTGCATAACTGCTGAGCCAAAATGGTAGGGAATGAGTATATAAAAAATGCGACCTTGTGAGTCGAAATGATGTCCTAGCATAAACATAATGCGATGACGTTGTTGTAAGGGCGTAATGTTGATGCCATCGCTGTATCAACGTAATGTTGTTGATGACGTCGTTGTATGGACGTGTTGTGTTGAAGACGTCGTCGTGTAGACGTAGTACTGAAGACGTCGTTGCGTAGATGTAATGTTGATGACATCATTGCAATGTTGTTTTCTGTAAGAGATAGTTGTTGTGGTGACATAATGCTGATGACGTCATCATAATAATAATGTAGATGACATCGTTGTAATGCTGTAAAAGATAGTTGTTGTGCTGCCGTAACGTCGATGACATTGTTGTAATGTTGTTTTGCTGTAAGAGATAGTTGTTGTATTGTCATAATATTGATGATGTCGTTGTAATGCTGTAAAAGATAGTTGTTGTGCCATAGTAACGTCGATGACGTTGTTGTAATGTTGTTTTGCTGTAAAAGATAGTTGTTGTGCCGTCATAACGTCGATGACGTTGTTGTAATGATGTTTTGCTGTAAAAGATAGTTGTTGTGCTGACATAATGTTGGTGACGTCGTTGTAATGTTATTGACGTCATTGTAATGCTGTAAAAGATAATTGTTGTGCCGTCGTAACGTCGATGACGTTGTTGTAATGTTGTTTTGATGTAAAAGATAGTTTTTGCGCTGAAGACGTCATTGTAATGCTGTTGACGTTGTTATAATGCTGTGAAAGACAGTTGTCGTGCCGCTGTAATGCTGATGACGTCGTTGTAATGCTGTAAAAAATAGTTGTTGTGCCGTCGTAACATCGATGACATTATTGTAATGTTGTTTTGCTGTAAAAGATAGTTGTTGTGCTGAAAACGTCATTGTAATAATGTTGACGCCGTTGTAATGCTGTGAAAGACAGTTGTCGCATCGTCGTAATGCTGATGATGTCATTGTAATGTTGTTGACGTCATTGTAATGCTGTAAAAGTCGGTTCCACGTTGTGTTGAATCTTTTGCCGATTCAAACTCGTGTGGACTATGAATTGAAATGTCATCCTTGCACAGACAAAAGCGTGATGCGATGTCCTTGCGTCATTTTATGTAAATAACGTCCTTGTCGTCAGTTTGCTATAATAGATGATTCCACATTGTACTGAATCTTCTGCCAATTCAAACTCTTGTGGACTGTGAATTAAAATGTCGTCCTTGCACAGACGAAAATGTGATACGATGTATTTGCTGTATGTTTGTTGTGTTTGAAGTTCTTGCCGTCAGTTTGCTGTAAATAACGTCCTTGTCGTCAGTTCACCGTAATAGATGGTTCCATATTGTGCTGAATCTTCTGCCGATTCAAACTCATGTGGACTGTGAATTGAAATGTCAGCCTTGCACAAACGAAAATGTGACGCGACGTCTTTGCCGTCGGTTTGTTGCGTTGAAGTTCCCTGTGATTCGAAATAACATCCTTGTGCAGACATAATGGTTGGGACCCTGTAGGTCAAGATGATATATTTGTATAGACGCAAAACAGTAATGTGATCCTTGTGGTGAGTTGTGATACGGAAATTCTTTGTGAAATTGATCATAAGTGATGTGGCTTCCCTGCTTCTTTCAACCTGTACTCAAAGAAAAATTTATGAGTTTGGGGGAGGGGCGGTTGATTTGCGTTGACTTTGTAGCTTTGGCTCTTGATACTTGCACGTCCTGATAATTCAGACTTGTAGCCTCTATCTGGTTCCCAGACTTGGCTAGCCGTTAATGAAACATTTGTTGAAAATAATTTATTTATAAGAAAGTATGCATATCAATAAAAATTTATGTCGAACTCTAACGAAAATATTTGTTGAAAATAATTTGCTTATAAGAAAGTATGCATATATATAAATATCTGTCGAGCAGTGACATGCAGTGAAACAAAGCAAACGTCTTATCCAAAATCCTTCTTCTGGCTGAAGACTTAGTTGGTTGACACTTTTCCATGTCTATCGGTGTCTTCTTGCAGTGAACCCTTAAAAATTTGCACCAGTTTCCGATATGTGAGGATGATGAAGTTTTGAATGGACAACCGAGTTTTGTGTGGTCTGTTTGCCTGACATATCGAGGCGATCAGATGAGTGTATTTCGCTACATGCAAGATAAGGGAGAAAAGTTTTAAACGGTACGACCGAAGCCGATATAGGCTGCCTACATATCCCGCCGAGGGAATCAGGTCATAACGTAGTTCGTTACAAACAGAGGGGATTGTAAGGTTTTCTAAAAATGGGACAAAGCCGATGTGGCCACCTACGTATCCCGCCGAGGGAATCAAGTCATAACGTAGTTCGTTGCAAACAAAATGGATTGTAAGGTTTTCTAAAAGTGGGACCGAAGCCGATGTGGCCTCCTACGTATCCCACCGAGAGAATCAGGTCATAACGTAGTTCATTGCTATAAGCAAATGGAATTTTTGGGAAAGTTTGTGCTTTAAAAGGGCCAGAACCCGACATGGGCTCTTTGCGTATCCCATCAAGGGATTGCAATTTTTACAACATAGAAAATGCATTACATAGAAAATAACAATTCCTAGATATAATATATCTTCACTGCATCTGCATTGATAGCTTTTGGCCATACTATGCCATCCATTTCAGATAGGATTAGTGCCCTTCCATTCAACACTTGGTGAACCATGTAAGGCCCTTGCCAATTCGAATTTTCCTTTGGCTTCATCTTGGTGCAGGAATATACGTTTTAACACCAACTGCCCCGGTTTAAAAATCTTTGGTTTCACTTTCTTGTTGAAAGCTTGGCCATTTTGTTCTGGTAAAGTTGCCCATGACAAACTGCGTTCAATAGCTTTTCATCAATCAACATCAATAGCTCATACCGGTTCTGTATCCACTTAGCTTCGCTCAACTCGGCTTCTTGGGTAATTCTCAAGGATTGTATTTCTACCTCTGCTGGTAACACAGCTTCTGTCCATAGACCAAAAAATACGACATTTCCCCAATAGAAGTCCTGATTGTAGTGCGATAGCCCAAAAGTGCAAAGGACAAATGCTCATGCCAATGATTGTTATCAACCATCTTGATGTTTCATCAGAAAATGGCTTTGGCTTATTCTCAAAATGCTCCAATTCTTCGTTAATTCTTTCGGCTCTGAGTTTTTCTTACATTCTTCGAAGTCTTGTTCGTTGTCTGGGACTTTGTTTGCTTGTTTCATTAAATGTCACATTCATAATATCGACAAATTTATTAGTTTGCATGATGAAAGATAAAAGAAAATTATTAAACAAAATGGATTTTAAAATAGCAAAAGCAATGCAGATTTGTCATTTTGAGCTTTCAAAAGGTGGAGGCAAAACACATTAAAGGCATAGATGTGATTCAGGCCTTAATCTGAATCACATTGTTTCATTAAGTACTAATGCAATTAACTAGTTTCCGGGAGAAACAAGGCCGGGACACATGTCCAATTTTCCAAAATATATCCTTGCTCTGCATCCCAAATGGTTGAGTCTTTAGCGTAATCATCGAGAATCACATTGCATTCTGCTTCTTCTTCAGCAATGAAAAAACTTTTGAATCCCCCCCACGAGGTTGCCTGCATTGTCCTCGTTTGATTCCTGAGTGGCGCATGCTTTGACAAATGACTGACTTAGAGGCGGAACAGGCTTTGGTAAAGGAGCATCTTTCTTCCTTCGGAGATTGGTTGATAAGACTTTTTCAGGAAAATATGGTGCCATGATCCGCGGCTTTGGAGGAAGCACTTCTACTCCAAACGGTGCCCTCACTTGAACAGTAATCATAGGGGTGATAAAGGCCGATGATTCAACATTTTCCTCTCTCTGGACTGGCACAATAGCCCATTCCAAATTGTGTTCTTCATCAGCAGTAAACATGTTCACATTGGCATCATCATGATTTGGCAAAAGGTTAATATTTACATTAGGGGAAGCTCTTTTCAGTTGGATAACTCCTTCTTTGATCAATGCCTCAATTTTGTCTATGTGGGCATAGCAATTTCCAATGTCGTATCCAGGGATTCCCAAGTGGTATGCACAATGCTTAGTCTCATCGTGCCATTTGGGAACAAGATTAGGGACATTTCCTAGGATGGGCTGGAGTATTCCTGCGGTTCTCAATCTTTCATACAACTGGGCTCAAGGTTCGGCTAAAGGTGTATAGGTTTTGACTGGCTTTCTTTCGTGTTTTGCATGGGGTCTGGGTGCGTTTGGTGGATGGACTCGTGGCTGAGGTAAGTATGTGGGCTGATATTGTGGGGGATTCGGATAGGCAGGCACTTGCGGTAGGCTATATATTGGCTGGCTATGGTAGACAAGGTAGGGAGCAGGTGGGTATTGATAGGGCTGAGGGCTTTGGGCGTATAGGCTATAATAGGAAAGCTGAGGACTTTGGTTTTTTTATTATAGTAGGGAGGCTGGGGTGATGGCCTTTGGTAGGTTGACATTTGGTTTGGCCTATGTTTCTGGACCGTCATGACAGGGGACACTCCGTCCCTCTTCCTCTTTATTGCTCCCCCAAATGAGTCCGACTGAATTGCTTCACTCGTTGCTTGCAATGCTACAAAATTTGTAATTCTTCCAGTTTTGATACCCTCTTCTATGAAATCTCCAATCCTTACAACTTCAGAGAAACTCCGTCCTATGACGCTTATCATTCTTTCATTGTATGTTGCATCTTTCAAAGATTGTACAAAGAGAGTAGTCATCTCACTTTCCGCTATCGGGGGTTGAACTTTTGCTGCTTCCGCCCTCCACTTCGTGGCGTATTCTCTGAAGGTCTCTGTGGAATTCTTTTCCAACTTCATCAGATAAAATCTATACAAAACTGCGTTAGTGTTAAACTTAAATCTGTCCATGAAATCTTGTGCCATCGTGCCCCAATTACGCTATTTTCGCGGGTCTTGGCTCGTGTACCAGTCGAGTGCTTCTCTTGTCACACTCCTTACGAACAACTTCATTATGATGGTATGGTCTTTACCTACCCCAACTAGTTTGTCACAGTACGATCTTAAATGAGCGTGAAGATTTCCCTTCCCATCAAACAAGTCAAATTTTGGCACCTTATATCCGACAGACAATTCAACGTCGGGATGCATATAGAGATCTTCGTACTCGAGTCCTTCATGCCCCTTGCTGGTTTGGATGTTCTTGAATGCTTCTTTTAGGCTATGGATTTCTCTCGCCACACTTTCATCGGTTATGATCCTTACTTGCCTCTCCATGTCTTCATACTGGTAAATTTCCTGAGGAGTCATGTTTGGTATTATAGTAGTAAAAGGTTGGGATTCCATTACATATACTGGTGGCACACACCGTTTGTTGTGGTTAGCGATGTGTGCCATCGATATTTGTTGGGTTGTCCGGTGATTTTGCATCGGATGAGTATTTTGGACGAGTGGGGTAATTTGGATAAGTGGAGCTTGAGGTGCATGTAGAGTTGTGAAGGATGCCGGATCATTTTGTAGCGGGCTTTGTTGTGGACTAGCTTATGGGTTGATAGGTTGTGGGTTAGTGTACTGCATATTGGTTTCGCTTAGTGGGGAATTTTTGGGAAGGTTTTGGGGAAATAGTGGTTCAGGAGATGACAAGGTTTGCGGTGCAGTTACATTCATCCCTTGTTCAGGGAGTGGAGTATTGAGGCTAATGGACAAGTTGGTGAGATTTTGGAGTCGCTCAATCTCAGTCTGCATGGTTGCCATCTGTTGCAATAGTCGGGCAATGTATTCTTCCTAGACGGTAGTATTTCTCTTTTCTGAAGCTTTTGGTTCATCTCTCGGAAGAGCAATAAGTCTCAGGCCAGTCTGCTCGGATGCATCTGAATTAGTCATTTTGCTGAATGATCGTGCCTTTGATCTCGTGAAGTAGGGGTGTTCCACCAATTTTAGTCAACGCAAATCAATCTTTGGAAAAAATAATTTAGGCAAAATAAACCTTCTGAAAAATTAAGAAAACCAAGTTAGTATAAGGCGAGTAATTATTGCTTCAAATATATGCACAGAGTGGAAAGCTGCAGAAAATAGCAAGAAGATTGTATGGAAATTAAATGTGCATCCTAATATGCATGGGGCCTCTCTTATGCTAGATGTGAGCCTAAACGCCAAATATGTGAGATTATGATAGATTGATCCAAGTTGTTAAATTGTAATGCTTTTGTTGGAAATGAAGACAAAATGAACGTGCATTTTCCAATTTCGGCATGTCATGATTAGGCTTGGATTAATCTATCATTATCACGCTACACATAATATGTGATTGGTTGTTGGGTTGCGAGACATGTCGACAATTTTGGTGGATTTCTTAATTGTGGAGTCGATGACAATGATCGACCCACCTAAGGTGTATGCATGCATGACTTAAGATTAAGGGTGGTATAGCTCTTATCCTAAATTTTCTCAGATTTGGCTGACAAGACTCAAGGTTCCTGAGCGGAGTACTCGAGTGAGAAGGCTAGGCGGCCACCGGATGGTCCGGACACTCCACGCAAATGCCAACTCTCCTAAAATTTGGGTAATTTGAAAGAAAATTTTGCGGGTGCGTGAAACACACCTCGCATGTATGTGTGATAGTGTCAATTTTCCGAAGTGGAAGAAATATGAGCAGAATGCCAATTTAAGAAAAGCAGTAAAAGAAAGTAGGAATTAAAACAGTTAAACATACAAAGTTTCACAAAGAAAATAATTTAAAGCAGTATTTCAAATAAGGAGCAAAATAAAGCGCACTAATAATTGACCTAGATTTGCTATGGTTAAGAACCTGAAATTTCCTAGCGGAGTCGCCATGCTGTCGCGCACGTTTTTAACCCGCGGCTCACGACGCAATGGCGTCGATTCCCTCTCTGGATTGGATAAAAAAATGCTTGCTTGAGGAGTCACCGCCTAATTATTCTAAGGTGAATTATGACATCTAAATGTTAACTAAATGCTGCAAAATAACTCCAATTTTAAGGTCTGCGAAACTAATGAAATTCTAGGTAGGATTTTTTTATTATCCTAAAGGGATGGGGTTAGGCATCCTTTAAGATTCGCTAACTTACGGTTATCCGGTCAAACTTAGGTTAAATATCGTGCTAAGGAAAATGCATGTTTTACAAGTATAAAATTAAAATAATGTTGCTAGTAATTAAAAAGATGCATTTTTGACAAAGTAATGATTTTTTCCTTTTTTTGAGGAGTTTTGCAAAAGTGATTCTGATTTTGGGAAATAGGATCCAAAAAGGATTTAGGAAAATACATAAAAAAGCATGCCTTATAAGACATTGTTTATAAAATATATGCAAACTAGATTTTCAAATAAAAAGTGTGCATATGTATGGTATTGATTATAAAATACATGCAAAGTTGATTTTTAGGATAAAAGTATGCATTTGGATGACATTGATTATCAAATATATGCAAAGTGATTTTTTTGGGTAAAACATGCATTTATTTTCAAAAATATATGCAAAGTAATTTGTTGGATAAAACACACATTTTTATTGCATTATATACAGAATATGTGTGAAGTGATTTTTTTTTGATAAAACATGCATTTGTATAGCATTGTTTGCAAAAATACATGCAAAGTTAATTTTTAGATAAATCATGCATTTGTATTGAATTATTTATAAAATACATCTAAAGTGATTTTTGGGGTAAAATATGCATTTGCATTGTTTACCAAGTACATGCAATATGATTGTTTTGGATAAACATGCATTTGTATTGCATTAATTATAAAATACATGTAAAGTTTGATTTTGGATAAAAACATGCACTTTGACAATTAATAGTGCGGAGAAAAGCAAATTATTTATAATGTCAGAGAAGTAATTAATTTTTTTTTGGAAATCGTTTTGAGTTGCAAATCGGAAAAAAGACAAACTTATTTGTATGATTAATGAAGCGAATAAGAGATGACCAAAGTTGTTTGGAAAATTTTGAATATGCAAAAGTAAGTTAGCATTTTGAAAGTATGAATGACGAGCCTAAAATAAACAAACTAACGTTTTGAAAATATGGGTTACGGACCTAAAATAGATAAACTAGCGGTTTCCGATTTTAAAGCTAACCAAACCTAAAATAAATAAACTAGTTACGGGTTTCCAGTTTTAGACTACCCTATTAATTAATTCTAAGTCTACCTATTCTAAACATTTCAATAATTTCACGAGTACAATACTATTACAATACAAAATAAAATAAAAAACTAAATTAAAGAACATAAACAACAATAAATAATCTCCGAGGGGTATCTCGTCTTCTTTAACTTTCACAAGTTACTTTACAAGCTGTCAAGAACAAACGTTTAGAAACAGTTGAATATAAATAAACTTCGGATCCATATCCAAAACAGTGAATGTTTGATTACGGAGGGTTCAGACTTAAATTTTGAAAAGATCATTCCAATCACGTCGTGGTTGCGAACATATGACTCGTTGGTAATTTTAGTTGCCTTGCCAACCGAACATGTTGGTCTCTCGGATAAAAAAGATTTAAGTTACATCCCTTTCCAGAAGTTTTATTTCCGTTTTTCCAACTGTGGAGGCCTCAAAATCGACGGACATTTCCTCGGTCAGTGTAGTAACATGTCCAAATCAGCAAAATAATACCAAAACAGTAAAACCGAAACCGAGAAACAATATCTGAAGGGACACGGCCTCAAATTCAATTTCATCAGCCTAAGTGTAGTATTTGTTCAAATCAGTAAAATAACAAAATAGACGCGTAATGGATATTCAACTATCAAAATAAACCAAAAATCCGCGATTAAAACATCAACCCTGAATTCTGAATTTTTTTAATAGAAACAGAATTAGAATCCGCTTATGAAAATCCGAACGGAAATAGTGACCCAACCCGAATTTCGGATTGACCCGACCTGGAATCAAACATTCTTTTTTTTTTTGAATTTTTAGACAAACAACAACAAAATATTAAGCACGAAAAACTGGAAATTTACTCGACCCGGGCTGACCCGACCCGAAACAGTTTCCCTTGGATTTTCAGATAACCAACAACAAAAATATCAAAGACAATTTCTGTAAATTTTACCCGACCCGACCGGAACAGTGACCCAACCGGAAAACAGTGCCGAATCCGAGAAACACATTTGTTTCCATTGCAAATTTCAGATAACCAATAAAAGGTAAAAGGATAATCATTAACAATAAATCATATAAGAACCAACCTTATTTTCGGATTTTTTGGCACTGTTTCAACAAAAATAAAGAGCAGACCCGACCCGGATTCAAAATCCGAAAAACAGTGAAGAAAATAGCAGGAATTTCAGATTCTTCAACACCAGAACAACCCATTTTGTAATTTTTTTTTCAAAATTTAGAACACAAATTTGGAGTTCTAGATATGAATTTCGGAACCCCAAATATCAAGATTTTCAACTTATATTTCGGACTCTTAACCTGAAGAACAACACAACAAGAGAGCAATACAGCCCTTAAGAAGATTTCGGATTTTCAAAACTTAAACCTAAATTTTCTGACCAAAAATCCACCGAAAATTGACCAAAAAAACCTCACCAAAATAGTGAATCAAATGGGGGGTTTTTATAGAGACCCACCCCAACGTTCACCCCCCATACCCCTTACAAAAAATGAATTCGAATTTCAAACAAAAGGGGGGCAAAATCTGATTTTTGGAGGTATGGGTTGATGAGGTGATAGGATAGGTTGGTGGTGTCAGGAGGCAGTTTCAGGGGTATGGGGGTGGCAGTGGTGTAGGTCGGTGTGGGGGTAGGGGTATGGGGGTGTGCGGACGCCGATTTGGGGGGAATGGGGTATAGGTTTTTTTTTTTTTTTTAGGTTTAGGTTTTGGTGGGTAGGCGGAATAAAGGGGATGAAGGGGTATTGGGCTCGGGTTTGGCAGGGCCGACGGGGGGGTTTCGGTTGGGCGTGGTCAAGTTTGGCCGACTGGGCCCTATTTTTTGAATTTGGGTTTTGTTTGAGGGTTAGGGATATAAATGGATTATAGGGTTAAAAATATAAAAAGGAGTTTAATAAAAATGCTTTGAAGAAATGTAAATTATTTAAAATAAGATATAACGATCTGATAAAAATAAAAATAATATTTGCGAGATGCTTAATGTTCATTTAAAAAAAAAGTGGTGTCATTTTGCGGAAAATAAAAATACATAGAATATTACGGTAAAAATTATGATTAGGATATTAAAAGACAAATGATTGTAAAAAAATGTGAATAATAATAATAAATAATGATATTAAAAATATACGTTGATATTAAAAGCCTTATATATATATATATATATATAACATTACACGTACAAGTTCCCACTAATTAAACTTATCCCATAATTAATCAATCACACACACAACTAATTTCTTGATTCCAATTCACTTAAATCTTAATAACTTATAAGACCTTCATTTATTCAATGTCATAACTTTTGTGATATGACACTAGTTCATAACTTCTTTGGGGATATACAACTATTATTATTAATCATCATCGTCACACTTATTAAGTCTTAAATTATTTTGGGACTTCATCCTTTTGTATACTAATCTCTTTATTAGCATATGTAAATATGACCAAAATTTTCCCAACGCTCGGGTCTATTTACACACGCCTAGCGCTTTTACATACTCCTAGCGATTTAAATCATGACCCGAAAGTACGGGATGTTACAAAAGCACCAAGTCCTAATCAACATACACATTTTCTAGACTCTAGTCTCCTTTCTCAAGTTTGATTAGAGACAATAGGCAAGAAAGATATGTTTGCAACCAACCCTTTAACATTAAGTATGAGGGGTAGTTAAATCCCACATTAATGCACTTTTTTCATTGTTTATCAAATACTCCAACTACGATATTTCATTATTTTATCACAATCTTAATCTAAATCTAGCCACTCATTGCAAGTAATAAATGCACAATAAAATAGTAAATGTAACAAGACATACTGAATGTTGACACCCAATTTTGTCCACTCTTTTCCTATATTTATTTGCAATTTTAAATATTTTAACACCTCAAATTCAATTTTAATATATATATATATATATATATATATATATAGACTAGTATGTTTACAACAACTTCTTAAACTTAGAAATTCTTTTAGAAAACAAACACTTCTTGCTTCAAGGCAACGTTCCATCAATATTAAGCTTCGGAACAAATTATTTTAAGGGGGAAAACGCAAGCAGCAATATAATTTTCATGGTCGTTTGGTTGTAGTGGAATCGAGGTATGTTAAGACAAATTATTTCTTTCTTTTGGCATGTTCCATATAACGAAATATAACTGTGATATTGTTTCATAAA
Source organism: Anisodus tanguticus (assembly GCA_034509755.1). Taxonomy (NCBI): domain Eukaryota; kingdom Viridiplantae; phylum Streptophyta; class Magnoliopsida; order Solanales; family Solanaceae; genus Anisodus; species Anisodus tanguticus. Next base: position 41,461,217 of record CM067540.1, on the reverse strand, counting down.
TTATTCTACTCCTAGTAGTTAAGAATATTCATGTTATTGATTCCTATGTTAAAAGCATGTCTAAATATGTTCCTAAATCCTTATTGAGGTATATGGAAAAGATGTTAATATTCCCAATGTTAGCCGAAGGTACAAGGATATTATGTCATCCGATAAATTCAAAATGTTGTATTGTCACTCATGCATTTTCATTTGCGTTATATTCATATATTACCTTGGACCCACTTGTGTTATATACACTACTATATGGTATGAAATATATTTATGTAGGGAATGAGAAAAAGGGAAAGGCGTTATATATGCGTCACCACCTGCAGCTGGTACAGATATCACGAAAAGAAAGATGCTTATGTGAGGCCAATATTGATGCCCTTGTGTGGCCAATATGATATGATGCCCTTGTGTGGCCGATATAACCTGATGCCCACAGAGGTGGTTATGGGAAGAAAGATGCCCTTGTGTGGTCAATATTTATATGTATATCGCATTTTCATTGTGCATAACATTTAGACATATGTATTAGGGTCCCCAGAGGCATTTACTACTGGTCGGCTGTTTCTGTTTCAGTTATTGTTATATCTATGTTATGCTATTATTCATGCCTGACATACTCAGTACATCAGTCGTACTGACGTCCTTTTTGTCGGGGGACACTGTGTTTCATGCCCGCAGGTTCACGTAGACAGGACGACGATCCACGTTAGTAGTTTGCTGACTCAGCAGATTTTGGAACACTCCCCTTATTCCGGAGTGTCGGTATAATTTCGATACGGTATATTTTTGCATGTATATATGGGTATAGCGGGGCCTTGTCCCGACCCTTTTGATATCATATACTCTTTAGAGGCTTGTAGGCAGATGTCTTGTGTGTAGTAGTCATGTATGGCGTCATCGGCCTGGGGATGTATATATATATATATAAGTTGGTTTTCTGATTAGGATTTTTCATAATCTTTTCGGCTTAGTCCGTATTTAATTAGTATTCGGTGTTGACTGTACGACTGGTGGTACCCGACGGGTGGGATCCGGGTGCCCGTCGCGACCCTCCGGTTTTGGTCGTGACAAACTTGGTATCACAGTATAGGGTTTGGGGAGAGTAGAGTGTACACAGACGTCATTATCCCTACCTTGGGAGGTAGAGAGGTTGTTTCCGACACCCCTATCTTGATAGATTTCTGCCTGTTTGATCTAAGTTATATTTTTTTGTCTTTGTTTAACATTGTTTTACATTATCGTCAAATAGTGAGATGAATCTCTATTCTTGTTGTCTTTCATGTTTTCTTGATTTATCACCCTTTAAATAGTAAAAATGTCTAGAAAGTTAAGTTCTACACAAGTATACATGATAGCGTGTTTAAGAAGATCGACAATTAACCGAACCGTACCGATACTGAAGAGAAACCGAGATGATGGGACGGTTTTGAAAAGTCTAATTTTGGTTATACAAAATGAAATAACCAAAAAATCGATATGTCTTGAGAAATTTTTTAAAGTTTTTGACTAAGCGAGGGTTTTTAGTTCGAAACCCAAAAAATTTTAGACGAAGAGCAAAAGTTAAAAAAATTCAATCTAAGAGACTAAAAATTAAAGACTACCGCGAAATAAGGGGATTCCAGTGAATTTCCTTGTTGGATGATGGCTCATGTGATTACCAGTAAAGAATAGCTAATGGGCCTAGTGTACCAGGGTGATAATTAACGTAGTCAAGCCTCTCTATAATGGTAGCTATTGTCGGAAAATTTTATAGCTGCTATAATGAGATATTGTTATATATATATATTGACATTTGATGTTTAGATATCAATTAACTATTATAAATAAAAGTATGCAATAATCCCCAAAAAATAATTCAAGGACCCCAAGTCTTTCATAGCAAACTCATAACTGAGCATTGTCATGATAGACTTTTGCAAAGCTTCAGAAGAGGCAGTCAAGATAATATCATCAACATATAATAGTATATAAGCCAGTGAAGGACCACGATGATAAATGAACAATGAATTATCAGATCTACTGTGTGAAAACCCAATAGATGAAACATAGTCTGCAAGCCGCTTATACCAAGCCCGTAGGGCCTTCTTAAGCCCATACAAGGACTTCTTCAATAAACAGACATGATGAGGATATTTGGGGTCTCGAAAAACCAAGGGTTGATGCATGTAAATGGTCTCCTTAAGATCACTATGTAAGAAATCATTTTCACATCAAATTGATGGATGGACCAAGCTTTCGAAAGAGCCAGACTGAGAACAGTGCAAATGGTAGCCGATTTGACCACTGGACTAAACGTCTCACCACAATTCACGCCAACCTGCTGAGTCTTACCATCACCTACAAGATGAGCCTTATGCCTTGCAAAAGAACCGTCAGAATTATCCTTATGAGTAAAAACCCACATAGACTGAATAATATTAACACCAGAAGGATGGGGTACCAACTCCCACGTCGTATTTGCAATAAATGCATCGTATTCGTCGGTCATAGCCAATTTCCAATTCGGGTCATTTAATGCGGACACTGGGTTACAGGGTAGAGGGGATTTAAGAACATGATAATTTAAATTAAAATGTCTTTTTTGGTTTAAAAATATCCCGTTGACGCGAGTGACCGATCGGTGACTCGGGATAGAATTGGGTGGATGTTGGGAAATATCGGGACAGGTGACGGACTGGCCAGCAGGCAGTGGGCCTGCTGGCCCAATACTAGAACTGGGACCAACATCGGAAACACAAACTGGGGTAGAAATGGGCTGGATAGGCGGCCCAGTTGTTGGCCCAATAACTATAGACTGCGAAGGTACCGGTGGACCAACGAGCAGTGGGCCCGCTGGTGGATTTTAGATGCTGGACAGGTCCGATAAATGGTGAATACTATATGGGGAGACATCGTCATCAAAAAAATTATACGAACTAGGCCCGAGACTATTTACCTTTGCAAACAGAAATTGGGTTTCATAAAAAATAACATGGCGACTAATGATGATTTTATTAGACGACAAATCAAAACACTTGTAACCACGATGATTAGAGGGATAACTCAAAAATACACAAGGAGTAAAATGGGCTTGAATTTATTTAATTATAGTCGAGGGAAAGAGCGGATAACATAAGCACCCAAAGACCCTAAGATGTGAATATGAAGGAGTCTTATTATATAAGATCTAAAGAGGGGAGGAATATGCCAAACCTTTGGTAGGAAGTATGTTAAGAAGATAAGTAGCCATTTGTAGAGCATGATGCCAAAAGGAAGAGGGTGCGGAAGCATGGACCATTAAAGTTCAGACAATATTATTAATGGTATGAATTTTTCTTTCGGCTTTCCCATTTTGTGAAGACGTATGAGGACAAGAAAAATGAAAAATAATGCCATTATTTGCACAAAATTCCCGAAACATCCCATTATCATATTCCTTGCCATTGTCACATTGAATGTTCTTTATGTCTCGTTCGAATTGGGTACGGATGAATGCTCTAAATTTTAAGAAGGTGGAAAAAACTTGAGATTTTATCGCTTACGGAAAAGACCATAAAAATTAGAATAATCATCCAAAAATAAAACATAATAACGATGGCCCACAGAACTTAAAATGGGAGATGTCCATAAGTCGCTATGAATAATATCAAATGGCATTAAAGTATGAGAAGTAGAGTCTACAAACGGAAATCTAACAAGTTTTCCTAATGGACAAGATTGACAAATTGGAGTACTATGCGTACCCTTACAAGAAATAAAATTTCTTTTATGTAAGGAAGAAACAATAGACGACCCAAGGTGACCCAAACGTGCATGCCATAAGGAAGGAGCGAGAGCTGCAAAAGTAGATGGCAATGCTTGACTCGAGAGACCGGATGTGGGTGTGATAGGATAAAGATCTTCCCTACTATCACATCTCATGAGAGGAATCCTCGTCTTGAAATCCTTCACAGAAAACTCAAAAGGATCAAAATTAACAGAAATCCAATTATCATTGGTGAATTTACGGACAGACACCGAATTTTTAATTAAGTGAGGGGCATGAAGGGCATTTTTCAAGACATGAGGTGGATAGGGGGGGAGAGATAAAGTTTTATTACCGTAACCACAAACTGAAATTGAATTGTCATTACCAACAATAATGCCACGATTGTTGCTCAAATTGGAATAAGACGATAGAGTACCTTGATCGGACGTCATGTGGGTAGTGGCGCCGTTGTCCATGTACCAATTCAGGTTCGGGGGATTTAATCCAAGAGTGTACATCGCGGCTTCAATGTCGGTAGGGGTGGGCCCCGCTGCATGGTGGACCTGGTGGGGCTGAGGCCCAAGCCCGTCGGCTGGCTGCCCCGGCCCACAAGTGCCTCTCGGGTTCCATTGTGGGCTTGAATAACTGGGCTTTCTTGATGGCGGAAACTGAGCCCAGTTCGGGTTGGCACCATACGACGGAATATAGGGGTTATTAGGGCTAGGCCCAGTTCCACGGCCATGGGCCCCAAGGCTGTGGCCAGTTGGCTTACGCCCCACTGCCCCGAGGCCCATTGCCACCCCTGTTATTGCCACCTCGATTTCCGCCACAGTTTTTACCATTATTTTTGTGATTCTGACCCTTTTTGCCGCCACCGTTGTTGCGGTTTTGGCCTGAATTGTTGGAGACGGATGGAGAAAAGGAGGACTCAGTCACCATGACGACAGAAGGGGCCCTAGTGGTCACTTTATTAGCCAAGCCTGCTTCTTCGAGTGTGAGCATAGAACGGGCCTGATAAAACTGTGGAAGAGGACTACTCTGACGAATAAGCGTACCGACGCCACTATAGGCCTCAGATAGGCCTGCAACCATCTAAAGGACAAGACGATCGTTGGTAACGAGCACACCAACGTTGCGAAATTGGTTCGCCAATTCTTTCAACCTTCTGCAGTATGCTGAGACGTTAGGGAAGTCTTCCATATTGACGTGGGAGAATTCCTGCTCAAGGGTAACAGCATGAGAATTTTAATTATCTTAGAATATATCACGTACTCTATTCCAAGCATCCATCTATGTAGCGTCGGGTTCGATAATCGTTTGCAACAGGTCGATAGAAATAGTGAAGTAAATCCACTGAAGAACGGTAGCATCAAGGGTTGTCCATAACTTAGGATCATCCTCGGGCTTGGGCACCTCCGTATCTGCAGGAGCCGCGGGGATAATGTGATGGAGGACTTGATGCGATCGTGCGTGAACTTTGAACAGTCTGGGCCATGTCGCGTATTGGACGTTTCTATCTCAAGAATGATAGGGATGTGATTCTTGATGTTAGAAACAATAAGGGCAGGGTGAAACGTGTTCTTAGCCATAATCGCAATGCAAGATGTGATGTAGGGATTGGGAAGAGATGAGGTACCACCGGACATGAAAACCGAGAAGAGAGGCTCGGAACTCGATGCAAAAAGTGGACGAAAATTTTGGGAGAGAATTTGAGACCTAGACTTCTGATACCATGAAAGAAATAATCCCTTGATTATTTTCATTAATGAAATAGTATATATACAATTTACAATTTTCCATAATAGGAAAATCTTATTTTTATTCTACTCCCAAAACCTTATTCTAGTTGTACAAGGATCCAATAATTATGGTAAGTGTACAATACTACTTTAATATAATATTTACACTAATTAAACTTACCAAAAAACGTGATATACACGGGTTTGTATACCGTGTATACCACGGTTTCACATATGTTAATTTACCTTGTGAAATTGTGATATACATGGTATACAAACCCATGTATATCACGGATATAACTAACAGGCTAAAAAAAAAAAAAATTACAGCATGTCATCGAAGGTTGAAATCGGTGGAGTTCAATCGGTGATAAAATTCTCATAAAATCCCTAATCTTGAAATTACAATCGAGCTTGGATTTTTGTAACTTTTTAGTGGATATGCTTGGGATTAGTGGAACACCTAGACAATGCTATAAACAATATTCAAGGAAGATTGGGGTGATTTTGGACTAGAGACATGCAAAACATCGTTGCAACCATACATATCCTTTTCTTTTTTTTTTTTATAACTAACAGCTTTTATTAATTATCAGTGCAGCATTACAAAACGAGAAACTTTAACACAACATGCTTTGGTCTTAAATAACATCATATAAAGAGAAAAACTCGAGCTCTAATAGCCATATATTCAGTTCTGGTCATAGGTACAAGAGTATGTTTGTGTATCCAAGTCAGGATTATGTCCCATACACTTCTAGTAACTGGCCATTGAGTAAACAAATGCTCTGTGGATTTATCAGCACCTTGGCATAGTGAACAGGTACCATTCACATCCATGCCCCATTTCAATAACCTATCAGCAGTCAAAAGTTTCCCCTAAAGCATCACCCACATCGTAAAGGTAGCTTTAAGTCTAGCTGCATTGCCAAGCATAAGTCCTCTCTATTCAACTCTAGGTAAATCTTCCAAAAGCTGAAGATATGTCTGCCTTATCAAGCTTAATCCTCTCTATTCAACTCTAGGTAAATCTTCCCAAAGCTGAAGATATGTCTGCCTTATCAAGCTTAATCCAGGTTTATGACTAACCTTAATATGTGCAACAATATCCAGGGCTTGCATGTATTCTCCATTCCATCAGATGATGATTCTTGATATACTCCCTCCGTTTCAAAAAGATTGTCTGGTTTTGACTTGACACAAAGTTTAAAAAAGCAGAGAAAACTTTTGAATCTTGTGGTCTTAAATTAAAAATGTGTTGAATGTACAAAAATGATTTTTAATCTTGTGGTCTTAAACATGTCATGTGTAAAGATGGAATGAAAGAGTTGCCAAAAAAGGAAAGAGGCGTTATTTTTTAAACGGATTAAAAAGAAAAATAAGGCAAACTTTTTTAAACAGAGTGAATAATAAGCATGTATCCATTTGATCCATAGCCTGTCAGCTTTGTGAGCTAGGTCCCAACAAATTTTTGAAACTGCAGCCTTGTTCCAAATTATACATATCATATGTGTATATCATGTATACAACATACATATTTTCATAGATATACAGATATTCATGAAATGCAGGAGATACACGAATATATATATATATATATATATATATACACACACAAAATGGTCATAACCACCAAAATCCGATCAAATACACTCCAAATCTTTTTCACATGAGCTTCAAACTTCAAATGTAGATTCCCAAAAAAAATTGAAGCTATTGCAAAAACACGCATTCGATTTTACGACAATTTTGAATTTCAAACCCCCAACCTTCAAATTTCAATAGAGGACTTTTCCAACTTTCCTTCTCTTCTATTTTATGCAGACATCTTCAAGAACAAGAAAATGTAAATTTAGTAGTGAAGGAGAGAGAGGAGGAAGTGCAGTGTGAACTTCGGATAGAAAGAGTGGCCAAAGATGGTGTTTTACTATTTTAATTGGTAGTTGACTATATTTTACCAAAATCTTTAGTTAAATTCTCAATTTGGCAACTGAGTTTCATTAAGAGAAAAATAATTTATTTTATGACATTTAGTGAGTCAACCGGACATAAGATGTCAATTTCTCTAAATATTTAGCTTGTTGACATTCTGAGCCTGTGTTTAATTGGGCCAAAAATGATGTGACAAGTATCCTCTCTTTTTTTAGCGGATTTCCCTTCAAAACACTGGTCTTCAATTTTTGCCCCTCAAATTTAAAATCTTTAATTTTTACACTTAAAAATATCTCGAGGTTCAGGTTTGAACCCCCACTCAATCAAAAATCAAAAAAAAAATTGCAAGGTAGAGTTTGGATTCGCAAGCCAGAGTTTGTCTTATGCCTGAAGGTAAACTCTGCCTTAAGTAGGGGTGTCAATAGTTTTAAAAAAAATCGACCGAACCGAGTCATACCGAACCAATTTTTAGAGTTTTTACCATACTGAATAATTAGGTAGATTTTTAATCTTACAAAAAATAATTGAAACATACCGAACCGTACCGAATATATAATATGTAAAAAATACAATTTGTATATTAAGTTTAGGAATAATAAAATATTAATTTTTTTGCTTTAGTCCCGGAGTGATGGAAACAACTATAAGCCTGCAACATAATTAACACCCAAGGTCCTAACACTGAAACCTATTATACTACTTTTATTGAAACTAAATTAATTCTAGCATCTTGAATATTAACCAGTAAGCTACAAGGTACTCCACGATATTGGGTAGCAAGCTACAAGTTGTTAGATATTTTTCCTCTCATATGATTTAAATTTCTCTTATTAGATACTCAATCTTAGTAGACTCAGTTCTTGAGTCCCATCTTGATTTATTTTTGCTTACAACAACAACAACAACATACCTAGTATAATCCCACAAGTGAGGTTTTGGGAGGGTAGAGCGTACACAGACGTCATTATCCCTACCTTGGGAGGTAGAGAGGTTGTTTCCGACACCCCTATCTTGATTGATTTCTGCATGTTTGATCTAAGTTATATTTTTTTGTCTTTACTTAACATTGTTTTACATTATCGTCAAATAGTGAGATGAATCTCTATTCTTGTTGTCTTTCATGTTTTCTTGATTCATCACCTTTTAAACAGTAAAAATGTCTAGAAAGTTAAGTTCTACACAAGTACACATGATAGCGCATTTAAGAAGATCGGCAATTAACCGAACCGTACCGATACGGAAGAGAAACCGAGATGATGGGACGGTTTCAAAAAGTCTAATTTTGGTTATACAAAATGAAATAACCAAAAAATCGATGTCTTGCGAATTTTTTTAAGCTTTTCACTAAGCGAGGGCTGAAATTCGAAACCCAAATTTTTTTTGACGAAGAGCAAAAATTTAAAAATTTCTCTAAGAGACAAAAATTAAAGACTACCGCGAAATAAGGGAATTCCAGTGAATTGCCTTGTTGGATGATGGCACATGTGATTACCGGTAGAGAATAGATAATGGGCCTAGTGCACCAGGGTGCTAATTAACGTAGTCAAGTCTCTCTATAATGGTAGCTATTGTCAAAAACATTTATGGCTGTTATAATGAGGTGTTGTTATATATATATATTGACATTTGATGTTTAGATCTCAATTAACTGTTATAAATAAAAGTATGCAATTAATTATTTTCTGTACTTTTATCTTATAAATGAAAACAATTTACTTGTTAATTGTAAAATCTCAATTGATTTTCATATCTCATTAACTAAAAATTAAAAAGACCAATAAAATATTAATAAATTCATAATTAGTTGTACCATACCAATAAAAAATTAAAATCTAAGAACATATGCATTTAACATTAATTAAAATTTTAAATATGTCAAGGTTGGCGTAAGAATTCTACAATTATAGGTTATTTCATAAATTTAAGTCTCTTAGTGATAATATTACGCTTGAATTTCAGTTTCCTAGCCTCCATTGCTTGATTAAATGTTATGAGATTGGATTTGGGCTATAAGTGCATGACATTTACTATGTGCATGACATTAATGATGATTACCATAAATATTTTAATAAATTATTTATATACATAATATATTTCTTACAAAATATTATTACACAATATTTAAGTATAACTGTTATAGAAAGTTAATTTTACAAAAAGTGTACCGCTATAATGAACGTCACTGCTGTTAGAGGTAGAATGTTGTTACAGAGAAGTAAAATATAACATGAAAAATTGATTCTAAAGAAAATCAGATTGTTATAATAAATATTATTATAACGAATAATAATTATAGAGAGGTTTGACTGTACTTAATACATTATATTACAAAACATAAGGATACTTTTCTTTATTTATAAAACATACTACTAATAATTACTTAATTACAAAATATATCAGATTTAGAAAAATAAAAAGGCCACCTTTTCTTCCCCGTTGTTTGTTTTGATCTACTTTCTCCCTCTGTCGATGGAGTGAAGGGTAAACTAAAGGCGAAAAATTGGTGGGACGACATGTTTCAATTCAATCTGTCTATATGATACCCTCTAGTGCTCACTCTTTTTGCCAAAATACCCAATATACTCTTTTGTTATCTCTATTTCTTTGTGCTTATGACTGAAAATCAAAAAGGAATTCTCTTTGCTCTGTGTTGTGCTGATGTGTCGATCGAATTAGAGCATGTGAAGAGTGATGAATAAGTAGAATCGTGACATGAACTTTATATAAATATTTTATAGTTATATACACATTTCATATCGTTTTTATACAATTTTCATATACGAATGTGAGAATTATAAGCCTTGAACGAGATATATATGTTTCGTACCGTTTTCATGCATAAAATATTTAGCGATTTTTTAAGCTTTGAGCGAGATATACACATTTAATGCAATTTTCATACATAAATTAAAATTTTGAGCGAAATATTTAAGCCTTCAGCTAATTTTCTAAGCCTTAAGTGAAAATTCTCATATATGTTTTGTAAAAAATCTATTACTATGTTTTGCAAATTGAAAAGTATCGTCATATTTTGTAAATATACTAGTACATTTTATCTATATATACGTCATTCTCCCATCATAAAAGGTAAATTTTCTTGAAATTTCACTCCTCTAGCAAAACAAATGAAGCAATTCACAATGTGATAAAATGACCTAATATATACTTTCATCTCCATTTGGAAATTAAATTTATCAAGTATGATACTAGGAGAACTAAAATTACACTTTGACGATAATTGAGGATTAAATTAGAATTTATCTTCCTCCGCAAATTTTGCTCCTCCTATTATTTGACATTTCATCTCAACATGTAAACATTCTTTTGAAGTTCATCACCTATAAATTATAATCAACCAAAAAGTTGATTGTCCATATCTTTTGTCTTTAACTTGCCACTTCTTTTGTCCAAAATTGGAAATTTTCCTTTACTTTTCACAGATAAAGGAAATGTGGTCTCGTTTTATACAATAGCATCTGAATGCTAATAAATTCAATAGTTGACAGAACACAAGTTTAATACAAGGGAAAGGACAAAATGAAGACATCAAAAATTTCTCCAGCTGTAATGCTGAGTTATGCATTACGCAATAGGCTTGTCGAGATACAACTAGTTATTTATTCCTTGAAGAAAAATATATAGAACAAGATTCCAGCCCCATCACATTTTGTTGAAAGATGGCGTTGGAGAACTTGGAGGCTTGAAGTCCTCATACCTGTTCAATGCAAGGAAAGACAGTAAGTTCAGTTTGATGGCACTGCTTAAAGAAGTAATAGAAGTGACAAACATGTCATGGATAATGTCATTTCTTCATCCTTCAGGAGGACTAAGGATATCTGAAACATGAAACCTTTTAGCCTTTAAGGCTAGTATCAACTACTACATCGGAAGTTTGTCCAAAGGCAGGAATAAGAAGGTATAAGCAATCAACTAAAGGGGATCTTGCATGGTAAAAGGTTAACGAGGCGTTCGTTTTAAAGCAATTAACGAGTCTTGTCTTTCTGTGACACGGTTGGTGCATTTGGTGATGTGTGTGTTGGTGGGGGGGCTTTGAGGTTGTCATATCTGATCATGATGTAGCCTTAAGATAAGTCAAAAATTGGTCAAATTACATAATAACATCAAAACAAGACATGTGAAGGGGACTATTATGACTCAACATCGAATATTTTACTTTAACTCATTTCTATTCTTTCCAGGGAAAAAATCTGATACCCAAAATCTGAATATATGGTCAAGTTATTGAAAGGATACTTCCACTTATTCTGAAATAGGAAAAATTGAAGCAGATATAGCTGTTATCCTGTAACTATCAGAATTGAAATCTGTCAAGTTAAAAGCTATCTCTACTTACGCAGGGTAGGGAGAATGACAAAAAGCTATTTTTTTGCCGATTCCTCCTTGGCAGAATTGGTAGCACTATCAGTTGCCACATCGTTGCCGCCAGTAAGTGGTGATGTAACTTTCGCTGTTGTTGAGGCTTTCGGACCACTTGGTGTTGGAGTTAGGGAGGTTGGTGGCTTTAAATCTTCGTAACTGGCAACACAAAATCAGTCAGTACATGATTAAATGGTCCAAAGACAATTCTACTGAAGAAAATTGGCAATCTATAGAAACCGAGGAAGAAGCACATTAAAGAAGTCATTCCGCAAAAATAATGCCGTCATTTTGTGTGAAAAATAATTGAAGAAATTGCTTTTGACATCAAGGGTGTATTTGGTATGGAGGAAAATGTTTTCTAATTTTCCCATGTTCAGTTGGTTAAAATTTTTGAAAAATAATTTTCTTTAGGAAAACAAGTTCCTTAAAATGAGAAAAATGACTTTCCTAGTGGAAGTAGGGAAAACAAGTTCGACATGTGGCATTCCACATTGACTATGTCCTCCCCATCCTGACACACACCTCATATTCACCCCCACCCCCTAATCCCCCATCCTCCTCCCCCACCTCTCATAGTATTTGTCTAGATTATATACAAATGTTTATGGATAATATTATTTGCTTACGTACTTAACACAAGAAAATAAGTATGAAACCCACTTACTTTCCTGGAAAACCTTTTTGAAAAAAAACATTTTCCTTCATACCAAACACACTCCAATTTGTTCAACATGTCGAAAGAAGAGCTATCTCTACTTACACAGCATAGGGAGAAAGACAATAAGCTACAGTATGGGAAGGATCCTTATCAGTGGAAATGGTAGTGGTGCTAGCTGAGATGTCATTCCCTCCAGCAAGTTGTGGTGCGGTTTCTGCTGATATTGAAGCTTTCCGACCACTCGGTATTGGACTTGGAGATGTAGGTGGCTTTAAATCTTCATAACTGAACAAGATTAAATCAGTCAGCAAATAAGCATACAATATACTTGTCTGTAAGTAGTTCGACTAACTCAGGGAATGACTTAACGCAGTGTATGGAGACAAAGGCCTTGTAGTCGGCAATTCTGCTTTGTCCAAAGTGTGATCAACAACAGGAGAGGCTGCCTTAGTGGGTTTGCTATCTTCTGCTCCACTTGCACCTTCTTGGAGACCACCAGGAGGATTTGGAGTAGGAGATGGCGGTTTAAGATCTGCATAACTGTGATAATAACAGTAATGATATGCAAGATTTCAGTGACGTCTGTAGGTAAAGCTTCAACTATGATACTTTAAGTGAATAACAGGACTTTGTATTTCCTTTTATTTTGCTTAGACAATATTCCTTAATAAACATCATTAGATCACATTTAAGGTGTTCACTGAGTGAATATAAGATTCTGTCACCACGAAATAGATGATTCTACTTGAAAGATTCTGGGATGTCTAGTCTTCACATTTTGTATAAAGTCAACAACAGTGAAAATTAAAGTGGAGAGGATGCAGATGAGCTTACAATGGATAAGGTGAGGAAGTTGTCTTCTTTTTGTCTCTCTCTTGAGTTTTGCTATCAGTGTCTGGCATTGAGCTTTCTGAAGAACTAATTTCGGAAGAGGGCGGTGAATCCTTTGCTGCCACTGTTGACCCTGCTTTGCCTTCTTTGGTCGAACCCATGCCTATGCTAGGGGTTGGAGTAGGAGATGTTGGTGGCTTTAGATCTTCATAGCTTCCAGAAAAAAGATCATCCATGTTAATTTGAAGAGGAAACAATGCACAAACAGAAATTAAATAATCAAGCTTACACAGTATATGGAGACAGTGGCACTGCTGCTTTCAACTTTGTTTCAGCAGGTTTTTTCTCGAGCGAGGTATCAGGGATCACAGACGTAATACTGCTTGAAGTTGTAGGCTTTTGTAAATCACCAGTATCCTAGAAACACTTGGATAAATAAGACTTAAACTGAAGTGATTCTAAGGTCCTCCATGAATTTATTAGGAGTATATATGTCCTCCTTATAGACAAATTGAAAGGTTCTTGTTAGACCTGCTGTCACTAGGGTCTATAACCGCATGAAAAAGGGTGAAAATAAGGCTTAAATGTAATTGTTTTATTAACTAATTGTTATGTGTATGTATTTCCAGTAGTTACCAAGCAGTTTAGACAGTTATTATGTGTTATATTGTACTAAGAAGAAGGAAAGCTAGTCAGTTTTTTATGTAGGATTTTCTCTGGCAGAATTGGAGGTTAAGGTTCCTCAAAATACCTTGGTAGTTAGATGTAGTGGTGTTCTTTCTCTATTTGTCAAACTTATTCTATCTGTGGCAGTAATTAATAGTTAAAGTGTTGCTCTTATTTCTGTGTTCTGTTTGGAAGTTTACATATGAAAGTTAGGAGAGTTTCTGGGTTCCTAACAGTTCTCTTGCGTCAATTATAACAGAAAATGGATGCACATGGAATTATTTTTGTCAATGCATAGTTTTTGTTTTAAAGAGAAGGTTCCTTCCAAAATAAGAAAAGTGAAGAAACACTATTTCATAAAAATAATTGAATGCCTCAACTATTCTAATTCTATATAAAAGTCAATTTGGGCAATATCGTCTCTGTTTTACATGAAGAACTACCTTGGTTGGGGAGACCTCAACACGATGGGGAGGAATTTTTGCAAGAAGGTCCTCCATGCGGGTCAAGGGTGCTGTTGTTTCTGCAACTACTTCAACCACTTTACAGTAAGAAAGGCTACGGTTTTTGGCCATAACTGCAATTAGTTCTGCCACCTGATCAATCAGAGTTGTATTAGCTGCTGACTGTAAATTGCTAGCTCTTTATGTAGAAAGAATTTGTGATACTTAGAAAATACTTCAACCACTTCTCTTAATGTCAATAGATCTCGTCTGACTTTATAAGACGTTCAAGAAAAGAAAATAATGCTGATAAGAGGAGCTGCCCCTGACATCCCAGAAAAATGCTATCGGATGACATCAGAGAGAGCAGAATGCATCGTGATTTTCAACTCATAATCGTTCATCGCCCATTTAGCCATTTTGGGTCCTGTATGTAACATGCATTTCAGTGCACCAGTGGAATTATTCATTATGTGCTGTTGGACTATTGTTCTCATGAAATTTGAGCCGCAAAGGAACCTTTTAACTTTAAGCAGTCAATTCAAACTTTTAGTTGAGACACAGATTATTTTTAAAAAAAAAAAAAGTGCCTTTCACTGAGCAGAATATAAAACAGTAGCTAGAGCAATTTTCAACATGAAAATTACTTATGGAACATATTAGTTATCTCTGAACAAACTAAACCACATCACAAGCCCATTGAATTACATGGTGGAATGTATTTTCATATTTATGTCAAATCTTGTTAGTGCAGATAACAAATCAACTTGTCAAGTTACACTAGAGACTAGAGAGGTATATGCTTGAAGAAATTCTAATTGCAAAGTAAAGCTTTGTAGGAACCTGAAGGTTTGACACTAGACCACCAAATAAAGTATCTTCCTCCGAAAGAGTAATATTGTGAGTTTCTTTGAAAGAATCAGTGGGACGTTCCATCCCTCCAGGCCTCACAATCTGAAATAGCAGAGTGAAATATGAGCACCATATGACAGTTCACAAACTTGCGGTTGTATCTTTCCAACGCAATACAGAAGAACTCACAGTATAAGGAAGCCCACTGGCAAGCAGTGCCTCTTCTGCTTTCCTTTTCCAAACGAGGACTCCCCAAAATAAACTTCCATACCAGAAGAACACAGAGAATCAATGAACTAAAAGAAGCATTTTCATATTTAATTAAAGTAAAATACATCTTCCAGGGACTCTCATGTGAATCAGAAGACTCCCAGACTTACTTGAGAATGGCTGCCGGAAAACCGACCTTGTTTGTTCCCAAAGATGTGAGCAAGATAAAGTGGTCAACTTTTGCGACAGTTGCTGCATGGAGCAATCAACTTTCTGTCATTGATTTTATGTGAGTTTGAACAATAATTGCTTCCTTAGGAACGAATTGAAGAGGACAAGATGAGGAGAAAAAAATGTTATATAACAATTTTGTTACGACGGTATGACCAACTTATTGGCATGGTAATAAGGAAGTCTACAACTTAAATCTGAATTCTTTTTACCTGCATCAATAAGGTTCTTAGTGGCCTGGTAATCAATTCGATATGGTCCAGTAACATCAAATATCTCCTTTTCACTGGCACCAATGCAACATATAACAATTGATGCATCGCCCAGTGCAGGCCTAATCTGGTCACTTTTCTCCAAATCGAATTCCACAATTTCAAGCTTCTCTATAGCTGAGCTAAAGACCAAATGTAACATGTGATGTTCCAAAGAAGCGCATTTATTCTAAACTGCTAATACCGTAATTAGACATGAGAGGTCCTTTCTACATCAAACTTACCTTTTGCTCCTCCATCTGCAGAATTCTCAAGTTTTATCTGCTCAACACTCTGTAACAAGGAACAATTTATGAGTCACAAAGGATCTAGAAGCACGTTAACCGATAAAATCAAGATGTTTCCATTAGTCAGAATATTTACTTTGATAAGAGGTTGAGCTCTTTGAGCACTCCGAACTCCCGCTCGAACTTTAAAGCCTAATTTTAAAAGCTCCCTGAAAACATTAAGGTCTTTCAGCAATATAGACTTAATAGCAGGTTTAATGGATTTATATACACTAAAGTCAATGTTGAAAACAAGAAATACAACCTTACAGTCCGAGAACCAACCCTACCGGTTGCACCGGCAACAAAAACAAGGTTTCCATCTTTTGATTTGACATCTTTCGCCGTTCCTTGAGGTTCCAATGAGCTAGCTTTTGCTGCAGATTCATAGATCCATATAATTATAACACTTCTTAGAAGGTTGCATATTTATTAAGCACCTCTAAACCACACGAGTGAGAAATAAATAAATTTGTTTCCTTCTAGAGATGCTTCCACAGGCCAGTCATAGAAGATCATCCTATAAAAGCTCTCCAAATCATGCTTGTAAAAGTGAATAGAAGATCATCCAAGAAAAGGCATTATAATACATCCCAATAATTCATCTATATGAATTATTTACATTGAAGGAGATTCTAGCTCGGTTATGAAGCCTGAGCTAGATACACTTGACTTCAGAAGACACCTTAAAAGAAGTCCTTTGGACTCTACTATAAGCATTACTTAGTTATTGTTTCATCTTTGAGAAATAGAAATTGCCAGTAATTAGTTACTATTTATGTCAGAAATCGCCTGTTGTCAATGGACTCTACTATAAGCATTAAATTAGGACTCTGCAAATTTACCTCATTATATTGCCAGTAATTTATGGTTGAATTTAGTTATTATCAAACATTTAGTGTTTTTTTCTTTCCAATTAGATGAATGTCCAGCCAATATTACAGATTGCAAGGCAAAGGAAGCTAAATTCTGATATTGAACAAATTTGAAGCTAAAAATGGCACACATTTGGAAGGAAATTGATAAAGATTGCAATTTTCCCTTCTAAACTAATATTGAAAAATAGAAATTTCGGAAAACAAGTTTATGTATATTACCTAGATTATATGTATTTCGACCATATGTAGGAAAAAAGCAATTACACAAGATAACAAAGCTGTAAAGGCTGCTAGACCTGCTAGAATGGTAAGAGACTCTTCATAACCATGAGACTAACAGAAAATAAAAATTACACCTAAATATGATTCCCCACTCACTCTATAGAGTGAAAAAGAATTAACTCAAAAATGTTTTTAAGCATTCAACTACTTCCTCTCCTACATGCTTGAGAACAGGTTAAACCTTATGCAAAACCCATCACTCAAACTGAAATAGATTACTTCACTTATAGCCTAATAAATTTTCGGCCGGGTGGCAAAATTAACCCATGAAAACAAGACCCGCCTATGTTTTGTGCCATCTGCCTAAATTCAGTCTAACCAGCCCATTTGACACCCCTAATTTTCAGCATAAAGACCAGACCTATTTCATCAACATACCCCGTAATCTTTGGTTCTTTTCACCCATTACATGAAATTATGATGGTTCTCTTTCTTAAATTATGAAAAAGGATCCAAAAGGGCATGGCAATGTCAGAGGAATAGTCCAACCCCACATACTATATAATTTTTGAATATTTAAATTCTAAAATTGAAATTGCATTACCAGAAATTTGAGCTCTGAAACGAAGGGCCTTGAAGTTGTTGGAATTTGGGCATCTCTTAGTACTACTAGTGCGAATCAATGTAATAGGCTGGCCACACAAAAATGGCTTCTCTTCTAACCCACTTCGAGGTATATTGAGTGACTGCAAGCATCGCAGCTCCATTCTTGATTTTGTGGAAATCAGCAATAGGTATTAGCCATGTGGCTGTTAATGTTCCCAGTCAGGAGATTCTCACCACATATTCCAACTCTTTCAAATTAATTATTCAACATTATCTACTAAAAACACCTTTTTGTTTTAAATATTAATTTCTAGAATTGAAAAGTTTGGATACGAAAACTTTAAAATTTTGGGGGGGGGGGGGGGTGCTTGGTACGGAGGAAAATATTTTGTTAGAAAATGTGTTATTAGGAAATAAGTGGATTTTTTATTTATTTTTTAATATTTGGTAAGTAAGCAAAAAGAATACAATCAAATTTCTCTATAATTGTCATTCATTATAACAACATTTCACTATAATGACATGATTTTCTCCGGGATCAATTTTTCATATTATATTTTACTTTTCTATAACAACATGATACCTATAACAGTAGTGACGCTTATTATAACGGTACATTCTTTGTAAAATTACATCTCTATAACAGTCATACTCAAATATTGTGTAATAATTTTGTAAGAAATATGTTATATAAAAAAATAAAATATTAAAATATTTATATTAATCATCATTAATGTCATTAATTTTAAATGCATATGTTTCTTAGATTATTTTATATCGGTATGGTACAACTAGTTATGAATTTATTAATAATTTATTAATCTTTTTAACTTTTAATTAATAAGATATGAAAATCAATTGAGATTTTAAAATTAACAAGTACATTATTTTCATTTATAACAAAAAAAGTACAAAAAATAATTGTTTACATACTTTTATTTATAGGAGTAACAACTAAGTGAGATCTAAACATCAAATGTCAGTATACATACATAACAATACCTCATTATAACAGCCATGGAATTTTCATACAAATGCTGCCATTATAGAGGGATTTGGTTGTACTGTCCCAAAATTATTTATATGATCTAGCAAATACCATAAAGTAAAGGGGAATGGGTGGTGTGAGGAGTGGAGGTTCAGGGATGACGAGGAGTGATGTGGTTAAGCGGTGGGAGCTAGAGCAGAGATGATACATTGAACTTGGAATATCACTTATGAAACTTATTTTCTTTACTTTCATTAGGAAAGTCATTTTATTTTTATTTTTAAGCTATCCTAGAGAAATTTTAAAATATTTTAACTAATCAAACATGAAAAGTTTAAAAGAAATTAGAAAATGTTTTCCTGTGTCAAACACACCCTTGTTTTCAGTATATTTCTTAATTTCAAAGAGCTATTTTAAAATTAAATTTTGAAAAGAAAATCGATAAAGTATTGAAATACTTCATTGATTTGTCGGATGCATATGATGAAAAGGGAATTCAAATACAAAAGGGATATTATTATTTTTAAGTTATCATGATGTATATAAGGAGGGGGTGTAAGTGGGTAAGTGGGTCGGAGTTTGGTTGTAATCGGGTCGACACAAAAATGGGACGGAAAGGGGATTCTCCGGTGGGATGTTTTTGCCGGGCAGTGTGGTGTTGTGGAGTTATTTCGGGTAGATTTATGTGGATTTGGGTTAAGGAGGTTTACGGGGGTGTTCTGGGTATGTTGCGGGTGGTGTTGATGATTGGGGTTTGGTGGTTTGATAGTATCAAGGCGACGGAATGGAACTGAAATAGTGAGGTCTCAGTGAGGGGTTTTTGTGGACTGTTTGTGGTTGTCGAGTTTGGACGATTGTATACGTGGGGTTTCGGTTGATGGCCTTTGTGGTGGACGTTAGGGAAGTATTGCGGGGTGTGGTGGTGGAAGAGATAAGGTGGTTGACACAAGGAATGAACACGAGTTGCAAGGTGCAATCCCAAGTACAATCCAAGTATTGGACAGTCGATATAAATAAGGATAATGACACGAGGGTTTTAATGCTCGAGTCGACACCAAGTAAAATTTGTCCAATTGGAAAAGGACTTCACCGGGGTTTCTAAGTACAAGCCTGAGAACAAACCAAGTGAGTGTGGCTGATAACCTTATGATAGACCCTAGGCTTGGGTTTGATTGGATCACACAAGTTTCAACTTCCACTCGCACCAAGGGGGTTCCTTAAGCTTGTGCTTAGCTAGGTCACACAAGTCCTAACCAAACTTACACCGAAGTGACCTTAGCTTGGGTTTAACTAGGTCACACAAGTCCTAGCTTCAACTTACACTAAGGGGTTGGCTCACACAAGAACCAAGGCCCTCTTAGAGGACCAACTAATGTATACAACCCCGGGTTGAATACCTTAGCTTTTGAGTAAAACTCACTTTGTATATATCATCAACAAACTCTCCCCATTTACAATGTCCTAAGGATCCTATTTATAATAGTAAATGGACCATTCTAGAAGACAAATTAAAAGACACAAAATATATGTAAACTTTCGGCCAAGTGTGGATAAATGGGAACGGATTGGGTTTACTTGGTGACCAAAGGTGTTTCGACCAAACCAAGACAATGGGAAAGGTCTTGGCTTTTCTTGGGGACAAATGATGAATCTTTCACACTCCTTTTGTGGATTCCATGAAGAATAATGCATGAACTTGGGCTCTTCATAAATGTCATCTTCTTGGGATAGGTTTGGAAGCTTCCATCCTTGAACATGTTCTTTGGCCGAATGGAAGTGAGCATTTCAACCAACCTTTAATCTTTTTGGTGTCTTTCATGTGGTCAAATACATGAACTTGTTAGTCCTTGTCCTCTCCGCTTGATCACTTCACACGGCCTAGTCACCTTATTACAAGGCTTAGTCATTCCTTCTTATTACATGGCTCATTAAATGTGTCCTAAGAAGAACTAAAAGCTAAGCTAAGAAATAAAAAGAAGCTAAAAGACAAACATGGTCTCGGCCAAGACCATCAAGAAGGCCGAATAAAATGTCTTCTTATTAAAATCTTCAAGTCCAATCTTCAATCCCGCTCCATATTCCATGTCATTTTAGGCTTCTAGCAGTGGATTGATGGTTCATTGTTGGCATCTTCGGCATTGAACTTATCAACTCAACTTGAGAGTTCAAGTCTGTGGTCTTTCTTTCATAATATCATTTCTGCTCTACAACAGAAGTACTTAGCATATATATTTTTAAAATTTACTACCTCCGTCCCAGTTTAATTGTCTTAATTTTCTTTTTGGTCTTCTTTTAAAAAGAATACCTCTTTATATATTTAGTGAGTTTTTCAATTCCAAGGCAAGTTTAATACCACAAGATTTAAAAGATCTCACACATTTTTAATTTAAGACCACAAGATTCAAAAATCTCTTTTTATTTCTTAAACTCCGTGCCAAGTCAAATTAAGATACTTAAATTGGGACGGATGGAGTAATCTATATTTATATTATATTAAAAGCACGAAGGGGCTTAAAAATATTGATTGAACTTTTTGCGCTTCATTAAAATTTTTGCGCTTCATTAAAAGTTTCTGCAATAGACAAAATTGTCATTTACTATTTTTTTCAAATTAATATACATAAAAAATAATAATATATATTTTCTTTCAAAATAAAAACGGCAATGAAAAACTGCGGCTATAAAAATAAAAAAACCGTGGTGTGCTTGCTTTTAGGTTTAGGCTCTTTCGAGTTTCCTTTGTTTGAGATTCTTTCGTTTGAGTTTCCTTTGTTTGGGATTCTTCCTATCAATTAGGATTCATTATAGGTTTAGAATTTTGTTGACAATATTTTATTAAAATTCGTTTATATCCTAATTCGTTTGTATCACAATTCATTCAGAGGACTATATATCCTAATTCCTTTTTGACAGCAATTTATTTTTCAATTTGTATGGGATCATGAATCCATATAGAAAAAAGAATAACTATAATAGTTCTATATAAGAAGCCATTGTTTCATATTATTCATCATAAATTGTTTATAGGGATTATCGGACATAAATTGTGGCTCGGCAAATTTTTTATTATTATGAGTAATTCAGTAAGTTTTTACATCTATTTTTAATAACTGAAGCCTTTCTTTATTTTGTCATAACAGGGGTTTGTTTTACTTTGTGATTGTTTGATTGGCAGAGTTTTGCTACGTCTTTGCATGCACTATAAGGTTTGTAGTGCTTCTACATTTAGTATTAACGTGTAAAATTGCTTGTGATTTGAGGTAAATCTTCTAACTTGTAGTATGTAGTTGAAGTAATGTAATAATAGATGTTTGTGAATTCTTGATAAACAACTGTAAATTGAAAGGTTGATAATGTGATTTTTGTTTAAAATGTCTCATGTATGATCTTTAGTTTAAAATTCACTGATTTACGAATGTTACACAGGTTGTTTAGATCGTCGTATTCGTCACATAAAATTGGTTAGTCATTGTAACACTTATCAATTAAAGATTTTATTATTTCAAGATTAATTCGCTCCATGTTTTATAGTTTTAATACTAATTGTTATGTCAACTCAGGTTGCTCATATTTTGTATGAAAAAATTAATTTGATTACCTCTTTTAATAGTTTGACTATTGACTATATTATACATATTACAATTTTAAAAGTGTGTTCTTTAAGAATAAATGCATGTACCCCGAAATTTAACAGTTTCATTTGTTCATTTAAATAGTTCTCCTAATCACATAATTAATATTCTATATAATCTCTCTGGTGTTGTATCTAATTTATTATGTTTTGAAAGTTACTTTTCTTTCTTGCAGTTTAGCTATAATTTTTTTTTTATCCTTAGAGCTCTGAGATTGAAATATTTCGTGATATCAATTTACTTAAATTATAGGCTAATACAAGTGTTTTAGAGTATCAACATTCATCATTTATGCCCTTAAAAACAAATTATTTCTTCAAACAGATAACATTAAACTGGATAAAATTGTATATGTTTAATACTTTTCCAAATCAGTAAATCGATTTTTACTGGAATATATTACAAAGAATTGTAGTACATAATGGACTCAGTAAAAAGAGGTCAAGTTAGAAGAGGACATGAGTTTTTTTATTATTAAGTGAGAATTGATCCTTGTTGCTCTAGGTAAATAACTCAGCTTTCAATCAAGTGCATCATTAAGTCTTTTTGCGAAGAGGACATGAGTGAGTTTTCTATGAATTAAAAATAAAATTATCTCAATGTTTTGATTCCTCGTGCGACACTATTAGTATTTGATGTCAATCTAGCTAGGAGTTTTCTTATTTGTATGAGCAATTGTAGTTGAATTATGATAAGGGTACGTTATATAATGAACCTGATGACGGCTCAAACCAGCTTTGTGGGTGTTTTCTTGCTTCTTGTGATGTTCAAGATCGATATGAAGTATAGGCAAGCTATTACTATTACTGGTTCAGGGTGCATGATTGCCTTAGATTCCAGACATTACTAGCAAGGAATTGGTGCCTAGTAGGGTAAAAGTGAGTGATTGATTGTTGAATTTATGTTACACCGGAACATTATTGATGTGGATGTTGTTATAGAGAAGTCTAAAATAATGAAATCAATTGCTATATTTCTATACTTTGAATTTAAGTAGTTTGTTTTGTTGGGTAGTAATACTGCTACAAAACATATTTCGGTTATATAATGAAGTGGTGACGGCTCAAACCACTTTGTGGGTGTTTTTTGCTTCTTGTGATGTTCAAGATCGATACGAAGTATAGGCAAGCTATTACTATTACTAGTTCGGGGTGCATGATTGCCTTATATTCCGGACATTACTAGCAAGGAATTGGTGCCTAGTAGGGTAAAAGTGAGTGATTGATTGTTGAATTTATGTTACAGGAACATTATTGATGTGGATGTTGTTATAGAGAAGTCTATAATAATGAAATCAATTGCTATATTTCTATACTTTGAATTTAAGTAGTTTGTTTTGTTGGGTAGTAATACTCGCTACAAAACATATTTCGATTATATAATGAAGTCGGTGACGGCTCAAACCAACTTTGTGGGTGTTTTTTGCTTCTTGTGATGTTCAAGATCGATACGAAGTATAGGCAAGCTATTACTATTACTGGTTGAGGATGCATGATTGCCTTAGATTCCATACATTACTAGCAAGGAATTGGTGCCTAGTAGGGTAAAAGTGAGTGATTGATTGTTGAATTTATGTTACACCAGAACATTATTGATGTGGATGTTGTTATAGAGAAGTCTATAATAATGAAATCAATTTCTATATTACTATACTTTGAATTTAAGTAGTTTGTTTTGTTGGGTAGTAATACTTGCTACAAAACATATTTCGTTATATAATGAAGGTGGTGACGGCTCAAACCAAACTTTGTGGGTGTTTTTTGCTTCTTGTGATGTTCAAGATCGATAAGAAGTATAGGCAAGCTATTACTGTTACTGGTTCAGGATGCATGATTGCCTTAGATTCCAGACATTACTAGCAAGGAATTGGTGCCTAGTAGGGTAAAAGTGAGTGATTGATTGTTGAATTTATGTTACACCGGAACATTATTGATGTGGATGTTGTTATAGAGAAGTCTATAATAATGAAATCAATTGCTATATTTCTATACTTTGAATTTAAGTAGTTTGTTTTGTTGGGTAGTAATACTGCTACAAAACATATTTCGATGAAGCTGGTGACGGCTCAAACCAGCTTTGTGGGTGTTTTTTGCTTCTTGTGATGTTCAAGATCGATACGAAGTATAGGCAAGCTATTACTATTACTAGTTCAGGGTGCATGATTGCCTTAGATTCCAGACATTACTAGCAAGGAATTGGTGCCTAGTAGGGTAAAAGTGAGTGATTGATTGTTGAATTTATGTTACACGGAACATTATTGATGTGGATGTTGTTATAGAGAAGTCTATAATAATGAAATCAATTGCTATATTTCTATACTTTGAATTTAAGTAGTTTGTTTTGTTGGGTAGTAATACTCGCTACAAAACATATTTCGATGAAGTTTGGTGACGGCTCAAACCAAAGCTTTGTGGGTGTTTTTTGCTTCTTGTGATGTTCATGATCGATACGAAGTATAGGCAAGCTATTACTATTACTAGTTCAGGGTGCATGATTGCCTTAGATTCCAGACATTACTAGCAAGGAATTGGTGCCTAGTAGGGTAAAAGTGAGTGATTGATTGTTGAATTTATGTTACACCTAACATTATTGATGTGGATGTTGTTATAGAGAAGTCTATAATAATGAAATCAATTGCTATATTTCTATACTTTGAATTTAAGGAGTTTGTTTTGTTGGGTAGTAATACTGCTACAAAACATATTTCGGTTATATAATGAAGTTGGTGACGGCTCAAACCAGCTTTGTTGGTGTTTTTTGCTTCTTGTGATGTTCAAGATCGATACGAAGTATAGGCAAGCTATTACTATTCGGTTCGGGGTGCATAATCGCCTTAGATTCAGACATTACTAGAAGGAATTGGTGCCTAGTAGGGTAAAAGTGAGTGATTGATTGTTGAATTTATGTTACACCGGAACATTATTGATGTGGATGTTGTTATAGAGAAGTCTATAATAATGAAATCAATTGCTATATTTCTATACTTTGAATTTAAGTAGTTTGTTTTGTTGGGTAGTAATCTTGCTACAAAACATATTTCGATGAAGCTGGTGACGGCTCAAACCAGTTTTGTGGGTGTTTTTTGCTTCTTGTGATGTTCCAGATCGATACGAAGTATAGGCAAGCTATTACTATTACTAGTTCAGGGTGCATGATTGCCTTAGATTCCAGACATTACTAGCAAGGAATTGGTGCCTAGTAGGGTAAAAGTGAGTGATTGATTGTTGAATTTATGTTACAGGAACATTATTGATGTGGATGTTGTTATAGAGAAGTCTATAATAATGAAATCAATTGCTATATTTCTATACTTAGAATTTAAGTAGTTTGTTTTGTTGGGTAGTAATACACGCTACAAAACATATTTCGATGAAGTTTGGTGACGGCTCAAACCACTTTGTGGGTGTTTTTTGCTTCTTGTGATGTTCAAGATCGATACGAAGTATAGGCAAGCTATTACTATTACTTGGTTCGGGGTGCATAATCGCCTTAGATTCCGGACATTACTAGCAAGGAATTGGTGCCTAGTAGGGTAAAAGTGAGTGATTGATTGTTGAATTTATGTTACACCGGAACATTATTGATGTGGATGTTGTTATAGAGAAGTCTATAATAATGAAATCAATTGCTATATTTCTATACTTTGAATTTAAGTAGTTTGTTTTGTTGGGTAGTAATACTGCTACAAGACATATTTGGGTTATATAATGAAGCTGGTGACGGCTCAAACCATCTTTGTGGGTGTTTTTTGCTTCTTGTGATGTTCAAGATCGATACGAAGTATATGCAAGCTATTACTATTACTAGTTCAGGGTGCATGATTGCCTTAGATTCCAGACATTACTAGCAAGGAATTGGTGCCTAGTAGGGTAAAAGTGAGTGATTGATTGTTGAATTTATGTTACACCGGAACATTATTGATGTGGATGTTGTTATAGAGAAGTCTATAATAATGAAATCAATTGCTATATTTCTATACTTTGAATTTAAGCGAGTTTGTTTTGTTGGGTAGTAATCTTTGCTACAAAACATATTTCGATGAAGCTGGTGACGGCTCAAACCAGCTTTGTGGGTGTTTTTTGCTTCTTGTGATGTTCAAGATCGATACGAAGTGTAGGCAAGCTATTACTGTTACTAGTTCAGGATGCATGATTGCCTTAGATTCCATACATTACTAGCAAGGAATTGGTGCCTAGTAGGGTAAAAGTGAGTGATTGATTGTTGAATTTATGTTACAGGAACATTATTGATGTGGATGTTGTTATAGAGAAGTCTATAATAATGATATCAATTGCTATATTTCTATACTTTGAATTTAAGTAGTTTGTTTTGTTGGGTAGTAATACTGCTACAAAACATATTTCGATTATATAATGAAGTCGGTGACGGCTAAAACCACTTTGTGGGTGTTTTTTGCTTCTTGTGATGTTCAAGATCGATACGAAGTATAGGCAAGCTATTCATTATTCTTGGTTGAGGATGCATGATTGCCTTAGATTCCCGACATTACTAGCAAGGAATTGGTGCCTAGTAGGGTAAAAGTGAGTGATTGATTGTTGAATTTATGTTACACCGAACATTATTGATGTGGATGTTGTTATAGAGAAGTCTATAATAATGAAATCAATTGCTATATTTCTATACTTTGAATTTAAGTAGTTTGTTTTATTGGGTAGTAATACGCTACAAAACATATTTCGATGAAGTCGGTGACCGCTCAAACCAACTTTGTGGGTGTTTTTTGCTTCTTGTGATGTTCAAGATCGATACGAAGTATAGGCAAGCTATTACTATTACTTGGTTCAGAGGTGCATAATCGCCTTAGATTCCGGACATTACTAGAAGGAATTGGTGCCTAGTAGGGTAAAAGTGAGTGATTGATTGTTGAATTTATGTTACAGGAACATTATTGATGTGGATGTTGTTATAGAGAAGTCTATAATAATGAAATCAATTGCTATATTTCTATACTTTGAATTTAAGTAGTTTGTTTTGTTGGGTAGTAATACTGCTACAAAACATATTTCGATGAATCTGGTGACGGCTCAAACCAGTTTTGTGGGTGTTTTTTGCTTCTTGTGATGTTCCAGATCGATACGAAGTATAGGCAAGCTATTACTATTACTAGTTCAGGGTGCATGATTGCCTTAGATTCCAGACATTACTAGCAAGGAATTGGTGCCTAGTAGGGTAAAAGTGAGTGATTGATTGTTGAATTTATGTTACACCGGAACATTATTGATGTGGATGTTGTTATAGAGAAGTCTATAATAATGAAATCAATTGCTATATTTCTATACTTTGAATTTAAGTAGTTTGTTTTATTGGGTAGTATATCGCTACAAAACATATTTCGATGAAGTCGGTGATCGCTCAAACCAAAGCTTTGTGGGTGTTTTTTGCTTCTTGTGATGTTCAAGATCGATACGAAGTATAGGCAAGCTATTACTATTATCGGTTCGGGGCATAATCGCCTTAGATTCCAGACATTACTAGAAGGAATTGGTGCCTAGTAGGGTAAAAGTGAGTGATTGATTGTTGAATTTATGTTACAGGAACATTATTGATGTGGATGTTGTTATAGAGAAGTCTATAATAATGAAATCAATTGCTATATTTCTATACTTTGAATTTAAGTAGTTTGTTTTGTTGTAGTAGTATCTTTGCTACAAAACATATTTCGATGAATTTGGTGACGGCTCAAACCAGTTTTGTGGGTGTTTTTTGCTTCTTGTGATGTTCCGGATCGATACGAAGTATAGGCAAGCTATTACTATTACTAGTTCAGGGTGCATGATTGCCTTAGATTCCAGACATTACTAGCAAGGAATTGGTGCCTAGTAGGGTAAAAGTGAGTGATTGATTGTTGAATTTATGTTACACCGGAACATTATTGATGTGGATGTTGTTATAGAGAAGTCTATAATAATGAAATCAATTGCTATATTTCTATACTTTGAATTTAAGTAGTTTGTTTTGTTGGGTAGTAATATCGCTACAAAACATATTTCGATGAAGTGGTGACGGCTCAAACCAAACTTTGTGGGTGTTTTTTGCTTCTTGTGATGTTCAAGATCGATACGGAGTATAGGCAAGCTATTACTATTACTGGTTCAGGGTGCATAATCGCCTTAGATTCCAGACATTACTAGCAAGGAAATTGGTGCCTAGTAGGGTAAAAGTGAGTGATTGATTGTTGAATTTATGTTACACCGGAACATTATTGATGTGGATGTTGTTATAGAGAAGTCTATAATAATGAAATCAATTGCTATATTTCTATACTTTGAATTTAAGTAGTTTGTTTTGTTGGGTAGTAATACTGCTACAAAACATATTTGGGTTATATAATGAAGCTGGTGACGGCTCAAACCATCTTTGTGGGTGTTTTTTGCTTCTTGTGATGTTCAAGATCGATACGAAGTATATGCAAGCTATTACTATTACTAGTTCAGGGTGCATGATTGCCTTAGATTCCAGATATTACTAGCAAGGAATTGGTGCCTAGTAGGGTAAAAGTGAGTGATTGATTGTTGAATTTATGTTACACCGGAACATTATTGATGTGGATGTTGTTATAGAGAAGTCTATAATAATGAAATCAATTGCTATATTTCTATACTTTGAATTTAAGCGAGTTTGTTTTGTTGGGTAGTAATACGCTACAAAACATATTTCGGTTATATAATGAAGTCGGTGACGGCTCAAACCAGCTTTGTGGGTGTTTTTTGCTTCTTGTGATGTTCAAGATCGATACGAAGTGTAGGCAAGCTATTACTGTTACTAGTTCAGGATTCATGATTGCCTTAGATTCCATACATTACTAGCAAGGAATTGGTGCCTAGTAGGGTAAAAGTGAGTGATTGATTGTTGAATTTATGTTACACCGGAACATTATTGATGTGGATGTTGTTATAGAGAAGTCTATAATAATGATATCAATTGCTATATTTCTATACTTTGAATTTAAGTAGTTTGTTTTGTTGGGTAGTAATACTGCTACAAAACATATTTCGGTTATATAATGAAGCTGGTGACGGCTAAAACCAGCTTTGTGGGTGTTTTTTGCTTCTTGTGATGTTCAAGATCGATACGAAGTATAGGCAAGCTATTATCACATATCTTGGTTGAGGATGCATGATTGCCTTAGATTCCCGACATTACTAGCAAGGAATTGGTGCCTAGTAGGGTAAAAGTGAGTGATTGATTGTTGAATTTATGTTACACCGAACATTATTGATGTGGATGTTGTTATAGAGAAGTCTATAATAATGAAATCAATTGCTATATTTCTATACTTTGAATTTAAGTAGTTTGTTTTATTGGGTAGTAATATCTGCTACAAAACATATTTCGATGAATGAAGTCGGTGATCGCTCAAACCAGCTTTGTGGGTGTTTTTTGCTTCTTGTGATGTTCAAGATCGATACGAAGTATAGGCAAGCTATTACTATTACCGGTTCGTGGTGCATAATCGCCTTAGATTCCAGACATTACTAGAAGGAATTGGTGCCTAGTAGGGTAAAAGTGAGTGATTGATTGTTGAATTTATGTTACACCGGAACATTATTGATGTGGATGTTGTTATAGAGAAGTCTATA
Organism: Anisodus tanguticus; assembly: GCA_034509755.1. NCBI lineage: Eukaryota > Viridiplantae > Streptophyta > Magnoliopsida > Solanales > Solanaceae > Anisodus > Anisodus tanguticus. The sequence goes on along the minus strand of CM067540.1, from coordinate 41,431,089 downwards.
ATAATGAAATCAATTGCTATATTTCTATACTTTGAATTTAAGTAGTTTGTTTTGTTGGGTAGTAATACTGCTACAAAAGATATTTCGATGAAGTCGGTGACGGCTCAAACCAAACTTTGTGGGTGTTTTTTGCTTCTTGTGATGTTCAAGATCGATACGAAGTATAGGCTAGCTATTACTATTACTAGTTCAGGGTGCATGATTGCCTTAGATTCCAGACATTACTAGCAAGGAATTGGTGCCTAGTAGGGTAAAAGTGAGTGATTGATTGTTGAATTTATGTTACAAGAACATTATTGATGTGGATGTTGTTATAGAGAAGTCTATAATAATGAAATCAATTGCTATATTTCTATACTTTGAATTTAAGTAGTTTGTTTTGTTGGGTAGTAATACGCTACAAAACATATTTCGATGAATGAAGTGTGACGGCTCAAACCAAAGCTTTGTGGGTGTTTTTTGCTTCTTGTGATGTTCAAGATCGATACGAAGTATAGGCAAGCTATTACTATTACTAGTTCGGGGTGCATGATTGCCTTAGATTCCGGACATTACTAGCAAGGAATTGGTGCCTAGTAGGGTAAAAGTGAGTGATTGATTGTTGAATTTATGTTACACTAGGAACATTATTGATGTGGATGTTGTTATAGAGAAGTCTATAATAATGAAATCAATTGCTATATTTCTATACTTTGAATTTAAGTAGTTTGTTTTGTTGGGTAGTAATACTGCTACAAAACATATTTCGGTTATATAATGAAGCTGGTGACGGCTCAAACCGACTTTGTGGGTGTTTTTTGCTTCTTGTGATGTTCAAGATCGATACGAAGTATAGGCAAGCTATTACTGTTACTGGTTCAGGATGCATGATTGCCTTAGATTCCATACATTACTAGCAAGGAATTGGTGCCTAGTAGGGTAAAAGTGAGTGATTGATTGTTGAATTTATGTTACACCGGAACATTATTGATGTGGATGTTGTTATAGAGAAGTCTATAATAATGAAATCAATTGCTATATTTCTATACTTTGAATTTAAGGAGTTTGTTTTGTTGGGTAGTAATACTGCTACAAAACATATTTCGGTTATATAATGAAGCTGGTGACGGCTCAAACCAGCTTTGTTGGTGGTTTTTGCTTCTTGTGATGTTCAAGATCGATACGAAGTATAGGCAAGCTATTACTGTTACTGGTTCAGGATGCATGATTGCCTTAGATTCCATACATTACTAGCAAGGAATTGGTGCCTAGTAGGGTAAAAGTGAGTGATTGATTGTTGAATTTATGTTACACCGGAACATTATTGATGTGGATGTTGTTATAGAGAAGTCTATAATAATGAAATCAATTGCTATATTTCTATACTTTGAATTTAAGTAGTTTGTTTTGTTGGGTAGTAATACTGCTACAAAACATATTTCGGTTATATAATGAAGTCGGTGACGGCTCAAACCAAACTTTGTGGGTGTTTTTTGCTTCTTGTGATGTTCAAGATCGATACGAAGTATAGGCAAGCTATTACTATTACTAGTTCAGGGTGCATGATTGCCTTAGATTCCAGACATTACTAGCAAGGAATTGGTGCCTAGTAGGGTAAAAGTGAGTGATTGATTGTTGAATTTATGTTACACAGGAACATTATTGATGTGGATGTTGTTATAGAGAAGTCTATAATAATGAAATCAATTGCTATATTTCTATACTTTGAATTTAAGGAGTTTGTTTTGTTGGGTAGTAATACTGCTACAAAACATATTTCGGTTATATAATGAAGCTGGTGACGGCTCAAACCAGCTTTGTTGGTGGTTTTTGCTTCTTGTGATGTTCAAGATCGATACGAAGTATAGGCAAGCTATTATCATTCATTGGTTCGGGATGCATGATTGCCTTAGATTCCATACATTACTAGCAAGGAATTGGTGCCTAGTAGGGTAAAAGTGAGTGATTGATTGTTGAATTTATGTTACACCGGAACATTATTGATGTGGATGTTGTTATAGAGAAGTCTATAATAATGAAATCAATTGCTATATTTCTATACTTTGAATTTAAGTAGTTTGTTTTGTTGGGTAGTAATACGCTACAAAACATATTTCGTTATATAATGAAGTCGGTGACGGCTCAAACCAAACTTTGTGGGTGTTTTTTGCTTGTTGTGATGTTCAAGATCGATACGAAGTATAGGCAAGCTATTACTTATCGGTTCGGGATGCATGATTGCCTTAGATTCCATACATTACTAGCAAGGAATTGGTGCCTAGTAGGGTAAAAGTGAGTGATTGATTGTTGAATTTATGTTACAGGAACATTATTGATGTGGATGTTGTTATAGAGAAGTCTATAATAATGAAATCAATTGCTATATTTCTATACTTCGAATTTAAGTAGTTTGTTTTGTTGGGTAGTAATACTGCTACAAAACATATTTGGGTTATATAATGAAGCTGGTGACGGCTCAAACCATCTTTGTGGGTGTTTTTTGCTTCTTGTGATGTTCAAGATCGATACGAAGTATATGCAAGCTATTACTATTACTAGTTCAGGGTGCATGATTGCCTTAGATTCCAGACATTACTAGCAAGGAATTGGTGCCTAGTAGGGTAAAAGTGAGTGATTGATTGTTGAATTTATGTTACACCGGAACATTATTGATGTGGATGTTGTTATAGAGAAGTCTATAATAATGAAATCAATTGCTATATTTCTATACTTTGAATTTAAGCAGTTTGTTTTGTTGGGTAGTAATACTGCTACAAAACATATTTCGATGAAGCTGGTGACGGCTCAAACCAGCTTTGTGGGTGTTTTTTGCTTCTTGTGATGTTCAAGATCGATACGAAGTGTAGGCAAGCTATTACTGTTACTGGTTCAGGATGCATGATTGCCTTAGATTCCATACATTACTAGCAAGGAATTGGTGCCTAGTAGGGTAAAAGTGAGTGATTGATTGTTGAATTTATGTTACACCGGAACATTATTGATGTGGATGTTGTTATAGAGAAGTCTATAATAATGATATCAATTGCTATATTTCTATACTTTGAATTTAAGTAGTTTGTTTTGTTGGGTAGTAATACTGCTACAAAACATATTTCGGTTATATAATGAAGCTGGTGACGGCTAAAACCAGCTTTGTGGGTGTTTTTTGCTTCTTGTGATGTTCAAGATCGATACGAAGTATAGGCAAGCTATTACTGTTACTGGTTGAGGATGCATGATTGCCTTAGATTCCTGACATTACTAGCAAGGAATTGGTGCCTAGTAGGGTAAAAGTGAGTGATTGATTGTTGAATTTATGTTACACCGGAACATTATTGATGTGGATGTTGTTATAGAGAAGTCTATAATAATGAAATCAATTGCTATATTTCTATACTTTGAATTTAAGTAGTTTGTTTTATTGGGTATTAATACTGCTACAAAACATATTTCGATGAAGCTGGTGACGGCTCAAACCAGCTTTGTGGGTGTTTTTTGCTTCTTGTGATGTTCAAGATCGATACGAAGTATAGGCAAGCTATTACTGTTACTGGTTGAGGATGCATGATTGCCTTAGATTCCATACATTACTAGCAAGGAATTGGTGCCTAGTAGGGTAAAAGTGAGTGATTGATTGTTGAATTTATGTTACACCAGAACATTATTGATGTGGATGTTGTTATAGAGAAGTCTATAATAATGAAATCAATTGCTATATTACTATACTTTGAATTTAAGTAGTTTGTTTTGTTGGGTAGTAATACTGCTACAATACATATTTCGGTTATATAATGAAGCTGGTGACGGCTCAAACCAGCTTTGTGGGTGTTTTTTGCTTCTTGTGATGTTCAAGATCGATAAGAAGTATAGGCTAGCTATTCATTATGGTTCGGGATGCGTGATTGCCTTAGATTCCATACATTACTAGCAAGGAATTGGTGCCTAGTAGGGTAAAAGTGAGTGATTGATTGTTGAATTTATGTTACACCGGAACATTATTGATGTGGATGTTGTTATAGAGAAGTCTATAATAATGAAATCAATTGCTATATTTCTATACTTTGAATTTAAGTAGTTTGTTTTGTTGGGTAGTAATACGCTACAAAACATATTTCGATGAAGTGGTGACGGCTCAAACCAAACTTTGTGGGTGTTTTTTGCTTCTTGTGATGTTCAAGATCGATACGAAGTATAGGCTAGCTATTACTATTACTAGTTCAGGGTGCATGATTGCCTTAGATTCCAGACATTACTAGCAAGGAATTGGTGCCTAGTATGGTAAAAGTGAGTGATTGATTGTTGAATTTATGTTACAGGAACATTATTGATGTGGATGTTGTTATAGAGAAGTCTATAATAATGAAATCAATTGCTATATTTCTATACTTTGAATTTAAGTAGTTTGTTTTGTTGGGTAGTAATACTGCAACAAAACATATTTCGGTTATATAATGAAGCTGGTGACGGCTCAAACCAACTTTGTGGGTGTTTTTTGCTTCTTGTGATGTTCAAGATCGATACGAAGTATAGGCAAGCTATTACTATTACTAGTTCAGGGTGCATGATTGCCTTAGATTCCAGACATTACTAGCAAGGAATTGGTGCCTAGTAGGGTAAAAGTGAGTGATTGATTGTTGAATTTATGTTACACCGGAACATTATTGATGTGGATGTTGTTATAGAGAAGTCTATAATAATGAAATCAATTGCTATATTTCTATACTTTGAATTTAAGGAGTTTGTTTTGTTGGGTAGTAATACTGCTACAAAACATATTTCGTTATATAATGAAGCTGGTGACGGCTCAAACCAGCTTTGTTGGTGGTTTTTGCTTCTTGTGATGTTCAAGATCGATACGAAGTATAGGCAAGCTATTACTGTTACTGGTTCAGGATGCATGATTGCCTTAGATTCCATACATTACTAGCAAGGAATTGGTGCCTAGTAGGGTAAAAGTGAGTGATTGATTGTTGAATTTATGTTACACCGGAACATTATTGATGTGGATGTTGTTATAGAGAAGTCTATAATAATGAAATCAATTGCTATATTTCTATACTTTGAATTTAAGTAGTTTGTTTTGTTGGGTAGTAATACTACTACAAAACATATTTCGGTTATATAATGAAGCTGGTGACGGCTCAAACCAGCTTTGTGGGTGTTTTTTGCTTGTTGTGATGTTCAAGATCGATACGAAGTATAGGCAAGCTATTACTGTTACTGGTTCAGGATGCATGATTGCCTTAGATTCCATACATTACTAGCAAGGAATTGGTGCCTAGTAGGGTAAAAGTGAGTGATTGATTGTTGAATTTATGTTACACCGGAACATTATTGATGTGGATGTTGTTATAGAGAAGTCTATAATAATGAAATCAATTGCTATACTACTATACTTTGAATTTAAGTAGTTTGTTTTGTTGGGTAGTAATACTGCTACAAAACATATTTCGGTTATATAATGAAGCTGGTGACGGCTCAAACCAGCTTTGTGGGTGTTTTTTGCTTCTTGTGATGTTCAAGATCGATAAGAAGTATAGGCAAGCTATTACTGTTACTGGTTCAGGATGCATGATTGCCTTAGATTCCAGACATTACTAGCAAGGAATTGGTGCCTAGTAGGGTAAAAGTGAGTGATTGATTGTTGAATTTATGTTACACCGGAACATTATTGATGTGGATGTTGTTATAGAGAAGTCTATAATAATGAAATCAATTGCTATATTTCTATACTTTGAATTTAAGTAGTTTGTTTTGTTGGGTAGTAATACTGCTACAAAACATATTTCGATGAAGCTGGTGACGGCTCAAACCAGTTTTGTGGGTGTTTTTTGCTTCTTGTGATGTTCAAGATCGATACGAAGTATAGGCAAGCTATTACTATTACTAGTTCAGGGTGCATGATTGCCTTAGATTCCAGACATTACTAGCAAGGAATTGGTGCCTAGTAGGGTAAAAGTGAGTGATTGATTGTTGAATTTATGTTACACCGGAACATTATTGATGTGGATGTTGTTATAGAGAAGTCTATAATAATGAAATCAATTGCTATATTTCTATACTTTGAATTTAAGTAGTTTGTTTTGTTGGGTAGTAATACTGCTACAAAACATATTTCGGTTATATAATGAAGCTGGTGACGGCTCAAACCAGCTTTGTGGGTGTTTTTTGCTTCTTGTGATGTTCAAGATCGATACGAAGTATAGGCAAGCTATTACTATTACTAGTTCAGGGTGCATGATTGCCTTAGATTCCAGACATTACTAGCAAGGAATTGGTGCCTAGTAGGGTAAAAGTGAGTGATTGATTGTTGAATTTATGTTACACCGGAACATTATTGATCTGGATGTTGTTATAGAGAAGTCTATAATAATGAAATCAATTGCTATATTTCTATACTTTGAATTTAAGGAGTTTGTTTTGTTGGGTAGTAATACTGCTACAAAACATATTTCTGTTATATAATGAAGCTGGTGACGGCTCAAACCAGCTTTGTTGGTGTTTTTTGCTTCTTGTGATGTTCAAGATCGATACGAAGTATAGGCAAGCTAATACTGTTACTTGTTCAGGATGCATGATTGCCTTAGATTCCATACATTACTAGCAAGGAATTGGTGCCTAGTAGGGTAAAAGTGAGTGATTGATTGTTGAATTTATGTTACACCGGAACATTATTGATGTGGATGTTGTTATAGAGAAGTCTATAATAATGAAATCAATTGCTATATTTCTATACTTTGAATTTAAGTAGTTTGTTTTGTTGGGTAGTAATACTGCTACAAAACATATTTCGATGAAGTCGGTGATTTGCTCAAACCACTTTGTGGGTGTTTTTTGCTTCTTGTGATGTTCAAGATCGATACGAAGTATAGGCAAGCTATTACTATTACTATTTCGGTTCGGGGTGCATAATCGCCTTAGATTCCGGACATTACTAGCACGGAATTGGTGCCTAGTAGGGTAAAAGTGAGTGATTGATTATTGAATTTATGTTACACCGAACATTATTGATGTGGATGTTGTTATAGAGAAGTCTATAATAATGAAATCAATTGCTATATTTCTATACTTTGAATTTAAGTAGTTTGTTTTGTTGGGTAGTAATCTGCTACAAAACATATTTCGGTAAATAATGAAATGAAGTGGTGACGGCTAAAACCCGACTTTGTGGGTGTTTTTTGCTTCTTGTGATGTTCAAGATCGATACGAAGTATAGGCAAGCTATTATATTCTTGGTTCAGGATGCATGATTGCCTTAGATTCCTGACATTACTAGCAAGGAATTGGTGCCTAGTAGGGTAAAGTGGGTGATTGATTGTTGAATTTATGTTACACCGGAACATTATTGATGTGGATGTTGTTATAGAGAAGTCTATAATAATGAAATCAATTGCTATATTTCTATACTTTGAATTTAAGTAGTCTGTTTTGTTGGGTAGTAATACTGCTACAAAACATATTTCGATGAAGCTGGTGACGGCTCAAACCAACTTTGTGGGTGTTTTTTGCTTCTTGTGATGTTCAAGATCGATACGAAGTATAGGCAAGCTATTACTATTACTGGTTCAGGGTGCATAATCGCCTTAGATTCAGACATTACTAGCAAGGAATTGGTGCCTAGTAGGGTAAAAGTGAGTGATTGATTGTTGAATTTATGTTACACCGGAACATTATTGATGTGGATGTTGTTATAGAGAAGTCTATAATAATGAAATCAATTGCTATATTTCTATACTTTGAATTTAAGTAGTTTGTTTTGTTGGGTAGTAATACTGCTACAAAACATATTAGGGTTATATAATGAAGCTGGTGACGGCTCAAACCAGCTTTGTGGGTGTTTTTTGCTTCTTGTGATGTTCAAGATCGATACGAAGTATAGGCAAGCTATTACTATTACTAGTTCAGGGTGCATGATTGCCTTAGATTCCAGACATTACTAGCAAGGAATTGGTGCCTAGTAGGGTAAAAGTGAGTGATTGATTGTTGAATTTATGTTACACCGGAACATTATTGATGTGGATGTTGTTATAGATTAGTCTATAATAATGAAATCAATTGCTATATTTCTATACTTTGAATTTAAGCAGTTTGTTTTGTTGGGTAGTAATACTGCTACAAAACATATTTCGGTTATATAATGAAGCTGGTGACGGCTCAAACCAGCTTTGTGGGTGTTTTTTGCTTCTTGTGATGTTCAAGATCGATACGAAGTATAGGCAAGCTATTACTGTTACTGGTTCAGGATGCATGATTGCCTTAGATTCCATACATTACTAGCAAGGAATTGGTGCCTAGTAGGGTAAAAGTGAGTGATTGATTGTTGAATTTATGTTACACCGGAACATTATTGATGTGGATGTTGTTATAGAGAAGTCTATAATAATGATATCAATTGCTATATTTCTATACTTTGAATTTAAGTAGTTTGTTTTGTTGGGTAGTAATACTGCTACAAAACATATTTCGGTTATATAATGAAGCTGGTGACGGCTAAAACCAGCTTTGTGGGTGTTTTTTGCTTCTTGTGATGTTCAAGATCGATACGAATTATAGGCAAGCTATTACTGTTACTGGTTGAGGATGCATGATTGCCTTAGATTCCTGACATTACTAGCAAGGAATTGGTGCCTAGTAGGGTAAAAGTGAGTGATTGATTGTTGAATTTATGTTACACCGGAACATTATTGATGTGGATGTTGTTATAGAGAAGTCTATAATAATGAAATCAATTGCTATATTTCTATACTTTGAATTTAAGTAGTTTGTTTTATTGGGTAGTAATACTGCTACAAAACATATTTCGATGAAGTGGTGACTGCTCTAACCAGGCTTTGTGGGTGTTTTTTGCTTCTTGTGATGTTCAAGATCGATACGAAGTATAGGCAAGCTATTACTATTACTGGTTCAGGGTGCATAATCGCCTTAGATTCCAGACATTACTAGAAGGAATTGGTGCCTAGTAGGGTAAAAGTGAGTGATTGATTGTTGAATTTATGTTACACCGAACATTATTGATGTGGATGTTGTTATAGAGAAGTCTATAATAATGAAATCAATTGCTATATTACTATACTTTGAATTTAAGTAGTTTGTTTTGTTGGGTAGTAATCGCTACAAAACATATTTGTTTTATAATGAAGCCGGTGACGGCTCAAACCAAACTTTGTGGGTGTTTTTTGCTTCTTGTGATGTTCAAGATCGATAAGAAGTATAGGCAAGCTATTATTATTCATTGGTTCGGGATGCATGATTGCCTTAGATTCCGACATTACTAGCAAGGAATTGGTGCCTAGTAGGGTAAAAGTGAGTGATTGATTGTTGAATTTATGTTACAGGAACATTATTGATGTGGATGTTGTTATAGAGAAGTCTATAATAATGAAATCAATTGCTATATTTCTATACTTTGAATTTAAGTAGTTTGTTTTGTTGGGTAGTAATACTGCTACAAAACATATTTCGATGAAGCTGGTGACGGCTCAAACCAGCTTTGTGGGTGTTTTTTGCTTCTTGTGATGTTCAAGATCGATACGAAGTATAGGCTAGCTATTACTATTACTAGTTCAGGGTGCATGATTGCCTTAGATTCCAGACATTACTAGCAAGGAATTGGCGCCTAGTATGGTAAAAGTGAGTGATTGATTGTTGCATTTATGTTACACCGGAACATTATTGATGTGGATGTTGTTATAGAGAAGTCTATAATAATGAAATCAATTGCTATATTTCTATACTTTGAATTTAAGTAGTTTGTTTTGTTGGGTAGTAATACTGCTACAAAACATATTTCGGTAATATAATGAAGCTGGTGACGGCTAAAACCAGCTTTGTGGGTGTTTTTTGCTTCTTGTGATGTTCAAGATCGATACGAAGTATAGGCAAGCCATTATCGTTATCTTGGTTCAGGATGCATGATTGCCTTAGATTCCTGACATTACTAGCAAGGAATTGGTGCCTAGTAGGGTAAAAGTGGGTGATTGATTGTTGAATTTATGTTACACCGTAACATTATTGATGTGGATGTTGTTATAGAGAAGTCTATAATAATGAAATCAATTGCTATATTTCTATACTTTGAATTTAAGTAGTTTGTTTTGTTGGGTAGTAATACTGCTACAAAACATATTTCGATGAAGCTGGTGACGGCTCAAACCAGCTTTGTGGGTGTTTTTTGCTTCTTGTGATGTTCAAGATCGATACGAAGTATAGGCAAGCTATTACTATTACTGGTTCAGGGTGCATAATCGCCTTAGATTCCAGACATTACTAGCAAGGAATTGGTGCCTAGTAGGGTAAAAGTGAGTGATTGATTGTTGAATTTATGTTACACCGGGATATTATTGATGTGGATGTTGTTATAGAGAAGTCTATAATAATGAAATCAATTGCTATATTTCTATACTTTGAATTTAAGTAGTTTGTTTTATTGGGTAGTAATCTTTGCTACAAAACTTATTTCGATGAAGTTGGTGACCGCTCAAACCAAAGCTTTGTGGGTGTTTTTTGCTTCTTGTGATGTTCAAGATCGATACGAAGTATAGGCAAGCTATTACTATTACTGGTTCAGGGTGCATAATCGCCTTAGATTCCAGACATTACTAGCAAGGAATTGGTGCCTAGTAGGGTAAAAGTGAGTGATTGATTGTTGAATTTATGTTACACCGGAACATTATTGATGTGGATGTTGTTATAGAGAAGTCTATAATAATGAAATCAATTGCTATATTTCTATACTTTGAATTTAAGTAGTTTGTTTTATTGGGTAGTAATACTGCTACAAAACTTATTTCGATGAAGCTGGTGACTGCTCAAACCAGCTTTGTGGGTGTTTTTTGCTTCTTGTGATGTTCAAGATCGATACGAAGTATAGGCTAGCTATTACTATTACTAGTTCAGGGTGCATGATTGCCTTAGATTCCATACATTACTAGCAAGGAATTGGTGCCTAGTAGGGTAAAAGTGAGTGATTGATTGTTGAATTTATGTTACACCGGAACATTATTGATGTGGATGTTGTTATAGAGAAGTCTATAATAATGAAATCAATTGCTATATTTCTATACTTTGAATTTAAGTAGTTTGTTTTTGTGGGTAGTAATACTGCTACAAAACATATTTTTATATAATGAAGCTGGTGACGGCTCAAACCAGCTTTGTGGGTGTTTTTTGCTTCTTGTGATGTTCAAGATCGATACGAAGTATAGGCAAGCTATTACTAGTATCGGTTGAGGGGATGCATGATTGCCTTAGATTCCATACATTACTAGCAAGGAATTGGTGCCTAGTAGGGTAAAAGTGAGTGATTGATTGTTGAATTTATGTTACACCGAACATTATTGATGTGGATGTTGTTATAGAGAAGTCTATAATAATGAAATCAATTGCTATATTTCTATACTTTGAATTTAAGTAGTTTGTTTTGTTGGGTAGTAATACTGCTACAAAACATATTTCGATGAAGTGGTATTTGCTCAAACCAAACTTTGTGGGTGTTTTTTGCTTCTTGAGATGTTCAAGATCGATACGAAGTATAGGCAAGCTATTACTAGTATCGGTTGAGGGTGCATAATCGCCTTAGATTCCAGACATTACTAGCAAGGAATTGGTGCCTAGTAGGGTAAAAGTGAGTGATTGATTGTTGAATTTATGTTACACCGGAACATTATTGATGTGGATGTTGTTATAGAGAAGTCTATAATAATGAAATCAATTGCTCTATTTCTATACTTTGAATTTAAGTAGTTTGTTTTGTTGGGTAGTAATACTTTGCTACAAAACATATTTCGTAATATAATGAAGCTGGTGACGGCTAAAACCAGCTTTGTGGGTGTTTTTTGCTTCTTGTGATGTTCAAGATCGATACGAAGTATAGGCAAGCTATTACTGTTACTGGTTCGGGATGCATGATTGCCTTAGATTCCTGACATTACTAGCAAGGAATTGGTGCCTAGTAGGGTAAAAGTGGGTGATTGATTGTTGAATTTATGTTACACCGAACATTATTGATGTGGATGTTGTTATAGAGAAGTCTATAATAATGAAATCAATTGCTATATTTCTATACTTTGAATTTAAGTAGTTTGTTTTGGTGGGTAGTAATATCGCTACAAAACATATTTCGATGAAGTGGGTTGCTCAAACCAGCTTTGTGGGTGTTTTTTGCTTCTTGAGATGTTCAAGATCGATACGAAGTATAGGCAAGCTATTACTAGTACTGGTTGAGGGTGCATAATCGCCTTAGATTCCAGACATTACTAGCAAGGAATTGGTGCCTAGTAGGGTAAAAGTGAGTGATTGATTGTTGAATTTATGTTACACCGGAACATTATTGATGTGGATGTTGTTATAGAGAAGTCTATAATAATGAAATCAATTGCTATATTTCTATACTTTGAATTTAAGTAGTTTGTTTTGTTGGGTAGTAATACTGCTACAAAACATATTTCGGTAATATAATGAAGCTGGTGATGGCTAAAACCAGCTTTGTGGGTGTTTTTTGCTTCTTGTGATGTTCAAGATCGATACGAAGTATAGGCAAGCTATTACTGTTACTGGTTCAGGATGCATGATTGCCTTAGATTCCTGACATTACTAGCAAGGAATTGGTGCCTAGTAGGGTAAAAGTGGGTGATTGATTGTTGAATTTATGTTACACCGTAACATTATTGATGTGGATGTTGTTATAGAGAAGTCTATAATAATGAAATCAATTGCTATATTTCTATACTTTGAATTTAAGTAGTTTGTTTTGTTGGGTAGTAATACTGCTACAAAACATATTTCGATGAAGCTGGTGACGGCTCAAACCAGCTTTGTGGGTGTTTTTTGCTTCTTGAGATGTTCAAGATCGATACGAAGTATAGGCAAGCTATTACTATTACTGGTTGAGGGTGCATAATCGCCTTAGATTCCAGACATTACTAGCAAGGAATTGGTGCCTAGTAGGGTAAAAGTGAGTGATTGATTGTTGAATTTATGTTACACCGGAACATTATTGATGTGGATGTTGTTATAGAGAAGTCTATAATAATGAAATCAATTGCTATATTTCTATACTTTGAATTTAAGTAGTTTGTTTTATTGGGTAGTAATATCGCTACAAAACATATTTCGTATAATGAAGCTGGTGACGGCTCAAACCAGCTTTGTGGGTGTTTTTTGCTTCTTGTGATGTTCAAGATCGATACGAAGTATAGGCAAGCTATTACTATCGTTCGGTTCGGGTGCATAATCGCCTTAGATTCCGACATTACTAGCAAGGAATTGGTGCCTAGTAGGGTAAAAGTGAGTGATTGATTGTTGAATTTATGTTACACCGGAACATTATTGATGTCGATGTTGTTATAGAGAAGTCTATAATAATGAAATCAATTGCTATATTTCTATACTTTGAATTTAAGTAGTTTGTTTTGTTGGGTAGTAATATCGCTACAAAACATATTTCGTTATATAATGAAGTCGGTGACGGCTCAAACCACTTTGTGGGTGTATTTTTTGCTTCTTGTGATGTTCAAGATCGATACGAAGTATAGGCAAGCTATTACTATTATCGGTTCGGGATGCATAATCGCCTTAGATTCCATACATTACTAGCAAGGAATTGGTGCCTAGTAGGATAAAATTGAGTGATTGATTGTTGAATTTATGTTACACCGGAACATTATTGATGTGGATGTTGTTATAGAGAAGTCTATAATAATGAAATCAATTGCTATATTTCTATACTTTGAATTTAAGTAGTTTGTTTTGGTGGGTAGTAATACGCTACAAAACATATTTCGATGAAGTGGTGACCTGCTCAAACCAGACTTTGTGGGTGTTTTTTGCTTCTTGAGATGTTCAAGATCGATACGAAGTATAGGCAAGCTATTACTATTACTTGGTTGAGGGTGCATAATCGCCTTAGATTCCAGACATTACTAGAAGGAATTGGTGCCTAGTAGGGTAAAAGTGAGTGATTGATTGTTGAATTTATGTTACACCGAACATTATTGATGTGGATGTTGTTATAGAGAAGTCTATAATAATGAAATCAATTGCTATATTTCTATACTTTGAATTTAAGTAGTTTGTTTTGTTGGGTAGTAATACTTGCTACAAAACATATTTCGGTTATATAATGAAGTGGTGACGGCTCAAACCAAACTTTGTGGGTGTTTTTTGCTTCTTGTGATGTTCAAGATCGATACGAAGTATAGGCAAGCTATTATCGTTCATATCTTGGTTCGGGATGCATGATTGCCTAAGATTCCATACATTACTAGAAGGAATTGGTGCCTAGTAGGGTAAAAGTGAGTGATTGATTGTTGAATTTATGTTACACCGGAACATTATTGATGTGGATGTTGTTATAGAGAAGTCTATAATAATGAAATCAATTGCTATATTTCTATACTTTGAATTTAAGTAGTTTGTTTTGTTGGGTAGTAATACTGCTACAAAACATATTTCGTTATATAATGAAGTCGGTGACGGCTCAAACCAGCTTTGTGGTGTTTTTTGCTTCTTGTGATGTTCAAGATCCATACGAAGTATAGGCAAGCTATTACTGTTACTTGTTCAGGATGCATGATTGCCTTAGATTCCAGACATTACTAGAAGGAATTGGTGCCTAGTAGGGTAAAAGTGAGTGATTGATTGTTGAATTTATGTTACACCGGAACATTATTGATGTGGATGTTGTTATAGAGAAGTCTATAATAATGAAATCAATTGCTATATTTCTATACTTTGAATTTAAGTAGTTTGTTTTGTTGGTAGTAATAATCGCTACAAAACATATTTCGATGAAGCCGGTGACTCGCTCAAACCAGCTTTGTGGGTGTTTTTTGCTTCTTGTGATGTTCAAGATCGATACGAAGTATAGGCAAGCTATTACTATTATCGGTTCGTGGTGCATAATCGCCTTAGATTCCAGACATTACTAGCAAGGAATTGGTGCCTAGTAGGGTAAAAGTGAGTGATTGATTGTTGAATTTATGTTACACCGGAACATTATTGATGTGGATGTTGTTATAGAGAAGTCTATAATAATGAAATCAATTGCTATATTTCTATACTTTGAATTTAAGTAGTTTGTTTTATTGGGTAGTAATACTGCTACAAAACATATTTCGTTATATAATGAAGCCGGTGACGCTCAAACCAAATTTTGTGGGTGTTTTTTGCTTCTTGTGATGTTCAAGATCGATACGAAGTATAGGCAAGCTATTACTATTATCTTTGGTTCGGGTGCATAATCGCCTTAGATTCCATACATTACTAGAAGGAATTGGTGCCTAGTAGGGTAAAAGTGATTGATTGATTGTTGAATTTATGTTACACCGGAACATTATTGATGTGGATGTTGTTATAGAGAAGTCTATAATAATGAAATCAATTGCTATATTTCTATACTTTGAATTTAAGTAGTTTGTTTTGTTGGGTAGTAATACTGTACAAAACATATTTCGGTTATATAATGAAGCTGGTGACGGCTCAAACCAGCTTTGTGGGTGTTTTTTGCTTCTTGTGATGTTCAAGATCGATACGAAGTATAGGCAAGCTATTACTAGTATCGGTTGAGGGATGCATGATTGCCTTAGATTCCATACATTACTAGCAAGGAATTGGTGCCTAGTAAGGTAAAAGTGAGTGATTGATTGTTGAATTTATGTTACACCGGAACATTATTGATGTGGATGTTGTTATAGAGAAGTCTATAATAATGAAATCAATTTCTATATTTCTATACTTTGAATTTAAGTAGTTTGTTTTGTTGGGTAGTAATACTGCTACAAAACATATTTCGATGAAGTGGTGACGCTCAAACCAAGCTTTGTGGGTGTTTTTTGCTTCTTGAGATGTTCAAGATCGATACGAAGTATAGGCAAGCTATTACTAGTACTTGGTTGAGGGTGCATAATCGCCTTAGATTCCGACATTACTAGCAAGGAATTGGTGCCTAGTAGGTAAAAGTGAGTGATTGATTGTTGAATTTATGATACACCGGAACATTATTGATGTGGATGTTGTTATAGAGAAGTCTATAATAATGAAATCAATTGCTATATTTCTATACTTTGAATTTAAGTAGTTGGTTTTGTTGGGTAGTAATATTTGCTACAAAACATATTTCGGTAATATAATGAAGTCGGTGACGGCTAAAACCAGCTTTGTGGGTGTTTTTTGCTTCTTGTGATGTTCAAGATCGATACGAAGTATAGGCAAGCTATTATTATTCTGGCATCGGTTCAGGATGCATGATTGCCTTAGATTCCCGACATTACTATCAAGGAATTGGTGCCTAGTAGGGTAAAAGTGGGTGATTGATTGTTGAATTTATGTTACACCGAACATTATTGATGTGGATGTTGTGATAGAGAAGTCTATAATAATGAAATCAATTGCTATATTTCTATAATTTGAATTTATGTAGTTTGTTTTGTTGGGTAGTAATACTGCTACAAAACATATTTTGATGAATTCTGGTGACGGCTCAAACCACTTTGTGGGTGTTTTTTGCTTCTTGTGATGTTCAAGATAGATACGAAGTATAGGCAAGCTATTACTATTATCGGTTCGGTGGTGCATAATCGCCTTAGATTCCGGACATTACTAGCAAGGAATTGGTGCCTAGTAGGGTAAAAGTGAGTGATTGATTGTTGAATTTATGTTACACCGAACATTATTGATGTGGATGTTGTTATAGAGAAGTCTATAATAATGAAATCAATTGCTATATTTCTATACTTTGAATTTAAGTAGTTTGTTTTGTTGGGTAGTAATACTGCTACAAAACATATTTCGATGAAGCTGGTGACGGCTCAAACCAGCTTTGTGGGTGTTTTTTGCTTCTTGTGATGTTCAAGATCGATACGAAGTATAGGCAAGCTATTACTATTACTAGTTCAGGGTGCATGATTGCCTTAGATTCCAGACATTACTAGCAAGGAATTGGTGCCTAGTAGGGTAAAAGTGAGTGATTGATTGTTGAATTTATGTTACACCGGAACATTATTGATGTGGATGTTGTTATAGAGAAGTCTATAATAATGAAATCAATTGCTATATTTCTATACTTTGAATTTAAGTAGTTTGTTTTGTTGGGTAGTAATACTGCTACAAAACATATTTCGATATAATTTGGTGACGGCTCAAACCAGTTTTGTGGGTGTTTTTTGCTTCTTGTGATGTTCAAGATCGATACGAAGTATAGGCAAGCTATTACTGTTACTGGTTCAGGATGCATGATTGCCTTAGATTCCATACATTACTAGCAAGGAATTGGTGCCTAGTAGGGTAAAAGTGAGTGATTGATTGTTGAATTTATGTTACAAGGAACATTATTGATGTGGATGTTGTTATAGAGAAGTCTATAATAATGAAATCAATTGCTATATTTCTATACTTTGAATTTAAGTAGTTTGTTTTGTTGGGTAGTAATACTGCTACAAAACATATTTCGATGAAGCTGGTGACGGCTCAAACCAGCTTTGTGGGTGTTTTTTGCTTCTTGTGATGTTCAAGATCGATACGAAGTATAGGCAAGCTATTACTGTTACTGGTTCAGGATGCATGATTGCCTTAGATTCCATACATTACTAGCAAGGAATTGGTGCCTAGTAGGGTAAAAGTGAGTGATTGATTGTTGAATTTATGTTACACCGGAACATTATTGATGTGGATGTTGTTATAGAGAAGTCTATAATAATGAAATCAATTGCTATATTTCTGTACTTTGAATTTAAGTAGTTTGTTTTATTGGGTAGTAATACTGCTACAAAACATATTTCGATGAAGTTGGTGACTGCTCAAACCAGCTTTGTGGGTGTTTTTTGCTTCTTGTGATGTTCAAGATCGATACGAAGTATAGGCAAGCTATTACTATTACTGGTTCAGGGTGCATAATCGCCTTAGATTCCAGACATTACTAGAAGGAATTGGTGCCTAGTAGGGTAAAAGTGAGTGATTGATTGGTGAATTTATGTTACACCGGAACATTATTGATGTGGATGTTGTTATAGAGAAGTCTATAATAATGAAATCAATTGCTATATTTCTATACTTTGAATTTAAGTAGTTTGTTTTGTTGGGTAGTAATATCGCTACAAAACATATTTCGTTATATAATGAAGCTGGTGACGGCTCAAACCAGCTTTGTGGGTGTTTTTTACTTCTTGTGATGTTCAAGATCGATACGAAGTATAGGCAAGCTATTACTGTTACTGGTTCAGGATGCATGATTGCCTTAGATTCCATACATTACTAGCAAGGAATTGGTGCCTAGTAGGGTAAAAGTGAGTGATTGATTGTTGAATTTATGTTACACCGAACATTATTGATGTGGATGTTGTTATAGAGAAGTCTATAATAATGAAATCAATTGCTATATTTCTATACTTTGAATTTAAGTAGTTTGTTTTGGTGGGTAGTAATACTGCTACAAAACATATTTCGATGAAGTCGGTGACTCGCTCAAACCACTTTGTGGGTGTTTTTTGCTTCTTGAGATGTTCAAGATCGATACGAAGTATAGGCAAGCTATTACTAGTACCTTGGTTGAGGGTGCATAATCGCCTTAGATTCCGACATTACTAGCAAGGAATTGGTGCCTAGTAGGGTAAAAGTGAGTGATTGATTGTTGAATTTATGTTACACGGAACATTATTGATGTGGATGTTGTTATAGAGAAGTCTATAATAATGAAATCAATTGCTATATTTCTATACTTTGAATTTAAGTAGTTTGTTTTGTTGGGTAGTAATACGCTACAAAACATATTTCGGTAATATAATGAAGTCGGTGACGGCTAAAACCACTTTGTGGGTGTTTTTTGCTTCTTGTGATGTTCAAGATCGATACGAAGTATAGGCAAGCTATTATCGTTATCTTGGTTCGGGATGCATGATTGCCTTAGATTCCGACATTACTAGCAAGGAATTGGTGCCTAGTAGGGTAAAAGTGGGTGATTGATTGTTGAATTTATGTTACACCGGAACATTATTGATGTGGATGTTGTTATAGAGAAGTCTATAATAATGAAATCAATTGCTATATTTCTATACTTTGAATTTAAGTAGTTTGTTTTGTTGGGTAGTAATACGCTACAAAACATATATCGATGAAAGTGGTGACGGCTCAAACCAAACTTTGTGGGTGTTTTTTGCTTCTTGTGATGTTCAAGATCGATACGAAGTATAGGCAAGCTATTACTATTACTGGTTCAGGGTGCATAATCGCCTTAGATTCCAGACATTACTAGCAAGGAATTGGTGCCTAGTAGGGTAAAAGTGAGTGATTGATTGTTGAATTTATGTTACACCGGAACATTATTGATGTGGATGTTGTTATAGAGAAGTCTATAATAATGAAATCAATTGCTATATTTCTATACTTTGAATTTAAGTAGTTTGTTTTATTGGGTAGTAATACTGCTACAAAACATATTTCGATGAAGCTGGTGACTGCTCAAACCAGCTTTGTGGGTGTTTTTTGCTTCTTGTGATGTTCAAGATCGATACGAAGTATAGGCAAGCTATTACTATTACTGGTTCAGGGTGCATAATCGCCTTAGATTCCAGACATTACTAGAAGGAATTGGTGCCTAGTAGGGTAAAAGTGAGTGATTGATTGTTGAATTTATGTTACACCGGAACATTATTGATGTGGATGTTGTTATAGAGAAGTCTATAATAATGAAATCAATTGCTATATTTCTATACTTTGAATTTAAGTAGTTTGTTTTGTTGGGTAGTAATACGCTACAAAACATATTTCGGTTATATAATGAAGCTGGTGACGGCTCAAACCAGCTTTGTGGGTGTTTTTTGCTTCTTGTGATGTTCAAGATCGATACGAAGTATAGGCAAGCCATTATCATATCGGTTCAGATGCATGATTGCCTTAGATTCCATACATTACTAGCAAGGAATTGGTGCCTAGTAGGGTAAAAGTGAGTGATTGATTGTTGAATTTATGTTACACCGGAACATTATTGATGTGGATGTTGTTATAGAGAAGTCTATAATAATGAAATCAATTGCTATATTTCTATACTTTGAATTTAAGTAGTTTGTTTTGTTGGGTAGTAATACTGCTACAAAACATATTTCGATGAAGCTGGTGACTGCTCAAACCAGCTTTGTGGGTGTTTTTTGCTTCTTGAGATGTTCAAGATCGATACGAAGTATAGGCAAGCTATTACTAGTACTGGTTGAGGGTGCATAATCGCCTTAGATTCCAGACATTACTAGAAAGGAATTGGTGCCTAGTAGGGTAAAAGTGAGTGATTGATTGTTGAATTTATATTACACCGGAACATTATTGATGTGGATGTTGTTATAGAGAAGTCTATAATAATGAAATCAATTGCTATATTTCTATACTTTGAATTTAAGTAGTTTGTTTTGTTGGGTAGTAATACTGCTACAAAACATATTTCGGTAGTATAATGAAGCTGGTGACGGCTAAAACCAGCTTTGTGGGTGTTTTTTGCTTCTTGTGATGTTCTAGATCAATACGAAGTATAGGCAAGCTATTACTGTTGCTGGTTCAGGATGCATGATTGCCTTAGATTCCTGACATTACTAGCAAGGAATTGGTGCCTAGTAGTGTAAAAGTGAGTGATTGATTGTTGAATTTATGTTACACCGGAACATTATTGATGTCGATGTTGTTATAGAGAAGTCTATAATAATGAAATCAATTGCTATATTTCTATACTTTGAATTTAAGTAGTTTGTTTTGTTGGGTAGTAATACTGCTACAAAACATATTTCGATGAAGCTGGTGACGGCTCAAACCAGCTTTGTGGGTATTTTTTGCTTCTTGTGATGTTCAAGATCGATACGAAGTATAGGCAAGCTATTACTATTACTGGTT
This sequence comes from Anisodus tanguticus, assembly GCA_034509755.1. Taxonomy (NCBI): domain Eukaryota; kingdom Viridiplantae; phylum Streptophyta; class Magnoliopsida; order Solanales; family Solanaceae; genus Anisodus; species Anisodus tanguticus. The sequence goes on along the minus strand of CM067540.1, from coordinate 41,410,248 downwards.
CAGGGTGCATAATCGCCTTAGATTCCAGACATTACTAGCAAGGAATTGGTGCCTAGTAGGATAAAATTGAGTGATTGATTGTTGAATTTATGTTACACCGGAGCATTATTGATGTGGATGTTGTTATAGAGAAGTCTATAATAATGAAATCAAGTGCTATATTTCTATACTTTGAATTTAAGTAGTTTGTTTTATTGGGTAGTAATACTGCTACAAAACATATTTCGATGAAGCTGGTGACTGCTCAAACCAGCTTTGTGGGTGTTTTTTGCTTCTTGTGATGTTCAAGATCGATACGAAGTATAGGCAAGCTATTACTATTACTGGTTCAGGGTGCATAATCGCCTTAGATTCCAGACATTACTAGAAGGAATTGGTGCCTAGTAGGGTAAAAGTGAGTGATTGATTGTTGAATTTATGTTACACCGGAACATTATTGATGTGGATGTTGTTATAGAGAAGTCTATAATAATGAAATCAATTGCTATATTTCTATACTTTGAATTTAAGTAGTTTGTTTTGTTGGGTAGTAATACTGCTACAAAACATATTTCGGTTATATAATGAAGCTGGTGACGGCTCAAACCAGCTTTGTGGGTGTTTTTTGCTTCTTGTGATGTTCAAGATCGATACGAAGTATAGGCAAGCTATTACTATTACTGGTTCAGGATGCATGATTGCCTAAGATTCCATACATTACTAGGAAGGAATTGGTGCCTAGTAGGGTAAAAGTGAGTGATTGATTGTTGAATTTATGTTACACCGGAACATTATTGATGTGGATGTTGTTATAGAGAAGTCTATAATAATGAAATCAATTGCTATATTTCTATACTTTGAATTTAAGTAGTTTGTTTTGTTGGGTAGTAATACTGCTACAAAACATATTTCGGTTATATAATGAAGCTGGTGACGGCTCAAACCAGCTTTGTTGGTGTTTTTTGCTTCTTGTGATGTTCAAGATCCATACGAAGTATAGGCAAGCTATTACTGTTACTTGTTCAGGATGCATGATTGCCTTAGATTCCAGACATTACTAGAAGGAATTGGTGCCTAGTAGGGTAAAAGTGAGTGATTGATTGTTGAATTTATGTTACACCGGAACATTATTGATGTGGATGTTGTTATAGAGAAGTCTATAATAATGAAATCAATTGCTATATTTCTATACTTTGAATTTAAGTAGTTTGTTTTGTTGAGTAGTAATACTGCTACAAAACATATTTCGATGAAGCTGGTGACTGCTCAAACCAGCTTTGTGGGTGTTTTTTGCTTCTTGTGATGTTCAAGATTGATACGAAGTATAGGCAAGCTATTACTATTACTGGTTCAGGGTGCATAATCGCCTTAGATTCCAGACATTACTAGCAAGGAATTGGTGCCTAGTAGGGTAAAAGTGAGTGATTGATTGTTGAATTTATGTTACACCGAACATTATTGATGTGGATGTTGTTATAGAGAAGTCTATAATAATGAAATCAATTGCTATATTTCTATACTTTGAATTTAAGTAGTTTGTTTTATTGGGTAGTAATATCGCTACAAAACATATTTCGATGAAGTCGGTGATCGCTCAAACCAGCTTTGTGGGTGTTTTTTGCTTCTTGTGATGTTCAAGATCGATACGAAGTATAGGCAAGCTATTACTATTACTTGGTTCGTGGTGCATAATCGCCTTAGATTCCAGACATTACTAGAAGGAATTGGTGCCTAGTAGGGTAAAAGTGATTGATTGATTGTTGAATTTATGTTACACCGGAACATTATTGATGTGGATGTTGTTATAGAGAAGTCTATAATAATGAAATCAATTGCTATATTTCTATACTTTGAATTTAAGTAGTTTGTTTTGTTGGGTAGTAATACTGTACAAAACATATTTCGTTATATAATGAAGTGGTGACGGCTCAAACCAAACTTTGTGGGTGTTTTTTGCTTCTTGTGATGTTCAAGATCGATACGAAGTATAGGCAAGCTATTATCACATCGGTTCAGGATGCATGATTGCCTTAGATTCCATACATTACTAGCAAGGAATTGGTGCCTAGTAAGGTAAAAGTGAGTGATTGATTGTTGAATTTATGTTACACCGGAACATTATTGATGTGGATGTTGTTATAGAGAAGTCTATAATAATGAAATCAATTTCTATATTTCTATACTTTGAATTTAAGTAGTTTGTTTTGTTGGGTAGTAATACTGCTACAAAACATATTTCGATGAAGCTGGTGACTGCTCAAACCAGCTTTGTGGGTGTTTTTTGCTTCTTGAGATGTTCAAGATCGATACGAAGTATAGGCAAGCTATTACTAGTACTGGTTGAGGGTGCATAATCGCCTTAGATTCCAGACATTACTAGCAAGGAATTGGTGCCTAGTAGGGTAAAAGTGAGTGATTGATTGTTGAATTTATGATACACCGGAACATTATTGATGTGGATGTTGTTATAGAGAAGTCTATAATAATGAAATCAATTGCTATATTTCTATACTTTGAATTTAAGTAGTTGGTTTTGTTGGGTAGTAATACTGCTACAAAACATATTTCGGTAATATAATGAAGCTGGTGACGGCTAAAACCAGCTTTGTGGGTGTTTTTTGCTTCTTGTGATGTTCAAGATCGATACGAAGTATAGGCAAGCTATTACTGTTACTGGTTCAGGATGCATGATTGCCTTAGATTCCTGACATTACTATCAAGGAATTGGTGCCTAGTAGGGTAAAAGTGGGTGATTGATTGTTGAATTTATGTTACACCGGAACATTATTGATGTGGATGTTGTGATAGAGAAGTCTATAATAATGAAATCAATTGCTATATTTCTATAATTTGAATTTATGTAGTTTGTTTTGTTGGGTAGTAATACTGCTACAAAACATATTTTGATGAAGCTGGTGACGGCTCAAACCAGCTTTGTGGGTGTTTTTTGCTTCTTGTGATGTTCAAGATAGATACGAAGTATAGGCAAGCTATTACTATTACTGGTTCAGGGTGCATAATCGCCTTAGATTCCAGACATTACTAGCAAGGAATTGGTGCCTAGTAGGGTAAAAGTGAGAGTGATTGATTGTTGAATTTATGTTACACGGAACATTATTGATGTGGATGTTGTTATAGAGAAGTCTATAATAATGAAATCAATTGCTATATTTCTATACTTTGAATTTAAGTAGTTTGTTTTGTTGGGTAGTAATACGCTACAAAACATATATCGATGAAGTTTGGTGACGGCTCAAACCAGTTTTGTGGGTGTTTTTTGCTTCTTGTGATGTTCAAGATCGATACGAAGTATAGGCAAGCTATTACTATTACTAGTTCGGGGTGCATGATTGCCTTAGATTCCGACATTACTAGCAAGGAATTGGTGCCTAGTAGGGTAAAAGTGAGTGATTGATTGTTGAATTTATGTTACACCGAACATTATTGATGTGGATGTTGTTATAGAGAAGTCTATAATAATGAAATCAATTGCTATATTTCTATACTTTGAATTTAAGTAGTTTGTTTTGTTGGGTAGTAATACTGCTACAAAACATATTTCGATGAAGTCGGTGACGGCTCAAACCAGCTTTTTTTGTGGGTGTTTTTTGCTTCTTGTGATGTTCAAGATCGATACGAAGTATAGGCAAGCTATTATGTTCGGTTCGGGATGCATGATTGCCTTAGATTCCATACATTACTAGCAAGGAATTGGTGCCTAGTAGGGTAAAAGTGAGTGATTGATTGTTGAATTTATGTTACAGGAACATTATTGATGTGGATGTTGTTATAGAGAAGTCTATAATAATGAAATCAATTGCTATATTTCTATACTTTGAATTTAAGTAGTTTGTTTTGTTGGGTAGTAATACTCGCTACAAAACATATTTCGATGAAGCTGGTGACGGCTCAAACCAGTTTTGTGGGTGTTTTTTGCTTCTTGTGATGTTCAAGATCGATACGAAGTATAGGCAAGCTATTACTGTTACTGGTTCAGGATGCATGATTGCCTTAGATTCCATACATTACTAGCAAGGAATTGGTGCCTAGTAGGGTAAAAGTGAGTGATTGATTGTTGAATTTATGTTACACCGGAACATTATTGATGTGGATGTTGTTATAGAGAAGTCTATAATAATGAAATCAATTGCTATATTTCTATACTTTGAATTTAAGTAGTTTGTTTTGTTGGGTAGTAATACTGCTACAAAACATATTTCGATGAAGCTGGTGACTGCTCAAACCAGCTTTGTGGGTGTTTTTTGCTTCTTGAGATGTTCAAGATCGATACGAAGTATAGGCAAGCTATTACTATTACTGGTTCAGGGTGCATAATCGCCTTAGATTCCAGACATTACTAGCAAGGAATTGGTGCCGAGTAGGGTAAAAGTGAGTGATTGATTGTTGAATTTATGTTACACCGGAACATTATTGATGTGGATGTTGTTATAGAGAAGTCTATAATAATGAAATCAATTGCTATATTTCTATACTTTGAATTTAAGTAGTTTGTTTTGTTGGGTAGTAATACTGCTACAAAACATATTTCGGTAATATAATGAAGCTGGTGACGGCTAAAACCAGCTTTGTGGGTGTTTTTTGCTTCTTGTGATGTTCAAGATCGATACGAAGTATAGGCAAGCTATTATCATATCTTGGTTCGGGATGCATGATTGCCTTAGATTCCTGACATTACTAGCAAGGAATTGGTGCCTAGTAGGGTAAAAGTGGGTGATTGATTGTTGAATTTATGTTACACCGGAACATTATTGATGTGGATGTTGTTATAGAGAAGTCTATAATAATGAAATCAATTGCTATATTTCTATACTTTGAATTTAAGTAGTTTGTTTTGTTGGGTAGTAATACTGCTACAAAACATATTTCGATGAAGCTGGTGACGGCTCAAACCAGCTTTGTGGGTGTTTTTTGCTTCTTGTGATGTTCAAGATCGATACGAAGTATAGGCAAGCTATTACTATTACTGGTTCAGGGTGCATAATCGCCTTAGATTCCAGACATTACTAGCAAGGAATTGGTGCCTAGTAGGGTAAAAGTGAGTGATTGATTGTTGAATTTATGTTACACCGGAACATTATTGATGTGGATGTTGTTATAGAGAAGTCTATAATAATGAAATCAATTGCTATATTTCTATACTTTGAATTTAAGTAGTTTGTTTTTGTGGGTAGTAATACTGCTACAAAACATATTTGGGTTATATAATGAAGCTGGTGACGGCTCAAACCAGCTTTGTGGGTGTTTTTTGCTTCTTGTGATGTTCAAGATCGATACGAAGTATAGGCAAGCTATTACTATTACTAGTTCAGGGTGCATGATTGCCTTAGATTCCAGACATTACTAGCAAGGAATTGGTGCCTAGTAGGGTAAAAGTGAGTGATTGATTGTTGAATTTATGTTACACCGGAACATTATTGATGTGGATGTTGTTATAGAGAAGTCTATAATAATGAAATCAATTGCTATATTTCTATACTTTGAATTTAAGCAGTTTGTTTTGTTGGGTAGTAATACTGCTACAAAACATATTTCGATGAAGCTGGTGACGGCTCAAACCAGCTTTGTGGGTGTTTTTTGCTTCTTGTGATGTTCAAGATCGATACGAAGTATAGGCAAGCTATTACTATTACTTGGTTCAAAGGTGCATAATCGCCTTAGATTCCAGACATTACTAGCAAGGAATTGGTGCCTAGTAGGGTAAAAGTGAGTGATTGATTGTTGAATTTATGTTACACCGGAACATTATTGATGTGGATGTTGTTATAGAGAAGTCTATAATAATGAAATCAATTGCTATATTTCTATACTTTGAATTTAAGTAGTTTGTTTTTGTGGGTAGTAATACTGCTACAAAACATATTTGGGTTATATAATGAAGCTGGTGACGGCTCAAACCAATTTTGTGGGTGTTTTTTGCTTCTTGTGATGTTCAAGATCGATACGAAGTATAGGCAAGCTATTACTATTACTAGTTCAGGGTGCATGATTGCCTTAGATTCCAGACATTACTAGCAAGGAATTGGTGCCTAGTAGGGTAAAAGTGAGTGATTGATTGTTGAATTTATGTTACACCGGAACATTATTGATGTGGATGTTGTTATAGAGAAGTCTATAATAATGAAATCAATTGCTATATTTCTATACTTTGAATTTAAGCGAGTTTGTTTTGTTGGGTAGTAATACTGCTACAAAACATATTTCGGTTATATAATGAAGCTGGTGACGGCTCAAACCAGCTTTGTGGGTGTTTTTTGTTTCTTGTGATGTTCAAGATCGATACGAAGTATAGGCAAGCTATTATCATATCTTGGTTCAGATGCATGATTGCCTTAGATTCCCGACATTACTAGCAAGGAATTGGTGCCTAGTAGCGTAAAAGTGAGTGATTGATTGTTGAATTTATGTTACACCGGAACATTATTGATGTGGATGTTGTTATAGAGAAGTCTATAATAATGAAATCAATTGCTATATTTCTATACTTTGAATTTAAGTAGTTTGTTTTGTTGGGTAGTAATCGTTGCTACAAAACATATTTCGATGAAGTCGGTGACCGCTCAAACCAAACTTTGTGGGTGTTTTTTGCTTCTTGTGATGTTCAAGATCGATACGAAGTATAGGCTAGCTATTACTATTACTGGTTCGGGGTGCATAATCGCCTTAGATTCCGTACATTACTAGCAAGGAATTGGTGCCTAGTAGGGTAAAAGTGAGTGATTGATTGTTGAATTTATGTTACACCGGAACATTATTGATGTGGATGTTGTTATAGAGAAGTCTATAATAATGAAATCAATTGCTATATTTCTATACTTTGAATTTAAGTAGTTTGTTTTGTTGGGTAGTAATACTGCTACAAAACATATTTCGGTTATATAATGAAGCTGGTGACGGCTCAAACCAGCTTTGTGGGTGTTTTTTGCTTCTTGTGATGTTCAAGATCGATACGAAGTATAGGCAAGCTATTACTGTTACTGGTTCAGGATGCATGATTGCCTTAGATTCCATACATTACTAGCAAGGAATTGGTGCCTAGTAGGGTAAAAGTGAGTGATTGATTGTTGAATTTATGTTACACCGGAACATTATTGATGTGGATGTTGTTATAGAGAAGTCTATAATAATGAAATCAATTGCTATATTTCTATACTTTGAATTTAAGAAGTTTGTTTTGTTGGGTAGTAATACTGCTACAAAACATATTTCGGTTATTTGACATAATTATGGTAAGATTGTAACATACCTATCTCAAAGGCAACTCTTCAATTAAATATTTTATATTAGAAAAATTGAAATATTTAGAATTTCACATTATATGGAATTTTGAATGTAGAATGTCGGAATTAAGTTTACCTCAGTCAGAATTGCAATATTTAAGTCATTAATTTACTATATCTAAATTCTGAAATCAATTGCTATATTTTTGTACTTTCAATTTAAATAGTTTGTTTTTTGGTAATAATACAGCTACAAAATATACTTCAGTTATTTGACATAATTATGGTAAGATTGTAAGACATCTATCAAAAAAGACAACTCTTCAATTAAATATTCTATATTAAATTTTTTGAAATATTTAGAATTTTACCTTATATAGGACTTTGAATGTAAATAGAGTTCTAATTAACACTACATACAATCTCAACAAATTCTCATTAAAGCTGCAGCAACATCGATCCAACTTTTTTGTCATAATACATAAACAAGTCTACAACTATGTCCTCCAATTTTGGGTGTGTATAAGTAGACACCTCAACTTGTTTCCACTTTGTTAATTGAACACGCTAACTTATAAAATGATCATCTAGACACCTCCAAAATTTATGTGTCACGCCAACATTTGTATTTACGTGTTCAACTTTATATAAGTTGAGGTGCCTACTTGTGCACACCCAAAATTGAGAGCATACTTGCCAGTTGAGGCCAAGATTGAGGTTATGCTTATATATTATGCCAATTATTTTTTTTACTGTTAATATATTTCATGTTGGATAAATCATAATTACTATTAATTGAGAATTCTAAGGCCTTGAATACTTGAGGCCGAAACAACATGTCTTTTATAAGGTTGCAGCGAAGTAGAAGAAGATGGTACAGAAGCCGGTTGACTATTTACACTTTGTTCATTGTGTATGGTAGACGTGACTTCTTCTCTAGTTGGTTCGTGAGTTGACACTTTATTTGGGTCTGTTGGACTTGGAGGTGGAAGTATTTCTATACTTTCATAAATCATTTCAACAAGTGTTTTACAACCATCTACTTTAATAGTCTGATTTAATATAGCACCAATAATATAAATAGTGGGAATATGATTTTTTTTAATTTTATAAACATTTTTAATAGATGGAGCGTAAGATGGTTTTTGCATATATTCACTAAGTAACAAAAATATTAGAGCTATATAAAATAACATAGTTGAAATGGTAGGATAATAAATACTAGAAAATTCTTTAGTAGCTAGAAAACATTTCTCTAAAATCCAATAAGTTCTAAAAAAAAAATTCCAATCATTATCTACAAGCATATCCCTTAGATTTTGATTATGGGCATTAAATAGTAAAGTTATAGGTCTTCTATACTCGTGAACAACAAGTAGTTGTTCATACAGAGAATTCCACCTAGTCGCTACTTCTTCTGTAATTTTTCTATAAGGTAATCCACAATCATGAAAAGTTTTTTTATACTCTTTGCGTCTTTGTATTTTATTACTTTTAAAAATAAAGTTTATAGCAAATTGTACTTTATCAAGAATGTTTTCAAAAGGTTTTAGGTCATCCTTTACAACTAAGTTATAAATATGACATGCACATCTTATGTGAAAATTATTGGAAAAAGATGGAGTTAATCTAGTTTTTAAAAGGTTTACAACATAATCATTAGAAGTAGTATTATCTAATGTAACAGTCATAATTTTATCAGTTATTCCATAATATTCACAAATTTCATGAATATTTCTTGCAATAAATAATCCAGTGTGCCTATCATCAATATATCTATATACCAAAATACGTTTTTGCATAACCAAGTTTGATCTATCCAATGACATGTTACAGTTAAATAATCATTACCGTTAGTACTACGTCCTATATCAGAAGTGATAGCCACTTTTCCATTAAAATGATACAATGCATAACATAAATACTGTTAATATTCATGTACAAATTTAAAAATGTCTTTTCTAACAGTTGATCCAGAAAAATCGTTAATAGCAGGATTATACGTTTCTCTAATGTAATGAATAAAATTAGGAGATGAAAAAGGCAAACCCTCCACCGCAACTAATTTTGCTATATTTTCCCTATGTTTGTGTTTATCATATTTAGGACCTATAATTTCTCCCGTCATTGGATTAATTCGACCCTATACTTGATCGGGGACACTATGTGAACCTTATCCCAACTCAGAAGGCATTGGCACACCTGATTTTTCAGCCATGTATTGGTTATACCTTGCTTTGTGAGTTTTCTACATGTCTCATTAAACCTCCCGTCCCACCTTGACCTTTTCCGGTTTTAAATTTATAAACTTCTTGACAAATTTTACATCTAGCTAGTTGATTATCAATGTCCCTATCAAAACAATCCCATGCATGTGATTTTAATTTTCATTGACTTAGGCTTCGACTCATACTAGGGGGAATATGAGGCATTCTAGTTTGAGTTTCAAGTTGAGACTCAGTTTGAGCCTGAGGTGGAGGTGCACTAGTGGGTGTGTTATCTAAATAATCTTCTAATTCATTTTCTAAATTAAAGTCTGGTTCAGATGCAGAATATACCTCATGATCTAATGGTATATTAATATTAACATAAAAAAATCAATTTCATCTACATGAGTGAAATCATCGTAATTAGGATTACTAGAAGATGCACCCTTACCCCTGTTACCTCTAGTACCTCTACCAGAAATAAAACGTCCAATTCGTTCTATTATAATTATGCAAATAAATAATTTAAGATAATAAAATTAAGTACGATAATTAAAATTAAGTAACAATAATAGTTTAAAGAAGGAACGAAGGTACCAAACGCCAACGTAACGTCAACGTGTAATCGAGGTTGAAAATTGAAACTTTGCTCGATAGATGATCCTCAAGCTAGTCGCCAACTTCACTCCCAATTTTTGAACTTTAATATAAATAAGCAAATAAAATAAAATATTTAGTAGGCAATGTAGACTTGTAGAGAGATGGTAGGAAGATTTGTGAGAAAAATGAGGAGGAAAATAAGGTATTTATAGTTTTAAAATAGGGTTAAAGTGTAAATATACTAACTTAGGGGTTAAAAATAAATATTAAGGGGGTAGGGGGTTTATGGGGTGGGGGGCAAAATGGTCGTTGTATACGTTGCACAATGGCCAAAATCTAAATTTAACCGTTGTGCAACGGTTATTTTTGCAAAGGGGGGTCGGGACGGGGGACGGTGTGGGCTGGATCGGGGCAGGTCGGGATGGGGGGCGGGACGAGACTTAGTCCCGTCCCGAGTTTGAACCTCGCTACCGTTTCTTATTTTTCTTTTAGGGGGATCGGGCCGGGGCGGTAAGCGGGACGGACCGGAGCAGGAATGACCTGACCCATTAGACATCCTTACAAAAAAGTAGTCCAAAATTTACATTGCAAAGCTTTGGTTGAAAAATACTTTTATACAATATTATACATTTATATACAAAAGACAAGTACATTATGTATATACGTGTTTGAAAGTGTATGCATATTTATACACCTATATACATAAACACTCATATACCAAAAATAACTTCAACACCACCAACTCCCATATACATCCATATACACCACAAAATCCAAATCTTTAGCTCCATATATAACCATATACACATGCGTCCAATCATCGCCGGAGCTTCGGCTCACCACCACCAGATCTGAGAGAAGATCGAGAGAGAGCACCAGATCTGCGAGAGAGAGGAGGTTGGGAGAGAAAGAGCGAGAAAGGAGGAGGAGAGAGAGTGCAGTCACTCACCGGACGGCTCCACGGCGACGACGACGACAAGACGACGGTGGTGCTGGGAGAAAGAGAGAGAGAGACGACATCAGAGGGAGGAGGCCGCACGCGAGAGAGTGAGAGAGAGAGAAAAATTTGGGTAATTTTTTGTAAGATTTAAAAAGATTGGTTAATTTTGGTAGCATTGTTGCCCTAAAATTCATACATCGTAATTATCTCTAATTTATTACTATATTAAAGTGTGACTTCTTTCGTGTACCACGCAAACAAAATTTATATTATTTGTTATCTTTAAGTTGAGGTGTAAACACTTAAATTTCATTGTTTTCACAACTTTGTTACAACTATTTTAGTAAATAAACAGATTGGAGTGTATTTTTTTGTTGTACACTATTTATTCAGTGTAAGGATTTGATTGGATAATATTGACAACCGATATAAAAGTATGGCATTTGAAATTATTATCGATTTACTCAGAAATTTTCACATGGTGGACTTCTTAATTTATGCAAATATAATTTTTTGTCAGAATTATTCCTCCATTTTTATGTGTTGTTGAAACTTGAAGACCTATTTTCTAATTGTGATTGTTTTGGATTGATTTGAATTAAGAAACTTGAAAAATGTCATTGCTGAATTTTGTGTTGAGCTTGAATGTTGTATAAGACAAGCTGGGGACATTAACTTTTTAACGTCTAGGTTGAATCAAATCATTGAAAATTATTAAAATTATTATTAGAAGGTTGAATATCAAATTTGTAACAAACCAACTCTAAATTCTAAATTTATAATTAATTTACGGTAGGAGAGGACTCCTAGGCAGATCCAATGATTCTTGGCTTGCTTATATTTACATGTTAATAAAATAAGTCTTAACTAAGTCATTGTGGTAAAACTTATTGAGAAAAGGAAAAAGAAAAAGAAACAAACAACTATTGGAAGACCAACTACCAAAAATAAGAAATAATAATAGAGCAACTTAGAAGCTGATAAAGCAAAACAATCAAAGCTTGAACTCCTGTGATATTCAAGAATACAAGTCCAACGAACTACATATATTTTGTTAACGATAATTATGTACTTGTGAATTCTTGATCATGGGGAGAAATTAAACTTTTGATGTATAAAGAGAATCTTCATCTGTATATATGTAATTATGTGATGCTCATGCAAGACCTTCTTTATAAAAATAATTTGACTTTGATTTACGGACAAATGTATTTTCATCCTAATTAGTTATGTGATTAGATAATAATCAAAAGAATATCCAGGTATTTTGCCTTTCTGATCTGATAGCACATAACAAGAAGGTATATAGTCTATCAGAAAATGTCTCATAAAAGAGCACACTGATGATATTTACAATGCTCGATATATGTCTGTAAGTTTACACATAGAACAATTCGTTCTTGTTTATGTAACTTTATAATAAATATCATAATATTAACGTGCCAGACACGTTCGTAGAAACTAGTAATTTATAATATGACTCAATTATAAATATGCCTCATGAATTTTAAATTCAAACATTACATATTTATTATTGAAATTCTATATAAATATAATGATATTAATTATCTCTATTTTCTAACAACAATTAAACTCTTACATAATGTAAATCCTACACAATAAAACACTCATCCAACTAAGTAAATTTAAGAAATTTTGAAGGGAAAAAAGAAATAAAAAAGAGAATTTACTATAAATCAAGTTATCTTAATTAAAAAATTACAAATAACTTACATGTTTAAGATGCAAAAAAATGATTACTAATAATTGATGTATCTAATTAAGTTATTTGTGTTCATTTCCTAGTCAAGAATTTCGAAAGATACGTGTTTGAAACATTGGGTAGGAAATATTTTTCCTTGATTTTATTCATTAATGATTTACAATATATATAGTGTTACAAAAATATTTACTTTGCTACAAAATAGGTAACTAATCAATCCTAATTACAAGAGAAATATAATTCTACCTAATATAGGAGATGTACAATTAATTATTGTGGAAATATTCTGTTACACCCCCGAAGTCGAAGCGGGAGGTCAGCGTATGCTGAGACTATCCCGAAAGTCTTCAAATAAAACAAGCGGAAGACCTTTTGTAAAAATGTCGGCAATCTGATAACGTGACGGGACATGTAAGACACATACTTGTCTACAAGCAACCTTTTCGCGAACAAAGTGAATATCCAGCTCAATATGTTTAGTGCGTTGGTGGTGAACCGGATTCCCTGAGAGATAAATTGCACTAACTTTATCACAATAAACCAATGTCGCCTTCGAAATCAGACAGTGAAGCTCTAAAAGAAGGTTCTGTAGCCAACAAGATTCAGACACCATATTGGCAACTCCTCGGTATTCTGCTTCGGCACTTGATCTGGACAAGGGTGCTTGCCTTTTTGAGGACAAAGAGACCAAATTATCACCAAGAAATACACAACGTTTGGTATCCGGAAAACCACCCCAATCGGCATCTGTGTATGAAACAAGAGTGGTTGTCGAAGACGGATATAAATGCAAGCCATGATCGAGAGTACCCTGAATATAACGCACAATGCGTTTGAGAGCATGCATCTGATCCTCCATCGGGTTATGCATGAATAGACAAACTTGTTGCACAACATAAGAGATATCAGGTCTCGTGAATGTGAGATACTTCAGGGGCCCTGCAAGGCTGCGGGAATGTGATGGATCGACATATGGCTTGCTGGAAGAAGCACTCAAGTTTGGTTTAGTGTCAACCGGAGTGGCAGACGACCTACACGATGACATGATAGCTCGTTCAACAATCTCTGTGCATACCTCTTTTTTGATCAAAATAAACCACATGCATGACGTGTCACAGCTATCCCCAAGAAGTAACTCAGTGACCCTATATATTCATTGCAAACTCAGAGCAAAGCAGTGACATGATAGACTTGCGAAGGGAATCAGATGAGACATTTAAGATAATATCATCCACATACAAAAGAATGTAAGCAATATCATTATCCTGACGGTAGATGAATAGAGAATGATCAGACCTGCTGTTAGAAAACCCAATATGTGAAACGTAATTTGCAAACCTCTTGTACCTGGCCCTAGGAGCTTATTTGAGCCCATATAATGATTTCTTCAGCATGCACACATGATTAGGATAAGTAGGGTCTATGTACCCCATGGGTTGATACATGTACACTGTTTTATTGAGGTCTCAATGTAGGAAGACATTTTTGACATCAAGTTGATGAAGCGGCCATGCCTTCGAAAGAGCCAGACTAAGGACCGTCCTGATAGTTGCCGGTTTGACCACCGGATTGAAAGTCTCACCGTAATCCATACCAACCTGTTGAGTCTTCCCATCACCTAAAAGACTGGCTTTGTGCCTCTCAAATGTACCATCAGATTTTTCTTTATGACTAAAAATCCACATAGACCGAATCACATTAATATCAGGGGGACGGGGCACCAAATCCCACATCCTATTATTAATAAGAGAATTAAATTCATCATCTATAGCCATTTTCCAATTTGAGTCATTTAGGGCAAACACAGGATTATGGGGCAACGGTGACTTGGCAACATGGGTGTGAAGACCGTATTTTTTGTTTGGCATAAAAATCCTGTGTTGACTATGGTGACAGGTCATTGGACCGGAATTGGAGTCGGGCCGGATGAGAGTGATGGATTGTCCGATAGTGGGCTGGCAGTGACTGGACTGTCGGGAAGTGGACAAGGGGACGGTGGGCTGCCTAAGCCGGATGATGGGCCGAGACCCAGCGGATTGCCCGCCACTAGGCCTCTCCGTAGTGGGCTGCCAGTGAGAGGCTCAGTTGGGCCAACAACTGCTGGGCTCGATAATTGGGCCAAGACACCAGGACATGTTAGGCCTGTTTGGGAGGCTAATGTATGGATCAAATATGGGGGTATGCTATTGTAAAAAAATTCATAGGTAGGAGGCCCAGAATAATGTAATTTGGCAAAAAGGAAATTTGTTTAATTAAAAATTACATGACGACTTACGATGATTTTATTCGAGGATAAGTCGAAACATTTGTAACCACGATGATTTGACGGATATCCCAAATAAATATACGGAGTTGACCGGGGTTGAAGTTTATTGATGGTAGTAGAAGGAAAGAGAGGATAGCATAAGCACCCGAAAACTCGTAAATGAGAATATGATGGATCCCTTAGGTATAAAATTGAGTGGGGATTGGTAGGCTATTTGTTTGCTCGGAAGTATGTTCAAAATATAGGTTGTCATTTATAACGCATGATGCCAAAAGGATGGTGGTAAAGATGCATGAGCAAGTAAGGTTCTAACAATATTGTTAATGGTTCGAATTTTTCTTTCTGCTTTTCCATTTTGAGATGATGTATGTGGACACGAGAGCCGAAATAAAAAACCATTAGTTTTGCAAAAATCCCAAAAAGGCCCATTATCAAATTCTCTACCATTGTCACACTGAATATTTTTAATATTCCGTTCAAATTGAGTGCGGATGTATGCTCTAAAGGATAGAAATGTGGAAAAAACTTATGACTTTTTAGAAAAAGGAAACGTCCGCAAAATGTTAGAGTAATCATCCAACAACAGAAGATAATATTGATGGCTCGAAGAGCTCAAAATAGGAGATGTCCAAATATCACTATGAATAATATCAAAAAGCATAACAGTACGAGACTTAAAAGCAACAAAAGGCAACTTAACATGTTTTCCAAGAGAACAAGAGTGACAAAAATGAGAACTAAGAGGTCTAGTACACTCAATAAATTTATTTTGTTTCAAGGAAGTAAAAACATGTGCTCCTAGATGACCCAAACGTTCATGCCATAAAGAAGGAGCTAAAGCTGCAAAAGTGGATGGTAACTTGGCTTGATATGTGGTTGTAGTGATTGGATAAAGCTTGCCCCGACTATCACATCTCATTAGACGCATCCCCGTTTGAAAATCCTTCACGAAAAACCCAAAAAGATCAAATTCAACAGAAACCTAATTATCAATGGTAATTTTCTAACTGAAATCAAATTTTTAATTAATTAAGGTGCGTGAAGGACACTTTTCAAAATTAACGGTGGGTTCGGGGGAGACAAGTTTGTAGTACCATAACCACAAATTAGAATTGAATGACCATTTCCAACAATTATACCACAATTATTGCTCAAATTAAAATAAGACGAGAGATTACCTTGTGAGGACGTCATATGAGATGTTGCACCAGTGTCCATGTACCAATTTGCGTCGGGCGGAGTAAGCCCAAGAGTGTGCATCGCGACATCGATATCTTTCGGGGTCGTCACTGCCGAGTGGGCCTGCTGCCACTGGCTCGGCAATGGCCCAAGGATTCCCGTGTCGGATTGCTGGGCCTACTGGCTGGTCCGTTGTGCCTGGGCTGCTGGCCTGGCCCAATTTCCCGTGGGGAATGGGCAAGAAGGCACGACCTAGGGCCACTTCCAGGCCCACGGTACCGACCCACTGCCCCACTAGGTTGGCGGCTACCACTAGGTTGGCTGTTGCTGCTGGCGCCACCTCCACCGCGGTGGTCGCCACCGCATTTTCCACCACCGAGGCCACCACCACTGTTTTTGCTCCCGTTACCACCGTTTCGGCCCTTTTGGCCACGATTTGGCGGTAAATTTTCAAATTGTGATGAATTCTCATCGGACGGAGCGACAGCCAAGGTGAAATTTGACATGGGGCTGTCTTCTTGGCAAAACCCGCTTCTTCGAGGATGAGCATAGAACGGGTTTGGTAGAATGGCATAAGGAGATTCCTTTGACGGATGAGCGTACCTACTCCACTATATGCGTCAGTAAGGCCGACAATCATTTGTAACACGAGCCGATTGTTAGTTACCGGCGCCCCGACGTTCTTGAGTTGGTCTGACAGAACCTTGAGCTATTGACAATATGTGGACGCATTGGGAAAATCCGCCATATAAGTGATGGAAAATTCCTGCTCAAGTGTGACATCCATGGAATTCTTATTGTCTTGGAATATGTCACGTAAACGTTCCCAAGCTTCCATAGCCGTGGAATTAGGCTCAAGAATAGTATGTAGTAAATCACTCGAGATCGGGCATAGATCCACTGGAGGACCGTTTCATCAAGGGTCAACCATAATTCCGTCTCATCATCGGTCTTCGGCACATTCTCCTTGCCTTTTTCTGACGGAATTATGTGATGGATAACCCGGTGTGAGCGACAATGGATTTTAAAGAGTTCCATCCATGTCGCATAATGGACGTTTTCCATCTCAAGAGTGAGGGAGATATGAAATTTGATGTTGGAGACAACAAGAGCTGGGTGAAAATTGGATTTCGAGTCAGACATGGTTGTCGGACGGAGAAGGGAGGCCGGCGGTGCAAGGAAGAGGGGGGGGGGGGTAGTATTGAGAGAAAAGTTTAGGGTTTAGGATCTTTCCCTAGAATCTGATACCATGTAGGAAATATTCTTCCTTGATTTTATTCATTAATGATTTACAATATATATAGTGTTACAGAAATATTTACTTTGCTACAAACTAGGTAACTAACCAATCCTAATTACAAGAGAAATATAATTCTACCTAATATAGGAGATGTACAATTATTTATTGTGAAAATATTCTATTACACTGTTTGTTTTCTTTTTTAATCAAAGGAGTGAATAAAAATTTCAACAAAAATACTTATCCTCTTTCTTAGATTTGATAAAAGTAAATACATACAAACTTTTTATTTGTAATTTTAATTTATATTTTAGTAATTATATTTAGTTTTGGACGTCTAACCTTTTTTTCTTCTAACTTCTGTTCTTGCCAATCTTATTTCTTTCTTTACTTGTTAATCCTTTGATGTTATCTCTATCTTATTTATTTTCAATTTCGGTGTTTCGAGTCACATCATGGATAAACAAAAAAAATTCTAATATGCTCTAAAGAAAATGTCGTAACTTAGTTTGACATCGTAGGAGTATAATTTATCATGACATTCAACTATATCTAGTTGAATAATGGCCATTTCAGTGAAATGGTACATAATTTTAAATTAAATATAGCAAATATGATGAGATCAACAGTACGGTTAATGTGAAAATAAAAAATAAAAATGATAAGGAGTTCAATTTTGACACAGCTAATGAGCCAGACGTAATCTTTTGCTGTAAGTGTAACGTTGTAACCCAAAGAAAACTTCATGAACTCCTTTAATCGATGAAACATCATTTGTCATGTAATATTACAACATATCAATCGAAAATTACTTGTGACAGATGTCTTGTGTTAATGCACCAATAAATTCCTCCTTAATGTTAGAAGTGTTTGGCCATCTCATTTAATTAAAAGATTAAATTATTAGATAGAACATACTTTTATTTACTTAGTTTTATCTTCAATTTTTTTTTTAAGAAAAAAATCTCTTTGAAATCCAGTAGATGTTGAAGGTGCAATTGGCTTCCATAGAGTAGCTTACATGCAGGCTGATTCTTTTTCATCGGTCAACTACAAGAAAGTTCTTTTTTAAGAACAGTGGTGATGAGATTTGAATTCAGGCTCCGTCTATTCTGACGCTAATTTGAAGTATGTATGACCAACATATTTTTATTTAATTTAGGATCGAATTCCTTTATTTTATTATGTTTTCAACACTCACAACAATCTGATCTACTTGATGAAATAAAGTTTAACAATATCTTCTTTATATGGTGATGTTTGCACCTTACTATTTCAAACTTGTCATATCCTACTAGCATAGACAACCACAACTCTTCCTTTCGAGGATTAAGAAATTAAAATAGAAAGAAATCTTCTATCATTTGTGTCTCATTTTGGGATGTCTTCTTCTTTTTTTCCCTCATCTAGTATTCGATATTTGCATTGAGATTTATCTAAATTTGAATTCGTGTTGGAAAGTCTCACATTGAGGGGTAAAGCGGCTTCATACATAGTGATTGAATCTGACCTCTGTTATTAAGGACGAAGAAGTACTAATTATCGATAATCTTTTCTGGGATGTCAGATCTTTTGCACATTCTTACTTGGATTATGGTTGTGTGCCAATTCCATACTTGGCTCTTGATCAATTCAAATTCTTCAATTAAAGAAATGTTTTACTTGTGCTTGACTAATTCTTTGTACTCGATTGTCCTTTCAATTCCCACTTAATTATAATTACGGCAACATCTAACGTAATCCTTGAACAAATCAAAGGGAATTAAGTTGACAATATGATTTTCCAATGCTATAAATACCACCATATAATCTGTTTGCTTCTTCACCAATAATCCACAAAAATAGCAGCTATGGCCAAGTACACAACTTTTCTTGCTCTCCTCTTTTGCCTCCTCTTTGTTGCTGCAACTGGTGAGTCAATAATTTAAGCCATGCATTATTAATTATGTCGATTCAAATTAATGTAAGGTATATGTGGAAGATCATTTATATTTCTTCTCATATCTCGTATCAATTATAGAACTATTGATTTATGTAGTTCCAACTCTTCCAGTAGTTTATTTCCCATTTTCCAATATCATTGTCCTTTAGAAAGTTATTACATTATTATTGAGTTCCAATACCAAGAAAAATACTCGCTCCGTCCCATTTTAACTTTCGCTTTAGCTTTAAAAAATTGTCTCAAAAGAACTATCTTTAGAAATTCAAGATCAAAGTTGGCATTTGTTTCCACTATACCCATAACATTAAAGAAGTAGTCATTTTTAATATTGTTGAATTCTCAAAAAACTTCTAATAAATAGGTGTAACTTAGTAAAATATACCTTGTATTTATAATTTTTATTAAGGAGCATGAAAAGAGTTAAAGCGATAGTTAAAATGAGACGGAAAAAGTATCGCCAAATTGTTGACTTGGCAAAATATTTCCAAACTGTATATTAGTTCCCTAGGGAATGATGGCTAATTTTATAGTCCACATCCCGGTATACAAATGGTATTCAAAATATTTCATGTGCCACTATTCTTTTTTAGTTTGTTTAAGAATGAATGATACTTTTCCGTATATGCAAACAATTTAACTTCAAAATTTTCATTTTATTCCACGTAATTTTAGCCATCCAAATACAAACTGGAGGAGGAAAATACTGCTGGAAGAAAAGTCACAAATGGAATGGGCCTTGCCACTACTCTTACAAATGTAGTCACCATTGCAAGCACTGGTTTGGAGCTGCATATGGGATCTGTAAGAAGTACAAATGGGGTGACCACAAACATCACTGGGCAAAATATGCTTGCTACTGCTACTCTCCTTGCCATTAATCAAGAGGAAATTCTGAGCCCCAATTCTTGGTATTGACTAAATAAATAAGAATAAGCTACCTATTTATCCATGGGTATTAAGTAAAGGATAGACAAGAAATTGGGTTATTTTGTGAGTAACAATGTAATAAGGTTGAGTTATGGCTGTAGCCTGACCAGCTATTGTGTTGCTTTCATATTATAATTGTATGTTTTTCGATAGTACTGTTGATGTGAACTATGGTGTTATGCTGAATATATATATTTTTTGTATGTTTTTTCTATTAGTGTTAATGTGAACTATGGTATTGTGCTGAATAAATTATATATTGTGTCAAGTACCATAGAGCACCAGTTTAAAAGCTGATTACCGTAAGGTTATTAAATCTTTTCTTTTATCTAGATGAGGCAGAGACATAGACAGAGATCACAAGGAGGGCTAGAGAACTGTGAAGCCGAGATTCACCCAGTTTTTTTTCTTTTCTATTCTTATAGTTGAATAATTATAAATTGTATACTCGCCACGAGCACGAGTGACTAGTTTTTTATTATTCCAGGGCTACGAGATTATCCATGAATATTGTAGTTTGAAACTTTATGTTAGTGTATATTTGATTATCACCGATTATATTGGTTTAATTATTTTTTCGTATGCTTAATTATTTGATTGCATGATCACCAATTGAATATTATCTACGAGTTTAGGTCAAACTCGGGAGAGAGGACTTAGATTGCATTATACGATAAAATAGAGCTTGTTCTTGAACCGGAGTACGCCGGGAAGAGATTAGTGTCTAGGATTGGATTATACCTACTCACCTTGCTTAGTCATATAGAGAAGATGAAGATGCAACTGCATTCTTATTACTCTTGATAACCATAGGAATATAGGCTTTATAATAGTTTGAATAGGCGAAGGGGTATAAGGAAGAGCTCATTAGCAATATCAACTCTGTGATTAGAAATTAACCAGATTTTCAAAATAGCTAACTACAATGGATACTCAACAGGATTGGAGAGCTACCCGTGATCTTGGAATATCTCAACAACAACAACAACAACATAATACCCAGTGAAATTCCAATCAATAACATATTAGTCTAGTTTACGATTTATATTTTAGATACTTGATTCACAAAACTTGATAAGCTCTTGGATTGTTACAATTGTTGAAGTTGATTCTGCAAGGTAATTGAGAAAGTCCTTGTGGGAATGATATCTCTTTATCATTATATTACTTGTCGAAAAGTACACTTGCGTGAGCGCAACCAAGAACCAAAGGATGGAATGTTGTTGTAAATCAGACTTATTCTGATGAATTCTTTGGAATGCTGAACATGGAAAATCAAGAATGCTATCAGGAAAGCGATGTGGTGGAATTGGATTGGGACTCGCTATTGGATTTTGAGGATCATGGTTTACTACAAGGCAACAAACTTCTGCAATGATTAATGCAATGTAGTCATATTTTGAGGTCTCTGTGACTCTTGGAGTTCAATCTAGTTTATAATAAAAGGCTAGTAAGTCTGTAAACTGTAAACAAACTGATGAATATAATGTATATCAAATTATGAATTATACAAATGTAGAATATTTAATAGTAGGAGAAGAAAGCAAATGATTGGAGTGAGCTTGCCAATAGATGCCACCTTCAATAATGTACACTGACCCTTGTGCTAAAATAGGATCGACTTTCGCTTGTTTGATTTCCTCATTGAACTGAATTAAGAATCAATTGAATTTGGACTTTGCTTATATTAGGAAGTTTCTTGATTCTCCTCTTTACCACCCCAACTTCTCACTCTCTCCTCTGCTTGAAGAGCCTGCAATAATTTCATGTCTTAGTCTTATTAGTGTACCAGAATCTGATACATTAATATCATAATCCTTGTTGTATTGGTTTTAAGACTACATCAGATCTTCTAAACCTGTCTTAAATTTTGAGCTAATTAAAGTAAACTTTGAGCTAACTATGATGAATCATTGTTCATCGATACAAATGATTCATATAATCGATCCCAACTAATTTAAATATGAGTTCGTAGTTGACTGATTGAGAAACTGTGTTGGAAATCTTACGGAAAATACTCGATCGGACACTGTAGGGAATTTTTGAAAGCTTGAGGCGTGTCAAAAGACATTGTCCTTAAGGATAATTCGCCCGGTATAGATGTATCTCCCAAGATTCAACAAGCTCTTATAGTATAAAACTAGAAGCCAGATTTAACAAAGATTTTACACAATAGATAACCCAGCACTGAAGAAAATAGGAAGAAGAATGAACTTTGTTCTTCATTTCTCATAATTCGAAGTGAAAAGACTTGATAATTTATAGGCCAAAGTTATGATATATTTCAGATGCTAGAGTCTGAGATTAAAAACGGTCAGTAGTCAAAGGCAATAAAAGCCATGCACTAAGGCTTAATCAAATAATCAGTTAGAATGGTAGACCATTACAACGTTAAAATAATTAGGAATAATAGCCAATTGATGGCTATTCAAAGAGGGGAAATAAATGTCTCATAAGACTACAAAAATAGAATCAAAGTTTTACCATAGTAATTGTAGACATAATAATTCTTTTTGAGATATTAAATCATATTTTTTAACACTTTGAGCTCAAGGGGTTGAGGGAAGTGAGATTCAATCAAACAATATCTACTGAATATATGCCTAATTCTTGAATCTCTTGACCTTTGTTATTTTTGCCTTATCATCTGAGAAATGTTAGAATTAGCTGACACTGTGATTTATTCCCATATGTCTAATCCTTAGTTAGCAGAGTTATCCAGAGGAACTGTCACGGTGCACACAAATTGATGCGAAAAAAAAGTGAGAATTACCTGTTTGTGCCAACTGGTTCGAGCAATGATAATTAACTGAAAGAGGGTCTGAAGCAAGCTGCCAGCAAGCATAGCTGAGAGTATACCCTCAACTCCAAATTTGAACTTGTATCCAAGCAATGCACCCAGTGGTAGCCCAAAACCATAATAACATCCAATGCTAATTAAGGCCACTTGAAGCTGCCATCCTGCACCTACTGCCACTCCTGCATTTTGCAATTGTATTACAATTTATGTTCTGCATCTACTTCTCAATGTTCAAGGCATAATACATAGATAGATACCTTAACTTGGCCTCAACTGACAACTAAACACTCCAACATGGAGAATGCACATCTTGATACCTCAACTCGTCTCCACTGCGTCTCATGGACACCCAACCTGACGTGACATATAAATTTTGGAGGTGCCTAGATGATCATTTTGTAAGTTGGAGTGTTCAACTGACAAAGTAGATACGAGTTGAGTGTCTAGATGTGCATTCTAAACGTTAGAGTTTTTAAGTTGGCAGTTAAGGCCAAGTTAAGGTGTCTATCTATGTAATATGCCTTTTCTTTTTCCTTTCTTTCCCTTTTCCTTTTCCTTAAGATGATGCTTTAATCTGGAAGGATTTGTAGCCAGCCCCATCCCTTGAAATTAAAATTATGACTCACGAGTCATGATAACTTTACATGCACAGTACTAGTTGTCATTTTAACTAGTTAGTCAATATAGCTGCAGTTTGTGAATGCTCAGCTTGAACTTACCATCATCACTTTCTGAAAATCTTGATGGGCAAAACTAGTTATAGCTTTTAACTTATGGCTTAAATAAGCTAATGATAAACAATTATATGTGGGGGGCAAAAAAGATGAAGCTAATCATAAGCTTTTGCAAACTTGCAAGAACTGATTTGACAAAGGTTCATGATATATTTCAATAAGTTTGTGTCTATAGGTTTTGCGTACTAATAAGATGTTAGGGCGTCTGGTAACAAGAAAACGTTTTAACTTGTTTAGATGACCTTTTTGCATGCAGACTATCCTGAACTATTTTAGTTTCTGACTTTGTGCTATGTTCAGCCTGGATTTGCGAGAAAATTTGTGTATTTTCATATACCTAAAAAGTACGTGGAATCAGTAGAATTTAGAGAGAATTACCAAGTAGAACAGGCTGGATGCCATTCAGGAAGATGATAGCAGCAAGAATATAGCCCAGCTTTGATGTCTCCTTTATGACATGCTGCTCATTTGTGAATAGTCTTGGAAACTCTTTCCTGGTAGCTAATATTATAGCTGAGAATACAAGGCCAATTACTGCTGATGTCAAAACATTGACTGTAACAGAGAATTTTGCTGCTTTTGGATTTCCAGCTCCTAATTCATTTGACACTCTCACACTGCAATGCCACAATAATCTCAGGGAAGATTTCCAATCAAATAGGTGATATATAATTTATCAGAAGCAGAAAATGTTATCTTAGTTAGCTACTTAGCTTTACTAACCAAAAATCACATAAATTTTACATGCTTCAAAACTTATTACTCCAACTAGTTTTCATCCGTTACTGTCTTGCACGGTTAAGATGAAACAGCTAACCTGGTTGATGAAGTGAAACCAAAGGCAACCGTCAGCGTCCACAGTTGCAAGCCTAGGCTGTCATATCCAAACCAGTTGGTTAACATGTAGGGCTTTGTAGTGAAATAACTCAAAAAGAAAGAGAAAAAATAATCAAATTTGTGAGACAAGAAAAGGGTGAGTATCTAAAATATCTTAAAACTGTCTGGTGTATATAAGTTTATCCAAAAGTTATAGGATGTGAAGTGTTTCAAGAATGTAGTTTCTATGGAGCAACATGATACTAACCAGATCGATATGGCGTCAACAGCAACTGTAGCATTTTTCAAGCCTCCTACCATTAGAATCACTGCTGTGAAGTACCAAAGCTCTAAACTGCCACCATTGAATAGTTTCATCACAAAAAGTGGTACTACTAGTTAAAACATTTCAGTCTAGTAAGTACTAATTACCAAGCTTCCATTCGAAACTCACCACACCATTATTGCAGATGCAAGTGATAGCTTCACGAAGTTAGTCAATGACTTGAAAGCCAGACATGAAAAACCAGTCCATGCCTCTGGAAAATAGCCCGAAATTATGTAAACAAGCTGAGCAATGTTCAAAATCCACCAAGAGATATTTCCAGCAATTGCAGCACCAAAAAGGCCATGCCCTGCCTTTATCACAAGAATCCAATTTAGCAATACATGAATTGCCAATCCTCCCATGGAAATGATGGCCATGAACCAAACTTTACTCTGAGATTGAAGAAACTTTTGCATAGGAAAGTTGAGTGCATATGCAAACATTTGAGGGATTATCCAAATCGCGTATTTCCCTGCAAGGTGAGCGATGTCTTTATCTTGACGTAGGAGCTTTAGTATCGGCGAAGTGAAGACGAAAACTGGGGTGAGCAACAAAGATGTAAATCCAGTAATGAGCCATGATCTCTGCAAGTAAACCCCAAGCATGTTGAACTGTCCAGCTCCCACTGCTTGACCACAAAGTGTTGCCAGAGCACTTGCCATCCCTAACTAATACCCAAGAATTAACAAGATAAAGAAAAATCTTCAACATACAAATCATGTTAACTTAGATACTACTGAACCAGAGGCAGGTGGGGTTCTGTGCTTTCAAGTGAACCTACTGTTTTTGGCTAGAACTATGTAAACATATGCAGAAAGAACATCTAATAGCAAGCTTTCTGTTTTTCCGAAATGTAATCCCTAGAAGTGCTACTACTAATAACGATCCACATAAAAGGGCTGCATAGCGCAATAACATACTTAAGTGCATTATTAACCACACTCGTATTGAAGAGCAGATACTAATATTTCAGATTGGTGTATTTCAGTTAAAATACCTAAAGTAGCAAAGCCTTGGTTAAAATAGCATGGCCATTTTATTTTACTCAAAGTTAAAATATTTTTTTAAAATACGGAATGATATGAATAAGGGAGAAACAAAGAAAAATTAATGATTCATATAAACTCCTTAGTGCAAAATGTCCCGAAGAAATCCAACTAGTGACTAATAATTTTGTTATTCAGAAAAAAGTACTAACTATTATGCCCTTTCGTGACGAATAGTATATTTTCACTGATTTCATCGACTATGTGTACGATATAACAAAATCATACTCATTCTAAAGTCACTGAAGGGTCATGCTTGCTAAGTGCCACAAGAAAGTAAAAGCTGTCAATTGAAGCAGATTACAAAGGGTCCAAAAGCAATAAAAGCAGGATATATAAGCATACCATGACTCCATAAACGAAGCCTGCTATAACATTATGAACTTCAGAGACAACAGCAAGCTCTAAATCTCCCAGTCTTCCAGCAAAGGCAGCAGTTACAAACTCAAGTGAGAACAAAGACACTGCATTTAAAATAGCTGGTCCTGCTATATGCCACACCTTTTTTGATTCAACACCCCATTTATTCCCTATCTTTTTATTTTGCTGAAGGTCAACATCACTCTCTTGCCTCCCTATTTCAAAGGTCTTTTGTTCCATTTTTAGAATCTGATGCTTCAAAACTCTGCTTGTTGTCTCTCTTTTGGCTTAAAAATGAATCATTGAAAGGAGGAAGATGGATGATTTTTTAATATTGAAGGGAGACTAGCATATACCTGTGCCCCCTTGTCTTTATGTGTAATATTAATATTATTATTATTAAGACAAATCATCTGCAATTTGAGTTAATAAATTACAAAGTTCTAAAACAAGATTTTGGCAGATTATATGAGTTGGGTTTGGTATCCATAGTCAGGTAAATGTTTGGCATATAATAATATCCTGAGCAAATCATGATTAATGAGGTGTAAAAGTATACAAATTTGGACTCTTCTGGTAGGACCTCGTAGGTTCAGTCACATCCCGCTATTTATTGATAGTAGTGCTGAGAGACCGATACTACTATCTCCAGGAATAATCTGACGTAAGACGGGAAGCTGAATATAAAATAAAAATAAAAATTTGGGATATATATATATATTTAATGAATATATATAAATATTTGATTGTAAATTCAGTTATTATTATAGTATATCAACTAAAGATTACTAGAAAAATCAGTAAACATCAAATCTTGAATACGATTTTGAAAATAAATAGTAAAATTTGACTGGATGATAACTAGTTGCTAACCTTTCTTAACAGGTTAGTAATCATTTTATTAGATTAAAATTAATATTTATCAAAGAAATTAAATTAATTATCTTATAAGTAACTTGATTTATAGTTAATAAGAAAAACAAAAGTTGACATTGGCATCTTTGACATAAGACTCTGACTAGATTACATTCAAAGAGATGTATCTAAATACATTGCACATTTTCATTTCCGGATTTATGGAATTTGTTACATAAAGGTTGACGTTGACATACTTGACTTTAGTTCCCACTGCAAAAAAAATTAAAGTCAAGTATGTCAACGTCAAAATAACATGGCACATATCTTTTTTCTTTTCTTTTTTCTTCTATTTCTTTTTAAAATATATTGAGACAGGATATAGTTATTAATAGTGAAAAAGGATAAATATAAAAAGGTTAAATTTCATAGACGGTACTCGAACTAATAACTTATTGCACTGACGTATCTAAGAACTAAGAAGAGAGTAGAAACCTCATTTTCTTATATAAAAAATAATTTTCAATACAAAATATACAAGCACAAATTATTTTTAGAAAATTCAACTCACCTATTATCCATTTTTTAACCCATTTACTCATTACTCAATAACCACTTTAAAGGGTTAAGGTCTAGCTCATTGGTAAGTTTCGATCAGGTCTTTCGTAATTCAAGTGAAGAGTTCAAATTATTAACGTATATTAACCAAATATACTTCATATATTTTGTAATATTTAGTGTTGTATAATTATGGTAGATATATGATCTTTATTGTATTAGATTCACATTGTATACACTATATATATTTGTATTAATGAGAAAGACTCCACAAGGAAGATTAATACAATCTTACACGATATCAGAAGCCTAAACCCTCTTCTATTTTCCTCTCCGGACGATAGCCGCCCCCCTTTTTCTTTTCTCGGATTTTGTGCCGACTAGTGACGGCTAATTGCCTGCTTTTTCTCTTCTTTTCAGAAGACAACCTTCCAAAGTTTTTTCTTCTTTCCAGACAATCTTGTCTGCTTTGTTTCTTCCTTTGCCCGAAAATAAATATTAAATTTTTGTCTTCTTTTTCTTTAACAGATTATATACCCTTCGTATACAGCCTATAAAAGTCGTTATACACCTCGTATACGGTCCCACTCTCCGAAAATCTTCATGGCAGCGACGTATATTCATGTGGCTGGTTGGATGAAAACTTGGCCTCCAGCAAGAGCCCAGCATCACGGGCTACGTTTCTAGCAGCTTCGGCCCATCAGTAGTTGGGCCTACAGCAGCCCAACTTATGGCAACCAAACAACCCAGTTTCTGGCATTTAATTTTGGACCCAACCTTAGGCAGCCCAGCAGTCCGCTCCAGATCGGTCGATGTGCCACAACCATCCGGCCCAATTTCCTGGAGCCCAGCAATCCGCATCGGGCTTTCCCCAATCCAATTTAGGTTAGACTTTCGTCACATTGACTCCTCGGCATCTCGATAATGTGTGGTATATGGATACGGGCACCACTTCTCACCTCACCAACAACTCTGGTAATCTTCCTCAACTGCAAAATTTAAATACTCCACAATCTATTATGGTTGGAAGTAGACCTGTCCAAAGCTCGGGTCGGGCGGGGTCAAGTGGCTTTTTTTTCTGCTTGCTCGATCCTGACCCTATTTCTTTTTTAATTTTTCGACCCTAGCCCTGACCCTTCGGTGACCCTACGGGTCACGGGTCGGCCCTGACCCGCTCTACAAAATAAAATAAAAATATTTTTTATTTTTTTATTAAAATAACAATCGTCTAACTTTAATGTTTATCACACAAAATTACTTTTCTATATCTTTTATCACATAAAAGGCATTCAACTTTAAAATTTATTACTTAGTTTTTAAGGTGTTAATGATATTTACTATACAAATGAACATATTAGTAACGAAAAAATAGTCAAATCATATTAGTAACGAAAAGATTCTTCTTTGTTTGTCCCTTCACATATATTAGTTATCAAAATTATTAATTATAATCTTTTAAGTGCACAAACTGGTAGTAAAATGTATAAACAGTTCATAGAATTTCGTAATAAAGTATTTGTTAGACTCATATTTGTATTTCATTGTCTCTTTGCAAAGGAAAATAATAATATATTGAGATTAAACCAAAGAGAATTTAGATACATTTCAGTTTATTACATAGACATAGTATGATCAAAATTTTGACTCTAAAATCACAATCACCTTTAAAATATACCTTAAATAAATATTAATAAAATAAAAAAAATAATATGAACGGGTCGGGGTCGGGTCACGGGTCGGGTCGACCTGGGCTGGGTCAGACGGATAAAAAATTCTGACCTTGGCCCGACCCTGACCCTGATTGGGTCCCTGCTTTTTCGGATCAGGTGGCTCACGGGTCAGATATAAGCTGACCATGGCCCTGATTTTTTCTAGTCGGGTCGGGTCGGGTGGGTCCCCAACCCGATGGACAGGTCTAGTTGAAAGTGGTCATTGCATTCCAATTCAAGGGTTTGGCCACATACTAACCTCAACACCGCATCCCCGCTTCTCCCTAAATAATGTCCTCTATGCCCCAAATATTATCAAGAACCTAATCTCCGTTAGAAAATTTGCCATGGATAATTTCGTCTCAATTAATTTTGACTCGTTTGGGTTTTCTGTAACAGACCTACGTACCGGGAAACTCCTTACGAGATGCAATAGTGAGGGGGACCTCTATCCTTTCCCATCCACGCCCGCTGCTAGTGTCGCCCTTCCCACATCTCTAACTGCCCATGTCTCTCCTCCCACCGCTTTAGCAACAATCTCTCCGTCAACTTGGCACAATAGACTTGGACACCCAGGAGCTCCTATGTTTAATTTTCTTCAAAATAATAATTTAATTCGTTGCAATAATGAGAAACTTGCCCAACAGTGCTTTTCTTGTCCTTTAGGCAAACATATTCGCCTTCCATTTCAGTGTTCTTTAAGTGTTACGTTTTCTCACTTTGACATTATTCATGTTGATTTATGGACATCTTCCATTACTAGCTCATTGAGTCATAAGTTTTATCTAGTTTTATTAGATGATTTTCTCACTTTATTTGAGTTTACCCACTTAAATTTAAGTCTGAGTTTTTTGCCAAGTTTCTTGAATTTAGTGTCTATATCAAAACACAATTTGAAAAAACCATAAAATAGTTTCAATGTGATAATAGACGTGAATTTAATAATTCTGCCTTTCAAAAATTTTGCACTGATAATGGCATGGTTTTTCATTTTTCCTGTCCCCACACCTCCCCCAAAAATGGCAAAGCCGAATGAATTATTCGCACCATAAATAACATGGTTCGTACTATTCTCTTTCATGCCTCTCTCCCACCATCTTTTTGGGTTTATACTGTCAAAATGGCCGAATATATTATTATATTTTGCCTGCCCACACCCTACAAAATTGGACACCCATCGAAATACTATTTCATCGAATCTCCTCGTATGATTATCTACGGATTTTTGGCTGCCTCTGTTATCCGAATCTAGCCTCCATAGCCCCTCATAAACTGGCACCCCGCACTACCCCATGTGTCATCTTAGGTTTCCCGCCCAATCATAGGGGACATCTGTGCTATGACTTATCTTCTCGTAAAATGTCTTCTCGTAAAATCACCGTGTCTCGTCATGTCACGTATAATGAAGCGATCTTTCCGTTTGCAAACATTCAAAAATTCCGAAACACAGATTATAATTTTCTATAGGAATTCGAAATGTCCCCCATTGTCAGCAACTTACTTCGCCGTGAGGCTACAATTCTGTCACGTCCTACTGCCACTGCTATGTCACAATCACTGTCCGCCGCCGACGTCTCTACCCAGTCACCCCTTTCGCCAGCAACCCTCCACCCTAGCATCGCCTCCCACACACTTTGGCCGACCAACCTGACACCCTCCGCGGAACCCTCAGTCCTACAGTCACCATCACTGCCGCCAGTAATAGTCACTACTGATAGCCCGTCGACCTTGTCTCCGTCACTGCTGACTGCTTTTGCCATATTCGGCAATCGACCGTTCGTCTCTCAAACTCATCCCACCGTCATATTCTTTACTCACCGACGAATTCAACCATCGTCCTTTGTGTCACCATCACCCACCGCTGCAGATCCAGTGCACCAGTCCAGCCTAGAAATACCACCATCCCACCGGTACAATTATATACCCGGAAACCCAACCTCAACATCACCACCGACAACCCAACACAATTGTTTACCAGACCCGACACCACCACCACCACTACTTTTGATAGGCTACCCTACCGCACCAGACTCTTTACCGTCACCCGATATCACTTGTCAAAACCCACACCCTGTCGACTTACCCCCGATTCCGACACCAAACCAGACCCAGGACCCGATCCCACAGCGTGACCCAGACCCGACACCCACCAAAAATACCCAAACTGCCCCTGCCCCCTCACACCATATGGAAACTCGTGTCCACACACGGAATTTTCAAACCCAAAGTCCAATTTAACCTATCCGCATAAACCATATCCCCAATTCCCAAAAAACCCAAAATTAGCCAAACTAGACCCCAATTGGAATACAACCATGTGTGAGAAATTTAATGCTTTAACAAAACAGCACACTTGGGATTTTGTTCCTAGACCGAAGGGGGTGAATGTGATCCAATACATGTGGCTTTTTCGTCACAAATATAGAGACAGTGGTGATCTAGAGAGATATAAGGCGAGACTTGTGGCTAACGACACTAATCAGCAGGAGGGTATTGATTGTGGTGAGACGTTCAGTCCGGTTGTTAAACCGGCTACCATTTGCACAGTTCTGAGTATTTCTATGGGTAAGCATTGGCCGATTCATTAGCTTGATATGAAGAGTGCATTTCTACATGGGATTTGAAAGAAACTGTGTACATGCATCATCCGTCTGGTTTTGTCCATCCAACTGCCCCTTAGTACGTATGTCGTCTCCGTAAGTCACTTTATGGTTTGAAACATGCCCTTAGAGCGTGGTATGATCGCTTTGCACAGTACATTTTGCGGATTGAGTTTGTATGCAGGAAATATGATTATTCTCTATTTATTTTTCATAGAGGTAGTAGCATTGCTTATTTGTGTTATATGTAGATGACATTGTGCTTACTGCCTCATCTGATTTGTTGAAAAATGAGATCATTGCATTGCTTAAAACCGAATTCGCTATGACTGACTTGGGGAAGTTGAGTTATTTTTTGGGGATATCAGTGACTACATTTGCAGATACTATATTTTTGTGTCAGCGCAAGTATGCAGAAG
Source organism: Anisodus tanguticus (assembly GCA_034509755.1). Taxonomy (NCBI): domain Eukaryota; kingdom Viridiplantae; phylum Streptophyta; class Magnoliopsida; order Solanales; family Solanaceae; genus Anisodus; species Anisodus tanguticus. The sequence goes on along the minus strand of CM067540.1, from coordinate 41,377,782 downwards.
AGATAGTATATAGGGCTAAAATGGCGAACAACAAGATAATGTCTACTCCGGTTGACTCAAAATCAAAGCTTAGTGCCGTTGATGGTGATCTAGTGTCTGATCCTACCCTTTACAAGAGTCTTACAGGTGTACTACAATATCTTACTTTCACCAGACCTGATATTGCTTATGTTGTTCAACATGTATGCTTATTCATGCATGCCCCCAATGAGCCTCATTTTACTGCCCTTAAGCGTATCATTTGATATGTTAAGGGCATACTTGATTATGGATTGCATCTATACCCCTCAGCACCGACCAGGTTCTTATTGTATACGGATGTTGATTGGGCAGGCTGTCCGGACATTCGACGCTCTACCTCCGGCTACTGTGTGTTCTTATGGGATAATCTCATTTCTTGGTCTACCAAGAGACAAACGACATTATCCCGTTCAAGTGCAGAAGTAGAATATAGAGGTGTTGAAAATGTTGTTGCTGAGATCTGTTGGCTCCGAAACCTTCTTTTGGAGATTCAATCTCCCTTGCGTAAGGCGTCTTTGGTTTACTGTGATAATATATCCGCCATATATTTATCTCATAATCTGGTTCAATATCAGCGAACCAAGCAAATTGAGATAGATATATACTTTGTTTGTGAGAAGGTTGTTGTCGTTCATGTTAAGGTGTTGCATGTGCCTTCTTCGTATCAGTATGCGAATATCTTCACGAAAGGTCTTCCTAGACAGCTATTCCTTGACTTCAGATCCAGTTTTAGCGTCCGACCTTCTCCCGCTCCGACTAAGGGGGTGTATTAACGTATATTAACCAAATATACTTCATATATTTTGTAATATTTAGTGTTGTATAATTATGGTAGATATAATATCCTTATTGTATTAGAGTTCCACATTGTACATACTATATATATTTGTATTAATGAAAAAGACTCCATAAGGGAGATTAATACAATCTTACACAAAATAATTAATAAAGTAACATTTTCTTGTCTTTTCCTGTCTCCTTTCCCACTATATAATTAAAAAATGATGCACTTTAATTATCATCACCCATAAATTACACTCACCAATTTTTCACAACAAAATTCATAAGGTATGGAGAAAAATGTAATGCACTTTTTCAGAAGAAAACAGATGGAGCAACTGAAGAAAGAAAAGAGAAAAAGAGATTTTTTCTTCCATATTCATGTTCCCCAAAAAGGTGATTCACATGCCTTTACCCCATTGGAAAGTAAAGGTGTCAATTTTTTGTATATTATATTATTATTTTATCTAGGCTTAAGTCATCAACAAATTTTCTAATTTGCTCGTATATTTCAATTATACCTTTCAACTGAGACCCATACCATCTGAATTTTTCAGGATCACTTTTAATGTGTCATTTAGACACAAAATTAATATGCAGCCAAAAAATAAAAGGCAAGTACCTCACACGGGGATGATGTGGCCGAAGGACGAATGAAATAATGACATGTGGCCCAAAATAATTAATAGATTTTGAATTAAAAAAACTAATATAAAACTTATTTAAATAATAAAAAATAATTTTAAAAAAATAAAACAATTTTTCTTACACCCGACCCATTCTTCTTCCCCATCCCGTTGCCACACTCACTAGAAACTGTCGGATATTGTAAAGCAGTACGGGAAGTAAATAAATATTACAAGTGTTCGAAAGGATAAACAAATATGCCAATGTTCAGAACTGCCGTGACCCGATCCCGAGCTCGGACTGGACGGGCGGGCGGCGGCGGCCCGCGTGTGGGCTTAGCCTTGAACCCAAGCACATCTAGGTCCTCCCTCCTTTAAACACATGGGTTACCCCTTGGGGTCCCAAACCCTTAACCAATTTAGAGACTTATAAAGAGAGCAATTCTTCCTTTTCTCACCGATGTGGTAGATTTGTCCCACACCATATTTCCATGCCTCAAACACCTTACTTCGTGGACCAATATCTCTTTCATTTCTCAACAAAATTTGATGATTCTTGGCCCTACGGTCATGTACTCACTTAGTAGATTATGCACGTGAGGAGAGACAAAGCCTCCAACATGCGGAACCCTAGTGTTTAATTCATTAAATATGGGTGGACGCACCTCGCCACCAAAGGCAAATTTCCAACAATCCCCTCTTGAAAGAGATTTTGGCGCACACACAAGGTGCCTACTTTCAACAATCTTTCAGCGAAGAGATATTGCATCAGGAGAGATAGCTTATGCTTTGAACCTTCCCTAGTTGAATACCACCGGACTTACTGCACGGTGAACGTGATGTCTTGAACCGTCAGTGTTTAGTGTAAGCCAAGACAATGATACCAACACAATAACTCTCCTTATTCATTTTCATTCTTATGGTTTTGTCTGTTATGGCCGTGGACACACTTGAATTCTTAAGTGAATTCATTTGAGGTGGCCTGTCCTCGCACTTAAATAGGTGATCTCCTACAAGGTATCCTGCTATACCCCACTTCACAAGTGTTAGGAATCATTAAAAGTTTCCCCAACCTTAACCTCAACCGTTTGAGGATCGTTAAAGGTTTGGAAGCTTAACCTTTACCCATCATGCAGGTAGCACTTTAATTTCTATCGCGGGAACAACTTTGGATTCATGTTTTCCTACAGAAATCATCATCCGAAGTGCTCTTGCTTCCACCGAAGCGCTCAACTGAACCTTTTTACAGCTTAGTTTTCCCATTGAACCAAATTCTTGGGATCTCCAATCAGTATGGTTGGGTTTCCACCGCAAAGGTTCGTATTGTTTGTGTTTTAAGCCCATTCCTCTAGACAGGCAGAACACTTGATCTTCGGGTAGTCCCTTAGTTAAAAAGGTCCGCTATATCCTTTGATTAGTAATCAAGGAAGTGGCACCCGTGATGATCAATTGCCATACGGTCTTATGTCTCAGACAAATCCTGACAGTGTATAATTGCTGAAGGTACATGTTTCTCCCAATAAGGGACGTCCTCTAAGGAGTCGTGAAGTTACTCAACTTCTTTCATGCTTTGTAAAAAATGATAAACTCCGATCCCATCATGAATCGGCCGATGCAAGTTTGCTTAGAGGATTTTCCAAGACCCACCATACATATTTACTTGTGGCTTTGGTGTTCTTCACATCTGATGTCCAATTTGCATCATTGTGTTCTCCCAGAACCTCTGGATATCCAGAATACCATAATCCGTAGATAAGCAAATATTTCAGATATCGTCATATCCGACTTAACACATTATATTGATCATTTATTAAAATCATCAGTGAACCTTAGTTCAACTGATCTGCTTTGTAGGCCGATACCAGGTCGGTTGTAGTGTGTAACATATTGAACTACATGTGATCTGCGCATATCGCTCCTTGTATATGGGTGCACCATGATTTCAATCAGTTATATGATTCATATCCATTGGTGGTTTCAACGAGACTGTCAACTATCTCATAACTGAGTTTGGATTTAACCAGTCCGTTAGATGTTTTAGAAATCCAATTCCTAAGATGTCATCTGTGATACCCATATCTTTTGTTTCAATATAATTTCCACTCTCAGACTGTTGGTTTTCCAACTGTTAGCTTTCTAACTTCAGAGTCAATGTTTCTGTGATCAGATTCATTGTTTCTGTTTTATCTGAAACTTCCAGGACCAAAATATAAACATTTCAGGGACCAAAATGAAAGTTCAGGAAGAAGCCCAACAGTCCAGCAAACCAACTCTGATTCTCTCCTTCCAACTCTCCGGTTAGTAAGGCTGTTTCAACATCCATGTCACGCAAGACTGCAATGGCCTTGGATGTTAAGCTATTCACAGGGAAGCACGTGTACAAGTAGCCGAGGCCTTATACTTTTCAGTAGATCCATCTACTTTGTACTCACTTTTGAGTATCCTTTTTCACAACCCAAATTTTCTTTTTCCGGAGGAAGATCAACCATTACACAAGTATGGTTCTATATGATGAAATCTATTTCTCTTTGTAGCTTCTTTTCAAAGCAGCACTTTTGGAGATGACAATTATTTGTTAATTGTCCATGGTTCATTCTCAACCATACAAGCTAGAAGGCCTGGAACAAGTCTTTGTCCCCTCTTTGCTCTGTCTCGGTTCAACATCTAGAATCCCTGAGTTCTGTAGATCTGGAATATTAAGTTTCAGATAGACAGCAACTTCCGAGTCCTATAGATACGAAACATCTAGTTCTGGATAGTCAGGCCCTCGCGGGTTCTTGTTAACCTCGAGCAATTACTCCTTTTTCCTTTTCAAGGAAAGTTATCTTCAAAGAATTCAGCATTCTTTGACGCCAAGAGGCGATAAGCACTACTGTTATTTGCAGATCCAGTGGATATGCAATTTACAGTCTTAGGTCCAACTTGACCTATTTCGGTATTCCAACTTCTACCAAACCACCCCATATCACAACATATGTATGTGAGATCCTTTCCATGTCTCACACGGAGGGTTATCCTTATCCTTATGCGGAGTTCTATTGAGAATCGCATTAGCGGTAAGAATCGCCTTGCCCTACATAATTTGGGCGTACGGCTTTGCGCTTGGCTAACACCGTTAGACTGAGATGAGTAATGAGCAGTTGTTTAATGAATGATGCTTTATATTCTCCCCCTCTATCACTACGAATTCCTCAATCCGTAGGCTTAGTTGATTTTCAAATTCTGCTTTGTAGCGCTTATCCACTTCAACAACTTCATCTTTGCTTTTCAACAAACAAATGATACAATATGTTGTACCATCATCAATGAAGGTCACAACGTACTTGTCTCCCCCCTCTATTTTGTATAAACTTCAAATCACCCAAGTAGGTGTGACTAAGTTCTAGAGGAGCGGTGCTTCTTTCGCTATTCCTTTGACGGAATTTGGAAAGGTGATTTTGCCTCTTCGCCTACCTCACATTTATTTTGATGGTTTATGTCGACTGAAGACAACAATCTCAACTTCGTTAGCTTTTGAATAATTTTCTATTTAACGTGTCTTAATCTATGATGGCATAGATGCACGGATTACAAATATATCATTCATTTGGCTACAGATATACTGTACCATTCTTAGTTTTTATAGACCTGTTGGACTAGTCTCAAAACAACTTGACCAACAACGTCCCTTAACCATGTTTTGGACATGTATCACCTCATTTTAGAGTGATCTCATTCCCTGAGGTCCCATTGGGGACAGTCTTTCCAACCCCTTCTACTTTAGAGGTGGCGTTGCTTCATATGAACAACCTCTTGCCCGTGGTTAGGGCATAGCCGGATCATATGTGATCTGGATACTTTGGCCCACTCTAGTTGCTTTGGCAGACTGAGTGTCCAATTTCTTTTCTGCCTTTCTTTAGGCCTTCTGATCATTTAAGACCTGGAAACTCTGGCCCTCTACACTAGGTGTCTATTACTTTTCCTATGAAATGAATTCTGGCCCCACTCCAGTCGCCCGTAGGATTTGTATGACTGAGTGTCTAATATCATCCTATCAAAGGAATTTTGGGCCCACTCCAGTCCCCCGGAGGCTTTGTATGACTGAGTGTCCAATATCATCCTATCAAAATAATTTTGGCCCCACTCCATTCGCCCGGAGGCTTTGTATGACTGAGTGTCCAATATCATCCTATGAAGGATCTTCTGCCAAATAGTGTGACAGGCTCAACGTCTTTAGCTTTTAGTCTTCTTCCGTTATGGTTGGTGCCTAGACAATTCTTGGCGCTTACTTAAGAGTGGTAACAGTTTTCGCATAGTTAGTGGATCTTTCTCCCTCGTATGTGCGAACATACTTTACACAATTTTAATAATTACACTTAAAAGAACGGATCTTTTTAAGTCGTTTATAAAATCCAATCTTTAAAGGGGAAAGAAGAAGAGATTAAACTTATGATTTTAAAGCATAAGGAATATACATTATTTCGTAAAACATTTTCATATTCCTCCTTACTTTAAGCCCTTTTTTTAATCAGACATAATTTAATCTTATTCTTGACAAAAGAAAGAAAAATTACTTATCCCAATTTCGGATTCTGGCCCACTTCAGTCACTTCATCGGACTAAGTGTCCATTTCCTCCTTACCATAATTCGGATCCTTTGTCTGGGACAGATAGAGACCTTCTGCTACAAGATAGAACCACATCATCAGCCTTCTCATATTGTCCCAGTTGACATCCTCAGCCTCTCGTGGGTGCTTGTTCCCACCACTCTCAAGAGTGGTGACTCCATGAACACGTTAACCTTCAATAGCATAATCATCACTATCTTCTACTAGAAAACCACAGCCATATCCAGATTTGGTCACACAACTTTTGACCGACATCTTTCGAACACTAATACAATCTTGTCTTAAACTTGTCGGATATTGTAAATCAGTACGGGAAGTAAATAAATATTACAAGTGTTCGAAAGGATAAACAAATAGGCCAATGTTCAGAACTGCCGCAAGCTTTTTGAGTCTTGAATCTTGATAACCTGAAATCAAGAAACACTAAATCTGGATTGTTACAATTGTGTGCTGAGTTGAGTGATGACACTCTGTCTTTAAGACAAGATTGCTCCGTATATATGCTTTTACGTTAATGGACAACAGTCTCCCAAGATAAAACAACACCTTAATCTCAACACTACAAAGCAAATAGGTTGAGTCTGACGAAGAAAACAAACACGAAACACCTTGCTGAAGAAATGGAAAAAGAAGGAAGAGTTTCTGTTTTCGTTCAACGTTTTTGGACTGACTTTCTCTTCTGTTTTGTCTCTGTGTATATAGTGTGTCTCTATTTCTGCTGTGTATATTTTGTGTTTTTTTCGTGTTACACAATTGAGCCAAAAGGCATCAATATATAGCATGGAGGAGGGACTCCTCAACTGCCAAAACAAGGTTGTTAATAGCCATTAGTGAGGGCTGTTAATGGCCATTAGGAAGGGCTGTTAATGGCCATTAGAGAGGCTGTTTATGACCATTGAAGGAGGGCTGATTATGGAGGAGTTAATCAACCAAGTAATGGTTGGTTAATGCACACTAATGCCCCAAAAATCAACTCCAACGGTAGACTTTCTGCCTACCGTCGTTCCCAAATTCAACTTCCCAGAAACTCTAGGGACCAAACTGTAAATATTAAGCAATTTGGGGTCCAAAGAGATAATATCAGAAAGTCCCGTGACCCGAGCCCGGACTTGACAGGCGGGCGGTGGCGGCGCGCGTGTGAGCTTAGCCTTGAACCCAAGCATATCTAGGTCCTCCCTCCTTTAAACACATGGGTTACCCCCTGGGGTCCCAAACCCTTAACCAATTTAGAGACTTATAAAGAGAGCAATTCTTCCTTTTCCCACCGATGTGGTAGATTTGTCCCACACCATATTTCCATGCCTTAAACACCTTACTTCGTGGACCAATATCTCTTTCATTTCTCAACGAAATTTGACGATTCTTGGCCCTACGATCATGTACTCACTTAGTAGATTATGCACGTGTAGAGAGACAAAGCCTCCAACATGCGGAACCCTAGTGTTTAATTCATTAAATATGGGTGGACGCACCTCCCCACCAAATGCAAATTTTCAACAGAAACCCCAAATTTCTCCTCCCAAAAATCTATTCACTCATCTTCCCCCATCCCCCAACAATGCATTGTTTTTGTTCTGAAATTTATGCCTTTTGGAGTTCAATTGTTTCTAGATTTTTGGCTAATATTGAATGAGTGGGCGGGAGAGAGGTGGTCGTCAGCCGGTGGTGAACTCTAGGCGACGCATCTGTGGTCGTGAAGGAGAGGTAGTGCGACATGAAAACATGGGAGATCTTGAGTTGCTCTAATGGCTATCCGATCGGGGAGGGTGGGGTTTTTCTTTTCTTTTTTTCTTTTTGTTTTAAATGTGTTATTTAATAATTAAATATATTTAAAATAGTTTTTTCTCTTATAATTATTTTTTAACTTTTAAAAAATTAAAAAAGGAAAAAAATTGATTTGTCACGCTCTTTGTGGCAGTGTAACACATGCACCATTCCACCTCAACACTTTGTGTCTAAATGACACATTAGAAGTGGTCCTGAAGGGCTCAGATGAGTCTCAGTTGAAGGGTCTAAGTGAAATACACATACAAGTTAGAGAGTCTGTCGATGATTTCGGCATTTTATTTACTACTCCATTTGAATTAAAAAGACTGTCCAATCTATTTGTACACTCCTTAAACAAATACTAATTCCTAGGTAAAAATAGATAATTTGACTAAAATAACCCTAATCAAATATGTATTGAGATTTGGTTACCTGACACTTAATAAGGGAAAATATGAAAAAAATAAGGTTGATTTTTTCTTAATTTGATAAGTGAACATTTTTTTTAAAAAAAATAAAGGCTAAGTGAACACTTTTTTTTATCCGGAGGAAGTAATGATGAGTTTCGTGAATTAGTCTTTATTATAAATAATACAGGCATGAAAATAAGTACTTTACCGAGCCAAATTAAATAATTACACAAGTATCTCATGTTTCCAAAAAGTATGGTGGTAACTTAAGAAACAAATACGTAATAAATTATCGAAACATAAAAGCTACTATATGAATTAATTGATGGATATTTTCTAGCATTGAACCAGAACTCACTAGATCCTCCGTCTTATCCTTACAACCTTTTTAAAAAAAAAGGTCACTGTTATGATAAGAGGTATAGGCACTAACCTTAATAAGTACTTCCTCAAGTTAAAAAAGAGTGTCCACATAATTATTTGCACACTTCTTAAAAAAATATTAAATTTTAGAAAGAAATAGATAATTTGACTAAATTATTTTAATTAAATAGATATTGAAATTTGATCACTTAACACTTAATAAGAATAAATCTGAAAAAAATAATATTAATTCCTTTTTAATTTGATAAGTGAACACTCCTTTTGAACAAAAAAAAGACGGAAACTATTTTTGAACTAGAGGGAATATATTAATAGCTAAAAGATAAATACATGAAGGGATGGAATAACATGTCTATCCTCTTCCTGGACAGTAGTTTGATTAGGGCCTTCCCCTTTATAATTACAACATTGAAATGCCCTATAGCAAATGTAAGCGGGTAGTTAATAAAAGGGAAAAGTTCGAATATACTGTTCGGAATAAAATAGACCTGGCTATTAGTGATAAATGCAGAACATTAAGTTAAGGTAATTAGCAAGAATAAAAGGGAAATAGTGACACCGATAATGTTTACATAGAAATCCTTCTGAATAAGAAAAAAATTACGGGCTAAGAGGAGCAACTGATATCACTACAGTAAGGAATTTTACATTGTGTAGTCACGAGTATAAATACTCTAACAACCACTACACTCAAAAGAAATAACCCTCTTTTAATTTTTCCACCTTACTACAATATCGTTCACCTTCTATTTTTCTTCACGAACTATTTTCTTTCATAGTCTATGGACTCACTACTCTTTATGTTTTTCTCTCTTTGTTTGTGTGTTTAAAGATGATGGAGAGATCCCTATTTATAGGGATGAAAATACCATACTTGTGTCATCAGTGTCATAAGCAAATGGTATGAATTTCTAAGCCAATTTTAACAAATGTGGCTACCAAACTTTTCAACAATGTGGTTGTCAAACTTTGCCACTAGATGAAGTTTGGCCGATTGTCAACTTTGCCCAATTAGGGGCTCGACTCTACAAATCTCCCCCTCCAGTCTCATTCACCTGAAGGATGTATCTTCATCTTTTCAGATAGAGCTCATGCTAACAAGTTTTTTGCATAACTTGAACTTGTCTCTGGAAATTACATTGGTCAACATATCTGCAGGATTTTTACTCATGTGGATCTTTTTGACCTGTAATAATTCGTTCTCCACTCGGTCATGAATCCAATGATATATGATGTCAATGCGTTTTGTTCTTGCATGGTACATGAAGTTTTTGCTTAGGTCTATTGTACTCTGACTGTCATAATAGACAACACTGTCACAATAGAAAACATACTCCATTTGCTGAAATTCAAGTTCTTGAAGAAATCTCTTGAACCATATCATCTCTTTGCATGTAGCCGCAATATACACTTTGTAGATAATCATATCTGAAATGAGTAATCCTCATGCCCAAAATCTGCTAAGCATGACCCAAGTCTTTCATAGAAAAAGACTTACTCAACTGTTTCTTAAACTCGTCAATCTCGGAACCATTCCTGCCCACAATCAACATATCATCCACATATAGCAAGAGGATGGTAAAATCATCATCAGAAAATCCATGTGCGAACACACAGTGATATGAAGATGTCTTCTTATAGACTTGCTCCCCCATAACAGATTCAAACATCTTGTACCACTGTCTGGGAGCTTGCTTCAATCCATAGAGACTCTTCTTAAGTTTGCACACATAATTTTCTTTACCTTTTGTCTTGAAGCCCTCGGGTTGTTTCATATAAATCTCTTCTTCTAAGTCACCATGAAGAAAAACAGTCTTCTCATCCATTTACTCAATCTCCAAATCAAGAATAACAGTCAAACTAAGGACTGTACGAATGGAGGACATTTACACAACAAGAAAAAATATTTCGTCAAAGTCAATACCCTTCCTTTGACCAAATCCAATTTGGCTTTGTACCTGGGCTTCTAGTTGTGTTCTTTATCTTTAACTTTGAACACCCACTTATTCTTTAAATCTCTCATGCCTTTAGGCAATTTTACCATCTTATAAGTTTGGTTCTCATGCAGAGATTTCATATCATCTTGCATGGATTCAATCTATTGATCCTTGTGCTCATCTTCCACGACCTCCTCATAACATTCAGATTCTCCCCCATCAGTGAGTAATACATACTCATTAGGAGAATAACGGGAAGAAGGAATACATTGTCTAGTAGACCTCCTAAGTGGAATATCTGACCCATCCACAACTTCATGAGTAGGAGCATATACCTCATCAACAGAAGCATCGTTATCACCATCAATATCAATATGTTGATCTGGAACATGATTCTGGGCATCACCATCATCATCGAGCCCACCGATGTCATCAACGTTTGTATGAGGAACTTGATCAAGATTAACTGAACCATCAAAACTTGAAGATTTTAGCTTTTCCGCTTTGTCAATATCTTTAATGGTTTGATCCTCCACAAAGACAACATCACGACTTCTCACAACCTTCTTATCAACTAGATTATATAGCTTGTAACCAAACTTATCAAGGTCATAACCAATGAAGATGCACTGCCTTGTATTGACAACTAATTTTGACCTCTCATCTTTAGGCACATGTATAAAAGCTCTGCAATCGAATACTTTCAAATGGTCATAGAAAACATCCTTGCCATACCAAACTCTATTTGGAACATTACTTTGCAAAATAACAATAAGAGATAAGTTAATAACATGTGCATCGGTGAATAAAGCCTCACTCCAAAAGGAATTCGACAACTTTGCTTCAGAAAACAAATATCTCACTCTTTTCATCAAGGTCCTATTCATCCTCTTCGCCAAACCATTAAGCTAAGGAGTCTTAAGATGAGTCTTCTGGTGTCTGATACCTGTTGCTTGCAGTATTTGTCAAACTGTCCACAATATTCACCACCGTTATCAGTACGAATACACTTTAGTTTCTTTCATATTTCTCTTCCAACTGAAGCCTGAAAGTGCTTAAAGACACTCAACACTTGGTCTTTTATCTTCAAGATATAAACCCAAAGTTTTCTTGAACAATCATCAATAAATATAGCAAAGTAAAGTGCAACACCCAAAGTCCTTGATGTATATTAGGAAGGGTGTAAGTGTGTAAGTGGGTTGGAGTTTGGTTGTAATCGGGCTGACATGAAAATGGACTTGAAATTGAGGGTTCTCGGGTAGGTGTTTCTGCCGGCAGTGTGGTGTATTGTGGGAATTGGACAGGTAGTTTAGGGAGGAGTTGGGTTGAGGTATTTTGTGGGGGTGTTTCGGGTACGTTGAGAGTTGTGTTGGTGGTTGGGGTTCGGTGGTTGGGTGGTGGCACAGTGATAGAAACTGGATGAAATAGTAAGGTACCGGTAAGGTGTGTTATGCAGACTATTTGGGTGTTGTCGGGATGGGACATGTATGTATGTGTGGTTTCGATTAAGGACCTTTCGTGGGGATGTTTAAGAAGTATTGTGGAATGTGGTGGAGGAAAGAATATGATGGTTTGGATAAGGAATGGACACGAGTTGCTAGGTGAAATATCGGGTGCAAACCAAGTGATGATCGGTCGATATGGACAAGGATAGAGACATGAGTTTTTTAATGCTCGAGTCGAAACCAAGTGGAGTAGGCCAATTGGACAAGGACTTGACCGATATTATTTAGTACAAGCTCGAGTACAAACCCTGTGAGGGTGGCCAATAACCTTATGAAGAGTAACTGATCCACCCTAGGCTTGGGTTTGGTTGGATCATACAAGTTCCAACTTCCACTTGCACCGAGGCGGTTCCTTAAGATTGGGTTTAGTTAGATCACACAAGTTCTAACCAAACTTACACCGAAGAGAATTTTAGCTTGGGTTTAATTAGATCACACAAGTTCTAGCTAAACTTATACCAAAGGTTTGACCTACAAAAGGATCGAAGGCCCACACAAGGACCAACTAAGATAAACAACACACAAATTGAATAACTTAGCAATTGAGTAAAACTCAAATAATTTTCATAAATCAACTCTGCCTTTTTACAACATCCTTAGGGTCCTATTTATAGTAATACATGGACCTTTCTAGATGATAGATTAAAGGACAAAAACTACTTGAACCTCTCGGCCAAGTGTGGACAAGTGGAAAAAGGTTTGGGCTAACTTGGGGACCAATGATGCATGCTTCCTAGACCAATCTTGTGTGTTGACTGAATGAGAAGGGTAATTCGACCACCCCTTGATGTTCTCTAGGCCTTTCCTTTGTATCTTCATTGTATAACCATGCATGAACTAGTTAGTTCATGAATCATTTCCTTGGAGCACATGTGTTTGGAGTGCTTTGGTGAGTAGTTTCGGCCAACTCTTCACCTTTCCTTAGCCAATCTTGATGTCTCCCAAGTAGCCAAGTTCATGAATGATTTGTCCCTTTGGAAGCCACATTTTCTAGATGATTCCTCATCCTTGTCACCTTATCCATTCTCGGCCAAGTCACCTTTGGAGGAAGCTCTCAGCTTTGTCACCCTTTTTCTTACATGATGCATTGATTATGTCTTAAGGGGAACTAGGGGTTATTACATAGTTTATTGTGTCCTAAGAAAACTATTAACTAATCTAGGAATTAAACTAAGTTAAAAGAAAACAACACGGTCTCAGCCAAGGCCAACAAGAAGGCCAAAAATAAATGTATCTCCTAGTATCTTCAAGTGATGGTTTCAATCCCATTCCAAATTCCATACCATGTTAGGCATTTAAGTGTAGATTGACGGGTTATCGTTGGCACTCTTAGTAAATCACCATTCGACTTAGGTGGAGAGTTTAGGTCCGCGGGCTTTCTTGCATCAACCCTTGTATTCATAGGACCACATAAATCTAAATGCACCAACTCAAGTAACTCTGTCTTTCTTGAATGAGGATGAGACTTGAAAGAGACTTTATTTTATTTCTCAGCCAAGCAGTGCTCACACTTTTCTAATTTAGCACTTTCGAAATTTGACAATAATATTTTCTTAGCCAGGACATTGAGTCATTTCTCACTGATGTGGCTAAGCCTCTTGTGCCATAACGTTGAAGATATATCTCTCTCAACTACATTCACTATGTTAGAACAAATAGAAGTTGTAGTCCAGTATAGACCATGGCACTTTGTACCAAGAGCCACAATCAAGGAACCTTTAGTGAGTTTCCATTTTTCTGCACCATTGGTACTAACATAACCTTCATCATCCAAAACACCAACATATATCAAGTGCAAACAAACATCATGTGCATGCTTCACATTTTTCAAAACTAGTTTAGTTCTAATACAAGTTTCCAAACAAATTATTCCAATACCAGCCACCCTAGAGATAGTCTCATTACCCATACTCAAGGTTCCAAAATCATTTGGAGTATAGGATGAGAAAAAAATCCTTCCTTGATGTCACATGAGATGCGACACCATTTGTCACACCCCAAATTAGGGAAGAAAGGGTGTGTGGCTGACACCTGGTACCATACTAGCCCGAGCATACCATTATGAAACCAGACCCCTGTACATATCGAACTTCCGGCCGATAAGGCCGTGCTGGAATATGAACCAAATAACATCACAATAACAGGGCCGATAAGGCTACAACCTATAATATAAGAGCAATATCCAAGCTCTGAAGATAAATAAGGAGGGGTCAACCCGACATCTATATAAACAAGGCCACAACACAAGCTAACAAAAGACAACCAGGCTGACAAGGCCATACATCACAACTGAACATACTACACAAGTCTACGAGCCTCTACGAGTAACTGAACTATCATATGGTTGGGACAGGACCCCAACCTATCCGTTATCTACTAATGTACATAAGATATAACCTCATCATCTGACTAGGAAGGTCCAGAAGAAGTGAAACATACCAATTGATGGTTGAGACTTAACAACTCTTACTATGAGGGTCTGTCTGGCCCCTATCTAAATCTTGCAACATGAAATGCAATGCTCCCGACAAAAGATATATCAATACGAAAGAATGTACCAGTATGTAAAGCATGAATAACAATATGAAAGCATAAGATGTAAAATGGGGCATAAAAAGTAACTTGATACTCTGACTACCCGTGTGCCACTTAGGGCGAACAATGAAACTGTGTTGAAACCTCTATATGTAAGTTTTATTATATAATATGCCCTCGATTATGGCCTGAGGGGTGTTACCTGGTACTACCCTAAGGTAATGCTCTGAGGTGTATGTATTGATGCACATATAAGTGTCTACATCTGGTTATAGACTGGGGTGTTTAAATATAGTGCTTTCCTAAAGTAATAGTTTGAGGTATGTGTATGGATGCATCCATAAATTCCTGCCCTCCGGTTATAGACCGGGGTGTGTATAATATACATGTACAACTGCCCACAGGCTATTTGCTCGGTGGTGTGAATAATATATATATATATATATATATATATATTACTTTCCATCGATGATAGTTTGGTGGTGTGAATAATATACTATTGTAGTAATGGCACTTGTGGCCTCTTTAAAACTCATAACGCTTTGACCTTACTTTGAAACAACCCTTGGCCGACTCTATGTTTAACTCTTTGGAACCCTATTTTAGAGGTCTATGGAATTCAGAGACAATCAAGATATATATAATGCAATAATGAGACATGAAAGTATTTTCAACGAGGGACAAATGACATGTGAATAGAACTCTTCTTTTGAAGTTAACAATGGCGTTTAGCCTTTAGCTCTTATACGGTCCTTTTTTTTTCCTTAAGGCAATAAGTTGTCAATACCCAAGATTATGACTTAAGAAGCTCCATCAAGGAGGTGTATGGTCTCAACTTAGACAACCAAAAGAGCCAAGATAATGAGACACGATATCGATATGGGAATGTACTCTCGACAAGAATCATGTAAACATGGATTTTGTATATGTTAATCAATGATTCTTTTGGAAATCGATACATGTTTCTAGTGATTTGTGCTTTAGAAAAAGAGTTTAGCCTTACATACATGCGTTGCTTTGCTAGCCATGTCTTGTAAACTCCCGAGAGCTTTACGAAAGATTAGAAGTCAATTGGATCAAATGAGGTGATCTCGGCATAAGTTGGCTAAAATTAGACTATACGCTAAGTGTTTCGCCCCACGGAAGCTGATCCACTTTGCGGACCGAGCCACGGACTAAGGCCTCTATTTCACCACTACCCTGCCACCATTTGTAGTGGGAAATGTGGCAGCAGATGAGCCCACCGCAGATGAGTCCACTACGGTGGTAGGGTGTATATAAGGCCCAAAAGTTAGACAACTCATTTCTCATTACGTTTTTTTGGGTTGTGACACCACTGTCCATAACCTAGCTTGACTCATCATAAGCAATATTTATCAAATTTGCATCAAGGACAATAATAAGATTGTAACCTTCAGAAATTTTGGACAATGATTTGAGCACCTAAGCATAATAAGTAGACTCGGGCTTCGGGGATTTTATGTGATATCACGTATGCTAATAAAGAGACTAGAATATAAAAGAATTAGACTCCGAAATAATTTTGGACGTAACAAATGTGACGACGGGGATCAATAATAAATTTGGAGTATGCACAAAGAGGTTATGGACTAGTGTCATATTACAAGAATTATGACATTGAGTATACGAATGTTTTATGAGTTATTAGGATTTAAATGAAGTGGGATCTAGAGTTAATTATGTGTGTAATTGATTAATTACGGGGTGATTAATTATTAATGGAGGGACATTATTTGGTGGAATTGGACGTGTAGCCTTAAGATTAAATTACCTAAATGACTAAGGGTTATAATGTGTTAGGTGGCAGTTCGTGGAGCAACATTTCAATTAGGATATATAAGTGATTTGTGTCCCTTTAGGATGAGATAGCTTAGAATGGCGAGAAATGAGGCAGCAACAAGAGAATTTGGAATTTCTCTTAAGGGTGGTTGCCTTGCCTATGATTCTCCATTTCTTTTTATCAAATGTTCGAAACAGATCCCTTAATCCATTTCATTTTTGACGAATACATTTCATATTTTCAACCAAGGTTATCTCATTATTCAAAGCCTTGGCCTTTGATGATGCAATCTTCTCGTTCTCTTTTGCCAGTTCGAGTTCCTACCAAGGTATGTTAAGACAAAATACTTCTTTCTTTTAACATGTTCCATGTAACAAAATAGAACCGTGATATTGTTCCATAATTTATTCTACTCCTAGTAGCTAAGAATATTCATGTTATTGATTCCTATGCTAAAAGCATGTCTAAATATATTTCTAGGTCCGTATTTAATTAAGATTAGGTGTTGGACGTACGAATGGCGATACCCGGCGGGTGGGATCCGGGTGCCCGTCCGGCCCTCCGATTTGGGTCGTGACAAAGATCTTCTATAGTGACGGTGCCACATAATTTCCATCTTCTTTATTTTCCTCCTTCTCTCTGTTCTCCTTCTTCAATATCCAACAGAACTTCTTTGTGTGCCCTTTCTTCCCACAATGATAGCACTCAATATCTTTAAGTCTGTCTCTAGATTTACTTCTATTATGTTATTTGTTTTAAAAACCACGATTCTTGCTTCTCCCCCTAGAGTCAATCACTAAGACATCTGACGATGAGGAACCCTGAGAGTATCTTCTCATTTCTTCATTTAAAACACTAATCTTGGAAATATCCATAGAGATCACACCATCCAGAGCAGAATTTGAAAATGAAGTTCTAAAAGTTTCCCAAGAATCTGGTAGGGAACCAAGTAGAAACAAACCTTGAATTTTTTCATCAAATTTAATGTCCTTAGCAGATAACTGGTTCATGATCCCCTAAATTTTATTCAGATGATCTGTCATCGGAGAACCATCAATGTATTTTAAATCCAACATCTGCTTAATCAAGAATATCTTATTATTTTCAATCTTCCGAGCATACAAGCTTTCAAGCTACCCCGATAGGGTCCGAGCATGTGTCTCTCCAGAAATATGATTCAACACATTATCGTCAATCCAATGTCTAATAAATCCACAAACTTGTCTGTTAACATATTTCACTCTTCATCTAATTTATTACCAGGCTTTTTAGTGGCAAAAACTGGTTTATAAAAATTCTTCACATAGAGTAAATCTTTGATTTAACCCTTCCAAATTGCATAATTGACACCACTCAAAATAACCATTCTACTAGTGTTAGCTTCCAACATTTATCACAAATACATACTATTTATTAGCAGGAGACCAAAGTAATTATTTTCTGATGTGGAAGTTCATACCGTGCCGCAACTACAAAGCATACTCAGACAGAACCTTCGCTCTGATCCTACTTGTTGGGAATAAAATAGACTCGCAAAAATAATATTCACATTATTTGTGATAAAATTAGAACACTAAATTATGGTTAAATAGCAATAATGACACCAATTTTTTTTACGTGGAAACCCTTCTGAATAAGGGAAAAATCACTGGCCAAGAGGAGTAAGTGATATCACTATAGTAAGGAATTTTGCACTATGTAGTTGGTGTGCTGAATAATTACAACGCATTTGATACCAATTTCATGGATTATTGTTGTCCTTTATGCATTTATAATATATGTTTCTTATGTTATTTTAATTTTTGTAGGATTTTTGCATTGGACATCAAAAGTGAAAAAATATGTTGAAACATGGACAAAAGTGCTAAAAAGGAAGAACTGCTGAGAAGACCACTTTTGTGGACCGCAGAACCAGACTGCGGACGATAGAATGGTAGGCCGATTCACAGAAATAGACAGTGAGAAGAAGACTCTGGAGCCCCGAAATGCGACATATTCTGCAGTCCACACTTCCATTCTGTGGACCGTAATCCGGTCTGTGAACTATTGCCCCAGTTCAAGTCCAGCTCAGATTGCGAAGTCTCACGACACTTCTGTGGACCACAGTTCAGTTATGCGGACCGCAGTTCCAGATGATCTAAACCAAGACCCACTCTACAAACTCTAATCTTATTTCGCGGATCGCAAAATAGTTCCGTGGTCCCTTATGTGATTGTAGAATGGCAGGCGGTGACATTTTTATAAATACTTGAAGTCTAACAATTGGGTCCCTATATATAGTTGTCTAGGGTTTTGTGATTTAAAACCTTGATACCTACCTAGCTAGCCACTTTTAATTTTTTGTTTCTTGTCTTGAGGAGACAAGAACTACTATTCATCTTTAGTTCTATTTGTTTCAAGAATCTTGTGTCATTTTTAGTCCATATTGTAGAAGACAAGTTCCACTATTTATACAAAATCATTGTAAGCATTCTTTTATGTTCATTATGTCCTTTTGCATTTAATGATTTATGTTGTATTTATTGCTTAACATGAGTGGCTAGAACTTAGGTTGGGGTTGTGACAAAATAATGGAATGTGGTAGTTGGGTAGGTTATAAATATTAAATGGATGTGATAATGTGGCATTTAACTATCTCTCATCCTTAATGTTTAATGGTTGGTTGCAAACACCCCTTTAATACATATTGTCTCTAGTCAAACTTGAAAAAGGAGACTAGAGTCTAGAAAATGGGAAAGTTAATTAGGACTCGAGGCTTTAAACCCCATTTAAAGATTCCCAACTTTAATTAGAAGAGAATCAACTAAGGGCAATAATGGGTGTTCATATATGTCACACTTTAGAGATTGAGAAAGCCTAAAGTGAAATTAGGTGGGTCAATTGAGAAATCCCCACCAAGATATTAGTCCCCATTGCTCATACCTCACTTAAGCAAAACCCAACATCACATCCATGCATTAAGTCACAACCCTAGCATTCCAACTTACTTGATACATTAATTATTAATTGACGTGATTAATTGAATAGCTAAAATAAACAAACAAATAAACTTGGTTATCATAGAAGTAAAGTAATTAGTAAAGCGATGATACAAAGCGAATAGAGTAATTTCTCATCGTATTCCTTATGGGATTTAACTCCAACCTAGTTGGGTTACTATATTTGACAATGACCGCGTTATACCATTTAAAGGTGTAATTTGGGCGAGATCAAATTTTGGCGCCGTTGCCGAGGAATACGGTCTTGAAATTTCTTATTTGTTGTATTATTACTTTCCTAAAAGCATTATTTCCAAATTTATGTATACTTGTTGTTTTTATGGTGTAGGTGTTATGGCGGAGTTGTCCGATGACAAGTGAAACGTAGAGATGGCCACATTTGCTATTTCCATCTGGCCACTCTAAATTTCGGGGAATGCGAGTTTCCACATAACCTCCACCATGCTCCATATGCTCAACAACAAGGGCCTATTTGGAGGATCGACATCCGACGACCTGAATAGGCATTTGAGGAACTTCAACGCGGTGTGCTTCACCTTCCTTTATCCTAACATGTCCGTAGAAGTCGTGAAGCTAAGGCTCTTTCTCTTCTCCCTATGGGAGATGCCACTATTTGGTTGGATGACTTGCCTTCTAAGTCCATCACTACATAGACCGAGTTCGTGGAGGCATTCCTTGAGAGGTTTTTCCTGCCGGCTCACATGTTCCAACTCTGAGATGAGATATTGACCTTCCGTCAATTATCGGGTGAAGCCTTGAATGAGGCATGGCTAAGGTTAAAAAAAGCTCAAACAATGTTACAACTATGGGTTGTGCGATGATGTATTGCTCCAAACGTTCTATCGGGCGCTTGATTCAGTCAACAAGTCGATGACCAACAATATAGCGGAAGGTGCCTTGATGGATAATTCATTTACTGTGGTGAGTGAGCTTCTTGATAAGCTAACAAATACTAAGCATGCTTGGCACATAAGAGCATCGAAGGTAGTTGGGGGAGGTTCCTCAAAAGTCTTGTGTAGAGAGACATTGAAGAAGGAGAAATAGAGGAACGAGACTATGTCGCAATTAATGACTCAAATAGAGGTCCTTACTAAGTATGTGATGGAGTAGGGACCAAGATAGTGAATGCGGTTACTAGCATGGGTCCTAAACAAGGTACAACCGAGATGATACCCTATGATCATGAAGGGTACAATGAAAATGAGAAAGATGTGACCTTTGTGAACAATATGCAAGGGCGATTGGGGGGGGGGGGGGGGGTTCCACCCTAATTACCAAGTATTGAGCCAACCGTGGTGATCTAGCAATCAAGGTTGGAAAAATGACCAAGGCAGCCCAAATTGGAAAGAGAGGAATGAATGGGGTAGAGAAATAGTAAAAACAATGGGTACCAAAATCGGAGCTCCAACCCTTATGTTCCACCTAAGGGGCAAGTATACCAACAACCTACCCAACCTCATCCTTACCAAAATCGTGAGTCTACTAGCGATCCCGCTAGTTTAAGCTTGAAGAAATGTTGTCTAAGGTGTTGAAAAATCAAGACAAGTCCGAGTCCAACATAAAGGAGCTCAATAACCTTATATCAGTGATTCAACATCTATCAAGCAACTAGAAAGTCAATTGGGACAAATCGATTCTATACTAAACCCAAGGCTAAAGGGGACCATTCCTAGCGATACAGTGGTGAATCTAAGAAATGAAGGGGAGGGGTGTCTCGTTGTCTAGCTATCTCTACTAGAAGTGGGAAAATGTTGAAGGAGATGAAGATATCGATGGATGTGATTGATTGCGATTGAAAAGCCGTAGAAGAGTGATGACAATATGGTAGATGATTTTGTCTTGATTGAAGAAAAGATTATTAAGAAAGAAAAGGTAATTGGAGATGAAGAAATGAATGACAAAGAAGAGGAGGCTCCAAAAGCCTATTCCAAGGCCTCCTCCTTCCTTTCCACAAATATTTGCCTAGAGAATTGAAGATGGAAAGTTCAACAAGTTCTTGGAGATACTAAATCAACTATCAGTTAATATTCCACTTGTTGAAGCCTAGGAACAAATGCCGGGGTATGACAAATTTATGAATGATTTGATAACAAAGAAGAGAAGGGTGAGTTTTGAGATGGTGGATGTTATGCACCAATATAGCGCCATCATTTTTAGCTCCATTGTGAAAAAGCAATAGGATCCCGGTGCTTTCACCATTTCGTGCACCATTGGAGTGTACCAATTCATAAAGGCACTTTGTGACCTTGGAGCAAACATCAATTTGATGTCATTCACTATTTCCAAAAAGTTAGGATGGGCAATCCCTGACCTACAAGTATGAGGTTGCTCATGGTGGATAGGATGGTGAAGAGACCAATAGGGATCATATATGATGTGCTTGTGAAAGTTAATAAGTTTATCTT
Organism: Anisodus tanguticus; assembly: GCA_034509755.1. Classification (NCBI taxonomy): domain Eukaryota; kingdom Viridiplantae; phylum Streptophyta; class Magnoliopsida; order Solanales; family Solanaceae; genus Anisodus; species Anisodus tanguticus. Next base: position 41,356,005 of record CM067540.1, on the reverse strand, counting down.
CTCCACTGACTTCGTGGTATTGGATTGTGTGGTTGACTATAATGTTCCATTATTTTTAGGATGATCATTTTTAGCGAAAGGGAGAGAAATTTATGATGTGGAGAGTGGATAATTGAAGTTCCGTATGAATGATGAAGAAGTTACCTTCTATGTGTGCAAATCTATGAAACAATTGATGGATATGGGGGTAATTTCGGTGATTGATGATGAGGTAGAGTTGAATACTGATATTGATGGAATTGAAGGGGCCTTGATGGCGGTGTTGTTGAACCATGATGATGAGGTAGTTGAGGGAATTATGGAGATAATGCTTGCACTTGAGGGCCAAGAGTCCTATTCTTATGCTCCTAGGCGTTTGGCCTTGGACTTAGAAAATCGTGGGGTCCCTCATCTCAAGCCTCCTATTAAGAAACCGCCAACCCTTGAGCTTAAGCCACTTCCAAGTCATTTGGAGTACAAGTTCCTTGGGCCAAATGACTCTTTGCCGGTTATTATCCCATCAAAGCTCAATGAAAGCCAAGTGGAAGCTCTATTGTCTATCTTGAGAACTTACAAACGGGCAATCAAGTGGACTATTGTGGACATCTGAGGGATAAGTCCGGGTGTGTATACTCATTAAATTCATCTTGAAAGAGAATAGTACATTGACTGTTGAACATAAAAGAAGGTTAAATCCTTAAATGTACGAAGTTGTCAAGAAAGAGATCATTACGTGGTTAGACGTCGGGGTTGTGTACCCTGTTTCTGATAGTGCATAGGTGAGTCCCATAAAATACATGCCAAAGAAAGGAGGGATCACGATTGTCCCTAATGATAAAAATAAGTTGGTACCTACGAGGACGGTAACTGGATGGAGGGTTCGCATTGACTACCAGAAGCTAAATAGTGCTACAAGAAATTATCATTTCCCATACCTTTTATTGATCAAATGCTTAATAGGTTGGCGGAAAAAGCTTATTATTGCTTCTTGGACAAGTACTCGGGCTACAATCAAATTCAAATAGCCCCAAAAGACCAAGAAAAGATGACCTTCACTTTTCCATATGATACATTTACTTTTTGAATGATGCCTTTTGGTGTTTGCGCCACCTTCTAACATTGCATGATGGCTATTTTTGATGATTTAGTGGAAGATGTTATGGAGGTATTCATGGATGACTTCTCCGTGGTTGGGGACTCTTTTAAAATTTGCTTGGACAATCTCTCTCTAGTATTGAAAATATGTGAAGAGACTAATTTGGTCTTGAATTTGGAGAAGTGTCACTTCATGGTAATCCTTGATCACAAAATCTACAAGGAAGGTATTGAAGTAGATAAGGCCAAAATCGAAGTGATAGCCAAGTTACCTCATCCAATAACCATCAAGGGTATCCGAAGTTTCATGGGGCATGCCAGGATTTATAGAAGATTCATCAAGAATTTTTTGAAGATCACTAGCCTAATGTGCAAGCTCCTAGAAAATGATGCTAAGTTTGAGTTCAATGAAGCATGCCTCAAAGAATATGAGGACTTGAAAGAAAAGTTGGTTTCATCTCCAATTATTGTGACTCCAAATTTGGATCTTCCATTTGAATTGATGTGTGATGCAAGTGGTGTAGCTATTGGAGCTATGTTGGGTCAAAGACATGGAAAAATCCTTCACCCAATTTACTATACAAGTAGATCACTCAATGAAGCTCAAAAGAACTATACGGTGATGGAGAAAGAATGTTTCGCCATTGTATTTGCATTTGAGAAGTTTAGGTCTTACCTATGGGGTTCTAAAGTGGTGGTATATTTCGATCATGTAGGCCTCTGATAATTTATGGCAAAGAAGGACGCAAAGCCATGCTTGATTAGGTGGGTACCCATTCTACAAGAGTTTGATTTTGAGATAAAAGATTGGAAGGGTTGTGAGAACCATGTAGCGGACCATTTGTTAAGAATTAAAGAGGTCGAAAGGCCAAAGAATGAATTAGAGATCAATGATGCCTTTTCGGATGATCAAGTCTTTGCATCATCTTAAGATCGCATCCCTTAGTATGTCAATTTCGCAAACTATTTGGTAAGTGGAATCATGCAAGATCATCTAAATTCTCATAAAAAGAAGAAATTCTTGAGAGAGTCCCGATATAACTATTGTGATGAATCTTATCTCTTTCATATTTGTGTCGACAATATGATTCGAAGATGTGTGTCCGAAGTTGAAACTTTGCCTATTATGGAAGCATGTCATACTTCAGCAGTTGGGGCTCATCATGCTAGTCAATGCATTTCCTCCAAAATTCTTCAAAGTATATTTTATTTTCTAACAATATACAAGGATTCCCATGAGTTTGTGAATCATTGTGACCAATATGAAAGGGAAGGTAATCTCTCTAGAAGGCATGTGTTGCCTATGTCTCCTATCTTTGAGGTGGAATTGTTTGACATGGGGGGAATCAATTTCATGAGGCCATTCATGAGTTTAATTGGCAACAAATATATACTCGTGGCGGTTGATTATATGTCCAGGTGGGTTGAAGCCGTAGCCCTTTCAAATAATAAAGGGAAGAGTGTCACCGCGTTCCTCAAAAAGAATATTTTCACTCGGTTTGGGACCCCTAGAGCTATCATAAGGGATAGAGGCTCTCACTTTTTCAATAGAGTGTTTGTTTCACTACTTGAGAAATAAAGGTAAAGCATAAGGTATAAATCCTTACCACCCCCAAGCAAGTGGTCAAGTGGAAGTTCAACCGGGAGATCAAGAGTATTTTGACAAAGACGGTGAATCTCATGAGGATGGATTGGTCAAAAAATCTAGATGATGCTTTATGCGCATATAAAACAGCATACAAGTCTTCTATTGATATATCACCGTACAAGTTGGTATTTGACAATGTATGTCATCTTCCGATAGAGGTACAATACAAGACACTATGGGCATTAAAGAAACTTAATGTTGATTGGGAGAATGCTTCGCGGTTAAGGGTGGATCAACTCAATAAGATGGATGAGTTATGTCTCCAAGCTTATGAAAGTTCTATTCTTCACAAGGAGAGGATGAAGTTCTTCCATGACAAGAGGATTTTAAAGTGGAAATCTTCACCCGGGGACTTGGTCTTGCTCTACAATTCTTCACTGAAGTTGTTCCCTGGAAAGTTGAAGTCAAGATGGTCTGACCCTTTCAAAGTGATGAAGGTCTTCTCGTATGGTGCCATTGAATTAGAGAGAAAAACCTATCATCTTTTCAAAGTGAACGACCAAAGAGTCAAGCATTATTTAGGAAGTGTTGATGATCATAGAGTGAACACAATCATCAGTCTCCATGAACCTTGAAGAAATGTGGTAACATTCATCGTGCCGCGACGTTAAATCAAGTGCTAATGGGAGGCAACCCAATATTTTAGTTTGTTTTCTTATTCACTTGTGTATTTTTATAGTTTGCTAAGTGTGTAGGATCTGGAAACACAGGCAAAATGGGGAGAAAATATGGAAAGATGTGCAAAACAAATTGACAGAAGAAGAGAGACCATTGTGCAACCTCTTCTGTGGACCACAGTCATGGTCTTCGGACTACACAATAGATCGCAAAACTCCACAAGTAGTTTGAAAAATGGGACTCAGAAAAATGAGGAACTGTGACCACAACTACGACTCGCATTCCTGAACTGCGGACCACACTTCGGTCAGCAAAATTACATAGTGTACTTGGGAGTTTGGGCAAAATTGCAGAGAAATAGACCCTATTATAGACCACAGTTCAGCTCTGCGATCGGTTTGGCGATCAAAAAATAAATGCCACATTAGCTAGGTCAAAACAAAGATAAGTGGGCCGCAGTCCAGTTCTGCGGACCACAGATCGGAACTGCGATCCGACTCTGACCGCAAAAAGGGTGTAAGGTATAAAATGGCTTTTTATCCCCAATCTTCTCACTCTCTCTTTTGCGCTCATGTTAACCCTTAAATACTCCATCTTCTCTCTCAATTGTTAAACTCCCTTGCACGCACATCCCTCTCGCACAAGATCCACCTCACCTCACATCCCATCCCTCGTCTCTCAATCGCACAATAGGTATGCTTCGCCTCTCTCTTTTCCTTTTTCTCACAAAAATAGGTAAAAAGGGTGGTGTTACTCATGAAATTAACTTGTGGGGTTTGTATAATGATTGTGTGATGTTCATGGGTGACCCATACAACTCTTAGGTTGTATGATTGTCCTTTGTTTCCCTATTTACCCCTATTGATTAGAAATCGTAAAGAATGTGAATTTATACTTGTTGGAATTTTGTGAAATTGAGTGCATATAAGGGTTAGGCTTGGATTTAATTGCATTATTCTTGAATTTAGGTCATCGATTTTTGTGGAAAGTCTGTGAATTGATCGTCATTGAGAAAATTGCCTAAGCATGCCTATAAATGTTGAAATTGTCTAAATTGAAGTTGTAAGGAAGTCAGAGTACTTACGAGCGCTGATTGTAAGCATGAATTAGGTTGTTTGTATGTTTGTATGTATGTTGTCCTGATATGGTGTGGCAACACCGAATTTTTAAAAATCGAGGCAGAATCCCTAAAAATAACCCAAAATGCATCGACTGAGGCCCTTTTGCGAGCCGCAGAATAGTTCTATGAACCGTAGAAAGGCACCCCAATATGAAAAATTACCCAATAAATCATGAAAATTGAAAGGAAATTTTGCGATGCCTTTTGCGGGCAATAAAATGGTTCCGCGACTCACAAAATAGGCTGCAGAATTGCCTGGTGACTTTGAAATTTTGGGGCAAAAGCGCGATCTTAGTATGCATACCACAGTCTGGGTTTGCGACGTCAGAAACCTAGATTGCCGTCCCGCAGACCAGGTGTGCAATCACTGAAGTTGTTTCCAAAATTCTATATTTGTTCTTTCTTTTTCAATTTGTAGTATAACTTCTTATTTGTGTTGCATGTTTTATTCTTGCAATTACTTTATGAAAAACACAAAAATATTTTACTTTGCTTTTCATAGCATAGTCCAAGACTCATCATGTCTCTTGTTTGTAGATATGACTCCAAACAAAACGCAAGCACAAAAGGGTATCACCATCAATTTCCTGGCACAACTGGCTAGATACTTGAGGATACTGCGGCCAGATTGATACCCCAAAATCAAGGCAAGCCAACAGTACGAACTCACAAGGCAACCGCCGGGCTAGGCAACAAAAGAAAGCGCCCTAACACCATTGTTTATAGTGACGAGGGGTCACAAACCTCCCATACCGTAGCACATTCATCCTTCCAGTATGATGAAGGGGATGTAGCGGAGAAGGTTGCCCGAGCGGCTGAGTTAAGGAAAAATAGGGCACAAAAGGTCAAGCGGTTCGGTGTGAAGGGGTCCAAAAAATACTATTAAAAGAGAAAGGATCAGACCTTTATTGAGGAGAAATGAATTTCCATGCATGACTTGAGTTACCAGTTCTCGAGAGTTTGGGATTTGATAGTTTTGGGTGGCAATGTTTTCTTGATCCATTGCCTTAATATAATGAAAAATTGTTCTGTGATTTCTACGCTTCCTATGATGCCACCGTGCCCAAGAACACAATGGGGAAACCAAAGGCATTGCTAAAGGAGGTAGAGATTCGTGGGGTTACAGTTCCTTATGGTAGCTCCGCTATTAACAAAGCTATTCATCTTAGCCTCGAGCGTGATCACAATGAGTTTGCTATCAAAATCATAGGCCAGTTAGATGATGAGCGCCATGGGCAGCCACTATTGTGACCACTGAGACCCTAGAATGGATAGCCGCGGGCAAGAAGATATACAAGAATACCTTGAGCACTGAAGCTAAGTTTTGGCTGAGTTTTATGAGTAGCCATTTTGCAGCCGTTATTTAATGACTGACATCCAGTTAGAGAAGATCATCTTGATTGCGTGTATAATGAGTCGAGTACATATTGATGTTGGTGATGTGATTGAGAAAGCGCTTGGCAAGATAGCTCAAGAAGACATGACCTCATTTCCTTTCCTCTATTTGATTAAAGAATTGTGTCGTAGATCTAAAGTTTATGAGTTGATCGAGTGGATAATGTCATCGACGCCTTATTCACGTGTGATATTTTGAGAGTTCAAGCTGAGGAAAATCAAGGAAGAAAGAAAAGGAAAACCACCAGCACATCAGTAGACACCTCCCCACAGGTTGAGTTGGTTGATTTTGAGGGATCCTCATCTGAGCGGACCGAGACACAGATCACCACATTGGCCGACCCTACTTCTTCTATTCCCTCCGTAGCCGACACTTTTACACCAATATGTACTTCAGTTCCAGTAGCCCCTACTCTCCCTACACCTTCAGATTCTACGAGATCAGTGCCTGTCTTATCGAGGGCCAATATAGTGAGGATCGGCCATATTACCGCGATTGCCGATTCTCAGTCCTCTTATCTTGAGATGAGCATTTTGGATATGATTAGGAGTTTCTTAGCCTCGATTAGGGATGTCTTGGGTGTGGTGTAACAGAGACAGAAGGAGCACCATGATGCACTTGTCCGCTTGACAAGTCGGGTACATAGATTAGAGGCCGATAGCGACAGTGATATTTCTTCACTTCGGGCAGACATAGATAGCCTGAAGAAGGAAGTGGAGAACTTGAAGATTGTCGAGATCGATAACTTTCTGGGTATCCTACTCCAGCCACAGAGTGTAGAGCCACGACAAATGAGTGGACTCAGGTTGGAGGTCCAGAAAGAGGGTGCTGGAGAGACTCTAGATGATTCCCAAAGGCAGACATAGGTTGTTGAAGATGATTATGAGAATGATGAGGAGGGGCTTGAGAAGCCCCAAGTAGTAGCTAAGAGAGTTATTGATGACATGTCATTGACAGAGCAGGCGGTTCTTGAGGCAGTAGTGGCATGGTCTCGTGAGGAGACCTCTATGATTGTTACGAGTGCAGTGAGCCACAAATAGATTTTGATACTAGAGGTCCTACTCCTCCACCAGTTATGGGAACCACTCCATATGCCCAGAGACCAGTCCACCACCACCACAGAGTGAGCATGTGATGGTGATACAGAGGCACACATCCCCGCTCTACAGTCATAGGGAACTGATGCCCCAGCAGAGGTCATTTCTGTGAGCCAGACTCCGGAGGGCTCTTAGTGCGCCTCAGGGAGACCTTAAAACTTTTTGTCCTTATACTTCAGTTTGATTTATGCATTAAGGACAATGCATGTTCTTAAAGTTTGGGGTGGGGTACCTTGTATGTTTTTTGGAAGAAATGACAATTAGCTTGTGTTTAGTTCATATTTTGTTATGTTTTGTTACCTTTGGTTTTTCTTCATATGGTTATTTTCCAAGGGTGTATATTCAGTAACTATTGCCTGGTGATAGAATAGTTTGACTTGGTTGGTGCTTGTATATAGTTTCTAGCATGTGTATTGTTTTGGGTTTTGGTGACACCCCTCAATAAATTGGATTTTGAAAATAAGAGTAGCATTGTCCTTCAAATGATTGTTCTGTGAAATCATGCCTCATTTTGTGACTCTATGTCTACTTGTGTTTGAATCTCATGAGGAGAGTATAAATTGTAGTGGTTCTTGTAGTTCATGTGCATAGAGTGGTGAGGATTTAGTTGCTATCTTGTGTTTTCTTGTGTCATCTAGAACTTGCCTCGTTGGATTGTCACCATGAAACTAGAGTTTTTTGGTTGAGGAAATAATCTTAGGCCTTCACATGAGAGTGAACCTTCTTGATTAAAGACTTTTTTAACCGACCCATGATTTGAGAGAACTAGTTGTCTCCTTTTGAGCTTTTTGACTTTTTCTTTGGCTACCACATTACAAACCGAAATCCTTTTTGAACCAAGTCACTCCTTGAATGCATGAAAAATAATAATTGAGGCCAAAAGTCTAAGCTCGGGGTGGGATGAAAGAGAAATAAGGGAAGAAGATTGTGATGTGAGTGGTTTTAAAAAAAGAAAAGAAAATTGAGAAAAAGAAAAAAATAAAATGCAAAAATAATAGAAAAGAAAAGAGAAAATGAGCCACAAAAAAATGAAATAAAATGGGGGATACTTGAATAAAAAGGGATGGAGAAGGACGTTGGAAAATAAAAGGAGTTGATCTATTGAATGAAAAACATATTGTGCAAAAGGAGGAAAAAGTCACTTGTACCTAAATGAATATACTACCCGTTCCGAAGCCTACATTACAAGCTTGAGAAAGTCCTTAGAGATCCAAAATCGAGCACTTTTTGAGTAGTGGTGACTTAAAATAAAGGCAAGCCTATTGCATGATACTTGTGACACTTGACATTCCTTGTGAATGTGAGTGATCTTGTTTGTCCCTTGTTTTGAAAATAATTTTTTGAGTGAGTATAAGACTTTCCTTGTTGTGAGGGCACAATGAATTGCATGGACCTTATGAAATAAAATCTCATCTAGTTGGACATCTTGGTGCATCTATTCACTAGTATTGTTTAGAAACCTCTTGAAGCTTGATGTTCATGTGCTCATTGATGGTAGATATGCACTCTTGAAACTTTATTTAGAAAAATATGAGGGGATGCCTGTATTGTGAAATGCCATGCTTGTAGACTCGTAAGTAGAATCAACCATGTCATTTTGGTTTTGTCATTAGTCATATCTTAGTGATATTTAGGTTGCTTGAGGACAAATAATAATTTAAGTTGGGGGTATTGATGTGCCGAGAAATTACGACACATTTGATACCAATTTCATGAATTATTATTGTCCTTTATGCATTTATAGTATATGTTTCTTATGTTATGTTGGTTTTTGTACGAGTTTTGCATTGGGACACCAAAAGTGAAGAAATGTGCTGAAACATGGACAAAAGTGCTAAAAAATGAAGAAGTGTTGAGAAGACCACTTCTGCAGACCGCAGACCATAAATGGTAGGCCAATTCACAGAAATAGACAATGAGAAGAAGACTCTGGAGCCCTAAAGTGCGACCCATTCTGCGGTTTGCACTTTCATTCTGCGGACCGCAATCCGGTCTGTGAACCATTGCTCCAGTTCAAGTCTAGCTCAGATTGCGAAGTCTCAGTACACTTCTTTGGACCGCAGTTCAGTTCTTTGGACCCCACTTCCTGTCACAGTTCCAAATGATCTAAATCAAGACCCACTCTGCAAACTCTAATCTTATTTCGCGGACCGCAGAATAGGTCCGCGGTCCCTTATGTGATTGTAGAATGGCAGGCGGTGGCATTTTTATACATACATGAAGTCCAAAAATTGGGTCCCTATATATAGTTTCCTAGAGTTTTGTGATTTGACATCTTGATACCCACCTAGCTAGCCACTTTTTAATGATTTTTTGTGTCTTATCTTGAGGAGACAAGAACTACTATTCATCTTTAGTTGTATTTGTTTCAAGAATCTTGTGTCTTTTTTTAGTCCATATTGTAGAAGACAAGTTCTACTATTTATAAAAAAAATATTGTAAACCTTCTTTTATGTTCATTATGTCTTTTTGCATATATTGCTTTATGTTGTATTTATTGCTTAACATGAGTGGCTAGAACTTATGTTGGGGTTGTGACAAAATAATGAATGTTGTAGTTGGGGTAGGTTATAAATGTAAAATGGGTGTGATAATGTGATATTTAACTACCTCTCACTCTTAATGTTTAATGGTTGGTTACAAACACCCCTTTAATGCCTATTTTCTCTAGTCGAACATGAAAAAGGAGACTAGAGTCTAGGAAATGGGTAAGTTAATTAGGACTTGGGGCTTTAAACCTCATTTAATGATTTCAAGAGAATCAACTAAGGGTAATAATGGGTGTTCATATATGTCACACTTTAGAGCTTGAGAAAGCCTAAGGTGAAATTATGTGGGTCAATTGAGAAATCTCCACCAAGATATTAGTTAACATTGCTCATACCTCACTTATTACGGCCACTTTAGCAAAACCTAACATCACTTTCATGCATTAAGTCACAACCATAGCATTCCAACTTACTTGATACATTAATTATTAATTTACGTGATTAATTGAATAGCTAAAACAATAAACAAATAAATTTGGTTACCATATAAGTAAAGTAATTAGTAAAGCGATGATACAAAGTGAATAGAGTAATTTCTCATTGTATTCTTTATGAGATTCGACCCCAACCTAGTTGGGTTACTATATTTTACAATGGTCGCGTTATACAATTTAATGGTGTAATTGGGTGAGATTAGTAGTCACGAGTATAAATACTCCAACATCCACTACACACTCAAAATAAATAATTCTCTTTTGAATTTTCCACCTTACTACAATATCGCTCACACTCTATTTTTCTTCACATGCTATTTTCTTTCACAGTCTATGGACTGACTACTCTTTATATTTTTTCTCTCTTTGTTGGTGTGTTTAATGATGATGGAGAACTCCCTATTTATAGGGATGAAATACCATACTTGTGTCATCAGTGACATATACAAATGATATGAATTTCAAAGCCATTTTTAACAAATATTTCTATCAAACTTTTCAACAAATGTGACTACCTAATTTTGCCACTAGATGAAGTTTGGACGGTTGCCAACTTTATTGAAAACTTTGTCCAATTAGGGGCTGGACTCCACATATACCTTGTAGTAAAAAAATTATACATCAAAAAGTTTCTTTGTGATCCTAATCCTGAAATTGATAAGTTGCTCTCTATTTGTCTTCATTGAGGCTCCCTAGATAAGGCATTAACATCCATGAAGAGTAGAAGTTTTCATAGTGTAAACTCCATTTAGGCAAGCAAGTCATGAGCAGGTCCACTTACTTCTCTATAGTAATGCCTGACTTTGGTTTCCTTGGTTCTTTAATTTAATTTCACAATCAAACTAACCACTTGGTTGATTTTTCAAGATGTAACTGTATGGAGTAATTGTTTATGGAATTTACCAAAATTTGGAAATATGATTCCACCATGATAACCCTGTAACCTCTTTTCCTACACCATGTTATTCCAACAAGATGGCTTTTGTTTCTGCCATATTATTTGAGTAGATACCAAAGAAATCAAAGTATGTCATGATCATCTCTACGTATTAATTTCTCAAGCATCCTCCTCCTTTAGTAGGCCTAAATTACCTTTGCTACAACCATTTGTGTTATGCTTGACTTGTCCATCAATAATTATTGGGAATAGAATAAATTCGCAAAAATAATATTCATGGTATTAATGATAAACACAGAACACTAAGTTATAATTAATTAGCAAGATTACAGAGCAATAATGACATCGAGAATTTTACGTGGAAACTCTTCTGAATAAGGGAAAAACCACGGGCCAACAGGAGCAACTGATATCACTATAGCAAGGAATTTTACACTGTGTAGTCATGAATATAAATACTCCAAACATCACTACACACTCAAAAGAAATAATTCTCCTTTGATTTTCCCACCTTACTACAATATCGCTCACACTCTATTTTTTCTTCGTAGACTATTTTCTTATTCAGCCTATGACATACCTCACACTGTTCTCTATGCTCTAAGATATATTTCTCTTTGAGTTTTCGTGTGTTAAATGAGAAGAATAACACCTCCTTTTATATGGGTGAGAGACCTCCCCTCAACCAATCAAATTGGTTCAAATTTGCAATTGATGTAAATTGCATTTGCTGCCCGTAACTTGAAACTTTAAAGACTTCATATGGCCACCACTCCTTTTGGCCAAACATTTCCCCACCTTTTTTATTTTTATTTTATATTGAGGATGGACCCCACAAATCTCCCCCTCCAGACCCAAACATCTGAGGGAGGTAATACCGGACTTCTAACTTGAGTGCATACCGATAAGTTCTTTGCACAATTCGAACTTGTCCCGGTACAACTTTGCTCAGCATATCTGTAGGATTTTCACTCGTGTGAATCTTCTTGACCTGGAAAAACTCATTCTCCACTTGCTCAAGAATCCAATGATATATCACATTGATGTGTTTTGTCCTTGCATGGTACATGGGGTTCTTGCTTAGGTCTATTGCACTTTAACAATCACAATAGACAACATACTCTATTCCGCTTCTATTGTAGATAGTACGACACACTTCTACAACTTCGACTACCATGATATAGCTCCCTTGAAAAAGTAAACAGATATCCGATAGTGGATTTTCTGTTATCAAGGTCACATGCCATATGAAAATTTGTATAGCCTTTTAAGATTGGATCTGATCCTCCAAAACACAAGCATTCATTTGAGCTTGCTCTTAGATACCCGAGTATCCACTTCACAGCTTCCTAATGGTCTTTTCCAGGATTTTTAAGAAACCTGGTAACAACACTGACTGCATGAGAAATATCTGGTCTAGTGCATACCATTGCATATATCAAACTTCCGATGGCAGAGGAATATGGTATTTTGGCCAAGCTCTCTTTCTCTTCCGTTGTTGCACAACACATCTTCTTGCTCAATTTCATATGACTAGCAAGAGGTTTGCTAGCAGGCTTAGCACTCTTCATGTTGAAGCGCTCTAATACAAGTTCAACATACTTCTCTTGTGACAGATAAAACTTCCTTTCATCTCTGAAATGAGTAGTCCTCATACCCAAAATCTGCTTAGCATGAGCCAAATTTTTTCATAGCAAAAGACTTACTCAACTGTTTCTTCAACTCGTCAATCTTGGAAGCATTCTTGCCCACAATCAACATATCATCCACATATAGTAAGAGGATGATAAAATCATCATCAGAAAATTTATGTGCAAACACACAATGATATGAAGAGGTCTTCTTAAAGCTTTGCTCCCCTATAACAGATTCAAACTTCTTGTACCATTGTCTTGGATCTTGCTTCAATCCATAGAGGCTCTTCTTAAGTTTTCACACATAATTTTCTTGACCTTTTGCCTTAAATCTCTCAGGTTGTTCCATATAAATTGAAAAATAATAAAGTTTATTATCATACATATCTTTCTCATCTAGGAGATGAATAAGTCCATTTATTTAGTTCTACAGTTCTACATTCTTTGCACTCTCTTCTTCTAAGTCACAATGAAGAAAAACAGTCTCCACCTTCATCTGCTAAATCTCCAAATCAAGAATAACAGTCAAACCAAGGAATGTACGAATAGAGGACATTTTTACAACGGGAGAGAATATTTCATCAAAGTTGATACCCTTCCTTTGACTAATTACCTTAACGACCAATATAGCTTTGTACATAGGCTTTAATATGTGTTTTTCGGCTTTGACATTGAACACCCACTTGTTCTTCAAAGCTCTCATGCCTTTAGGTAATTTCACCAACTCATAAATTTGGTTCTCATGCAGAGATTTCATCTCATCTTGCATGGCTTCAATCCATTGATCCTGGTGCTCGTCTTTCATGGCCTCCTCATAACATTTAGGTTCTCCCCCATCAGTGAGTAATACATACTCATAAGAAGAATAACAGGAAGAAGGAATGTGTTGTCTAGTAGACCTCATGAGTGGAATATTTAACTCATCCATAGCTTCATAAGTAGGAGCATCTACCTCATTAATAATGAATAATTATCATCGGCATTAATATGATGATCTGGAACATGATGCTGGGCATCACCGTCATTATCGAGTCCACCAAAGTCATCCACATTTGTATGAAGAACATGAGCAAGATTAACTAAACCATCAGAACTTGAAGATTTTAGCTTCTCCGAACTTGAGCAAGATTAACTAAACCATCAGAACTTGATGATTTTAGCTTCTCCGCTTTGTCAATATCTTGAATGGTTTGATCCTCCATGAAAATAACATCACGACTTCTCACAACCTTCTTATCAACTGGATCATCTAGCTTGTAAGCAAACTCATCAAGGCCATAACCAATGAAGATGCACTGCCTTGTCTTAGCAGCTAATTTTGACCTCTCATGTTTAGCCACATGTACAAAAGCTTTGCAACCAAATACTTTCGAATGGTCATGGGAAACATCCTTGCCATACCAAACATTGTTTGGAACATTACTTTGCAAAGAAATAGCAGGACATAGGTTAATAACATGTGCAATGGTCAATAAAGACTCACCCTAAAAGGAATTTGACAACTTTGCTTTAGAAAGCAAACATCTGGCTCTTTCCGTCAAGGTCATGTTCATCCTCTCTGCCAAACTATTAAGCTGAGGAGTCTTCGGGTGTCTGATACCCTGTTGCTTGCAGTATTCGTAATACGATCCACAATATTTACCACTGTTATCAGTACGAATACACTTTAGTTTCTTTTATGTTTCTCTTTTAACTAAAGCCTGAAACTGCTTAAAAACAGCCAACACTTGGTATTTAGTCTTCAAGACATAGACCCAAAGTTTTCTTGAGCAATCATCAATAAACGTAGCAAAGTAAAGTGCACAACCCAAAGTCCTTGTCTTTATATGACCACATAAATCTGAATGCACAAACTCAAGCATTTTTGTTTTTCTTGAAGGAGGATGAGACTTGAAAGAGACTCTATTTTATTTTCCAGCCAAACAATGCTCACACTTTTCTAATTTAGCACTTTCAAAATTTGACATCAATTTCTTCTTGGCTAGGACATTGAGTCATTTTTTCACTGATGTGGCTAACCTCTTGTGCCATAACGTTGAAGAGTTATCGCTCTCAACTGCATTCACCATATTACCACAAGTAAAAGCTGTAGTCAATTATAGACCACGACGCTTTGTACCACAAGCCACAATCAAGGAACCCTTAGTGAGTTTACACTTTCTAGTACCATTGATACTAATATAACCTTCATCATCCAGAACACCAACATATATCAAGTGCAAACGAACATCATGTGCATGCTTCACATTATTCAAAACTAGTTTAGTTCCAATACAAGTTTCCAAACAAATTGTTCCAATACCAATCACCCTAGAGACTGTCTCATTACCCATACTCAAAGTTCCAAAATCATCTAGAGTATAGGATGAGAAAAAATCCTTCCTTACTGTCACATGAGATGCGGCACCACTATCCACAACCCAATTTGACTCATTATTACGACCCCTTTTGAGGAATCGTGGTGGCACATACATAATCTCACCATGTAGGCAAACTACTCCTAACTCATAAACATGATAAGATATAAATAAAAGCGAAAGAAACTTAATACTACAAAAGTTGTCTGATAATATATAATGTGGAAGAAAAGACAAGTCTATCACATCCAAACACCCGGAGCACTTCCGAGACCCCCCAGACACAAACCAGATATGCTTGTCTATGATAAACAGTGCTACGAACTCGCACATACCCTCGTTTTTCTCAAATAACCGAGCTAAGGCATACTTTTCTAAAGAATTACCCGGGAAAACCAAATATCCAAATTTTACAAATAAAGCCGAAAAACTCATCCGATTGTCTCAGAAAGCGAACCAATAACTTGACGAAGTCATAAATGATCCTCTGAGACTACCGGAAGTGACAGAACCCGAAAATGAACCCATCTAGACAAAAGTCAACTTTGAGTCAAACTAACCAACTCTAAGTTCTAGACTTTGGATTTTTCATCTGAAACTCATATAAATGGACCTCGGATCCGTGCTACCCATCCCCACACATCATAAACCATACATTGAGACTACGGGAAGGGTCAAACAAGAAGTAAAAGTCTTTAGCTAAAAATGACCGGATGGGTCATTACATCAAATACCAATAAACAACCGTTCGTCCTCGAACGGAGAGAAACAAACAAAGGAAATATATTGGATGAAGTGAACAAGCCAGGATATCTGGTCTGCATAACAGACTCGGTCTCCAAAGTCACCTCTTCGATAGGGCGATGCCTCCACTGAACCTTCACTAAAGTTCTCTCCTTCGATCTCAACTTCCTCACCTATTTGTCTAAAATAACCACAGGCACTTTCTTGAACTCCAAATTATGATCAAGCAATATGAAGTCCCACTGGATAATATAAGAACCATCAGCATGATACTTCTTCAGCATAGACACATGGAAAACTGAATGAACGCTTGATAGACCCGGTGGTAGAGCCAAATCATATGCCACCTTCCCAAATATCTGAAGGACCTCAAATTGTCCGATATACCTTAGACTCAGCTTCCCTCTCTTACCGAATCTCATCACACCCTTCATGGGTGAAATCTTCAGAAGAACCTTGTCACTAACCATAAACTCTAAGTTTCAGACCTTCCGGTCTGCATACTCATTCTACATGTTTTGTGCTGCTAGGAGCTGGTCCTAGATCACCTTTACTCTCTCCAATTAATCCCTCAACAAATCAGTACCCAAAGGACGGACCTCGAACGCATCAAACTAACCAATCAGAGATCAACAGCTCCTACCATATAAGGCCTCGAATGATGCCATATCAATACTGGAGTGATACATGTTGTTGTATGCAAAGTCTTCAAAAGGTAAGAATTAGTCCTAATGACCACCAAAATCAATCACGCTGGCTCGTCACATGTCCTCCAATACCTAAATAGTCTGCTCGAACTGACCGTCGGTCTGAGGGTGAAATACAGTACTAAGATCCAAGCGAGTACCCAACTCTCTCTATAAAGTCCACCAGAAATGCAAAGTAAACCAAGTACCCCGATTTGAGATGATAGAAATAGGAACCCTATGAAGGCGAACAATATCCCGGATGTGGATCTTAGCCAACTTCTCTGCATAATAAGTCGTCTGAACTAAAATGAAATGCGCGAACTTGGTCAATCAAACAACAATGACCCAAATAACATCAAACTTGTCCAAAGTCTTAGGTAATCCCACAACGAAATCCATAGCAATCCTTTCCCACTTCCATTCAGGAATGAGCATCCTCTGAGACATACCATAGGGTCGCTGGTGCTCATACTTAATCTGTTGGAAATTCTGACACCAAAACACAAAATCAGCAATGTCTCTCTTTATCCTCCCCCACTAATAGTGTTACCTTAAATTACGGTACATCTTAGTAGCACCTGGATAAATCGAATACCTAGATATATGAGCCTCTTCCATAATCAATCTCGTCAAATCTCCCATATGAAGCATACACACTCTACCTTTGATCCTCAGAATACTCTCACTATCAATCATGGCCTCCTCAGCCTCACCACTTATTACCTTATCTCGAATCTTGCACAACCCTACATCATCATACTGGTGTGCCCGAGTTTGATCCAAAAGAGACGACCTCGCCTCCACACAAGACAAAATACTACTCCGATTCAAAATACGCAGTCTCACAAAATGGTTGGTTAAAGACGCTACCACATTACTCTTAGTTGGATGATACAAAATGGTCATGCCATAAAGCTTCAATAACTCCATCCACCGACACTGTCTAGAATTTAAGTCACTTTGATTAAACATGCGTTGAAGACAGCTGTGGTCGGTATACACCTCACAATGAACACCATAAGGATAATGCTTCAAATCTTCAAGGCAAACACAACAACAGCCACCAAATCATGCACAGGGTAATTCTTCTTGTGCACCTTCAACTGCCTCGATGCATAAGCAATCACCTTACCCTCCTACATCAACACACAACCTAACCCAATCCTAGAAGCATCACAATACATAGTAAAGTCCTTCCCCTCCAGCGGAAGGCATACAATCGAGGTTCTGGTCAATGGAGTATTGAGCTTTTGAAAGCTCTGCTCACACTCCTCAGAGCATTGGAAAGGAACCGCATTTTGAGTCAAATGCGTTAAATGAGAAGCAACAGAAGAGAATCCTTTGATGAATCGATGATAGTAGCTAGCAAGATCCACGAAACTCCGAGTCTCTATCACTGAAGTCGATCTAGGCCAGGCCCTGACTTCCTCTATCTTCTTCAGGTCAACTATAATCCTATCCTTGGACATCACGTGCCCCAAGAATGCCACTAAACTTAACCAAAACTCACACTTCGAGAACTTAGCATAAAGCTCCTCCTCCTTCAAATCCCAAGGACTACTCTCAGATGCTGCTCATGGTCCTCCCGACTCTTCGAATATATCAGGATGTCATCAATAAACACAATAACAAAAGAATCCAAATACGGCTTGAATATTCCATTAATCAAATCCATGAATGCTGCAGGGGCATTGGTAAGCCCAAATGACACCACCAAGAACTCATAATGCCCATAACGAGTCTGAAAAGCCGCCTGGAGAACATCCTCAACCTGGATCTTCAACTTATAGTATCTGAACCTCAAATCAATCTTCAAAAACATAGAAGCTCCATGAAGTTGGTCGAACAGGTCATCAATATGCAGAATTGGATACTTGTTTCTGATAGTGAACTTGTTCAACTATCTATAATCAATGCACATACACATAGTGCCATCCTTCTTCTTCACAAATAAGATAGAAGTACCCCATGGAGATACACTCAGTCAAATAAATCCCTTACTCAACAAATCCTGATGTTATTTATTTAACTATCTCAAATCTGCTAGAGCCATATGGTACGGAGGAATAGAAGTGGGTCGAGTACCCAGATCACGATCAATATATAAGTCAATATCTATGTCTTGTGGCATACTCGGTAAATCTGAAGGAACGACCTCTGCAAACTTACTAACTACTGGAACAGAATCAATGAAGGAGTCTCCACACTCGTATACCGAATACGAGCAAGATAAACCAAACAACCCCGGTCCACTAACTTCCTAGCCCAAATATAAGAAATAACCCTTCTAGGAGCAGGACTGGGAGCGCATCTCTACTCTAACCTCAAAAAACTAGGCATAACTAGTGTGACCGTCTTGGAATAGCAATCCAAAATAGCATAATATGGGAATAACTAATCCATACCTAAGATAACATTGAAATACACCATATCTAAGATAACCAAATCTACAGAAGTGTCATACCCCAAGAAAGCAACTACCCACATGCGATATACTCTATCTACAATCACAGAATCACCTACTAGTGTGGACACACAAATAGCAATATCAAGCATATCACACCACATCTCCAATTTAGCAGAACAATAGTTAGACGTAAAAGAGAATGTAAAACCTGGATCAAATAACATAGTAGCAGAGCGATGATCGACTGAGATGATACATGTGATGATTGCGTTAGATGCCTCAGCCTTGACCCTACCAGGGAATGCATAGTAATAGGTGCGTCCTATCTCAGATTGAGTACCCTGCTAGCCACCTCAGCCCTTATCGAGCTCCCTCTCTCCCTGGCTGGGATCCATTACGCCCATACTGATGGCCACTACAACCTGAATAAGACCTCCTCGAATACTTTGACTACCACCTCTAGCTGGCTGTGAGGGGGGTCCTAGGTGCATGGGATGCACTCAATGTAAGTCTGTGGAAATCTCTCTCAAAATAGGTCCTAACCACTAAAGGTTGATGAATAGAGACAGAAGAACCCGAACCACCACAGACAGAATATCTAGACTGAGAACCCCTGGACGACTGTCCCACACTATAACCATCAGAAATTTGTTGAGCTGTCTAAACTGGTCGACTGGGTTGCGTCTGTGATATCTCCCTGATACCTATAACCATGGGAAGTAGAACTACTGAACTGACCATGTCGCCTAGCCCTCTTATCGAGCTCATATCTAGACAAACCACGTCTCACGGACACCATTATCTTGGCATGCTCTGCCACAGTCTCAAAAGAAGCTCCCAAAGTCACCAACTACAACGTGGAAAACTAGAGCGGAATACTCAATCCTCAAATAAAACATCTCATTCACTCCACCTCGGTAGGTTACAATGGTGCCACATAACGGGATAAGGCATGGAAGTTAATCTTCTTAAACTCATCACTTGCGCAGACACAAGCTAAACTGCACATATTTCTCTAAGAAGACCTTGTAGAACCTAACCCATGTCAATGGAGGCGTCCTCGTAGGTAAACAATCAACATACACCCTCCATCATTGCTTCACATCTCCCAGAAGCTGAAGGGCCACAAAACTGACTCCATGAGCCTCAGGAATACCTAGAGTATGCAACCTCTCATGGCTACTCACTATGAACTCATACGCATCCTCCTCAGGCTAACCGTAGAACACTAGAGCTTCATGTTTGAGAAGTGCTCCCAAATCTTTTGCTCATCGCGGGTCATAGCTGTCCCACCAATAGGTCGGAGACCAAACTTTAGAGCATGAACCTCATCTATATGGGGCGCTGACATCTCTACCGACTGAATACCAGGCATACAAAACTCAGGGGTTTGAGTCTGCCTCCTCCTGCACGGGCTTGAGAACCACCAGGGTAGTGTGATTTACACATGTTTGAGCAAATTATCGAGAACACTCAATAACCTGACCAATGTGTCCTGTAGAACTAGAGTAATAATAAATCCAAGCTGATCATGGGCTGGTCCCATCTCTTTCTCTAGCATATCATCATGAGGCTCAATATAAAGCTTTTAGGGACTCTAATTTAGCACGAGCCTGACCGGCTCTTTGTGTTCTCCCCTAGCTAGTGTTGTTGTTCTGGCTCTACCTTGGCCCCTAACGCGTGCTCTACCATGGCCAGTGCATGTGCCTCCTCTCTCACCACATCAACACGAGTCCTCACCATCTGTGAGAGAATATAAACAATGGCCAGATACCAATTTGATTCAACTTAGCATGAAAGGAATAAAGAAAGTGAAATTTCCTTAATGTCCCATAGACTCTTGAAGATAAGTATGGATGTCTCTGCACCGATCCGTGAGACTCTACTAAACACTGTTATCATACTTAAGACTGTTTAACCTAGGGCTCTGATACCAACTTTGTCACGGCCCCTTTTGAAGAATCATGGTGGCACCTACATAATCCCACTACATAGGAGAACCACTCCCAACTCATAAAATTGATAAGATATAAATAAAAACAGAAGAAATATAATACTAGAAAAGTTGTCTTATAATATATAATGCAGAAGAAAAGATAAGTCTATCACATCCAAACAACCGGAATACTTTGAGACCCTCCGGACACAATCCATATATGCTCGTCTATGGTAAATAGTGCTACAAACTTGCTTGTACCCTCGAATTTCACTAATAACTTAGCTAAGGCATACTTTTCTAAAGAATTACCCGAGAAAACTAAATATCCAAATTTTCCAAATAAAGTCGCAAAACTCATCCGTTTCCCCCGGGAAGCAAGCTAATGACTCGACTAAGTCATAAATGACCCTCCGGAACTTCTGAAAGTAACAAAACCCGAAAATGAATCCATCTATCTAAACGTCAACTTTTAGTCAAACTAATAAACTCTAAGTTGTAGACTTTGGGTTTTTCATCTGAAACTCATATAAATGGATTTCAGGACCTATGCCACACATTCCCGTACATCACAAACCCGACATGAAGACTACGGGAAGGGTTAAACAATCAAGTAAGAATCCATAGCTAAAAATAATCGGACAGATTGCTACACTTATCACATGCAATATTTATCATATTAGCATTAAGGACAGTAACAAGATCTTATGTAGTGATGGTGACCACACAATTGCCATATTCTTTCTTTTCCTCATTGTTTATGTTCTCCCTTTTTGATATCCGGCAGAACTTCTTTGTGTGCCCTTTCTTCCCACAATAATAACACTCAATATCTTTAAATTTGCCTCTAGATTTACTTCTATTATGTTCTCTATTTTGAAAACCACGATTCTTGTTTTTCCCCTAGAGTCAGTCACCAAGACATCTCATGAGGAGGAACCTTGAGATTTTCTTCTCATTTCTTCATTTAAAACACTACTCTTGGTAAGATGCATAAAGGTCATACTATCCAGAGCAGAATTTGACAATAAAGTTCCAAATGTTTCTCAAGAATCTGATAGGGAATCAAGTAGAAATAAACCTTCAATTTCTTCATCAAATTTAATGCCTATAGCAGATAACTGGTTCATGATCCCCTGAAAGTTATTGAGATGATATGTCATTAGAGAACCATGAATGTATTTTAAACCCAACATCTTGTTGTTTCTAGTTTTTCGAGCATACAAACTTTCAAGTAGCTCCCATAGGGTCCGAGCATGTGTCTCTCCAGAAATATAGTTCAATACATTATCGTCAACCCACTGTCTAATAAAGCCACAAACTTTTATGTGTAACATATTTCACTCCTCATCTAATTTATTATCAGGCTTTTTAGTGGCAAAGACTGGTTGTTAAAAAAAAATTAACATAGAGCAAATCTTCCATTTTGCCCTTCCAAATGACATAATTGACACCACTCAAACTAACCGTTCTACTAGTGTTGGATTTCATCATTTATAATTAATACATATATTATTTATTATCAGGAGATCAAAGTAAGTATTTTCTAATGTAGAAGTTCAGACCATGCTGCACCGTTCTACTAGTGTTGGATTTCATCATTTATAATTAATACATATATTATTTATTATCAGGAGATCAAAGTAAGTATTTTCTAATGTAGAAGTTCAGACCATGCTGCAACCGCAGAGCATACTCAGACAAAACCTTAGCTCTAATACCACTTATTCGGAATAAAATAGACCGGCAAAAATAATATTCACGGTTTAGTGATAAACGTAAAATACTAAATTATGGTTAATTAACAAGAATAAAGATGACACCGAGAACTTTACGTTGAAACCCTTCTAAATAAGGGGAAAAGCACGGGTCAAGAGGAGAAACTGATATCACTATAGTAAGGAATTTTACACTGTGTAGTCACGAGTATAAATACTCCAAAGATCACTACACACTCAAAAGAAATAATTCACCTTTGATTTTCTCACCTTACTACAATATCGTTCACGCACTATTTTTTCTTTATAGATTATTTTCTTACACAATCTATGAAATACCTCACATTACTCTCTATGCTCTCAGATTTATTTCTCTCTGTGTTTTGGTGTGTTAAACGAGAAGAAGAACACCTCCTTTTATATGGGTGAAAGACCTCCCCTCAACCAATCAAATTGGTTCATAGTTGCAATTTATGTAAATTGCATTTGTTGCCCGTAACTTGCAACTTGCAAGACTTCACATGGCCACCACTCCTTTTGGCCAAACATTTTCCCACCTTTTTTTTCTTTTTATTTTATATTAGGGATGGACCCCACAATAATTTCAATCATTTCATATGAATACTATTGAGTATAACTTATATTCTTTCCACCATTGCACAGAATTGTTTCCATTCATTTGTGACTAGAACATGAAAATGATTGCTTTCCATATAAACATTAACTGAATGGATCTGGAAGAATAGAACAAATCTTCTCTTCTCTTCTATACCTTTGAACTCGATTAAACTAACGGACTTGAATCAAGAAATAACTATGAAGTCAAAGGAGAAAAACACAAAAGGAATTGGTATGAAAGAAATACGAACTCAAAAACTAATTAACCTTAAATGGATCAATTACTAAAGTAAATTAGCTTAGAAGATGAAAAGAAATGAAAAGAAAGTAAAATGGAATGAGATTAATTTGAGTAAAAAAACTGAGATGTTACACCGCTATACGCAAGGTTCAACCTGCCTTTAGCAGTAGCACCTGCCTTTCGCAGATGGGAGCCACAAGTGGTGCCCATAAGTCACAGTTAGACTGTCACATTTACTTTTCTAGATTTCTCAACAAATAATGTTAGGAAGTGCTTGAAAATAAAAAACATGTACCTCATTCTTAGGATTAACCATCCATCACCTCATAAGAATTAGCTATAAATTTTAGTATAATTATAGTACCCTAGGTACCTCCAAAGAGGAACCTGCCCTAGAAAATTCACTCTCCAGAAATATATATTTAATGGTCTTAGTTTTTGGGAGTCTACAACATGCTAGATGACCAAATCTACCTATAATATCATATACTTTCTCCATTTAAAAAGATTGTCTTACTTTCTTTTTTAGCCCGTTTAAAAAAGAATGTCTCTTTTCTTTTTTAGCAACTCTTTCATTCCAACTTTTCACATGGCATGTTTAAGACTACAAGATTAAAGGTCATTTTTGTACATTCACCACATCTTTAATTTAAGACCACAAGATTGAAAAAACTTCTCCACTTTCTTAAACTTTGTGCCAAGCCAAAACCAAACAATTTTTTTGAAACGGAGAGAGTATGTCCTTAGTAACTCCACCAGGGATTTTGAGGTGAGATATAATGTGGACCAAGTTTATTGGAACTAATTGTCCAAGTTTTGATGCTTCTTGAAGAAAAACAAAGTTGTCCAAGTTTGCTAGGTTAATAACCTTCATCTATGAATTCAATAACTTCTTCATTCCCTCATAAGTTTTGATTATGCACCACTTTGGCTAGAGGTCCCTATTATGCAATTATCCTCTCTTTCCTTCGCCATGTCCTTGAAAACAGCATGATAAATAATGTTCTAGTTTAACTTCTTTTTAGAAATGAGCTGCGCAATTTGTCTTTGTAATTACATATGTTAGATTAGCTTAAGTTTAACATAACAAAAATTTCATGTTTTTTCAAAATACAGTAATCAACAAAGTGGTGAAGTTATATGTGCAAGAGTTAAGTAAGTGCACCATAGAGGCATGCATTGGATAATTGTCATCTAGTTAGTTGAGTTTGTTAGAGTGGTGGTTAATTAGTTGCATGGTTAGTTAGTTGTTAATGGAAGGTTCTAGATATGTAAATGTGTATAAATATCATTGTACTCTCTCAATTGTAAATAAGAAGATATTTTTTCTAATCTCAAATATGTGTTGCTGCTACTGCATTCGACTTCATCTTCACTTCTCTTCCTTCACTACTGCTTCAGAGCATTACACAACTGATAATGGTTGTTTATGCCATTTGATATGTGTTTTTTCTTCAATAAAATAGTAACATTCACATGGTATCAGAGTAAGGGTGAATCAACACAGATCGAAGGGATTCTGTCGAATGCAATGAAGAATTCAAGGAATCTGTGCATTCATCACTAGATCTTTGGGATCGAGAAGCTAAGGTTGGTGAATCTAAGCTCAATCGAAACAGAAATTAGTAGGTTTTTGTGAATCAGTGGATTGTGATTGTAATCGTAGATTGGAGAATCACATCCAAGGAACAATGAGAAATAATGGAGAAAATTTGATCAATGAGGTCACAACAATGACAATAAACATTGATCATAATCATCCTCTATACCTCTTTCCATCAGATGCACCTGGATCACTATCTGTTGAAATCGTATTGAGTGAAATGGACAATTACACACTATGGAGTAGAGCTATGAAATTGGCTCTGTTGGGAAAGAACAATCTGTGATTCATTGATGGAATAGTGAAAAGAGAAGTTTTTCATGGAGATTTGACAAGGCTGTAGGATAGGTGCAATGCAATTGTGGTGTCTTGGTTGATGGAAATGTAAGTAAAAACTTAGTGGGATGTTATTCAACTCAAATTCATACAGTATATGGGAAGAATTGAGGGAAAGATTCGAAAAGATAAACAGTTCCAGAGCATTTCAATTACACAAGGAGATATTCACAATGAGGCAAGGAACAATGTCAATCTCAATGTATTACTCTAGACTTAAGGATCTCTGGGATGAGTATGATTCCATCATCCCACCTCCAGCATATTGTTCAAAATCCAAGGATTTTGTTGACCATTTGCAGTACCAAAGAATGTTGCAGTTCCTAATGGGACTGGATGGAAGTTATAGTCAGGCCAGGAGCCAGATAATCATGATGCAGCAGATACCTAGCTTGAACCAAGTATATATAATGATCTATCATGAAGAAAGTCAGAAAATAGTTGCAGGGACAAGCATGATGATGCAGGAGTAAATGGAGTCATCTGCTATATTCACAGCCAGGAATGGAAATTGTACAAATATAAATTGAGGTCTGAAACAGAAGAAACCATACAATTCTAATGTCCTATGTGACTTCTGTCATATGAGAGGCCATTTAAATGTGGACTGTTTCAAGTTGATAAAATGTGATTTTTGTTACAAAACTGGACATACACATGATGATTGTTATAAGCTTAAGGGATATCCTGATAACTTCAAAAGAAAGGCCAAGAAAGAATATGTAGTGACAGGAGGAAACTTGTCATTTGAAGACATTGAATAAGAAATTGGAGTACAGTATCATCAGCATGACATGAAACGCATACAGAAACAGCAGTTTGGACAAGATTATGGATCAAATTTTAGCTCACAGATGCATCCACAGAACACACAATCATTTACAAATTACAATCACAATCAGAGAATATAGTCAACAGCCTGTAACTGCAGTTTCACACAGTCAGTTCACACCTAGTCAGCATCAACAACTTCTCAACTTACTTAATAATAAGGACATCATTATTGTTAGTGCAAACATGGCAGGTAAATGTACTTTTAATTCAGAAGAAGTGCTAAAATGGATTGTGGATACAGGTGCAACTAATCATATGATTAGTAATCAGAAATATTTACATGGTAAATCATTTGACATAAGGGACAGGAAAAGTGCAATTACCTACAGGAGATTCAGCCAGAATCTCACATGTTGGTGATTACCACTTAGGAGGAGGTGATGTTATTATAAATGTCTTATGTGTGCCAACATTCAAATTTAATCTCATGTTTGTGTCAAAATTAACCAAGGAATTGAATTATAGTGTTACTTTCTTTCCAAAATATTGTGTATTTTAGGATCTCTCATCTGGGAAGGTGAGGGGGATTGGTAATGAAGAAGAAGGATTGTATATACTATATTTGGATACTCAGAATAAAGGAGGAGAGTTGAGTAGATGTCTTAAAAAATCCAACAAGTGGATGCAGTCATTTGGCACCAGAGATTATGACATGTACCTATGACTGTTTTAAGGAAAATTTCATGTTTAAAAAATGATGCTACTTTTGTTTTGAATAATTATGAAGTATGTCCCTTAGCTAGACAGACTAGAATCACATTTCCTGTTAGCACTAGTAGAACAACAAGACTATTTCAATTGTTGCATATGGATGTATAGGGACCCTATAAAGTTGAAACACATAATGGAATGAGGTATTTCTTAACCATTGTAGATGATTACTACAGATGGTCTTGGATTTTCTTGATTATAATGAAATATGATGTTTTTACAATGCTTAAAATTTTCTTTATTGAAGCCAACACTCAATTTGAAGTTAAAATTCAAAGGGTAAGATCTGATCATGACACTGAATTCTTTAATCATAACTGTAAGGAGTTATTTATACAACATGGTGTAGTGCATGAGAGTTCTTGTCCACACACGCCACAATAAAATGGTGTAGTGAAAAGGAAATATAGACACATTTTGGAGACATCTAGAGCCATAAAGATTCAAAAAGGTTTGCCAGATAGGTTTTGGGGATTGTGTGTAGAAGGAGTTGTGTATATCATGAATATATTTCCTTCTATTGTTATAAGGAATAAGTCAACTTATGAGATGTTGTACAATAAGACACCATCACTTAATCACTTGAGCGTGATAGGTTGTCTATGTTTTGCAATTGTTCTGACTAAACAAGATACGTTTAGTTCCATAGTTGTAAGAGTTGTGTTTCTTGGTTATGAATCTGCACAGAAAGGGTATAAACTTTATGACATAGAAAATACAACTTTCTTTATGAGCAGGGATGTGGTATTCATAGAGACAATTTTTCCTCTCAAAGGTGGCATAGATGATGATATTAATCATATCAAATCACATGAACATTTCTATTATGATGATTTAGTTCATCAACAGAATGTCGGTATTCCATCAGGGCATACCAGGCAGCAAATAGGTGATACACATGTCAATCCAGACATGGAGATTCAGGATACAGTCTAAGGTGTGTGTGTGCCTGCTATAATTCAACATGAATGTAGTACAGATCATGATCACGTGGCCACAAATTTGTCAGAATCTGATACTAGAAGATCCACAAGAACTTGCAGACCTCCCATTTGGCATAAGGATTATATTACTAAACATGGTTCTTCTAACTGTCTATATTATATATCTAATGGTGTTGACTACATAGGATTATCACTCAAATATCAAAGTTTTGTGGCTAAGGTTTCCCTTGATATTGAACCACACAGTTACTCAGCAACAACAAAGGACAAGAGATAGATTGAAGCAATAAAGGCTGAGATCAAAGCTTTGAAAGACGATGGAACATGGAAACTGGTCACACTTCCAGAAGGGAAAAAGGCTATAGGATGCAGATAGGTGTATAAGATCAAATACAAAGCAACAGGGGAGGTGGAAAGATTTAAAGTCAGATTGGTACCAAAGGGGTACAATCATAATGAATGGCTTGACTACCAAGAGACCTTTTCACCAGTGGTAAAAATGTCTAATGTAAGGACAATAATCTCCATTGCAGCAACAAAATACTGGACAATTCACCAGATGGATGTTTATAATGCTTTTCTGCAAGGAGATCTCTTTGAGGAAGTGTACATGACAGTTCCAAAAGGATTTGATGTTAAGGGTGGGAAGACACAAGTGTGTAAGTTGTTAAAGTCCATGTATGGTTTGAAACAAGCATCAAGACAATGGAACATTAAGCTGATTACAACTCTTGTTTCTTCTGGATTTCAGTAGAGTAACAGGGATTACTTACTATTTACCAAACACAAAAATTATAGTATTATGGTTCTGGTATATGTTGATGATTTGTTGCTTACTGGAAATGATCCAGTTTTTATCCAATCCACTAAGGAGGTATTACAGTCAGTTTTTAAATTAAAGGATCTAGGAGAGCTCAGGTATTTCCTTGGATAGAATTTTCAAGGAATTCCTAAGGTATTCTCATGCATCAAAGAAAATATACATTGGAGCTCATATCAGACATGGGACTTGCAGGTGCTAAACCTGCTTCTTCACCTATGGATATGAATCAGAAGTTTACCACTGTTGAGTTTGACAGACATATTGCTTCCACACTTATATCATCAAATCCAGATTTTGTTTCAGTGCAAAATCCTGACTCACTCCTAACAAATCCTAGTGTTTATATAAGGTTGGTTAGGAGGTTGTTGTACTTAATAACAACTAGACCAGACATAGCTTTTGTTGTGCATTGATTAAGCCAGTTCATGCATGCTCCTAAAACATCACATATGGAGGGTGGTCTTAGACTTGTTAGATATGTAAAATAGGCACCAGGGTTAGGGATCCTTTTGTCCAGTTCCAGTACTTCACAGCTCAAGCTATTTTGTTATGCAGATTGGGGTGCTTGTGTCAATAGTAGAAGATCAGTTACTGGTTACTTAGTGTTGTATGGTTCCTCACCAATATCTTGGAAGTCTAAAAAATAGGAAATAGTCTATAGAAACTCAGCAGAGGCTGAATACAAGGCTATGGTTGCTTCAGTAGCAGAGGTGACATGGCTTGCAGGTTTGTTTTAGGACCTTAGAGTTGAAGTTCAGACACCAGTTTCCATATTCACAGATAGAAAATCTGCTATCCAGATTGCTGCTAATCCAGTCTTTTATGAGAGAACAAAGCATATTGATATAGACTGCCATTTTATCAGAGAGAAGATGCAAGAAGGGCTGATTCATACTATTTTTTTACCCTCTGTTGATCAACCAGGTGATTTGCTTACCAAAGCTCTTGGTCGACCACAACATACTCATTTGATGTCCAAGCTAGGAATGAAGAATATCTTCATATCACCTACCTTGAGGGGGTGTGCAAGAGTTAAGTAAGTTCACCATAGTACCATAAGTGGCAATGCATTGGATAATTGCCATCTAGTTAGTTGAGTTTGTTAGATTTGTGGTTAATTAGTTGCATGGTTAGTTAGATGTAACTAATGGAAGGTTCTAGATATGTAAATGTTAAACAATAGCAGTGGGTTGGGCCTCTCGGCCAGATTTGCTAGAAAATTGTTCCAATAAGATATTGTATATATGGTATATATATTTGTAGTATATTGTAATAAAAAGGATACCTTAATTAGTGTTATACACCTACCATAATTGTATAGTTAGAATTATGGTAGAATAAGGATTTAGAAGTAGAATAGGAAAAGGATTTTTCCTATTATGGAAATATGTAACTTGTATATATAGCCTTTCAATTAATGAAAATAATCAAGGGGATTATTTCTTTCATGGTATCAAGAGACTAGGTCTAAACCAAAAGTTTTCTTCTCTCAAACTTTTGCCTCTTTGGCCGAGAACCCCCCCCCCCCCCCCTCCCTCGGGTTTTTCTCTCCAAATATCTCGTCTTCCGCTCTCAAAAACCTCTCTTAAATTTATCCTCCTTCTTTGTTCTTTCAAATATGTCTAAGAACAATTTTCACCCTGCCCTCACAGTTTCCAATATCAAGCTCAGTGTCCCTATTGTCCTTGAGATGGAAAACGTTCAATATGCAACGTGGGCGGAGTTGTTTAAAATTCACGCTATCTCTTATCAAGTTCTTCATCTAATAATTCCTTCCGCTAGACCCCTTCTTGTGGAGGATCCTGAGGTGTGGATTACACTTGATGCTACCGTTCTTCGGTGGATATACGCCACTATTTCAGTGGACCTTCTACAGACGATTATGGAGCCCGATACCACGGCTATGGCTGCATGGAATAGATTGCGTGACATATTCCAAGACAACCAACATTCCCGTATCGTCACACTCGAGCAGGAATTCTCTCTCGTTCGAATGGACGTATTTCCGAACGTTTCTGCATATTGCAAGAAACTAAAGGAATTGGCGGATCAACTCCGTAATGTTGGCGCACCAGTGACAAATAATCGTCTAGTTCTACAGTTGGTTGCCGGGCTTTCGGAGGCCTATAATGGTGTTGGAACTCTCCTTCGCCAAAGCAACCCTCTTCCCGACTTTCATCAAGCCCGCTCCATGCTGACGTTGGAAGAAGCCGGTTTGGCTAAAAAGACGGCTACCGGAGCAAGCCCAGTTGTCATGGTGGCATCCTCTCCTAGTTCTTCAGGTTTTGTTATTAATTCGGGCCAAAACCATAATAATGGTGGCGGCAAGAATAATCGCAAAAATAACAAAAACCGCGGGGGCAAACGAGGTGGTTCTGGTGGCGGTTCCGGTGAGCAACAAGCGGGCGGTGGGTCCCATTCGGGGTACGGTGGGCCACCACCACCGTGGGCCCGGCGGTGGGGCCGATGGCGGTGGCACACGCACTCTCCGGCGGTTTCGCCATCGGCCGGTGGGGCGGCCGATCCGGCGAGCCCAATACCGGCATTGGCGGCCCGGCGGCCGCGGTGGCCCAAAGAACGGCCCCCACGGCGGTAACGGCCTGTTCCAAAGCACGGCCGAGAGTCCTTGGTCCCCGTCCTCCGCAAGCCCATCATGCGGCAGCCCCACTCGGACCGATATCGAGGCCGCGATGCACACGTTGGGGTTGACTCAACCGGACCCAAATTGGTACATGGACACGGGGCCACTACTCACATGACTTCCGAATCGGTACTCTCTCATCTTATTCCAATTTGAGCACCCCTCGGGGGATAATTGTTGGTAATGGCAGTTCTATTCCAATTCTAGGGTATGGTCGAGAAAACATTGTCTCCTCCTAATCCACCACTCCTCTTGAAAAATACTTTACATGCTCCTAAATTGATTAAAAATTTAGTGTACGTCCGAAAATTCACAAATGACAATTTGCATTTCGTTGAATTTGATCCTTTCGGTTTCTCTGTGAAGGATTTCAAGACGGGGAGTCATCTCATGAGGTGTGATAGTAGGGGGATCGTATCCTATCATGCCGGTTTCGGTCCATCGAGTCGACCTTGCCATCGGCTTTTGCGGCCATCTCTCCTTCCATATGGCATGCTCCGGGTCATCCGGGATCTTCTATTTTATCGGCTTTAGATAAAAATAGCTTTATTTCTTGTAAGGGTACAAATCGTACTCCAATTTGTCGGTCTTGTTCATTAGGAAAAATTATTAAGTTACCATTTGTAGACTCCAATTCTCATACTTCTATGCCATTTGACATTATTCATAGCGACTTATGGACATCTCCCATTCGAGTTCAATGGGCCATCGTTATTATGTTCTCTTTTTAGATGATTATTCTAGATTTTTGTGGACGTTTCCAATTGCGAATAAATCACAAGTGTTTTCCGTCTTCATAAAATTTAGAGCGTTCATTCGTACTCAATTCGAAAGAGAAATAAAAAATATTCAATGTGATAATGGGAAAGAATATGACAATAGGGAGTTTCGAGAGTTTTGTGCTACTCATGGGATAAATTTTCATTTTTCATGTCCTCATACATCTTCACAAAATGGGAAAGCCGAACGCAAAATTCGTTCCATAAATAACATTGTCCGAACTCTCCTTATACATGCCTCCATACCTCCATATTTTTGGCATCATGCTCTACAAATGGCCACATATCTTCTTAACATAATTCCGTCTAAAGGTCTGACATATTCTTCCCCCCTCAAAATCCTATTTAATAAGAACCCTTCTTATTCTCACCTTCGGATTTTTGGGTGCTTGTGTTATCCGTTATTTCCATCCACCATAATTAACAAACTTCAGGCTCGGTCTACCCCGTGTGTGTTTTTGGGTTATCCGTCGAATCATCGTGGTTATAAGTGTTTTGATTTATCCTCCAAGAAAATCATAATCAATCGCCATGTCATTTTTGATGAAACTCAATTCCCATTTACGAAAGTTCATACTCCCGAACCTAAGTCGTATAATTTTTTGGATGACCAAATATCCCCGTATATTATTCGGAATTTTTCGGACATCTCTCGTACCCAAAAGCCTCCAGCGGGCCCACTGCCCGCTGGCCCAACAAGCACCGCCACACCCGGCTCTTCCGGCCACTTTGGAACAGTTCCCAAGAATCGGGCCGGTCCAGCCCGATTCCGGAACCGGTCCGGTAAGCCGAGTCCAGCCATTTCCGATTTGGGCCAGCAGGCCCACTGTTTGCTGGCCAGTCCGTCCCGAGCCCAAAAAATTCCATTAATTCTTCCTCGAGTCATAGACCGGTCACTCGTAGTCAGCGGGGTATTTTTACACCTAAAAGACATTTTAATTTACATTCTGATGTCTCTAAATCCCCCTTGCCCCGCAATCCTGTATCCGCATTAAATGACCCTAATTGGAAAATTGCTATGACCGATGAATATAATGCTCTTATTGATAATCGACGTGGGAGTTGGTGCCCCGTCTATATGGTATTAATATTATCGGTCTATGTGGATTTTTGCTCACAAGGAGAATTCGATGGGTCCTTTGCTCGGCATAAGGCGCGACTTGTTGGTGATGGTAAGACTCGAGCAGGTTGGTATTGATTGTGGTCGACATTTAGTCCGGTGGTCAAACCGGCTACCATTCGCACGGTACTTAGCTTGGCCCTTTCAAAGACTTGGCCAATTCATCGGTTAGATGTCAAGAATGCTTTTCTACATGGAGATCTCAAGGAAACAGTCTATATGCATCAACCGTTGGGTTTCGGGGATCCCACCGCCCTCATCATGTCTGTTTGTTGAAAAAGTCCTTATATGGGCTTAAGCGGTCTCCACGTGCCTGGTATACACGATTTGCTGATTTTGTTTCGACTATTGGGTTCACACACAAGCAGTCGACAATTCTTTGTTCATCTACCGCAAGTGGTTCGTCATTGGCCTACATTCGTTATATGTGGATGATATCATCTTGACCGCCTCCTCCGATGCTTTGCGTCGGTCTATCATGGCCATGCTCGGTTCCCGAATTTGCTATGAAAGACTTGGGGCCCTTGAGTTACTTTTTGGGAATTCTTTGTCAAACGTCATTCGGGTGGGTTGTTTTGTCTCAACGGAAGTATCCGCCGAGATCATCGAGAGGGCGGGATGTCATCCCGTAAGTCCACTTCCACGCCGGTTGATGCAAACCCAAAGCTAAGTGCCGCGACGAAAAGTGCACCATACGAGGACCCGACCCGATATCGCGGTCTTGCGGGGGCTCTCCAAGTATCTTACCTTTACCGGACGGATATTACGTATGCGGTTCAGCGGTGTGTTTATTCATGCATGACCCCGAGTTGAACACATGAATGCAATAAAACGCATCATTCGGTATATTCGGGGGACACTAGACTATGGGTTGCACTTGTATCCGTCGGCTACATCTACGATTGTCTCCTACACAGATGCTGATTGGGGTGGTTGTCCCGACACCAGACGGTCGACTTCGGCTACTTGTATGTTCCTTGGCAACAACTTGGTCTCATGGTCGGCAAAACGTCAGGAAACTCTGTCACGCTCAAGTGCCGAGGCAGAATATCGAGGGGTAGCAAATGTGGTCTCCGAATCATGTTGGCTACGTAATTTGCTTTTGGAGCTTCATTGTCCCATTCAGAAGGCAACCTTGGTATATTGCGATAACATTAGTGCCATCTACCTTTCAGGTAACCCCGTTCTACACCAGCGCACCAAACATATCGAAATGGACATTCACTTTGTCCGTGAAAAGGTTGCAAAGGGTCAAGTTCGCGTATGCCATGTCCCGTCTCGTTATCAAATTGCAGACATCTTTACAAAGGGTCTACCAGCAGTTCTCTTTGAAGATTTTAGGGACAGTCTCAGCGTTCGAAAGCCGCCCGCTATGACTGCGGGGGTGTGTTAAACAATAGCAGTGGGTTGGGCCTCTCGGCCAGATTTGCTAGAAAATTGTTTCAATAAGATATTGTATATATGGTATATATATTTGTAGTATATTGTAATAAAAAGGATACCTTAATTAGTGTTATACACCTACCATAATTGTATAGTTAGAATTATGGTAGAATAAGGATTTAGAAGTAGAATAGGAAAAGGATTTTTCCTATTATGGAAATATGTAACTTGTATATATAGCCTTTCAATTAATGAAAATAATCAAGGGGATTATTTCTTTCAGTAAATGTGTATAAATATCATTGTACTCTCTCAATTGTACATAAGAAGATATTTTCTCTAATCTCAAATCGGTGTTGCTGCTACCGCATTCGACTTCATCTTCACTTCTCTTCCTTCACTACTGCTTCAAAGCATTACACGGCTGATAATGGTTGTTTGTGCCATTTGATATGTGTTTGTTGTTCAATAAAACAGTAACATTCACATTAGATTTAATAAAAATACCATTTCTTTAACAATACATGCAAAACTCAATATAAAAAAAAAAAAACTGAGGATGAACTAGTGATGCCACCAAGATTTTAATACTACTTACCAAGCCAAATTAAAAGCCTGTCCAATACAGGTTCTTTTACCATGGCTTATCTTAGGTGGACTCCTACTATAGGCTGCATTTCAGACATGTAGATATTTACAACTACCAGTAAATAGGAATTGTGCCCAAATCACATCTTTATCGTACAAATTTAGGTTGTCATATCTTGTCATTTCGAACGAGTACCAAAAAAGAAAAAAAACATAAGAACTGTACATGCTCGAGGATATTAGCACACATGCACGGGTGTTAAATACAAACTGAGAAGAGAAACTTGATCTTTCTGTGAAGTGGGGAATTCGTTAGAGACAGATCCATGTCAATGCACATTGTTTGCAACAAATTTTCAAGTGCCGAAAATTAAGTGCAATAAAAAATAAAAAATAAAAAAATTATTTATGAATCTTGTGAGTACAATTATGTTGTTCTCTTGATTATTCTCTTCGAATTTCTCCATGATTCGAGGGCTGTTAGTAGCGTGTTTCTTGAACTAAGATGATATAGGCCTCCTTGGGATTTATCTCCATAAAAGGATTTTATGGATCTTCCTAAAGTATTTGATTATCAAGAAGTCTTCAGTCACATTTTGATATCTTTGTGATTATTCCATGAGTTTATCGAACTTTCGAGATGCCTTTTCAGGGGAATATGCGTCCCTTTAAATAGGAGTGAGTTGGGGTTTAGGGTAGAGTAGCCTCCAGAAAACCCTAACAGACCTTAAAGTTTGAAGATGGATTGAACTCGTCTTGTATCCCACAAAAATTCGTTGTCTACACACATATCTTCGGCTTGCGACGTTTCATTTTTATCCTTACCTTCATATCCAAGTACCTCTTGACTATTGCCAAAGCCATATTCCCGCTCAGGAACTCCAAAATGTTGATTTTGACTATATTCAGCATCAATAGAAATCTTAGGGATATTATCCAGCAAGCTATTAATGTCACCCAGCTGGTCAGGATGTCGGAAGTCACCATAGCGATCACGCGTTTCTTGCATCAAGTAATTTGTGATCCCTATGTTTAGTTTGTTTCTTTCTGCTTTCGACATTTAAATAATGCTAAAACAAACTCTTCCAAGAAACAACCATACCAAGTTTAAATAATGTTCAAGAATTTTGAGTTTAACTCTCAAGTCGGCTGAAATAGGATCATCCTTCATTATTTGAGCTTGCACCAGTTTCATTTTACTTTATATGTATACCTCACACACACGCTTAACAATAAGATATATGTGTGATTTTAAATATTATTACTAATTGACATGGGATGCCCTTGGGGCGCACAGGATGCACGTGTGCGGCACGGAATGCACGTGTGGCGCACGAGATGTACGTGTGGCGCACGTAAAAAGTTAGTTTATTGAATATACTTAAGACCTCATATTAAGAATTGACTTTAGGCCACAAATTCCATCGCAAGAGCTAGTTTATTGAATATATATACTTGAGACCTCTTATTAAGATTTGACTTTAGGCCATCAATTCCATTAAGCAGCCCCCTGGTGGAGATTCATATTTGTGGGTTGTTTAGAAAGTACACAGGAGGAGACTAACAAAGGATTACAAATGCATTAACTTTATCCCTTCCCACTATCATTCAATCTATCAAACAACGTCCAAGTCAACCTGTGTTTTTGTAACTTATTAAATGATGTTCTTAATGCCCTATTAGTTCAAGCAACGGTTGCAAAATGAGCATAAATATAATATAAACAAAAAAGAGTAGATATCTATATCAATCTCCAGAAACCAATCAGATGCATGCTGTTGTGAAGCATTAAAGCACATATATTTAATTAAACAACAATCTAAAGACAGAAACTTAAGAATGAACTGTATTACTCGGTGAGTTGAGATAAGTTGAAGATCTGATGAGTTCAAAATTTAAAACTTGCTCATAATGCTTTCATGAAAGGAACATGTGTGGTAATTCTATCATAACTATATGAAACTACATACTCACTGACATCTCAAATATGCGTGAATAACTTGTAATAGTAAATAGTGTCATGCCCCAAACGGGGGAGGCACTCGGTGCCGCACTGGCCCGAGCGTACCACTCGGAAACACAACCTGTAAACTGAATAGAAATTGTGACTGACAAGTCCATGACAACATGGATAGAATGGAGGTACAACCAACACACGTAGAAGGCCGACAAGGCCACCAACTGAACATACAAGACGTCATCTGGACATCATAACATCAGGAGTACAACAACCCCAAAACAGCTATATACCACATATACAAGACTGTCGAGGTCATCGTACAGATCGGCTGATCAAAACACAGGCCGGCAAGGCCTTACAAGACAATTGTGGATATAAACCAAATCTACAAGCCTCTATGGAAATGTACCATTAATATGGTTGGGACAAGGCCCCGAGCTACCCATCAACTGTGACTATACCAAAACTCAGCTCATGACTATGACTCGGTAGCTTCAGATGAAGTGAAGCTTACCAATCAACTGTTGAACTCACAAGCTCCTACTGGGGAGGCCTATATATGTCTTTACCTGAACCTGCAGTATGAAATACAGCGCCCCCGACAAAAGGATCGTCAGTACGAATGAAATGTACCGGTATGTAAAGCATGAAAAGTAGTATGAAAGTATAAACTGTAAAACAGGGCATAAGAAGCAACCTGATACTCTGATAACATGTGTGCCACGTAGGGCGAACAATGGAACTCCAAAATTGTACTGAAACTTCTATATATGAGTTTTACTATATAATCTGCCATCGGCTTATAGCCCAAGGTGTGTAATATGGTATTTTCCTCAGGTAATGCTCTGAGGTGTATGTATGAATGCATATATAAGTGTCTGCCAGCCAGTTATAGCCCGGGGTGTGTATAATGTACATGTATAACTACCAATTGGCTATTGGCTCAATGGTGTGGATAGTATATGTATATATATAACTGCCCACCGATATCAGACTGGTGGTGTTCATGACATACTGTAGTAGTAATGTCACTTTTGGCCTTTTGGGAATTTATAAACTCTTTGACATTACTTTTGGAACAACACTTGGTCGACTCGACGATTAACTCTTTGGAATGCTCCTTCTCGGAGGTTTATGACACTTAGATGAACAACTAACAATTAAGTGGTATAGAACATGATAATTATAGGAGAAACTACTTCCAACAATGGATAAACGACATGTGAATAGAATAGTTCTTTTGACGTTTACTTTTCTAAAAACGATAAACACTTGGAATTCATGCTTTTGAAAGAAGGGAATAGCCTTACCTACCTTATGTTGATAGTTCCCGAGCTCCCGAACGCTCTATGAGCAATAGTCTACATTAAATAAATGATTCGGATCAATTTTGGATCAATAACAAAAAATAGCCTTCTCTTAGATATTTTAACAAACACCTTAAGTGCATAAGATCATAGATTTCTTAACAATGGAAACTTATAAGTATATCAACACAATATCCTTGTTGAATCCTTTCCCTTAGCTTCTCAATTCATACTAACAAGGTTCAACACTTGCATCAATAAATAATCTCAAAAAAATAGCCCCAACAACAATACAACATAACTTCCATGTTCTTCAATAATTGGTTTTCAAGTTCTTGGCATTCTAACTTGATACAACTAGCATAAATTCCATAAAAGAAGAAGGAGATGATGGGGCTTACCTCAAGTACTATAATCAACTTCAAGCACACCAGAATCTTCAACAAGTAATAGTTCAACTCACACCAAGAGATGAGAGAAGTAGAGCACAAGAATTATGATCAAGGGCTTCTTAGAGAACTTCAAGAGCGAGTATAAAGTTGCATAGGTACTAAAAATGATGAAAATGAAGTGTTGGTCGAACTTGGGTCTTATTTATAGCATAAGGATAAGTTTGCACCGACCTTGGCCTACGACATAGTCTGCAAACCACAAACCATGCCTGCGAATCACAGGTTGGATCGCAGGTCTTGACAACATCCCTCCATGCAGGCCTACCATGCAGCTCTTTCTTAAAATGTTCATATCCTTTTGTACAAAGCTCGAATTGATGAACTGTTTGTTGCATTGGAACATAGGCTCCATAAATGGGAACTTAGATAGGTTATGCACTCCATAGATCCTTATATACGGTGATATATTCCCCTGCCAAGTTGGGCCAAAAATCCTGTCTGAAATTCTATATGGCTTTCCCCGAATTTTGACGAACTTAATTTCTTTGACTTGTTTGACCTCGAAACCATTTGGTACTCTCTTAACACCTGATAAAAACCTTCATTAACCTTATAAGGGTATCATGACCTTTTCGGCTTACATTATCAAGCTTACGATAATGTCGACGTACAAAGTGTGGGGTGTAACATCCTTCCCCCCTTAAAAAAATTTGCCCGTGAATGTGGGGGTGTTATAAATTAAGATTCAAACTCTTAGATTCCTCTGAAAATTTTGGCAGAGTTTCTACTATAAATAGGACTGTCCAAAACCTGCCACGCACCCAGAAAACATTTCTAACACCACACAGGGCTATACAATGCATTATAATATCATACCAGCCTCACACGACCGTCTATCTATCAAGATAACCAATAAGGTAAGCCATAAATTACCTTAATTGTCAAGTCTTGTAGTCTGGGCTGCGTCGGCCACATATGTGCTATGATAATTTCCTGATGACTAAAATAAGTGAAAATATCTAGACCTCCCATATCTTATCTTCTATGTTATTATTCTTTATAATGCTATAATAGTTGATATTTCCTTAGTCCGCAACTTCTGGGTTTCACATTAAGGATTATTAATTGGGATCTCCTCATAAAATAGGTCTTCTGAAATCTGAACATCCTCGATAAGTAATATATAAGAAGAAACTTCCTCTGGTTCCGGAGGTAATCTCAATCTCATAGGCCACTTGGCCAAGTCTCTAAGTAATCTTATACTATCCGTTGTATCTGGAGCTAAACTTGCCTTCTTGGTTGAATTCTTATTACACTTGTTATGGGTAAAACCCTCAATAATATCCTATTATGAACATCGTCATTTAAATCTCAGCATCTCACATCGGCGGGTGGCTTATGTCAATCTTGGACTATTGAAATTCACTCCTGAAGGAACTTTACTTCTTCCACAACTTGGGGGGACTAACATGGGTTTAAACAATTTTTACTTTCTTACGTTAAGGCAATTGATTGATGATATGTACTCCCGACCACACAAGGTGTTATAAGAATCTATCTTGATGATAACATAATAACTGGTATAATACACATCTTGTAGTATGGTAGATGATCATCCCACTCCTCTTAAGATCAACCATACTTTCTTGTATCATATCTTCGAGCGTCTGAATCGTGCGCTCGGCTCGACCACTTATCTGGGAGCAAGCTACAAGGGTTTTGTCTGCACTTCTAAACCTTTCTGGGGGAATCTTAGAAATTCACTACAACTAAGCTCCTCTATTTGGGGTACTAGACATTTAAATCTCCTGGAGTCGTACGACTATTTTCTCAATGGACAACTAACATAATCCTCAATTGTGCGAATAACTCTATTTTGGTAAGAAATGGGTTAACCTTGTAAATTCATTGACTACCAATTGTCTAGAATGATATTTTTTATAAGAACAGGGATGGACCTATACTGTTGGAATCTGTATTCTCTACACTATCCCTCTGATGCTCTGTCATTGCATGTTGATCATTGGGTTGCCATGTCAAAACTCGGCACTGTTGTGATTCTCATTATCATGTAAATCTATGTCCTTTGGTATCATGGTACGACCTTATCGAACCAGGATGAATAAGATTGTGGGAACAAGGCACCTTTGCTATAATCTTTTCCCTCAAACCTGCTAGATATGGGACACACCATTGACTTGGTTATCAGAGAACTCTGTCTCTTTAAATTCTGGTATTGACTTCCTTTGCCATGGGACTTTCTCCTTTGATAGTACTGATTCTAAATTCTTATTGATACTTATTTACTATTGCCACATGGTTGATTCTAGAACTATCTGTTCTATAATTCTATAATTAGTGGATCCCTGAAATTGGATCCTTAACTTACTATCTGTTGGAGCTCCATGGCTAATCTTCTCTTCTCCTTTCCTCTACATAGGCTAAACTATTCATACATCTTATCTTGTATTGCCCTGAAGGATGACACTTTTCTATGTTGAACTTCCTCATCAAATTGTAGTGGGATAGAATCATACGGTTATTCCTTCATTTCATCCACTGGTGGGAGGGGGGTACCACTGAGTTTTATATCATATCTCTATTATCATCTTAGTTTTATACTCAGACTCTCAACTGGTTGGTTGAAGCAATGCTATGTTTTTTCCTTTAAACCACATTCGTGGAATATTTTCCTGCTGAAGTCTAACTTTCGCAACGTCTCTCTCTTGAGGAGGATCATACTCTATTGTATCACCTAGGCTCGCCTTTAATTATTTAGTAAGATAAACTCATCCCAATGTTGGTTATTGTCGCCTAAAAATGTACTGAAGGTCCTTACCGATTATTAATGATATCACGCTATACCTCCAATGTGTGCTTACTGCTGTCGATCCTAAGTCTTAGGCCTGAAATCCTTCCTGACTTTCCAAATGTTCTTGAGTGTAAACAACTTTGCTCCCTTATTTATTTCGAATATGCACATTACAATGCATTGAGTTATCTTAACCTATATCACCCAGGTGTTTCTTATATATCTAGCCGTAAGTTCCACTTTGGGTTCAACTCTTGGTTCTTTATTAAACCGCCAAAGCTACTAGTAAATTGTCCCCATACTTAAATCGCTATATTTGGGGTAAATGCTAGGTTGAGAAGAGGAATATGTTATGAGACCAAGCCTATTATGAAGTTTGAATTGACAAAGGTCAACAGAATATACCGATCAGATGATTTAGCTCCCTAGACCAGGAAGTACCGATATTGAAAAAAGTTTCCTCAGTTAACTGGAATATGAGTCGAGGACTCGAGAGGTTGTTATAAATCAAGAGCTGGATGTTTACCTTATTATTATGAAATGAAAAGGAGAAAGAGCTATTTTATAGATGTTGAGGTGAGTAAGGGAGGAGGTGACACATTTAGTAAACCAGAAATATAGTGAACAAAGAGGTATCTAAGTTGCTTATTTCTTCAGGCTTGGCGAGGGGGAGGGACGTACGGACCACTCCATTTGAAGTCTCACAAATGGTGCACCCGGGTAAAAGACATGATGAAATTGCCAAGTAAGCATCCAAGCACAGAAAGAATGAACAACAAGAGAGACCTTTAAAGGTTATTAAGGAAGAAGCCTTAAGATTAACGCCTTTATTAGATGATAAGAAGTCTACTGAGACTGAGCATGACAGTTATGAACATGTGACCCCCTACTTATGTAAATGATTCAGTATCCCCTCTTTAGAGGATATTTCTTTATGGCAAGATGTAAGTTGTTAAAAGATCAAGATTATAAAGAAG
Organism: Anisodus tanguticus; assembly: GCA_034509755.1. Classification (NCBI taxonomy): domain Eukaryota; kingdom Viridiplantae; phylum Streptophyta; class Magnoliopsida; order Solanales; family Solanaceae; genus Anisodus; species Anisodus tanguticus. The sequence continues at coordinate 41,313,617 of CM067540.1, read as the reverse complement.
GCGATTTAATGACCTGATATTTCAGAAAGGAAGCCCGTGAGCGTAAAGAGTGGCCTATGTGAATTAGTACAGGAAAGAACCGACATAGGTTTATTTGATGGTTTAGTAAGCAGTCAAGAAGGTTACAACAAAAAGTTTTATGACAAATAAGGTTATGTTACCCAAATTTTATGGCTACGTATGACTGTCAATTGATATGTAATTTGTAACGCTTAGAAGAAAGTGGTGGTAGCCTCCTGATTAAAGGAGCTAAAACAACGGTAAGGACCGCCAGACGTATGGGGTTCAGAAAGGGAAATGTGAGGAATACTCAAAGACAGAGGCCTATGTAGGCTTAACATGAGTTATTCAGAATTTATGAATAAAAAGGTAAGTTGAATTTACATCAATAAAGGATGTACGTAAGGCCTAGAAGAAAGCTAGTAAAGAGGCCGGACAAGCCGTCAGTCTATACATTATTTATGTTACAGAATGACCATAGAGCCTGAAGTTTTAATCTCATAAGTAAGTGACTACAACTCTCAGGAAGTATTTCAGGTAGAAGGTAACGGTATAAAGGGCTAGTATAAAGAAATTGAGCAGCAAAGGCAATGAAGCCTAGAAGTGAAGGCAAGAAGTTAAATATTGTACTCATAGTGAACAAAGGGGATGTGACAGTAAGAAGGATAATGGTAGGCAGTTAAAGGTGCTCAAGATCCTACAGGGATATACGGTTACGAGATTGCTAAAAGCATATCGCTAAAAGATGTCAACTAAGAAACAAAAGAGGAATTATATTCAGACTTGAAGGGTGTAGCCGGCACCCAGTGTCGCACTGGTCCGAGCATACCACTCTGGAATACAACCAATAAACTAAATAGAAACTGTAGCCGATAAGGCCACCAACTGAACATACAAAACGTCATCTGGACATCGTAATAGCAGAGGTACAACAACACCAAAACAACTATATATCACATATACAAGACTGATGAGGTCATCGTACATATTAGGTGATCAAAACACAGGCCGACAAAGTCTTACAAGACAGTTATGCATATAAACCAAAGATACAAGCCTCTAGGGAAATGTCACTGTAATATGGTCGGGACAGGGGCCTGACCTACCCATCAACCGTAACTATACCAAAACTAAGCTCACGACTATGACTCAGTAGCTTCGGATGAAGTGAATCTTACCAATCAACCGCTGAACTCATAAGCTTCTACTGGAGAAGCCTATTTATGCCTTAACCTGAACCTGCTGTATGAAATGCAGCGCCCCCGGCAAAAGGATCGTCAGTATGAATGAAATATACTGGTATGTAAAGCATGAAAAATAGTATGAAAGTATAAACTGTAAAACAGGACATAAGAAGCAACCTGATACTCTGATAACATGTGTGCCACGCAGGGCGAAAAATGAAACTCCAAAACTTTACTGAAATTTCTATATATAAGTTTTACTATATAATCTGTCATCGGCTTATAGCCCAATGTGTGTAATATGGTATTACCATCAGGTAATGCTCTGATGTGTATGTATGGATGCACATATAAGTGTCTGCCCACCAGTTATAACCTGGGTGTGTATAATGTACATGTACAACTGCCCACCGGCTATTGGCTCGGTGGTGTGAATAGTATATGTATATATATAACTGCTCACAGATATCAGACTGGTGGTGTTCATGACATACTGTAGTAGTAATAGAACTTTTGGCCTTTGGAGAACTAATAAACTCTTTTACTTTACTTTTAGAACAACTCTTGGTCAACTCGACGATTAACTCTTTGGAACGCTCCTTCTCGGAGGTTTATGACACTCAGATGAACAAACAACAATTAAGTGGTATAGCACATGATAATGATAGGAGAAACTACTCCCGATAAGGGATAAACAACCTGTGAATAGAATAGTTCTTTTGATGTTTCCTTTTCTGAAAAATGATAAACACTTGGAATTCATGCTTTTGAAAGAAGGGAATAGCCTTAGATACCTTATGTCAATAATTCTCGAGCTCTCAAATACTCTATGAGCGATAGTCTACCTTAATGAATGATTCGGATCAATTTTGGATCAATAACCAACGATAGCCTTCTCTTAGGCATTTTAACAAACACCTTAAGTGCATAAGATCTTAGACTTCTTAACAATGGAAACATAAGTATATTAACACAATATCATTTTTTAATCCTTTCCTTAGCTTCTCAATTCATACTAACAAGGTTCAACACTTGCATCAATATATAATCTCAATAAAGCAGCCCCAACAACAATACAACATAACTTCCATGTTCTTCAAGAATTGCTTTTCAAATTCTTGGTATACTAACTTGATACAACTAGCATAAATACCATAAAATAAGAAGGAGATGATGGGGCTTACATCAAGTCCTACAATTAACTTCAAGCACACCACAATCTTCAACAAGTACTTCAACTCACACTAAGAGAGGAGAGAAGTAAAGCACTAGAATTACAATCCTTCTGACGAACGATTTGCGTACTTAGCTTCCAATATTAGCTTGGATGATCAAGGGCTTCTTAGAGAACTTTGAGAGCAAGTATAGTGCTGCTTAGGTCTTAAAAATGATGAAAATAAAGTGTTGGTCAAACTTGGATCTTATTTATAGCATAAGGATAAGTTTGCATCGACCTTGGCCTGCGACATGGTCTGCAAAACGCAAGCCATGCCTGTGAATTGCAGGTTGGTTCGCAGGTATTGACAGCATCCCACCATACTGGCCTGCCCTGCTGCTCTTTTTAAAACGTTCATAACTGTTTGTACAGTACTCGGATTGATGAACGGTTTATTGCATTGGAACGTAGACTCACTGAACTAGAACTTCGATAGGTTATGCACTCCATATCTCCTTATATATGGTGATATATGCCCTTGACAAGTTTGGCCAAAAATCCTGTCTAAAATTCTGCCTGACTTTCCCCGAATTTTGACGAACTCAATTTCTTTTACTCGTTTGACCTCGAAACCTTTTGGTACTCTCTTAACACCTGATAACAACCTTCATTAACCTTATAAGGGTATCATGACCTATCCGGCTTAAGATATCAAGCTTATGACGACGTTGACGTACAAAGTACGGAGTGTAACAAATAGCATTGTGGTGATGTGCTTTTGAGTTGGCTCGATAACCTAAATACTCTCATATCTCGGTGAGTCGATTGAGCTTTTATTTCATGACATAAGGGACCTTAAATAGTGTAACTTGCATGGGATGGAACTTTGGGAATATGGCAAGACATGGGTAGACAATTTATAGTGGTCTTTCTAAATTTTTATGGTAATTTTAGGTGGAGTAAAGTGGCTAAAAGGTGGAATAATACAATTTTTTTATTTTCTCATGGTGATTTTTGGTGGGGTAGAGTGTGTTGCCGGAATAATGCAATAATATATTCTAATAATTTTTCATATACTTTGTAATTGTATTATCTATTGATAATGACTGACACATCTCAAGTTGTATATTTGATAGATAGAATTATCATGTAATTTTATATAAAAAAAGATAATATTTTAAAAATAAAATATGAATACTTATATTATATTCTCACATATTTTTTAACAAAACTTGTAGAATAAATAAATTACGAAAAAGAAAGAAAAGAAGCTAAAAGACGAAAATGATAAATTCACATTGCACAAATTATTTTCATATTTGCGGGTCCATCTCAATTAGGCATGTTCCTATTATGTTTCTTTGGCTTCAAGAAATCAAATTTGTGGCTAACAAATTTTAATTTGTTTTAGCCTTTTCTTTTATGAACTTGAAGATGAAGTTTGTTATCTTATAAGTATAAAAAGTTCTTCTCAATTGTAAAGACACCGAAGAGCAAGACATAAAAATTAATCTTGGTTTCTTTCTCTTCTTTTCTTTTTGTCTTTGTAGGAACAATATTTTCCTTTTAAATTTATTTATCAATTTTGTCTTTTCTCCATAATGGAGTAGTTTCTTTTTGTTGGGATACCAGATGAAGCTGGATGAAGTTATTATAATAAACATCTTTATTTTATTATATTCTTTTCTTGAGATTTTGTCTTATCATCTTTATACACCAAGGTGTTTGATATTAATTATATCTATTTATCAAAAAAATTATCTTGTTATTTTATTTCTTATTCGGGAGAAGAGAATGATTTTAACAAGTTTATTGATTTAAATAATCTTTATCTTATTTCTTTTAGTCCTAATTCTCACGGAGGGATTAACTCAAGTAAGTTTGTCGATTTAAATAATCTTTATCTTATTTATTTCACTCCTAATTTTCATGGAGGGATTGACTCAAGTAAGTTTATTGATTTGATGAATCCTTATTTTATTTCTTTCCGTCCTAATTCTCAGAGAGGGATTAACTCAAATAATTTTATTGATTTAGCAAAGGCTAATCGAAAGAGGCTTTTGTTCACTTGATGTACTCAACTAAGATAGTTCTTGTTTGAAGTCATTACTTTAATTGGTTAACTACACTAATCGAAAGAGGTGTTATTAATCAATGTTTAGTGTTGCTATATGACAATATATTGATAGTATAAGCGAGAGTGGTGCTATTAATGTATCGTCGTTATGTGGAGTGGTTGAATTAGAAATAAGTAATTATTCTTTAAATAAGGTCTTTATTTTACTGTCAATCGATTAACTACACTAATCGAAAGAGACGTTATTAATTGGTTACTTAATATGATTTGGTTGTATTAGAAATAAGAGATTATATCATTAAACAAAGAAATAAGTAATAAACTTTTGATTTTATTATATTTATTTTATCTTGCCGATTCAAATATCCAACCTCTATCTTTTATTATAAAAAAGTCAAAAATATTTCTTACTGTGTTATTTAAAATTTTCAGACTATTGAACAACTCCTCTTTCATCAATTTGATTCTCTCAAATAGTAACAAAAATAATATAAATTTGTAGCCTAGATGGTTACAATCTCTGTGGGATGATATTTTAAAGTTTACAATAATTTAACAGAGTACGAGCAGAAAAACCTATACACATTGTCCACGTCAATAAACCATCTTCTTTTTTTGGTAAAAATGATATTTACAGTATACATTACTAATATGCATTTTCACGGATCTTAGGGAAAGTTCTGTAGTTTGAAGTTTTAACGAATACAATGAAATTTTAAGAGTATATCCAGTGACCTTAACTTTAATAAATAATCAAATAATTATTCAAATTGCTCAAACTACTGATTGCAAATCTGCAAAAAAGAGTTCAGAGTGACAATCATCCCTCAAAGGTTTAGATTAACTGAGGTGGCGAGGATGATAACATTATGAGCAAAGTTTACTTAAATCAACAAAAATTCAAATTAATCCATATAGGAAAAATCAAGATTGGTCTAAAAAAAATGTCGATGTGTGTCAAGACGTCATGTTCTCATTTATTATAAATCTAATAAAAGATCTGATTAAATAATTATTTGGTCGTAGAACTTGTTGTGTCCAGACGGAATTATAAATTAAATATGGGAAGAGAGAGAAATTAGCATAAAGTGTTTCTATTACACATTTTCGACTCAATATTTTTTTAAATCATTTTTGAAAATTTTGAAAAATCTTTTGGACGGCGGGAGTAAAACGGTGGGATTAGCTAGAAGATGGATAGCTAATCTTATGAGATAACCAAACGATTCTTTAGTGATTTCTTAACACATATATAAGGTTTTAAGCCAAAGTTATTGCTTCTGCGAACCCGTAAGTTAAGGCCTATATCTGTCCACGCGTAATTCACTATATTTTTCATCCCTATATAAATGAGGTGAATTTAACCAGAGAAACATGACCAATGAGAGTTTGAATAGTTGTGTCTCCAACTTGTTTAGGAATGAGGCATAGACATTTTATATATAAAAGATAAAAGTCTTATAAATATCATCGTACTGATTTGCCATTTATAAAGTTTTGAAACGAAAAAGAAAAAGGGGGAAATAAGAGAGTATGAAATAGTGTGTTCCACTGTTATCTCAGTTTGTTAACAAGATTTCAGTAAGTTCTAACATTAAAGCATATGTTTTCATCTAAGTTATAACTTTGAAGCATACTCTGTCACTAAAGTTGTACTAAGGTTTTAATAAGTTCCAACTTTAAAGCTTTTCTTTTAACTAAAGATTTAGTAGGCGTTTGGCCATAGAAATAAAAAAATCACTTTTTTGGAATTTTTGAAGTTGGGGTTGGGGTTGGGGTTGGGGCTGTGTTTGGTCATAGTTTTTACAAATAATATTTTGTTGTTGAAATGGACTTTATCAACAAGATTTTGGTTGTGGAAAAAGTAAAAAAAAGTGAAAACCAAGATTTTGGTTGTTTTTCAAATTCCAAATACAACTTGAAGTTGTATTTGGAATTTTCATGGCCAAACATTGATTTGTAAAAAAAAATCCGAAAAAAGTGAATAACTCTTATGGCCAAAGAGAAAAAAATTCTAACTTTAAAACATCTTTGTAACCTCTTAAGCAAAAGCTTCAGTAAGCTCCAACTGTTAAGCATATATTTTTTCTCTTTGCTTCCAATTTCTTAAACTAAAGCTTTCAATGTTGTTGATGTTGAAGTGCCATCGGTCGAAATAATAAAAATTCTAGCCTCGCTGCCTTTACGATGTGGCACATGTCGCTCTCGTAAACAGAGATCAGATGGTGAGCCTCCTGAAAATGAATTTATATCTAGTATAGTAACATTGTACTTTGGTTAAAGGTTTCAAAAGGAATATGTTCCTACTTTTTTATTGATTATTGTGTACAATATATAGTGTTATATAATTATTTACAAAGCTATAAACTAGGTAACTAGTCTTCCTAATTACAATCGGAATATTAACAAACCAATAAAAGATATACAATGATACAGAAATATTCTTGTAATATTCTATCACACCCCCGCAGTTGAAGCGGGAGGTTCTCGTGCGCTGAGACTAGCTTGGAAATCATCAAAGAGTATGTGTGAAAGTCCTTTAGTAAATATATCAGCAATCTGATACCGGGAAGGAACATGAAGGACACTAACTTGTCCACGAGTAACTTTTTCACGTACAAAGTGAATATTCATTTCAATGTGTTTGGTGCGCTGATGTTGAACGAAATTACCGGAAAGATATATCGCACTTACATTATCACATTAAACCAATGTAGCCTTGCGGATTGGGCAGTGAAGTTCCAGCAGAAGGTTGCGTATCCAACAAGACTCAGAAACAACATTCGCTACTCCTCTGTACTCGACTTCAGCACTGGATCGAGACAGAGTAGGTTGTCTTTTAGAAAACCAAGAAACAAAGTTATCTCCGAGGAAGAAACAGTAATCCGACGTGGATCGACGAGTGTCCGGACATCCACCACAATCAGCATCAGAATAAGAGATGAGACCGTAGAGTGAGGACTTGTACAGGTGCAAGACAAAGTGAAGAGTACCTTGGACATATCGCAAAATACGTTTGAGTGCATTCATATGTTCATCCGTCATAGTGTGCATACGTAAGCATATTTGTTGTACGACATAGGATATATCTGGTCTCGTAAAAGTGAGATACTGCAATGCTCCTACTAAACTGCGATAGTGAGTCGGGTTGGCATACATAGAACTCGAAGAGGCACTGAGTATGGAATTAGTGGCTACCGATGTGTGGGTCAGTTTGCAAGACGTCATGCATGTTTGGTCAAGAATCTCTTCGGTGTACTTCCTTTGACAAAGAAATAAGCCACATGCATGTCTCGTAACAGCAATACCCAAAAAATAGCTTAGGGGGCCAAAATCCTTCATAGCAAAACTCAGAGGCAATAAGTGACATAATGGATCGGCGAAGTGCATCAGAAGATGTAGTTAGGATGATATCATCAACATATAACAGAATGTATGTCATGTCATTACCTTGCTATAGATGAAAAGTGAATGATCATATTTGGTTATATGAAAAACCGATAGAGGATACAAAGTGAGCAAACCGTTGGTACCATGCACGAGGAGCTTGTTTCAGTCCATAGAGCGATTTCTTCAAATGACATACATAATCTGGATGAACTGGATTCCTGAATTCCATAGGCAGATGCATATAAACGGTTTCATGAAGGTCCCCATGCAAGAAGACATTTTTGACATCAAGCTTATGAATAGGCCATGATTTGGACAAAGCAATACTGAAAACGGTCCGAATAGTTACCGGTTTCACCACCGGGCTGAAATTTTCATCACAATCCGCTCCCACCTGTTGAGACCTGCCATCACCTACAAGACGGGCCTTGTGCCTCTCAAAAGAACCATTAGATTTCTTTTTATGTCAAAAAATTCACATAGAATGAATAACATTAGCATCAGGAGGACGGGGCACTAGATCGCACGTCTTACTTTCAATAAGAGCATCATATTCGTCAATCATGACAGTTTTCCAATTAGGATCAGACAAGACACTTTTTGGGTTGCGAGGAAGAGGTGAAGGGGCAACCGAAGTTGACAAATTAAATTGCCATTTGAGTTTGGAAATGTCGTGCATAACATATGTTTCCATTATTCGTAGGGGTGCTGCGGAACGTGGTTGGGCAAGCTGTGGACTGGGATCGGGAAGACGAGGCGGAAGCGCTAACCAAGATGAAGCAGTGAGATCCAAAAGAGAGGGCGGGAGCGCTGGCCGAGAGGTGGCGGCAGTATCGGACAACCGAGAGGGGTTGTTCTGAGGTTCACGTGGCGAGGCTTGGTGGGTTATCTGGCTTGGGACGACGGGAATTGAGTCTGTAGCCGGTGACGGTAGCGACTGATTTTGCAAGTGATGAATTAGAAGGGGATTGAGGCCATCATTTAAGAAGTCATAGGTAGGGATGGCAACGGATGGGATCTGGATCAGATCCTACTAGATCCAGATCCATATCCGTTTTTCATACATGAATCCAGATCTATCGGGTTCATAAAAATCAGATCCAAATCCGAATCCATCGGATCCACCGGGTCCACGGATCGGATCTGGATCCACATGTAAAAAAAATTGCCTTGCTAAAAATGTAACCTTGCTAAGAATTTTTTTTTGAACTGACAAACGATTTTTACTTAGCTAACAGTTTACTGTGTTTCAATTTTGAAATGTTCATATGAGATATTTTGTTCGTTGTCTCATTTTGATTGTGAGTTATTAATTGAAAATGTTGGACAATAACAATAGTTGTGGAAAATGCTGACTAATATTTCCACAATGCAGAACTTGCATGTGCTTGGAATCTTCACAAATGAAGTGAATATAATTTTAACTACTTGTCTATGGAGATGTTAGTCATTCACTAATATAACATTGATTTTATTATCGAAGTTACCTCTTTATTTTTTGATTTTTGAGTTAACGCGGGGATAAATTAAACTTGCAAGGATGTGCTTAGCAATTTTTTAAGAAAATACTTATAAAATTACATTCCAGGTTATGAATATATTTAATAAAAACCGGATCCACGGGTCGGATCTAGACCAGATACGGATCTCAAATACAAGATCCAGATCCAGATCAGATCCGTCAGAAATGGATCCGGATCGGATCCGGATCCGTCGGATCCAAATTTTGAAGATCCATATCCTATAAAACGGATCTGGATCCACCGGGTCCAGGATCCACTGCCATCTCTAGTCATAGGAATTCGGAGGTGGAGAATGCAGTTTGGCAAAGAGAAATTGAGACTCATCAAATATGACATGCCTAGAAATTATTATTTTTCGGTTGGACAAGTCATAACAGTTGTAACCTCGATGATTGAGTGGGTAACCAAGAAAGACACGGGGTGGAGTGAGGTTGCAGCTTGTTGATTTGAGTGGAGGGATGAAGGGGGTAGCACAGACATTCGAAAGTTAGTAAATGCTTATAGGAAGGATCCCGAAGATAGAGAACTTGAGTGGGAGACTTGTGTTTGAGAGACTTGTTTGGGAGAATGGTTAAGAGATAGGTTGTCATTGGTAGAGCGTAATGCCAAAAATGTGGGGGGGGGGGGGGTAGAGGCGTGAGCAAGGAGGGCACGAACTAAGTTATTTATGATTCTAATTTTTTGCTTGGCTTTGCCATTTTGTGGAGAGGTGTGGGGACAGGAAAAATGAAAAATAAGGCTTTATTTGTCGCAGCAAAGTTTGAATTGATTATTATCGAATTCTCTCTCATTGTCACATTGGAAACATTTAATATTCTTTTCAAATTGTGTCTTAATGAAAGTGTTTAATGACGAATAAATAGAATAGACTTAGGACTTATTACCAATGGGAAACGTCCATAGGAAGTTTGAATAATCATCTAAAAATAATATATAGTATCGATGACCGGCCGTGCTTAAGATATAAGAAGTTCATAAATCACTATGTATGATATCAAAAGGCATGAAAGTACAAGTGGATGAAGAATAAAACGGCAACTTGACATGTTTTCCAAAAACACAAGATTCACAAACATGAGGATAAGAGACATGTTTGCAATCAATAAATTTATTTTTGCTAAGGAAACGTAAAACAGAGTCTCTCAGATATCCTAATCTATTATGTCATAAAATAAACGAAATAACTGCAAAGGTTGATGGAGATGAGGCTGGATGGCCGACAATGGTGGTGGTGATAGAATAAAGGTCCCCGGTGCTATCACATCTCATTATTTGCATCCCTGTCAGAAGGTCCTTCACAGAAAAATCAAAATGATCAAATTCAAGAGAAACATTATTGTCGGTGAGTGAAAGGAAAACATCAATGTAATCGTTCTGGTGAGTGAAAGGAAAACCAACTCTATAATCGTTCATTCTGATCGAGAAAACCATATGTTCATGGTGATTGGTAAAAACTATGTGTTGCTTATAATCGAGATAAACAAGAAGTGAAGTACTAGAAGCCCTTGAGAGTCAAGGGAACTGGATGCAGATTTAGCCTCTGGACCACCGGCATAGGAATTCTAATGTGTTCATTTTAAGCGTTCATTTCTTTGTTCAGTTATTCGTCATCTGATATTGCTTTGAAATAAAAATATCTGATTGGCTTAAACTTTTATCATTTCATCACAAAGCTTAAAAGTACATACTGAATTTCACAAGAATTAGGCGACTGAAAGTTCAGAAATTATCTTAAGTCGAACAAAAATACAATTCATCCACCCCCACCCCTTATCCACCAAAAGCAAAAAGCAAGAAAGAAAAGATAGTCAAGTTATGATGCTAATACAAGAAAACAGACAACTACAAAGAAATAAAGAAGCAAAATCATATGGACTTTTTACCGTGTCACCATCCTGCACATACCATCTTAGTCTATCAACCACCTGCATATGGAAAGTCATGCTGTAATTCAGCCTCTAATTTGCACAAAAACACATAAATAAGTCTGATATCATTAATCACTACTATTAAACAAGGTAATATACCCGTGATATACACTGAATATACAGAAGTATATATCACAGGTATACAAAGATGGCTCAAACAAAGCAAAGTGGATAGTGGCCCAAATAGACAGAGCTGAGGTTGAGGCCCATCACGGGATTTGGCTATCAAGCCCATCATGGGCAGTGGCTAGATTTGTATATTAGGTAAGTATATTTTGTGTATATTGTAGTGTATTTGTTACCTAAATTAGGATATACACTTACCATAATTAGGATATACACTTACCATAATTAGGATATACACTTACCATAATTGTATAGTTAGAATTATGGTAGAATAAGGTTTTAGGAATAGGATTCTCCTATTTTGTAACTTGTATACCTTACAATTAATAAAAATAATCAAGGGGGTTATTTCTTTCATGGTAACAAGAGACTAGGTCTAACAAAGTTTTCTCTCCCAATACTTTGTACCCTTCGGCCGAACCCCCCCCCCCCCCCCCCTCCCCTTCTCGGGTTTTTCTCTTCCGAAATTTGTCTTCCGCTCTCCAAATCTCTCTTACTATTCCCAAATTTCCCCTCCTTCTTTGTTCTTTCAATATGTCTAAGAACAATTATCATCCTGCCCTCATGGTTTCTAACGTCAAGAACAGTATCCCTATTGTGCTTGAGATGGAAAACGTCCAATATGCGACGTGGGCAGAATTATTTAAAATTCACGCTATCTTCCATCAAGTTATCCATCACATAATTCCTCCCGCTACACCTCTCCTCGCGGAGGATCCTCAATTATGAATTACTATGGATGCTACCGTTCTCCAGTGGATCTATTCCACTATTTCGGTTGACCTTCTACAGACGATTATTGAGCCGGATGCCACGGTTATGGCTACCTGGAATAGATTGCATGACATATTCCAAGATAACCAACATTCACGTGCCGTCACACTCGAGCAGGAATTCTCCCTAGTTCGCATGGAAGAATTTCCAAACGTCTCTGCATATTGCAAGAAACTCAAGGAGTTGGCAGATCAACTGCGTAATGTTGGCGCACCTATAACAAATAATCGTCTGGTTCTACAATTGGTTGCCAGCCATTCGGAGGCCTATAATGGAGTTGGAACTCTCTTTCGTCAAAGCAACCCTCTTCTCACCTTTTATCAAGCCCGCTCCATGCTTACTTTAGAAGAAGTCGGTTTGGCTAAAAAAGGCGGCTACCGGAGCAAGCCCCGTCGTCATGATAGCGTGCTCCACAAATTCTTCAGGTTTTGTTGACAATTCGGGCCAAAACCGTACTCATGGTAGCGGCAAAAATAATCGCAAGAATAATAACAAAAACCGCGGGGGCAAACGCGGCGGTTCCGGTGGTCAGAAAACAGCAGTGGGCCCCGGCCAGTGAACAGAGCCCGCCACCCTACCGGTCCCAGCAGTGGGGCCCATGGCAGTGGGGATGGAGCAATGGGCCGTGGGCGAACAACCCCTATTTTCCAAAGAACGTCCCGGCGGCCGGTTGGCTGGCCGGTCCTTCGAGCCCAACGGTCAAGATCCACGGCCCACCGCCATCGGCCCAAAGCAATTCCAGCAGTTTCGGCATTCCAGCAGTTACGGCCCACAGTCCAATTCTGGGATTCTTGGGCCCCGGCCAACGCAAGCTCACCACGCAGCGGGCCCCACTCCCACCGACATTGAGGTTGCAATGCACACACTTGGGTTGATGCAACCGGATCCAAATTGGTACATGGACACTGGCGCAACGACACACATGACCTACGATCAAGGTACTCTCTTGTCTTATTCCAATTTGAGCAACCCTCGTGGTATAATTGTCGGAAATGGTAACTCTATTCCAATTAAGGGTTATGGTCATAAAATGGTGTCTCCCCCCAATCCACCCCTTATCTTGAAAAATACTTTACATGCCCCCAAATTGATTAAAAACTTAGTGTCTGTCCGCAAGTTCACCACTGATAATTCCGTTTCTGTTGAATTTGATCCTTTTTGTTTTTCTGTGAAGGATTTCAAGACGGGGTGTCCTCTCATGAGGTGTGATAGTAGGGGAGATCTATATTCTATCACACCCGGTTTCAGTCCATCGAGTCAAGCCTTGCCTTTAGCTTTTGCAGTCATTTCTCCTTCCTTGTGGCATGCTCGCCTTGGTCATCCGGGATCTTCTATTTTATCAGTTTTAGATAAAATAGCTTTATTTCTTGTAAGGGTACGAGTCGTACTCAAATTTGTCAATCTTGTTCGCTAGAAAAAATTGTTAAGTTGCCATTTGTGGACTCAAATTCTCATACGTCAATGCCATTTGATATTATTCATAGCGACCTATGGACGTCTCCTGTTCTAAGTTCGTTAGGTCATCGATATTATGTTCTTTTTTGGATGATTATTCTAAATTTTGTGGACGTTTCCAATTGCCAATAAATCTCAAGTGTTTTCTGTCTTCATAAAATTTAGAGCATTCATTAGAACACAATTTGAAAGAGAAATAAAAATATTCAATGTGATAATGGGAAAGAGTATGACAATAGGGTGTTTCGGGAGTTCTTTGATAATAATGGGATCAATTTTCATTTTTCGTGCCCTCATACATCTTCTCAAAATGGGAAAGCCGAACGCAAAATTCGTTCCATAAATAACATTGTCCGCACTCTCTCACTTTATGCTTCCGTACCCCCATATTTTTGGCATCATGCTCTACAAATGGCAACATATCTTCTTAACATAATTCCATCCAAAGGTCTGACATATTCTTCCCCCCTCCGAATCTTATATAATAAGAACCCGTCTTATTCTCATCTTCGGGTTTTTGGGTGCTTGTGTTATCTGTTATTCCCATTCACCACAATTAACAAACTTCAGGCTCAGTCTACTCCGTGTGTGTTTTTGGGTTATTCGTCGAATCATCGTGGTTACAAATGCTTTGATTTATCCTCCAAGAAAATCATAATTAATCGCCATGTCATTTTTTATGAAACCTAATTTCCTTTTACGAAAGTTCATACTCCCGAGCCTAGTTCGTATAATTTTTTGGATGACCAAATATCCCCGTCTATTATTAGGCATTTTTCGGACATCTCCCGCACCCAAAACTCTCCAGCGGGCCCACTGCCCGCTGGTCCCACTGGCACGTCACGGTCGCCAAGATCGCCCAGCCCTCTCATTTGGGCCGGTTTCGGTGATTGGGCCGATCCAGCCCACCACCGGAACCGGTCCAGCCCTAGTTACCGTTCTCGGCCCGCCAAGGCGCGTCCGTCTTGGGCCAGCAGGCCCACTGCCTGCTGGCCAGTCCATCCCAAGCCCAGCAAATTCCCAAAATTCACTCAATTCTTCCTCGAGTCATAGACCGGTCACTCGTAGTCAGCGGGGTATTTTTACATCTAAAAGACATTTTAATTTACATTCTAATGTCTCTAAATCCCCCTTGCCCCGTAATCATGTGTCCGCCTTAAATGACCCGAATTGAAAAATTGCTATGACTGATGAATATAATGCTCTTATTGATAATAAGACGTGGGAGTTGGTGCCCCGTCCATCTGGTGTTAATGTTATCAGGTCTATGTGAATTTTTGCTCATAAGGAGAATTCAAAAGGGTCATTTGCTCGGCATAAGGCGCGGCTTGTGGGTGATGGTAAGACTCAGCAGGTTGGGATAGATTGTGGGGAGACATTTAGTCCGGTGGTCAAGCCAGCTACCATTCCCACTGTGCTTAGCCTGGCTTTTTCTAAGGCATGGCCTATTCATCAGTTGGATGTCAAGAATGCTTTCCTACATGGTGATCTCAAGGAAACAGTATATATGCATCAGCCGTTGGGGTTCAGGGATCCTAACCGTCCTCATCATGTCTGTTTGTTGAAAAAGTCCTTATATGGGCTTAAGCAGACTCAGCAGGTCAGATAATTCCTTGTTCATCTACCATCGTGGTTCGTCATTGGCCTACATTTTGTTGTATGTGGATGATATCATTTTGACGGCCTCTTCAGATGCATTACGCTAGTCTATCATGGCCATGCTCAGCTATGAATTTGCTATGAAAGACTTAGGGCCCTTGAGCTATTTTTTGGGGATTGTCGTCAAACATCACTCAGATGGTTGTTTTTGTCTCAACGAAAGTATGCAGCTGAGATCATCGAGAGAGTCGGGATGTCCTCCTGTAAGTCCACTTCCACTCCAGTTGATGCTAAGCCCAAGCTTGGGGCCGCGGCCGGCGTCCCTTACGAGGATCCGACCTACTATCGCAGTCTTGCAGAGGCCCTCCAGTATCTTACTTTTACCAGACCGGATATTACGTAAGCTGTTCAGCAGGTGTGTTTATTCATGCATGATCCCAGAGTTGAGCATATGAATGCAATCAAACACATCATTCGGTATATTCAGGGGACACTGGACTATGGTTTGCATTTGTACCATTCATCTACATCCACACTTGTCGCATACACAGATGCTGATTGGGGTGGTTGTCCCGACACTAGACGGTCAACGTCTGGCTAGTGTATGTTCCTTGGCAACAACTTGGTCTCCTGGTCTGCAAAGCGTCAGGCAACTCTATCACGCTCAAGTGCAGAGCCAAATATCGAGGGGTAGTGAATGTGGTCTCCGAATCATGTTGGCTACGTAATTTGCTTTTGGAGCTTCATTGTCCGATTCAAAAGGCAACCTTGGTATATTGCGATAACATTAGTGTCATCTACCTTTCAGGTGACCCGGTTCAGCACCAACGCACTAAGCATATCGAAATGGACATTCACTTTGTCCGTGAAAAGGTTGCTAAAGGTCACGTTCGCGTATGCCATGTCCTGTCTCGTTGTCAAGTTGCAGACATCTTTACAAAGGGTCTACCCACGGTCCTTTTTGAAGATTTTAGGGACAGTCTCAGCGTTCGAAGACCGCCCGCTATGACTGCGGGGGTGTGTTAAACAAGGTAATATACCCGTGATATACAATGAATATACAGAAGTATATATCACAGGTATACAGAAGCAATGGCCCAAAAAAGCGGTGGACGGTGGCCCAAATCGACAGTAGCCGAGGCTGAGGCCCATCACGGGATTTGGATGTCAAGCCCATCACGGGCAGTGGCTAGATTTGTATATTAGGAAAGTATATTTTGTGTATATTGTAGTGTATTTGTTACCTAAATTAGGATATACACTTACCATAATTAGGATATACACTTACCATAATTGTATAGTTAGAATTATGGTAGAATAAGGTTTTAGGAATAGGATTCTCCTATTTTGTAACTTTTATATATACCTTACAATTAATGAAAAAATAATCAAGGGGATTATTTCTTTCAACTACGAGCAACAAAAAAATAATGGGACAAAAATAAAATGTTGTGTCGCAAGCGCAAAATTCAAGTAGGTTATATATTAGATTATTAAGTAGGCATTTGGGGAGCCTTGAAGCAATGGTAAAGTTGTCTCCGTATGACCTATAGGTTAAGTTGCGCGGACTCTCCGTTTTTGGTGTCGTTCCCATCTCGATATGGGTGAGATACGAGAGCGGGATATGTCCGGGATACGGTCAACCAGATTCGGATACTTTGACCGGAGTCCATCCACAAATTCGGGAGAAAATTGAGATTTTGATTTCTCAAAACTAAAGATAAAACGGATTTAATATTACACCCCGTAATTTCATATATCGACTATACCTCAAGTTAGAAAGCCTAAGATAAGGAAGAGGATTCCACCTCACTGCCACCATATGCGGTGGCATATGCGGCCACATATGGGCATATGCGCCGCATATGTGAAGCCAAGTTCGGCCAGCTTCACTTTTATTTCATTTTCTCGACCCCTTGAGCTCCCAACACCTCCCAAACACTCTCCAAAGCCCTCTCCGCCATTGAGGAACATCTCTACATGTACCTAAGGTGATTTCTCCTTTGAAGGATCAAGAATATCTTGAAATCCTCTCTAGTTGGCTTGGCAAGGTTGTGGACTTCTTGGAGAGTGAATTGAAGCTTTTTGTAGGAGGATTCTTGACTGATTTCAAGTAGGGTTCTTGCTACCTCTCATGTTCTTAGGTCTCTCTTAACTTAAAGTAATCTTTTGGACAAAGTTAAACATGGATAGATAGAGATAAACTCTATGGTTAAACATGATAGTAGGTGTGTTGGTTGCTGGATAGTTTGATGAGGTTCTTGAGATAATTATGGCCAGATTTCATAGAGTATGGTTGTTGTAAGCTTGATAGTATTGTTATTGTTGTCAAAGAGGTGAAGATAGCTTAAGTGGCCATAGTAATGCGATGGAGTAAAGTATGCACGCTAAGTGTTCGATGAAATGTCACAACGATAAGTTCTTAAAACTCTCGAATGGATTTTGATATAGGTAGTCCTTATTGCTTAGGTCGACCATTGTAGAACAAGCGAGAAGCCATCGGAGTAATATTGGTCATCAACAAGGTATGTTAAGGCTCATTCCTTCATTCTTTTGGCATGATCTATGAATAACCGTAACCATAACGATGTCACTTCAAAAAGGAATTATATTCTTAAGTGTTGAAAAAAGCACTTGTGTCCTATCCTATTGAGTTATTATTGTACCATATTCGTTCCTCGTCGAGAGTAAGCTTCAGTCTCAATATTAGCATTTTTGTATTGATAAGACAAGGTTCATTGGTATTATTCTAAAAAAGCTAAGAATAGATTGATCTTTTATTGATTCATATGAGCAAAGAAGGTAACATGTAATCCTCATAAGGGAGTCAGAGGTGTAACGACCTTATGTCACTCTGACGGGTTTAAAAGAGTATTATATAGTCCTTAAGAGGTCATCATATGCATGTATTATATATCTATATTGCCCTCAGAGGCCTACGGCACTATATGCGCAGCTTATACAGATATGATATTGATAATACTGCCCATAGAGGCCTACGACATTATATATACGCGATTATATTTCATTTATGCATAATCTGGCCAATAGAGGCACCCAGAGTACAAGTTGTTTCTCTATTGCTCTATCTTAAAGCTATGCACTCAGTTGCAGTTTCAGCTTATGCTTCATTTACAGCGTTGCACTTGTTTACAGTTTCAACCTTACATATTCAGTACATCTTTCGTACTGATGCCCCATTCCGGGCGCACTGCGTTTCATGCCCGCATGTATAGAGAGAGATTCAAATGATACCTAGCAGTAGGTGACTCAATTCAGCTGAGAGTTATCACGCTCCTTTCTTCCATAACGATTTTGTGAGCTGATAGTTATGGTGGTTGTATATATGTACATAGTTGGGTATGGCAAGGCCCTGTCCTGACCAGATGTTGTTGACGTACTTTCTCTAGAGGCTTGTAGACAGTCATTTTGTGTATAATGGTCTTATGCGTCCTTGTCGTCCTTTTCAGTAGACTCGTTGTGTTTATATCGGCCTTGTTATATATATATGTATATGTTGGGTCTTTTCTGCGTGCAGGTCATTGGGTCTTTTCTGCGTGCAGGTGATTGTGTCTTTGCTCAGGTAATCACTCGTTAGAGGCCTTGTCGGCCCCTATATTATGGAGTATGTTACAGGTATCGAGATTTGTACGCTATAGCGATTCCTCCGAAACTGAAAAATACAATGACGAAGAGTTGCTAAATGTCGACTACAGCTCAGACAGTAGTAACTCCGGTAACCCATGTAACTGCACAGGAACTTTTGTACCTGTGACTGTAAATCAGTAAATGTCATTTCAAACAGTAGTAAATCATTTTTCTTTGATATGATTGATCATATTGAAGATGAAGATATTAAAAGAAAATATCTAACAGAGTTAAAAAATCTCATCCTTAATCATAAAGATAATAAGAAGGAAATAATACCTTTTAATATGAAAGGGGTCTTCAACAAGTTTAAGGCCCAGAAAAATGACTCTACTTTGCAAGATCTGCGGTATGAGTTATCACATCTCAAACAAGAAATTAAAGAAGTAAAAGAAAGACTCAGTTCAATAGAGACTAAATCATTCGCAAAAATGAAAAGGATAAAAATAAAACTGCATTTAACGTCCCCTTTGGACAATATGAATGGAATGTTATGCCATTTGGGCTTAAGAACGCCCCGTCATAATTCCAAAATATAATGAACAATGTATTCAACCCATATAGTCTATTCTCCATTGTCTATATAGATGATGTTCTTATTTTTTCAAAGAGTATAGACCAGCATTTTAAACACCTTCATACATTTTTAAAGGTTATCAAAACAAATGGGTTAGCAGTAAGTGTCAAAAAGGTAAAGATATTCCAGACGTCAATCAGATTTTAAGGACATGAAAGGAACCTATAAATCAATTTGTAGAGACATGTTCTCAACCAATTTACCGGATGAAATAATTGATAAAACTCAACTGCAAAGATTCTTAGGAAACCTAAATTATGTAGCAGACTTTATCCCAAATATCAGACAGATCTGTGAACCTCTTTATACAAGACTCAAGAAAAATACAGTCCCTTGGTCAACAGAGAAAACCAAGACAGTTAAACATGTCAAAGAAATAGTTCAAAAACTCCCTTGCTTAGGAATCACAATCCCAAAGAATACATTATAGTTGAAACAGACGCCTACGATGTTGGTTACGGTGGCATTCTTAAACAAAGATATCTTCTGAGTCCACTGAACAGTTAGTAAGATTAACATCTGGAGTCTGGAATCTGGCTCAAAAGAATTATAGCACAATCAAAAAAGATTTTGTCTATAGTACTATGTATTGTTGGAAATTTGCCTTTGATGGGGAGGTGCATCCACCCATATTTAATGAATTAAACACTAGGGTTCCGTATGTTGGAGGCTTTGTCTCTTCACACGTGCATAATCTACTAAGTGAGTAGATGACCGTAGGGCCAAGAATCGTCAAATTTCGTTGAGAAATGAATGAGATATTGGTCCACGAAGTAAGGTGTTTGAGGCATGGAAATATGGTGTGGGACATATCAACCACATCGGTGGGAAAAGGAAGAATTGCTCTCTTTATAAGTCTCTAAATTGGCTAAAGGTTTGGGACCCCAAGGGGTATCCCATGTGTTTAAAAGAAGGAGGACCTAGATGTGCTTGAGTTCAAGGCTAAGCCCACACGAGCGCCGCCCGCCCGTCCCGTCCCGTCCGGTCTCGGGCTCTGGTCGTGGGTCGTGGGACTTTCTGATATTATCTATTTGAACCCCCAAATTGCTTAATATTTACAATTTGGTCCCTAGAGTTTCGGGAAAGTTGAATTTGGGAACGACGGAAGGCAGAAAGTTTCTGCCTATCGTTGGAGTTGATTTTTGGTACGTTAGTGTGCATTAACCAGCCATTACTTGGCTGATTAACTACTCCATAATCAGCCCTCCTTCAATGACCATAAACAGCCTCATTAATGGCTATAAACCTGCCATTAACAGCCCTCCCTAACGGCCATGTTTTGGCAGTTGAGGAGTCTCTCCCTCATGCTATATATTGATGCCTTTTGGCTCAATTGTGTAACACAAAATATACACAGCAGAAACAAAGACACACTATATACACAGAGACAAAACAGAAGATAAAAACAATCCAAAACGTGAGCAGTAACGTTGGGACGAAAACAGAAAACTCTTCCTTCCTTTTCCATTTCTTCAGCAAGATTATATAAACAAATTTTGACCAAACACACGGTAACAAAACCTCCCTATCGTGCTGCTGGGTGACCATTGATTTGAAAGGAATGTTTTCACAAGCCATAGAAAGAGATTGTGTTTGATACTCACCTAGATACACAACCAGTCAACCTCGATTCCCCTATACTTGATAATTACCAATGCACAATCGAGGAGTTGATCCCAGTTTCTATGAGCGAATGAGTCGATACTTATTTTTCATCAGAAATACCTATTCATTTTGTCTATTCTGTCTTTCTTTATGAAAATTTATAATCTATGCATAAAATAAGCACGATTAAAACAATTATTAATAGTACAAAGATAATATAAGAAATTGTTATGTTTCCACCACAAAATGAAGCAAAAAGGCCCAAGGCACGAAAAGATGAACCAATAAGAATGAGGGTAAGCGCGATTGCCAGAACACAAATTAACATTATGATATTGTCCTGCAAATTACCGAGGCATGCATCAACAACATACCCAGTATAATCCCACAAGTGGGACCAACACATGCATCACTCACTATATTTCTATCTTCTACGAAACATCCATTAAATGATTGTTGTTCTAAGTCCTCCCCCTAACTTTGCTTAGATTTAACTTAAGCTTTAGGCATTGACTGTTGCTAAGAGCTCTAAAATAGCAGCCACAAAACCAGAAGGCCTACCCAAAATGATAGTAAATAGATTCTCCAGCTTTCTGAGATCCAAATTTCTCTTCACTCCTAGTCTATTAAGCATGGAAGCAACATCCTCAGTAGTCACATTTCAAGAGGCACCTGAGCATATGGACAACCTCTAGATCCATAGGAATCTACTGTGAATCTGCCAAGAAAAACACTAGTGGTAAATCAACAAATATTTTTTGTACCATATCATTTAAGTCTCCAAGCAAACACAATGCCTATTCCACATACAGGAATTCCGCAAAACCTGAGATGGAAATAAGAGAAGCAAATCTAATCCAATTCACTTCACGGTAAAGAAACAATTTAGGAATTAGAAGAATCGCAGTTTAGCCACCTTTCTGTCAGATCAAATCATTAAGAATGGAAGTTAGGGACTGCGATGGGAAGGTAAATAGAACCTAATCCATTTTGTTTGACCCTGAAATAACATATGCGTTACGATATTAGCCACTATGACATGCTGATGGTAACACATATATAATGGAACAAAGAAAGCAAGATGCGCAAGGATAAAGTATCCTACTGCATTACAAATGCTTTCTAGCAGAACTTGATAAACAATAAATTGCTGATTATACTATACAGACACATCAAAGTCATGTAGCTATGGTATCCATTTTTGACATACAAAACTAGCAGCCAAGGAAACGCGCTGCATTGAGAAAACAAGCAATTTATTAGCATGCAAGTGCCTACTTTAGTGAGGTGGCAGAGGTATCTTAGTAAATTAAAATGGCTACAATGCTAATCTACTACCTTCATGCAGCAGGTTAGCAAGACCCATATATGTACAAGTTCATACACTTCATTAGCCACAATCGTCTTTTCATTTTGCAGTCCATCTGTTGAACCAAACTTCCACTATATTCTGGGAATCAGGGATAGATCCCACGAGCTGCATAATTATTCATATGCTGCCACGTTACTAGGAGAGAAACATCATTTGCTGATAGTCAAGGAACTAAAATGCCGAGGACATCAGACCAGAATAATATCTCTATCGTTCGTACAACTTAAGTCAGCAATTCCACTACACAAAACAAAAAAGGTAAAGCAGTTCACAAAACACTCCAAGATCAGCAAACATAACAAACAACACAGTACCTTGTCTTAACATCCTTCCCATATCCGTAGGTGCTATAATAACAACAAAGCATACGAAAGAATCATGTATTATTCGAGAGCCCTTGGACATTCATTGAAGTCCCTTTTTCATCTTTGCCAGAGGAAGGCTCCTCCTTCAATGTCCTCGCTGCAAGGAAACACTTCATTGTTGAAGAAAGGGAAAGAAGTTGCCTATATGACACAAAATTTACTGTATGAGAAAAAGCTAACCTTTGAACATAGATACTTCCCAACAGAATTATATTAGAATAGCTGCAAATTAGTATTCGTAGTTTCTTCATTTTATAGAGAAGTATCATCAAGGAATTTACCATCAATTTGGATGAGCCTCCTCAACTTAAAAAGTAAAGAAGGATGAGAAATGTCATTGCACAAAAAGCAGCTCAATGTGTAGGTAGATTAAAGATAGTAGAATGAATCTATAAGAAAATTGATTCTGAATAGCAAACAAGCAACTGCAATCAACATGATTATTTAGTTAGTGGATTGGGGGTTGCATAATGGGGACAAAAGATAATCAAGTGCTTGGATTATTTTTTGTGTGGAATTTGGAGTTGAAATTGGATTAGAGCTCCCCATTCATAGGATAAGTTTATCCCCCGGGAGAAGGAACGTGAGATACCATGCAGTCATGTGTAATTGTGTTAATTCTTTTTTGATGTAAGTACACCTTTGACTAGCTTTTTTCACGACAGTGGTGCCCTGAGCGCACCTCGACTAATCCACTGGAATAATTTCACACTTATCCACCAAAAACCAAATGTATGACACGAGTATCAAAATTGGCAATCCCGTCCACAATATCCTCATTAACAATCCCCAGACTAGAGATCGGATATACTTTTGGTTTTTGCTCTATATGTACAGTTTTCTACACCACATCCCTAGTGCTAGAGCAAAAAAATTAACTTACCGTTTCTCCAAGGAAAAAGAACACAATTCCCTCACTGTCCAATGATGTAAAATCTCACAATATCATGTCCACCACCCCAAAGACCCCAGAAAGGCTATTGTTATTCCTTGTGTCATGTTTCGTGCGACAAGGTTGGGACACATGGCCTGCAACACACTAGCCATTTGCTCCAACTTCATCATTTTTCACTCTCATTCCTCCTACACATAAAAAAAAACCACAATTAGGCTCAAATCATTATAATTCACAGTACAAACGCCAATAAGGCACTAAAATACGAGGCAAATGACACTCAAATACAGATATTTGTAGCCAAACCAAAAAATGTCACAGAGTTTTACATTTATGTAGGAAAACCAGTTGAAGCTGCCCAATAGATGCCTCAGGGTTCATTCATCTCATCATTAACTGGTTCATTAGCTGTGAAGGAAGAATTGACACAAATGAAAACAGACGTGATAGAAACATGTCCCCATCTAAACAATTTGCTCGAATGACAACAACATACCCAGTGTAATTCCACAAGTGCGGTTTGGGAGGGTAGAGTGTACGCAGACCTCACCCTTACCTTGGGGTGTAGAGAGGTTGTTTCCAATAGTCCCTCAGGTCAAGGCACGCAAATGAAAGCAGATCGGAAAAAGAAATAATGAAAGTAAAGAACCAAGGCAAATACTATAACAGGCATGACAAAACATTTTGAGAAAGAGACAGTAAGTACAAGAAATAACAGATAGTAACGGAATCGAAGGATAGGAAAATACAACAGTAACGCTACGACTACTGGTATGGAAGGAAAAGCGAGACAACTCTCTACTCAACAGAACACTCAAATATTTTGCAGAATATCAAGAAAACAACAACATACCCAGTGAAATCACACAAGTGGGGTCTGGGGAGGGTAGAGTGTACGCAGAGGTTGTTTCCGATAGACCCTCGGCTCAGAATATCAAGAAATACCAACAATTTTCTCCCAAAAAAATTCATAGTTAACGTGCATAATTTATCAAGGCCTTAAAGATTGCACCTTCCATGATCATTACAGTTTTCCAACCCTGTTGTTTAGATGAAATTTAACTCAAGCACTCATTATTACTTGGTTGTCTACCTGTCCAGTTAAAAAATAGTGAAATACAAGTAGCAACAACAACAAATCTGTAAACAAATAAATCTTCAACCATAAAGGCTACCAGCAATTCATCAAATAACATTGAGATTGTAACACACTTGCTGAGTCCCCACCTAAACGACCTTAATACTGTAACTTTTGCAATACAGGACAACTATATCGATATGCAGTAAAAACTAAACAAAGAATGATCTTTTAAGTTTTCCTCAAAAATATAGAACATAAATAAACTAGGGCACGATAATATACCGTCGCCGCCGCCGACCGGGAGAAGGGCAAAAAAAATTTGGACCATTTCTCGATTTGTGCGTGTCATCCTTGCGCAGGGGCCATGCTAATCTTCTCTGTATCGTTCCAATTTTATCGGATGTCCCCGAAGGGACGTTGTCTTCTGCTACGCTAGGGGTTTTAACTGGCTACAGAGTTGTTTCTGTGTTCGATATGGGAGAAACGTAAAAGAAGATATGTTGTTTTTGGTCCTTAAGTTTCCAGAACGGAACAATAGGAACTTTTATTTCAACATCAACCCCTGAAGTATTCATTCACCTAAATGAATGAAGTTCCCCCTCTGCACTTCAAAGATGTATTTATCTGCCTCCAATTATTTATTTTCTCTAATAAATATGTTTTCCGTAAAATATTTTTCGCTCTTTATAAAATGTCGAAAATTATTTTCTGAAAAAGTGACTCGATCATATATGACTTACATCCAAAGTTTGGTATCTATATTAGGGAATTATTAAATTTGAATTCACGTTGAAAAATCTCATATAAAACGTAAAACGCACTCTATACTCATTTCATTATACCTAACAAATTAAGTGAACATTTGAGAGTTTATTACTAAAATTTAAACCGGGACAAATGCTTGAAAGTTGATTGTGATTTGTGAGGAGTCCGGAACTTAAGTGACCCAATACATGAGGAAGTGAACCAAAATAACTCAAAAAATTTGTTACATTAGTATCTTTTGCGCATTAAATTACTGCGCAATATGGGAACTTTTTTCCCCAACACTTGGTATAATTTCAAAGATTTGAAATTCACGTTTTTTTCATTCTTTGACAAAAGATTAGTCATACTTCAAGACTCCGAAATATCAATATTTTATATAGAACCTGAGATTTTTTATACGAACAATAGTGTAGGCTCAATACATCAAGGATACCTAAACGTTCGAACCGTCGTTTTAGGGGTTGTAAACTGCCAGAAGTAAGTTTCGTTTAGAAACTTGTTATCATTAGCTTTAAGTGTTTTACTTTTTAGGGTTTTGATTTAAGCGTTTTATTATTTAGTCAAGGCATTACTTTATTTCGAATATGTCGAGACTTGTTTTCCTAATTAATTTAGGATGTCGCACGAGTTAGTAATAAACGATAATAAAGACTAAGATAACTAATTATCATTAAGAAAAAGATGCGCAAAAAATATAATACTAACTTAAACCGTACAGCTTAATTACATATACACAATCTCTAATGGGTCCCACATGTGGTAGACCTTAGAGTAACCTCAGGCCTAAGGCTCATACGATCCCCACCACCCTCACCATCATCTCCATCCCCCTCATTCCTCCTAATCGCGGGACGATCCAAGCCATGATCATCCGCCACCCTTCTTTCCTCGTCGCCCTTCTTCGGAGTCCGAACCATTCCGTGCACACGTACGCGTTTAACTGGCATGGTCGGAATCAATATGTCGAGATCAGTAGGGTCAAAATCATCAACATCGTCCTCATGAGGAGACGGGACCATAGGCGCAGAAGGATGAACCTGAAATAATATAAAAATAATTAGTATTGATTTTAATTTATATTTAATACATCAATTAAAATCAAACCTGTGTGTCGACGGGCTCCTGAGAGGAGTCTGATGTAGGATCCGAAGTAGTATCATAAATGGAACCTGAATGGCTAGAGCTTGAGCAAGAGATGGAGCTGGAGACGGAGTTGTCGAGATATGAAAAATTAAGAAATAATCAGTATAAGTATTTTAATTTGTTAAAATAGGTATTTTTAAACACTTACCCCTGGGCTAAGAAAAACACCGAAGTCCATGAATGAGAAGTCGTACCGCAGCTCCTTCCAAAAAGAAGGTGAAGTTTGCAGATGAAGTAGTTAAGGAAATTAGCAAAGGTAGTTCAGAGGTTGTAAGAATTAAGGTTGTTATCAGTAAGCAAGAATTGCAATCTCTTTTAAATGAAGGAGTATTAACAGTTGACGATGGCATGGATCAATTTCCTCTTCATAAAGAACAAAGCTCTATTATTAGTGAGATTAATAATTCTTATACTGATAATGACAATGATTGTATAGGATGGAAGCCTGCTCTAGATAGTATACCTTAATTAGACTAGCTTATTAATTAGTCTTCTCTTCGGAATTTTAGTTTCTCATAATGTAAAACTGTAATATAACTATAGTCAACTATAGTAAGATGCAAAAATCTTGAGAGATACCAAGAAAACAGGTACTTCTGCTTTAGTGAAGGATACAGGAGTACTTCTTTTCTTAGTTAAAGTGAAACTTCACAGATTTGGTAGTTAATATTCTTCAATAAATCAACTCTAATTTCTCCTTTGCTTATAGCAATCAAGTTATATGAAGGCTATCAAGTATCAACTGAGCAGTTAGAGATTTTATTCTATTTTCTTTCTTGCTACTTTTTCTTAATTAAGCGTTTTGTTACTTGTCTTAACACTGTTATGAATTCTTGAAAAGCATGGTCACATGAAGATAGTTAGTTTTACGCTTGTCACACGCACCATATATGAGTGAATAAGTACTTTCTTTGTCACCATATCACCTGAGGGAATATTAGTTCTACCCCGAAAATGAATTGGAGATAAAGAGGACGTAGCGTAAGGTGTTTATTTAAGTCCCACAACGAGTGCAACCTTCATATTTAGTTTCCATTGTTGAGTTTGGAATCCTGAACATGCTGTCTATACTGCCAATGGAAAGAGCTTATGACATGATTAATCTATGTGATCAAACCAAAAGTTAGAACTTAGTATGTTAATTTCAACAAAATGCCACTTATGCTTTCTCGTCACGTTTTAACACCGAGTCAATAACATATTCCTCAAAATTGAGGAAACTCCTGATTGTGATCACCAGTCTGCTACTGTCAATTTCATTCATTTCCAAGAACTAAATCTCTTACAGGTCCCGGTTGTCTCTTACTTTTTTATTGATAGACATGCTAACTCTCCACAATTGTGGCATGTACATAATGATTACACAACTTACTCTCCTCGTTCCATGTGTATTGTGCATTTCAGAATTCCATTTGAAATCCCCGTAAAGCAGGAAAAAAAAAAAGATGTCCTGATTATGGTTTTTGATGAACATAATAAGGGAAATCACATCTATGAACAAAGGCCCATTCCTCGAGAAAAGACGTAGAATCAGTTCACCACAAAATCTGTAAAAATATCTTGTGATGCCCATAACGGAAAGCGAGTTGATGAGGGCGGGTCAAAGTGAAGGATTGACAGGCTTCTAGGCTGGCAGCCTTCCAAAGAAAAGGTGCACAAGACACCTTAGACAAATCCCACATCGGAAAGGAAGAGAAAACTGAAGTGTTATATAAGACATCACTAGTTCACATCGCTCGCGCGCTTTTGAGCTGAGGGTCTATCCGAAACAACCTCTCTATCATGTAAAAGGGTAGAGGTAAGGTCTGCGTACATCCTACCCTTCCCAGACCCCACTTGTGGGATTACTCTGGGTTTGTTGTTGTTGTTGTTGATGCCGTAGCCTCAAGGGACGAATCCATGAGGTCTGTTGGCCCAAAGCGGACAACATGTGCCATAGATTTGGGATGTGACATGTCTCTCTCGTATTAGTAATTTTCACCAACTTATGCTTTATTGTACTAGTACACTAGATTACTCCCAGAACGGATCATACTAACTATAATCACCATATATCAGGAAATACTGATTAAAGGATTCTGTGTGAGAATATGTAGCTGGTGCGAACAAATTTTTAATATACAATGTATGTTGGCTAATGTTTGTATCTATATAAGCCATTTAAACGTACTTTATTATTTCCCCCTCTGTCGTCAACATATTTTGCATTTAGGTTTAACTTTTTTTGTCAGTCAAATATTTCCGCTATAACCAATGCCATGCTAAAGTTGCAGAAAGGATGCATATAATCTAGTTAATACTGGAGAAAACGTATGAACCAAATTACTACTAGTAGATAAATAGAATCCAGATCGGGCACTTCAAAAAGATGACAGTAATAGACGTGGACCGATTTTAACCATCTAGAATTTCATATAAGATTGAAAAGTATACCAGACATCAGATCTTCCCGACTTTCGAATATCCTGTTCAGAAACACGTATTTTGCGATTTCACCCGCCAATTCCGTCAGAACTGCCAACGATAATAAAAAGTTAAACAATATAACAATCATTCAACATCCTTCTCATTCTAAAACTAGCAAGAAGACTAAAAACAGAATAGATGAGAAAAATGCTACTAAATCCGATTAATAGCCTGTTTGGACCAACTTACAAAATCTACTTATATGAAAAGGTGTTTTTTTGTGAGAAGTGTTTTTCGAAAAAGTAAGGATGTGTTTAGCTAATCAAATTTGAATTTCTTGTGTCAATATTAGAGCATCAATTTGGTCCAAAAGTGCTTTCCAGAAAAAGATACTTCTTTCATCTTGTGAAAAACATGATTTTCTACCAGTAACTAAATACTAGTAGTAATTTTTGCCTTAAAAGTTTGGTCAAACACCTCAAAACTCTTTACAATAAGCGCTTTAGCTTGGCTAATCGAGCTATATAATTGAAGAGTCGGGAATTACACGGAAATTTTACGTTTTTGAGAAAGAGATGAGGTTTGGGCGGCGAGAGCGATGACGAGGGAGTTCGAGCTTCGATATCTGATATGCCGTTTCTCCGCAGAGGAGCGGAGCTGCTGCTTCTTCCAACTGCCATGGAAATGGCGAGGGTCTGATTCTGCTTGTGGTGGATGGAGGAGCAGAAATGCAAGAAGGTGAGAACAGAAGCATCTTTACGGTTATTAATTTCGCTCTTTTTGAAATTATATTTGCGTGAAGGTGCAAAAAATGCTTAAAATAAATTTGACTAAACAGTGAATAATCTCTTATTCTAAGAGTTAAAAGATTATAAAAACAAATTTTGACCAAACACACGATAACAAAACCTCCTTGTCGTGCTGCTGGGTGACCATTGATTTGAAAGGAACGTTTTCACAAGCCATAGAAAGAGATTGTGTTTGATACTCACCTAGATACACAACCAGTCAACCTCGATTCCCCTATACTCGATAAGTACCAATGCACAATCGAGGAGTTGATCCCAGTTTCTATGAGCGAATAAGTCGATACTTATTTTTCATCAGAATACCTATTCATTTTGTCTATTCTGTCTTTCTTTATGAAAATTTATAATCTATGCATAAAATAAGCACGCTTAAAACAATTATGAATAGTACAAAGATAATATAAGAAATTGTTATGTTTCCACCACAAAATGAAGCAAAAAGGCCCAAGGCACGACAAGATGAACCAATAAGAATGAGGGTAAGCGCGGTTGCCAGAACACAAATTAACATTATGATATTGTCCTGCAAATTACCGAGGCATGCATCAACAACATACCCAGTATAATCCCACAAGTGGGACCAACACATGCATCACTCACTATATTTCTATCTTCTACGAAACATCCATTAAATGATTGTTGTTCTAAGTCCTCCCCCTAACTTTGCTTAGATTTAACTTAAGCTTTAGGCATTGACTGTTGCTAAGAGCTCTAAAATAGCAGCCACAAAACCAGAAGGCCTACCCAAAATGATAGTAAATAGATTCTCCAGCTTTCTGAGATCCAAATTTGTCTTCACTCCTAGTCTATTAAGCATGGAAGCAACATCCTCAGTAGTCACATTTCAAGAGGCACCTGAGCATATGGACAACCTCTAGATCCATAGGAATCTACTGTGAATCTGCCAAGAAAAACACTATTGGTAAATCAACAAATATTTTTTGTACCATATCATTTAAGTCTCCAAGCAAACACAATGCCTATTCCACATACAGGAATTCCGCAAAACCTGAGATGGAAATAAGAGAAGCAAATCTAATCCAATTCACTTCACGGTAAAGAAACAATTTAGGAATTAGAAGAATCGCAGTTTAGCCACCTTTCTGTCAGATCAAATCATTAAGAATGGAAGTTAGGGACTGCGATGGGAAGGTAAATAGAACCTAATCCATTTTGTTTGACCCTGAAATAACATATGTGTTACGATATTAGCCACTTAGACATGCTGATGGTAACACATATATAATGGAACAAAGAAAGCAAGATGCGCAAGGATAAAAGTATCCTACTGCATTACAAATGCTTTCTAGCAGAACTTGATAAACAATAAATTGCTGATTATACTATACAGACACATAAAAGTCATGTAGCTATGGTATCCATTTTTGACATACAAAACTAGCAGCCAAGGAAACGGGCTGCATTGAGAAAACAAGCAATTTATTAGCATGCAAGTGCCTACTTTAGTGAGGTGGCAGAGGTATCTTAGTAAATTAAAATGGCTACAATGCTAATCTACTACCTTCATGCAGCAGGTTAGCAAGACCCATATATGTACAAGTTCATACACTTCATTAGCCACAATCGTCTTTTCATTTTGCAGTCCATCTGTTGAACCAAACTTCCACTATATTCTGGGAATCAGGGATAGATCCCACGAGCTGCATAATTATTCATATGCTGCCACGTTACTAGGAGAGAAACATCATTTGCTGATAGTCAAGGAACTAAAATGCCGAGGACATCAGACCAGAATAATATCTCTATCGTTCGTACAACTTAAGTCAGCAATTCCACTACACAAAACAAAAAAGGTAAAGCAGTTCACAAAACACTCCAAGATCAGCAAACATAACAAACAACACAGTACCTTGTCTTAACATCCTTCCCATATCCGTAGGTGCTATAATAACAACAAAGCATACGAAAGAATCATGTATTATTCGAGAGCCCTTGGACATTCATTGAAGTCCCTTTTTCATCTTTGCCAGAGGAAGGCTCCTCCTTCAATGTCCTCGCTGCAAGGAAACACTTCATTGTTGAAGAAAGGGAAAGAAGTTGCCTATATGACACAAAATTTACTGTATGAGAAAAAGCTAACCTTTGAACATAGATACTTCCCAACAGAATTATATTAGAATAGCTGCAAATTAGTATTCGTAGTTTCTTCATTTTATAGAGAAGTATCATCAAGGAATTTACCATCAATTTGGATGAGCCTCCTCAACTTAAAAAGTAAAGAAGGATGAGAAATGTCATTGCACAAAAAGCAGCTCAATGTGTAGGTAGATTAAAGATAGTAGAATGAATCTATAAGAAAATTGATTCTGAATAGCAAACAAGCAACTGCAATCAACATGATTATTTAGTTAGTGGATTGGGGGTTGCATAATGGGGACAAAAGATAATCAAGTGCTTGGATTATTTTTTGTGTGGAATTTGGAGTTGAAATTGGATTAGAGCTCCCCATTCATAGGATAAGTTTATCCCCCGGGAGAAGGAACGTGAGATACCATGCAGTCATGTGTAATTGTGTTAATTCTTTTTTGATGTAAGTACACCTTTGACTAGCTTTTTTCACGACAGTGGTGCCCTGAGCGCACCTCGACTAATCCACTGGAATAATTTCACACTTATCCACCAAAAACCAAATGTATGACACGAGTATCAAAATTGGCAATCCCGTCCACAATATCCTCATTAACAATCCCCAGACTAGAGATCGGATATACTTTTGGTTTTTGCTCTATATGTACAGTTTTCTACACCACATCCCTAGTGCTGGAGCAAAAAAATTAACTTACCGTTTCTCCAAGGAAAAAGAACACAATTCCCTCACTGTCCAATGATGTAAAATCTCACAATATCATGTCCACCACCCCAAAGACCCCAGAAAGGCTATTGTTATTCCTTGTGTCATGTTTCGTGCGACAAGGTTGGGACACATGGCCTGCAACACACTAGCCATTTGCTCCAACTTCATCATTTTTCACTCTCATTCCTCCTACACACAAAAAAAAAAAACCACAATTAGGCTCAAATCATTATAATTCACAAGTACAAACGCCAATAAGGCACTAAAATACGAGGCAAATGACACTCAAATACGATATTTGTAGCCAAACCAAAAAATGTCACGAGTTTTACATTTATGTAGGAAAACCATTGAAGTCGCCCAATAGATGCCTCGGGGTTCATTCATCTCATCATTAAGCGGTTCATTAGTCGTGAAGGAAGAATTGACACAAATGAAAACAGACGTGATAGAAACATGTCCCCATCTAAACAATTTGCTCGAATGACAACAACATACCCAAAGTGTAATTCCACAAGTGCGGTTTGGGAGGGTAGAGTGTACGCAGACCTCACCCTTACCTTGGGGTGTAGAGAGGTTGTTTCCAATAGTCCCTCAGGTCAAGGCACGCAAATGAAAGCAGATCGGAAAAAGAAATAATGAAAGTAAAGAACCAAGGCAAATACTATAACAGGCATGACAAAACATTTTGAGATAGAGACAGTAAGTACAAGAAATAACAGATAGTAACGGAATCGAAGGATAGGAAAATACAACAGTAACGCTACGACTACTGGTATGGAAGGAAAAGCGAGACAACTCTCTACTCAACAGAACACTCAAATATTTTGCGAGAATATCAAGAAAACAACAACATACCCAGTGAAATCACACAAGTGGGGTCTGGGGAGGGTAGAGTGTACGCAGAGGTTGTTTCCGATAGACCCTCGGCTCAGAATATCAAGAAATACCAACAATTTTCTCCCAAAAAAATTCATAGTTAACGTGCATAATTTATCAAGGCCTTAAAGATTGCACCTTCCATGATCATTACAAGTTTTCCAACCCCGTTGTTTAGATGAAATTTAACTCAAGCACTCATTATTACTTGGTTGTCTACTGTCCAGTTAAAAAATAGTGAAATACAAGTAGCAACAACAACAAATCTGTAAACAAATAAATCTTCAACCATAAAGGCTACCAGCAATTCATCAAATAACATTGAGATTGTAACACACTTGCTGAGTCCCCACCTAAACGACCTTAATACTGTAACTTTTGCAATACAGGACAACTATATCGATATGCAGTAAAAACTAAACAAAGAATGATCTTTTAAGTTTTCCTCAAAAATATAGAACATAAATAAACTAGGGCACGATAATATACCGTCGCCGCCGCCGACCGGGAGAAGGGCAAAAAAAATTTGGACCATTTCTCGATTTGTGCGTGTCATCCTTGCGCAGGGGCCATGCTAATCTTCTCTGTATCGTTCCAATTTTATCGGATGTCCCCGAAGGGACGTTGTCTTCTGCTACGCTAGGGGTTTTAACTGGCTACAGAGTTGTTTCTGTGTTCGATATGGGAGAAACGTAAAAGAAGATATGTTGTTTTTGGTCCTTAAGTTTCCAGAACGGAACAATAGGAACTTTTATTTCAACATCAACCCCTGAAGTATTCATTCACCTAAATGAATGAAGTTCCCCCTCTGCACTTCAAAGATGTATTTATCTGCCTCCAATTATTTATTTTCTCTAATAAATATGTTTTCCGTAAAATATTTTTCGCTCTTTATAAAATGTCGAAAATTATTTTCCTGAAAAAGTGACTCAGTCATATATGACTTACATCCAAAGTTTGGTATCTATATTAGGGAATTATTAAATTTGAATTCACGTTGAAAAATCTCATATAAAACGTAAAACGCACTCTATACTCATTTCATTATACCTAACAAATTAAGTGAACATTTGAGAGTTTATTACTAAAATTTAAACCGGGACAAATGCTTGAAAGTTGATTGTGATTTGTGAGGAGTCCGGAACTTAAGTGACCCAATACATGAGGAAGTGAACCAAAATAACTCAAAAAATTTGTTACATTAGTATCTTTTGCGCATTAAATTACTGCGCAATATGGGAACTTTTTTCCCCAACACTTGGTATAATTTCAAAGATTTGAAATTCACGTTTTTTTCATTCTTTGACAAAAGATTAGTCATACTTCAAGACTCCGGAATATCAATATTTTATATAGAACCTGAGACCAACGCTTGAAATTTTTGCTTTTCTTGTTATTCAGATAACTCAGCCTATAGTTTGGTGAGGTAGCTAATATGATGCAATTTTCCTGCTTTGTTCCTAGTATCTAGACCGCACAACTTATTGTTTAGGTACGGGTCGGCCCGACCCCGCCTCGACCCCGACTTGGTCCCGCTCCAACCCCGCAAATAAAAAAAAACTGGAACGAGACCTGGACTCGTCCCGCCCAAGCCCGTCCCGCCCCAGTCCCGGTTCGCCCGACCCACCCCGATCCCGCCTGATCCCTCCCCTTTGCAAAAAATGTCTGTTGCACAACAACCATTTTATATTTTGGCCGTTGTGCAACGGCCATTTTTGGCCTCCCCCAACCCCCTTAATATTTATTTTTAACCACTAAGTTAATATATTTATACTTTAACCCAATTTTTCAACTATAAATACCTCATTTTCTCTTCATCTTTACACAAATATTCCTACGATCTCTCTAGTCTCTCAATCTATCTCTCTACAAGTCTACATTGTCTACTAAATATTAAATTTTATTTATTCATTTGTATAACTACATCAAAGTTCAAAAATTGGGAGTGAAGTTGGCAACTAGCTTGAGGATCATTCATCGACCAAAGTTTTTAATTTTCAATCTCGATTACATGTCGACATTACATCGGCGTTTGGTACATTCGTTCCTTCTTTAAATTATTATTGTTACTTTATTTTGATTAGCGCACTTAATTTCATTATCTTTAACTATTTATTAGCATAATTAAAATGGAAGGAATAAGAGGTATGTTTAAGGGTAAGGATAAGGGTGCTTCTTCTAGTAGGAGTAACAAGGGCAGGGGTACTTCTTCTAGTTATCTTATTCCTAGATAGGATGATTTGGTTGATTACACACATATAAATCAAACTGAATTTTTTAATGATATACCATCAGAGTTAGACGACGAGATATTTGTTGCAACTCAACCAGACTTTAATTTAGAAGATAATCTAGATGACACACCCACTAATCTAGATGACACGCCTATTAGTGCACCTCCAACTGGAACGCCTCATATTCCCCCTAGTATGAGACGAGGCCCAATAAAATGAAAATTAAAATCAGATGCATGGATTATTTTGATAGGGACGAAGAGAATCAACTAGTTAGATGTCAAATTTGTAAAAATGTTTATAAATTTAAAATGGGAAAATGTCAGGGTTGGATGGGAGGTTTATTGAGTTATGTACAAAACTTTCACAAAGCTAGGTGGGACCAATACCTGGCTGAAAAATCGGATGCGCCAATGCGCTTTCAGTCGGGACAAGGTTCACATACTGTCCCGGACCAAGTACAGGGTCAAATTAACCCTATGACGGGGTGAATTGTAGGCCCTAAATACGATAAACATAGAGATAGGGAAGCAATAGCAAAATTAGTTGCGATGAAGGGTTTACGTTTTTCATTTCCTTCCTCTCCTGGTTTTATTCATTACATTAGAGATATGTATAATTCTGCTTTTAACAGTTTTCCTAGATCAACTGTTAGGAGAGATGTTTTTAAATTTGCACATGAATATCAACAGTATTTACGTTATTCATTATATCATTTTCTTGGCAAAGTATCTATCACGTCTGATATAGGCCGTAGTACTAACGTCCATGATTATTTAACGGTAACATGTCATTGGATAGATTATAAATGATCTATGCGAAAACGTATTTTAGCGTATAGATATATTGATGATAGACACACTGGTAGTTTTATTGTAGAAAATATTCATTCAGTTTGCGATTATTATGACATAACTGATAAAATTATGACTATTACATTAGATAACGCTTCTTCTAATAATTATGCTATTAGAATTTTAAAAGATCATTTAACTCCATCTTTTTCAAATCATTTCATATAAAATGTGCGTGCCATATTTATAACTTAGTTGTAAAGGATGGTCTATCACTCTTTGAAGACATTCTTAATAAAATACAATTTGCTATAAACTTTATTTTTAGAAGTAATAGAATACAACGAAAAAAAATATAAAAAAACTTGTCACGATTGTGGACTACCTTATAGAAAAATTCCCGAAGAAGTAGCGACTAGGTGGAATTCTTTATACGAACAACTACTTGTTGCTTATGATTATAGAAGACCTATAACTTTATTGTTTAACGCCCATAATCGAAATCCAACTGATATGGTTGTAGATAACGATTGGGAAAAAATTTCAGAACTTATTGTATTTCTAAAGAAAAATTTTCAAGGAACAAAAGAATTTTCTGGTATATATTATCCTACTATTTCAACTATGTTATTTTATATAGCTCTAATATTTTTATTACTTAGTGAATATATGAAAAACCCAGTTTATAAGGCACCTATTAAAAAAATGTTTATCAAATTTAAAAAATATTTTATTCTTATTCCCACTATTTATATTATTGGTGTTGTATTAAATCCGACTATTAAAATAGACGGTTGTAAAGCACTTATTAAAATTATTTATGATTGTATAGCATTACTTCCACCTTCAACTCCAAAAAATCCAAATGACCCACCACCTAAGGAACAAACTAAAGAAGAAGTGTTGTCTAGGATGCAAGATGAATGCAAAAAAGTATATAGGCATTACCAACAAGAAAGTGTTAGCAACCAACCGGCTTCCATACCATCTTATTTTTCTTCAACACAACCTCAAAAAAGACATGTTGTTTATGCGGCTAGTATTGAAAGTCTTAGACATAGAATGTATAGTGGTACCACTACTAATTAAGTTAGCGAGTTTGACGTTTTTGTTTTGCAGGGTGTTATACCATACCAAGCAGTTCTCAATGAAGAAGGACGTGAAGACTTGCTAAAATACTGGAGGGAGAATGAGAAAACCTTTCCGACACTGTCAAAGATGGCCCGAGATGTGTTGAATATTCAAGCGTCATCAACAACGTCTGAAAGCGCTTTTTCGGCCGGAATATTTCAAATAGGATAGCACAGACACTCACTAGCGGGAGACAGCTTGGCGATTACAGTATTATTCAGAGATTGGATACGAGCGGAGCGTAGAAGGTGCGGTGAACCGGAGATCAACGAAGAAGACAAAAACTACAACGAAATCCTATCCGACGGAGGTGGAAGCGACGTCGAGCAATTTGACCAACAAATTCCAATTCTAACTGAAGAACCACAAGACATTATAAAGAAACTAGAAAAGATATTTTTAAATATGTAATTTTTTAATTGTAATTTTACTATGTTATTTGCAACTTTCAACATCACAAAGTTGTAATTTTGAAATTGTATTACAAAAAAATCATATTTCTATTAAATAATATAAGAGGCACAAAAACAGTCTTGGGATATTTTTATTACACTATCTTGTTCAATTATTGAGGTGTTTATATATGTTATTTTTTTAAATTAAGTGCAAAAAAATAGAAAACCCGATCCCGACCCGACCGGTCCCCTTTTTCGATAGAATTAATTAAGTTTTTCCTACTTTGCCCTTAACATTAATTAATTTTTAAAGTAACCAATATTTATTAGAGTGTAATTAATTGGAAAGAGATAAGAGTAATGTAGTAAAAATACCCTTCTTATTTATGATTTCTTAAGGAGCGTGTAAAAGGGAAAGTGCTCAAGTAATATGGAACGGAAAGAGTAGTTAACTAGGCTTATAAATACAGATGTACAACTGTATCATTTGATTTTTTTGATTCAATGGAACAGTTCTGTTCTTCCTCTTCTGAAAATATCTTTCTCAAAGTTGGTTACTGATTTCTTCCAGGAAATTACTTGCATGGAATTTAATACAGACCAGGTAATATTTTTGAAGAGTTCGGGTGACATAAATTTTAGCAGTATCCCAGGACAACCATATTATCCAAAATTGTTGAAATATGTAAAGCAACAACGGGAATAGTAACTAACTATTACAGTGATCGAAAGGATAAACAACAATGAGGACAACAACAAGTTGTCAATAACTTGATCTTGAATGAAACTTCAAATATAGAACTTGTATTTGGAAATACAAGAACATGAACTGTTATGTTTGTGGCTTGTAGATCCGCTAAGAATACGAACGGTTATAGTCCTTTGTTTGTTAAGTTTACACCTGAAACACTTAGCAATCAATTAGGAAAACACAAAACCACCGGCTGAGTCGAGAGATCGCTCTCTGTCTTTAAGACAAGATTGCCCCCGTATATAGGCTTTACAGATGTGTGGACAATAGTCTCCCAAGATAAAACATCAAACTATCAAGTGTGCAAAGCCTACACAAATGATTTCAACGAAGAACACGAATAATGAAGATTGCTAAGAAAAGGATTGCTATCAGGAAAATCTGATCTCTTTGTGGTGTTGTGAACTTGTTTTTCTGTTCATATGTTCATATGTCTTCATCAATAGAATTGAGCCAAGGCTTCAATTTATAGGTGTGCAAGATGGCATCTTCAAGTGCCCCACAATGGCAATCAATTGCCATGTAATGGATGACATTTAACCCCCAAGTAATGCAACAACATAATGGTCCAAGTAATGGCCATTATTGATTGGTTTCAATGCCATTGAAGCCCCTCAATAGCCAAACCTTTGGAATTTCGTCGAGCAAATACCGTCTGGGAAGCGCCGCGGCGCTGCAGCATTTAGCGCCGCGGCTCCAGTGACCAAAGTTGGAATTAGCGCCGCGGGGCTACAAGGGGGGCGCCATAGTGCTCCTACGCCGCAGCTCAGTCTGGGAGGCACCGCGGCCCTTCTCGGCTCCGCGACCCTTTTCCGACCCGATCCGTCTTACACCTCGCACAATCCTTCTTTCGTTTACCAACGTGGAACACTTATTATTAATCCAATAACCGTCCATCATTCTATGTCTCAAACATTTCACTTACGTACCAATATATCTTTCATTAACAAAATTTACGATATTTGGCACTAATATTGCACGTGTGTGGAAATGATATTTTCTACGTGCGGGGCCTAATTGTTTGAGTCTTAAATAATGGGATAAACTTAATTCCACATTAGTAAATTTCCACAATCCCCTCTTAAAAGAGATTTTTGCGCACACACAAGGTGCCTACTTTTAGCAATCTTTCGGCGAAAAGATATTGCATCAGGAGAGGTAGCTTACGCTTTGAACCTTCCCTAGTTTAATACCATCGGACTTACTTACTGCGCGATGAACATGATGTCTTGAACTGTCAGTGTTTAATGTAAGCCAAGACAAT
The DNA here is from genome assembly GCA_034509755.1 of Anisodus tanguticus. Taxonomy (NCBI): domain Eukaryota; kingdom Viridiplantae; phylum Streptophyta; class Magnoliopsida; order Solanales; family Solanaceae; genus Anisodus; species Anisodus tanguticus. The sequence goes on along the minus strand of CM067540.1, from coordinate 41,273,473 downwards.
GGTACCAACACAATACCTCATATTTATTCATTTCTTCTTTTGTTTTGTCCGTTGTGGTCGTGGACACACTTGGATTCTTAAGTGCATTCACTTGAGGCGGCTTGTCCTCGCACTTAAATAGGTGATCTCCTACAAGGTATCCTGCTATACCCCACTTCACAAGTGTTAGGAATTATTAAAAGTTTCCCCAACCTTAACCTCAACTGTTTGAGGATCGTTAAAGGTTTGGAAGCTTAACCTTTACCCACCATGCAGGTAGCACTTTAATATCTATCGCGGGAAACAATTTAGATTCATGTTTCGTTACAAAAATCATCATCCAAAGTGCTCTTGCTTCCACCGAAGCGCTCAACTGAACCTTTTACAGCTTAGTTTTCCCATTGAACCAAATTCTTAGGATATCCAGTCAGTATGGTTGGGTTACCACCACAAAAGTTTGTATTGTTTGGGTTTTAAGTCCATTCCCCTAGACAGGCAGAACTCTTGATCTTCGGGTAGTCCCTTAGTTAAAAGGGTCCGCTATATCCTTTGATTAGTAATCAAGAAAGTGACATACGTGATGATCAACTGTTATACGGTCTTATGTCTCTGACAGATTTGACAGATATGTCCAGACGCCATCATCTGTGCCCTTTCTGAAGCCGATCGGCTAGCCACAATGTATAACTGCTGAAGACATGGGTTTCTCCCAATAAGGGACGTCCTCTAAGGAGTCGTGAAGTTACTCAACTTCTTTCATGCTTTGTATAAAGCGATAACCTCTGATTCCAACATGAATCGGCCAATGCAAGTTTGCTTATAGGATTTTCCAAGACCCACCATACACATTTACTTATGGCTTTTGTGGTCTTCATATCTGATGTCCAGTTTGCATCACTGTGTTCTCCCAGAACTGTTGGACGTCCAGAATACCATAATTCGTAGATAAGTGAATATTTCAGATATCGTCATATCTGACTTAACGCCTTCTATCGATCATGTCTAGAATCACGAGTGAACCATAGTTCAACTGATCTGCTTTGTAGACCGATACCAGGTCAGTTGTAGTGTGTACAATACATTGAACTACATGTGGCCTGCACATATCGCTCCTTGTATATGGGTGCACCATGATTCCAATTAGTTCTATGATTCATATCCATTGGTGGCTTTAACAAGACTGTCAACTATCTTACAACTGAGTTTGGAGTTAGACCAGTCCGTTAGATGTCTTAGAAATCCCAATTCCTAAGATGCCATCTATGATACCCATATCTTTCATATCGAGACTTTTGTTTCAATATAACTTCCACTTTCAGACTGTTGGTTTTTCCAACTGTTGGCTTTCTAACTTCAGAGTCAATGTTTCTGTTGTCAGATTCATTATTTCCGTTTTATCTGAAACTTCCAGGACCAAAATGTAAACATTTCAGGGACCAAAAAGAAAGTTTAAGAAGAAGCCCAACAATCTAGCAAACCAACTCTGATCCTCCCCTTCCAACTCTCCGGTTTGGAAGACTGTTTCAACATCCATGTCACACAAGACTACAATGGCCTTGGATGTTAAGCTATTCACAGGGGAGCACATGTACAAGTAGACGAGGCCTTATACTCGTCAGTAGATCCATCTACTTTGTACTCACTTTTGAGTATCCTCTTTCACAACCCAAAGGTTCTTTTTCCGGAGGAAGATCAACCATTACACAAGTATGGTTCTATATGATGGAATCTATTTCTCTTTGTAGCTTATTTCCAAAGCAGCGCTTCTGGAGATAACAATTATTTGTTAATTATCCATGGTTCGTTCTCAACCATACAAGCTAAAAGGCCTGGAACAAGTCTTTGTCCCTTCTTTGCTCCGTCTCGATTCACCATCTAGAATCCCTGAGTTCTGTAGATCTGGAATATTAAGTTCCAGATAATCAGCAACTTCCGAGTCCTGTAGTTCTGGAACGTCTGGTTTCGTACAGTCAGGCACTCGCGTGTTCTTGTTAACCTCGAGCAATTACTTCTTTTCCCTTCTCAAGGAAAGTTATCTTCAAAGAATTCAGCATTCTTTGACACCAAGAGGCGATAAGAACTACAGTTATTTGCATATCCAGTGGATATGCAATCTACATTCTTAGGTCCAACTTGACCTATTTTGGTATTCCAACATCTACCAAGCCACCCCTCATCACAACATTTGTATCTGAAATCATTTTCATATTTCACACGGAGAGTTATCCTTATCCTTATGCGTTGTTCTGTTGAGAATCACATTAGCGGTAAGGATCCCACATATTTTAGGCGTATGACTTTGCGCTTGGCTAACACTGTTAAACAGAAGTGAGTAATGAGCAGTCGTTTAATGAATGATGCTTCGCATTCTCCCCCTATATTGGAATCTGGCCTACTTCAGTTAGACTGAGTGTCCAAATCCTCCCAACCATAACTCGAATTCTTTGTCTGGGACAGATATAGGACTTTTTCTATGATAGAACATCATCTTCAGCCTTCTCCTATTGTCCCAGTTGACATCCTTAGCCTCTCGTGGGCACTTGTTTCCACCACCCTCGGGAGCGGTGATACCAACTCGTCCTTGATCTTTAGCCGTACTAGCATGACTATCAGCAGTATCTTGAAGTTCATCATCAGATCCAAAGATCCCTCCTTTGACGAAAACAGATTTGTAACTGTCGTCAAAGAGAGAACCAAAACTAGGACCAGTTTTGAAAACATGGTTGTCAAGAAGAAAACCACATCCAGATTTGGTCACACACTTGTCGACCAACATCTTTCGAATCACTAATACAATCCTGCCTTAAAATTATTGGAATATGTAAAGCAACAACGGGAATAGTAAATTACTATTACAGTGATCGAAAGGATAAACAACAATTAGGACAACGACAAGTTGTCAATATCTTGATCTTGAATGAAACTTCAAATATAGAACTTGTATTCGGAAATACAAGAACATGAACTACTACACTTGTGGCTTGTAGATCCCCTCAGAATATGAACGGTTAGAGTCCTTCGTCTGGAAAGTTAACACCTTAAACACTTAGCAACCAATTAGATAAACCACAACACCACCGACTGAGTCAAGATATAACTCTCTATATTTAAGACAAGATTGCCCCCGTATATAGGCTTTACGAAAGTGTGGACAACAGTCTCCCAAGATGAAACAACAAACTATCAAGTGTGCAAAGCCTACACAAATGATCTAAGCGAAGAACACGAATAATGAATATTGTTAAGAGAAGGATTGCTATCAGGAAATCTGATTTCTTTGTGGTGTTGTGAACTTGTTTTTCTGTTTATATGTTCATATATGTTCTTCTATAGAATTGAGCCAAAGCCTCAATTTATAGGTGTGCAAGATGGCCTCTTCAAGGGCCCCACAATGGCAATCAATTGCCATGTAATGGATGACACTTAACCCCTAAGTAATGCAGCAACATAATGGTCCAAGTAATGACCATTATTGGGTGGATTCAATACCATTGAAACCCCCTCAACAGCCAAGACTTTTGGAATTCCGTCGAGCAGTCACAGTTCGGGAGGGGCCGCGGCCCTTTTCCGACCGGTACCATCTTACACTTCGCACAATCCTTCATCCGTTTACCAACGTGGAACACTTGTCATTTAGCAAATAACCATCCATCATTCTATGTCTCAAACATTTCACTTACGTACCAATATCTCTTTCATTAACAAAATTTACGATACTCGGCACTAAGATTGCACGTGTTTGGAAATGATATTTCCGACGTGCTGGGCCCAATTGTTCGAGTCATAAATAATGCTATAAACTTAATTCCACATTTGTAAATTTTCAACAATAAGATTATCTGATAACCGACTAGGAGACGCTTACAATTAAAAGATCACAATTCATAGCATGTTCTTTATTTTATTGCATTCGATTTCCTTAAAAGATAAAAAAATAAAAAATAACAACAAATAAACTGGCCAACGGTGAGAACATTGTCCAAAAGATAGGAGGTTGAGATCCCCACGCCTAAAGGTGGCAGCACATAGATCACATGCAGTGCCCTCTAATGGACCACTTCGAAACTTTAGGACAACTTTAATTTGATGGCAGAGCTTTAGGGAGTTCTCAATATGAATGGATCATTCGAACAAATGCCCCTATTTTGGGGTGGTCTTAAATTTTAGCATTCTTTTATTTTTGCGCTTTATTATTTTTGCCCCAGCATAATTAAATTTTTGCTCGATATAATTAGTGTTATATCTTCGGCATATAAATTATTCACAAATCACATATTATGCCGGATAAGGCATAACTGTCAACATTCAACATAATATGAAAAAAGATATAATTTCAAATTTCAGCAATCATGGTTAGCGTTTAATTTCAGCATATGTATCATAACATTCACACAAATTATGCCGGATAAGGCATAATATCCAACACTTAACATAATTTTAAAAATTACTATAAAACTATACCGTATAGCTTAGTTCCTACATAATTTATGCTGCGCGAGGCAAAAATTCAATTTTTGAAGAAACAAATATTATAGAGAGTGTTAGGAATCATTGAAAGTTTCCCGAACCTTAACCTCAACCATTTGAGGATTGTTAAAGGTTTGGAAGCTTAACCTTTACCCACCATGCAGGTAGCACTTTAATGTCTATCGCAGGAATAACTTTGGATTCATGTTTCCTTACAGAAATCATTATCCGAAGTGCTCTTGCTTCCACCGAAGCGCTCAACTGAACCTTTTTAAAGCTTAGTTTTCCCATTGAACCAAATTCATGGGATCTATAGTCAGTATGGTTGGGTTACCACCGCAAAGGTTCGTATTGTTTGGGTTTTAAGCCCATTCCCCTAGACAGGCAGAATTTTTGATCTTCGGGTAGTCCCTTAGTTAAAGGGTCCGCTATATCCTTTGATTAGTAATCAAGGAAGTGTCACCCGTGATGATCAACTGTCATACGGTCTTATGCCTCCGATAGATATGTCCAGACGCCGTCATCCGTGACTTTCCTGAAGCCGATCGACTAGCCACAGTGTCTAACTGCCGAAGGCACGGGTTTCTCCCTATAAGGGACGTCCTCTAAGGAGTCGTGAAGTTACTCAACTTCTTTCATGCTTTGTTTAAAGTGATAAACTCCGATTCCATCATCAATCAACCGATGCAAGTTTGCTTAGAGGATTTTCCAAGACCCACCTTACACATTTACTTGTGGCTTTGGTGTTCTTCATATCTGATGTCCAGTTTGCATCACTGTGTTCTCCCAAAACTGCTGGACATACAGAATACCATAATTTGTAGATAAGCGAATATTTCAGATATCGTCATATCCAACTTAACGCCTTCTATCGATCATTTTAGAATCACGAGTGAACCTTAGTTCAACTGATCTGCTTTGTAAGCCGATACCAGGTCTGTTGTAGTGTGTAACATACATTGAACTACATGTGACCTGCGTATATCGCTCCTTGTATATGGTGCACCATGATTCCAATCAGTTATATGATTCATATCCATTAGTGGCTTCAACGAGACTGTCAACTACCTCACAAATGAGTTTGGAATTAGACTAGTCCGTTAGATGTCTTAGAAATCCCAATTCATAAGATGTCATATGTGATACCCATATCTTTCATATCGACACTTTTGTTTCAATATGACTTCCACGTTCAGACTGTTGGTTTTCCAACTGTTGGCTTTCTAACTTCAGAGTTAATGTTTCTGTAATCAGATTCATTGTTTCTGTTTTACCTAAAACTTCTAGGACCAAAATGTAAACATTTCAGGGACCAAAATGAAAGTTCATGAAGAAGCCCAACAGTCCAATAAACCAACTCTGATCCTCCCCTTCCAACTCTCCGGTTATGAAGGTTATTTCAACATCTATGTCACGCAAGACTGCAATGGCCCTGGATGTTAAGCTATCTACAGGGGAGCACATGTACAAGTAGCCAAGGCCTTATACTCGCCAGTAGATCCATCTTCTTTGTACTCACTTTTTAATATCCACTTTCACAACCCAAAGGTTCTTTTTCCGGAGATAGGTCAACCATTACACAAGTATGGTTCTATATGATGGAATATATTTCTCTCTGTAGCTTCTTTCCAAAGCAGCGCTTATGGAGATGACAATTCTTTGTTAATTGTCCATGGTTCATTCTCAACTATACAAGCTAGAAGACCTGGAACAAGTCTTTGTCCCCTCTTTGCTCCTTCTTGGTTCAACATCTAGAATCCCTGAGTTTTGGAGATCTGGAATATTAAGTTCCGGATAGTCAGCAACTTCCGAGTCCTGTAGATACGGAACGTCTAGTTTCGGACAGTCAGGCACTCGCGGGTTCTTGTTAACCTCAAGCAATTACTTTTTTTTCCTTCTCAAGGAAAGTTATCTACAAAGAATTCAACATTCTTTGACACCAGGAGGCGTTAAGCACTACTGTTATTTGCATATCCAGTGGATATGCAATTTACCAACTTGACCTGTTTCGGTATTCCAACCTCTACCAAGCCACCCCACAACACAACATTTGTATGTGGGATCCTTTCCATGTTTCACACGGACGGTTATCCTTATCCTTATACGTAGTTCTGTCGAGAATCGCATTAGCGGTAAGGATCGACTTGCCCCACACATTTTGGGCGTATGACTTTGCGTTTGGCTAACACCGTTAGACTGAGGTGAGTAATGAGCAGTCGTTTGATGAACGATGCTTCACATTCTGCCCTCTATCACTATGAATTCCTCAATCCGTAGGCTTAGTTGATTTTCAACTTCTGCTTTGTAGCGCTTATCCACTTCAACAGCTTCATCTTTGCTTTTTAACAAACAAATGATGCAATACGTCGTACCTTCATCAATGAAGGTCACAAAGTACTTATCTCCCCTCTCTATTTTGTATAAACTTCAAATAACCCATGTAGGTGTGACTAAGTTCTAGAGGAGCGGTGCTTCTTTCGCTATTCCTTTGACATAATGGAAAGGTGATTTTGCCTCTTCGCCTACCTCACATTAATTTTGAGGGTTTATGTCGACAGAAGGCAACAATCTCAACTTCGTTAGCTTTTGAATGACTTTCTGTTTAAATTGTCTTAATCTATGATGGCATAGATGCACAGATTACAAATATATCATTAATTTGGCTATAGACATACTGTACTATTCTTAGTTATTACAGACCTGTTGGACTAGTCTCATACCAGCTTAACAAACAGGGTCAACGTCTTAAGATATGTCATTATCTTTTAGTGTTATTCCCTTGAGATTGGTGCCCAGACAATACTTGGCGCTTGCTTAAGAGTGATAACAGTTTTCGCACAGTCAGTGGATCTCTTTCCTTCGTATGTGCGAACATACTTTACACACTTTTAATTATTACACTCAAAAGAACGGATCTTTTAAGTTTTGTTTACAATAGTCCAATCTTTAACGGGGAAGGAAGGTGAGATTAAACTTCTGATTTTAAAGTGTAGGAACATAATTTATTTCGGGAAAACATTTTCATATTCCTCCTTACTTTAAGCCCTTTTCAATCAGACATCATTTAATTTTATTTTTGACAATGAAGAAAAATTACTTATCCCAACTTCGGATTCTGGCCCACTTCAGTCAGTTCGTCGGACTGAGTGTCCGTTTCCTCCTTACCATAATTCAGATCCTTTGTCTGGGACAGATATAGCCCTCTGCTATATGATAAAACATTATCTTCAGCCTTATCCTCTTGTCCTAGTTGACATCATCAGCCTCTCGTGGGCGCTTGTTCCCACCACTCTCGGGTGCGGTGACACCATGAACACCTTGACCTTCAACAGCATAATCAAAACTGTCTTCTACCAGAAAACCACAACCATATCCAGATTTGGTCACACAACTGTTGACCGACATCTTTCGAACACTAATACAATCTTGTCTTAAAATTGTTGGTCTATAATTGCAGTACGGAAAGTAAATAAATATTACAAGTGTTTGAAAGGATGAACAAACAGCCAATATTCAAAACTGCCGCAAGCTTGTTGAGTCTTTAATCTTGATAACTTGAAATCAAGAAACACTAAATCTGGATTGTTACAACTATGGCTGAGTCGAGAGATGACTCTCCGTCTTTAAGACAAGATTGCCCCGTATATATGCTTTTACATTAGCGGGCAATAGTCTCTCAAGATAAAACAACAACTAATCAACACTACAAAGCAAATAGGTTGATTCTGACGAAGAAAACGAACACGAAACGACTTGCTGATTTAGAGGAAAAAATAAGGAAGAGTTTCTGTTTTTGTTGCTCACTGTTGGACAAATTTTCTCTTGTTTTCGTCCTATCTTTATTCTATATTATATACCTCAAATCTGTTTCAGAAGTTTATATAGTGTTTTTGGAGAAGGAGAGGTGATTAATAGGGTGATTAAGAGAGGTGTAATCATGGGTATTCATGGCCAGAAACGTTTTGTAGTAAGTGCAAAACGTTTCAGAAGTTTAATGCCATAATGCCATAAACTGTTGGCTTTCTGGTTGCTTCCTGAAACTCCAGGGACCAAACTGTAAATACTAAATAATTTGGGGTCCAAAAGATAATGTCAGAAGAAGCCCAGAAGCCCACGACCAGAGCCCGGACCGGCGCGCATGTGGGGTTAGCCTCGAACCCAAGCACACCTAGGTCCTCCCTCCTTCAAACACATGGGTTACCCCTTGGAGTCTCAAACCCTTATCCATTTTTTAGGCTTATAAATTGAACATTCTTCCTTTTTCCACCAATGTGGTAGATTTGTCCCACACCATATTTCCATGCCCCAAACACCTTACTTCGTTGACCAATATCTCTTTCATTTCTGTAAAGAATGTATGTTGGGCCTAACTCAACCCCAAAAGCTAGCTTGTAGGGTGAGGATTGCCCAAGTCCATATAAGGAGTTCATGTTCCCATTCCATACCCGATGTGGGACTCTTAACACTCCGACGCATGCCCAAACCTTGTTAACTGGAGCGTGGATAATATAATTTGGGGGCCCAACATCAGTGAACGAATAATTGGAATGAGCCTGACTCTAATACCATGTAAAGAATGTATGTTGGGCCTAACTCAACCCCAAAAGCTAGCTTGTAGGGTGAGGATTGTCCAAGTCCATATAATTGAATCATCTCATCGAGGATTGCATGTGGGTTCCCATTCCATATCCGATGTGGCTCTTAACAATTTCTTAACGAAATTTGACGATCATTGGCCCTACGGTCATCTACTCACTTAGTAGATTATGCACGTGTGAAGAGACAAAGCCTCTAACATGCGGAACCCTAGTGTTTAAATCATTAAATATGGGTGGACGCAACCTCCCCACCAAAGACAAATTTCCAACAGAATATTCAACAGATTCTTTCTTTTTATATGATTCTGCTCAATATTAAGCTTTAGTTCAAACCTCAGAGAAAGAATCCAGTTAACAGTGTATCTAAATAACCCTTCATTAGATGCTCCATTTAAATTCTGTTCACGGATGAAGCAACTTCTTTTCTGACTTAATTGGTGTGAAATCACATTTTGCAATATACTGACAATGTAAAATCCATTTATCTTGCTGCTTCTGCTACTCGAAGTAACAACAGCATTCTTGTAACAATAGTTGCTTTCCTTCAACTAGTTTGTGTTAGCACTAGCATTACGATTTCATCTTTTCTGTTGTGCAGGTTTGCTGCTGGAATCAGTGTTTTAACCCTTGTATTATCCGTGACACTGGCTGCCATGCTGTTGGATTTTTTGTAAAACCTCATCAACTTCCAGGAGAATTGACCTTTGCATATATTCATTTGTGTTAGGTTCATTTTTTATTTTTTCCTTTTTCTCACATACGCCAACTATTTGTAGGTCCTTGGCTATTCATTATGCATAGATATTATAGCAGTGAGTACAATTTAACTTGAAGACAAGTTGCAGTCTATTATTATAGAAACTCCGTTAAGTACGTTGTTAGAAAAGTTGTGTTGAAAAAAGTTACTTGTTCAATATCATCAATTGTTTTGTTATGTAGTATCGTGGCAGTTCATACCAGTGATAAGGTAAAACTATCAAATTTTTCTGGACTCGAATGGTAGATACTTACGTGATATTGCTATCTCACTAAGTTTTCATTCATTTTGGAAATTTTATGTTGCTTGATCGGCTAATTATGCAGTACCACTTAATACTTGAGAACATTGGATAAATTCTGAAACTGGATTGATGCTGTAAACAAGTTCATCTTCTGAAAAGAGGAGAGGGGGGAGGGCACACTTTTTTTTTTCGTCTAGAAATACAAGCTTTACACTTGCCAACGTTACTTTTAATTTCTTATTTTATCCTTACTAGTTCTAAAAGTACTTTTGGTCTATGTGAGAAATCTCTGTTTTTGTTTCCTTAAATTTTATTCCACCAATCAACATAATCACATAAAATGAAACGGAACGGAGGGAGTAATATCTCATTTGCACTCACCTCTACTGCTACTTCTAGGATCTAGCGAGCATTTAAATCTTTGTATTTTCGAGTTATCCGTTTGTGATGTAGTTTTGATTCTTTGATAAATGCCAAAGTAAATCCCCAAATCACGACGCATATCCAGTGAATAACACAGTTAGATAACATTTCACGATAACGGTGAAGTCTCTTTTAGAACTGATTTTCATGTTATCTTATATTATATGTACACACTATAATAGCATTTCGCTATAGCAATAAAAAATATCCAGATAAATCGTGTTATTATAGAGGTTTGATTGCACTAAAATAAGATCCTCGGGGCGGATTCATGATTGAAGTTTATGGGTTTGGATTCTGACTTTTGATTTATTGAGATTCATACATATTAAGTGCATGTTTGGTTTTGATTCTGGCAACCCAGCTGCTACTTTCGTGAAAAGAGTAAAATCTGGGTGTTCGGATTTCCTCTCCAAAATCAATTCTCCTCTTCAAAATTGATTCTGGAAGAAGCTACAATTCTAGCTTCTAAGGTGAGTAGAATCAATTCTACATTTATTTCAATTTGGATTTTTACCTTTTCCTTCATTACCGTCTTTAATTTTCATCAACAACTCTACCCAAAATATTAAACCCGAAGATCCTATGTTTCGTGATTGTCATTCCAAAATTAAAAATGATCAATGATATTGTCCATTTTTTAAGAATGCTATAGGAGCAATTGATGGTACACATGTTTCATGTGTAGTTAGTGCCAGCGAGCAACCCAGGCTTATTGGAAGAAAGGGATATCCGACACAAAATATAATGGATGTATGTGATTGGAATATGTGTTTCACTTTTGTATTAGCTGGTTGGGAAGGTACTACCCATGATGCTCGTGTTTTTGACCAGGCTCTTACAAATGCGAACCTTAATTTTCCACACCCTCATTCAGGTAAGTATTATTTGGTAGATTCTGGTTATCCAACACCAATTGGGTACATTAATCCCTACAGATGTGAATGCTATCACCTTCCTGATTTTAGGCGTTCTAACGGGTTTGCAAGTCATAATGAAGTATTCAATTATTACCACTCAAGTTTAAGGTGCACAATAGAAAGAACTTTTGGGGTGTGGAAGAACAGATTTGCAATTCTACGTCGCATGCCCAAGTTCAATTTTGAAACACAAGTTCAAATAGTCGTCGCAACAATGACTATACACAATTTTATCAGAAGGAATGCAGAAATGGATATTGATTTTGATCTTTATGAAGATGAAAGCACAATCATTCACCATGATGATTATCATAGATCATCTAACTTGGATCAATCACAGGTTTTCAATGTAGCTTCTTTATCAGAGATGGATCACCTTCGAGACTTAGTCCGCAATCAAATTATAGAGTACATGCAAAATTACTATTGTAGTAATATTTAAGTACTATATTGCACTTTAAATTAGTGTTGTAATAATATTCTACTAATATTTAAGTACTATATTGCACTTTAAATTCTATTATCTATTTGTAATTTTTATTTACATACTTCATATTTCACTATTATTTTAGTAGTTTTTATTTATATGTATTTGACTATGTCCATTTTGGTAATTCTACATTCAAAAGCAATTTTGATCAAAACTATCCAAACATCATGAATTGATAACAATCACTTTTACATTGTTGCATCCAAACATAAATCAATTATGTCCACCGCAGAACCAAACACATACTAAATAATTTTTTAAGATAAACACTGGGTTTGAATCAACGCTATTGAGTTCAATCGAACCTGTATCTTTCACTCTACCTCCCCCTCAATAAGATCCTCAAGTTGCTGCGATGTGATAAGGAGGTCAAGAATTTAAGCCGTGAAAACAATCTCTTGCAGAAATACAGGGTAAGACTGCGTACGGTAGACCCTTGTGGTCCGGCTTCTCCCCGGAAGTGCATAGCCGAAGCTTAGTGCATCGGGCTGCCCTTTCGCCGACATTCAATAATACATCCTCTATTTAAATTTATATGATATATTTTCTTTATAAGTCTGTTCCAAAAAAAACATAAAAATTTATACATGTTTATATTTAAAAATAATTTAACTTTAAATTTTCTATTTCATTCTGAGATGATTTATAGATATATAAACATCTATAACTTATTTTAGATCACAAGTTTCTTTTTTTAAAACAAATATATAGTATTTTTTTTTAAAATTCCATACCCAATCAAAATGCTTCACAATGGGAGGGAGTACACAACGAAATCATGAAATGGATGATGACTTGCAAAAGTGCTATTCCAGATTCCCAAATTTTTCCTGTTTTTCCTTCACTTTCTACTGCTTTAGTCTGTATAAGACCACCAAGATAACATAAAGAAGAAAAGACGAATGGCTCAAAGTATGTGCTATTAGTAGTAGTTTTAAAATGATGCATTACATCAATGTATTTGTTATTATATAATATAACAAAAACAACTTAAACAAATAGCCGTCTTAGCTCAGCTGGTAGAGCGCGTGGCTTTTAACCACGTGGTCGTGGGTTAGATTCCCACAGACGGCGCCAATATCCATTTTGTGTGTTTTTGCAGAAAGAGGAGGGTCCACAAATGTTTGACCGAAATAATTTTTAAATTTATGGGCCAGACCTCCGACTATATGATGAGTAGAAACTGCATTTATTGGCTTTTTTTTACCTAATCTTTAAAAAATAATCACTATCATGAAATTGTAAATTGAAAAGTAATTATTTATGAATTTTCTCCATTATATGACTACTCAATTAATTTCTTTCACTTGTTATAGTGGTTTTCCCTTATTTTTACTTCGTCAATGAGTGCGAGTTAAAATTGAAGATTTAATTCAGAGCACACCTACACTATATTTGAGAAATAATTTAAGTATTCAACCCATGACCTTAAAGTAACAAGGAAAATGACCTCGGATATTATAAATTTTTTTGGATGCTCTTACGTAATTAATGACAAATAAATTAGTTTTCTAATGCTTTCCTGCACATGAAATCTGATTATATGTTTGCACGTGAATTGGAGAATTCTTTTATATTATTTAGAAAATCAAGATTAACCTTATGTAGAGATAGAGAGCACACCATGTTGAAAATGGGTCTGGAGCTCTCTATATCTATGAAGAGTGAACGTTCTAACAAGTTAAAAGTACGTCTATATACTCAATAGGAACTAAAATAACTTAATCGATTGAATTGAGAGAGAGAAAAAGGTGTGAAAACAAGCACATTAAAATGTTATTGTAACAATATATTTTGAAATTTGGACATTCAATCTAGAAAGGGAGTCGTTGAACAATGGTAATGTTGTATGCGTGTAACCTATAGGTCATGTAGTTCGAGTCGTGGAAGCAGCCACTCATGCTTGCACTAGGATCGACTGTCCTTTCCCGGACATATGGAGAGAGGTGACAACTTTGTCGCAGATATTTCTTTGCTTTCTTTTATGAACTATACTGGTCGCCCATGGATTATATGGGCTTTCCAACAACAACAACATACCCAGTATAATCCCACCAGGTGGGGTCTGGATAGAGTAGAGTGTACGCAGACTTTACCCCTATCTTGTGAAGGTCGGGAATATTTTGCCTTCGCCGCTAGCAAGCCAAAGGATTCAGTGACTTTGGCACTGGACGTTCCCAAAATGGGGACTATCGGGTAAATTCGTTCGGCTAAGCCTACTCTTCCTAGCTCTACTCTATGAGACTTGCCTATATAAATAAACTTTCGTATTCTACTCTGCAAAAAATCTCATTTTCCTTAAGCATATAGAAATCTATAATTCAAATTTACATATAATGATGATTTGATTTGTGCAAACGCATAATACTTTGTGTACCGAGCTGACCTTATTCAATCTAGAATATCAAAGCTATGAATATAATATCCCAAAACAAATCCCATAAGATATTCCTACTCGACTAACAAATGAAAAGTGCATCCTCTAATAGTATACATTTGCCCCACTTGAGACTTGTTACCATTTCCACGAGAAGTATTGGTAGGGAGAACGGCTAATATCTTACTTTCTAATAGAATATTTTCTGAATATTTCTTTTATTAAATGTATATCTTTTATTTTAGTCAAAATTGTATTCCTATTATAATTAGATCTTCTATTTTAGGTAGAATTATATTTCTTATTGTAATTAGGTTGATTAGTTACCTAGTTTAAATATTCTTGTACTACTATATATATTGTACATTATTGATGAATACAATCAAGAGAACATATTCCTTTATGGTATCAGTAGCCTAAAAATACCTCCACCACCGCCAATCATAGCTCTCGGCCGCCACCCCACGGAACCCTAGTGTTTTTTAGCCATTCTCTCTCCCTTATCCTCCTAAATTTCATCTTCCATGACTGACAAAACCAAATTTCATCTTGCACTTGCAGTAAACAACATCAAAAACTTCATCCCTATCACCATTGAGATGGAAAAGGGTCAATACTCCTCATGGGCGGAGCTTTTTAAGATCCATTGTCGTGTTTACGAAGTTATCGACCACATCATCCCTCCTACACCAAAGTCCATAGACCTACCCTCGGCTTCGACTTCTGATGATGCACTCTGGTCTTCTTTGGACGCAGTCGTCCTCCAGTGGATATATGACAAAATCTCTAATGATCTGTTGCACACCATCATTGAGACCGATGCCACTGCCCGGCACGTTTGGAAAGTATTTTCCATGACAACAGAAGTCACACCCTCAATCAATATTTGCATTGATTTTTATTTATATATTTCAAAGAAAGAGAAGGGTAAAAGGTATAAGAGTAATGACAAAAAAATGGATAAAGTTACTTGAGGAACATAATGCTATGAAATGTCTATCCTACCAATTTCATACATAATCATCTAAAACAACTATTTATGACAATGTTATTTTCTATGAGAGTTGCTTTATTTATTTATTTGTTTTAGGAAAAATCACTATAACATAAAAATATGGTAATATAAAGTATAAATATCATTACACTAATAATAAAAATCATAATCTATAGCAAAAATACTTTTAAAATAATACAAATCAAATTTAATGCCAGGGGCTTACGCTTTTGCGCCCGGGACTTACACCCCAAATTCTGGGGCATACGCCCTATGAATCTACGCTCTTCATTTGCGTTCCGGAGCATTTTTGGTACGCCCCACCCCAAAAACGCGTTTGAAAATACTGATATATAGTAATATTATAAAGAGGTGTGTAAATGCGCTGTTATATTTACTCCCTTCATTCATATTTACTTGTCCACTATATTAAAAATAAATTTTGAATTTTACTTGTTCACGTTAGCATACATATTGAGAGAAAGAATTTTGATACTTCACATTCTCCCCCTCTATCACTACGCATTCCTCAATCCGTAGGCTTAGTTGATTTTTCAACTTCTGCTTTGTAGTGCTTATCCGCTTCAACAACTTCATCTTTTGCTTTTCAACAAACAAAGGATGCAATACGTTGTACCATCATCAATGAAGGTCACAAAGTACTTGTCTCCCCCTCTATTTTGTACAAACTTCAAATCACCCATGTAGGTGTGACTAAGTTCAAGAGGAGCGGTGCTTCTTTTGCTATTCCTTTGAAGGAATGGAAAGGTGATTTTGCCTCTTCGCCTACCTCACATTCATTTTGAGGATTTATGTCGACAGAAGGCAACAATCTCAGCTTCGTTAACTTTTGAATGACTTTCTATTTAACGAGTCTTAATCTATGATGGCATAGATGCACGGATTACAAATATATCATTTATTTAGCCACAGACATACTGTACTTTTCTTAGTTATTACAGACCTATTAGACTAGTCTCAAACCATCTTGTCCAACAACGACCGTGAAACCAAGTTTGGGACATGCATTACCTCCTTTTGGAGTGATCCCAATCCCTGAAGTCCTATTGAGGACAGCCTCTCCAACCCCTTCTACTTTAGAGGTGGCGTTGCTTCACATGAACAACTTCTTGCCCGTGGTTAGGGCGTAACAGGATCATATGTGATCTGGATACTCTGGCCCACTCCAGTTGCTTTGGCAGACTGAGTGTCTAATTTCTTTTCTACCTTTCTTTTGGCCTTCACATCATTTAAGACCTGGAAACTCTGGCCCACCTCACTGGGTGTCCATTACTTTTCTTATCAAATGAATTCTGGCCCCCCTCCAGTTGCCCGTAGGCTTTGTACGACTGAGTGTCCATCATTATCCTTATTAATTGAATTATGGCCCATCCAGTCGCCCGTTGGATTTGTACGACTGCGTGTCCAGTATCATCCTATCAAATGAAGGATCTTCTGTCAAATAACGTGACAAGTTCAACATCTTAAGATAAGTTATTATCTTTTAGTCTTCTTCCTTTTAGATTGGTGCCCAGACAATTTCTGGCGCTTACTTAAGAGTGGTAACAATTTTCGCACATTCAATGGATCTTTATCCTTCGTATGTGCGAACACACTTTACACACTGAGTGTACACATCTTCCTTACCATAATTCAGATCATTTGTCTAGGACAAATATAGGCATGTTGCTACATGATAGAACATCATCTTCAACCTTCTTCTCTTGTTCCAGTTGACATCTTCAGCCTCTCATGGGCGCTTGTTTCCACCACCCTCGGGAGCGGTGACACCAACTCGTCCTTGATCTTTAGCCGTACTAGCACGAATATCAGCAGTATCTTGAAGCTCAGCATCAGATCTAGAGATCCCTCATTTGACGAAAACAGATTTGTAACTGTCGTCAAAGAGAGAACCATAACTATTTTCAAGAAGAAAACCACAACCAGATTTGGTCACACACTTGTCGACCAACATCTTTCGAATCACTAATACAATCTTTTCTTAAAATTGTTGGAATATGTAAAGCAACAACGGGAATAGTAACTAACTATTACAGTGATCGAAAGGATAAACAACAATGAGGACAACAACAAGTTGTCTTGATCTTGAATGAAACATCAAATATAGAACTTGTATTAGGAAATACAAGAACATGAACTGCTATGCTTGTGGCTTGTAGATCCGCTGAGAATACGAACGGTTAGAGTCCTTCGTCTGTTAAGTTTACACCTGAAACACTTAGCAACCAATTAGGAAAACACAACACCACCGGCTAAGTCGAGAGATGGATCTCTGTCTTTAAGACAAGATTGCCCCCGTATATAGGCTTTACGGATGTGTGGACAATAGTCTCCCAAAATGAAACAACAAACTATCAAGTATGCAAAGCCTACACAAATGATCTCAACGAAGAACACGAATAATGAAGATTGCTAAGAAAAGGATTGCTATCAGGAAAATCTGATCTCTTTGTGGTGTTGTGAACTTGTTTTTCTGTTCATATGTTCATATGTCTTCATCTATAGAATTGAGCCAAGGCTTCAATTTATAGGTGTGCAAAATGGCCTCTTCAAGTGCCCCACAATGGCAATCAATTGCCATGTAATGGATGACATTTAACCCCCAAGTAATGCAGCAACATAATGGTCCAAGTAATGGCCATTATTGAGTGGTTTCAATGCCATTGAAGCCCCCTCAACAGCTAAACGTTTAGGATTTCGTCGAGCAAACACTGTCTGGGAAGCATCTCGGCGCTGCAGCATTTAGCGTCGCGGCTCCAGTGACCAAAGTTGGAATTAGCGCCGCGGTGCTCCGGCGCCGCGACCCAGTCCGGGAGGCACCGCGGCCCTTCTCGGCTCCGCGGCCCTTTTTCGACCCGATCCATCTTACACCTCGCACAATCCTTCCTTCGTTGGTGGAACACTTGTTATTAATCCAATAACCGTCCATCATTCTATGTCTCAAACATTTCACTTACGTACCAATATCTCTTTCATTAACAAAATTTACGATACTTGGCACTAAGATTGCACGTGTGTGGAAACGATATTTCTGACGTGCGGGGCCCAATTGTTCGAGTCATAAATAATGGGATAAACTTAATTCCACATTAGTAAATTTCCAACAATTCAAACATAGATCAGATCCAGCAAATGAATAATATTGCCCAAGATATTCCTAATAATACGGAATCAAATGGAGGATCGAGAAGAGTACAGAAAACAAAGCGTCTTATCATTTTCAAAGTAGAAGCAATATGGGACCTGTACATTTCTGTGCATATACATAACCTAGTGACCAAAAGGTCAAGCAATCGCCTGACATGTATATAGACAAGGAGTATATCAACACAATATATTTACACCACATATGACTTGAATGAATTTAGGTGAAGTTTTGCTTCACTGGTTCTATACATTAGTGCATGGATTCATCTGCAATATATTGCACTCTGACTACCTATTCCTGTTTCCTTTCAACTTCCGGGCTAATTTCATTCCGACGTGTGAATGGAAGAGTAAATGGTGGATTGTATTGCAAGCAAAAGTATAACAAACAACTAGTAGGTTACTTTAGTTACACTAGGCCAAAATCTGTTCAAGAGATATTATTTATTGAAATGGTTCTGCAAATATACCTGTGCAACTTCTATCAAGGCACCATCTATTACCCGAAACTATGCATCTCGCTTTAGTGCTGCTCGAAGTCTTGATTCTCGGGCTTTAACTTCTTCATCATTCACAAAACCTTCATCGAAATCAAATGATAGAAGGCTTGGTAAGTTAGGATATATGACTTGCGAAATAGAATTCCTAAATGTTTTTGCTTTTGAATTCTGAATTGAAGATTGTTGTCTGACACACCAGGCTTATAGGCCATTCAAAGGCCGAGACGAAAGTGCAACTACATGCAAGTTTCTCTCATATCATAACAAGTGAAGCTATCATAAGTAATACCAAGATCTACTAGAATATATACTTTACATAATTACACTAAAATAATAGTTACACAATATATGGAGAATATATACGTATTTTCCATCACACCCTCTCAGCCGGAGCGGGAGGAGGCCGAACGCTCAGAATGGATCTGAAGTCAAAGAACAACTGCTGAGAAAGTCACTTAGTAAATATATATGTGTACTGATATGAAGAAGGAACATGTAACACCCGAACATGGCCCATGAAAACCTTCTCACGAACAAAATGAATATTCATCTCAATATGTTTGGTTCGCTAATGTTGAACCGGGTTCTGAGACAAGTAGACAGTAGATATGTTATCATAGTAGACAATAGATATGATGAACCGGGTTGTGAGACAAGTAAACAGCTCATGACTATGACTCGGTAGCTTACCAATCAACCGCTGAACTCATAAGCTCCTACTGGAGAAGCCTATTTATGCCTCAACCTGAACCTGCAGTATGAAATGCAGCGCCCGCGGAAAAAGGATCGTCGATACGAATAAAATATACTGGTATGTAAAGCATGAAAAATAGCATGAAAGTATAAAGTGTAAAACAGGGCATAAGAAGCAACCTGATACTCTGATAACATGTGTGCCACGCAGGGCGAAGAATTATACTCCAAAACTTTACTGAAATTTCTATATATAAGTTTTACTATATAATCTGCCCTCGGCTTATAGCCCAAGGTGTGTAATATGGTATTACCCTCAGGTAATGCTCTGAGGTGTATGTATGGATGCACATATAAGTGTTTGTTCACCGGTTATAGACCGGGTGTGTATAATGTACATGTACAACTGCCCACCGGCTATTGGCTCGGTGGTGTGAATAGTATATGTATATATATATAGCTGCCCACCGATATCAGACTGGTGGTGTTCATGACACACTCTAGTAGTAATGGAACTTTTGGCCTTTGGGGAACAAATAAACTCTTTGACTTTTCTTTTGGAACAACTCTTGGTCGACTCGACGATTAACTCTTTGGAACGCTCCTTCTCGGAGGTTTATAACACTCAGATGAACAACCAACAATTAAGTGGTATAGAACATGATAATGATAGGAGAAACTACTCTCGATAAGGGATAGACGACGTGTGAATATAATAGTTCTTTTGACGTTTCCTTTTCTGAAAATGATAAACACTTGGAATTCATGCTTTTGAAAGAAGGGAATAGCCTTACATACCTTGTATCGATAGTTCTCGAGCTCCCGAATGCTCTATGAGAGGTAATCTACATTAAATGAATGATTCGTATCAATTTTGGATCAATTACTAAAGATAGCCTTCTCTTAGATATTTAACAAAGACCTTAAATGCATAAGATCATAGACTTCTTAACAATGGAAACTTATAAGTATATCAACACAATATCCTTGTTTAATCCTTTCCCTTAGCTTCTCAATTCATACTAACAAGGTTCAACACTTGCATCAATATATAATCTCAACAAAACAGCCCCAACAACAATACAACATAACTTCCATGTTCTTCAAGAATTGCTTTTCAAGTTCTTGGCATTCTAACTTGATACAACTATCATAAATTCCATAAAAGAAGAAGGAGATGATGGGGCTTACCTCAAGTACTATAATCAACTTCAAGCACACCAAAATCTTCAACAAGTAATACTTCAACTCACTGTTGACACCCAATTTTGTCCCATCTTTTCTGATTTTATTTGCAATTTTTAATATTTTTGACACATTAAAACAATTTTAAAATATAGGCATATATATATATATATCATCATTTTATTATTATTTGCATTTTATTTGTCATTTGCATTTTTTAATATCATAATCATAGTTTTCATTCTAATATTAGATGTTATTTTATTTTCGCAAAACGACAACACATTTTTTTAAGCATAAAGCATTTCACAAATATTATATTTTTATCATACTGTCATCTTTACAATTTATAAATTTTGCGAAGCTTTCTTGTTTTTTTATAATAGAACCCCTTCTTATATTTTAAACTCATAACCTATTTATTTCCCAACCCAACATAAACACCCATTTTAAAAAGGGCAGCCCATTTGGCCACCCCCATTTTCGGCCAAAGCCCAACCGAAACAGCCCACATTTTCAGCCCAAAAACCCCTTTATTTTTGTCCAAAACCACCATCCACACCCTTTAATCCCCAGCCCAAAACCCCCTTATTTTCGTCCAAGCCCACCACTCACACCCAAGCCCAAAACCCAACCGAAGCCCAACACCCCTTTTTCGACCCAACTCCATTTCCCCATTATCCCTCTTATACCCAAAACTCCAAACACAACCCTAACACCCTACACCCTTACTCTCTTTCTCCCAAAATCGCCGCACACACCCCATACCCGACACCCCCCCACTTCGACGGCCGTCACCTCACCTGCCACCACCAACCCCTGATACCGCGACACCCCCCATCACTTCAACCCACTCCATTATCCCCGAAAATCCGCAACCCATACCCCCAGATTTTTTAAACCTTTATTCGAATTTCAAACTCGTTCTTGGGGGGGGGGGGGGGGGGTTAAGCCATCTATAAATACCCAATGTTGTTCTTCATTTTGGAGGGGTTTTTTTTTGGGGGGTCCGATCAGAATCGAAAAAGAAATCAAAAGGGGCCCGAAATCGAGAAGAAAAGGTCGGTTTTTTGTGGATTTTTAGTCCAAAAATCTAGTAGTTAAGTTTTGAAATCCGAAATCTTCTTAAGGATATTTGTTCTTCTTTGCATGTATTCTTCATCTTAAAGAATCCGAAAATCTGATTGTTTTATTGTTGTTCTTCATTGTTTTCGGGTTTTGCCGATTCAGATTACTGTTTCGACGAATAAATTTGTGTTTATATTCTGTTGTTGGTTATCTGAAAGCTTGAGAAATTTGATCCGGGTTTGAACTTCTGATTCGGGTCGGGTCAACCCAGTTTGGACATATTTCAGATTCTTGCACTTTTATATCTTGCATGTTGGTTATCTGAAATCTAAGGATTTGATTTCGGGTTTGAATTTCTTATTCGGGTCGACCCGATTTGGACATTTTCCAGATTCTTGCATTTACATCTTGTATGTTGGTTATCTGAAAATCTGAGAAGAATTTGATTTCGGGTTTGAATTTCTTATTCGGGTCGGTGACGGGTCGGGTCGACCCGGTTTGGATATTTTTCAGTTTCTTGCATACTGATTTCTGTTTCGGTATTATTTTACTGTTTTTAACCAATACTTAATTTAGGCCGATGAAATTGAATTCGAGGCCGCGCTTTTTTCGTTTCTCTGTTTTCAGTTTTACTATTTTTGGCATTTAAACATCCGGGCAACGGATATCTTACTGTTTTATTGTTTTAAACTTTAATACCGCATTTAGGCCGATGAAATTGAATTCGAGGCCACGCTTTTTTCATTTCTCTGTTTCCGTTTACTGTTTTTGGCATTTAAACATCCGTGCACGGATTGTCTTACTGATTTACTGATTTAAATAAATACTACATTTGGGCCGATGAAATTGAATTCGAGGCCATGTTTTTTTTTCGTTTCTCTGTTCAGTTTGTTTTTTTGGCATTTAAACATCCGTGCACGGATTGTCTTACTGATTTACTGATTTAAATAAATACTGCATTTAGGCCGATGAAATTGAATTCGAGGCCACGTTTTTTTTCGTTTCTCTGTTCAGTTTGCTGTTTTGGCATTTAAACATCCGTGCACGAATTGTCTTACTGATTTAAATAAATACTGCATTTAGGCCAATGAAATTGAATTCGAGGTTGTGCCCCTTCGGAAATTGCCTCTCTGTTTTCTTCCTGCTGCTTTAATATAATTTTGCTGATTTGAACACGATACTAAGGTGGCCGATGAACAAATATCCGTCGATTTTTTAGGCCTCCACAGTTGTAAAGACGGAAAATAAAGCTTCTGGGCAAGGATGAAACTTAAATCTTTTTCACCCGAGAGACCAACTCGTTCGGTAGGCAAGGCAACTAAAATGACCAACGAGTCATAAGTTCGCAGCCACAACGTGATTGGAATGATCTTTTCAAAATTTAAGTCTGAGCCCTCCGTAATCAAAATATTTATTATTTTGGATACGGATCCGAAGTTATTTATATTTAATTGTTTCTAACCGTTTGTTCTTGATATCTTGCAAGGGATAAAGTTAGAGAAGGCAAATACCCCTCAGAGATTATTTATTTTATTGTTGTTTTTACTTTCTTTAATTCAGCTTTATTTCATTATGTATTGTAATATTATTGTACTCCTGAAATTATTGAAATGTTTAGAATAGGTAGACTTAGAATTAATTAATAGGGTAGTCTAAAACTTGAAACCCATCGCTAGTTTATTTATTTTTAGGCTCGGTTAGTTTTAAAATCGAAAATCGCTAGTTTACCATTTTTAGGATCGACGTTCATAAAAATCACCTTGCATATATTTTTATCAATTTTCATACAAATGCATACTTTTTTTTCAACTTTACATCCATTTTTAATGCCATACAAATGTATACTTGTACGAATGCATCATTTTATTAACTACTTGCAACATTATTTTTTATACTTGTAAAAACATACATTTTTCTTACTATAATAATTAACCTGAGTTTGATCGGATAACCGCAAGTTAGCGGATCTTAAAGGATGCCTAACCCCTTCCCTTTAGGATAATAAAGAACCCTTACCTAGAATTTCATTAGTTTTGCAGACCATAAAATTGGAGTTATTTTGCAGCTTTTAGTTAGCATTTAGGTGTCCTAATTCACCTTAGAATAATTAGGTGGTGACTCCTCGAAGCAAGCATTTTTTAATCAATCCAGAGGGAATCGACGCCATCGCGAAGCTCGGGTAAAAAACGGGCGCGACACTCACACCAAGAGAGGAGAGAAGTAGAGCACAAGAATTATGATCCTTTCGACGAATGATTTGTATACTTAGCTTCCAATATTAGCTTGGATGATCAAGGGCTTCTTAGAGAACTTTGAGAGCAAGTATGAAGTTGCTTAGGTATTAAAAATGATGAAAATAAAGTGTTGGTCGAACTTGGATCTTATTTATAGCATAAGGATAAGTTTGCCCGGACCTTGGCCTACGACGTGGTCTGCAAACCACAAACCATGCATGCAAATCGCAGGTTGGATCGCAGGTCTTGACAGCATCTCTCCATACAGGCCTACCATGAAACTCTTTCTTAAAACGTTCATATCCTTTTGTAGAGAGCTCGAATTGATGAACAATTTGTTGCATTGGAATGTAGACTCTGTAAACGTGAACTTAGATATGTTATGCACTCCATAGATCCTTATATACAGTGATATATTCCCTTGCCAAGTTGGGCCAAAAATCCTATCCAAAATTATGTCTGGCTTTCCCCGAATTTTGACGAACTTAATTTCTTTGACTTGTTTGACCTCAAAACCTTTTGGAACTCTCTTAACACCTGATAAAAACCTTCATTAACCTTATAAGGGTATCATGACCTTTTTGGCTTACATTATCAAGCTTATGATGATGTTGACGTACAAAGTGCGGGGTGTAACATCCTTCCCCCCTTAAAAACATTCGTCTGTGAATGTGGGGGTGTTATAACTTAAGATTCAAACTCTTAGATTCCTCTGAAAATTTTGGCAGAGTTTCCTTTGTAAATATGACTGTCCAATACCTGTCACGCACCCAGAAAACATTTATAACACCACACAAGGCTATACAATGCATTATAATATCATACCAGCCTCACACGACCATATATGGATCAAGATAATTAATAAGGTAAGCCATAAATTACCTTAATTGTCAAGTCTTGTAGTATGGGCTACGCCGGCCACATATGTGCTACGATCATTGCTTGATGACTAAAATAAGTGACGATATCTAGACCTCCCATATCTTCTCTTATATGTTATTATTCTCTATAATGGTTTAATAGTTGATATTTCCTTAGTCCGCAACTTCCGGGCTTCACATTAAGGATTATTAATTGGGACCTCCTCATAAAATATGTCTTCTGAAATTTGAACATCCTCGATAAGTAATATATAAGAAGAAACTTCCTCTGGTTTCGGAGGTAATCTCAATCTCATAGGTTTAACTCTTGGTTCTTTATATCTAGCCGTAAGTTCCACTTTGGGTTTAACTCTTGGTTCTTTATTCAACCGCCAAAGCTATTGGTAAATTGTCCCCATACTTAAATTGCTATATTTGGGGTAAATGCTCGGTTAAGGAGGAAGATGTTATGAGATCAAGCCTATTATGAAGTTTGAATTGACAAAGGTCAACAAAATATACCGATCAGATGATTTAGCTCCCTAGACCAGGAAGTATCGATATTGAAAAAAGTTTCCTCAGTTAAATGGAATACGAGTCGGGGACTCGAGAGGTTGTTATAAATGAAGAGCTGAATGCTTACCTTATTATTATGAAATGAAAAGGAGAAAGCTTTTTATAGATGTTGAGGTGAGTAAGGGGGGAGGAGTGACATTTTTAGCAAACCAGAAATATAGTGAACAAAGAGGTATCTAAGTTGCTAATTTCTTCAGGCTTGGCGAGGGGGAGGGGCATACATACCACTCCATTTGAAGTCTCACAAATGTTGCACCCGAGTAAAAGACATTATGAAATTGCCAAGTAAGCATCCAAGCACAGAAAGAATGAACAACAAGAGAGTCCTTTAAAGGTTATCAAGGAAGAAGCCCTAAGATTAACGCCTTTATTAGATGATAAGAAGTCTACGGAGACTGAGCATGACAGTTATGAACACGTGACCCCCTACTGTTGTAAATGATTCAGTATCCCCTCTTTAGAGGATATTTCTTTAAGGAAATATGTAAGTTGTTAAAAGATCAAGATTATAAAGAAGTCGATTTAATGACCTGATATTTCATAAAGGAAGCTCGTGAGCGTAAAGAGTGGTCTATGTGAATTAGTACATGAAAGAACCGACATAGGTTCATTTGATGATTTAGTAAGCAGTCGAGAAGGTACCAACAAAGAGTTTTATGACAAATAAGGTTATGTTACCCAAATTTTATGGCTACGTATGACTGTCAATTGATATGTAATTTGTAACGCTTAGAAGGGAGTGGTGGCAGCCTCCTGATTAAAGGAGTTAAAACAACGATAAGGACCGCCAAACGTATGGGGTTCAGAAAGGGAAATGTGAGGAATACTCAAAGACAGAGGCCTATGTAGGCTTAACATGAGTTATTCAGAATTTATAAATAAAAAGGTAAGTTGAATTTACATCAAGAAATGATGTATTTAAAGCCTATAAGAAAGCTAGTAAAGAGGTCAGAGAAGCTATCAGTCTATACATTATTTATGTTACAGAATGGCCTTAGAGCCTGAAGTTTTAATCTCACATGTAAGTGACTACAACTCTCAAGAAGTATTTCAGGTAGAAGGTAACGGTATAAAGGGCTAGTATAAAGAAATCGAGCAACAAAGGCAATTGAAGCCTAGAAATGAAGGCAAGCAGTTAAAGATTGTACTCAAAGTGAACAAAGGGGATGTGACGGTAAGAAAGATAATGGTGGGCAGTCAAAGGTGCTCAAGATCCTACAGGGATATACAGTTACAAGATTGCTAAAAGCATATCGCTAAAAGATGTCAACTAAGAAACAAAAGAGGAATTATATTCGTACTTGAAGGGTGTGGCCGGCACCCAGTGTCGCACTGGCCCGAGCATACCACGCTGGAATACAACCAATAAACTAAATAGAAACTGTAGCCGACAAAGCCACCAACTGAACATACAAAACGTCATCTGGACATCGTAACAACATAGGTACAACAACACCAAAACAACTATATACCACATATACAAGACTGATGAGGTCATCGTATAGATCAGGTGATCAAAACACAGGCCGGCAAAGTCTTACAAGACAGTTGTGCATATAAACCAAAGATACAAGCCTCTAGGGAAATGTAACTATAATATAGTCAGGACAGGGCCCCGACCTACCCATCAACCCTAATTATACCAAAACTAACCTCATGACTATGACTCAGTAGCTTCGGATGAAGTGAAGCTTACCAATCAACCGTTGAACACATAAGCTCCTACTGGAGAAGCCTATTTATGCCTCAACCTGAACCTGCAGTATGAACTGCAGCGCCCCCGATAAAAGGATCGTCGGTACGAATAAAATATACTGGTATGTAAAGCATGAAAAATAGTATGAAAGTATAAACTGTAAAACAGGGCATAAGAGGCAACCTGATACTCTGATAACATGTGTGACACGCAGGGCGAAGAATGAAACTCCAAAACTTTACTGAAATTTCTATATATAAGTTTTACTATATAATCTGCCCTCGGCTTATAGCCCAAGGTGTGTAGTAGGGCATTACCCTCAGGTAATTCTCTGAGGTGTATGTATGGATGCATATATACGTGTTTGCCCATCGATTATAGCCCGGATGTGTATAATGTACATGTACAACTGCCCACCGGTTATTGGCTCGGTGGTGTGAATAGTATATGTATATATATAACTGCCCACCGATATCAGATTGGTGGTGTTCATGACATACAGTAGTAGTAATGGAACTTTAGTCCTTTGTGGAACTATTAAACTCTTTTACTTTACATTTAGAACAACTCTCGGTCGACTCGACGATTAACTCTTTGGAACGCTCCTTCTCGGGGGTTTATGACACTCAGACGAACAACCAACAATTAAGTGGTATAGAACATGATAATGATAGGAGAAACTACTCTTGATAAGGGATAAACGACGTGTGAATATAATAGTTCTTTTGACGTTTCCTTTTCTGAAAACGATAAACACTTGGAATTCATGCTTTTGAAATAAGGGAATAGTCTTACATACCTTATGTCAATAGTTCTCGAGCTCCCAAATACTCTATGAGCGATAGTCTACATTAAATGAATGATTCAGATCAATTTTGGATCAATAACCAACGATAGCCTTCTCTTAGGCATTTTAACAAACACCTTAAGTGCATAAGATCTTAGACTTGTTAACAATAGAAACATAAGTATATTAACACAATATCCTTTTTTAATCCTTTCCTCAGCTTCTCAATTCATACTAGCAAGGTTCAACACTTGCATCAATATATGATCTCAATAAAACAACCCCAACAACAATACAACATAACTTCCATGTTCTTCAAGAATTGCTTTTCAAGTTCTTGGTATACTAACTTGATACAACTAGCATAAATTCCATAAAAGAAGAAGGAGATGATGGGGCTTACGTCAAGTACTACAATTAACTTCAAGCACACTACAATCTTCAACTCACACTAAGAGATAAGAGAGAAATTAGCATGTTTTCTCCTCAGCTATATATGTACTTCTCCCACGCTCGTTGCATGTAGGGACGATGATAAAAGCAACAAAATAGTGACAGAGGAAAACTTTGAATCAGAAATACCACCTGGTTTTGCGACATGCATGAACGAAAATGGCTTTAGTAAGTTTTCAATAAGTTCTAATAGTAAAGCATAAATCATGTGAGAAAGCAGCTCTCGATGGCATTGAATCTGCCACCCATCGGCTGAAGTACGTACAATCCTAGACTTAATTTTTAGCTAAAGTATACATTTTTATATGTTTAGTGTATATATATTGTTTTTCTTGAACTTCTTAATTTGACATTAGCAAGAATGACAAGTATCTGTTTTGATGATTGACAAAGTAAATGAACAAGGCATATGAATTGGACTTGATCTATCCAACAGACAGATGCATTACAGAGTTGAACAAATCAAACACACAACAGAAGTGAATGAACCAGGTCGATAGACAATATGTTCCATATCAGACACAGATGCGAGACAGAGTTGAATGGAATAGATGCTTGAACCAGGTCCAAGAACATGTTCCTGCTCATAGTCCTACCTCGAGTAGGATTTGTGTTTTATGGTAAGGACTTGGCATCCAAGACTGCAGGATCTCTTGTCATACTTATCAAGAAACTTCAGACTCCTATAAGGAAACTGAAGTTGTGTTGAAAAGAAAGAATCTCAAGTTAACTCAAACCCTAACTCTCATGTTGGGCCGTATCAAATAGAGATTGAGTTCAGCCGACTTGATGAAGACTTAATGCTATGTATATCCAAGGCCTACCGTGAAGATCTTCACCCACTCACATAGAGAGAAAATCAAAATATTGAGCAAACTCTGTCAAACATATTTGAGAGAATTTTGATTTCAAAAGTGCGACCTAATACAAAGAAGGAGATTGAAGAAGCTGTTTTACAAAGGCTTCTATGAAAGCAAATAAATGTACAACTCGATGATCAACCTAATACACAAAACTAGACTCAAGAACCGTAAAAAGGTATAAAAGTTAGTCAAATTCAACTTCATGTTGGGTAACATAGAGGGGGCTTGCTACACTACAGAGACTAGTGAGATAGGAATTAGAGTTTAGTTCCTAGGTTATAGAATTTGTAACTTGAATTTGCACAGGATCACGTTGTAGTGGTGTTTGGGGTTAAATCCTACAGAGGTGTAGGTTGTAGTTTTTTCTACCCTTGTGAGTCAGGTGGTTACTTTATTGTTCTTTACTATTCTACAGACGCTACACTTAGAACATGTAGAATAACGTGTTTCATCCTATATGCAAAAATTAGATATCACTTAAGATAGATATTTGATCGTGCATAATATCGTCTTATCATACTGAGGTGTTCACTAAGTTGAAAAAGCTTACTGAGGCATGCTCTGATAGCAGTGTTTTACTTTCTTTAATGTATGGTGTCATTTTCCCTTAATGTTTGTTGGCCTTAGAAGTCCATTCAGAAGAATAATAAGGATCTCCTAAACTTGTCACGGTTTATTATGTGCATATTCAAATTAACTGTGAATTCATTTCACGTGCATTTACATGATGAAGTGTTTCTATTAGACATTTTTTACTCAATATTTTTTTAAATCATTTTTGAAAAATCTTTTGGACGGCGGGAGTAAAATGGTGGGATTAGCTATCCCATATAGAAGGTGGATAGCTAATCTCATGGGATAACCAAACGATTCTTTAGTGATTTCTTAACACATATATAAGATTTTAAGCCAAAGTTATTGCTTCTGCGAACCCGTAAGTTAAGGCCTATATATGTCCACGAGTAATTCACTATATTTTTCATCCCTATATAAATGAGGTGAATTAAACCGGAGAAACATGACCAATGAGAGTTTGAATAGTTGTGTCTCCAACTTGTTTAGGAATGAGGCATAGACATTTTATATATAAAAGATAAAAGTCCGATAAATAGCATCGTACTGATTTGCCATTTATAAAGTTTTGAAACAAAAAAGAAAAAGGAGGAAATAAGAGAGTATGAAATAGTGTGTTCCACTGTTATCTCAGTTTGTTAACAAGATTTCAGTAAGTTCTAACATTAAAGCATATGTTTTCATCTAAGTTATAACTTTGGAGCATACATCTGTCACTAAAGCTGTACTAAGGTTTTAATAAGTTCCAACTTTAAAATTTTTCTTTTAACTAAAGATTTAGTAGGCGTTTGGCCATAGAAACAAAAAAAAATCACTTTTTTGGAATTTTTGAAGTTGGAGTTGTGTTTGGTCATAGTTTTTACAAATAATATTTTGTTGTTGAAATGGACTTTATCAACAAGGTTTTGGTTGTGGAAAAAATAAAAATAAATGAAAAAAATGAAAACCAAGGTTTTGGTTATTTTTCAAATTCGTTGTATTTAGAATTTCCATGGCCAAACATTGATTAGTAAAAAAATTTCCGAAAAAGTGAATAATTCTTATGGCCAAATAGAAAAATTCTAACTTTAAAACATCTTTGTATCTTCTTAAGCAAAAGCTTCAGTAAGCTCCAACTGTTAAGCATATATCTTTTCTTTTTGCTTCCAATTTCTTAAACTAAAGCTTTCAATGTTGTTGATGTTGAAGTGCCATCCATCGAAATAATAGAAATTCTAGCCTCGCTGCCTTTACGACGTGGCACATGTCACTCTCGTAAACAGAGATCAGATGGTGAGGCTCCTGAAAATGATTTTATATCTAGTATAGTAACATTGTACTTTTGGTTCAAGGTTTCTAAAGGAATATGTTCCTGTTTTTTTATTGATTATTGTGTACAATATATAGTGTTATATAATTATTTATAAAGCTATAAACTAGGTAACTAATCTTCCTAATTACAATCGAAATATTAACTAACCAAATATAAAAGATATACAATGATACAGAAATATTCTTGTAATATTCTATCACTACCCGCAGTTGAAGCGGGAGGTTATCGTAAGCTGAGACTAGCTCGGAAATCATCAAAGAGTATGCGCGGAAGTCTTTTAGTAAATATTTCAACAATCTGATACCGGGAAGGAACATGAAGGACACGAACTTTTCCACCAGGAACTTTTTCATATACAAAGTGAATATTCATTTCAATGTGTTTGGTGCGCTAATGTTGAACGGAATTGCCGGAAAGATATATCGCACTTACATTATCACAGTAAACCAATGTAGCCTTACGAATTGGGCAGTGAAGTTCCAACAGAAGGTTGCGTATCCAACAAGACTCAGAAACAACATTTGTTACTCATATGTACTCGGCTTCGGCACTGAATTGAGACAGAGTAGGTTGTCTTTTAGAAAACTAAGAAAGCAAGTTATCTCCGAGGAAGAAACAATAATCCGAAGTGGATCGACGAGTGTCCGGACATCCACCCTAGTCAGCATCAGAATAAGAGGTGAGACCGGAGAATGAGGACTTGTACAGGTGTAAACCGAAGTGAAGAGTACTTTGGACATATCGCAAAATACGTTTGAGTGCATTCATATGTTCATCTGTCAGTCTGTGCATATGTAAGCATATTTGTTGCATGACATAGGTTATATCTAGTCTCGTGAAAGTGAGATACTGCAATGCTCCTGCTAAACTGCGACAGTGAGTCGGATCGGCATGCAGAGAACCCAAAGAGGTACTGAGTTTAGAATTAGTGGCTACCGGTGTGTGGGTCAGTTTGCAAAACGCAATGCATGCTCGGTCAAGAATCTCTTCGACGTACTTCCTTTGACAAAGAAATAAGTTACTTGCATGTCTCGTAACAGCAATGCCCAAAAAATAGCTTAGGGGGTCCAAATCCTTCATAGCAAACTCAGAGGTAATGAGTGATATAATGGATCGGCAAAGTGCATCAGAAGATGTAGTTAGGATGATATCAACAACATATAACAGAATGTATGCTATAGATGAAAAGTGAATGATCATATTTGCTATATGAAAAACCGATAGAGGATACAAAGTCAGCAAACCGTTGGTACCATGGACGAGGAGCCTGTTTTAGTCTATAGAGTGATTTCTTCAAATGACATGCATAATCTGGATGAACTGGATTCCTGAATTACATAGGCTGATGCATATAAACGGTTTCATGAAGGTCTTCATGCAAGAAGGCAGTTTTGATATCAAGATGATGAATAGACCATGATTTGGACAAAGCAATACTAAGAACGGTTTGAATAGTTGCCGATTTCACCACCGGGCTGAAAGTTTCATCATAATTCACTCCCACCTGTTGAGACCTGCCATCACCTACAAGACAGGCCTTGTGCCTCTCAAAAGAACCATCAAATTTCTTTTTATGTCAAAAATTCACATAGAACGAATAACATTAGCATCAGGAGGACGGGGCACTAGATCTCACGTCTTATTTTCAATAATAACATTATATTCATCAATCATGGCAGTTTTCCAATTAGGATCGGACAAGGAATTTTTTGGGTTGCGATGAAGAGGTGAAGGGGCAACCGAAGTCAACAAATTAAATTGCCATTTGGGTTTGGAAATGTCGTGCATAACACATGTTTCCATTATTCGTAGGGGTGCTGCGGAACGTGGTTAGGCAAGCTGTGGACTGGGATCGGGAAGGCGTGGCAGAAGCGCTAACCGAGATAAAGTAGCGGGATCAGAAAGAGAGGGCGGCGGCACTGCCCGAGAGGCGGCGGCAGTATCGGACAACCGAGAGGGGCTGTTTCGAGGTTTACGTGGCGAGACTTGGTGGTATATCTGGCTCGGGACGGCGGGAATTGGGTCGGTAGCCGGTGACGGTAGCGACTAATTTTGCAAGTGATGAATTAGAAAAGGATTGAGGCTATCATTTAAGAAGTCATAGGAATTCGGAGGTGGAGAATGCAGTTTGGCAAAGGGGAATTGAGACTCATCAAATATGACATGCCTAAAATTGATTATTTTTTGGCTGGACAAGTCATAACAGTTGTAACCTCGATGATTAAGTGGGTAACCAAGAAAGACACGGGGTAGACCGAGGTTGCAGCTTGTTGATTTGAGTGGAGGGATGAAGGGGGTAGCACAGACATTCAAAAGTTAGTAAATACTTATAGGAAGGATCCCGAAGATAGAGAACTTGAGTGGGAGACCTAAGTTGTTTATGATTCTAATTTTTTCGCTTGGCTTTGCCATTTTGTGGAGAGGTGTGGGGACAGGAAAAACGAAAAACAAGGCTGTGTTTGGCGCAAAAAAGTTTGAATTGATTATCATCGAATTCCCTCTCATTGTCACATTGGAAACATTTAATATTCTTTTCAAATTGTGTCTTAATGAAATGGTTGAATGACGAAAAAATAGAATAGACTTAGGACTTATTACCAATGGGAAACGTCCATAGGAAGTTTGAATAATCATCTAAAAATAATATATAGTATCGAATCGGCCGTGCTTAAGATATAAGAAGTCCATAAATCATTGTGTATGATATCAAAAGGCATTAAAGTACAAGTGGATGAAGAATAAAACGGCAACTTGACATATTTTCCAAAAACAAAAGATTCACAAACATAAGGATAAGAGACATGTTTGCAATCAATAAATTTATTTTTGCTAAGGAAACGTAAAACAAAATCTCTCAGATGTCCTAATCTATTATGCCATAAAATAAACGAAATAGCTGCAAAGGTTGATGGAGAGGAGGCTGGATGGCCGACAGTGGTGGTAGTGATAATAAAGGTCCCCAGTGCTATCACATCTCATTATTTGCATCCCTGTTAGAAGGTCCTTCACAGAAAAATCAAAATGATCAAATTTAAGAGAAACATTATTGTCGGTGGTGAAACGACGAACATAGATTAGATTTTTGATAAGTTTGGGGCATGAAGGATATTTTTAAAGATAATGGGGGGTGTGGTGGGGAGAGGAATGATTGTCCATAATATCGAATGGGAATACCTTGTCCACTACCAACAATAATATTACAGTTTAAATTGCTCATATTGAAATAAGATGAGAGAGTACCTTGGGATGCCGTCATATGAGATGTGGCACCAGTATCCATGTACCAACTGTCGTCTGGAACGTTGAGTGACATCGTGTTCATTTCCACCTCAATATCTGTCGATGCATAGGTTGAAAGAGGAGAGAGTTGTGCATCGTATGCCTGCTATAGACGTGCGTCAAGAATGTCAGGATGGGGCTGTCGGACCGGAGGTTGGTTCCAGGATGTAATCGGGTAGGGGCAAAGTGAAGTAGCCCACGCATGCTGGCCCCACACTGCCCACGGCGGAGGCTGCTGCCTCTGTGGGTGGCTGCCGGCCGGCGAGGGCTGCCCTCTACCGCCACTGCTACTGCTTCCGCCTCAGCCACCGTGGCTTTTGGCAAAATTTCTTCCTTTATTATTGTTCCGGAGATGTGAGCCATGTTTCAGATCATTGGTTTGTCGGTAATGTGGGCCGGAAACCGAGCCCGTCGGCGATTACAAGGGCGGCGTTGGCGGTGCTCGCATTAGCCTCTGCCCGTTTGGTTTTACGGGTTTCTTCAAGGATAAGTTTCAAATGAGCCTCATAGAACGGAGGCAATGGCATGCTTTGTTAGAGGATGGTAGCTACGCTATCATAATTTTCATTCAAACCTACAATAAGTTGCATCACCAATCGTTGATTTGTGACCAATGCACCGACATTGGAGAGTTGATTGGCAATCATCTTAAGTTCTTGACAATAGGTCGACGCATTAGAAAAATCGTCCTGTTGAATGTCCTTAAATTGATTTTCCAAATACAAGGCACGTTGTGTCTTGTTATCATGAAAAATACTTTCCAAGTGCTCCCACGTTTGTCGGGAAGTAGCGTCAATTTCAATGATTGTATGTAATAGATCGTGACGTAGATCCATTGTAGAACAACTGCATCTAGTAGGCATTTTTTTAACTAAGGATTTAGTAGGCGTTTAGCCATAGAAACAACAAAATCACTTTTGGGAAATTTTTGAAGTTGGAGTTAGAGTTGTGTTTGGTCATAGTTTTTGCAAATAATATTTTATTGTTGAAATGGACTTTATCAACAAGGTTTTGGTTGTGGAAAAAGTAAAAAAAATGAAAACAAGGTTTTGATTGTTTTTCAAATTCCTTTTGATTTTCATGGCCAAACACTGATTTGTAAAAATGTAAAAAAAAAACTAAAAAAGTGAATAATTCTTATGACCAAAGTGAAAAAATTTAACTTTAAAACATCTTTTATCTTCTTAAGCAAAAGCTTCAGTAAGCTCCAACTGTTAAGCATATATCTTTTCTCTTTGCTTCCAATTTCTTAAACTAAAGCTTTCAATGTTGTTGATGTTGAATGCCATCCGTCAAAATAATAGAAATTCTTGCCAACCTGCCTTTACGATGTGGCACATGTCGCTCTCGTAAACAGAGATCAGATGGTGAGGCTCTTGAAAATGATTTTATATCTAGTATAGTAACATTGTACTTTGGTTCAAGGTTTCTAAAGGAATATGTTGATGGTTTTTCATTGATTATTGTGTATAATATATAGTGTTATATGATTATTTACAAAGCTATAAACTAGGTAACTAATATTCCTAATTACAATCGAAATATTAACTAACCAAATATAAAATATATACAATGATACGGAAATATTCTTGTAATATTCTATCACATCCCGCAATTGAAGCGGGAGGTTATCGTAAGCTGAGACTGACTCGAAAATCATCAAAGAGTATGCACGGAAGTCTTTTAGTAAATATGTCAGCAATCCGATACCGGGAAGGAACATGAAGAACACGAACTTGTCTACGAGCAACTTTTTCACGTACAAAGTGAATATTTATTTCAATGTGTTTGGTGCGTTGATGTTGAACGGAATTGCCGGAAAGATATATCGCACTTACATTATCACAGTAAACCAATGTAGCCTTACGGATTGGGCAGTGAAGTTCCAATAGAAGGTTGCGTATCCAACAAGACCCAGAAACAACATTCGTTACTCCTCTGTACTCGGCTTCGGCACTAGATCTCCGAGGAAGAAACAATAATCCGACGTGGATCGACGAGTGTCCGGACATCTACCCTAGTCAATATCAAAATAAGAGGTGAGACCGGAGAGTGAGGACTTGTACAGGTGTAAGCCGAAGTGAAGAGTACTTTGGACATATCGCAAAATACGTTTGAGTGCATTCATATGTTCATCTGTCAGTCTGTGCATATGTAAGCATATTTGTTGCATGACATAGGATATATCTAGTCTCGTGAAAGTGAGATACTGCAATGT
Organism: Anisodus tanguticus; assembly: GCA_034509755.1. NCBI lineage: Eukaryota > Viridiplantae > Streptophyta > Magnoliopsida > Solanales > Solanaceae > Anisodus > Anisodus tanguticus. Next base: position 41,236,759 of record CM067540.1, on the reverse strand, counting down.
TCTTGCTAAACTGCGATAGTGAGTCGGGTCGGCATGCAGAGAACCCGAAGAGGCACTGAGTTTGGAATTAGTGACTACCGGTGTGTGGGTCGATTTGCAAGACGTCATGCATGTTCAGTCAAGAATCTTTGGCGTACTTTCTTTGACAAAGAAATAAGTCACCTGCATGTCTTGTAACAGCAATGCCCAAAAAATAGCTTAGGGTGCCCAAATCCTTCATAGCAAACTCAGAGGCAATGAGTGATATAATGGATCAGCGAAGTGCATCAGAAGATGTAGTTAGGATGATATCATCAACATATAACAAAATGTATGGCATGTCATTACCCTTGCTATAGATAAAAAGTGAATGATCATATTTGCTATGTGAAAAACCGATAGAGGATACAAAGTCAACAAAACCGTTTGTACCATGGACGATGAGCTTGTTTCAGTCCATAAAGTGATTTCTTCAAATGACATACATAATCTGGATGAACTGGATTCCTGAATTACATAAGATGGGCATATAAACGGTTTCATGAAGGTCCCCGTGCAAAAAGGCATTTTTGACATCAAGCTGATGAATAGACCATGAGTTGGACAAAGCAATACTAACAACGGTCCGAATAGTTGCCGGTTTCACCACCGGACTGAAAGTTTCATCACAATTCACTCCCACCTGTTGAGACCTGTCATCACCTACAAGACGGGTCTTGTGTCTCTCAAAAGAACCATCAGATTTCTTTTTATGTCAAAAAATTCACATAGAACGAATAACATTAGCATCAGGAGGACGGGGCACTAAATCTCACGTCTTATTTTCAATAATAACATTATATTCATCAACCATGGCAGTTTTCCATTAGGATTGGACAAGGCATTTTTTGGGTTGTGAGGAAGAGGTTAAGGGGCAACCGAAGTCGACAAATTAAATTGTCATTTGGGTTTGGAAATGTCGTGCATAGCACATGTTTCCATTGTTCGTAGGGGAGCTACGGAACGTGGTTGGGCAAGCTGTGGACAGGTATTGGGAAGGCGGAAGCGCTAACCGAGACGAAGCAGCTAGGTCAAAAAGAGAGGGCGGGGGCGCTGGCCAAGAGGCGGCAACAGTATCAGACAGCCTAGAAGGGTGATTCTGAGGTTCACGTGGCGAGGCTTGGTGGGCTATACGACTCGAGACGGTAGGAATTGGGTAGGTAGCCGGTGACGGTAGAGACTGATTTTACAAGTGATGAATTAGAAGGGGATTGAGGCCATCATTTAAGAAGTCATATGAATTCGGTGGTGGAGAATGTAATTTGGCAAAAGGTTATTGAGACTCATCAAATATGACATGCCTGGAAATGATTATTTTTCAACTAGACAAGTCATAACAGTTGTAACCTCGATGATTAAGTGGGTAACCAAGAAAGACACGAGGTGGACCGAGGTTGCAGCTTGTTGATTTGAGTGGAGGGATGAAAGGGGTAGCACAGACATTCGAAAGTTAGTAAATGCTTATAGGAAGGAGGCCGACGGCTAGGGCAAATTGTAGTTTAGGGTTTGACTTCTGATAACATAAAAGAATATGTTTCCTGTCTTTTCATTGATTATTGTGTTCACATAAACACTTCTAGTCATTTGATAAAATATTAACATATTTCCTACATAGAGGGATTAAAAGTGCACATTTCAAGTAATTAAAGGTTAAATTTGCTTGGTTAGATATCACAAAGACTAAAATTAGAATTTAGCAATAATTGAAGGACTGAAAGTGTGATTAAAAACATAAAAGCTAGACTCAAGGATATTAGCACACGGGCATGAGTGTTAAATACAAAACTGAAGACGAAGGCCTGGCATTGAGAAGAGAGAGACTTGGATCTTTTTGTAAAGTAGGAAATTTATGGAGACAGATCCATGTCAATGCACATATCCTCAGCTTGCGACGTTTCATTTTCATCCTTACCTTCATAGCCGAGTACCTCTTGACTATTGCCCAAGCCATATTCCTGCTCAGGAACTCCAAAGTGTTGATTTTGATTATATTCAGCATCAATAGAAATCTCAGGAATATCGTCCAGCAAGCTATTAATGTCACCACAGCTGGTCGTGATGTCGGAAAAGTCACCATAGCAATCACGTGTTTCTTGCATCAAGTAATTTGTGATCCCTGTGTTTACTTTGTTTCTTTCTGCTGCCGACATTTGACTATCTTTTCTAATATGCCCGTGCTCCATAGCTACTGCTTTGTGCGTAGCAGTCCAATCCGGGCGACTCCACAGATACAATGGAGGGGACACGATGTTCCATTGCTCCATCTGCTGGTTATGCACATTAATTGATCCTGGCAGGTAAAAGGACTGGCATAACAAAAAAAATGAGTCGTATCACTCAGATGATATATTGAATATAGACTTATACAAGTTATTAGCTATGTTGGTAAATGAAGTCTTCCTAGTTGCAGGAAATTGGAGCTCAGGCACAAATTCAAGAAGAACCAAGAGGATTAAGCATATACTATTATATGACAAATTTCATGGGAATGGGAAACTTGCCCAGACTGTTCTTTATGTTCTATGCAAATTTCATCTCCTCTCCAGAAGGCTATTTATTTCCATACTGTAATATGTTATGCTCATGAGTTACGCAACACTACAGTAAACAGTGATCTTCACTTTATATCTTGGGATAACCCTCCAAAGCAACACCCTCATTACCTTACACTTGATGACCTGCAAAGGATGGTTGACAGTAATGCTCCTTTTGCTTGGAAGTTCCATAGGGATGATCCCATGCTTGACCAAATTGACTCTGAACTCCATTTTTGAGGTAAAGACAGACTTGTTCATGGTGGGTGGTGCATTGGAAGTCAGAAGAATGGGACAGATCCTTGCTCTGTCGCAGGTACTATCACTGTTCTCAGATTACTTCAGGGCAAAGAGGTTGGAGAAGTTAATAGGATCTCTCTTTGTACTCTCAATGAGGGTCTGTACCACAATATAAAGTGAAGACACTGTTTAGTGTTGCGGAACTCATGAGCATTACATATTATAGTATGGAAATAGCCTTCTGGAAAGGAGATATAATTTGCACAGTACATAAGAAGAGTCTTGTCAAGAAGAACCAAGAGGATTAAGCATTGTTTCAGAAGGTAGTAAGTCTTACCATTTTCATACTAGCACTATCAGTGGTGAGAAATAGAAGTCGGACGTCATCTGATATGCCAACCTGCTTTATCCTAGCGTACTCCCCCACCCACCTTTCTCCAACCAATTTCTCTCTTGGTTTTCTGCATTTTTAGAATAAAGTGGTTTTCTGCATTTCTTTTACTCCAGTCAGATCTGGTTTCTATCTCCTCAAAAGAGAATCAATTTTTTCCTTAAACCAGATAAATTCTTCCTTTCAATCATCCCTCCAGCCTATTTAATATTCACTCCTTCTACTTAATAAGCTTGCCAGAAGACCCCCTTGTCAATGTAGCACCACCCCTCCACCTTACACAAAAGTCCAAAATCAGCCTCTTGACATAAGATTGAAAATACCATCTCAGAAAAGAATTTCCCTATGACACTGTTGTAATTTAGATACAGGGTCAGCTCAAGTTCTATGAGAATTGAGTCATGTATGGATTCAGAAAACAGTTATTCCACAGATCCCACAAGAGAAGGTTCTTGTGTTAGTTACAATGAATAATCCAGTCATTATGTTGACACTCTAACACAGAGCACTACAGTATCTCACTACGGGACTACAAAGGAAACAAAAACTGAAAGTGAAGCGTATACAACTGAAAGACCACTTTTGGAAGTGCTTAACTAGAAACGTAGAAGCATAATGCAAAACAGATATTAACACTTCTCAAACACTGTCTAGGGATGGTCCAGAGACACTACGGAAAGTGACACAATTCAACTTTGGGTTGCACAAATAGGCACCTCAACTTGTCTCCACTTTGTCAGTTGAACACTCCAACTTACAAAATGATCATCTAGATACCTCCAAAATTTATGTGTCACGTCAGCATTTGTATTTACTGTTAGGATTAATCGGAAAACAGTAAATAAGCGAAGAACAAATAACACACAGATTTATAATGGTTCACCCTCAATGCGAGAGCTACGTCCACTTTGCCACTGCAGATTTTACTATAATCAAATAGAAAGATTGAGTTTACAATTCTCTCTTGCTCGACATTAGGAAAAAAACGGCGCCCCTAGTCTATATATATCAAAAACTATGGCGAACATAATACACGCCCGAAATTCCCAAAATACCCTCCACTAAATAACCTTACATTATAAAAAAATTCAGGGGCCTCCGCCCCCTACTCCCCCGGGAGGGGGGTTTACCACCCCTTCCAACCCCCACGTCGACCTGACCGCTCATGTCGATCAGCGTTTCACACTCTACATAGGGTCTTCATAGTGTCGGCGATGAATTAGGCTCAACAATCTCCCACTTGGAGACTAATTTCAATCATTTGTCTCCATCTGCAGCGGCGACTCCGATCCTATCCAAGAAGTCCAACTGACATTGCACACAACTTCAGTTTATCATTTGGCACGACCTTCATCAGCATGTCTGCTGGATTCTAACTCCCTGGATCTTCTCAAGCACTAATACTCCATCTTCCAAAGCTGGTTTGATGAAATGGTACCAGAGTTGTATGTGCTTCGTGCGAGCATGGTAGACCGGGTTCTTTGCCAAATGAATGGCACTCTGGCTATCACAGTATAGCACACTCCCCTCGTGGTCCTGATCCAATTCCCGCTGAAAAGATTGTAGCCACATCATCTCCTTCGTGGCCTCCGTCACGGCAACGTACTCAGCCTCACAGCTAGAGAGAGCTACTATCTTCTGCAACTTTGAAACTCAATAAATCGCAGTACCTCCGAAGGTGTAAACATACCCGGATGTGCTCTTTCTGCTATCAACATCACCACCATTTTCAGCATCAACATATCCCTGCAATCCTGTCTCTGACTTTTGAAAACACAAAGCTGAACTTGAGTTACCCTTCAAATACCTTAAAATCCACTTCACAGCCTCCCAGTGTTGCTTTCCCGGGTTGCTCATAAACCTGCTAACTCCCACTGCATGTGCAATGTCTGGCCTCAATGCCTTCTTTCTGTTGAAATCCCTTCACAACCAGTCTTGCTTTATAGCGCTTACTTCCATCATGTTCTTCCTTTATCCGGTAGACCCATTTGTTCTACAATGCCTTATTCTCCTCTGGTAACTTAGCTAACTCCCATGTATTATTTGACAACAGTGAGTCCATCTCATCTTTCATTGCCAGCTTCCACTTGATCGATTCATCAACTTGCGCCGGTTCTTCGTAACATTCCAGCTCCCCTCTGTCAGTGAGCAGAATGTAGTTGAGGGACGGAGAGAACCTGTAAACCGGCTTACTGATCCTGGATGATCTGCGTGATTCTGTGACCGGCGTCCGCAGATTTGTTTCAAAATCAGCATTTTCATCAACCTCACCATCACTGGCTTGTTGGCCTTCTTCTTGTGTTGCTTTTCCTCTGCCGCAGTAATACCTTGTTGTAGCTCGGGTGCCGAGAAGTCTCTCAAATCAATTGTTTCCGATTCCTTGTTCTTAGAGACTTTGCTTTCTGAACTCTCCCGCAACTTGTCCTTGTACAACACATGTTCATTGAAGACGATGTCCTTGCTTCGGATGATCTTCTGATTTTGGTCATCCTAGAATCGATAACCAAACTCGATGTCACCATAGCCGATAAAATAACACTTTTTAGATTTCGAATCAAGTTTACTTCTATAAGTAGCATCAATATGAACATAGGATAGACAACCAAACACTTTCAAAAAAAGAAAGATTTACCTTTTTTCCACTCCAAGCCTCTTTTGGAATTTTGAAACCCAAAGGAACAGACGGTCCTCTGTTAATCAAGAAGGTTGCAGTATTGATTGGATCTGGCCAGAATGTCTTGGGTAGTCCAGCGTGTATTCTCATGCTCCGTGCACGCTCGTTCAATGTTCGATTCATCCTTTCTGCTATTCCATTTTGTTGGGGCGTTCCAGGAATAGTCTTCATCATCTTGATCCCATTATCAGCACAATACTGTTTGAAGTCACCATCAATGTATTATCCACCGTTGCCGGACCTCGGGTTCCTCAACTTGAGGTTTGTCTCATTCTCGACCATGACTTTCCACCTTTTGAAGACAGTGAATACGTCGGATTTATTTTTCATAAAATAGACTCATAGCTTCCTGGTTGAATCATCAATGAAGGTCACGTAGTAATGTGATCCTCCGAGTGAGGGAACAGTAGCAGGTCCCCACACATCAGTGTGCACCAATTCAAGCATCTTATCTTTCAATTCTCTACTTGTATTTGAAAAACTTACTCGCCTCTGTTTTCCGAGAATGCAGCTCACATATGATGATCCATCGACTTCAGCTCCGGAATCATGCCATTAGTCACCAAAAGCTTCATCCCTTTCTTGCTGATATGGCCCAGTCTGCAATGCCACAGCTCTATCTTCTTGGTGTTGTCAACAACAGCAACTGTATCACGACAGCTCGTCGTCATATAAAGAGTACCAGTTTTCTTACCTCGACCAACCACTATAGCACCCTTTGTCACCTTCCAGGACCCATTACCAAAGTTAAGATCATGTCCCTCATCATCAAACTAACTCATTGAGATCAGATTACACTTCAGCTCCGGCACATGTCTAACCTTTGTGATCTTCGACACTTGTCCATTTGACATCTTCAAATTAATGTCTCCAATACCAACAACGTCTAAAGGCTTACCATCTGCCAAATAGACATTCATGAGATACCCAACAACGTAATTCATCATTATATCACGATGTGGGGTGGTGTGGAAAGACGCTCCTGAGCCTAGCACCCAAGAGTCGATCGGGCTGTCAACAGACAACAACAGCACATCACCAATGTCTTCAGTGGCAGCATTGATTCCACCCCCTGCAATTCTTCTTGATGTGACCCGGTTTCCCACAGTTCCAACACTCGAGTGTTCGCCCAGATCTGGATTGACCCCTGGCATTCCTTGACTTCGACTTGTCTTTATTTCGGTGGTAGTTTCTGTCATAATTTCTGCCTCTGTTCTCAACATTCAAAGTAGAACTCGTCGATGCCTCACCAGAATCTATCTGGCGAACCTCCTCAGCAAGGATACGATCTCTAACATCGTTGAATTTCAGTTTATCACTGCCAACAGAATTACTAACCGCTGCTCTCATCGGCTCCCAGCTATTCGGTAGAGACGCCAACAAAATTAGGGCTTGCACTTCATCGTCAAACTCGATTGCAACAGATGACAATCGTGTTGAATTCATTCACGTGCGTTGCAACAGGAGCATCTTCCTTCATCTTTAGATGAAAGAGTTTCTTCATGAGAAATATCTTATTGTTTGCCGAAGGTTTCTCATACATGTCGGACATAACCTTCATCATGCCAGCAGTGGTCTTCTCCTTCGCCACGTTGTAAGAAACGTTCTTCGACAGCGTCAATCGAATAACTCCCAGAACCTGTCTGTCAAGAAGATTCCACTCCGCATCATCCATCTCCTCTGGCTTCGGACTCAGCGGTTGATGAAGCTTTCTGCCGTACAAATAATCTTCAATCTGCATTCTCCAAAACGCAAAATATGTACCATCGAATTTTCCGATGCCGTGCACCGAACCACTTCGCCTCACATCGTTTTCTGAATCGCAACACAACATGTCGGTCTTGATACCCTAAAATCCTACCTAATCAGAGAACAGTAAATAAGCGAAGAACAAATAACACACAAATTTATAGTGGTTCACCCTCAATGCGTGAGCTACGTCCACTTTGCAGCTGCAGATTTTACTATAATCAAATAGGGAGTTTGAGTTTACAATTCTCTCTTTCTATCTTGATCGACATTAGGAATAAACACGGCGCCCCTTTAGCATGTGAAAGACATGTCGTTTACTATAACTAAGTATTCATCTTCTCATAATTGATTGGGTATAGGGGTTGAGTGATATAAAACAAGATTGAGTTATGAAATAAGGCTTCCATACACGAAAGAAGTTAATCAAATGAAATAAAATAAAAATATAATTAAAAAAGATCCTATGTAATCATTAATGAAATCTGCTTATTTGTTAAAATCAACTTTCTCAACAATAAGGACAGAACTTACAACATATATTTGTGAAATTTTATCTTCAAGTCAGAGAAGAAAATTAGAAATTTTGGCATTTTGTTGATTCTAATTTCTACCCTTAAGATTTTCCTGTGTATAAAGGACAAGAAATTCATACCTCTGCACCAGTTGATTTGTCAGAAGACCCCAACAAGCCACAAGCAAAACATTGATGTCGTTGATATCGGCAATTTTTGCACAAGAAGGTATGGATTGCCTACGAAACAGCCACATGCTAAAACTTTTATTTTACTGTTAAAGGGAAGCCACATGCTAAAACTTTAAGACACTTCCTAGCGCAGTTTGATAAACCCTTAAATGATGCCAAATATAGAGAGAAGTAGCAAAATTTCGAGAAACCAGGAGGAGCAATAATTTCAGACTCTTACTTGGTGATTTCTGTAAGCAAGAGATTCACATAAAGATTCAGCTCCAGATTCCACGGTTGGATGGAAAGATCGTATGCAGCGGCCTTCACAACTGGCATACATGCAGACAGACAACATTTAAGCAGTACAACACTCTGCAAGACGTTTTAGGACAAATACCATAATTTTTCACAAACATCTTAGGCTTAAAATCACACAAGTGAATGAAAGTAAATCCATGGCAAAACGCTATACAAAAACGATTATATACAATTAAAAGGCAGCGACAAAAAAGATGATTCCTTCAAAAAGAGTTCAATGCTGATCTCCTCTATTAGCCTCCTTTTTCTGTAGCATATTTAAGCTTTAGACAGGAGCCAGATGATTTAGTCCAATATAAAGTATAGTTACTTGTGTTATGATCTCAGTTCTTTAGATCAGACCAGCTTAATTCTGAGAGAATGAACTGACAGGACAAATATCAATTTCTCTTCAAATTTCTTGGTGGAGGGGGAAGGGAAGTATAGTGGAGGCTAGGGATCAAGACTTGAAGAATTATGATTTGGAGTTATGTTCCATGGCATTCAATTGGGACTAATATTTTTTTCTTTAAATTCTTTTGGAGGGTGGGCCTGTCAATATTGGGGAAAGGTTAGATGTTAACCCTGACCTAAGTGGTGCAGAGTGGAATTTTTACCACTAAGGTACAATTTTAAACCTTACTTGAATAAGCATCACTATTCGGAGAAGCCTAGTGGTGATTCTAGCCAGTGTACTATCTCATATTTGCTCTTAAGATTGATCACGGGAATAAATTCTTTAAAGTGGATGTAGCATCGACGCATTGGAACTGCTCTTTGGGACAATTTATTGTGGTACTAGGATACCTTGTTTTGACTTAACAGACTGTAATACAATTAATAGAACAGATGATTACATGATATCTCTATTTCACACATGGCGGACCGATTGGAGAAACTGCAGAGGAATTTCCAGTCTGATACAAATGAGGAGGTCAAGAAGTACCACTTGATGAACTGAAAGATGGTTATGACTCCTATCAAGCTTTGGTATAAGAGTGACGGATTTGTGGCTGTTTGATAAGGCACTACTATTTGATCTAAAGGTTCAGTATAGACAGACAAATATTTTTTAGAAGGATCACAGCGGAAAAATACATTTCATACACAAGTTGGATGGGAAGACTGATGAGATCACTGGACAATATCCATTAGCCCTATCTCCATGTATAACGAAGAGATATGGAAGGAATCCTATCAGATCCAAAGTGTGGAACAGTTACAGAGCCGGAGTCAAATTTGGAAATAGAGATGGGGGAGATTATTCTTTATAAAATGTCTTCTCCCACAATTTCCAACATATCCTACCAACAATTCACTAGCATTTCTCAGATAAACTAGTATCCAGGAGGAAGGGGAAATTCTGCAGGACCTAAAATTTAGTAGAGACTCACTGTTAGGTTTCCTTCAGAGAAGAACTGCAACAGAATCAACAAGGCTATGACAGATTTCTCAGAATTTATAGAGGACATGGAACTGGTGGATATGGACCTTATAGGGGGGAAATTTACTTGGAAGAAAGGTGACAGACACACCACTGCTGCTAGACTAGACAGATTCCTGATTTCAGAACATTGGGATGCTAGCTTCAGGAACATCAGACAGTCCATTTTACACAGAGTGACATCTGATCATTCTCCTTTGATGCTGCAATATGGAGATTGGGAGAAAACCAATTCTTACTTTAAGTTTGAGAATTGGTGGTTAAACACAGAAGGTTTTAATGATAGAGTGAAAGGGTGGTGGCAGTCTTTCAGATACAGTGGTAGACCTGCTTTCATTCTGGTGGCCAAATTGAAAGCTCTAAAGGAGCAAGACAGCTCAGGGAAACCTGGGAATCCAAAAGCAAAATGTCCTTGCCCAAATAGCTGAATTGGAGGAGATACAGGAACACAGAATGTTAGAAGAAGAAGAGATTGCTTCTAGACTAGCTCTGACTATGGAATTTGAAGATATAGCTAGACATGAAGAGATTGCTTGGAGACAGAGGTCCAGGGAAACATGGCTCAGAGAAGGGGACAGAAAACACAAGTTTCTTCCATAGAACAGCTAATGCACATAGAAGAGTGAACACCATTGATAAATTGAAAGTTGGAGAAGAGGTCTTGACTGATCCTGTAGATGTTAGGAGGGAAATTGTGGCTTTTTATAAGAAATTATATACTGAAACAGAGGATTGGAGACCAGATTTAGAGATGAGAGACTGCCCTATGATAGATGAGGAAGATAACATGAGGCTGATGGCACCTTTTGAGTCACAAGAGATCTTGGATAGCATTAAGGCATGTGCAGGTGACAAGGCCCCAGGACCAGATGGTTTTTCTATGGATTTTTTCAGTCAGTGTTGAGAGATCATAAAGACAGACCTAGTTGCAGCAGTGCAGAACTTCCATGGAGAAGGCTTCTTTGAGAAAAGCATAAATGCCACTTTTGGGGCTTTAATTCCAATAAGATGGGTGCAATTGAGCTAAATGATTTCAGACCAATTAGCTTGATTGGAGGAGTATATAAAATCATAGCCAAGTTACTGGCAGAAAGACTGAAAGAGGTCATTCATAAATTGGTGGACAGGCAGCAAATGGCTTTTATCAAAGGAAGACAAATCATGGATGCTATTCTAATAGCAAAGAAGCAGTAAACCAGGGATCTTATGCAAGTTAGATATTCAAAAAGCATATGATCATTTGAACTGGGATTTCTTATTACATATGATGATGAAGATGGGGTTTGGCAACAGATGGATCAATTGGATCAAGCATTGTATCAGTACAGTGAGGTTCTCAGTTCTGATAAACAGCAAGCTTGAGACGGGGGATTCTTTATCCCCTTTCCTATTCATACTAGCTATGGAAGGCATGAAGTAACTTGCTACACACAGCTAAAGAGAAAGGTTGGATCAGGGGTTTTCAGGTGGGATTTGGAAACAACTTGGAGATAACACACTTACAATATGCAGATGATACCCTAGTGTTTGTGAAGCAGTGGAAGATCATATATTGATGCTGAGGGCTATCTTCATTATCTTTGAAGCTGTATCAGGACTTCATATTAACTGGGGAAAGAGTTTCATCTATCCCATCAATGAAGTAACAGAGTTGGAGAGCTTGGCTGAAAAACTAGGAGGCAGAGTGGGTAAACTTCCAACAACTTATTTGGGCATGCCTTTGGGAGCAAAAAACAAGTCCAAGGGGATCTGGAATGGGGTCCTAGAAAAGTGTGAGAAAAGGTTGACGAACTGGAAAAGTCAGTATTTGTCCCTTGGGGGAAGACTGACCTCAGTCAACAGTGTCTTAGATGCTCTACCCAGCCACATGATGTCCATCTTCCCCGTTCCAGTTAGTGTGATAAAAAGAATTGATACTTTGAGGAGGAATTTTTTCTGGCAAGGTAGTGACAACAAGAAGAAGATACACTTAGTCAAATGGGAGGAGCTGGCAAAGAGTAAGAAAGTAGGGGGTTTGGGTATCAGAGACATGAAGCTGCAGAATCAAAGTTTGATGATGAAGTGGCTCTGGAAATTTGCCACAAGTGATAACATGCTATGGAAGGAGGTCATCACTGCAAAATATGTAATGAAAGACAAATGGACAACAAACATGGTAACTACACCGTAGTGTTGCACTGTTTGGAGAGCAATCAGGAACCTCTGGCCACTAATGCATGCCAGGATTAGTTTCAAAGTGGCAATGGGTTGAAGACATCTTTTTGGAATGATAAGTGGATTGGACATACGCCTCTGAAGCAACAATTTCCTGAAATTCATATCCTGTGCCAACAACAACAAGCCACTGTTGCTGAGATGTGAACAGGACAAGGATGGAACCTAAATCTTAGAAGACATCTAAATGATTGGGAAATGGAGAAGATTGTTGACTTTTACATTGCAGTAGCACCTTTCAACAATCTAAATGGGGAAAGAGACACTCTGGCATGGCAAAAAGACAGTAAAGGAATGCTCTCTGTCAACTCAGCTTATAAGGACCTAAATTCAGTAGGTTTACAGGAGGAAAATTGGCAAGGATAATTTGGAAGACAAAGGTGCCTTACAAAGTGAACTGCTTCTCTTGGCTTGGGGTTTCACTTATGCTCTAGGTGCTTTTTATGTGGGGAACAAGCTAAGACAATCAACCATCTTTTTCTACATTGCAAATGGACAGATCAGCTCTGAAAAATGTTCATCAGTTTAAGGAACATCAGGTGGGTGAAACCTGAGAGCATTAAAGGTGTGTTAAACTGCTGCAACAGGGATGGCAATGCAAACAATAAAGGAGGAGAGATGGAAGATTATCTCAGTATGTATATGGTGGACAGTATGGAGAGAAAGGAATCAGAGATGTTTTGAAGACCGAGTGATTTGCAGAAATTCAAGATGAATTGCTTAACTTTATATTACTTTTGGTGTAAACAGGAAGTGTTAGTCCAAACAGAAGATATTTTTGATGTTTTAGAGTATGTGTAGACAGTAACAAAATGTAAACAGGGAAAAGATGTAATACTTTTGGTGGGGGACTACATTTTTGGATGTAGCATACCTGTGGATATATAGATTAACTGTTACCAATCTCAAAAAAAAAGTTTAGGAGAGATTTGTAAGATTGAAATTTTGTGGTCCGGCCTTTCCCTGGACCCTGCGCATAGCGGGAGCTTAGTCCACCGGGCTACCCTTTTTTTTGTAAGATTGAAATTTCGTGAAGAGGAGCCTTGAAGTAACTGGTAAGGTTGCTGCCATGTGACCAGGAGGTCATTGGTTGCCGTGAAAACAGTCGCTTGCAGAAATGTGAGGTAAGGCACCGTGCAATAGACCCTTGTGGTCCGGCCCTTCCCCGGACCCCGTGCATAGCGGGAGCTTAATGAATCAGGCTACCTTTTTTTATTGAAATTTCGTGAAGCTCCAAATCAAGCTGCTAAGCCACACCATGAAAGTTTGGGAGAGGATGGTAGAGATGAGGGTGAGGAGAGGTGTATCTAACCCATTCAGATTCATGCTGGGGTGCTCAACTATAGAAGTCAATCATCTTGTAAGGAGACTGGTGGAGCAATATAGGGAGAGGAAGAGGGATCTGCACATGGTATTCATCGACCTAGAAAAGGCATACGAGAAAGTCCCAAGGGAGATTCTATGGAGATGTTTAGAGGCTAGAGATGTACATATGGCGTATACTAGAGCGATCAAGGATATGTATGATAGAGCCAAGACTAGGATAAGGACAATGGAAGAAGACTCAGAGCACTTTTCAGTGGTGATGAGGTTGCACCAGGGATCATCTCTTAGCCCATTCTTATTCGCCTTGGTGATGGATGGACTGACACGGCAAATCTAAGGTGAGGTGTCATGGTGTATGTTATTCGCGGATGACATAGTTTTGATTGACGAGACTCGCAGCGGAGTTAACGCTAAGCTGGAGGTTTAGAGACAGACTATGGAGTCTAAAGGTTCAAATTGAGTAGGACCAAGATAGAGTACATGGAGTGCAAGTTCAATAACGTAATGCATGAGGTTAGAGTAGAAGTAAGGCTTTGTACTCATGTCATTCAAAAGAAAGACAGTTTTAAGTATCTTGGTTATATCCAAGGGAATAGAAAAATTGACGATGATATCATACATCATATTGAGGCAAGGTGGATAAAAGTGAGGCTCGCATCCGGGGTTTTGTGTGATAAGAAGGTTCCACCTAAACTTAAAAGCAAGTTCTACAGAGTGGTGGTTAGACCGACTATGTTGTATGAGGCGGAGTGTTGGCCAGTCAAGAATTCTCATGTTCAGAAGATGAAAGTTGCAGAAAGGAGAATGTTGTTATGGATGTGCGGGCATACTAGGAGAGATAAGATTAAAAATGAAGAGATTCAAGACAAGGTGGGAGTGGCTTCGGTGGAGGATAAGATGCGGGAGGCGAGGCTAAGATGGTTCGAACATGTGCAGAGGAGATGCACGGATGCCCCAGTGTGGAGGTGTGAGAGGTTGGCTATAGACGATTTCCGAAGAGGCAAAGATAGGCCAAAGAAGTTTTGGAGAAAGGTGATTAGACAGGACATGACACAAGTTCAACTTACCGAGGACATGACCATAGATAAGAGGTTATGGAGGACACAAATTAGAATAGAAGGTTAGTTAGTAGTAGAGTGTTATCCTTTCATACTAGTAGTCGTAGTATTATTCTTGTAGTTTCTGGACCTTAGATTACTATTACTTGTACTATCTGTTGTTCTTGTACTTTGATTATCGTATTATTTTTTAATAGTTACAACTCCTTTTTTTCAGTCAGCTTTATCATGCTTTTCATAGTATTATGTCCTGAATTTTCTTTTATACATACTGCTTTAAAGTGTTTGTTCTTGCGTCGAGGGTCTACTGGAAATACCATCTCTACCTCCCAAGGTAGGGGTAAGGTCTGCGTACACTCTTCCCAACCTAGACCCCACGATATGGGATTTCACTGGGTATGTTGTTGTTGTTGTTGTTGAGTCGAGATCCATGGAATTGGAAGGATAGAGAAAAAAGTCATTCACAAATCACAACCAAATCATTAGACTTTTTTATATTACTAAATTGTTTGCCTTTTTCATAAGATATGGTTTCATACTAAATAGCCTGCTAAGAAGGGAGAACATGGTTTACCCTCACTTCTTAGTCTGGATTCCTAAGGCACCACTTCTTTGCATGGTTAGCAACATGAGAAACCATCTTCACAACAAAGAAATTAAAGGAAAACTAAAAAAGGAAGAAGGTTTGACGTTAGATTGTAATACATGTGTAGGGGAAAAAACTCAAGTGATGTCGGCTACTATTTGCTAAGGCTGGCCAGTGGACCAGGACATCCCGATCCCGCCCCGGCCCAGCCCGTCCCGGTCATGCCAGGTATATTAGGGGATAGGGATTATCGGTAATCGGGTTCGAAATCGAGACGGGACTAGGGCTGGTCCCGCCTATCCCGGTCCCGCCATCGAACTGTTGCACAAACGACCATTTGCAATTATAGTCATTGGCAACGGCTACAAACGGCCATTTTGGCCGCCCCCCACCACCCCATAAACCCCCTACCCCCTTAATATTTATTTTTAACCCCTAAGTTAGTATATTTACCTATTAACCCTATTTCTCAACTATAAATACCTCATTTTTCTTGCAAATCTTCGTACCATCTCTCTAATCTCTCTCTCTACAAGTCTAAATTGCACACTAAATATTATATTTTATTTGGTAATTTCTATCAAAGTTCAAAAATTGGAGTGAAGTTGGCAACTAGATTGAGAAACATCGAGCAAAGTTTCAATTTTCAAACACGATTACACGTCGATGTTATGTCGGTGTTTGGTACACTCGCTCCTTCTTTTATTTAAATTATTATTGTTACTTAATTTTAATTATCGTACTTAATTTTCTTAACTTTAATTATTTATTTGCATAATTATAATGAAACGAGGTGGACATTTTTCTGGTAGAGGTAGTAGGGGTAACAGGGGTAAGGGTGCATCTTCTAGAAATCCTAATTATGATAATTTCACTCATGTAGATGAAACTAAACTTTTTAATGTTGATATTAATATACCATTAGATCATGAGGTACATTCTGCATCTGAACCAGACTATGATTTAGAAAATGAATTAGAAGATAATTTAGATAACACACCCACTAGTGCAACTCCACATCAAGCTCAGAATAAGTCTCAGGCTGAAACTGAAACTGGAATCCCTCATATTCCCCCTAGTATGAGAAGAGGCCAAAAACAACGAAAAATAAAATCACTTGCATGGGATTTTATTTGAAAGGGACATTCCTAATCAACTATCTATTTGTAAAATTTATCGCGAAGTTTATAAATTTAAAACTGCAAAAGGTCAAGGTGGGACATGAGGTTTAATGAGACATATGGAAAAGGATCACAAAGAATCAATACTTGGCTGAAAAAGCGGGTGTGCAAATGTCTTCTGAGTCGGGACAAGGTTCACATATTGTCCCCGACCAAGTACAGGGTCGAATTAACCTGATGACGGGGGGAGTTATAGGTCCAAAATATGATAAACACAAAGATCGAGAAAATTTAGCAAAATTAGTTGTTGTGGAGGGGTTTGCCTTTTTCATTTCCTTCCTCTCCTGGTTTTATTCATTATATTCGAGAAACATATAATCCTGCTTTTAACGATTTTCCTAAATCAACTATTAGAAGAGATGTTTTTAAATTTGTGCATGAATATCAACAATATTTACGTTATGCATTGTATCATTTTAATGGCAAAGTGGCTATCACTTCTGACATAGGTCGTAATACTAATGTTAATGATTATTTAGCTGTTACATGTCATTGGATAGATCACAATTGGTCTATGCAAAAACGTATATTAGCATATAAATATATTGATGATAGGCACACTGAGCTTTTATTTCAAGAAATATTCATGAAATTAGTGAATATTATGGAATTACTGATAAAATTATGACTATTACATTAGATAATGCTTCTTCTAATGATTCTGCTGTAAACATTTTAAAAACTAGATTGACTCCATCTTCCGATATTTTCTATGTTAGATGTGCATGTCATATTTATAACTTAGTTGTAAATGATGACCTAAAACTTTTTAAAAACATCCTTGATAAAGTACAATTTGCTATCAACTTTATTTTTAAAGGTAATAAAATACAAAGACGCAAAGAGTTTAAAAAAACATGTCATGATTGTGGATTACCTTATAGGAAAATTCCAAAAGAAGTTGCAACTAGATGGAATTCTTTATATGAACAATTAGTTGTTGCTCACGAGTATAGAAGACCTATAACTTTATTATTTAACGCCCATAATCAAAATCCTTCGGATATGCTTGTAGATGATGATTGGGATACAATTTTGGAACTTATTGTATTCTTAGAGAAATATTTTCTAGCTACTAAGGAATTTTCTAGTATTTATTATTCTACTATTTCATCTATGTTATTTTATATAGCTCTAATATTTTTGTTATTTAATGAATATATGAAAAAAAACAACTTACGTCCGGCTATTACAAAAATGTTTGTAAAATTAAAAAAATATTTCTTTCTTATTCCCACTATTTATTTTATTAGTGTTGCATTAAATTCTACTATTAAAGTAGACGGTTGTAATGCCCTTATTGAAACGATTTATGGATGCCTAGAAATACTTCCAACAGATCCAACTGAAGAACCAATTAACGAACCAACTAAAGAAGATGTTATCTCTAGCATACAAACACAATGCAAAACTATGTACATGTATTAACAAGAGCAAAGTGCAAATAATCAACTGACTTATGTACCATCTTCTTCTACTTCACTTCAACCTTATAAAAAACATGTGGTTTCTGCTTCAAGTATTCAAGGCCTTCGAAATAGAATGTATAGTGGTTCAAGTGCTTCACAAATTAGCGAGTTTGATGTTTATGTTTTGCAGGGTGTTGTACCGTTCGAATCAATTGCTAATGAAAATGGATGTGAAGACTTGCTGAAATACTGGAGGGGGAATGAAAAGACATTTTCGATTCTATTAAAGATGGTCCGAGATGTGTTGAATATTCAAGCGCCATCTACAGCTTCTGAAAGTGTTTTTTTATGCTAGAAGGTTTCAAATAGGAGAGCATAGACACTCATTGGTGGGAGACAGTTTGGAGATTGCAGTTTTATTTAGAGAATGGATTAGAGCGGAGCGTAGAAGGTGCGGTCAATCAGGGATCAATGAAGAAGACCACTACAATTACAACGAAATCTTATCCGATGGAGCAGGAAGCGACGTTAAACAATTTGACCAACAAATTCCAATTCCAACAGAAGATCCTCAAGAGATTGTCAGAAAATTGGAAAAAGTATGGTTGCATGTGTAATTTTTTTAATGCCGATTTTACTATGTGATTTGCAACCTTTGAACTATGAAACAAAGTTGCAATTTTGAAATTGTATTACAAAAAATCATATTTCTATTAAATAATATAAGAGGAAATTAGCCTTAGGATGTTTTTCACTATCTTGTTCAATTATTTAAGTGTTTAAATATATTTTTTTTTAAATTAAGTGTCTAGAAAAAAGTTTTTAAAAGTCCCCCCAAATCACCTTCCCGTCTCGTCTCGTCCCCCCAAATCACATCCCCTCTGATAGCGGGATGTGGGACGGGACGGGACCACTTCCCGTCCCCCCAAATCACATCCCCTCTGATAGCTGGATGTGGGACGGGACGGGACCACTTCCTGTCCCCCTCCGTCCCACATATCCCGATCCCAACCCACCCCACCGTCCCCCCAAATCCCGTCTCATCCCGTCCCATCGCGTCCCACTGGCCACCCTTACTATCTACTAGCATATTGGTTATGAAATGTCACTTGGAACTAGTTCGGAATTGAATGCGTAAGGAGGGTACAGTACGTTCTCCATAGCTGGACAATCAGAACAAGGAAGAAATAAAGCATGGAATGTGCCCCTTTGCCACCCTTATAAATTATCTCCAAAAGAAAGAAATCAATGGTCATTGAAGTGATTGAATTACATTCACAAAAATTTTGGGAGCACCCATGAGATTCCTTTTAAATTAACAGTACCAATTTCAAAAAAAAAAATTACTTTCACCAAAATTTTCTTTTAGTTGCCCATGTTTAATGTTAACACCTTGACAAGATATAGAGAGCTTATATTAGAAATGTCGAGTTACCACAGAAGTTCTCCCCCGTCATCACAAAGAGCACAAACATGATCAAATTGTTCATCTACATATTCATTTGTATCATCATCGGCACCACTATCAGCATCGCTGTCGGCCCCAATAATAAACTCGGGTCTTTTTTTGCACTGCTAGACAAGAACAACTAAGAACAGGAAATTCTTAATTAAGCATAAAATGAATTGACATATAAATTGCATTAAACTAACCTCATAACCATGTATCCTCTTTTGTGATGTCTCCAAGAAAAATGCATTAAAACTCTGCTTCAAAATGTAAATTTCAATACAGGATAATGCTGGAAATGTAAACGTATATGCAGTGAAAAAGCAGAAGTAGGTGATAGCACAGCAAGGTAAGACTCCATAACAGCAACTAAAAGAACTAGTTCTCACAAAGGACAAAATACAGTATCCCACATAAATTTCAAAAGCAAATAAATGATAGACCACTAGCTGAAACATCAAATAATGATCATACTAGTCATGCTACACTGAAATATATCTTCAGCCTTAAAACTGTTATACATAGAGGTTTCTTTCCATGTGACTGTGACTTGCTAATCTGAGCTTAACTTGTCAGCCTGAGTTTAGTAATGGTTTCTCTCAATGTGTAAACAACTTAGTAGCTAAATTTAGAAAAACAGTAAGGACATCTTAAGCATTTTAACACATGCTCAACTAAGCATATAATGTTGGTCGACTAATTCCATGGGTACCTGCTACCTTCCACCAGCACAAGTACCGGGTAACTTTGTCCACCGAGGCTTGGACAGATGAGAAGAAATCACCTAGTGTTTTTGCCTCCGCTAGAATTTGAACTTGCGACCTCATGGTTCTCAAGCCACTTCATTGACCTACTAGGTCACACCCTTGGGTGCAAAATTCTCACTGGTCTTACAAAAAAAAGAGACATACTTTGAAACTCCATTCAACAACCTACACACCCAGAGAATTAGATAGCTATGCAGAAAGTCAACACAACAACGCACATGTTATAACAATAACTAAAGCATCACAACCTTGGAACTAGATAAATCTTTATCCCTCCTTGCAGCTTCTTTGATTGTTGACATGTGCTCTATAAGATCATCTTCAGAAGGTAGTACCTCGTATGCACTAAAAGAACTGCTTTAGTAGATTCCATTATAACCAAAATTGACAACAGGAGATTTAAAGGATTTAGATGTAACTTTCAGCACCTTAAACTTTTCCGAATGTAATTCCACACAATCTCTCCAAATGTGTCTGGGTTCTTCTTCACAAAGTGGAGGAAATGGACAGTGATGAGTATTGTTCTGATAGTATCTGTGTAACTTTTTTGGGGTTTGAGGAGTTTGATCCAGATTTTATCTTTGGAGAGCACATGAATTTCTGGCAGGGCATAAGAAAGTTCAAATCTCCATGCTACAACCTTCTTATAGATGTGCTGAAGACCATCATCTGCAGTTCCACGCAAAAATATCTCTGCATTCAGTGCCCCAAATATGTCATCCTCACCCCACTGAAGAGGCAAAACAGAAAATGAAACAGGTTCTTCATTGCAGTCAACAAGATGGTAATTGGTTAGGCAATCGGGAACAATTTCACCCTCTTCGTCAGATGATGCCATGAGCAATAAATTTGTGAAGTGTCTTCCTAGTTGCCATAATTAACAAAAACTTGCATCAATAACACGTGACTAACCAGTCAAAAAATAACTTACACATGTGTCTCACAAAAAAAAGTAAACATCCGAAACTACTATAGAATCAAATAATTAGATAATGGTGGATAACATGCCATCCCCACGTGTCAAAAGGATTTCTCTTCCTTTAAGAACTAATTTACATGATACATTAAAGGGCAGTCCGGTGCACTAAGCTCCCGTTATGCACGGGATCGGGGGAAGAATCGGACCACAAGGATTTATTATACACAGCCTTACCTCACATTTTTACAAGAGGCTGTGAAAAAGAATATACTAAAACTTCAATATATTGCCAGAATTAAAAACTGAGGCACAGACCTACTAATAGTAGATGGCCACAAGTAATTAAAAGAGCATTACTTTTTCATCCTCTACAGTTCCATTCTCCAGAGTAGTCCACAATCCAACACTCTATTAGATTTTAAAACCCATACAATAATATTGTCCCTTTACAAACCCTCTCCCTAGGGGTGGAGCCAAATAGGACCCTTCGACGAAAAATTACACTATTTATATATGGTTAAAATTATTTTATGTATATAACCCTTTTGACTTCTTCGTGTGTTGCCCCTCCCCACCCCAACAAGAACAAGGTATCCTACTTAACTGATGAACTCAGAATAAACACAGATGGCAAACACATACATGCAGGACAACTATATTAGGCATTAGTTTTATCTATTAGGACTTATATTTTACTAGGGACAGAAAAATAACACATTCGCAAATTTGTATTACAAATGAGGGGGCCGTTAAAACGAAATACCCATCATTTAGCTACCGTAGAAGCAAACCTATGATATTATTCAAGAAAACAAAAAATAGAAAGAAAAAAAATCTGACCAAACACCATATGACCCCAAAAAGCATGCGAGGTCCAGAATCATAGTATCCTTTAATTTCAGAACTACCACCAACATTTCAACAAAATGACTGCAATAATTTAAGTTTTACTAAACCATAATGTTACTATATTGTTAAAATATAACGATACTATGAGATCATCAAAACCCCAAAGTCATTAGTACATATTTTTCTGTTTTCAAAAAGTTGTCCCAAAAATTCATTCATATTTATCAACCACGATAACCCAAATACCCAATAAACACAGTGTACAACAGAAACCCACTTCACAAACAAAAAATAAAATATATATACAATAGAAAGTAAGCCTTGAGCCAATGGTTAGGAGTAACGTATGCGTACAACCTACTCTTTTCAGACCCACTTTGCAGAATAACAATGGGTATGTTGTTGTTGTTGTATACAATAGAAAGTAAACATACACTGATCACTTGAAAAAACGAGAAAAATGGAAAAGAAAAGAGAGAGACACAACGATATGCACTCCGTTTATTCGATAGAACATTCTACAAGAGATAAAGCACAATACCTTATTTAGTCAACTTCTGAAGAGAATTATGAGACTGAAATTGTGAGTAAATAGAGAGAGGAGAAAGAAGGAAAAATGATGAAGCAAATAGAGAGAACACACAAAAGGGTCTGCTGCCAAAAAAGGTGTGTTTGTTTGATCAACGGCGAGGAAGCAAAAGATTGAAACTGTACGTATAGGTGGAGACTTTCACAGAAATAGGCAGTTGCTTCTGCAGAAGGTAGTAGTACTCATTATGGCATATGAACGTACACTTTATAAAGGTTAAAATGGGCAAATGTGTCCCTCAATTGTGAAGAAAATAGAACAAATTTGTCATTTATTTGAATTTGATTTAAAAAAATATCCTTTTGTGAATTTAAATTTATCCTTCAATTATGAGACATAGTGCACCGAGCTGTCTTTTTTCTTTTAAAGATAAATTACTCTTCAATTGAATTTGATACTACATCAAATATCACCTTTATCATTAAGTGGACTAAGAGGGTGTTTGAATTGGCTTATTTTAAGTGATTTTTAACTTTTAAGTTCTTTTCTACTTTTGAAGTTTATTTGGATAAAATAAAAAGTGTTTTTAAGCACTTATTTTTAGGCTAAAAAAATACAAAATAAGTCAAAAGTTGGGTAGGACCAACAAATGGCTTTTAGCTTTTGGCTTATAAGCCACTTTTATAAAGTCAATTCAAACACCATCTAGCTTGTATTTACTTCTCAAAATTTTTAAGGGGTCGTTTGGTACACAGATTAAATTATTTTGAGACTATAATCCTGAGATTATAAATATGGGACTAATTATCCCACCTAGGAGGTGGGATATAATAATACCAAGGTTGATGGGGTAAAATGAGATATCCATTGTCACACCACAACTTTGGGGGGTGGCAGGCACCCGATGGTTCGAGCGAACCAACTTTAGTACCTGAAAGCTCTAACATGCAACTGGGGATGATAAGGCCTCCAAATAATCATAATAGAATAATAATGTGTCACATGTAAGCAGAAAAGGCCCAACAACAGTAAATATACATAATTGAGGCCGACGAGGCCATATCAAAAGTATAGACAATTGACAAGGAGGCTGACAAGGCCAAACATGAATAATACACACTGATACTAGTCTGCAAGCCTCTAAGAGTACTATAATACATCAACTAGTCGGGATAGGGCTCCGCCGTACCTAAAATACCAAAACGTATATATACATACTCCAAACAGCAACTCCGGATAAGTGGAGTACAACTATCAATAGCTGAGAACGGACACCCTACTGAGAATATATATATATATATATATATATATATAAGACATACCCTGAAAGGATATCATAATCAGAGTTGGAGTGATGTATGGTCGGTATCGTCTAACTATCGTTATTATTGCTACGTTCTTTAATCTTCATATAATCATTCTGAGTTATATGGGATACGGAAAATGTTGATGATGAAGAATATACAAGGAATATTATCACTTTTGTCAAAAGAAGTATACGGTTATTCAATTTAACGAATTGAGAATCCATTCAAGGAAAAATCAAGTCATGCCAAGAAAAAAATTAGCTTTACATACCTCGAGTTGATAATACGATCCTCCAACGGGCTTGTCAAAACTAGTGCGCCAATCCTATAACAAGGAGTACATATACGAACTTAGACGACACTAGTATATTATGTATATCAAACGATAATTCGATTCTAAAATGAAATGGACAACATTTCCCTTATTCCTCAATCACTACAGCACATCCAACACTCAATAACAACATCAACAATCTCATGTAAGTCTCTTTAAACTCATATCATCAATCAACAAAGATATACATCAAAAGACCCAAATATACACTTCATTTATGACACTTTGTACATGTCCTTCTTCCAAATAACTCAAGTATATCAACATTAACACAACCATAGCATCAACTATTATCCATACATGAAGAATTTAATTCAACAACACAACACCAATATGGCCAAAACATATTTCAACTCAACATGAACCTCAACATACATTAGAACCTTTTACTACAACTTTCTCCCTTCAATCCTTTGTATAAGCATCTAACAAATTCATAAACATGAAACTAAGGTGGAACCTTACCTTAAGAACTCTTCAATTCCAAGATTACTTCACTATGAAGTATCCTCCAAAGCTACTACCAAAGAAAGAATTAAGCTTCAACAATAATTCGGAAACATTCAACACTTGATTTTCTCTTTTAATCCTTGATTTCACTTAAGGGTTGATTAGTTATGTTGGAGAGGGTTTTCCAGAGCTTAAATGATCTTGGGAAATGTTGGAATGAAGATAAAATTAGCAGGGGGTCAAAAGATATACAAAAAAGAGCTGCCACCGCCCTGATATATGGCCAATATATATATATATATATATACGATTCATACTTGAAATCATACATTTTTGTAGGGGTCATACATGGAACAGTACTTCTCGGATTTGCGATCTGTCGGTTTTATTGGAAAGAAAACTCTCTGAACTTGAATTTATATAGGTTATTTACTCCATAATTCCTTATATACTATGAGATATACCCCCAACAAGTTGGGCAAAAAATTAGGTCCGAAATTCTACCCGTCTTTCCCTGAATTTTGATGAACTTAATTTCTTTGATCTGTTTAACTCTGAAATCTTACGAAACATACGTAACACTTTTTAAACTTGTTTCCATCCAAAAATTGTATGTTAGCCTCACCAGGCTTTATGTTACTTTACTTATGATGCATACAAGTGTAACATCATTCCCCCTTTAAGAACATCTGTCCTCGAATGTTAGTGTAACTGAACTTTCATAATTTATTATTCATAGGATTCTAAAAAAAAATCAACAGAGTTTCCTTTGTAAGCAGGATTATCCAAAACTTGCCAAGCATGCCAAATATCCAATGCCACACAGGGAAATATAATAACAAAACATCAAATCAACTTCACACGACTGCTTGCATATAATAATCAAAAAACGTTAGCCATAACTCACATTATTTCTCCTTCCGACACCTGAGTTGCACATGTCATATTTGTCTCAACATTACCACCTACGCAAGGTATATGGGTCAAACTCGATAAACGTAATAGAAATAGAAAAATTGTATCACATGAATATTGATATAAACCTGAAGTCTGAAACAGATGAGGGTATCTGGATTTCATATTTTCCTTGGCTTCCCATGTCATTTCTTCTACATTATTATTTCTTCAAAGTACTTTAAATGGGGATATCTCATTGGTCCGTAACTTACAGACTTGGTAATCTAAGATAACGACAGGGATTTCTTCATATGACATATCCTCCGTGACCTGAACATCCTCAATGGGGGCAATGCGAGAATGATCACCTAAGCATTTGTAAAGCATTGATACGTGAAATACTGGATGAACCGCTTCTAATTCTGGGGGAAACTCGAGCTTATAAGCCGTCTTGACGATTCTCTGAATAATCTGATATGGTTTGATATATCTGGGGATAAGCTTGCCTTTCTTTCTGAACCTCATCACACCCTTCATATGTGATACCTTTAGGAATACCCAATCTCCCATAGTAAACTCTAAGTCTCGATGCTGGTTATCTGAATAAGACTTTTATTGACTCTGATCTGTCAATAATCACTCCTGAATCAAATTCACCATTTATATATCATGTTGCACCATGTTGGGTCCCAATAACTTCGTTTCAACCACATCAAACTAGCCTATAGGAGATCTGCACTTCTGCTCACACAAGGCTTCATATGGGGCGATCTGGATACTGGAATGGTAGTTGTTGTTATAGGCGAACTCAATAAGTGGCAAATGGTCCTCCCAGCTTCCCTTGAAGTCTAAAACACAAGCTCGCAACATATCCTCAAGCGTTTGAATAGTGCGCTCGGCCTGCCCTTCTGTTTATGGATGAAAGGTTGTGCTAAGATTAATCTGAGTGCCCAAGCCTTTTTGAAAGGACCTCCATAAGTTAGTTGTAAACTGGGCACCTCTGTCAGATATAATAGAACTGACACTCTATGAAGTTGAACTATCTCCTTGATATATAGCTAGCATAATCTTCAGTTGAATATGTAGTTCTGACGGGGAGAAAATGGGCTGACTTTGTAAGTCTGTCTATAATAACCCAAATAGGATCGAATTTCCTACGGGAATTAGGTAAACCCGTAATAAAGTCCATATTGATTGTCTCATATTTCCAAGTTGGAATCTCTATATTTTGAAGTAATCCTCCCAATTCCTGGTGCTCAATCTTAACTTGTTGGCAATTTGGACACAAAGCGACGAACTCCGCAATGTTCTTCTTCATATCATTCCACCAGTATATTTGTCGAAGGTCATGATACATCTTGGTGAATTTAGGATGAACAGAATACCTGGACTGATGGATCTCTACCATGATCCGACCTCGAAGTCCTCCAATATTAGGTACACACAATTGACCCTTATACTTAATGACTTCGTCATCTAATAGCTCGAAAAATTATTTCTTCTAAAAGGAAATGCCCTATTTGATCTTAACTAAAGCTAGATTATTGAATTACCGCGCTTTTACTTCTGCCACTAAGGAAGACTCGGCGGCGTTCTGAACTATAGCACATACATCTCTTGTATCTTGCAATCGCACATTTAATCTGGCCAATCAATATAAATCTCTGGTAATCCCTATATTGTCACCTTCTACATGTCTTAGGCTGCCCATAGACTTATGGCTCAACGCGTCGGCTACAACATTTGCCTTGTTAGGATGGTACAAGATATTGACGTCATAATCTTTCAACAACTCAATCCATCTCCGCTGCCTCAAATTCAACTCATTCTGTTTAAATATATATTACAAACTCTTATGATCTGTATATAGGTCAATGTGAGCTCTATATAAATAGTGGTGTCATACATTCAAGGCAAATATAACGGTTGCCAACTCTAAATCATGAGTCAGGTAATTCTGCTCATGCTTCATCAGTTGTCTCGAAGCATATGCAATAACTTTGTCGTGCTGCATCAGAACACAACCCAAACTGACTCTAGAAGCATCACAATATACAACATAACCTTTTGATCCTTCAGAAAGTGCCAGAACTGGTGATGATGTTCATCTACTCTTCAATTCATGAAAACTGTTTTCACAACTATTTTACTACTAAAACTTAGTCGCCTTGTGCGTCAACTTTGTTAGTGGAGCGGCAATGGAAAAAAATTCTCTATAAACCTTCGATAGTAACCGTCTAAGCCCAAGAAACTACGCACCTCAGTAGAGGTTGTGGGCCTTGGCCAATTCTTAACTGCCTCAATCTTTTGATTATCAACTTTAATTCCTTCATCTCATACTACATGCCCAAGAAAGTCCACCGAGTTCAACCAAAATTCACATTTAGCGAACTTAGCATATAACTTATGATCGTGGAGCGTCTGTAACACCACTCACAAATGATCTGCGTGCTCGGCTTCAGATCGAGAATATACAAGAATATCATCAATAAATACAATTATAAAGATGTTTAAAAATGGTTTCAATACCCGATTAATCAAATCCATAAAAGCTTTTGTCGCATTAGTAAGACCAAAGGACATAACGAGGAACTCATAATGACCATATCTAGTCTTAAAGACAGTTTTGGGAATATTTTTCTCCTTAACCCGTAGCTGATGATATCCAGACCTGAAATTAATCTTCGAGAAATACTTAGCGCCTTGCAATTATTCAAACAAGTCATCGATTCTGGGGAGCGGATACATTTTCTTAATAGTTACTTTATTCAACTGACGGTAATCAATACACATTCTCAACGAACCATCCTTCTTGCGAACGAATAACACTGGCGCACCCCATGGAAAAGTACTGGGCCTGATAAAGCCTCTCTCCAGAAGATCCTTCAGCTGTGATTTCAATTCTTTTAGCTTAACAAGGGCCATTATGTATGGAGGAATAGATATAGGTTGAGTATTAGAAATCACATCGATAGCGAAGTCAATTTCCCTTTCAGGTAGAATGCCAGGAAGCTCATAAGGAAATACGTCAGGAAATTCATTAACAATCGAAACCGACTGAAGGGTTGGAGGCTTTGCCTCCGCATCGTGGACTCGCACTAAATGATATATATATCCTTTCGAAATCACCTTTCACGTTTTAAGGTAGGAAATAAACCTCCCTTTAGGTGCTGCAATATTGCCTTTCCATTTAATAATAGGTTCCCCTAGAAAATTAAAGTGGATGACCTTTTTCCAACAATCCACATTAGCGTAACAAGAAGCCAACCAATCCATACACATGATAACATCAAACTCCACTATTTCTAATTTATTTAAATCAACTAAAATGTGATGATCATGAATCGTTACATCGCAATCCCGATACACTCGCCTAACAATCACGGACTCACCCACGGGCATAGACACCTCAAATGACTTACACAATAATTCAGGTTCGTTACCACACTTATTCACAACAAAAGGGGTGATGTACGACAAATTGGAGCATGGGTCTATCAAAGCATACACATCAAGGGAAAAATGGATAATATACATGTAACCACATCCGGAGATGACTCAAGGTCTTGTCTGCCTGACAATGCATAAATGCGGTTCTGATGACCTCTTGAGATAGATTCTCCACCTCTGCTTCTACCAGCCGAAGTCTGCGTACTTTGTCTAGGAGGGCATACCCATGAAGAAGAAACTGCTACAGACCTTGTAGGCTGTGTTATGCCGCCTTCGCCTCTTGACGGACAAAACCTCATAATATGACATGGCTGCCCACATGAATAGCACACATCTGAACCCTATCAACACTTCTCACAGTGTACTCTATCACACCGATCACTAAAGGGCAACAAAGGTCTCACCTGGCTGGACTCGCCCCTGTACTGCGGACTTGAGGTACACGAACTCTGACCCTGACTAGAATATGTGGTCTGATCATGACGCTGGCCCTGAAACTGCGGTGGTGCATTAGTTGCTGGATAAAATGAGTGCTTAGAGAAATGTGGCTTGAACCTACCTCTAAAATATCCTGTATCATTCGTGGATCGAGCCCTCTTATGCTGACCTCTATCTCTCTCTCTATCAACTTGTTGTTGCCTCTTGCGATCCTCTAAATTTTGTGTATAGGCCTGAATACGAGCAATATCCATATTCGGATTCAGAAAAGTCATAGTACACTCATTGACTAAGTGTGGTCCCAAACCACCCACAAACCGATATACTCGGTTACTCATCTCCGACGTGACTGTAGAAGCATAGTTAGCCAAGGAATTAAACTACATAATATACTCTCAGACGCTCATGTTATCCTGCTCTAAATGTATAAACATGTCATGCCTAACCCGATGAAGCTCAATAGGCAGGTACTGCTATAAGAATTCCTAAAAAAACTTACTCCATCCCGCTGATAGGGCACAGGGCCCTCTTGACTGCTCCCAATTCTCATACTATATGGCAGCAACATCCTGCAACCTATATGAGGCAAATTCCATTGACTCAATGTAAGTGGCATGCATAACTCGCAAGGTCCACTGTATTCGATCCAGAAAATTTTGCGGGTCCGCATTAGGATCAGTCCATGTGAATACTTAAGGGTGAAATTCTAGACTCTTGTACTAACAACTCTATCAGCAATATCGGGGGTCTAACATTGGGCTTAAGAGGCCACTAATCGAGTCAACAACTATACAACACATCTCATATCTAAATCCTAATCAGGAATGACTGAATGAGGAACTAGATGTACATCAGTTCCTTTATGGTTGGTGGGGGTGATGCTTCGGAAGCTTGAGAATCAGTCTCGTTCTGAGGCTCATGCTGATCTACATTAGCGGGCGGTGCCTGACTGGCGCCTTCTCCCGCCGCCTCATCTAACCTCTGTATAAATTGTATAGCCACATGTCGTCTAGTAGTAGTAGGCATCACTGAGAAGGTAAACAAAATGAAGGTTAGGAATAAATACTTACGACTCAGCTCTATTGCACGATCTAGATCAAGAAGAAAGGTAATCATCCTAAATATCCTGTAGCCTCCTGCTTATAAGTGTGGTACACAACACATCCATAAATAAGACTCTACTAGACACGGCTTGCATACTCCCTAGCACTGACCTGCTCTGATACGAAGTTTGCCACACCCCAATCTTAGGGGGTGTAACCGGCACCCGGCACCCGAGGGTCCGAGCCAACCAACTGTAGTACCTGGAAGCTCTAACATGGAACTGGGGACAATAAGGCCTCAAAATAATAATAATAATAGGATAATAATGTGTCACCTATAAGCATAAAAGGCCCCACAAGATTATATATACATAACCGAGGCCGACGAGGCCATATCAAGAGTGTAAACAACTGACAAGGAGGCCGACAAGACGAATACACAATGATACTAGTCTACAAGCCTCTAAGGGTACTATAATAAATCAACTGGTCGGGACAGGGCCCCGCCGTACCCAAAATACCAAAACACATATATACACATAGAATACATAGCGACTCCAAACAACAACTACAGAGAAGTGGAGTGCGACTATCAACAGTTGAGAATGGGCACCCTACTGAGGAGGTATGTTACCCTGTCTACTTGTACCTGCGGGCACGAATAAAGTGCCCCAGAAAAGGGCATCAGTACGAAGAATCACTACAACAAATTCAATTATCAGTGACAAATAATTGCATCATGTATACATCATATTTCGTCACAAAAAGAACTTGCGTGACGAAAAAGATTTCGCCATTCGGTTGTCCCTAAACCGTGGGTCACTAAAAGTATACAAAGACGACTTAGTGTTTCATCGCTAAATAAAGTTATATTAACTACGAAATCTATTTTCGGCCCCAAATACGTAAGATTTGTGACGTACTGTTTATTATCAAAAGTGTAAAATTTTGTAGTTGATTGTATTTTTCGTCACTAAAAAGGTTCTTAAGACCGACGAAATTACCTTCTCACCAACTATTAAGTTTAATTAGTGACAATGTCTATTGTTCCTAAAGTTATGTATATTTCGTAGTTGATCAATCATAATTTCGTCACTAAAACTGCCTTTTATATACAAAAATATGTTTCATCCCTAAATATATAAATTAGCGACAACTTTACTTTTATAAAAATGATTTACAATTTTGTAGCTAAAACTATCATCTCGTAACTAAAAATGTTGCTTATACCGACAAAATAATTTTGTCACTACAAATTGTCATGATTAGGGACAATTATAATTGTCATAAAATACAAACTTAATTTGTGGTTAATAAGAAGGTGGTTATGGGATAAAAGTTATTTTGTCGTCAATTTGTGACAACTTAATGTGTCCCATGACGAAATGTAATTGTCTTTGAAATTATAATCTAACCATATCTATAAATTACGTTTCCAAAGATAAATAATTTTTGTCACTAATTACAAACATCTGACAGCGTTTAATTGTATAGTGGTACAATGTTTAGTTTGTATTTAATCAGTTCCCATTACTTTGAAAATTTATATCAAATGACAAGTTTTCTCATATTTGAAGACGAAATAAATCGTTAATGTAATTGTTTTATGAGGAAAACTCGCAATTGCACTTGCATTATACAGATTAGAAATAACATAATAAAACATGCAATAAAAAACAAAGGTTTTCACCCAAACAACTAAGAACCAAAGTTTTATTGAGATAATACATATCTACAATAGTCTCTTATAGTCCGGCCCTTCTCAGAACCCTGCGCATAGCGGGAACTTAGTGTACGACGCTGTCCTTTTTACATATCTCATTACAAGCTCCGTCGATCAAAGTAAAAAAGCTAGTAAAATCAATTCAATATGAAATTGGATGTTACTTCTTGAAGTACCAATACAACCAATACATTGACCCTTAGCTTGAAGTTATTCTTGATTTGATTCTGGTCCTTCTGCACTGCTTGATCTGTTCATTCATCACCGTACCTTTGTTGGTACTCTATTGTACTTTATAAAGCAGTACGGGAAGTAAATAACTATTACAAGTATTCGAAAGGATGAACAAATATTCAATCTTCAGAAATTGAATCTTGTTGAACAAATAGGCCAATCTTCAAACTGCCGCAAGCTTGTTGTATCTTGAATCTTGATAACCTGAAATCAAGAAACAACTAAATCTGGATGGTTACAACGTTGTGTGTTGAGTCGAGTGATAGCCCTCTGTCCTTAAGACAAGATTGCCCCGTATATATGCTTTTACGTTAGCGGGCAATAGTCTCCCAAGATAAAACAACACTTTAATCTCAACGCTACAAAACCAATAGGTTGAGCCTGATGAAGAAAACAAATATGACTCGACTTGCTGAAGATATGAAATAGGAAGGAAGAGTTTCTCTTTTGTCTCTGTGTATATAGTGTGTCTCTGTAGTGTATATCTTGTGTATATGTGAGGGTTTGGTCACTGTTTTTCATCACAGTTTGCTCACTGTTTTGAGTTGTGTTTTGTGCTATTTTGTGGCTATTTTGCTCACTGTTTTGTGCTGAATTTCAGTCACGTTTTTGTCTCTTATTCTGTCACGAATAGAGCCAAAAAACAGCTCAATATATAGCATGTAGAAGGGCAGCCCAACAGCCACAAACAAGGCTGTAATAGCCATTAAGTGAGGGCTATTAATGGCATTAGAGAGGCTGATTTATGGCCATGAATGAGACTGCTCAATTGCCCAAGTAATGGGCTGTTAATGGAGAGTTAATCAGTCAAGTAATGACTGGTTAATGCTCCAAAACGCAGTCCAACAGTAGGCAGAAAGTCTCCAGAAACTCTGGAGACCAAACTGTACATATTGAAACTTCAGAGACCAAACTGTACATATGAAATAATTCAGGTCCAAACTGTACATATGAAACTCCAGGGATCAAACTGTACATCTGGCGAGTTCTCTGGTCCAAAAATATAATATCAGAAAGTCCCCACAGCCCACAGCCCGTGACCGGACCGGACGGGCGGGCGGCGGCGCGTGGGCTTAGCCATGAACCCAAGCACATCTAGGTCCTCCCTCCTTTAAACACATGAGATACCCCTTGGGGTCCCAAACCCTTTACCAATTAGAGACTTATATAGAGAGCAATTCTTCTTATTCCCACCGATGTGGTAGATTTGTCCCACACCACATTTCCATGCCTCAAACACCTTACTTCGTGGACCAATATCTCTTTCATTTCTCAACGAAATTTGACGATTCTTGGCCCTACGGTCATCTACTCACTTCGTAGATCATGCATGTGCGAAGAGACAAGGTCTCCAACATGCGGAACACTAGTGTTTAATTCATCAAAGATGGGTGGACGCATCTCCCGCCAAAGGCAAATTTCCAACAACCTTTTCAATGAGCAACTTTGAATACCTGTTAAAAGACAAGGAAAGAAAATTAAGATTTAATTTCATGATCTAAACAAAATATAATTGGTAAACCACAAGCTCTTGTAAAACATAAGAGTTTTAAATGGTGAAACGAGTAATAGAATTTTGAAAAAGAAAAAAATGAAAAAAACAATAAAATTTAATGTACCCAAAGAGCTAAAAGCGATTGTAAAACATGGTACCAATTGTTAAGTGCTAAAAGAGACTTTGAGCCGACAATAACATGTAGAACATAGTTACTAACTTTGAAATATGAATTACTTGATTCACATACAGAACAAAAACTTAACAGGTTTTCCCTTCTATTGAAATTAAATTTCTTCAGATCAAAAACACGAAAAGAAAATCAATTTCTACTTTAGTAGACTATTTGATACTCAACACGTATCTACTTTCATAAGATGTGAAGTAGAAAATAATCAATGAATTAGTCTGTTACGACTCAAACAGAAACAGAGGAAAATTCTAAGGAACCAAGAGGAAGAATGGTCCCTAAATAAATTTTCCGGTAGACTGGCCGGCAGCGTCTCCGACGACGTCAATAACAAGAAACGTGATAGAGAAAGAGAGGGAAAATCTATTTCAATTATCAATTCACAATCTTTCAATTACAAGCCCTAGTTCCCCTATTTATACAAAGAATATAGCTAATTATAAAATTGTCCCTTGCTCATGTGCAAGTCCATGCTACCTAATTTTGGCTCATAGCAATTCACCCCTCCTAAAATCATCCTTGTCCTCAACATGAATTGTGGGAATTGAATTCCATCTGGATCAAATGGGACCTATGAACTAGCAGCAATCAAAGGAGTGTGAATAGACTGCTGAAATAATGTAAACCTTCTGCTGCAAACAACAAACCTTTGCTTGGGATTAGCCCTTTGTAAATCAAATAAGTATCTGATTTAAATCTGTTTGTAACATTCTCAAATAGTTCTTTCTTTACTCTCTTGGCTCGTTGAAAAAATCCCATCTTTAAACTGGAATCTGAGATAGCTAAAGGATTTGATCCAAATTCTGTAAAAACTTTGACTTCTTGGTGGAGGAATTTCATACATCCTAGCTTGTGGTCACATGATTTTCTTGAACTGAATTTAAGGTAATCTTGATGGGGTAGTTGGTCATTGATGGATTTTTCTGGTTCGGTGTTTCTAATACAAAATTAGAAAAGAAACTACTAATCATAGAGCCATGTTGCACTTCTTCAGTAGAACTCATTTCGCCAACACCGAAACCTTTATCTATTTTGTCAACCATTGAAATTGTAGTACTAACTTGAGTGTTTCCAACCATCAGTTTATGAAGCTCATCCATAGAATTCTTGATGCCATATAATTCTTGATGGAGTTCTTGGAGTTGGATCTCCTTATCCGTGTCATCCATTGCAATAAGGCATGTGAAATGTGAAATAGAAAGCTTGGTTCCACCGTGGTCAAATGAGAAGGGCATTATACATTTATTTCCCATTCCCACCGGACTACGCACAACCCAACCACTTATTTCATTGTCCAATTTTGTAGTTATAAATCCATTGATTGGTGCAAAAGGAATGTTGTCAAGTAAAGATTCTTTGCAATCTTGAAGATAGCAAGAAAAATGAGGCTTTCTTCCCCAAGAACATAATCTGGAAAATGTACAAATTCTAGCTTGGGACATGCTCGTAGCACCATTTTCACAAAGCTTCACCATTGTGTTTAAATTTGAAAATTTTACTGATTCCTCCAAGATAAATGCGACCTGCTGGTCTTGGTTCAGATATGTCGCCACTGGTTGATTTTGAAAACCAAGTTATTGCGTCTTAATGTTCAAATGATGTACTAACCTTTTATCAAACATGTCGTGAGCATCAAACTTTAGAAGCATATGGCCCTTTTATGTGTTGTCCTTTTCCTCCTTAACTTCAATGGCAGACTCATCTTCTCCACTTTTCGGTTGTTGTGGACTCGCACCTTCTTCTGGATGAACTCCTACCTTATTATCTTCTTTTGTAAGAATGAATTTAGGGCCCATTCTCAATCAATTGTTGGATGATTGTTAATTTCTTCTACAAGGATAGTGAACCTTCCGCCTTCTTCAGCTTCTTGTAATTCTTTATTATCTTGTAAATTTTTGTTGAGATCGAAACATGAAAGTTTATCGGCGATCGGTAACTTCCTTTCCGTTAAGAAGTACGCAACCATTTTCAACACATCATCCCAGAACGCATCATGCTTTGCTGCTAATTCCACCAGTGATTTCTTAACGTCATCAAGATCTTGCCTTATTTCTTCACAATCATCTTCGATGGTAGCCATTACTGTCCGATAATCGAATGACTCTGATAACATTATTACCACTCAAACAGAAACATACCAAGAGGAAGAATGGTCCCGGAACAGATTCTCCGGTAGACTGGCCGGCAGCGTCGCCATCGACGTCAATAACAAGAAACGTAATAGAGAAAGAGAGGAAAAATATATTTCAATTATCAATTCACAATCTATCAATTACAAGCCCTAATTCTTCTATTTATACAGAGAATATAACTAATTATAAAATAGTCCCTTGCTCATGTACAAGTAACATGCTACTTAATTTTGGCTCATAACATATATGATCCTCAATAATTAATATATACTTAATCTTATTCAAACATAAAGTAGGAGACTAGAAAAAAATGATGTATACCTTTTATGTTTCTTCAAGAATTCTGCTCCACTCTGCAGTGTACTTTTTTTCATTTATATTCACATATATAAGGTGGTCATTCTGAATTTGTTTGGAGCCAAATACCTAAAAATTAAGAGCCAAAAGACATTTTCTTTAATTTTACTCCCATAAATCGTGCTATATATTTTGTTTGGTGGGAGTATGAGTTTGAAGACAGTTGTATCATGTGAAGGAAGTGATATCATAAATTATCCCAAAATTTTAGGAAGTGGAGAAGTGGTTTTTCTTCTACCCCCATTATTTCTTCCTCATGCTACACGACTCTCTCTTGTTTTTTTACCCACTAATACTAATCATTTTCCACTAAGAATATAATATTAATCAAAGTAAATAAGTACCACTACGGTATGGGCGTCATGGCGCTTGATGAATTTTTGCACTGCGCCGCGGCCCTAGGGTATGGGCGTCGCGGCGCTCGACGTGCAGTTGCACTGCCTCGATTTAATTTTCGTGCATTCTTAATTAAATCCAAAATCCAATTTTGACTTAATTAATGTAATCATTATTCATTTAAATGTCTCGATTCCAAATCGAACATTTTAATTACTCTCTCAATACATCCTTAGATCGAAACGAACAATCGACATAGTGTGACCCTACATACCTTCTCATATTGACATTAATAAAATTAAGGTCTACGCGGAACTCCTAGACGACGCCGGAAGACGAACTCAATATGTGACGTACGTTTACGCGAATCCAGCAAACTTAACCTTTATGTGGTAAGATAAAATACTTTCATTCACGACACACTCGATCAAGCTTAGGATTTGACAAGTGTCTATCCAAATGGCTTAATAATTATATCTCATCTATATTAGTCGATGACTAGACCATATTCTAAATATGTCTATTGCGTTGGCCAATGACTTAGTCAACCTTATATCACTGAGAATCCGAATGTTCTCTCTAACATACATTCGAGGAATGAATCCTAATCTTGGCTCAACTACCACCTTCAATCCACATCGTAATGTACCCAATACAAGCCATATCTCAACCTACAAGGCATTTGAGCTTAGGACGGGATCAAAGTACATTACTTTGTAGACAAGGCGCGTATTGACCTCAAGTCTAAGGACTTCTATGTCCCACACGCTGATCATACTTTAGACAAGTATAACAAACAGTATATCAGCATGATATACCGATACTTCCAAAGTATCCATGTGTCCATCACGATTAACCATTAATCGTAGCAGGTGAGACATACTACATCCTCTAAGGATGTGATGCAGACCACATGTCGACTTATCATATATCATCGATATCCCATTCTCGATGATCATTAGTCGAGGCTATTTTAAGAGTTACGCTTTATCATAAAATATCTCACTCTATTAATGACAACGTAAGCTCAAGGGATGCACATTAATGAATAATTACAAACAATCAAATAATAAATCAATAATTGCAAATGACAAAATATTAATCTCCATTAATAATAATATGAATGTGTATAAAGTACATTTGTCCTAATACAAATTATCTCTAGGACATAAATATACTTTCAATCTCCCACTTGGCCTAGAGCCAATCTCCAACATATCTAATGCCCATATTCTCAAAATGACCATTATGCTTGACTAAGCTTAATGGTTTAGTGAATGGATTAGCTAGATTATCGTCTGTGGGAACATAGTCTAATCTAATCTCTTCAGTCTCCACCATCTCCTTGAGTATGTGGTACTTCCTTTGTACATGCTTGTTTCTGTTGGTTGATCTTGGTTCCTTAGCTTGCGCAATCGCACCAGTGTTGTCACAATAAACCGTTATTGGACAAGTGGCACTTAGAACAACCCCTAGTTCCTTCAGGAACTCAGATATCGCGACAACCTTTTTACCAGCTTCCGATCCAGCAATGTACTCAGCTTCTATTGTCGAGTCAGCAATTGTAGCTTGTTTGGAACTTTCCAGCTCACTGCTCCACCATTGAAAATGTATGTGTAACCTGATTGAGATTTGTAGTCATCAACATCTGTCTGGAAACTAGCATCAGTGTACCCAGTACATACCAGCTTCTCTTGTCCACCATAGACTAACAAATATTCTTTAGTTTGTCTAAGATATTTAAGAATACTCTTGACTGCTTTCCAGTGTTCTTCCCCAGGATTCTGCTGGAACTTGCAAGTTATACTAAGTGCAAAGGCCACATCTGGCCTAGTACAGGTCATGGCATACATGATCGATCCTATAGCCGAAGCATATGGGATCCTTTTAATTCGTTCATGTTCTATAGAATTAGAAAGACTATCCTTCTTAGATAACTTGATGCCTTGTCCCATAGGTAGACCGCCTTTCTTGGAATTTTCCATAGAAAAACGTTTAAGCACTTCGTCTATGTAGACTGATTGTGACAACCCCAATAATCTGTTAGGTCTATCTCTATAGATCCTAATCCCCAGAATGTAGCAGGCTTCACCTAAATCCTTCATAATGAAGATACTGTACAACCACTCTTTTACCGACTATAGGAGAGTCTTATAGTCTCCCATTATTAATATGTCATCTACATATATGATAATGAAGACAATACTCCCATCCTTGCGTTTACTATAAACACATGGATCTTCTTTGCTTATGACGAAATCAAACGATTTGATAGCCTTATCAAAGCAAATGTTCCAACTCATCGAGGCTTGCTTAAGCCCATAAATGGACTTTTATAGCTTGCATACGACATTTGGTTTGAACTCAATTGAAAAACCCTCAGGTTGTTTCATATACACTTTCTCAACTAGATTACCATTGAGGAATGTAGTTTTGACGTCTATCTGCCAAATCTCATAGTCATAATATGCAGCTATTGCAAGCAAAATCCCAATGGACTTAATCTTAGCAACAGGTGAAAAAGTTTCATCATAATCGACCCCAGGCCGTTGATTAAAACCTTTAGCCACCAGTCTTACTTTATAAGTCTGTACTTTGCCATATACATATATCTTTTTCTTGAAGACCCTTTTGCATCTTATGTCTAACCCATGTTGGCAAATTAACCAAGTTCCAAACTTGATTTATGTACATCGAGTCCATCTCAGATTTCATGGCTTCTTGCCATCTCTACGAATCAATGTCTAACATAGCTTCGCTGTAGGTTGTAGGTTCATCGTCATCAGGAATATCTATCTCATTGTGTGTTTCAACAAGGAGATTAAGTCTTTCAGGTGGACGATGAGTCCTAGTGGTCCTACGGAATTGAGTATTCTGCATTTCAGTGTTCGTTGTATTCTGACTGTCAGAAGTTCTTTATGTGTTGGACAATCCATCACCTTGAGAGCTTTCAGGAATGTCATTTTCATGTATTTCCTGTATGGAATGATGTACAACCATTGTATCATCATCCATTGGTTGTGTATGAGAGCCTTGCATTTTTGCACTATCTCTCACATTACTCCCACTGGCTGAAGGGCGTACTCTAAGTACCCAATCTTCACCAGATACTCCCACTGAATCTTTGTTTAGGTCATTCGACAAGGGTTCATTTTCTGTGTTATCTTGTGGTTCTTGAATTTCTTCAAGTTCTATCTCTGTGCAGCTATGTTCTTTGTAGACATATTCTTCTTCAAGGAAAGTTGCGTTCCTGGAAACAATGACCTTATGTTCTCCAGGAAGATAGAAGTAGTATCCCTTAGTTTCCTTTGGATACCCCACGAAGTAACATTTCTCACTTTTAGATTCCAATTTATCAGTGAGCATCTTCTTGACCTATGCAGGGCACCCCCAGGGTCTCATATGTTTAAGAGTTGGCTTCTTGCCATACCATATCTGATAGGGTGTCTTTTCTACCGACTTGGAGGGAACCCTATTCAGAATATATATAGAGGTTTGTATAGCATATCCCCAAAGGTATGTCGGTAGAGTTGAAGAGCTCATCAAGGATCGAACCATATCTAATAAGGTTCAGTTTCTCCTTTCGGCAACACCATTCATCTGTGGCGTTCCTGGAGGTGTCCATTCAGATTGGACTCCATGTAGCTTTAAGTAATCTAGAAAATCCTTGCTCAAGTATTCACCTCCTCGATCCGACCAGAGGGTCTTGATACTTGTTACAAGTTGCTTCTCCACTTTCGACTTGTACTCATTGAACTTCTCAAAAGCCTTGGATTTGTGTCTCATAAGATACACATATCCATACCTTGTGAAATTTTCAGTAAAAATGATGAAGTATGAGAAGCCTCCTTTAGCTAGAGTCGAGAATAGCCCACATACATCAATATGGACCAACTCAAGCATCTCTTTGGCTTGCACGCCTTTCCCAGAAAGTGGTTTATTGGTCATCTTTCCACTCAAGCAAGATTCGCAGTTACCATAAGACTCCAAGTCAAATGGTTCGAGGTAGTCTAACTTCCTCAATCTTGCTATCCTTGATTCGTTGATATGACCAAGTCTGCAGTGCCATAGGTAGGTGGAGTTTCTATTACTTGTCTTGGCTCGTTTATTTTATACATTGAATATCTCTCTACTACAGTTCAGTGTATATAATCCATCCACAAGAGGAGCAGTTCTATATATAACATTATTAAAAGACAGTACGTGACTGCCATTAAAAATATATGAGGAAAAACCCTCTATGTCCAACACTGGGATAGAAATAATATTCCTCGTTAACGAGGGAACATAAAAAAATCATTCAACACTAAACAATAGCCGGAAGGTAAATTTAATCTATAAGTCCTTACGCGCTCAGCATCCACTCGTGCTCCATTTCCAACGCGTAGGTATACCTCTCTTGGTCCAGCCTTCCTGCTATCAGTTAGCCCCTGCACATTTGTACAAATGTGTGAGCCACAAGCGGTATCCAATACCCAGGAATGAGAGTTGTTTATAGACATATTTATTTCAATGACGTACATACCTTGTCCACCAAAGGCAGGAGCACCTGGTGCTTTTCCTCCTCCTGGTGTCGTGTAGTCCTTTTTCCAATGGCCCTTCCTATGGGAGTTGAGGCACTCATCCTTAGCCGCGTCCACCTTCTTCTTTACACCTCCCCTAGGCTTCATAGATGCGGGCGCAGCGATTGCCTTGCCCTTTTTCTTCTGCCAATCCTTGCCTTTCGGCTTACGTCGGCTAGAAGAGCTCACCATGAGCACAACTTTGCCTTTGGAAGTGGAGGACTCAAAGGTCTTGAGCATGTTGTGCAGCTCCGGCAAAATCGCCTTCGTTCCATTCATGTTGAAGTTCACTATGAAGTTCTCAAAGGAACGAGGGAGAGAGTTTAGGATGAGTGTGGTAGCGACATTCTTTTCAAGCTTCGTTCCAATCGAAGCAAGCCTCTCTATCAGCCCTATCATATTTAGCACATGCTGTGAGACCGGGACCCCTTCATTGAGCTTACACTTGAAGAGTTCTATTAGCAACTCATATTCCATTATCTGGGATTGAGAGTCATAGAGGCTCTTCAGGTGTTCGAGCATTTCATTGGGCCTCTTGTTCTCGTGCTGTCTCTGAAGTTCTATAGACATGGAAGACAACATTACGCATTGTGCCAAAGTGGCATCATCTAGATATTTCTGGTAAGTATCTTTGTCAAATGAGGCATATTCTTCAGGATCTGTCGCATGACTGTTGGGAACACTGTGTCCAACACATATTCAATTTTCTCCTGTCTCAATACTATTCGCAAATTCCTTAACCAGTCAAGGTAGTTCGGTCCAATAAGTTTATTCATCTCAATCAACATTTTCAATGACAAGCTCGACATCTTTTATAATCTGAAGAATTAGATAGACCTGAAATCAAATTCAAAATCTATCTCCTATTATACATATTCATTTAGGCTAATAAACAAAGCCTTTTGTTTAATTAGCTCCCACTATTTTAACATACTTCTACGACCCCATGGTAGAATACATACCTACTTTAACTTAGGTCATAATGGGCCAAGGGCCAAGCCTATGTTATCTCTGCGTTTGCTTTGGCTGATAACTTCAACAACATCTCTTGGTAGGTTCTAAACCAATTGCAAAACTTATTCGCAACTTTTGGTTGATCAAATTATTACATTTAATCTTGCGTCCTTAGATTAGTCCGACACTTTGGCGCTAAGATTTGTCTAAGCAAGTCAACCCCATTACACGACTGCGTTTATGTATCCAAGCAAACTTAGAATTTGTGAGCAAACACTTTGGTGTAAATACCCACAAAAGTTTATCATGTGCTTTTACGTTAAACACATCTATGAAAGAGTCTGGGTCCTCGTAGACTTAGAGCAAATGCTTTGGCATAAATACTTGTATCACCGAAAAGGATTTTACACTCTAACAATTATAATGGACGACGCGTTTTAATTTAGACTTGTATTTAAAGTTTTGGGGAACATTTTAATTCAGGGTTCTAACCAAGATCAACTCTTTAATGTCGTATCCAATATGACATCATAACATCATGCAAAACTAATAACACATATAGTTTGGGAACCGTAAACCCAATATGCATGATAGAAGAATGTTTAATCAAACATTGGGCGCTGCCTGGCCAGACAGTTATAGCGGACACTATTCTAGAAATGTAAATGACAAACATTTTGACATTTAGCACATAAACATTATACTTATCAAATAATATACTGTATAATAATAATCTTGGGTTAAACATTCTGAACTCTGATTTTGTTTTGTTGTTTCTGGACAGGTGGGGGCCGCGACGCAATTGATTAGCGCTGCGGCGCCACTGAGGCAGTAGCCTTTCAACTTCTAGAAATTTGCATTAGAGACGTGGTGCTCTACTATGGAGCCGCGACGCTGCAGAGGCAGAAACATTTCTGCTTCTGCAAATGCATTAGCTCCGCGACGCTCCACCATGGAGTCGCGACGCCTGTTGTCGAGTGAGTTCATATTTTCAAAACGACGTATCAGCGCCGTGACGCTCCACCATGGAACCGCGGCACCGCCTTGAAACCCCTAGCCAGCGCTGCGGTGCCCTATCATAGGGTCGCGACGCCGACGTCCTGACAAACGTTTCTGTGTTGATTTTCAAAATCATTCAACCCCTAAATCCAATTTAGGGATCAATTCACATGTCCTTAATCATCACCCACCATTATCAATAACGCCCATTCAACCATCATCCGTTCTTACTCGTTCTTAGCCGTGCACCGTGCAATGAGCCGAACAACGTACTTTGGCTTAGTTCGAGTTAGATTGGAATGACTTCCTCGAGTTAGCGTAGGAGATAATTTAGGGTAATATCAAAATGTCAACATTTGTTCAAGATACGTAGGATTTCAA
This sequence comes from Anisodus tanguticus, assembly GCA_034509755.1. Lineage (NCBI taxonomy): Eukaryota > Viridiplantae > Streptophyta > Magnoliopsida > Solanales > Solanaceae > Anisodus > Anisodus tanguticus. The sequence continues at coordinate 41,193,154 of CM067540.1, read as the reverse complement.
GAAACTTCGTTTTAATCCAATTTTATGTTCAACCCATATTATTATTCTATTCAATTGTTATATAACCATTAAACTAGTCTGAGCTCTGATACCACTGTAGGGTTTTGTCGGATACAAAGCATATAAGTAAGGCACAATGGAAGTTTAAAAGTTTTGATTCTTACTTACCCCCAACAATAGTTCTGGTATGGTTATACAACAATGGAACTTGTAATATAAAACATATACTTACAAGTTGGAAAATCTGGAGTTTTTTTCTACTATAAGGTACACACGCGATTGTCCTTCCAATTGCAAGCTCTAAGCCTCAATGTATTTTCTCCATCGGAAAGCTAGGAAATCCGGTAGAGGTTCGAGAGAGTTTTGATTCTAAGTCTCTAAGGCTTAGAATGTTATTCTGAAAATTGGTGTAGAATAATGAAAATGAATGTCTCTATTTATAGTTGAAAATTAGGTTAAAAAATCATATTAGGGTTTGACCTTGAGCCTGGCCCAAAATCAACGCAGAGGCGCCGCGACCCTAGGGTATGGGCGCCGCGGCTCTCGACGTGCAGTTGCACTGCCTCAATTTAATTTCAGTGCATTCTTAATTAAATCCAAAATCCAATTTTGACTTAATTAATGTAATCATTATTCATTTAAATGTCTCGATTCCAAATCGAACATTTTAATTACTCTCTCAATACATCCTTAGATCGAAACGGACAATCGACATAATGTGACCCTACATGCCTTTCATATTGACATTAATCAAATTAAGGTCTACGCGGAACTCCTAGACGGCGCCGGAAGATGAACTCAATATGTGGAGTACGTTTACGCGAATCCAGTAAACTTAACCTTTATTTGGTAAGATAAAATCCTTTCATTCACGACACACCCGATCAAGCTTAGGATTTGTCAAGTGTATATCTAAATGGCTTAATCATTGTATCTCATCTATATTAGTCGATGACTAGACCATATTCTAAATATGTCTATTGCGTTGGCCAACGACTTAGTCAACCTAATATCACTGAGAATTCGAGTGTTCTCTCGAACATACATTCGAGGAATGAATCCTAATCTTGGCTCAACTACCACCTTCAATCCACATCGTAATGTACCCAATATAAGCCGTATCTCAACCTACAAGGCATTTGAGCTTAGGACGGGATCAAAGTACATTACTTTGTAGATAAGGCGCGTATTGACATCAAGTCTAAGGACTTATATGTCCCACACGTTGATCATATGTTAGACAAGTATAACAAATAATATATCAGCAGGGTATACCAATACTACCAAAGTATCCATGTGTCCATCACGAGTAACCATTACTCGTAGCAGGTGAGACATACTACATCCTCTAAGGATGTGATGCAGACCACATGTTGACTTATCATATATCATCGATATCCCATTCTTGATGATCATTAGTCGAGGCTATTTTAAGAGTTACGTTCTATCATAAAATATCTCACTCGATTAATGACAACGTAAGCTCAAGGGATGCACATTAATGAATAATTACAAACAATCAAATAATAATTCAATAATTGCAAATCCTAAAATATTAATCTCCATTAATATTAATATGAATGTGTATAAAGTACATTTGTCCTAATACAGATTGTCTCTAGGACATAAATATACTTTCACTTTTGTCATATGAATACAATTTCAATATTATTTTGTTGAGTTATAGATAAATATTTTGATAAATCAATATGATTAGTTATAATTTACAAACATATAAACCATTAAGCACATAAATATTTTGTTAGTCTAATAATAAATTTTCAATAATGATGTACATTTTTTTTAAAAAGAGCAGTCCGGTGCATTAAGCTCCCGCTATGCGCAGAGTTTGGGGAAGGGCCGGACCACAAGAGTCTATTGTACGCAGTTTTACCCTATATTTCTGCAAGAGGTTGTTTCCACGGCTTGACCCGTGACTTCCTGGTCACATGACAACAACATTATCAGTTACTCCAAAACTACCATTCGATAAACTGTTTTAAACTTAACTAAATTGTAATAATGAAATATGAAAGTCAACATAAAACCTAAAAAATGATACATCTATTAACTTCAAAAATTACTGACAATACACTCTCAAATTCGGAAAAGACATAAGAGTTTAATATATCGTGAAATATGAAAGTAAATAAATGGACGCATTTCAACAATCCCTGATAAGAAAAAGTAACAATACGTTTTAAATTAAGTTTAAAGTATATAAAACGGATGCACTATATAGTTCTATTAAGTGTTGGAAATTTACCTTTGGCGGGAGTTGCGACCGACCAACTTTAACGGCTTAAACACTAGTGTTACGTATGTTGGAGAATCCGGTTCTTCATACATGCATGATCTACTAAGTATGTAGATAACCGTAGGGCCAAGTATCGTCAAATTTCATTGAGAAATGAAAGAGATATTGGTTCACGAAGTGAGGTGTGTGAAGCATGGAAAAGTGTGGTATTGTGTGTAATTCTCCCTCATCGGTAGAGGAAGAAAAGAATTGTTGTGTATATACGACTCGAAATTGGTTTGGGGTTTGGGACCCCAAGGGGTATCCCATGTGTTTAAAGGAGGGAGGACCTAGATGCGCTTTGGTTCGAGGAAAGACCACACGCGCGCCGCCGCCGCCCGCCCGTCCCGTCCCGTTCTGGGTTCTCGGGTTTTCGGGTCACGGGTCGTGGGTTGTGGGTCTTCTGATATTATCTTTTTAGGCCAGAGAACTTTGCCGGAAGTACAGTTTGATCCCAAAAGTTTTCAGATGTACAGTTCGGACCAGAATTCTTTCAGATGTACAGTTTGGTCCCTGAAGTTTCAAGATGTACGTTTGGTCCCCGAAGTTTCCGTAACGTCGAATTTGGACGATCACAAAGTAGAAACGCCAAGCACTCAATTCAGCCATTTATTTTGGCTGAATTACTCCTCCTATAATGGCCAAATCCGTTGGTCTTTCACCATTTATGTTGGTGGCTTTACTACCTCCATAATGGCCATTATTTGGCTGTTATGGAGGCAGTTTTCAGCCCCTCCCTCACCTATATAAACACCCCTTTTCACCATTGTTGAGCACTAAGAACAGTACACGAAAATACACAACCAAAACAGTTTTCTTCCTACAACTTCCAAGCATCATTTCGTTACTCAATATTCTTCACGGTAGCATTTGAGTTTCCTTTACTCAAGTGTTCCATTGTTGTTTAATCTTGGGAGACAAATTGTCCAGGACGTATAAAGGATACATACGGGGCAATATTGTCTTAAGGACAGAGTGCCACACTCGACTCAGCAAAAACAGTTTCCATTTTTCCGTCTTCAACAAAATTGTAATTTCAGTTTTGTGGTTCTATTGTAATTTTCAGATTTCTAGTTGAATAATTGAATCTCTGTTTATCCTTTCGAATACTTGTAATAGTAATATAATTCCCGTACTGCTTTATAAAGTACCATAGAGCAAAAATTCACAACAACTTAAGACAATATTTGTATTGTATTACTATTAGTGTTCGAAAGATGTCGGTCAAAAGTTGTGTGACCAAATCTGGATATGGCAATGGTTTTCTGGTAGAAGGGAGTGACGATGATGAACGTGTTCATGGTGTCACCGCTACCAATACTGGTGGGAACAAGCGCTCACGAGAGCCTGAGGATGTCAACTGAGACAAGAGGAGAAGATGAAGATGTTATTCTATCTTGCGACGAGAAGGCCTATATCGTCCCGGACAAAAGATTCGAATAATGGTGAGAAGGAAATGGACACTCAGTCGATGAAGTGACTGAAGTGAGCCAGAATCCGAAATTGGGATAAGTATTTTTCTTACTTGTCAATAATAAATATTAAATGATGTCTGATTAAAAATGGATTAAAGTAAGGAGGAATATAAAAATAATTTATATTCCTTACGCTTTAACAAATCAGAAGTTCAATCTTATCTTCTTTTCCGTTTAGAGATTGGATTTTGTAAACGACTTAAGAAGATCCGTTCTTTTAAGTATAATTATTAAAGTGTGTAAAGTATGTTCGCACATACGAGAGAATAAGATCCACTGATTGTGCGAAAACTGTTACCACTCTTAAGTAAGCGCCAAGAATTATCTGGGCACCAATCTTAACGGAAGGAGTCTAAAAGCTAAAGACGTTGAACCCTGTCATACTATTTGGCGAAGATCCTTCATAGGATGATATTGGACACTCAGTCACATAAAGCCTTCGGGCGACTGGAGTGGGCCAAAATTCCTTTGATAGGATGATATTGGACACTCAGTCACACAAAGCCTCTGGGCGACTTTTGTGGGCCAAAATTCCTTTGATATGATGATATTGGACACTCAGTCATATAAAGCCTCCGGGCGACTGGAGTGGGGCTAGAATTCATTTCATAGGAAAAGTAATGGACACCTAGTGTGGTGGGCCAGAGTTTCCAGGTCTGAAATGATCTGATGGCCTAAAGAAAGGCAGAAAAGAAATTGGACACTCAGTCTGCAAAGCAACTGCAGTGGGCCAAAGTATCCAGATCACATATGATCCGGTTACGCCCTAACCACGGGCAAGAGGTTGTTCATGTGAAGCAACGCCACCTCTAAAGTAGAAGGGGTTGGAGAGGTTGTCCTCAATAGGACTTCAGGGAATGAAATCACTCTAAGATGAGGTGATGCATGTCCCAAACTTGGTTTAAGAGATGATGTTGGTCAAGCTGGTTTGAGACTAGTCCAACAGGTCTGTAATAACTAAGAATGGTACAGTATGTCTGTAGCCAAATGAATGACATATTTGTAATCCGTGCATCTATGCCATCATAGATTAAGACACGTTAAACAGCAAGTCATTCAAAAGCTAACGATGTTGAGAGTGTTGCCATTTGTCGACATAAACCCTCAAAATAAATGTGAGGTAGACGAAGAGGCAAAATCACCTTTCCAAATTCCGTCAAGGGAATAGCGAAAGAAGCACCGCTCCTCTAGAACTTAGTGACACCTACTTGGGTGATTTGAAGTTTATACAAAATAGAGGGGGGAGACAAGTACGTTGTGATCTTCTTTGATGATTGTACAACGTATGAAATCCTTTGTTTATTGAAAAGCAAAGATGAAGTTGTTGAAGCGGATAAGCGCTACAAAGCAGAAGTTGAAAATTAACTAAGCCTATGGATTGAGAAACTCGTAGTGATAGAGGGGGAGAATGTGAAGCATCGTTCATTAAACGACTGCTCATTACTCACCTCAGTCTAACGGTGTTAGCCAAGCGCAAACCCGTACGCCCAAATTATGTGGGGCAAGGCGATCCTTACCGCTAATGCGATTCTCAACAGAACTCCGCATAAGGATAAGGATAACTCTCCGTGTGAGACATGGAAAGGATCTCACATACAAAAGTTGTGATGTGGGGTGGCTTGGTAGAAGTTGGACTACCAAAACAGGTCAAGTTCGACCTAAGACTGTAGATTGCATATCCACTGGATCTGTAAATAACAGAAGTACTTATCGCCTCTTGGCGTCAAAGAATGCTGAATTCTTTGGAGATAACTTTCCTTGGAAAAGGAAAAAAATGAGTAATTGCTCAAGGTTAACAAGAACCCGCGAGGGCCTGATTGTCCGGAACTAGACGTTCCGTATCTTCAGGACTCGAAAGTTGCTAGCTATCCGGAACTTAATATTCCAGATCTGCAGAACTCAGGGATTCTAGATGTTGAACCAAGACGGAGCAAAGAGGGGACAAAGACTTGTTCCAGTCCTTCTAGCTTGTATGGTTGAGAACGAACCATGGACAATTAACAAATAATTGTTATCTCCAAAAGCGCTGCTTTGGAAAGAAGCTAAAGAGAGAAATATATTCCAACATATAGAACCATACTTGTGTAATGGTTGATCTTCCTCTGGAAAAAGAACCTTTGGGTTATAAAATGTGCTCCCCTGTGAATAACTTAACATCTAGGGCCATTGCATCTTACGTGGCATGGATGTTGAAACAGCCTTCCCAACCGGAGAGTTGAAAGAAGAGAATCAGAGTTGGTTTGCTGGAGTGTTGGGCTTCTTCCTAAACTTTCATTTTGGTCCCTGAAATGTTTACATTTTGGTCCTGAAAGTCTCAGATAAAACAGAAACAATGAATCTGACCACAGAAACATTGGCTCTGAAGTTAGAAAGCCAACAGTTGGAAAACCAACGGTCTGAGAGTGAAAATCATATTGAAACAAAGTCTCGATATGAAATATATGGGTATCACAGATGACTTATTAGGAATTGGATTTCTAAGACATCTAACGGACTGGTCAATAGTTGACAGTCTCGTTGAAGCCACCAATGGATATGAATCATTGAACCGATTGGAATCATGGTGCACCCATAGACAAGGAGCGATATGCTCAGGTCACGTGTAGTTAAATGTATTGTACACATTACAACCGACCTGGTATCGTCCAACAAACAGATCAGTTGAACTAAGGTTCACTAATGATCTTAATACATGATCAATAGAAGGTGTTAAGTTGGATATGACGATATCTGAATTATTCGCTTATCTACGGATTATAGTATTCGGATGTCCGGCGGTTCGGGAGAACACGGTGATGCAAACTGGACATCAGATCAGAAGAACACTAAAGCCACAAGTAAATGTGTATGGTGGGTCTCGGAAAATCCTCTAAGCAAACTTGCATCGATCGATTCATGATGGGATAGGAGTTTATCGCTTTATACAAAGCATGAAAGAAGTTGAGTAACTTCACGACTCCTTAGAGGACGTCCCTTATTGGGAGAAACCCGTGCCTTCAGCAGTTATACACTGTGGCTAGCCGGTCAGCTTTAGGAAGGACACGGATGACGGCGTCTGGACATATCTGTCAGGATCTGTCAGGAGACATAAGACCGTATGGCAGTTGATCATCACGGGTGTCACTAACTAAGGGACTACCCGAAGATCAAGTGGTCTGCCTGTCTAGGGGAATGGGCTTAAAACCCAAAAGATACGGACCAATACAGTGGTAACCCAACCTTACGAACTGGAGATTCCAGTAATTTGGTTCAATGGAAAAACTAAGCTGTAAAGGTTCAGTTGATCGCTTTAGTGGAAGCATGAGCACTTCAGATAGTGATTTCTAAAAGGAAACACCAAATCCAAAGTCGTTCCCGTGATAGACGTTAAGTGCTATCTGCAGTGTGGGTAAAGGTTAAGTTTTCAAAACCTGTAATGCTCCTCAATAGTTGAGGTTAGGTCTTTAGGATACTTTTAATGGTTCATAACACTTGTGAAGTGGGGTATAGCAGGATACCTTGTAGGAGACCACCTATTTAAGTGCGAGGACGGGCCGCCTAAAAATGAACGCACTTAAGAATCCAAGACGTTGTCCATGGCCAAAACGGACAAAACATTACGAAGAAGAGAGTAAGGGAATTTGTTGTGTTGGTATCATTGACTTGGCTTACACTAAACACTGACGGTTCAAGACATCACGTTCACCGCGTAGTAAGTAAGTCCGATGGTATTTAACTATGGAAGGTTCAAAGCTGAAGCTACCTCTCCTTATGCAACATCGGTCCGCTGAAATATTGCTGGAAATGAAAAGACACCATGTGAGTGCGCCAAAATCTCTTTCAAGAGGGGATTGTTGGAAATTTGCCTTTGGCGGGAGTTGCGACCGACCAACTTTAACGGCTAAAACACTAGTGTTATGTATGTTGGAGAATCCGGTTCTTCACACATGCATGATCTACTAAGTATGTAGATAACCGTAGGGCCAAGTATCGTCAAATTTCATTGAGAAATGAAAGAGATATTGGTTCACGAAGTGAGGTGTTTGAAGCATGGAAAAGTGTGGTATTGTGTGTAATTCTCCCTCATCGGTAGAGGAAGAAAGAATTGTTGTGTATATAAGACTCGAAATTGGTTTGAGGTTTGGGACCCCAAGGGGTATCCCATGTGTTTAAAGGAGGGAGGACCTAGATGCGCTTCGGTTCGAGGAAAGACCACACGCGCGCTGCCGCCGCCCGCCCGTCCCGTCCCGTCCGGTTTCGGGTTCTCGGGTTCACGGGTCACGGGTCACGGGTCGTGGGCTGTGGGTCTTCTGATATTATCTTTTTGGGCCAGAGAACTTTGCCAGAAGAACAGTTTGATCCCAGAAGTTTTCAGATATACAGTTTGGTCCCTGAAGTTTCAAGATGTACAGTTTGGTCCCTGAAGTTTCCAGAACGTCAAAATTTGGACAGTCAAAGAAGAAACGCCAAGCACTCAATTCAGCCATTTATTTTGGCTGAATTACTCCTCCTATAATGGCCAAATCCGTTGGTCTTTCACCATTTATGTTGGTGGCTTTACTACCTCCATAATGGCCATTATTTGGCTGTTATGGAGGCATTTTTCAGCTCCTCCCTCACCTATATAAACACCCCCTTACACCATTGTTGAGTGCTAAGAACAGTACACGAAAATACACAACCAAAACAGTTTTCTTCCTACAACTTCCAAGCATCATTTCGTTACTCAATATTCTTCACGGTAGTATTTGAGTTTCCTTTGCTCAAGTGTTCCATTGTTGTTTTATCTTGGGAGACAAATTGTTCAGGACGTATAAATGATACATACGGGGCAATATTGTCTTAAGGACAGAGTGCCACACTCGACTCAACAAAAACAGTTTCCATTTTTCCGTCTTCAACAAAATTGTAATTTCAGTTTTGTGATTTTATTGTAATTTTCAGATTTCTAGTTGAATAATTGAATCTCTGTTTATCCTTTCGAATACTTGTAATAGTAATATAATTCTCGTACTGCTTTATAAAGTACCATAGAGCAAAAACTCCCAAAATTAAGTACTACATCAAATAAGAGAATCACAAATATTTCTTGACATATACTCTTAAAGAAAAAACTTATATAAAAATCATATATTTATTTACTGGTTTTGGTTCGACTTTCTCTTACTCAATACCAAATCAAATCAATGCTAGTCATGGTTTTGTCAATTTGATTTGACTTTTTGATTTTGCTCCGATTTTACGATATGATTTAACACCCCTTATAACTAGATTCATAATAAATTCAAAAGAAAAAACAAAATTGATTCTGCTAATCTTGGCTATCAATATGTTAACCCACCAAATTCTTATATTGAAATACTTAGCATAAATTCTAAATTAAAATTGTAACGTACACAAGACGCGCAATGATCTAAGGCATAAGACGGATACAAGGTGCTTTTGCAGTTTACCTCACAAGCTCAAGGTGTATACTGTAGATTTTAGTACTGTAGTCCACTTAGTATGTTTGAAGGTTGTCTTGCACCGACGCGAGCATATAAAGAAAAATGAATTTTATCGTATAGACTTCCTCCCCTCTTATGTCTTGTGGTAATGAATCTTCTTGAATTACAACTTTTATCAGTTACCACAACGATGTTGTCAATGGATTAAATTATTTTGTGATTTGATTTTATTTGACTGTCTACGGTTTCATTGCGTGTGTTCGAAATAGAACTTTTGTATAAATGTATTGCCATGCTATTAAATATTTTGATTTAAGTTGTTTTCTTTTTAAGAAATGGACCTCACTACCTTCCACGGAAAGCTCCTAGTAATCCTGGTATCTCTACAAGATTTGAGTAACTCAAGTATGAGCACTGTATCGCTATGCCCTCACTTAACCTGGCTTTTTGATTTTGGAGTTGTCTGGTTCGGTATTTAACTAAAAACCCCAATATATAATGAGAATACAGAAAATTATATATATAATGTATAATGATATATGTGTGTGTTTTCGTCCAATTTTGGTTCATTCCATTTTAAATAATTTGTTAAGCTTCTTGAACTTTAAAAGGAGTAAAACAATTATTTATAAAAGTTAAAAATATTTTCTAATTATTTTGCGTTTCATTTTGCCAAATATCCTAATATATATTATATATATATTTAAATAGTTAAGATATTAATTTTGATTAAATAAATTAATTACATATTATTTTCCATAATACAATATATGTTAAGTAATTTAAAAACGAAATCATTATATATATATATATATATATATATATATATATATATATATATATAAAATTGATAATTTATATTCATTTATGGATTAATTATTATATTTAGTTTATTTTTTGTGAATAATATGTTTTATTTTATTCAAGTTCAAGAAGCTTAACGAATTAATTGGATAATTTATTTATCTCAGTTTTACTTTAATTTGGTTAAATTTTAAATTGTGTGGAAATTACTTTTAAAATTGAATTTGATTTTAGCAGGTTTGACTATAACTGCAATAAATTGACCACAATTTAAATAACCATATTTAAATACCCAAGTTGGGACATGAATTTCTTTCTTGTAACATCATCTTATTCCTTCTTCCTTCGCCCCGCTTTGCTTTTTTCATAAATATCATGACTTTTCTGAAGATGGTTGCTATTAGAAGAGACACTCAAACATCGATAACTTGTCACTAGAAATAATCGTAGCCAAAGATATTTATATTTATCTACGAATTTTTTTCGTTCCAATGGTTAAATTATCAACTACAGATTTTATATCATCGTTGATTAAAATATTACATATTTGGTGACAAAATTTTATTGTCACTAATTCACGTGTTTATTAGAGATAATAAATTCTTCATCACTAATTGTTTATATCATTAGTGACAAAAACTAAGGTCACAATTAAACATAAATTTTTGTAGAGCTTATAATATTTAACTACAAACTCTAATTTGTCACTATTGTAAGAACATTCTTTTTGCGAAAAAAAAAATTCCTGTCCAAAATTTAACATATTTTAAAATAAATAATGATTTGTCACAAATATCGTACATATTATTAGTGACAAAATAATGGATCACAGAAAACTTAAAATTTGTGGCTAATGTAACCCAATAAATGACGCCAATTCATTTTTTGGTAGGAAACATTAGTGGACAATTTTTTTGCTACGAAATTTAGTGTTTCATCATTAAAAGTATGTGGAGCAGGTATTTAAACATGAAATATAACCTTTTTTTCACAAAAAGTGAAAAATTAGTGACGATTTTTGTGTCGTAGCTAATAATTTCATAGCTAAATATCACATTTGTTGTAGTGAATGTACTGAATATGTAAGACGGATAACATCTGTAAAACAGAATGTAATACGAGAGATGAAGGTATAGAAATCAACATGGAACTCAGAAACAGGCCTCAGATGGCACATACCTGGTACTACCATGAATATATGCATGTAAGTAAAAATGAGGCCATATCGAATAGTATCATATCAAATCTCTCTGTGGGATGAGCTCATAATAAACTGCCTCGCCATATAAGACGTGGTGTTATCTGCACAACTGATCAGTGGTGTGCACATATATAAGTATATATATATATATATATGTATATATATATATGTGTATAAAGACCTCAAAGGATATTATAATCAGAGTTGGAGTGACCTATGATCGGTGTCCTCTAACTATCGTTATTGTCGCTACGTTCTTTAATCTTCAGATAATCATTCTGAGATGTATGAGATATGAAAAATGTTGATGAGGATGAATATACAAGGAATATCATCACTTTCGTCAAAAGAAGTATACTGTTATTCACTTTAACGAATTGAGAATCCATTCAAGGAAAAAGCAAGTCATGCCAAGAAAAAAATTAACCTTACATACCTCGAGTTGACAATACAATTCTCCAACAGGCTTGTCAGAACTAGTGCGCCAATCCTATAACAAGGAATACATATACGAACTTAGACGGCACTAGTATATTATGTATATCAAACGATAATTCGATTCTAAAATTAAATGGACAACATATCTCTTATTCCTCAATCACTACAGCACATCCAACACTCAATAACAACAACAACAATCTCATGTAAGCCTCTTTAAACTCATATCATCAATCAACTAAAGATATACATCAAAACAACCCAATATACGCTTCGTATAAGACACTTTATACACTTCATTCTTCCAAATAACTCAAGTATATCAACATCAACACAACCATAGAATCAACTACTATCCATACATGAAGAATTTAATTCAACATCATAGCAACAATATGGCCACAACAGATTTCAACTCAACATGAACCTCAACATACATTAGAACCTTTTACTACAACTTTCTCCCTTCAATCCTTTGTATAACACATCTAATAAACTCATAAACATGAAACTAAGGTGGAATCTTACCTCAAGAACTCTTCAATTCCAAGATTACTTCACTATGAAGTATCATCCAAAGCTACTATCAAAGGAAGAATTTGTTGGGATAAAATTGTTATAGGAAACGGGAAGTAAGTAACTATTACAATAGTAGAAAGGATAAACAAACTATTACAATAAAACTGGAAATCAAAAAATCTTAACAAACTGCTTTGTGTGATTCGTTGAGTCGAGAGATGACACTCTTTCTTTAAGACAAGATTGCCCCGTATATCTCCTTTTACGGTGTTGAGCAATAGTCTTCCAAGCTACAAGAGCAACTTTAACAAGTGAGCAAAGGAAACTCAAGTGTTACTCTTGAAGAACTTTGAGTATAGTGAATTTGCTAGAGAGGAAGAATATGAGCTCTGAAAATTTGGAGAATTTTCTAAGTGTTGAGTGTTGTGTTTCAATTGAGCCAAATGCCTCAATTTATAGTGTAAGTAGAAGACCCCTCAACTAGCTAACTAATGGCCTTCAATAGCCATGTAATTGCACTTGAATGAGGGGTTACATTCAGCCAAATAATGGTTGAATTCATGTGGCAAGTAATGGAGAATCAATGCTCCAAAACCAGCCCAAACGTCATATTTTTTCAACTTCCCATCGCAGCATTCTACCTTCGAAGCGCCACGACTCTGTGAATTAGCACCGCGGCTCCAGTGACTGGCCAACCAATTAGCGCCGCGGCTCCGACGGTGTGGCGCCGCAGCCCTTTACAGCTTCGTGGCGATTTCTGACTCGTTTCATTTTACACTTTGTACACTTCTTCCTTCATTTACCAATGTGGAATACTTTGTCATTTGACCAATAATCATCCATAATTCTATGTCTCAAACGTATTACGTACGTACCAATATCTCTTTCACAAATGAAATTTGCGATACTTGGCACTACGTGTGCACGTGTGTGGAAACGACATTTCCAACGTGCAGACCCAATTGTTCGAGTCATAAATTAATGGGATATATTTAATTCCACATTTAGTAAATTTCCAACAATCCCCTATTGAAAGAGATTTTGGCGCACACACTTGGTGCCTTTTCCAGCAATCTTTTAGCGGACCGATGTTGCATTTGGATAGGTAACATACTCTTTGAACCTTCCATAGTTGAATACCATCGGACTTACTTACTGCGCGGTGAATGTGATGTCTTGAACCATCAATGTTTAGTGTAAGCCAAGACAAGGATACCAACACAACAACTTCCTCAACTTAGTTCTTCGTAGTGTTTTGTCCGTTGTGGCCGTGGACACTTCTTGGATTCTTAAGTGCGTTAATTTGAGGTGGTCTATCCTCGCACTTAAATAGGTGGTCTCCTACAAGGTATCCTGATGTACCCCACTTTACAAGTGTTAGGAACCATTAAAAGTTTCCCCAAACCTAACCTCGGCCAGTGAGTATCATTAAAGGTTTTGAAAACTTAACCTTCACCCACACTGCAGATAACACTTATAGTCTATTACGGGAACGGCTTTGGATTTGGTGTTTCTCTATAGAAATCACTATCCGAAGTGCTCATGCTTCCACCGAAGCGATCAACTGAACCTTTACAGCTTAGTTTTCCCATTGAACCTAATTCCTGGGATCTCCAGTCAGTAAGGTTGGGTTACCACCGTATTGGTCCTTATACTTTGGGTTTTAAGCCCATTCCCCTAGACATGCAGAACATCTGATCCTTGGGTAAGCCCTTTGTCAGTGGGTCTGCTATATTATCCTTTGAATTTATGTAATCAATAGATATTATACCCGTGGTGATCAGTTGCCTAACGATCTTATGCCTCCGTCGAATATGATGAGATTTGCCATTGTACATAGCATTCCGTGCCCTTCCTAGAGCCGACTGGCTGTCGCAGTGGATCATTACAGAAGGTACGGGTTTGTTCCAACAAGGAACATCCTCTAAGAAGTCGTGAAGCCACTCAACTTCTTCTCCTGCTTTGTCTAAAGCGATAAACTCCAATTCTATCATGGATCAGGCGATTCAAGTTTGCTTAGAGGATTTCCAAGACACAGCCCCACCACCAAATGTAAATACATACCCACTGGTAGACTTGGTGTTCTCTATATCAGATGTCCAGTTTGCATCATTGTACCCCTCTAGTACAACTGGATATCTTGAATAATGTAACACGTAAGTTAGCATGTATTTCAGGTATTGAATTACCTGATTCAACGCCTTCTAGTGATCATCACTCGGACTACGGGTAAACGTAGCCAACTTGTAGACTATATAGCAATATCAGGTTGGGTGCAGTTCGTTATGTACATCAAACTTCCGATCACTTGTGCATATCACTCCTGGCATATGAGTGCACCATGATTTTTATCAAGCTTTTGATTTCTATCCATTGGTGACTTTATAGGCGAACTGTCAAACATCTTGAACTTTCTCAAAACATCCTCGATGTAGTGAGACTGAGATAAGACCAGTCCGTCATACGTCTTAGAGATTTTTATCCCTAAGATGACATCTGCAATACCCATATCCTTCATGTCGAAGCAGTTTTTCAACATGTTCTTAGTCTCTAGAATTATGCTAGGACTGCTCCCTGTGATCAACTTGTCGTCTACATACACGCATATCATAACAAATGAGTCAGAGTTATCTTTCGTGTAGATACATTTGTCACACTCATAAATGGCAAAACCCTTTGATAGTAGAGTACTATCAATTTTTTCGTGCCATTGCTTTGAGGCTTGTTTTAGCCCGTACAGAGATTTGATAAGCCGACAGACTTTCTTCTTTTGCCCTTGAACCACATACCCCTCGGGTTGGTCCATATAAATTTCTTCTTCCAAATCACCATTTAGGAAGGCTGTCTTTACATCTATTTGATGTATCTCAAGGTCACACAATGCTGCGATCGCAATGAATACCCGTATGGACGTCATCCGAGATACCGGGGAGTATGTGTCAAAGTAGTCAAGACCTTCTTTCTACCGATAGCCCTTGACTACCAACCTGGCCTTGTACTTATCTATAGACCCATCTGCATTATACTTCCGTTTGAGTATCCACTTACAATCCAATGGTTTATTTCCCGAAGGAAGATCAACCAACTCCCAAGTATGGTTATGCAGAATAGAGCCTATTTCACTCTTAATAGCTTCTTTCCAGAGCGGTGCTTCTGGAGTTGACAATGCTTCAGCAATTGTCCTTGGTTCATCATAAACCATCTACGCTACAAAGTCAGGACCGAAGGATTTATCCTTTCTGGCCCTTTTACTTCGCCTTAGTTCCATCTCTGGAGTCTCCAAGTTCTGAGAATCTGGAACACTAGATTTCGGATATTCAGCCACTTCGAGATCCACTAGATCTGAACCATCTAGATCTGGGCCGTCAACGACTTCCGGTTTCTGAGAGCTTCGTTCATAACTTTGTTTGAGAGAGGTTATGTCTTTTTCCTTTCTAGGAAAGATACCTTCAAAGAATTGAGCATTCATTGATTCCATGATTGTACCCTCATGAATATCTGGAATATCTGACTTATGAAATAAGAAGCGATAAGCACTACTGTTATTTGCATATCCGATTAATACACAATCTACAGTCTTAGGCCCAATCTTGACCTGCTTCAGCTTGGGTACTTCAACCTTTGTCAGACAACCCCACACCTTTAAATATTTATAGGTGGGTTTCTTTCCCTTCTATGATTCATATGGAGTTTTGTCCTTACCCTTATATGGGACTCTGTTAAGAATCGTATTAGCGGTAAGGACAGCTTCTCCCCACATGTTTTAGGGAAGAACGGAATTGATGAGCAAGGCATTCATCATTTCCTTTAATGTGCGGTTCTTACATTCCGCCATACCATTCGATTGAGGTGAGTATGGAGCCGTTGTTTGATGAATTATGCCTTCTTGGGCACAATATTCCTTAAATGGCGCTACATATTCTCCCCCTCTATCGCTACGAATGGATTTAATCTGCATGCTTAGTTGGTTCTCAACTTCTGTTTTGTAACGTCGGAATGCTTCAAAGACTTCATCTTTACTTTTTAACAAGTAAAGGTAACAATACCTTGTGCTATCATCAATGAATGTCATAAAGTACTTGTTCCCCCCTCTAGTTTGTGCAAACTTCAAATCACATATATCTGTGAGAATAAGTTCTAGAGGAGCGGTATTCCTTTCGACGGATCGAAAAGGAAGCTTTGTGAGTTTTGCCTCTACGCACACCTCACACTTATGTTGAGGGTTTACGTCGATAGATAGCAACAACTCCAACTTTACCAACCTTTGGATGGACTTGTAGTTGCCATGTCCTAATCTATAATGCCATAAATTAGAGGACTCAAGCAAGTAAGATGAAGAGGCTTCAATATTATTGATTTTACGTAATACAGACATGGTGTTCACTTTGAAGAGGCCTTCACAGACGAATCCTCTTCCCACAAACGTTCCATTCTTAGTGACTACAAATTTATTAGACTCAAACACTCGCCTAAAACCAGCATTAACCAATAAAGGACCTGAAATTAAATTTCTTCTAATTTTAGGAACATGCATCACTTCCTTCAGAGTGAGCTCCTTTCCAGAAGTCATCTTCTGAACTACTTTTCTTACTCCCAACACGTCAGAGGAAGCGTTGTTGCCCATGAACAGCTTCTTGTTTGTAACCGGTGTATAAGTGGAGAAGGCATCTCTGTTGGAACAGATGTGTCTTGTAGCACCTGTGTCCATCCACCACTGCATGAGATTCTCAACCAGGTTTGCTTCTAGCACCACCGCTGAGAACTCCTCAATCGCGTTGTCCTTGACAACGTTAACCTGAGGCTTGCCCTTAGCCTTGGCCTTCTTTTGTTGCTCAGTCTTGAGCTTGCGGCAGTCCTTGATCATATGACCAGGTTTCCAACAGTGGTGATAGTTTCCTTTGAATTTCTCCGCTGCTTAGGTCTTGCCGTCTTTCTGGAACGTCCGCTTCTTGCTTAGGTTCCCTTTGGCCTCAGCCAGATTTGCCTTTGCTTCAGCGGGTTGTTTACCCCTAGGCAAGACCTTCTTATTATCTTCCTGAATATGGATTTTGATAATAAGTTCTTCAAAGGTCATCTCCTTTGTCTTGAGCTTTAAGTAGCTCATAAACTCATTCCACGAAGGAGGAAACTTTTCAATCGGTGATGCAACCAAAAACTGCTCGTTTGGCTTCATACCTTCCAAATCTAGGTGATGTAAAATCATTTGGAATTCCTGGACTTGGGACATCACTGTCTTACTATCCACCATTTGAAATTTCAGAAATTTCCCAATGATGAATTTCTTAGTACCTGCATCTTGTGTGTTGTACTTCTTTTGCAGCTTCTCCCACAACTCTTTGGCAGTGCCAACGGTGCAAAAAACCATGTAGAGAGGGTCTGACAAGCAGTTCAATATGTAATTCTTACATATGAAATCACTATGACTCCATGCATTAAGAACCATTTTCATGCCATTAATGACATGGATACATAGGCCCCCTTCACCCGTTTCAGAAGGCGAATAGTCCATTTCATCTCCAGCTTGTGGAGGATCTTCTGTTAAGGAAATGTGCCATTTCCATAACGATCAGATAGAAGAGCATCTTTTGTTGCCATCTTTTGAAGTTTGACCCCATGAACTTTTCAGGGCGTTCATGGTGAAATCCAGCGGGTGGAGGAGCGACAACATTCCTTTGAGCGACAGCAAAGGCGTTGGATGAGCCTTGAGCAATCGAAAAGGCATTAGGAGTGCCTTGAGTAGTGGGGAAGGCAGAGGGATTGCCTTGAGCAGCAGCAGAATCAGAAGCAGTTTGATTTATACCAGTCATCTTTCTAACTTAGTTAATTACAACAAAATCTTGTCTTAAAATTGTTAGGATACAATTGTTGTAGGGAATGGGAAGTAAGTAACTATTAAAATAGTAGAAAGGATAAACAAACTATTACAATAAAACTGGAAATAAAAAAACCTTAACAAACTGCTTTGTGTGATTCGCTGAGTCGAGTGATGACACTCTTTATTTAAGACAAGATTGCCCCGTATGTCTCCTTTTATGGTGTTGAGCAATAGTCTCTCAAGATACAACAACAACTTTAACAAGTGAGCAAAGGAAAATCAAGTGTTACTCTTGAAGAACTTTGAGTATAGTGACTTTGCTAGAGAGGAAGAATATGAGCTCTGAAAATTTGGAGAATTTTCTAAGTGTTGAGTGTTGTGTTTCAATTGAGCCAAATGCCTCAATTTATAGTATAAGTAGAAGACCCCTCAACTAGCCAACTAATGGCCTTCAATATCCATGTAATTGCACTTGAATGAGGGGTTACATTCAGCCAAATAATAATTGAATTCATGTGGCAAGTAATGGAGAATCAATGCTCCAAAACCAGCCAAAATGTCAGATTTTTCCAACTTCCCGTCGCAGAATTCTGCCTCCGAAGCGCCGTGGCTCCAGTAACTGGCCAGCCAATTTGCGCTGCGGTGCAGCCTAAGAGGCGTCGCGGCTCTGACGGTGTGGCGCCGCGGCCCTTCACGGCTCCGCGGCGATTTCTGACTCGTTTCATTTTACACTTTGTACACTTCTTCCTTCATTTACCAACGTGGAATACTTTGTCATTTGGCCAATAACCATCCATAATTCTATGTCTCAAACGTATTACATACGTACCAGTATCTCTTTCACTAATAAAATTTGCGATACTTGGCACTACGTGTGCACGTGTGTGGAAACGACGTTTCTGACGTGGGGGCCCAATTGTTCAAGTCATAAATTAATGGGATATACTTAATTCCACATTTAGTAAATTTCCAACAGAATTAAGCTTCAACAACAATCGGGAAACATTCGGCACTTGATTTTCTCTTTTAATCCTTGATTTCACTTAGGGGTTGATTAGTTATGTTGGAGAGGGTTTTCCAGAGCTTAAATGATCTTGGGGAAATGTTGGAATGAAGATAAACTGAGCAGGGGTCGAAATATATACAAAAAAGAGTTGTCACCGCCCTGATATATGACCAAAATATATTGGCCCTATATATATATATATATATATACGGTTCATACTTGAAATCATACATTTTTGTACGGGTCGTACATGGAACCGTACTTCTCGGATTTGTGATCTGTCGTTTTCATTGGAAATAAAACTCTATGAACTTGAATTTATATAGGTTATTCACTCCATAATTCCTTATATACTATGAGATATACCCCCAACAAGTTGGGCAAAAAATTAGGTCCGGAATTCTACCCGTCTTTCCCCGAATTTTGATGAACTTAATTTCTTTGATCTGTTTAACCCTGAAATATTACGAAACATACACAACACTTGTTTAAACTTCTTTTTATCCAAAAATGGTATGTTAGCCTCACCGTACTTTACGTTATTTTACTTACGATTTATACAAGCGCGAAAATACGGGGTGTAACATCCATGTCTAAACTTGAGATAAAATTTATACCTTGTTTGGTTGAAGGTATAACTTTATCCCCAGATAAATTTATACCTTCAATCAAACATGGTATAAATTTTATCCCAAATTTAATTTTGGTGTATCTCACCTTATCCCGCATACCAAACGATCCCTAGATATGTAATTCTTATCTTTTTACAATTTGTTTTATTATTAAGGTAGAATCTTTGAAAATACTAATCATAACTCCAAAAAGTTTTATAGAAAGAAAACTTAAAGAAATTACACAAACTCAAAATGGTTAAAAGAGTCGAATTACATCTAATTGTTCATCATATTCCTGTATTTTCTAGTTAGCAAAAATCTTTACTCTCTTAAAGTTAAATAATAATTAAGACAACAACAATAGCAATATACCTAGTGAAATTTCACAACGTGGGGTCTGAGGAGGATAAAGTGTACGCAGACCTTATCTCTACCTTGATAGGTAAAGCAGTTGTTTCTGAGAGACCATCGGCTCAAGACAGAGCATAAGCACAAGAAAAGCAACATCAAAAGCAAATCAAGAGAAACGGTCAGACCCGGTCAGAAAAAAAACTAAAGTAGTATGAAAATGCTGGTATCAAAAGCGAATAAGCCACGATAGCGCATTCTGAAAAAGTAAGCAGTAACTAGCGCATGTAAATAAGCTAAACAAAGTACACTAAAGGACACATATTAGCAGAAATCAAACTACAGGGGACTATAAAGTAGTAATGCGCCTATTAGTATGATAGGCTAAGCGGGCCTACAATAATAACACTACAACTATCAGTTTACAAGCGTAAGTAGGACTACGCTCGACTACCTACTACCCTTCTATCATAATCCGTGTCCTCCACAACCCCCTATCTAAGGTCATGTCCTCAGTAAGTTACACCTGCGTCATATCCCGTCTAATCACCTCTCCCCAATACTTCTTCGGCCTACCTCTACCCCTCCTGAACCCGTCCATAGCCAACTTCTCACACCTCCGTAATGGGGCATTTGTGTCTCTCCTCTGCACATGCCCAAACCATTTCAACCTCGATTCCCTCATCTTATCCTCCATCGAGGCTACTTCCACTCTATCCCGGATATCATCATTTCTAATCATAATTAAGAAAAAAACATAAATTATAGAAAATCAAATATTTTTCATGAAAAAATCAATAATCTTCGAGAACTTAAACCGAGTTAAAAGGAGAAATTGGATGACAAATAATTGAATGTAAATAAAGAAATTGTATGGAGTTATTATACACTTGACAAAAAAGTTCCAATTTTGATGAAGGAATTGTAATGGTTGCCATGCCAAAAAAAGATATAATAATATTTTTTATAAGCTAAATTGATGCATATAAGTACAATTATGTTGACAAGAAGTATTGATTTTCCCCCCTCATATGGTGTTCGGTATTCATATTGAAATTTAATTATATACGAATTCGCATCGCGCAGGGTCCATTCGGAGGAAGTGCTTCATACCAAGGATTTTTCCATACTCATGATTCGAACCCGAGTCTTCTAGTTAAGGGAGGAGGAGCCCCATCCATTGCACACATCCTTTGATGGTAGAAATATTGATCTTCACAAAGACATAAATTGAATATGAGAGAAGACTTATTAATTACTCCCTTCGTTACTTGTTCACTTTGCGAAAAATAGTTGTTCAATTTTACTTGTCCACTTTAGAAAATCAAAAAATAATTTATCATTTTTTCCCATTTTATCCTTACTATTAATCAGTGTTTTAAAAGGAAGTTTTGGGACTCGCCTCGGGCTCGCCCAGGGGCGGGGCACTGGAAAAATGTATTGTGGCTCATGTGTGGGGCTTAATTTTGTGAGGTTTACGCCCTAAGCGTCAGATTATACGCTCTAAACATGCCTAATGCCCAACGCTCGGGGCTCGCCTAATAATTCTTACACAAATTATGTGTCAAATTCCTTAGTTAAACATTGTTGACCTTCATAATTCTTTTATAAAGGAATGATGCTTAATAGTTTTTTCATCCATAAAATAAAAAAATTGAGAGTAACTCAAATAACAAGTCATAGTATTGCATGTATACATTTGACAATGCCGCAATGATGAATATCACTTAACATTTCTTTTAAACATACATGGCCGAATTTTACATATTCACTTGTCGTTGGTCTTCATATTTTTATCCAATGTCTCAAAATTATTATTTTTAGTATATCTCTATTTAAAATTAATTTTATTTTATTAATAAAATTTATTGCTTATTTTTTTAGGAAAGTAAATTGCATAGTATGATAGTAATATATTTTAAGAAATTGTGATTCCTTTATTGTTTGAAAGTTAAGATGTTAGAGTTGATTTCTATCTCATAATAGTAGCTTTTATATCATTACATTATTTATACTTGTAAAATCATGTTAGACGTTTTGTTTTCTATGAATTTCTTTAATTATGTATTTAATGTTTTAAACTATTAATGTATTTTTTAAATTATATTATACTATTTTACTACATTATAGATATAAAAATTAAATATCTATGGGGTTTACGCTCCCTGTCTTATTTAGTCAACTTCTGAAGAGAAATATGAGACTGAAATTGCGAGGAAATAGAGAGAGAGAAAAGAAAATATGATGAACCAAATAGACAGAACACACAAAAGGTGTGTGTTTGTTTGATCAACGGCGAGGAAGCAAAAGATTGAAACTGTACGTATAGGTGGAGACTTTCACAGAAATAGGCAGTTTGCTTCTGCAGAAGGTGTTGGATATAATTGCTGGAATCAAAGCAGTACGGGAAGTAAATAAATATTACAAGTGTTCGAAAGGATAAACAAACAACGAAGATTATAATTGCTGAAAGCTTGTTGAGTCTTGAATCTTGATAACCTGAAAGCAAGAAACACTAAATCTGGATTGTTATAACTGTGGCTGAGTCGAGAGATGACTCTCTGTCTTTAAGATAAGATTGTCCCGTATATATGCTTTTACGTTAGAGGGCAATAATCTCTCAAGATAAAAACAACAACTAATCAACACTACAAATCAAATAGGTTGATTCTGATGAAGAAAACAAACATGAAACGACTTGCTGAAGAATGGAAAATTTAGAGGAAAAGGAAGAGTTTCTATTCTTTTCTTTCTACTGTTTCTGCTGCTCTCTTATCTTTCTACTCCACTGCCCTCAAATAAGAGTAAGATCTCAATATATAGTGTTTAGGAGGATGACCTCTCAACTACCCAACTAATGGCTTTCAATAGCCATGTAATGACACTTATTGAGGGGTTACAATCAGCCAAATAATGGCCGAATTCAAGTGCCTTGTAATGAAGATTCAATGCTCCAAAACCAGCCCAAGAGGCAGAAACTTTCTGCCTTCCTCTTCCTAATTTTATCTTTCTTGAAATTTCAGAGACCAAAGATAATATCAGAAGAAGCCCAAAGCCCGAGACCGGACGGGCGGCGGCGCACGTGTGGGCTTAGACTCGAACCCAAGCACACCTAGGTCCTCCCTCCTTCAAACACATGGGTTACCCCTTGGAGTCCCAAACCCTTATCCATTTTTTAGGCTTATAAAAAGAACAATTCTTCCTTTTTCCACCGATGTGGTAGATTTGTCCCACACCATATTTCCATGCCTCAAACACCTTGCTTCGTGGACCAATATCTCTTTCATTTCTTAACGAAATTTGACGATCTTTGGCCCTACAGTCATCCACTCACTTAGTAGATTATGTACGTGTGAAGAGACAAAGCCTCCAACATGCGGAACCCTAGTGTTTAAGTCATTAAATATGGTTGACGCAACCCCCCACCAAAGACAAATTTCCAACCGAAGGTAGTAGTACTCATTATGGCAGATGAACGTACACTTTATAAAGGCTAAAATGGGCAAATATGTCCCTCAATTGTGAAGAAAATAGAACAAATTTGTCCTTTATTTGATTTTAATTAAAAAAAATATCCTTTTGTGAGTTTAAACTTATCCTTCAATAATAGAAATAAGATAAATTTACTCTTCAGTTGAATTTGATATCAAATGGTATCCCCTTATCATTAAGTGGACTAGCTCAATTTACTCCTCAAAACTTTTAATATCTTATTCTTATTTCCTCCGTTTTATAATAAGTGTATTATTTTTTATCAAAATAAATGGTGTTTCACATAATCAAGAAGGCATTGATTTTGTTCTTCTAATTTTAGCTTAACTTAAATTAGAGGAAGTTTACATAACCAAGAAACTACTAAAGAATTACTTTTTTTTCTAGACACTTATTAAGGATAAGTTAATAAAAATACAATTTATTTTCTAGAAGTAAAATAATTTTTTAAGGAGTGTGTCTATACTAAAAACACGACTTATTATAAAATAGAGGGAGTATCTTTTTACTTATTCTAATAATAAGATAGATTGTTATTTATATCTTGCAAATTACTAATCGTAACTCCAAAAAGTATTATAGAAAGATTTAACTAAAGAAATTACACAAACTCAAAATGGTTTAAAGAGTAGAATTACATCTAATTGCTCATCATGTGCTTTTCCCCAATTAAAAAGGATTTTTTACTCTCTTGAAATTTAACCACCATTAAAGAAAAAAACACAAATTCTAGAAAATCAAACATTTTTATGAAAAAAATCAATAATCTCCAAGAACTTAAACCAAAAAATATTTTTTTTTGTGGCTAAGGCCAAATTGAATGTAATAAAGAAATTGCATGGAGTTATTATGTGCACCTGACCAAAAAGTCTAATTTTGGTGAGGAAATTTTAATCGTTGCCATGCCAAGAAAAAAATATGTATATATAATAATAATAGTAATAATAATAATAATAATAATAATAATAATAATAATAATAATAATAATAATAATAATAATAATACTCTCTATGTTTCAAAATGTTTGTCCTACCTTTCTTTTTAGTCCATTTAAAAAAGGATGAATCTTTATTTTTTGATAATTATTTTATTTCAACTTTCCACATGACATGTTTAAGACCACAAGATTAAAAGAAATTTTGATACTTTCAACATATCTTTTGTTAACAACCACAAGATTCAAAAATATTCTTTACTTTCTTAAACTCCGTGTCAAGTCAAAATCAGACAAACATTTTGAAACAGAGGGAATAATATTTTTTGTGAAACTTATACAAATGACTACACTTCAGGGTTTTTTAGGCATATCTATACTTTTGATAATTACATTTCATAGCTACAGTAAAGTGTATTCAAAATTCTTTTCATTATATTCAAATTATACTTCGTTGTATTCAAGACAAATGTATTAAACTCATTTGTATTAAACTCAACTGTATTCATTTGTAGCTGTTTTTACATTGTATTCAATTTATTATATTTAAAATCGGTTGTATTCAAAAATCATAAATACAAAAAAAATATAGGAAATATTCAGATGTATTCAAATTCACTTTATTTATAAAAATTAATGAATACACTCAAATACTGAATATAAGAAATAAAATACACCCCAAAATATTGAATTTTGCATTAAAAATTAATGAATACACTAAAATATTGATTATAAGAAATAAAATAACCCCCATACACTGGTCACTCCGGTGAAGCTCAGATCTGAACCAGCATGTCAAAAAACCGCATTGAAATCCAGCACCAGCTAGATCTGGAGGGAGACGAAGCGATGACGACCAAATCTGTACCGGACGGAGGAGAACGACGAAGCTCCAGATCTGAACTGGATGGAGGAGAACGACGAAGCTCCATATTTGAATCGGACGGAGGAGAACTACGAAGCTCCAGACTTGAACCAGATGGAAGAGAATGACGAAGCTCAGAATTGAGGAGAACAATGAAGATCTGGAAGGCGTCGAGGATCGTTTCAGTTGTTATCGGTGAGGAACGGCGAAGTCCGCCGCCGCCATCTAGAGACGGAGAGAAAGCGGAGCTCCGATTGCTCGTCGGGGAAGAGATCAGGCAGTCGTGTGAAGGAGAGGGAGAGGAGAGAGGTGTTGCATTTGTGGTTCGTCGCCGGAGCTCTGGTAGTGGGGCGGCGGAGAGAGAGGGGTGAGGGGTGAGAAAGGAGTGAGGAGTGAGGATGAATACAAGCCATAAACCTAATGTATTTTAGTATAGCTATGGATGATAATTTACAAAATTATTGTAGCTACTAAATATAATAAAATTAAAGTATAGTTATTATTAATAATTACTTCTTAGAATTAGCTATGACAAATAATTATTCCTAATTTTTTTCTTGATAAGTAAAATTGATTCATATAAGTACAGTTATGTTGACAAGAAATATTGATCTTCTTTCAGAAAGACATAAATTAAATATAAGAGAAGACTTATTAGTTATTCGTGAGTAAAAATGAATGTCCTGGGGAAGTATTCCACCCCCCCCCCCCCCCCCCAGCTTTTGATAGGGTAAAAAGAACGACTTATTAGTTGTTGCTACTATCGATGGTTATATTTTTCGATTTACTTCAATGACCATAAAAGCAAAGTAACAAAAACTAACTCGCCCATTCTTCACCATTTTTTTCGACTCTCAACAATTCAGCAGAAAAAAACAAATATAAAAGTTTACTTCGTTGGTCTCTCTCCATCCACATGCCACTAAGAACACCATCAACAATCACCTCAAACCACTAAACATACTTTGATATACATTAATATACACTGTGATGTGTATATATGAAGCGTATATCCATGTATATATCTTTCAAATTTTGAATTAAATATTTTTAACTTTTATTATTGGGCCACGGGCCACCCCAACCCAGCCTCGGAGAAGCCTCAAGGGTTGGCGAGCTCACTTGGGTCGGGCTTATAAGCCTTGGTCTTAAATGGGCTCGAAATATATTAGCCTATTGATATCTAAGGGCTAGGCTGGGCCAGCCTAATGGGCCTAACCCAATTTGATGGCTCTAGCAATATATCAAGGGATGCTCTTGCAACTTTACGTGAAACACAATACCGCGTAGAATAATATAATTTTGACATCAAAAGAATTCTATGACGTCTACGTTAAAAAGGCTTCCCAAACTCTTGTTTTGAAAATTAACGTTTGGTCATGAATTTTTCAAATACAACTTCAAGTTGTATTTGAATTGAAAAACACCCAAAAACTTGTTTTCACTATTTTCACTTTCGGTTTTTTATCCTTGTGTTTATTTTTTATTTTTCAAATTTTAGCCTAAACTTTGTATTTCTATAAATTTGATCTCATTAATATCAACCAACAAGCACGATAAATACGTATTTCTCGAATATTTCACCGAATTAAATATTTTTCAATTTATTTTTTATTGGTGTCTTACATTTACAATATTCAAGTCTTTTATATCGTAAGTTTTGATCATATAAATATATGACAGAGATAGTTATAATGACATTGTACTAATATTTATTACTGTTTTCTATAATACGGGCAATGTAATGCCACTTACTATGGTTGAACAATTAACATTGTTGAGATTACTATCTAATCATTATCATTAGCTCAGTTAGTTGTTGAATTAGTTTAGTTAGTTTGTTATGTTTGTTAGAGTATAATTAGTTAGTTTGTTAGTGGTAGATTTAATTCATGTGCCAGATGTACATTAGTAGTTAGATATTTTTTTTTTGTTTTGCCCATGTATATGTACACTTACACGGATTGAATGAAGTTAGTTTTTTCATTCCCTCAAATTCAGTGTTCATCACATTTTCTCTCTCAACCTTTAACCGACTTAGAGCAGACCTCAGTCTGCCATTGTTGCTTCTTCTTGGAGCTTTGAGTTCAAACTTTCCTTGAATTGCAAGTCTTAACATCGTATCAGAGCAAGGATAGTCTCGATTGCTAGTCCTTTGCGTCTATTCATTAGTTCAATTTTCCAATTCAATTCAATTTGTTCTTCATTTCTGTTGATCGATTCGATTCGATTTATGTTCGAATCGATTGATTCTTAGTGTATTTCAGTCATACGAAACCCTAATTTTCACATTTACACTCAACGAACACAAATGGCAACAGAAGGTAACGAACTACCAGCTTAAAGGACCGATCAATTCACAGTTGATACAAGCTCACCTTTATACATGCATCCATCGAAAAGTGCAGGTGTGACGCAAGTTCCGGATCAATTCAATGAAATTGGTTATAGATCATGGAGGAGAGGAGTTCTAAGATCCCTATCTGTGAAGAATAAGCTAGGGTTCATCAATGGCGAATGTAGGAGACCATATTTGAATTCACCGCAATATGGACAATAGGAGAGGTGCAATGATATGGTCACCTCGTGGATTCTCAATTCTCTTACGAAGGAGATTGCAGATAGTATCGAGTATGTGAACGACTTTGTTGAATTGTGGAAAGAGTTGAATGATCGATATGAATAAACGAATGGTGCAAAGTTGTATCAGATTCAAAAGGAGATAAATGACCTTTCTCAAGGTACTCTCGATATCACAACTTATTACACTCGAATGAAGAAACTATGGGAAGAGATTAACATTTTACATGCAAAAACACAATATTCTTATAACTGCACATGTGGTACCAAAGATAATATTCATAAAGCAGAACAAGATAGGAGGTTGATTCAATTCCTCATGAAATTGAATGAGGTTTATACAGTAATTCGTGGAAGCATTCTTATGATGAATCCACTGCCTTCATTATCTCAAGCATTTTCTCTGCTAGTTCAAGATGAAAAGCAAAGGGAAATCAAACCTAATAACACTGTTTAAGGAGTCCGCCTTAATGAATGTTAATATACCTAGTACAATGAATGCCAATATACAGAGGCATATCAATTATAAAATAAACTATTATCCTGGTAGTACTAGCCAAAGCAATTCTAAGAAAAGGGTGATGTGTGAGCATTGTAAATGACCAGGTCACACCAAAGATAGGTGCTACAAGCTACATAGGTATCCTTCCCAAACACCTGCTAGAAATAACTCTGATTATCATCAAAACACATACCAGATCTCATATCAGAACAATTATCAAAATCAGAGCAATCAGAATTATAGAGTAGAAAAGGGGAAGAAAATTATGGCTAATGTACATGGATGGACCTTCCTCTGAGGTCGTGTCAGTTAAAGGGGATGAACAAAGTGATCAAGGTGACAATCTAGGTGTGAGTCTCAACGGAGAATAATATGAACAACTTATGAATATGCTGCAGCAGTTTCAACATAGAAATAGAGGAGAAACTTCCAACATGAATCATGCCGATGGTTCAGCTTACTTTGCAGGTATCATTGTCTGCACTTCCTCTATTGACTTTGGCAAGTTATCTTGTGTATGCTTCAAAAACAAAGCTAACTCTTGGATATCAGACTCGGGTGCATCAAACAACATGACCTTTAACAAATCTTTATTAGTCAATATAGTGACCTTACCCTATAATTTACTAATAATTCTGCCTAATGGTTATAAAGTGAAGGTGACACAAGTAGGTAGTGTAACACTTAGCCAACAATATTTTCCTACATAAGGTGTTCTATGTGTCTTCTTTTAAGTATAATATTGTGTCTGTGCATTCATTGGTGTAATACCTTGTACCTTCAAACTATGTCATGTTTATGATTTAGGGATTTAGGAAATCAAAATGGGGAGTTTAAAGTTGAAAATCAGTTTCAGTTATGCATATCAGATTTTACGCCTGGATTATGCAGACCATAAAATATATTACGGACCATCGATTTGAACCTTAAATTTGTTTTGAGAATTGACGGAACCTTTATGAATTTTACAGATCGTAAAATATTATACGGGTCCGTCCTTTTTCAACCGTCACATCCCCTGAACTTTTACAGAACCTTGGAAAATTGGAAATTTCAAGACGACCCAATTTTACGAACCGTATAATTATTGACGGTCCATACTCAGACCGTAAAAATATTGACGGTCCGTCTTTACCCCACGCCTCATTCACTGAGATTAATGCGAATTACTTCAAAATTTGAGATTTATGCCCTAGTTTATGAAAAGACTAGAATGTCTACCCCAAGATTATAAATTCATAATTGTTCATAATTGTAACTTTGATTGTTGTGAACTCAAAGTGTAATCAGTATAGACTTATGTTTGATATCCACGAGTCTCAGTCTAGAATATTCAGCATGTCTGTAAATTAGTTTCAATACTCATAATCAGTTCATAAATTCATGTTTAGTATTTCAGTATCATGTTGAGCACCTGTATTTTGGGCCTAATGCCACAAATGTATATATATATAATCCCAAAGCCACAGTTTATGCATATGTATTGCTTGGACCCAAGGTCACCGATTTGTGCATACATATTGGACCTAAGACCACCATTATTTATTATTTCAGTTAAACAGGTAACTCTCTATTTTAGTACACGGAGTATTCATGTTCTTTGCTTCCTTGTTCAGTTATCAGTTTCAGTTTCAGATTCAGTACATTATCTGTTTATTGATACGGGTTTCCCTTTTCCCGAGCACCCCACAACTATTTATTCTTTTAGCTTATTTACGTATAATACAATTCAAATATACTAACATTCCTTTGCATGAGACCTGCACTTCACGGTGCAGGTGCCAAGTTTCAGGACGACAGATCTGCTTAGTAGGATTGCTTCATTATCAGTTGCTTGATGAATCTTATCTCATTCGGGGTGTCAATCTATTATTTCATTAGTAGATGTATGCCAGAGCCTTGTCCTGGTACACCGATTTGCAGACTTAGGTTTTAGAGGTTTCATAAATTAGACTAGTTCGGCATGTCAGACATGTCAGTATTACTATTTTCAGACTTATTATATTTTCAGACTATTTCCGCAATATACTTTTAGAATATAAAGTAAGAAATTTGAATTACATGTTAAATCATTACTATAGTATGTTTTGATGCCCATATTGATTCAGTAGCCATATGATTCGCTCGATCACAACAGTCAGGCATTAGTATCGTGTTTCGCCCATGTCATGGTTCGGGACATGACAATTGGCTTCTTCTTCCAAAAGTATTGTTGATTTTACTGAAGCTTCTTGTTTTCTACAGGCCCCTTCAATGAAGAGGCCTCTGGAAATTGGTAAAGTCAATGATGGAATCTACTTCCTGTGTCCAAGTTGTGTCAATAACAAAAGTTTTCACCTACAGTTTTTGCTTCCAGTCCAATGTTTGTTCATTCTAGTTGTTGTTTTCGGAGTACATAGTTCATTTTCAGAAAATAAGTGTACTTCTTAGTGTCATGTAAATAGTTCAAGTTCAATGAGTAAAAACTAGTTTCCACCTTCTTGTTATCTCTTATATGTGAATGATGTGAATGTTTTATGACATAACAAGCTTGGGCATGTACCCTTTGAAGAAAATGAAATATATCCATTCAATACATGAGAATTTCTCCCACAAATAACCCTTCAACTATTTCATATGCCCCATGGCAAGACAAGTCAGACTGCCATTCCCTCAAAGAACCACTACTACTACCAAATTTTTCCAACTAATTCATATTGATCTTTGGGGACCATACCACACAACCACATATAATGGATACAGTTATTTTATTACCATTGTTGATGATTACAACAGATCCACATGGACTCAACTGTTATCTAGTAAAAGTAATGCCTTGACAGTCATCAAGGCTTTTGTATATCTGGTTAAAATTAATTTAACATATCTGTCAAAGCCATTAGAATTGACAATGGTCTGGAATTTGTCAACAAAGGAATAATTCATGAGAAAACTTAACCATACACATCACAACAAAATGGTATGGTGAAAATAAAACATAAGTACCTCTTAGAAACTGCTAGAGCACTTATTTTCCAATCAAAATTGAGATATTAGGGAGGGTGTATTCTTTGTGCTACCTATATAATAAACACATTACCTCCTTCCATATAAAAGGAAAATGTCTATATGAGATACTGTACAACCAAAAACCTTCATATTCTCACATGAGAAGTTTTATATGTTTATGTTATCCTACCCTTCCAAAGGTTCACATATTACATGAAGAAGTGTACATGGAAGTGCCATCAGGCTTGTTAAGCAGTCCTGGGATGGTATGCAAATTGAAAAAGTCCCTTTATGGACTAAAACAAGCAAGCAGGCAATGGTATGCCAAGCTCACTAAAGCTCTATGCTTAAGAGTATACACACACTCCCTCAATGATTACTCACTATTATACAAAAAAAGCCATGGTTCTTCAATAGTTGTAGCTGTTTATGTTGATGATATAATCATCACTGGTACATACTTGTCTGAGATTGCCGAGTTAAAACACTTTTTGCACCATACCTTCAAGATTAAAGACCTAGGTACATTGCACTACTTTCTGGGACTGGAAGTGGTGTATAAGGCTTATGGTTTCATTATTTCTCAAAGGAAGTTCTTGCTGGATATGTTGAAGGAGTATGATATACTTAATCAATATTGCTTGTCCTCTCCACTAGATTCCACTCAAAAGTTGAAAGCCAAAGAATGATTACAGTTGCAAGATCCCACGTTTTACCGAAAACTCATTGGAAAACTGAATTTTCTCACCAACACAAGGTTGAACATAACTTACAGTGTCCAATACTTAAGTTAGTTCATGCAAGACCCAAGGGAATCACACTTGAAAGATGCATTTCACCTTCTTATATATCTTAAGAGTGATCCATCTTTGGGGATATTCATGTCTCAAAATCCAAGCTTTGAGGTGCAAGCTTATTGTGGTTCATGCTGGGTTGCTTGTCCTGATTCTTGAAAATCAATCAGTGGATACATTATACTACTAGGAAACATTCCAATATGTTGGAAGTCAAAGAAACATGAGTCAATTAACCATCTTCTGCAAAAGCAGAATACAGAGACCTAAGAAAAGTTGTAGGGGAGCTGGTATGGTTGCAAAGGTTGCTTGATAAACTCACATTGCCACTCTTATTGCATATGGATTGTTTTTGTGACAACCAGTCAACCTTGCACATTGCCAAGACTCTAGTTTTCTATGAAAGAACCAAACACATTAAAGTAGATTGTCATTTTGTGCGAGAAACGTTTCAAGAAGGCTTGATAACCTTGCATCAAATCTCAACCAATAACCAATTGGCTGATGTTCTGACCAAAGCCTTGACATGAGTCAAACATGGAGTTATCCTGGGCAAGTTGGTTGTGTTTTCAACACCTTCAACTTGAGGGGGGGGGGGGTTGAGATTACTATCATTAGCTGAGTTAGTTGCTGAATTAGTTTAGTTAGTTTGCTAAGTTTGTTAGAGTACAGTTAGTTAGTTTGTTAGTGGTAGATTTAATTCATGTGTCAGTTGTACACTAGGAGTTAGATATTTTTGATTTGTTTTGCTCATGTATAGGTACACTTACACATATAGAAAGAAGTTAGTTTTTCATTCCCTTAAATTCAATGTTCATCACATTTTCTCTCTCTACCTTTAACTGATTTAGAGCAGACCTCAGTCTGCCATTGTTTCTTCTTCTTGGATCTTTGAGCTCAACCTTTGCTTGAATTGCAAGTCTTAACAAATATATATTTTTTTCTCTTCATGACATCTTAATGTTCTTGTGAAACCTTGAGTTTGAGAATTCAGATGCAAAAGTAAACATCCTTGGTGGAAAAATGATAACAAATAAATTAATCTGAAATGTATTTATTGCCTTTGCAACCATAATGTGTTTTTTTTTTCTTTTCAAAAAACTGTTACAACACCAAAATAAATTATCATATGGGCAGTTACTTTGGTAGGAATGTTTTGTTTGGGATTTAAGAATATGACCTGATTCCTTGATAATCATATTTGAATTTTTCATTTGTTTTCCTATCTCTATCTTGCTTTGCAACAATTATGATATGCTTTTAAAGTGTGTGTATCACCTCTACCGCCACATGTAATGCTCTGAATTACATTGTAGAGAAACAACAACATCTGAATGTTATATATGAAATGGGGTATTTCAATGTAATTCTTGGCAACTGATACTCTTTGGGAGTCGATCAGTTTTAAAAAAATAATAAGCATTAGAGTTAACAGATGCAGTTTTTTATATATTGCATAAAATAATAAAGATTACAGTTAACGAATGTAGTCTGGATAAAGAAAGAAATAATAAGGATGATAAATTCGAGTAAATTAGTTGAGTGATTTTGCTAGTTTTTAGAAATTGGGGGTATAAATCACATTTCAGATTTTTTAGGGAAAGCAACCAAAAATTATTTGAAAAACTATGACCAAACACAACTCCATCTCCAATTCCAACTTTAAAAAATTTCAAAAAAAAGTGATTTTTTATGGCCAAACGCCTACATATAAACATTTGCATCCATAATATTTGTGTTGTTGGATTTGTAAAATTAATTGTGACTATCCAGCTTACCATAAACACATGTTGTAGTCCAAACGAGGAACCACAATTGTCGGACAAATCTTAAAAAACAAATCCAATAACGGAATAGTCAAGATGGACAAAAAACACATGTAGATATGGCTGTTTCTGTAGATTTTCACAACGTTTTGCAATTAAAGTAATTATCTTTAAGGTCGTGCATCGACAAGCATTGCTCTATCATTTTCTCCTGTATGGACAGTACAATTCACATGTTCCTATACAGCTCTTTTTGTATAATTATAAACCAAACAGGAGCTGACCCCAAGAAACATTTTTCCAATATAAACTTATCTATACATCTGTAATAACCCCAACAAAAAGAAGAGGACTACTTTACATGGGCCAAGAATATGATCTAGAATTTGTCCTAAGAGAGAAAACAGCAAAATCTTATTAGCTGAAGATTTAGTATCAATTGTTTGATATCTGCGTTTCTGATATCTCTTGAACGAATGCCTAGTTGTACGATATCAGCTAATTACACATCAAGTCCCCTTTGTTCCAACTCCAACTTAAAAGCCACTGAGAGTATCAGGTTTCCTTGGGAGAAGATGATTCAACTAATTCAGGGACTTGATCGAGCAAGCGATTGATTGTGCCAGGAAACTCACCCTTGGCCCGGTTGGTCTTACCCCCAACAACCACGGATGTTCCATCTTGCAACGCCCATAGCTTTTGAAAAGTTAACAATTCACATAAAAACATGTAAAACTAATGAGATTTCTAAAATTTACTAACTCAAAATTGTTCATGGTTTGGCAGGACTTTTTACCTGTGTATGAGATAAATAACTGATGCATGTTGTAAGCATGAGAGCACCAAAACCAGCATATACAATGGGTACTCCTGGATCAGTCTGCGATAAAAACATGGTTCACACATAAGGGTCATTCCAAACAAAATATGAAAACAACTGGATTTAGTTGTTGCTAAATGAGGACTCATCTCACTTACCTTTAGGTCAAGGCCACTACTGCCAATTGCATCTTCAATAACAATTTTTGTTCCATCAATCTCAATTGGAAGCTTTGAATTAGGCCGTCTAACTCCAGCAAATTTCCCTTCTTTATCATAAAGAATAATAGACTGCAAATCACGTGCGAGCATCGATCTGGATTTTGAGCCACCACAAGGACAAGAAAAGGAATCAGAATAGTTGACATAATGGGGAACACTAAAGACATAATCTAGTCAACAAGCTGAAGATTTCTATCTTCTCCCGAAATTTTGTTACAGCAGGCTACCAAAATTTGGACCTGACTTCGAAAGCTTATGCATCTATAGACAGTAACAAACAGACAATTTCCTTAACCAACTTCTGATATTTTTAACTTTCTGGCCCTTAATTCACCATGTTCTTCTCCTGGATTTTGAAAAACACTAAAAAACCAGATTCCAGTAGTTTGAGAAACAGGGGCACCTACTACAAAATAGCCTAGAAACTAGGTAAAATTACATTTTTGGACAGCTCAAAAGATTAATAGCCAGCAAGTGTGTAGGTTTTGTATATTAAGTAAATATACATATTGCATACACAAAATTTACATAAATATACATATAATATAAATAACCAGTGTATAGGTTTTGTATATTTTAGCTAGCGCCCGTAATTAATTTCGGCCGACGGGCCAAGAATGAAAAAATCCCTAGAAACAACAACAACAACAACATACCGAGTGTAATCCCACAAGTGGGTTCTGGGGAGGGTAGGATGTACGCAGACCTTACCTCTACCTCTGAGGGGTAGAGCCTAGAAACTATTCCACTTTATGCTCCATATTAAATTAGAAGAAAAGCAAGCAGCTCAAACGTCCATGAGTAAAGCAGATATCTAGATAGTGTGGTAGTTGAAGAACATACATTCCCTTGACATTGGGTGAATTATCATCCCCGACTGGTAGGAATGTACCAAACAGCTTCTTGTCCCCACCATTCATTTGCAGTGGTGCCATAGCTAAATTAAAAGGACCTTCACCATCCTTCAGTACCTGCAGTGCTGATATACTCCAATCTGTCTGGTATATAGTGATTCCCCCGTACCTTAAGGGATCATTCACACTTATAGTCTTTCTCATTACTTCCTTTCCATTAAGGTCAAATAGTGAAAGATCAGTATGGTACTGCGCGACCTACAACACATATTAAAGACATGGGAAAACAAGGGCTCCTCAGCAGTTTGTATTGACGGAAACACAATTGTCTTTCATAGTCTGATTTTGCATACCTCTCCACTGTCATAGTAGTCCATGGTGAATCGATTGACACGAATCTCTGTACTGAAAGCATCAGAAGGAGTGGATAGAAATCCAAATGGAGCAAGTACATCTCCGGCAACAAAACTTAAACCTTGTGGAACAGTCACAGCCCCTCTAAAGCTTCCAACTGCACTAAGAGTTCCTCCAGACATTACAAGCAGCAGAGATAAATGTACACCAATCGGAGCGAATCTACCTGCCAACCCTTTAAATGCATACAGAGCTGGCCCTTTTGAGAAAACCTGAAGATACCGAGCTTGCTAAAGGTTAATCCAAAAAGTCATATTTTGAAGAAAGT
This sequence comes from Anisodus tanguticus, assembly GCA_034509755.1. Classification (NCBI taxonomy): domain Eukaryota; kingdom Viridiplantae; phylum Streptophyta; class Magnoliopsida; order Solanales; family Solanaceae; genus Anisodus; species Anisodus tanguticus. The sequence continues at coordinate 41,156,714 of CM067540.1, read as the reverse complement.
AAGAAACTAGAAGATGTTTGAGAACAAGCCATGCAAGGACAGACAAGTGAGGCGAGCGGTTAAATGGTTCAGAATATCACTAAACTTCTTTAGTTATCTATTTATGTACCCGAGCATTTCTCCGTTTGGTAGAAATGAAATATCTAGAGTCACTCATTCTTATGACAGACCCTTGAATCTGGATATTATCACTACTAAACCAAGAAACGAAAACAAATCAAGAAGAAAAATAGGAGAAGTTGTATATCTATACCTCATATCCAGCTCCCATCAGTATAACACCCAAGTCTTTAACTGATGCCCTAGGCAGAGTGTCTGCATATTCTTGTTTACGAATTATATCTGCTGATTGTAAGAAAGACCATCTGCAGATTCGGTCAATTTCTTTTAACCCTAGTTTTACTTAGAGAATCCAAGAAGGAAAAAAGATAACATCTTGTTGGACTGAAAAGCAGACCTTCTTGCTACCTTCACAAGGGGAATCTGTGTTGTGTATGTGCAAGCCACCAAGGATGCTCCGAGAAGAGCCAATGTCCCCAGGAAAACGGGTGATGAGAACATATGATCAAAGCCAAGGGTGAGAACCCATCTCCAGGTGAAAAATCCCAAGGGAGGATGATCTTCAGGAAACTTTTGAAAGTAGTAATCTGGAGCCTCGCCTTGGTCAATGAAAGTTCCTTTAGGGAAACAATAAGTGATCAGGATGGTTGAATTAAGATGGAAAGAATAGTTCATAGTCAAATTTAACATTTGAATAAGAACACATATTGAACAATTATTTCACCATACTGCATTGTTAAGGTATGCAAGGTAGGTCCAAAGTTCTCAAAAGGCCGAAAACATAGGCGGCCCCTTGAACTTGTCATGTTTTTTCCATTTAAACGCCTTAACTAAGTGCATGACCTATTGAAAACCTGAACACTTTAAAAACTGTCTATTAAACACAATGTGCTGACATGGCTAAGTGAGTGCTTCACATTGAATTTGAGAGCGTGAATAGATAATTTCAGCATGAATGGACAAAAAATCTGATGGGTTCAAACAGAAAAAATAAACAAACAAACAAACAAAAGTGGACCTTTATCCCAACGAAGATCTCATCCACAAGGTCCTACATTCATAAGTTAAAACAGACTAAATTTTGCGGTGCTATTTTTCATAGGAAAAAGCTCATAGTCATACCAAGATGGAAGGTGTAGTTGGAATGTATTTTCTTTATATATAATTAAGTGTAACGAACTTGGAATCTCACAAGAGCAAGATATCTTTTGTGGATTTTGTAGAGAAGGTGAGATAGGATGAGAACCCCAAATTGAAATCCAATAAGTCAGAACATGAATGTGCCTATACTGCATATCTGCAGCATAACCGCATAGGTATGCAATTAGAACAGCTACTGCCCAAATAATTAAGGATAAAAAATACAATGCTAAAAGCAGTAAAAAATGAGCAAACTTAGCTATGCCGAAAGCTTATACATGGGAACCACACGAACTATTACACAAATCATCAAGGATAAGAATGCAATTGAATAGATTTTCTACAGAATCAACACCAGTCACATCATAACATTTGTGTCTCTATCCTAATATTATATGGCACATATGCATGACTCAATGGATCAGTCAATTACGCCCCAATTCCAAACTAGTTGGAGTCCGCTATATGAATCCTCTACATCTGCTCTGCATTAATCGGACTCATTTCATTCAATTTTAGTAAATATGTTGTCTTTTAAGGTAAATTAGAATTTCTCCAAATCTCACAGTTACCTATAAACTGAAATGCAAGTCTTTACCAGAATTAAAGATCATCTTAAAGTAATTAATTTATCTATGCTTTTCAAACCTACATTTGCAGATATATAACTATCCAACCAAAGTAAAGAAGCATTTCAGTATAAGTCAATTTACCTAAGGCCATTAAAGCAGCAACAGCAAACATCTCAGCAATAGCCAAAGGCAAATTAGACAAAATTCCCAACACCTTTCTAGGAAATTTCTTCAACAATCCAAAACCAACACCACTATTCTTTAACTTCTCCACCTTCTTTCCATCATTTCCTCTAGACCCTTCTTCCATTTCAACAATTGGTGGTGCACCATCATTGCCTGGCACTGAACCACTCTTTTCCTTGATGGTTTTCCCCCCTTTAACTGTGTTGAGCTTACATGTAAGATTAAATGAAAAAGTGCGGGCTTTGTTGTTGCTGTACACACCAAGAATTCTTGAATTGTGGATAAGGGGATAAGGTTTGAGATTTAAGGGAAGAATTTGGCTTTGCACATGTGACATTCTTGTTGAAATCTTGAGTGTCTCCATTAATATGGGAAATTGTGTTGGAAAAATGCAGAGGCAAAGAGGTTTGCTTCAGTCCATGTATGGTGGTGTAACGACCAGGTTCGTTCGTTTATCCACAAAGTAGATTTTTTCCCAATATTGTAATTATAGATTACAGGGTATAATTCCCCAATAGTCTAAAATTTTAAATTTGTACCTAAGTAATTTTTTGTTGTTGTTGTTGTTATTGTACCAATTCGATCAAACTCTTTCTATAACAATATTCACATCTAATAATACTTCTTTATAATAATTAAGTTTTTTCAGAACTAGTTTTTTATATTATATTTTACTTATGTATAACAATATTTTGCATATAACAACAATAACCAACTTTATAACAATACTTATTTTGTAAAATAACTCCATAACAACTATCTTCTTTTTTTAGTAGTATAATAATTAATCATCTTTATAAAAATAGAATCTCTACGATTATCACTAATTAATGTAGAAATTTTGAACAAATATTTAACTTGATATTTTAATATACTATATTTATGACAAAATATTACATAGAAATACATAGTTGTAATCTAAGAATATAATTGTCTTCTACTTCTATTATAAATAATTTTCAAAAAGGAAAACAATGTGAATAAGGAGTACAAATCCAATTCGTTAGAGCAAGCATAAAGATAAATCTTTGATTCCTTCTAATCTTTTTTAAACAAGCTACAATTATAAATTTTTTCATCAATCTTGAAAGAATTTAATTCTAAAGTAGATTTAAAATATGTGTATTAGAGCTTAAAACTCTATACATTTAGTTATGAATTCATTGAAATTGTATTAACTTTCTTTAATGTTTAGTTAGTGAAGTATGCATATCTTTGAGATTTAAATAATTTTATTATTTTTATAACATTTAAAAAATAAAAAATTATATTTTATGCATCTTTTTTGTCTATAACAACCAACTATTATTTAAATGTCAAATGTTGTTATAGGTGTATAATAGTCAATGTAAGATTAAAAAAATTCAGACCCAATGACGTTGTTAATAGAATAGTTTGACTGTACTACTCCCTCTAGATAAAAAAGAGTGTACACTTAGCCATTTGTACACCCCTTAAGAAGATACTAACTTCTAGACAAAAATAGGTAATTTGACTAAATTGGCTCTACTTAAATATGCACTGAGATTTGATCACATAACACTTAATAGGGGCAAATCTAAAAAATGACGTTAAAGTTTTCTTGATTTAATAAGTGGACATTCCTTTTGACCCAAGAAAAAAGGCTAAGTGGACACTCCTTTTTATCCGGAGGCAGTATTATTTAGTGAATTTTCTTTAATTATGACTTTAAATTAATTTAAAATCGTTTTCAATTATAGTACTTTACATATTTTAAAATATTTTTTTAATACTAAGGACCCGTTTGGCCATAAAACTATTCACTTTCTCTCGGAATACATATACTTGTGGGTAGCGACCAATAACGTTAATGGGTATTATTATGGTGAAAACATTGTCACAGATGCTGCTGCTGCTCTGTTTCCTACAAATATGCAAAGTTCACAAGCTCCGTTGTAGGTGCTGATGATAGAGAAGAAATATGTATCATATGCCAATGTGAATAAGTGAATGCTGAGACAATTGAATGTGGACATGAATACCACGCGAGTTGCATAGAGCAATCCAATTTGTCCTTCTTCGGTTTTGCCATCACTGGAAGAGCACACAGAATCTTAACTTGTCTTTAATTAAGTTACTAGCTAGAGATTGTTTTTATCGCTCATTGAATGACAGCATTCTTTTATTCACTTGACATTTTTTGCTATGTATTTGTTGGGAAATTCATATTTCCTCTTCGCATATGCTACGGCTTCCACTTTATGTTTATACAATGATTTTTATGTATGAATGAGGTCATGTGAGCCATATTTTCAGTTTTTCATGTTATGCGTAGAATATTTCACTTGATTCGTTCGATGTACAGTTTAAGGCATTCCAAATTTGTATCATAAACCAATCTCCACATTATGATTCCGCATAATTAATAAATGAACCAAACAATCCCTTTAACTCTTAAGGGCCTGATGCAAACGCAATGAACAGAGACATACTACTACCATAGATGTGATAGCAAGAAGTTAATCCATTCACATACAATTGATGTTTAGGCCATGCAACAGCCTATAGTACCATATATATACATCGATAGGGTAAAGAAAATTACAATATCAGTATAATTTTACCTGCTATAACAGATAATTTACCATGCTTTCGCAAGTTACCAGTCCATGCTTGATATAAAAAGTTACTTGTACTTGACTTTTAAATAACTTGATAGTGTAATCAGTGATAACAGTCACTCGTAGTTAAAGAACAATTTGACAGTGAACTTCACCAGGTATTATTGGACAAAAATATGGAGCTAATTATGGTGCAATAAGGAAATACCTAAGCCTAACTCTGAATACAATGAAGAATAACTGTGCACACTGCTTTGCTAGACATATGTCCACTACTCTAAGATATACACACATGATCAACAATTCTACATATTAATTTGATCTCTTAACACTTTTGGGATGGAATTCTACAAAATTAAGGATACAACTAAGAGGAAACCAGCAATCAAGAGAAACATCTTGATGAAGAACTTTGTCCCATCTACATGGGTTGAATGATGAAAGCCATGAGCATAACCCCCATGAACTGAACTGGAAAAGAGGTATGGAACTCCTGTAGTCGCACCGTATACAGTAGCATCATGAAATCCTTGCACATGAAGGTTAAAAAATGCTGGAATAGCTCCGAATAGAGAAGATAATGTCAAGTTCCCGAACCTTGCACTGGCCATAGGCATGAATCCTCCCATTGGATCCAACTCATTGGGCTGGAAATAGTTCATATCTAGTGCTGGAGTTGTTTGCGGTCTTGGGCCAAATACTGGACGATTAGGAATATTCATCCGTGGACGTACGTGAGACCTCGGGTCAGAGCTTGCCTTGCCTCGACCATATATGGGAACTAACTTCTGGTCTTCTATGAGAGCCTTACAAACTGGGCATTCATGGGAATGTGAATGAACTTGCAACCATTCACAAAGACAAGGCCAACAATAAAGGTGGCCACAAAGAGTCACAATAGGATCTTGAGCTATTTCAAAGCAGATATTGCATTCAAAATCACCATGCTCACAATTCATATTATCCGAATGCATAGAATCCAATGATTCGCCAGTCTCGTGATCCATATGCAAAATCCTCGAATAAAAAAACCTGTCAGCAAAATCAGAACGCTCTGCATTATGAGGAACAGGATGCTAGGATTTAATCATCCAGTGACTCGAGATGCAATTAAAAAACGAGAAAAGAGTGGTTAAGAGGAGGGGTAAAAAGATAAAATACAAAGTTGTGAACAAAACATAGAGTGTTTTGCAACATGTCACATCAGGAAACAGAAACAGTATTCAGCCATCAAAAAGGAGACCAAAAATCTATACATTGACAATAGCATGTAATTTTCTTCTCCTAATTACTTCAAACTATAGGTAGAAAGTTAGCACGGATAAGTCCTAAACATCCAATAATGTACATAACCCATACCCTCCTCTTCTCCACCAGTTGTGTTTCACTCTGATTGTAATGCAAAACTAGAAAAGGAACTGGGAGGTATGAATCTTCATAAGATGTGATACGGTCAACAAATGATCACTCTGCACATACCAAAATGTTTTATTTTTTGCCTAGAGGGGAAAGATAATTGTGTATAGTTTGTGTTGGGTTCCCGAGTACCAGAGTTTTTTTGTTCTGCACAGAATTAAGTCTTGGCGATGATGTTATTTGATTTTTTATTTTTGGCATAAATTACTGTAGTGCTTTCTTTGGTATTTATAACTTTTTAAATAGAGAACATATGCGTGTTTGTTTCGGAAATTCAAAAAAGTGAATTGGTTATTTACATTCTTTTGGTTGTTCAAGAATAAAAAAAGTGAAACCCTCAAAATCTTATCAAGTCGTATGACACTCAGGTTGCAGGGATGAGTAGTGCAGAGATTAGCAATAATAGGAATTAGTAGTGCAGGGATTAGTAAAGAAATGAGGAATGAATTTGGATAGTTTTTGAATAAAAAGTGCAACATAGTCAGCTTGAAAATCTCAAAACATGCTTCAATCATTCTGAAAGGTAGACTCTCTTGCCCAGCTTCTCTGAAAATCTGTCCACTATTCTTGACGGTTCCAAGCAGAATCCACAGAATTAATTGGTGCAAACCAGGCATTTATGTTGCACAATGGAAAAAACATAAAATCAAGAACTCTTTTCAAAAGGAAAAAGCCAATCTAAGGATTTTGCTTTCCGCATCTAAGCGGAAGAGCTCTCCAGACTTCATGGTTTCACAGAAATGAATTTCCTCTTAAAGAATGATATGTTTTACTTATGTTCCAAATAAGCTTTTTATGTTGATGCTAAAGATTTTCTCCATGCTCTCGTACATCTCATGACATAATGTTGTACTATTTTCTCATCTTCTCCTATGTCCTTTCTTTTCGGTTTTTCCTCATCATGCGAGTACTATTCACAGTACTCACGTCCCTTTTTTCCAGGGGCGCTGCATCTCTTTATGATGCAGGTATGGATTCATAGGATGACGTGGACACTCGTTAGGTACCTCCCTCACATGTCCAGCTGCTATGGTGATCCCACTAGAGTCCAGTGGGTATTTTCCAGTCTTGTGTATGTATGAACTTAATAGTTCAATGTCATAGAAGCTCCGTGTACACTGTGGGTCATGTATTTAAGATTAGATCATTTCCATTGTAATTACGAAGATATGTATAATGTTTTGAAATGATTCTTGGGCGTTTGATCCAAATGTAATGATAAAATTTAATTAAAACCAATATCATGAAGCATGCATTTGTTCAAGTTTAAGAGTGAAATTTGGTTCACTCAGTCACAAGACTAAGGCACCAGGTGCCATGTCCCGCTCCCCAAGGTTGGGACGTGACACATGGACAAGGAGATCTCACTTCTCCAAGGTGCAACACCCTCGCACTAAGTGATTGACCTATACAAGATACCATGGGTAAACTGTTGATAATCATCTAGGCTAACTAACTACTCTGAACTCATACAGTCATTGTGGACATATGTGTCTGATTCTTTTTCTTTTTGATGGGTACATATGTGTCTGATTCTTAGTTATTGCTCATCAAATCCTGAAAAATCAATCGATCAGCCAACTACCCCTCAATTCCAAACTAGTTGGGTTCAACAAATATGAATCTACTACAGATGTTTTGAAGGTAGATGCTTTTCCTCATCTTTTATAGTTTAAGTGCTCACAGAGTATTTTCTTTGTGTAACAGGAAAGCTGTTCATGATTTGGACACCATGATGGAGTTTATATACTTTCTGCATAATTGGAGGAAATTACCATCTAACTTTTTTAACTTTGTAGCTCCCTGTTAGTGCTATAATTTTTTTAAAAATTACCCTACTTCTCAAAAAGGAAAAAAAGGGAAATTGAATCCACCATATATCCCTACCATTCGAGCCTCTTTCATTTCAATACGAGAACAATGAGGAAAAAATAGCACTAAAACTAATCATGTCCACGAACCAAGAGGCGGTCAAATCCCTCAATAAACACAACACATACTCACAAGGGAACAAATTTGGGAGACCTACATTAACAGCAATATGGATTATCTGAATCAATGAGAACAAATTCTAGCACAGTGCAGATTGAAGCCACCAAAATCAAGCTAATTTAGATACCAAAAGTCCAACCATATACTTGCTTCGTTCAATTTCTTTCCCCCAAACAACCTGCCCCAGACCATTTTTTCTTCTTCACAGTTTTATTAGGACAAGAGGACTCAACAGAAGCATAGAGTTATATAAAAATGGAAACTTTATCATAATATAGTTAGTTACCAATCAATTAATCACCTGAATACTGAAAGAGATAAAGAACCTAAACAGATCCAACCACAGATCACATAACAACAAGTGTAACAACTACCCTTCTATCTCAAACAAATTGGGGTTAGTTATATAAATCTCCCACATCAATTCAATACCCATTTCATTCCAACACAGATCACATAACAAGAACAAAATATGTAATTAAAAGAGAAAAAGATTGAGCACCCACCTGAATTTAAGGGATGGAGGATGAGAATCTTGAGGGAGCTGAAAGAGAAAAAGGTAAGATGAGAAAGAAAAGGCAAAAAAAATGGAGCAGCTAAGAAAAACAGAAAGAACTTTCTCTCCTTAACTGTAGTGTCGGTTGGTGAATTGGAGCCTCCCCTAATCCTTTCCGTTAATGTCAAAATCTGGCAACTTCTAATTTTTTCACCAACTCATTAGTACTACACAAAAATGAATGAGAACTAGTATTATAAAAGTTCAATTTTTTTTTGAAATCTTCTTAGAAAACTTTACCTCTAGCCGTAGATTATATAGTGTTTTATATAATTTTTAATTATGTGAAATTTATTTTAAATGTATTAAATATTTTTTCGTAAACAACTTCATTATATTACCTCATAATATGTTTCAAATGTTTGTAAGACACAATTACATCATTTATAATCCAACATGGAAAGCATAATCCCAAGAAATTTTATATAAAAGAGAAATAGAGAATTTAGCTAAATTATGTTAAAGAAATAATTCCTTTGATTATTTTCATTAATGAAAAAGTATATGTACAATTTACAATTTTCATAATAGGAAAATCATATTCATATTCTACTATCAAAACCTTATTCTACTTGTACAATAATTATACAATTATGGTAAGTGTACAATTCTAATTTAACTACAACAAAACATTACCTAAAATAGACCACCAAACCGTGATATACATAGTATATATACACCGTGTATATCACGGGTTTAACAACCCATCTTTGCCTATTCAGCCCGTGATATACATGGCATATATACCGTGTATATCATGGGTGTTTATCACACCCTCACAGTCATAGCAGGTGGTCTTCGTACGTTGAGACTGTCCCTAAAATCTTCAAACAAAACAGAGGGAAGATCCTTCGTTAAAATGTTTGCAATTTGATACCTGGAAAGGACATGTAAAACGCGTACTTGTCCACAAGCTACCTTTTCGCGAACAAAATGGATATCCATCTCAATATGTTTAGTGCTTTGATGTTGGACCAGATTTCCAAAAAGATATATTGCGCTAACATTATCACAATAAATCAAGGTAGCTTTTTGAATGGGAAAGTGAAGTTCTAAGAGAAGATTACGTAACCAACATGATTCAGAAACCACATTGGCCACTCCTCGATACTTGGCCTCGGCACTGGAGCGGGATAAGGTAGCTTGACGTTTTGCTGACCATGAGACCAAGTTATCACCGAGAAACATACAATAACCAGAGGTAGAGTGTCAGGTGTCCGGACAACCACCTCAATAAGCATTTGTATAAGAGACAAGTGTCGAGACTGACGACGGATATAGATGCAACCCATAATCAAGTGTGCCATGTAAGTACCGGATAATGCGTTTGAGCGCATTCATGTGCTCAATCCGAGGATTATGCATAAACAAACACACTTGCTGCATATCATACGTGATATCCAGTCTCGTGAAGGCGAGATACAGAAGTGCCCTTGCTAGACTGAGATAGTGGGTGTAATCCTTGTAAGGTGAGCCAGCCGCAACACCCAGCTTGGGATTAGTATCAACTGGAGTAGAAGTCGACTTGCACGAGGACATACCAGCACGCTCAATGATCTCAGCAACATATTTCCTTTGCGATAAGAACAACCCACATGTATGACGAATGCCATCTATCCTTAAGGAATAACTCAAGGGCCGCAAGTCCTTCATAGCCAACTCAAAACCGAGTAGTGTCATGATAGACTTGCAAAATCCGAAGAAGAAGCTGTCAAAATAATATCATCCACACACAAGAGAATATATGCCAAGAAAGTACCACAACGATATATGAACAATGAATTATCAGACCTGATGTGTGAAAACCCAATAGATGAAACATAGTCTGCAAACCTCTTATACGACTTCTTCAATAAACAGACATGATGAGGATACTTGGGGTCACGAAAACTCAAGGGCTGATGCATGTAAATGGTCTCCTTAAGATCACTATATAAGAAGGCATACGTCATATCTAACTGATGAATGGGCCAAACTTTCGAAAGAGCCAGACTGAGAACAGTGCGAATGGTAGCCGGTTTGACCACCGGACAAAACGTCTCACCACAATCCACACCAACCTGCTAAGTATTATCATCACCTACAATACGAGCCTTATGCCTCACAAAAGAACCATCAGAATTATCCTTATGAGTAAAAATCCACATAGACCGAATAATATTAACACCAGAAGGACGGGGTATCAACTCCCACGGTCTTATTTGCAATAAGAGCATCATATTCGTCGTTCATGGCCAATTTCCAATTCGGGTCATTTAACGCAGACACTGGGTTACGGGGTAGGGGGGATTTAAGAACATTAGAATTTAGATAAAAATGTCTCTTTGATTTAAAAATACCCCGTTGACTACGAGTGGCCGGTCTGTGACTCGGGGGAGAATTAGGTGGATTTTGGGAAAATACGGAAGGGTGACGGACTGGCCAGCAGGCAGTGGGCCTGCTGGCCTAATACAAGAAATAAGAACTGAGGCGGGAGTTGGCAGGGATTGGGCTGGGAAGCTGGACTGGGCAGACGACCCACTAAACAAACCTGAAGAGGTTGAGACAGACCTGAGAGTGGGCTGGGACGGTAGTGGGCCAACAGGCAGTGGACCTGCTGGCGGGACAGAGGCACGGGATTGGTCCAACACATGACATCGTCATCTAAAAATTTATGTGAACTAGGCCCGGGACTACTGACTTTAGCAAACGAAAATTGGGATTCATAAAAAATAACGTGACGACTAATTATGATTTTATTAGACGATAAATCAAAATATTTATAACTACAATGATTGGATGGATAACCCAAAAACACACAAGGAGTAGAATGGGACTGAAGTTTGTTAATTGTAGTTGACGAAAATAACAGATAACATAAGCACCCAAAGGCCCTAAGATGAGAATACGAAGGAGTCTTATTAAATAGATATTGAAGAGGAGATGAATATGTCAACCCTTTGGTAGGAAGTATGTTAAGAAGATACGTATCCATTTGTAGAGCATGATGCCAAAAGGAATGGGTACGGAAGCATGGACCAATAAGGTTCGGACAATATTACTAATGGTACAAATTTTTCGTTCGGCTTTTCCATTCTGAGAGGACGTATGAGGACAAGAGAAATGAAAAACGATACTATTATTTTCACAAAATTTCCGAAATAACCCATTATCATATTCTTTGTCATTATCACATTGAATATTTTTAATTTCCCGATCGAATTTGGTACGGATAAATGCTCAAAATTTTAAGACAGTGGAAAAAACTTGTGATTTTTTCGCTAAAGGAAAGGTCCATAAAAATTAGAATAATCATCCAAAAACAGAACATAATAACGATGGCCCTTAGAACTTAAAATGGGAGATGTCCATAAATCGCTATGAATTATATCAAATAACATTAAAGTACGAGAAGTAGAGGCTACAAATGGTAATCTAACATATTTTCCTAGATGACAGGATTGACAAATTGGAGTACTACGCGTACCCTTACAAGAAATAAAATCATTTTTATGTAAGGAAGACACAATAGACGACCCAGGGTGACCCAAGCATGCATGCCATAAGGAAGGAGCTAGAGCTGCAAAAGTAGATGGCAAGGCTTGACTCGAGAGACCGGAGGTGGGCGTGATAGGATAAAGATCTCTCCTACTATCACACCTCAATAGAGGAATCTCCGTCTTGAAATCCTTCACAGAAAATCCAAAAGGATCAAAATCAACAGAAACCCAATTATCAGTGGTGAATTTATGGACATACACTAAATTTTTAATTAAGTTAGGGGCATGCAGGGCATTTTTCAAGACAAGAGGTGGATAGGGGTGGGGGGAGACAAAGTTTTATGACCGTAACCACGAATTGGAATGGAATTGCCATTACCAACAATTATGCCACGATTGTTGCTCAAATTCGAATAAGACGAGAGAGTACCTTGACCGGACGTCATGTGAGTAGTGGCTCCGATGTCCATATAGCAATTTGCGATCGGGAGATTTAATCCAAGTGTGTGCATTGCGGTTTCAATGTCGGTAGGGGTGGGGCCCGCTACATGGTGGGCTTGCGGAGGCTGAGGCCCAAGCACACCCGCTTGCTGCCCCAACCCAGAACTGCCTCTTGGGTACCACTGCTGTCCCAAAAAACTAGGCCTGTTGTTGTTGGGAATTTGGGCCCAGTTTCCCAGGTACGAATTCGGCGACGAGTAATAGGGGCTGTTGGGCCAGGGCCACTGGCCCAGTTCCACGGCCATGGGCTCCAGGGCTGTGGCCAGTTGGCTTATAGCCCACTGCCCTGAGGCCCATTTCCACCCCGTTATTGACACCTCGATTTCCACCACATTTTTACCATTATTTTTTTCGATTCTGACCCTTTTTACCGCCACCGTTGTTGCGGTTTTGGCCGAAATTGTTGGAGACGGAGGGAGAATATTCGGACGCGATCATCATTACGACAGAAGGGCCTCTAGTGGCCGCCTTCTTAGCCAAGCCTGCTTCTTCGAGCGTGAGCATGGAACGGGCCTGATAGAATTGCGGAAGAGGATTGCTCTGACGAAGAAGCATTCCCACGCCACTATAGGCCTCAGAGAGGCTTGCTACCATCTGAAGGATAAGACGATCATTGGTAACGGGCGCACCAACGTTGCAGATTTGGTCCGCCAATTCTTTCAACCTCTTGCAGTAAGCTGAAACGTTCGGGAAGTCTTCCATATTGACTTGGGAGAATTCCTGCTCAAGTGTAATAGCACGAGAATTCTGATTATCATGGAATATATCACCTACTCTATTCCAAGTATCCATCGTCGTAGCGTCTGGTTCGATAATCGTTTGCAATAGGTCGGTAGAGATAGTTGAGTAAATCTACTAAAGAACAGTAGCATCAAGGGTTGTCCATAATTTGGGATCATCATCGGGTTTAGGCACCTCCGTATCAACAGGAGCCGAGGAAATTATGTGATGGAGGACTTGATGCGAGCGTGCATGAACTTTGGACAGTTCGGCCCACGTCGCGTATTAGACGTTTTCTATTTCAAGAATGATAGGGATATGGTTATTGATGTTAGAAATAGTAAGAGCAGGGTGAAACGTGTTCTTAGCCATAATAAGAACGCAAGACGTGACGTAGGGATTTGGAAGAAAATTTGGGAAGAGAGATGGGAACAATGTGTTGGAAATCGAGAGGAAGAACTCGAAAATCGAGGAACGAGAAGAGAGGTTTGGGAGAGAAAATATTTGACCTAGACTTCTGATACCATGAAAGAAATAATCTCTTGATTATTTTCATTAATGAAAGAGTATATATACAATTTACAATTTCCATAATAGAAAAATCCTATTCCTATTCTACTCCCAAAACCTTATTTTACTTGTACAATAATTATACAATTATGGTAAGTGTACAATTCTAATTTAACTACAACAAAACATTACCTAAAATAGAGCACCAACCATGATATACACGGTATGTATACACCGTGTATATCATGGAGGGTGTTTATCATTATGAACTAGCATATTCCATGTTCGAGGAATAAATACATTAAAATAATTTACGTCGTCATCTGAAAACTTGTACCAAAAATTAAATATAATAATCCTATTAGTAGCTTCTATTACGAGTAAAAAATTGATACCTCTATCTTAGACAAAAAGAAAAACACTCACTATTTAAAGAGGAGAAAGGTATGCTTCGTCTGTTGTCTTTTTTTTCTTCTTTTTCCTCCTTTAGAAGAAAATCAGCTGCGATTCGCTTTTTTTTAAAACTTCTTGTCATATTTCTTAGAGTAATTTGTGACAAAATGAAAAAGGAATAGAAACACATACATCTGCACAAAAACATATACAAATGAAACCTTTTGCTAGTATTCTAGTAGTAATTACTTCAACCTAGAGAATGAAGGGTGAAAAAGTCCTAGCTGCATTTGGAGTGATTGACTATGTACAAAACCACTGGAGAGCCCAAAAATGCATAATGTGAGACTCGCTATGCAGAAATCTTATGAGTATCGAGTAGTAAAGAGTGAATAGATCTGTTCTCTAAGGAAAATCATTGCAATGATTTAGTGTGCTGAGTTAAGCATCACTCTTCATCTTCAGAATCAGAAGTATCAACCTGCTGTCTTGGTCCTTCAATTGCACCACTTACATGCCTCCGCTCAGGGTGAATAAAATCTGAAGCAAACTGGTTTGCTGATAAGAAGAAAAAGAAAACATGGAAAAGGAAGGGGAGTTAGCACATAAATATGTAAATGAACACCACCAACTTATTTTTATCAAGATACTTAACCAAAAGGACATTATTTGATTAAAGTATGTAACTATTAAGCAAGAGGAGATACATGAAAGGAACGATTGATATCTAAAACCCGAAATAGCAGCAAATCCCAAGCGTGTTTGTTTGGTTACCTGATACGAAGGTCTTCATCAGAAGTGCCCTCACGAACTGGATTTCAGCTTGATGCGAGCTAACAAACTTGGACTGCAAGGCCAGGAATAACGCAGGTCAAATGACATTGCAAAATCAGCTGTGCTTGCAAGTTGCACCTTAACAGCTTAAGCAAATTAAAGAGCCATTCAGGTTATCACCACCGATTATAAGATCCAAAACCAAACTATTATATCGAACTGCTCCAGACCAGGGTGTAGATGACAAAGATCTATCTTAAGTTAAAAAAAAAAGGCAGCCCGGTGTACTAAGCTCCCGCTATGCGCGGGGTCCGGAGAAGGGCCGGACCACAAGAGTCTATTGTACGCAGTCACTGCCAATGAAGCGCCGCGGCGCTAATTCAGCCAGAAACTCACGATGCTCACTGCCAATCAGGCGGCCCTTCTCGGCTCCGCGGCTCTTTTCTGACCCGATGTACGGAGCCCCAATTGTTTGAGTCATAAATAATGGGATAAACTTAATTTCACATTAGTAAATTTCCAATAATCCCTTCTTGAAAGAGATTTTGGCGCACACACAAGGTGCCTATTTTCAGCAATCTTATAGTGAAAAGATATTGCATCAGGAGAGGTAGCTTCCGCTTTGAACCTTCCCTAGTTGAATACCATCGGACTTAGTTACTGCGCGGTGAAAGTGATGTCTTGAACCGTCAGTGTTTAATGTAAGCCAAGACAACAATACCAACACAATACCTCCCATTTATTCATTTCTTCTTATTGTTTTGTCCGTTGTGGCCGTGGACACACTTGGATTCTTAAGTACGTTCACTTGAGGCGGCCTGTCCTCGCACTTAAATAGGCGATCTCCTACAAGGAATCCTTCTATACCCCACTTCATAAGTGTTAGGAATAATTAAAAGTTATCCCAACCTTAACCTCAAACGTTTGAGGATCGTTAAAGGTTTGGAAGCTTAACCTTTACCCACCATGCAGGTAGTACTTTAATGTCTATCGCGGGAACAACTTTGGATTCATGTTTCCCTACAGAAATCATCATCCGAAGTGCTCTTGCTTTCACCGAAGCGCTCAACTGAACCTTTTGCAACTTAGTTTTCCCATTGAACCAAATTCTTGGGATCTCCAGTCAGTATGGTTGGGTTACCACCGCAAAGGTTCGTATTGTTTGGGTTTTAAGCTCATTCCCCTAGACAGGCAGAACACTTGATCTCCGGGTAGTCCCTTAGTTAAAAGGGTCCGCTATATCCTTTGATTAGTAATCAAGGAAGTGACACCCGTGATGATCAACTGCCATACGGTCTTATGTCTCCGACAGATCCTGACAGATATGTCCAGACACTGTCATCCGTGTCCTTCCTGAAGCCAACCGGCTAGCCATAATGTATAACTGCTGAAGACACGGGTTTCTCCCAATAAGGGACGTCCTCTAAGGAGTCGTGAAGTTACTCAACTTCTTTCATGCTTTGTTGAAAGCGGTAAACTCTGATTACATAATGAATCGGCCGATGCAAGTTTGCTTAGAGGATTTTCCAAGACCCACCATACACATTTACTTGTGGCATTGGTCTTCTTCAAGTCTGATGTCCAGTTTGCATCACTGTGTTCTCCCAGAACCGCTGGACATCCAGAATACCGTAATCCGTAGATAAGCGAACATTTCAGGCAGAGGCTGTTTCCACGACTTGAACCCGTGACCTCCTGGTTATCTATATGAAGTAAAATAACTAGAAAATGAAATCCAACCCTTGTGTCAGAAAGCATCCGATGCCATCACACCTCATCAACCAAACATGAATCAAGAGCGTAATTCCTTTCTCTAACGTATTACTCGGAGACAAACTCCCAGCCCCCACAAGAAGGGACAAAAATCAATAAGAGCCAAAAACAGTAAGAAAGGAAAAAACTAAAAAAAACTATTAAAAAAAAGAAATGAATTAGGAAGATCAAGTCTATGATCACCATTTCACTATAAAACAATCCAACTACTTGGTCCAGTCTGGCCTGATGCTTCAAGAGGAAAGGACGAAGGTGAGTCATATACATTTGCCTTGCCCCCTGTCAATAGCAAATTAAAATGCATGTCAGTAAGATAATCTCAATGTTCACCCTTCAAATTGTTCGGCGAGATCTGGAAGTCGTGGATTCTTTATACTATTTATTTAGTCCAGTATACATTTATATGACAAAAGCATAGAGCAATACATTTAGGCGGCAATTGATGAAATGCATCCAAAATTTGTGTAATATCAACATTGGCAGGCAAAATCAGAAAGGTAAAACAAGAAAAGAGGTACTAAGTTCTGACACACAATAAGAATTATTGGTTAATAAAAATACTATATTTCACCAGTAATTCTATTAGTCAAATTTAATCGGTCTGAGTTGGTTCATAGTCCAAAAGACACTAAACCTTTTGCATACAAATCCAACAAGCCTTAACCTTATATTCCTAAAAGTCGGAATTGTTGGAATAACAATGGAAAAATAAAGTATTACTCTAATATTATGAGCAGACACGCGAATTAGCTTGAGTCATGCTATGCTGTCCTAAGAAACTATTTCAACAATATGAAAGTTTTCCTGGGATTAAACAAGTCTTTCCTCTAAGAGAGGGAGCAGCAACAACAAAATTAACAAATAATAAATCAACAAGTTTGGAAAGGAGAATAATAGAATAAGAAATTAGTTATCTATAGAATAAGAAATTGTGGTCCGGCCCTTCCCCGGATCCCGCCTTTTTGTACAGTAGAAAAAGAACAGTGAAAGAAAAAATGGACGAGAGGAGAGAATGTTATAGCGTGGAGGCTTAGATGATTGCTTATGATAGAAAATAATGGCCAATGATTAGCTATTTATAGGCCTAGAGATGGCCTCTAGTCATGACAAATGTCATGATCTCCTTTTCCACTTGTATAGAACCTCTTACGTATGAGCCATTTGGCTAGTCTTTTTTGCCACATTTCAATAGCCTTTCATGCCTGATGCCACTTGGCTAATCCCTTTTTCATTTTCCATATCTTTTTGAAATAACACTATTACTTTGCCAAAAAATCCCCACATATATCAAAAGATTTTTAAGAATAAAAGGGCAAGACTTGCCGGATTTGTATGGTCCACAAATGCAATAGGTTGATGTCTTCTGGAAAAGAATAATGGTGATCCAGTTGCTTAGTCTAAATATGCTCAGATTATTGGAAGTCTGATGCATGCTTTAGAAGGCCTGATAGCCTATGTTGTGAGTAGACTGAGGAGATGTAATCACAATCAAGAAAAGAAGAATTGAAGACCTTATATCTCTCCTTGGCTGTCTACAAATAGACTTCTAAACCATCAAAGCAGGAACAGACTCAACTGGAGCAGTAGCAGGGGAGGGACATATACAGTGAGTGCTAACTACAAGATTATGAACTCCAACAAAGACCTGATTGATCAGTGCCTTGGATATATGGAAGACTAAACTGCCTCCAAAAGTTAGTATTTCAACTGGTTAGTTCTAATGGTGCATGTTTAACTCAAGACAATCTCATCAGAAGGAGGTTTCAGTTAGCTAATAGATGTCATATGTGCCTTTGTAGTGCTGAAACAATCAACCAAGGCGGACCCAGGATTTGAGCGCAACGGGGGCACCACTATCTTTAGTACACCACTTACCAGCAACAAAGTTCGGCGTGCAACTCTTAAAAAATGTAATGATTATGATAGCAAAGTACAAACTTCAATATTATTGAATATCATTAATTTAGTACTAATATAACAAAAGTATATCATCCACTCATACTTGAACTCAACGCGTTTTCATATTTTGAAAACTGTCAATAATAGCATCATTGAAAACAATCATACGACGTTAGAAAGAAACTTAATCAATCAGTGATTTGTAAGAAACTGAGAATGGAAGAAGGGTTTGAGAATGGGGAGAGAACCTTTTTTTCTTCTGTACGTAGGGGAAAGAAAGAATTGGGAAGTGGGAAAAGTATCTTTTGGAATTTGGGGCTTTTGGGGAGAGGGATTTAATGAAAAAGTAAAGTGTGAGTGGGGACTAAAGAACAAAAAAGTAAGAAAATAAAATTATGTGGGTAAGAATTTGTAAAGACGCAGGTCACACAACTCCAAAAAAAAGAACAAAATGTTGTAGCAGCCAGCCTGAGCACGAAGGCCTACGGGGCACGCAGACCAACTGAATCAATCCAACAGATAGTTTGAGGGGTTCTTTTAAAATATATGATATATTTCAAGGTATATACACATATATATACAGAATATTTGTGAAGTTAACGGGTGCACGTGCACCCCCACCTTACCACGTGGGTCCGCCCCTGCAACCATTTGTTCCTCCACTGCCCTGTTGTAGCAGACTCATGGTCCATGTTCTTATCACTTTTTGGACTGCGTTGGACTATGCCAAAGCAGTGTTAGGGAAGCCTTTCTCAGCTGGAGTTTTTGGAAAGTTGAGAAGTCCATCAAGAGGATCTGGTCTATGGTGGTGCCTAAGGATTGAAAGGAACCAAAGATGCTTTGATGGCATCTCAACTGCCAGTCATTTGCTCAATTCCAGATGTTTGTTTTCCCTTTTGTTGGTCTAACCTTACCCCTGTGTATAATGCTGACCTTTTTAAGGATTTCATCAGCTCCTCAGCCTTATGATAGACCTCTTTTTTTTTTTGCCTTTTTGCTTGGAGCTGATAATCCTTTATTGAGTAATCATTGCATCTGCTTGATGCTTTTGTTTTTAATACAATCATCTTCCTTCATCAAAAAAAGATCACACTCAAGACATTGGTCTGCATTAGTTAGACTAATGAACTACTTGAGAGATACCATGAATAATGATATCTTATATAGTGGATTTCCTTTTACTTTAGGAGGTTATAGTGATGCAAACCGGATCTCTAATTTACTAGTGGTTATGTGTTCACCCTTGGTGGTGGTGCTGGTTCTGAGGCTAAGTGGCTAAGAAACTTAGCTAATATTCCTTTAATTAAAGGACTTGTTGGCTTGTTGCCTCCCGTGTCTATACATTGTGATTGTCAAGCGGCAATTGCTATTGCCTAGAATACATCTTATAACTATAAAAGTAAACACATGAAATTGAGGCATGATGTCGTTGAGCAGCTGCTAAGAAAATGAAAAATTTCCATTGACTACGTGAAGTCAAAAGTAAATTTCGCCAACCCTCCGACAAAATCTGTTAAGAAAATTCTTCAACTCAAAAGAAATGGGGTTGAGGCCAACAAGATGTCAATAAAGATGGTAACCCAGCCTATTTGACTGGAGATTCCATGAAAAAGGTTCATACGGATATTACCAGGTCAATATTGATACTAAAGCACTAAAAATAATTGCTTGACTGCTACTAATTAAGAGGTTGAGTTAAAACTCTTATGAATTCATATTCCATAAGGACGGTGTATTTAAAAGCAGTATACACTTGATGAATTCACCGGTGTGTGAGTGGGCTGCTCCTATGACATTTTGGCCAAATCTTTAGAGCTCTCACGAATAATCAGGCACACACACGAGTCATATTTGATTGGTCTTTAAAATAAGAATTATTGGTTCATAAAAATATTATATTTAACTAGTAACCCAACAAGTCTTACCCTTCTATTTCTTAAAAATCTTTTGAAATATGTGGGATTGTTGGCAAAGTAGTAAAGATATGAACAAATGGCAAAAGAAATTAGACAAGCGGTATCATGCATGGAAGACTATGGACATATGACAGAAGACTAGACAAATGGCTCATATATGGAAGGTTTCATACAAGGGTGCAAAGGAGATTATGACATTTTGTCATGGCAAGAGGCCATGTATTGGTGGCGGAGGAACATATTAGACGAAGATGACAGACTTACTTTCACAAACTTTTGAACAAAGAGGGGGACATGAGTATTATCCTGGGCGATCCGGAACACTCCGAGAGTCGTCGAGATTTCGGGTATTATAGGCGTATTAAGGTTGAGGAGGTTGTGGAGGCTATGCGCAAGATGAATAGGGGTAAAACTACCGGGCCAGACGAGATACCGGTAGAATTTTGGAAGAATGTGGGCAGAGCGGGCTTGGAGTGGTTAACTGGGTTTTTAATGTCATTTTTAGGACGGCAAAGATGCCGGAAGAGTGGAGGTGGAGTACAATGGTTCCATTATACAAGAACAAGGGTGATATTCAAAACTGCAACAACTATAGGGGTATCAAGTTGTTGAGCCACACCATAAAAGTTTGGGAGAGGGTGGTGGAATTGAGGGTGAGGAAAATGGTGTCTATTTTCGAGAACCAGTTTGGATTCATGCCGGGATGATCGACTACGGAGGCTACAAGGGAAGGAAGAGGGATTTGGATGTGGTGTTCATCGACATGGAGAAAGCATACAACAAAGTCCCAAGAGAGGTCTTATGGAGATGTTTGGAGGCCAGAGGAGTGTCAGTAGCATACATTAGGACGATCAAGGATATGTATGATCGAGCAAAGACCCGAGTAAGGACAGTGGGAGGAGACTCGGAACACTTTCCAGTTATGACGGGGTTGCACCAGGAATCAACTCTTAGCCCGTTTTTATTTGTCTTGGCGTTGGATGTCTTGAGTAGTCACATTCAAGGGGAGGTGTCATAGTGCATGTTATTTGCGAATGATATTGTATTGATCTATGAGAAGCGGCGCGAGGTGAACGCCAAGTAGGAGGTTTGGAGACAATCCCTGAAGTCGAAAGGTTTCAGGTTGAGTAGGACCAAAACAGAGTACGTGAAGTGCAAGTATAGTAGGGGTGACACTGAGAAGGAAATGGGTGATGTAAATCAAACCCCGCACATAATTCCTCAATTCAAGATAAGAAGTAGAGCTCCAAGAATGCCAATGGTGAACCATAAACACACGTCCAAAAGCTTGGAAATGTATGGAGTGTGGAATGGCGTAGGAGACAACACTTGATTGTCTTAGAGAGAGTTGTATTTTTCGGCCTTAAGTGTTGGTCTTGGCCGAAGCCTTGCTTTCAATTATTGTCTTTAAATTCTTAGATGAACTAGTAGTTAGGACATATTAAGAACCCTTAGCTTCACCTAGGACACATTTAAGACACTATGTAAGGGGGAAAGATGACTAGGCCGAAGGAAGCTTCATTCAAGAGTGACATGTCCGAGAATGCACACGGCAACAAGAGTTAAATGCACCATCTAGGAGGTGTGCACCTCAAGAGGATAAACAGTGTACGGACTTCCTAAATTTGACGACATCAAGATGAAGTCGAGGAAGCCAAGGAGTTGCTCGAACTACTCCAACCGGTAGGTCAAGAATACATATCAAGGGAGATGTCTCTCACCACTCTCCAAGAAGATCATTTAAATAGTTAACCAGATCACATATGGAAGCTATCAAGGGAAGTTCTAGAACACATTGGAGTTTGGAATTCACTCCCCTCGGCCGAGGACCTTTCCCCTCCCCCGTTCCCACCTTAGTCGAATTAGTTTGTAGTTTGTGTCTTTATATTTTCCTTCTAGAATGGTCCATTCTCTACTATAAAATGGACCCTTAGGCCATTGTAAAAAGGCAGTTGTTGTTGAATATAAAGCTTGAGTGTTTACTCATCTTTGCTAAGTCTTTCAATCCGGGATTGTAAGTTCTTAGTTGATCCTCCGGGAGGGTCACCTATCTTTTCTAAGGTTTCGATCACCCTTGCTAGGTTAGTGTTGAGCATTGCGGGCAGCAAACCTCAACCTAGTCCTTGTGAAATTGATCACAACATCCTTGGAACCCACATGAGCAATTAACTCCTCGTGTTACTATCCAAGAACACTATATCGACTGAATTGTGACTTGGCTTGTGTCTCGGATTGTTGGTATACAGTACGTGTTCCAATTACTTGTTTCACTTCATCACTGCACTCCACAACACCTCATTAACATCACCACAAAAGGCCCCTGCCCGAAAATACCCACAACCACAATTAACCTAAATCAACTACACCAACGTCTCCATCTAACGTCTCTACCGGACCCTCACTGCCTCAGATTGTTTACGCAACCTTAGCTCCACCAAAACACCACCACCTCTCATTCCTGCAAGACCCCCGGAACAACCTCACAAAACGCCAACTCGCATTTTTAAGCCAAGCCAACTGAAACTGCCCTCAACCACCACACTGCCTACCTTACCCGAGAAACCGAGAGCCTCCCGGTTTTCGGCTTTGTGCCACTAACCTACCGCCACCAAACTACCGAACCCCGATCACCGCCCTGATCCTCAACCCACCCGTAACCACCACACAAAGCGCCTTGACGCGATTCCAACCAAACTTAACCGAAACATCCACCATACACCACACTGCTCGGCCTTGCCGATAAACCGAGAACCCCATTTTCCACGTCTACTATCGGGTCAACCCGAATACAATCAGGACCCGAACCCTTTACCTACTCAAAGCCCTCCGTACTTGCATCAGTGGGGCTCGACTCACAAGTAGTCCCGAAGAGAGAGTTTCAAGTATCTCGGGGCTATAATCCAAGGTAATGGAGAGATTGACGAGGATGTCACACATTGTATTAAAGCAGGATGGTTGAGATGAAGGCTCGCATCTGGTATCTTGTGTGATAAGAAGGTGACACCAAGACTTAAAGGTAAGTTCTATTAGAGTAGTAGTGAGACCAACGATGTTGTATGGAGCGGAGTGTTGGCCAGCCAAGAACTCTCATGTTCAGAAGATGAAAATTGCAGAAATGAGGATGTTGAGATGGATATGTGGGCTGACTAGGAGAGATATGGTTAGAAATGAAGAGATTCGGAACAAGGTAGAGGTGGCCTCCGTGGCAAACAAGATGCGAGAGACGAGACTGAGATAGTTCAGACATGTCCAGAGGGGAGGCACAGATGCGCCGGTGATGAGGTGTGAGAGGTTGGCGATGGAGGGCGGGAAGAGAGGTAGAGGAAGGTCGAAGAAGTATTGGGAAGAGGTGATCAGGTAGGATATGACTACTCTTCAGCTTACCGAGGACATGACCCTAGATAGAAAGGTGTTGAGGTCGAGGATTAGGATAGAAGGCTAGTAGTAGGATCTGGCCCAGTATTATTTCCGTCATTTTCTTATATTTTATTTTAGCATTTGCATATCTCTTATTCTTCTATTGATACTTGTTGCCCTTTCTGCTTTAGTTTCTAACTATTTTGATGTTGCTTCTGTGTTACCCGAGTCGAGGGTCTATCGGAAACAACCACTCTACCTGCCTAGGTAGAGGTAAGGTCTGCGTACACTCTCCCCTCCAAGACCCCACTTTGTAGGATTACACTAGGTATGTTGTTGTTGTTGTCATGACTAGAGGCCATATCTAGGCCTATAAATAGCTAATCATAGGCCACCATTTTCTATCATAAGGCTCTTAACTACTACAATTTTCTCCTCTAATCCAATTTTTCTTTCACTATTCTTCTTTTTCTACAAATTCTTAATTGTTTCTTCTATTATTCTCCTATCAAAACTTGTCAGTTTTTTATTAATTAATTATTTTTACTATTCCTA
This sequence comes from Anisodus tanguticus, assembly GCA_034509755.1. Taxonomy (NCBI): domain Eukaryota; kingdom Viridiplantae; phylum Streptophyta; class Magnoliopsida; order Solanales; family Solanaceae; genus Anisodus; species Anisodus tanguticus. The sequence continues at coordinate 41,132,333 of CM067540.1, read as the reverse complement.
CTCCCTCTTTATAAGAGAGGCTTGTTTAGTCCTGGGGAAACTTTCACACTGCTAAAATAGTTTCTTACGACAACGCATGTGACTCAAGTCAATCTGCTCACAATATAATATGTAGTAAATAGTAATACTTATTCTCCCATTGTTATTCCAACAATCTAAGAACTATGGCAAACAAAACTGCTTCCAAAACTACTACCGATGCTACCAATGTACCATTGTTAGTCGTCCTACCATATCCCCTGATGTGTCAAACATTGACATTCTTGCCAATGAAAATTATAAACAGTGGCATGAGAAATTTGACCAAGGAACGATGCTATAATAATGTACAATCCCTTGCATGGGAAAATTTAAGAAAACATAATTATAAACAGAGGAGGATGAACATAAAACAAGACGGGCAATGTAAAGAGAAGAGACTCTGCTTTAGCTTACATCAGTAGTAGGGAGTTGAAGCCAAACAAGAAATGTGAACTTCATGTGGTAATACAGTGGAAACCTGATAAAATTGGAAGGGGAAAAAACATCAGCAGGACTAAACTAGCAGTAACATTAAAAATGGCTTAGAAGTAAAATGAGTGAAGCAGGAGCTATACCAGCGGAGAAACTTATCAGTGAATAACTCAACAATACTGAAAGACCCATAAGCTGCAAGAAACAGAAACTTCTTTCAGTTCTAACAAGAACGTCCAAGAAAATGCAACCAAATTATTTAGTGACCCAAGGGTACATGAAGAGCAACTACCAAAGAGTTAGGACTGAACATTATAATACGGACTTACAATCTGAGAAGGAACGCTATCCTGATTTACATAAAAATGAATTCCAATAAATGACCACAGAAAGCATATATACCTACCAACAACAACATGCCTAGTGTAATCCCACAAAGCATATATACCTACCATGTATTAAAATTCTATAGTCTCTCAACTTAATCCAAAATTCAAAAAATCTCTAGTTCGTCAGCATCATAGCAATCATTATCGTTTTTAGGTTGTTAGTAAGTAAAATTCAATAGTTGCTTTAAATAGTAATAGTCATTATTCATGACTTGCAATACAAAATTCTAATGTTCTGCAGGAAACAATATTAAGATGCCTAAATATGTCTTCTCCATAGTCCCTCCAGAAAGCATATAAACAGTACAATGTTGAAGTGATGCTATAGTTTTTCAGCATGTACCTAAATTCAACAACTTCTGTACTAGAAGTAATATATTAATGAACGAGGGGCCACATGTAATGGTTTTGCCTAGAAACTTGAATTACTAAAGGAAAAAGAAACTAAACACTGCTGCTTATAACAAAAGTAAATAGCGTATTAAGAGGTTTATAATCAATAAAGAAAAGCAGTAGGATAGAAAAATAACCAATAGTACAAACCTGCCCAATATAGTAGCCACTTTTTCTGCTCATTTTCATCTCTTCCCTCAATTGCCTTAAATGTGGAATAAACAGGTAAAACAACTCCCACAGAGCAGCTGTAGATGTCGCATAATAACAACGAATCATCAATTACCGAAGCAGTCATCTCTTATCTTCCCCAAATAAGTATCATACTATTAACAGCAAACCAAGTTTCATAAAATCGTAAATAATACTAGTTCCATTGAATAAAATTAATATAGCAGCTCACCATGCTGTCCGCACAACAATATTAGAACCCAGTGGAGAAAAAAGTAGTCTCAATCCAACCTGCATTGAATGGAATTCACATTCATATAGTTGATACATTCTAAGATAACGGGAGAAAAGATGCACCAAAAAAAGAGCAGCAATAGGTAATGGGTAATAGGTAATAGGTGATAAGACATGGCATTTTGAATAGTAAGGGACAATGAAGGCACAAATATGCTTGTCAAAGCCAAATTACCACAAGAATAGTATATATTCCACTCTTATAATCCATCCTTTACTTAGAGAACTAATTCACAATCATTCAATCAACCAAGTGCAAAGAGATGCCAAAGATCAAAATGCTACAAAATTATGCACCTAGAGATTAGACGGAAAGTAGATGTTACAATGATTTTAAAAAACACACTTCGATACAAAGTCCTTGATCAACTATGTTCCCTTAACCATATCATTACAGAAAGAAAGAAAAGAAGAAAAAAACCCTAAATGAACAAAGAACAGAATAAAACCTCCTCTAGCTCAAGCTGACCTATCCATCATTGATGAAGGAATTGTCTATGCATACATAAGTTTTGTAAAATACGCCGCCAAAGTAACAATAGTCTAACTATGAAGAATCCTGTAAGTACTAAATTGCACTTGTGAATAGAGCAGAAAATATAATACATAAGGTAGGCGTGGCAAAATTAGCCCAAACCCAAATGACCCGCCCAACTCGCCCAAGGTTTGATGGGTTTGGGCAACAATGATTTTGATGATGGGTTGGTTTGGGCTAGCCCAAGTTGACCCATCATAAATCAATAGCCCAAATGAACCCATGATGATGCCCAAACTTGACCCACGAAAATGTTCAATCTTAACCATTAGAGCTCCACTCTTGATTAAGATTTTTGTTTATAAATAATTAGTTAAAAATTTCCTTTATTATTTCGAAACAATAAAAATACACCAACGCACCCCAACCACCCACCACACTATCCATCCACCCTACCCCCACCCCAGCACTGAAGCACCCTCACATCCCTGCCCCTACCTTGCCTACTCCACCCCACCCCATCTACCCCCACCTCCCGCCCTACCCCCAACCTACCACCCCACCCCACCCCACTTGCCCTACCCATCCTCAAATTTCTATTTCATATTTTTTTTCTTTTATTAAAAAAAAAATGAAATTTTTTCTTACTCCCCCTACCTTCTCCACCCCCTACCCCATGCCCTACCCCTCCTCAAATTTCTATTTCATTTTTTTTTTACTTTTATAAGAAAATTATTAAAATATGAAAAGTTTTTCTTTCCCCTTACCCCTGCCCTACTCCCCCCCCCCCCCTTAACTTTATATAGTTATTTTACTTATATAAAAAATGGAAAAAATTTCATACCCACCACCCAATCCCTCCCCCACGCCCCCCTGCCCTCACACACCACCCCTGAAGTTTTTACTTTATATATTTATTTTACTTATATAAAATTCTTACAAAAAATGACCCGCCCAAACAGCCCATCTGCCCTACATATAGGCAATCTCTTTGTGAAGGGGAAAGTCCCGAAGGCGAAACCCCCCACCTGTACTAGAGGCCCCTTGGCCAGGTGGGATGTAAATCGAGAATATGCGCGAGTGGCAGCCCTGCAAGGGAGAGGACCAACGGGACACGAACCAAAGCACAGCCCCCTTGCAATATTTTAGCAAAGACTGTCACCACACGGATTCGAACCCGCGACGTCGGAGTGGTTGTACCCCAATCACCTTGCCACTTACCAACTCGCCTGTGCCCCTGGGGGCTACATATAGGCAATCTCTGACCCCAACTAATTCGGGATTGAGGCAATAGGTGATTGATTGACTGACTCAAGGAATTGTATGTGCCATAATTATATAGCAGTAGATATAACGGAAAGCTGATCATCTTTCCTACACTTATTAGTTCACCAATCAATCATTTCTTCATCCAAGATTTGAAACCTGTCCATTGCTAAGGATGCTTTTGGTCATGTGAATAATTATCAAGTCTTAACAGAACTATTACTGGAGCATCCACTCTTGAATTCTAGCAAATTAAAAGAGTTCTCCAGAATACCAATCAATACGTTAATCCAAACCTAAGTCGATTTTGGCTGTATGATTTTTTATTGCTTGCATGTGGTTATACCCCCAAAACAAATTCATTCATCATACACACAATTAGACTATTCCCCCCCCCCCCCAAACTTTTCCATAGTAAATAGAAAAAAAATCAACGGAAATTGAAGATCAGAAATGAATAAGAATATCCATGTCAATACAGAAGTCAGAAACACAAAGAAGCGAATGTAAAGTGTAAGAAGAAGAACCTCCGGATCCATTTAGTTAACAGAACTAAATCTTTCTAGCCAAAGTTGAAAAGAATTCAATCAATTCTCTGTCAAGAATTGGGGAAAGAAACTTGTTGCGGAATAAAAAACAAGTTTAACGGAAGATTTTGCAGTTAACCTCACCGGAGGATATAAGGTTTCAACTGATTTCATTTACATTACATCCTATTAATTAAAAATAAATTTCGTATTAAAATTTAAAGGTTGAAAATTATTTTCTCACTCCAACTTTGATTTACAAATCAAACATTTAGCTCAACTTGAAACATTGAATTTTAGTTTTGATTGTTATCACGGTAATATGTTCTACTAAATGATAATTTAAAATTCCTTTTAAATATATAATAGTGAATCATTAAATAAGTTGTACTAATAAAATACCCTCTATATTTAATAATTATTTTTGTACTATCACATCGAATATATATATTTAAAAAAATTATATTATTTCTTTCTTAATTGCGTAAATAATTTTTAAACTTTTGGTTATTATTAATAAAATTACTGATATGAATAAATTATTCTAATTAGATAATTCTTATTATTCCAACATTATATATGCTTGAAAACTATTTTTATTTACATCATAAATAAAATTTATTAATTGTAAAGCTAAGTTCATAATACAGATTAAAAGAGAAAACATCATAATAATTTTTAAAAAAAAATGAAAGTTGATAATTTAGAGAGTAGGATATATATTTAAACTATTCAATTGAGATAGGAAGGATTGTTTATCCTTCAACGTTGGAGGAGGTATTTGATTTTTAAGGCAAAGTTGGAAGGAGAGAATGATTTTCATCCAAATTAAAAGGACTTGTAGTGACTAAGTTAGAAAAATGTTTTCAAAACATAATTGTTCATTTTTATGGAGATCGAAAGCATTTAAATATATCCAATATGACCTACTATTAGTTTTTGAAAACCATTTCTCTAATAATTCAAATAAGATTGTCTCGCTTACATCTCAAAAGATCATTTTCTAAATTTTTAAAACATTTTCTTGAAAGATGTAACTAATACATAACAATACGATTTGACATCTTCACAAAGGCAAAAATATAATCTCTTGAATCGAATAAGAAAACAAAAATGTTCTTAAATTGGATAGAATGTAGCTGTAATTCTACAAGTTCCTAATTTAACCTAGCTAAAACTTTGCGCACGTGTTTACGTCAAAGCAATGAATACAAGATATGTTTCTTTATACACATACTTACAACTAAGGTTAAATAAGTGATGTATGCATTCTCCACCTAATTTTAAAACATGCTTTAAAAAAATACATAATTTAAAGTTAAATTATTTTAAATAAAAAAATGTATCATCTCTTAAAAAAGGTTTTAAGTTACACTAATAGTTGAAACTTTGGTTACTCTATATTAAGGGTGTGTTGGTATGACGGAAAGAGTTTTAAATATATCATTTTATCATATGTAGGTTGCTTCATTTAACTTTCGCCGTTTCCCAAGAGTTAACACGTGCATTAGTAGCAATCGGTAATTGTAGAACAGAAGCTCCAAAGATATCACCTCATATAATCACGCACTCCGCATATGATAAAATAAATTCTCATCTGGATGATCAACAATTAATATACACCCACAGCCTCCTGCATCTGCTGTGTTTGATCACTTTGCTTCCGACTGTATTGCAATTAACTGATAAATTAATACCTATAGAAGTGCTTGAGTGAATCTGCAGGAGACAAAATAGTAAATACAAGAATGCTTTCAGTATCCTTCTTCAACACTATGCTTCCGGAGATTTTGAACGTTCAATTGGATTGAAGAGTGAGAAACTATTGACACAGTTTTGCAAGAGCCAGCTTTCCAAGTGGTTAATGAGTAACAGCACATTTTTCATCATCGGAGAGCTAGCTATCATGTGTTACAAACAATTCAGCTGCAACTAGTATTCTGTTTCTAGCACCCCATCAATGAGACCAAACTCCATGGCCTGCCATAGAAAGAAAATGTTTGATTAATCAGAGATGGATTCTTGCCTTGTTCCATGCCCAGCTAAAAATGGGAATGAAGGAAAATGAAATCAGATAAAATGGAACCATATGTACACCACGAGAAATAACTACTTTTGAAATTGGTAACAAGTTTTTGGGGCATTTAGAAACACTATAGCAAGGAGTAGCGTCTAAAACGTCAGCACACAAGTTGTAGCATGAGCAACATTACCTCAGAGACAGACAAAAAACGATCCCTTTCTGTGTACTGTTGCACCTTCTCAATTGGTTGGCCAGTGAAGGCAGTATACATCTTGTCAATTTTCTGTATAATCAAGTAGATATATCAACTCAATCATAAAGTCCCGGAAAATATACTACTCTTTCCGTCCCAATTTATGTCATGGTGTTTGACTGGGCACAAAGATTTAGAAAGAAAGACTTTTAGAACTTGCGAACCAAAATAATCTATAGATATTTGTGTGGATATGAATAAACTCATTACCGATAAATGAGAAGTTTAAAAACTAAATTGTTTCTACGTATAAAATGGTGTTGTTCTTTCTGAGATAGGCTAATAATGAAATACTAAAACATAATTTTGGACGGAGGTATTAACTACACTTCAGGAGTTTTAGCTTAATTTTATAGGTGAACTACAATATCTTATTCTCCATAATCCCAACTTACCGTCTTCTTATGTCCCTGGTCACAAGTCTGGTGTATCATATCACTAGTAGAATTGGTCGCGCTTCGCGCCGTCATAAAAAGAATTAGTGAATTTAAAGGTATTTTAATTTAGTTGAGCAAGAGTTAAAATAAAAATCATGGATATGCATATAAAAGTTAATGACACATATAAATAAAAAAATTCAGATGTAGAGCTTAGATGAACTGCATTTTTTGTTACCAGATTTCTTGTACATGTATATATATGAGAGGTTATTTACATAATTACGTAATCTAATTATATATTATATAAACACTTGTTATATTCAACAATATGAGATTTCACTGGGTATGTTGTTGTTGTATAAACACTTGTTAAGTCTAATGCTCTATTCAACAATATGAGATGTCCTGCATAACTTCTTGAATGATTTTTCATATATACTCTTTTTCTCGAATTTTACTCTTAACAACCCTCATATTTTTAAGCAAGACGTCATCTAATTAGACCACAAATTACAAATGTCTGGAATAATATATATATGTTTTCAATATTTTTATTCATTAGATAATTAAACTTTTGATTTTTGTAATTAATTTTTTTAATAAAAATTTCTTCTAATCTATCATCTATTATTTCTTTTCTGTGAATTCAATTTTTTTTGGTATTTTATATGTTACTGCAAAAGAACTGGTACTTGATCGGGTTAGTTGAGCAAGTGTTAAAAAATCTCATGGATATGCATATAAAAGTTAATGCTATATATTGACAAAAACACATATATAAATAAAAAAATCAGATGTAGAGCTTAGATGAACTACATTTTTTGTTGCCAGATTTTCTTGTACATGTATATATATATGAGAGGTTATTTACATAATTACGTAATCTAATTATATATTATAGAAACACTTGTTATGCCTAATGCTCTATTCAACAATATGGGATGTCCCTACATAACTTCTTGAATGACTTTCCATATATCGACTCTTTTTCTCGAAGTTTACTCTTAACAACCCTCATATTTGAAGCAAGATGTTATCTAATTAGACCACAAATTACAAATGTCTGGAATAATATATATATGTTTTCAATATTTTTATTCATTAGATAATTAAACTTTTGATTTTTGTAATTAATTTTTTTAATAAAAATTTCTTCTATTCTATCATCTATTATTTCTTTTCTGTGAATTCAATTTTTTTGGTATTTTATATGTTACTGCAAAAGAACCGAGCATTAATAATTCAACTTTTGATTTTTGTAATTAATTTTTTTAATAAAAATTTCTTCTAATCTATCATCTATTATTTCTTTTCTGTGAATTCAATTTTTTTGGTATTTTATATGTTACTGCAAAAGAACCGAGCATTAATAATTCATGCTTCAGGCAGTGAAAACAATTGCATTTGAAAATTATTGTTCGTAGACCAAAGAATCAGCCAATAAAATGAGCCAAACCTCTGTATTATTGTTGATACACTTAGTAATGGACATTCAATGTATTCTAATGTATTAAAGTAAGGTCTTTTTGAAGAAAAAAAGAGGATAAGAAAACTGAATGTATTGAGTGTATGGCAGTTAATCTTTAAACATTACATATTTTTGGAGAAAAAATAGGAAGATTCACCAAAAAATGCCAAAAAGTCTAAGCAAATAAAATAACAACCATGGATGGAAAAATCTCTTACAAATATTAAATCATCTACTTAGTTGATGTAAAATAAAAAATGCAAAAAACAAATTAACTTAGATAAGTAAAATAGAGGTGTTGATATTAATCCGCACATTTAGTCTAAAATACTTATGTCTCATTTTATATGAAGGCATTATTGTTTTCTTGGAGTATGTTTTCCTCAATTTCTTTTTCAATATTTTGAATCATTAGTTTTCACCCTCACTCTGAACCCTAAACATAAATTGAAACAGAGAGAATAATTATTTCTTATCAAGGAAATAAAATTTTACAATTTAAATGCAAAAAATGTAGGACTAACCTGCTAAAAGGCATAAAAATTGTAGATATATTAAAAAATAAGAAAGGTATATTGAGAAAGAAAAGAAAAAGGAGAATAAAAACATAACACACATTTGTTTAACCTCAAACCTCTCTCAGAGAGAAACAACTTGATACAGAAACCAAAAAATCAGATCCCACAAAAATTATCACTCCAAAAGCACAAATTAGAGAAACTAAAGAAAACTACGTACCGATTAACAAAATAAAAAGGGAAAATAAAGGCACACTATATAAATAGTCCTACTCTCATTAATAACTAAAGCAATGATTTCAAAGCCTGTCAGAATATTTTCTTGTAGGTTATGAAAAAGACAACTTATAACATGATATTAACTTCATAGCATGGAGCAATTTCTAGTAGTAATAGAATGTTTTATTAGTTTTTGTGTTTTTGGATGATCAATTATAATTTTAAAATTCCCCGAACTAATTTGATGTGATAGTATGAGGATTAGAATATTCTAAGTATATTTTGCTGTTCAGTTTGAAGAGACATACTCTTAGAAACGTTAAATATTTCTATCTAGTATAATACTTAACAATTAAGAAAAAAAAGATTAAATACCCCAATTATCTTCAAATATTTCACAAATTATAATCTTTCAGATTTTTTTTTTAAAAAAGACTTCAAATCTAAAATGCAAACTCACATGTCGGATGAAGTGGGGAAGAGATCGTAATAAAGACCACATGGGAGTTTTTGAAAGTCATGGTGTCTTTTTCGTCATTCTATTTTATCCTTTCTCGAATTTTGTCAAATATTTCCTTATCCTTCTCGAATTTTGTCAATTATTTTTCTTCCTACATAGGAATAGAATTGTTATGGAAGTGTTTGATGGTGGTGCTTTATCAAAGCTGGTCAACCGGAAGTAAACGATATCATCAGAAAAGGTATGTGCTTCTCCCAAAATATATAAATTGATATCCAAATAAAAAAAATCATATTAGAAGAAGAAGAGATTTGAAGAACCAACCTGTCAGACTTTTAGTCTCTTAGCAACGGTTGTAGCTTCGACGGTAACTGATTGTTCACTTTAATAATGATTTTTTAAAAAAAATAAAATTAATTGAAAAAAAGTGAATGAAAAATGCAAAATTTGAGAAAAAAGATAAATAGAAATGATGGCCATAGACGCTTATGACCTCCCCCTCTATGCCTTGCGGTAATGATTCCTCTGGCATTACGACCTTTACCACAACGACGCTGTCCATAGATCAAATTATTTCGTGGATTGGATTTCACTTGACTATCTACGGTTCCATTGCGCGTGCTCGTAAAGGTGTCACATCATATTGTCTACGTCTACCTTTATATTATATATTGATTCAAGTTCACAAGTCACATGCTCTCTGTGAAGGGCCATCGATGTTAGCTTAAAGCCTTAAAATAATACCCTGAAGGTTGGCACCCATGTATAAAGATGAATTGAAAATTTGGGTGATTCATTCGAGCACACATGCATCACTGTCAACAATCTTTTTTCTACTAAGTTAAATAAAGAGCATAGACATAAACCAGTAAAACTGAAACTGAAGTTTACAAAGACACTTCTTTATGGTCACCATGATCCTATGCTGTGTCATTGTGTTTTTCAAAATTACACACTTGGAAAAAGGAAGTCCATCACTATGCTTAATCTGGATGATCGTATAACAATGATTTTGTAGTAGAGTACCACAAATACCAAGTGGACCTCCATCAACTTAGCTTTATGACCTTATTAGACAAGTTCTGTATCTATTACATATGGCTCGTCAAAAAGTTCCAACAATTCCTATCTTATAATCATGTTCATTTAGTGCATACATTTCATTTGTATCTTACAATTTCCATATGTATACTATGAGTCGTCAAAAATTTCTGAGTCATGTTAAATTAGGAAGAGTCGTATTGGTGACATTGCTGATATAAATCTAAGCATTGCCGATATTAATCTAAAGGATGCATGATACATTTATTAGAAAGGCTTTCAGTTTATTTTCCACTTTTCGTTATTTGTATACTTTGGTTGTACCATTGCAACTTGATCTTGTCTACATTATCATATTAAGGGTGTGTTTGGTATGAAGGAAAATGTTTTCCTGAAAAACAAATGAGTTTCTTACTTATTTTCTAGTGTTTGGTATGTAAGCAAAAAAAATTATCCTAAGAGCATTTATACGTAATCTACCAAAATACTATGGGGGGTGTGATGGGTGGGGAGTGGGTGTTCGGGGGTGGTGGGGGTGAGATGGTGAAGGGGTTGGGGGCTTTGGATGGGTGGAGATGAGACAATAAACTTGAAATATCACTTATGGACTTTTTTTCCCAACTTCGATTAGGGAAGTCATTTTCCTCATTTTTACGAAACTTGTTTTACTAAGAAAATATTTTCCAAGACATTTTGATCAACCAAACATGGAAAAATTGAAAAACATTTTCTACCAAACACACTCTAAAATTAGGTTGGTATCAAATCTTTTAAAAGCCTATGTAAATAACAGTTGAATCTGCAACCATGATATGTCCTGTGTATTCTTTGATTGTTATCAGAATCTTTTTCATCGAATGTTGCTATACATACTCTACAAACTAAATGTGGTACATGATACACAACCTAATCTGAAAACTATGACATCAAGCTTAAAATATTTCAGGAATTGGAAACTTTGCTTGCAAATTTAAGTCGCGCCCATAAAACAAAAACTCTCTAGTACTCTTTATATTTTTATTTCCCCCTTATAGAGGATGGGGTGCCAGGAAAAAAATCAAGATAAGGAGAGCATTAAATTTAAATTTGGAACTGAGCAAAGAAAATCTTCTTCGAATCCAATCTTAGATTATCAGAAACAGAAGGTTGAATAAGAAAAACTACTAACCTGGCGAGATTGAACCGCTTCGTTCACTTGGCGTCGGACATCCTCCACATGACCCTAAAGCAGTAAGTGCAAGTAGGCCTTTAGTAGAAATAAAACCAGTTTAAGTAGCTAAAAGAGAGAGCATCTTCATACAGTTTTGAACTAGCAGAAATATTCTCAAAGATATTTGAGTATATTGTGAGATAGAGAATAAAAATTTATCGGAACAATGAAAATTCCCTTTCATTATGCCCGGCAGAAAAAAAGCAAAAGCAAAATTATATTGTAGATTGGCACATACCAAGTGTTTAGTAGTATTGCACCATTACAAAGTTAAGCACAAATGTACAATCAATTTTACAAAGTTTTTGTCAGACCAAATTAGCTGCTTACATTTTTTTAACTGTTAGAGAAATTTATATTAGAAAAAGCAGATAACAAAGAGTGATCATTCAATAAAATGGAAGTAAAAGAATAAGAAACATTTTATTAAGAACTTGGAAAAGAAAAGAGAAGAATCAACAAAATTAGAAGAAAATAAAGAGACAAAATATAAGTTGAAGGAAGACTATAATTGTCTTTTGGGCACTCCAATTGCCCATTTTTAGGGTGGAGGGAGTTTCTTAATATTTTCAAATCAAAGGAAAGCTAGTTGTAACTCATCCAAAGTAACACATCTTAACTGAAACTCTCAGCAAAAGAGATGTGAACTTACTCCACAACCACTTTGAGGTTGATGAATCATTATACGTGCATTTGGCATTGCATACCTCATGCCCTTTTCTCCACCGGCAAGAAGAAGTGCTCCTTGGCTTGCAGCAACTCCAAAACATACTGTACCAACCTTAGGCTTTATCTGAAAAAGAAGTCATTGCTTGAAAGCATAATTATCGTAAGAACATAATGCCAAGAGGTAGAGCATATCTGCAATTGAAAGTTGTTCAAAGTTGATTAAATGGAATATGATTATAGACACTATAAAGTGGCATACTTACCCATGACATGCAGTCATATATTGCCAAGACAGAGTACGTGCTTCCACCAGGACAGTTAAGATAGATCTGATATTGCAAAACATAATTGCAAACAAGACCTTTACATACAACTTGATGGAAAAAAATCTAGCAATACAGTTATGGAAAAGCAAAGCAGTACCAAAATATCTGTGTTTTCATCTATAGTTGCAAGGGTCACAAGTTGTGATATTACTCTCTGAGCAACTGCGGAGTTGATTGGTTGTCCAATGAAGATAATTCGATTCCTGAATAACACAGTAGAAAGATCCAACGGACCCCCTGGTGTCATCACAGCGGGCATCATGGGTGGATTGCCCCCCTTTTTTGCTTCAATAACACCATAGCTGTTTCCATGAATTTCAAAACAGCAGCTGTTATATTTTCTAGGTGACATGTTTCAATCAATGATTTGGTCGTGTGTGAACATTGACCAAGTGAATTTTCAAAGACCACCCAATAGACAAGAGACATTCACAATGCAATATTTCTGCTTGCTAGTTCAGTGCAGGCTGGCTGGCCATCTTTTCTCCATGCACATTTTGGTCTATGCTCGTGTCGTATTTATTTGTTGTATAATATGGAATTATATATTTTGGATAAATTGTTTCAACACTTCCCTACTAGAGATTGTTGTCTTTTGACCTATTTAGTCCAGTTGTTTGAGACCTAGTAAGCACCGTAAAATACTAAAGCGGGTATGATAATTTTTCTCTTCGACATATTCTCAGTTTCTAATGACGTACCACATACCAATACCATCAAAAGTGAAAGTGAAGATAGGCTACTCATAATTAATTTCAAAAACTATATTTCTAGTGAGTATTGAAGGAAGAACATAGAGCATTATCAGTTTAGGAAAACAACAGTAAGCACATCTCAAGAGCAAGGGAAAATTATCTTTTTAAATTCTAGATCGAAAAACATCTGTTGGAAGATCTGACTACCAAGTGCGGAGAACGTCTCTTTATTCTTATTCTCTTTCAAAACTACATTACTGCTGCATCTGGTAGTATATTTTACCAAAATATGACCTTTTAAAGGACTATGATAAGAGCAAAATAATAGCAAGTACACACAAGTTTGAGCACTAAAGGTATCTGAGGATTGAAGATAAACCTTGAATTGGTAAGAGCGCCGGATTTGTGCTCATTGAGCTTTAATGGCATCCTTAGATTCTTGCTTGAAAATCCTGGAAATTGGCAAAATACAACCAAATTAAGTAGCTAACTAAGTGGACTAATTAACTTAGCTCAATTCTGTTGCTAATCCAAAACCTAACTTACCAGTAGCTGATGAATCAGAACATGGACTTTGGAGAACAGAAACTATATCTTTCCTAAAGCTTCTGCTGAAAAGAATTAGTATTAGTTCCTTCTCAAGATCAGAACCCAAAAAAAAAAGCACATGAAAGTAGGAGCAAAAAGATAATGTAAATTTCTCCCTGAAAATTTTACTCATCATGATTTTATAAAAACAGTTTTTCTAGACACTACAATAACATACCCAGTGTAATCACACAAGTGGGGTCAGGGGAGGGTAGGCTATATGCAGATCTGACCCTTACCTTGGGAGTAGAGAGGTTGTTTCTAATATACCCTCGGCTCAGAATAAAGCAATAACAAAGCAGGTCAAATAGGAAAAAAAGGAACAGTAACTATAACAAGACAACAAAACAGTATGCTACGCGAAGAACGAGAAACAATAACTAATAACAGAAATCGAAGGACAAGAAACCGCATCAGAAATACTACGACTACTAGTAAGGAAGGATAAGCGAGGCAACACTCTATTACCAACAACCGTAATTTGTGTCCTACACAACATCCTATCTAGCTACTGTATAATTTTTTAAACTTTAATTTATTGTATATTTTTATGTAGTTAATAAATTATGACTCCCAAAACAAAAAGTTGAAGAAATATTCACACCAAAAATCCAAATACTGACTTTCCTACTCCAAACTCCAGTCCTTCTTTTTGCAGATAAGGAGTTAGTATTAATTTCTTCAATACATTAAAGCAAAAACACGTGTATAAATAATGAAAAGTAAATATCACTAAGAGAGGTCCAATAGAAAAGCAAGTGTCTAAATTACCTAGATGAAAACAGAGACGTTTGATGCCGGAAAGAGACAGGTATAATTGACGTTCCGATAATGGCAGACCTTACCATTTTGATTGCTCCGGCGAGGGTTCAGTGAAGGTAGAGTGTTCGCCGGCGAAGATAGTTCTCCCAATAGCGTCCTGGATAAGAACTCGGGGATAGCCCGAACAACTGTTGGATCTTTATTGGTTTTCTACCAAGTCATTTTGAATTGGGTCCAAAGCCCACTTAAGTGCTAATGGACCTCTATCCCAAATTCCCAAGGGTCATTGGCACTTTTGCTCCTATTTTGTGCTACTAGTGTTAGTTTTTGCCCCTCATAAAAAACAACTTTTTTTATAGGGCATAAGCTTATATTTTTATATTATAATATCTTACAAGTTATGCTATGCATTTTTAAAAAACTTATGACCCGCAAGACATAAGTTTGATTTCTAAGAGAAAAAATTAAAGATCGACTTATTTGAAAGGCAAAATTGAAAGACCAGCCCGTTTGAAGGGAAAACGTGTAAAAATTTCAATTCCCGATCTTGTCTTAATGAACCTTCCTTTCTCTCTTCCTGATTAGCGGATTCAGAGTGATCATATAAAGCCCCATAGGGCTTCGTCATACCCTGCTTACTCTTCTTTCACTTTCACTGCCATGTCAGCACCTATCAGAATCGGAACAGACCAATTACCAGATCCATCTATCATTTCCGGCGTCCATTCAAATTAGTAGCTTGTTAAGAAAAGTAAGGAGTAGGCTTTCAACTCGGCCTTCTACGTTGAGTGTTGCAAATTCTCTTTCTTATCCCTTTTGAGGGTTTCTGAGGGTAACTCAAGCTCATAAGCCACTCGACTTATCTTGCGGATGATCTTATATGGTCCGGCATATGTGGGGCTTAGTTTTCCTTTCCTGTCGAATCTCATAACTCCTTTCATAGGAGAAACCTTTAAGAATACCCAATCGCCAACTGCAAACTCCAATTCGCGGCGTCGAATATCCGAAAGTACATCAATAGCGAATTCAATTTCCCGCTCTGGAGGAATGCCCGGAAGCTCATCCGAAAATATAGCAAGAAATTCGTTAACTACTGGAACAAACTGAAGGGCTGGGGGTTCTATATCTGTGTCTCTGACTTGAACCAAATGATATATATAGCCTTTGGGAATCATATTTCTTGCCTTCAGGTAGGAAATAAACCTGCCCTTAGGCGTAGCTGCATTGCCTTTCCATTCAAGAGTCAACTCACCTGGAAAACTGAACTTGACAATCTTTGTCCGACAATCGACGTTTTCATGGAAAGAAGCCAACTAATCAATGCCCATAATAACATCAAAATATACCATAGGTAACTCAGCTAAATCAACTAAGGTGGGGCGATTGCAAACCATTATGGTACAATTCCTGTAAATTCATTTCGCTACAATCGTCTCACTAACCGAAGTAGCCACTTCATATGGCTTAGATAACAACTCTGGTTCAAATCCAACTTTCCTCGCAACAAAGGGCATAACGTAGGATAAATTAGAGTATGGATCTAACAATGCATAAACATCATAGGTGAAGACATATAGTATACATGTGACAACATATGAAGATGACTCCAAATCTTGGCAATCGGATAAAGCATAGATGCGGTTCTAAGCACCGCCCGAACTAGAGGTTCCTCCTCAGCCTTTACCTGCTGAGGTCTGGGGTACACCATTCTATGAATGTACACTTGATAATGATGCTGCTGTCGATCCCATAGGCTGGGCTGAATTATCTCTTCCCCCATCGATCCTATCGGCTGGGCTGAATTATCTCTTCTCCCATTTTACAGTGGCACATGTAATGATCAGATTCACCGCATGTGTAACACATATCAACACCCTGATGACACTACCCCAGATTCCTCCTACCATACTGGCCACAAGGTGGCAATAATGGAATCATCTGGCTTGAACTCATTTGCTCTTGAAAACCTGAAGCTCTCGAACTCTGCCTCATCCTAAACTAAGTACGCCTGTTATATCTAGGCCCTTGGAACTAAGATGGAGCACTATTAGCAAACCTACGCGGACGTCTAGGAAATTTTTGCCTGGAGCTACCCTATGCTTCTCCGAACTATCCAACTGATCTAGCACTCTTGGTCGATTCTCTTTCTGCACTCCTATCCTCTTGGAGTTGCCAATTGCGGTCCTCAACACTTTGAGCAATATCCATATCCCTATTCAATGAGGCTGTAGTACATTCTCCAATCAGATGCGGGTCCTAGCCTGCTACAAATCGATGAACTCGAGCTCTCATTGTGTCCATAATATTTGGAGCATACCTGGCCAGAGAGTAGAAATGCAGACTATATTCTCTAAAACTCTTGAACTTCTATTTAAGGTTTATAAATTGCTTTACTTTGGCCTCTCGTACCTCTAATGAAAAATAATGATCCAGAAAGGCATCGAAAAACTCCTCCCACACAGTTGGAGGTACATTTGGTCCTCGAAACCACAACCAAGACTCATACCATAACACAACTATATCATGTAATCTAAAGGAGGCCAAACTCTACTGCCTCTGTCTCCGAAGCATGCATTACTCACAATACTCGTAACATCTGATCGATAAAGTCTTGGGGATCAACATTTGGATCAGTCCCAGTGAATACTGGCAGACTTAGACCAATAAATTTTTGAGTCCTAAAAATTTCAATACCATCAAAGGACCTAGATCCTGTAGAAGTCCTTATCTGATGTTGCTGATTAGCTACTTTATGAGTCGATAACTGTACGACATTTGCCACTTCTTGTTCAGAAGATTCGGGTGGAGGAACTAAAGAAATTGTTTCCTGAGGAGTTGGAGGTACTACATCTTCCCCAATTTCCTAATGAGGGGGTGGAACTGGTGATACATGGGAGTGCGACTCTCCATGGGCTTCAACACTATCAACTTGGCTTGGTGGGGCATTACTGGTACCTTTACCCCTGTTAACACCGACTCGAGTACTAGCAGTAGCTCTTGTAGTAATTGGCATGATTATTGAAAAGGGAATTAGAGCACGAATTAGACTCATAGCTATGTAACTCAGCTCTACAACACGATCTAAGAAGTGGAAGAACAACAACCATCCTTAAATTCCCAGCAATCTTCTATTTATAATTGTGGTGCACAACACACCCATAAATAAGACTCTACTAGACACAACTCACATGTTCCCTAGGACTGACTTGCTCTGATACCAATTTTGACACACCCCAAACTGTATGTGTGTGGTCGGCACCCGATGCCCTGCTAGATCGAGCGTACCACTCTGATGACCTATCTTCTATACAAGTAGAACTTCTAACCGACAATACCGTACTAGTATATACCATAACCACAACAACACTTCTAGAGAAAAGGGATTAACCCAACATATATATACAATGGGACCGACAAGGTCACAACATAGTCCTACCAAAGACAACATAGATGACAAGGCTATACATAAATATTGTACATATCAAAATAAGTTTGTGAACTTCTACGAGTGACTGGATTGACATATGGCTGGGACAGGGAACCAACCTACCCATACTGTACATCACTTCTGCAAAATACTCCATATACCTAATCAGAAGGCTCCGGGAAGAGAAGCTCACTTACTGATGGCAGAACTCGACATCTCTTACTGGGTGGCCTAGTAGAGTCTCTATCAGAACCTGCGACATGAACATACAATGACCTTGGCAAAAGGGACGTTAGTACAGAATAATGTACTGAGTATGTAAAGCATGAATAACAATGTAAACCTGTAAGCTATAAGGAAAAACATATAAGCAATATGAAAAAAATAGTTGTAAGGGAATGCATAAGAAACCTGGGTGCCATAGAGGCGAATGGAACGCAACATACAATATCAATGCCATGTTATGGATATGATGTGCTTTGAGGTGGTACCTATGTGTTTCATAACTGTCCATAGGACCCACTAACTTTAGGTTGGACTATGTGTTTTACCAGACCGTCCATAGTCAACCATAGCTGTGCACCTATGCGTATCATAGTCCGTCCATAGGGCGTGCAACTCATATATGTGCAATGAACAAATATGCAATGCAATGACTGTTATGCAAGTGCTGAGAACCATGTTTTTAAGCCATACATGTAATAATGCTTTGGGAATCGGGGGTGTGATCAACAAACTGTGATAACACTGACTCCTTGGTTTCTTTTGAATCTCATAAACTTGTTTAGCTTTATTCTTGGAATGACTCTTTGGTCAACTCGACGACTATACTTTGGAACGCTTCCTTTCGAAGACTTATGATATGTTCAGTAACCAACAACGAAGGTCATAGGGATATGAATAAGCGATAAATACTTTTCAACATAGGACTTTGATAGACTATAGAGTAGAGTCGATACGTTTCTTTTTGAAAACAATAATTCTTTGGATTTCATGCTTTTGAAAGAAAGGCATAGACATACATACCTCATTCACGAAGCTATGCGTCGCGCTATAAACTCTTGTACTCTTCATCATTGATTATCTATAACACGTAAAGGATCGATATCAGTCCCCCAATCCATATTCAAATAAGAAACTTCACTTATGTATCTTAGCGATCAAAACTTCACTTGAAAAGGTTCTTAGTCTTGTTTAACGAAAGGGTATTTATGTAATTTAGCCCCACGATTTCTCCGAAACACACCCTCTTAGGTTTACAATACCAATAATCAATATATCAACCAATATCAACTTATAATTCCAACAAAACATCCCCCAACTCAACATATCTTAATTTCATAAGTTTACGGGTTTCAGTTACGAAAATCATTTCACAACTTATCCCAAATCATTAATTAATCCCATATATAGATAGGGGAGGATGAAATTTACCTCAACGCAACTAAATCATCTCAAAATTATAGCTTGCCCCAATTCCTAGGGTTTCCAACGTTGGCTCGATACGACGAAGACAATTCTTATGATTTCCACAGGATTAATAGCATTAATCCAACGTAATTGGCTTAGGAATTGACCTTGGATGTTGTAGAATCTCTAGAGAGGATTTGAGAGGATGTTGTAGAATCTCTACAAGGGGTTTGCACCTACATTTGGTCGTGCTGATTGTTTTTATAAGCTTTCTTGATACTTAAATCTTTGAACATTGATATTGATATTTAGAAATACTTCAAGGTTTGATATTCAATACTTTTGATATATTTGTTTACTTGATTTATATTTATGCCTCATTTGAGCTACCTATGACTGATAAGGAAATTGGAGAATCTAATGGCTTCAAGGTCAAAAGTTTATACGCCACTAAGATTTATGCTTAGTGATAGTTGTTTTCTATCGTAGGTAATGTGCGAGAAGAAATTTGAAGACAGCCATATAGAGTACACTTTTTGGGAGCTTTTGTGGAGATCACATTTGCATATGCATCTATGTTTTGTATAGTTTTGGGACTTGTACATGATGTGTATGTCACACTTATGTATGTAATTTTGGAGGCTTGTTGGATCTCAAAACCATAAGCTTGTACTTGAATTTGGTGACTTGTTTTGCTGTTTTAAGGTGTGTTAATAACTAAAGTCTTATAATAGGCTAAATTTATATTTTGTCTTGTAAATTTGTACAAAGGAGGAGACTAGTTTTCCCTTTTATACACGTAAGTTTGAAATTCACGTACAATATGAACCTACAATGAGATTGAACAAAAAATATAATTTCGGTAAGAAGTCGCTTCAACGTGTTGATTATTCAAGAAGGGTGGTATCACATTAAATTGATACTTTTATATTGTATTTCAAAGGAATTTTATGAAGTGTATTTATGAAAAAAATGTTTCACTTCTAAACCTATCTTGCATAGGCCTATTTACACTACTAAATTATTATGAATATCTTCTTAAATTAATCCCTTATGAATGAGTAAGTATTAAATTAGCTTTTGTCTCATAAGTGACATTCTCCCAAGGGGTTGCCACACATTTTGGTATCAGAGCCTTAGGTTTATGATTCTAGGACTTTTGTTAGTGTACTCGTTTCTTTTTAACATGCTTCATTGCATGTATTGTGCATATGCATCATGTACATATCCCTAATGCAATGTGATCTTCCCTTATGTAGGAATTAGGTTATGGCCTCTTTTTCTAATAGACCTATGGAAGCCGCTCGTGAGCGTTCAGATAACTCTAATATCCAACCTCACTTACAAGAAGGGGTTGCAGAATATTTTTTTGATCTTAATTTTCTTCGCACTAGTGGATCTGAGTGATAGTACTCCTGTTACAAACCCTCATTTTCAACAGATGGTTGATTTCTTTCATCACTTGGCCGGAATAATGTCGAATCCTAATGAAATGAACTTTGAAAAAAATGAGAAAAATAGGTGAAGTTGAGTTTGAAGGCACTGTTGATCCTAATGATGCTGAACAATCGCTTGAGCGCATAGAGAGAGTATTTGACAAATTAGACTGTTCAAAAGCTGCCAAGTTTAAGTATGCTATCTCACTATTACAAAAGATTGCTTATGACTATTGGGTAAGTGTACCAAATGCCAAAGAAAAACCTCTGGTGCTTACTTGGGATGATTTTGTTAAAGAATTACGCATGAAGTATGTCCCACCTACTTATCGCGATGCAAAGAAAAATGATTTTTTGGATTTAAAGTAAGGGGTATGTCTATTGCTGAATATCAACAAAAGTTTCTCAGGCGTTCTCGTTATGATGGAGGTATTATCGATGATGAAAAAGATTAAGTGCAGGCGATTCGAAGACGATTTGAATGATTTTATCCGAAAGTCTGTGGCGGTCCTGCAATATGAATTTTTTTCTAAACTAGTTATAGCTGCTCTTACTTGGGAATGAATTGATAAGGAACAAGCTAATAGAAATGAAAACAAGTTTCAGAAAGGCTAATTCAGATTATGGCAGTCCATCCATAAGGGAGAAGTTTGATAATTCCAAGGTTGGTAGTGTTCCCATGTCAGCTCAACTTAAGAAAAATAGATCAAATATTTCTACTGGTAGCACTCAAGATTATGGCCAAGGCAAGACTCGTATACCCACTTGTGCACAATGTAGAAAGAATCACTATGGTACTTGTAGTAGAGCTTCTGGTGCTTGTTTTAATTGTCCGAGCTTTGATCACAAAGTGAAGGATTGTACTAATCCTAACCCTATTTCTTCACTGCGTACTGAAGGCTCAGTATAGAAACCTAACATTACTTCTTTTCACTCAAGGGAGTATAGGTGCAAGATCTCAAAACACACAAGCAGCAGGTGCAGGTGGAGCTAATCAAGCTAGTGGGTCAAAGGCTACTACATAAGCTTATGCTATGAGACATAAGGATGACCATGATGGGTCAGACGTGGTTGTTGGTAAATTTTACTTATTTGTCTTATATGTTGTTACACTAGTTGATCTTGGTTCTACACATTCTAATATTTGCTCATCACTTGTTTTTCCTGAAAATGTGAAATCTGTGAGACTTGACTGTGGTGTGCTTGTCAAAAGTCCTTTGGGTCATCAAGTTGTTTGTAATTAGACTTATCGAGTTTGTCCATTCATGATTCAAAATCTAGTCCTCCCTACTGATTTGATTGAAATGCCTTTCCAAGACTATGAAGTCATTGTCGGTATGGATTGGCTTCATAGATACCATGCAGTAGTTGATTGTAGGTCGAAGCGTGTGACTTTTAAATATCATACATATTCACACATCATTATTTAAGGTGAAAGTTCATTGACATCTAATTTTATTTCTGCTGTTGTGGCAAGAAAGATGATTAGCCAAGGTTGTGAGGCTTATCTTGCTCACAAAGTTGATACACACATAGAAAGTCCAACCCTTAAGAATATACCCATCGTATGGGAATTTCCCGACGTTTCCCTCAAAATCTTATGGGTTGCCCTCATAAAGAAAAGTTGAGTTTCCTATAAAGCTAATTCCTGGAACTACTCCTATTTCTATTACTCCTTACCGAATGGCTCCAGTAGAATTGAAGGAGTTGAAGATTCAATTGCAAGAACTTCTTGAGAAAGGTTTTATTCGCCCAAGTGTTTCTCCTTGGGGAGCTCCTGTTTTATTTGTGAAAAAGAAGGACGACACTCTTCGGCTTTGTATTGATTACTGGCAACTAATAATGTAACAATTAAGAATAGATATCAATTTCCTAGAATTGATGATTTATTTGATCAGCTAAAGGGTTCTATGTTGTTCTTAAAAATTGACTTGAGATCTGGGTATTACCAAGTGCAGGTAAGTGAGCAAGATGTTCCTAAAACTGCTTTTAGGGCTCAATATAGTCATTATGAATTTTGGTGATGCCATTTAAGTTGACAAATTCTCCTCCGGTGTTCATGGATCTAACGAATCGTGTATTCAAGCCTTATCTTAATCAATTTATGGTGGTATTTATTATGATATTTCAATATATCCAAGAATAATGAAGATCATGATAAATACCTATAGATTGTTCTGCAAATTTTGAAAAAGAAAGTGCTATACGCGAAGCTTTCAAAATGTAAATTTTGGCTAAGTGAAGTGGTTTTTCTGGGACATATGTGTCAGCGGATGGTGTGAAGGTGGATCCTAGTAATATTCAAGCTATTGTTTGAATGAAAACCACCTAAAAGTCCAACTGAAGTAAGAAGTTTCTTGGGCTTAGCGGGTTACTATAGGAGGTTTGTCAAAGGCTTCTCTATTATAGCATTTCCTTTGACTAAACTTCTGGGGATAGATGTCAAGTTCGTGTGGGATGACAAATGCCAAGAAATCTTTGAATAACTCAAATCCTTGTTGACACAAGCTCCTATAATTACTCTACCGATCGAAGGGAAAGCGTATGTGATATATAGTGATGCATCTCATCGTGTCTTGGGATGCGTACCGATGCAAGAAGGGAAGGTGGTTGCTTATGCTTCTCAAAAATTGAAACCACATAAGTTGAATTATCATACTTACGACCTTGAGCTTGATTCCATATTATTTACTTGGAAAATTTAGAGGCATTACTTGTACGGAAAAAATTGTCATATATTTACTGATCACAAGAGTTTAAAGTACCTGGGTACACAGAAATAGTTGAATTTGAGACAATGTAGATGGCTTGAACGCATCGAAGATTATGACTGTACAATTGACTATCACTCGAGTAAAGCCAATGTGGTTGCAGATGCTTTAAGTCGCAAATCCTTCACAAGTTTATCTTTGAGTCCTTTGCCTTTGTTTATTGAATTAAGAGCCATGAATGCTTGTCTTGCATTTAGTTCTGTTGTTGATATTTTACAAGATAAGCCAGTTCTACTTGAGCAGGTGATGGAAGCACATAAGTTGGATGAAAATTTTAGGAAATTGATTAAAGAAGTTCAAAATAGGGAAAAGCTTGATTTTAAGTTGATGGAGGATGGTGTCCTATATTATCAAAATAGTTTATGTGTTCCTAAGGATGAAAACTCGAGGAAAGAAATTTTGAGTAAAGCATATACTTCACCATATGCAATGCATCCTGGAGGCACTAAAATGTACCAAACCATCAAACAACACTATTGGTGGAACGGTATGAAGAAAGACATTGTGGAGTTCATCTCTAAATGATGTGTTTGTCAACAAATAAAATCCGAGCATCAAGTCCCAACTGGTTCACTATAACCCTTGTCGATACCAGAATGTAAATGAGAGAGAATAACTATGGATTTTGTTTCTGGGCTTCCACGGACTCAAAGAAATCATGATACAATTTGGGTTATAGTTGATAGGCTAACAAAGAGTGCTCATTTCTTGTCAATGAGAATGGACTACTCACTTGAATGCTTAACAAAATTGTACATCAACAAGATTGTGAGGTTGCATGAAATTCCTGTTTCTATTGTACCTGACCGGGACCCGAGGTTTATATCAAGATTTTGGACTAGCTTGCAAGAAGCTTTGGGTACCAGGTTGAATTTTAGTACTTCTTTCCATCCTCAGATAGATAACCAGTCTGAGAGGGTAATACAAATCTTGGAAGATATGATTCGAGTTTGCACTATTGAGTTTCAGGGTAGTTGGGACAAACACTTAGCCCTAATTGAATTTGCTTACAATAATAGTTACCAATCAAGTATAGATATGCCTCCTTATGAAGCTTTATATGGGAGAAAATGTAGAACTACTATTTGTTGGAATGAAGTTGGTGAAAGAAAATTGGTTGGTCCTGAGATTGTGCAACAACTAGAAGATAAGGTAAAAATCATCAAGGATCGTTTAAAAATTGCTTCAGATAGACAAATGTCTTATGCTGATTTTAAGAGGCATGAAATAGAGTATCAAGGGTGAGATAAGGTATTTTTAAAGGTTTCCCCATGGAAGAAGATTATGATATTTGGTCAAAAAGGGAAACTTAGTCCTCGATTTATTGGACCTTATGAAGTGCTTGAGAGAGTTGTCCCAGTAGCATATAAACTAGCTCTTCCATCAGAGTTAGACAAGATCCATAATGTCTTCCATGTTTCTATGCTAAGAAGATATCGCTCAGATCCATCTCATGTTCTGGGAAAATCTGCGGCCCACTCTACGACCATAGAGTAGGTTCTGTGGACCGCAGATGGGTTTTGCGAGGCGCAGAACCATCCGCAGACATAAGGCAGTGGCCGACCATTTTTAGCTATTTAAGTGGTGGTGTAACACCCCAAAACTTTCAAACTAATATTTGTATTTTCAATTGATCATATCTTTATGTAAGGATATATTTTTTTTTGCACTTCCTAAACTTGAATTTTATGATGTTTGAAAATTGCTTATTTTAAATTGTGGTTATATTTATAAGGAGGTGTCATGGTTTTGTTATCTAGAACACCCTTATTATCATTTTTGTTAAATTAGTATGAAATAGAATAGAAATTAATTAATTTGGGCCAGTCACCTTTTTCATCTTTATCCAAATGATATATACACTTTTTTGTGAGATAACCTCCTTTTACTTTCATTTCTTCATACCAAAGAAACCCCAATTCTCTCTCCTTCTTATCTTTTGAAATATCTCATGAAAACCATAAGAAGTTTCCACTAAATCATCCAACTAGACTAGTTCTTGATGAATCTCAAGTTACTTCTCTATTTATGGTAAGTTTGCTAAACCCGTTTTTGCAATGTACAACTTTTAGTATTTTTAGCATATCTCCTTGTGTACAACTCCTTTTTAAGTGCACCAATATGTTCTGGAAAGCTATTTCATAGATATACAACTTTTGTTAGGCTCCAAAATCTAGTTTTTCTTGTATTTACCCGAAAAGGGGTGATGAAGTGTAGGGCAGGTGCTGCCCAAATTTCTATTTTACAAACCCTCCATGTACTACTGTTAGTATTTTGAGCATAATGTTTTGTGTAAAACTGATATGAGGTGATTCAAGACACTCTGTAATTCTAAGACATATATCTACAACTTTCATGAGACCACAAAGTCTAGTGTTTCCGTTTACCTCCTCAAAACTGAGTCACAGTACAAGACAGTGGTACTATCCATAATTTCTGTATGACGATTTAGGGTGATTTTCACTGATATCATATTTAGTTTGACATACTAAAATTTCTAAACTTAAATAGATATTATATTATGTATTTAAGGTATATATACCCTTGTACAAGCTAAAGAAAATGTTTGAGGAAGTGGATAAATTTGGTTGGTCTATGGCGTAGACGATTCAAACGTCCTCAAATTATGTTAGAACTAGTTGTCTTGTAAAATACCAAGGTTTGTGTACAAACTTGATCTTGAAATCTCTTTACTTGTTGGAGTTTTTGAAATAACTTGAAATTTTGTTTTTGTTCTCTTCACTTTATATCATTGTATTGGTATTATCTCAATATTGCAAGATATTCACTAACTCGCCCACTTGTACGGATTACTTGATCAATATGCATTCTTGTTGGGACTTTTTCCTTCTTGTGGCAGTAACTTTGCCACTCATCTAGGCATGCCTCTTGATTCAGATCTTTTTTCATCTTGATTTTGGAATTGTGGTTTGTCTTAATTATGGAACTTTTTCATGTTAAGTATGACTAGAAATCCACATTTTAATATGGTTCTTGATTCTCTTGATTATTGGGTTTTGTCCCTACTTGTTTTGGGGCTTCGGTCCATCTTGATATCTGATTATTCTTAGTGTGATGTCATGACGTACATATTGGGAAAAATTTGATATTTGGCAAACTCTCTTGGATTGATTTTATTAGCTTTCTTGACACTTGAATCTTTGAACATTGATATTGATATTTGGAAACACTTCAAGGTTTGATATTCAATACTTTGCATATATTTATTTACTTGATTTATATGTATGTCTCATTTGAGCTATCTATAACTGATAAGGGAATTAGAGAATCTAATGGCTCCAAGGTCAAAGTTTATACGCCACTAAGCTTTATGCTTAGCAATAGTTATTTTCTATCATAGGTAATGTGCGAGAAGAAATTTGAAGATGGCCATATGGCGTAGACTTTTTGGGCGCTTTTGTGGAGATCACATTTGCATATGCATCTAGGTTTTGTATAGTTTTGGGACTTGTACATGATTCGTATGTCACACTTATGTATGTAATTTTGGAGGCTTATTGGATCTTAAAACCATAAGCTTGTAACTTGAATTTGGTGACTTATTTTGTTGTTTTAAGGTGTGTTGATAACCAAAGTCTTGTAATAGGCTAAAGTTGTATTTTTTCTTGTAAATATGTACAAAGGAGGAGACTAGTTTTCCTTTTTATACACGCAAGTTTGAAATTCACGTACAATATGAACCTACAATAAGGTTGAACGAATAATATAATTTCGATAGGAAGTTTCTTCAACATGTTGATTATTCAAGAAGGATGGTATCACATTAAATTGATACTTTCATATTGTGTTTCAAAGGGATATTACGAAGTGTATTTATTAAAAAAAAATGTTTCACTTCTAAACCTTTCTCGCATGGGCCTATTTACGTTACTAAATTATTATTAATATCTTTTAAATTAATCTCTCTAAATGGGTAAGTATTAAATTAGCTTTTGTCTTGTAAGTGACATCTTCCCAAGGGGTTGCTACCGGTTGCTCTTCATTTTTCACGCTCCAACACCCCTAAGCTCTCCCAAGACATTTTCCAAATGTTCCTAAGCTTATCCAAGGCTAAACCACTCAAGTTG
This sequence comes from Anisodus tanguticus, assembly GCA_034509755.1. Classification (NCBI taxonomy): domain Eukaryota; kingdom Viridiplantae; phylum Streptophyta; class Magnoliopsida; order Solanales; family Solanaceae; genus Anisodus; species Anisodus tanguticus. The sequence continues at coordinate 41,104,621 of CM067540.1, read as the reverse complement.
TTCAGTAAAAATGATGTACAAGTGGTGGAGATCACTTGCTTGATGTTGTTGTTGAGTTGTGAACTCCTTCAAGCTAAAAGAGAATTGTTGTAGGGGTTTTTCTTGCTATATTAAGGTATGTTATTCACTTTGTCTATGAATTTGATTATGTTTAAGTCCTAGATGAGTTGTATGGATAAAGAAGTGTAAGGTCGTAATTGAAAAGTGTTGGTAGTGTTGTTGTAATATGTTATGTTATTCATTTAATTTCATGTCATGTATATTGTTGTGTATAAAATTGGTTGTGTGTTGGATATGTTGGTCTTGTGGTTGGAGGTTGCGGAAGGTTAAAGGAATAAGGGAAATGTTACTTAAATAAGTTGTAGACGAGTTTATCACTCGTTGGTGTCGACTTATAGCTTCTATAGCTTACTGATGGTTCTTGGTCGCTTGTTGTAGATTGAGGTGCTAACGGATTGAGTCAATTTTGTGAGGATTAAGTAGTTGACAAGGTATATAAGGCTTATCTTTTCCTTATTTTGGCATGACATGTATGAAAAAGAACACCCCTCCAAAATGACTCCATTCTTAAGTTAGAAGTACTTATGTTTTTCATTCTATCTAATGTTATTTAATCTTGTTTGTCCCTTTTCGGGAGTACTTTATGCATTATGGATATATTTATCCTCATGTGACCTTCTTTGTTCTTTACTGGTTTCACGATATCTGACAGTATGCTAGTTACATAATAATAGTCAGAGGTATAATGACCTTACATCACTCTAACAGGCCAAAATTCGTATAATGACTTTATATGTATGACATTATTATATACACACATGATATATATCACCACTAATTAGTTTGTTATGACAATGATGATGATGATGATGCTCATATAGGCTTTATGGTGTTATATATGCATATATATATGTACGATGACATTATATACACGTATACAATATACATATACATATCATGGCCCACAGTGGCAAATTCAGAGTTATGGGTTGACCTCTCTTGTCTCTCCTTACTTTGATGTCTCTACTTATGCTCTTACTTGACTTACATAGTTAGTACTTTATTCATACTGAAGTCCCTTTGTTAGGGGCGCTACATTTTATGCCCGTAGGTTCAGGTAGACAAAACTGACGACCCTCTTCAATAGGCCCTCAACTCAGCGCGATGTTATTGCACTCTCCTTATTATAGAGTTGCTGTGTCGAGTTGGTATGCTCTTTTTGTACATGTTATGGGTATGATGGGGCCCTGTCCTGACCTTATGGTGTTACTACTGCACTTAGAGTCTTGTAGACATATGTCCTATATATGAATGTCATGTTTGTCCTTGTCGACATATATTTTGATGTACAGACTCTCCTGGTGGCATTGCCGGCCCTTATCTATGTATATATATATATATATGCATATCATGTTGGTGTTGTCAGCTGTTTACCACTTCTTGGTTTCATCCAGTCTATCATGGAGGTCTTGACGACTTGATTAATTGTTAAAGTGTTTGGTTGAGTCAGGTATGCTGGTGCTCGAAAATTAAGGCCGGGTGCTGATCGCACCCCTCCAGTTTGGGGTGTGACAAACTTAGTATCAGAGCAAGTCTATCCTATAGAGTCTACATGTCGTGTCTAGTAGAATCTTATTTATGGGTGTGTTATGCACCACACTTATGACCAAAAGGCTACTTGGCATTTAGGATGGTTGCTTTCCTTCTTGTTCTAGATAGGGCTTCCCTTCTTCTTCTTTATGGCAGGATCCTCTCTATAACAATCACTACAAACATGTTTTAGTAAAGACTCTACTCTTAGCCGATTAAGAATGCTCTGGAGGCTAATATTTTCATTGATTATGTATATATCCGTCCTTGCTATATTTTGATTTGATGTTATTCCCTCTTCATCGGTAAAATAATGGTTATTCACTTCATGGTTAAAAAGCTAAAGGAAAACGGAAGTCTTCTTTCTTATGAATCATATCAAAGTAAAAGTGTATATGTGTCCATATAAGGATGGTCGGGGGGGGGGGGGTAACGACCTTACGTTATCCCGATGAGTTGATGAGTCATTCATAGACTTGGTGTGGTCCTTATATGTATATATATTCTGTATTTACATTGCCCACAGAGGCCTATTGCATTATATGCCTATGACATTATATACGCTATTTATTATTTATACATACATGTAGATTGGCCTAATATGACCCTTGTGAGTTTTAGGTGGTATCTTTGGTGTCCTTGATTTGTTGTTGCTTTATTTACAGTTGATTATGCCCTATATATTCAGTGTATCTTTCATACTAATGTCCCTTTTGGGCACTGTGTTGATGCCCATAGGTACAAATATGCAAGGCGGTGTTCCTCCTAAGTAGGTTGCCTATTTCAGCACTGATTGTCACACTCTAGCTCTAGGACATGCTATATAAGAGTCAATAGGTACTTTTGTACACATTTCTAGTATTTTGGGTATGGAGGGTCCCTGTCCCATCTTATATTTGTATTATAGTACTCTTAGAGGTTTGCAGACTGATATACAGGATGTATATGTATGTCGTAGCCTTGTCGGCCCTTTTGTTAGATGGAGTAGTCTTCTTGTGGCCTGATCGGCTTGGTTATCTGTACATATTGTTTTGGGACTCTTCTGTTTGCATGTTGTCTTTCATTCTTGTCTGGTCATGGTTATATGGAGGCCTTGCCAGCCCAATTATTGTAGCACATATTCCATATGCTACGGTTGGTTCACTCAGACCTCCGGGTGCTGGGTTCCAGCCACCCCCTAAGGTTGGGGTGTGATAAACGTGGTATTAGAGTAGGTCTATCATTGGGGGTCTGCAAGCCCTATGTAGTAGAGTCTTATTTATGAGTGTGTTGTGCACCACACTTATAAGCAGAGGCTACATGATATTTAGGATGGTTACTTTTCTTTTTGATCTAGATCGTGCAATAGAGCTGAGTCGTAAGTAATCACTCCTAACCTTCATCTTGTTTATATTCTTAGCGATGCCTACTACTAGACGCTAGGCGGCTACTCAAAGGTTAGATGATGAGGCGGGGTAAGGCACCAGCCGGGTGTAACTCGCCAATGTAGAGCAGTATGAGACTTAGAATGAGACTGATTCCCAGGCTTCTGGGCTGTACCACCACCTCTAGAAGGGAAAAAAGAAGTTGATGTACCTTCAGTTCCTCCTCCGGTTGCCCCTGATCAGGATCTAGACATGCAGAGTGTTGTATAGTTGTTGACTTGACTAGTGGACTCTTAGGCCCAACGTCAGATGCCAGGTATTTCTGATAGAGCAGTCAGCATGAGAGTTCATGATTTCATCAACCTGGACCCTCCGGTATTCATGGGATCAGACCCAAATGTGGACATGCAGAACTTTTTGGATTAGATACAACGTACTTTACGGGTAATGCATGTCACAAATACTGAGTCAATAGAGCTGGCTTCCTATAGGTTGCGTGATGTTGCAGTACCTAGTTTGAGACTTGGGAGTAGACTTAGGGACCTTGAGTCCCACCTATGGGTTGGAGGGAGTTCTCCGAGGCATTCTTGCAGTAGTACTTTCCGGTTGAGATTTGATGAGCTAGACGAGATAAATTTTTACACCTGGAGCAGGGTAATATGAGTGTCCAAGAGTATAATTTATAGCTCAACTCTTTGACCAAATATGCTCCTACGATTGTTGCTGAGATGAGTGACCGGGTACATCAATTTGTTAATGGGTTGGGGCCGCATTTGGTGAATGAGTGCACAACAACTTCTTTAAATCAGAATATGGATATTTCCTGCATCCAGGCCTATGCACAGAACTTGGAACATCGTAAGAGGCATCATCAGGTTAATTGAGAGTAGGATAGGGGCCAGCATAAGAGGGCTTGGTCCACGAGAGACACATAGGATTTTAGTTGTGGGTTCGGGCCACAGTTTCCCAGACGCCCATATTATCTGGAGATTAGTGAACCACTACAGTTTCAGGGCCAGCGTCGTGACCAGACCACTTATTTTGGTCAAGGTTAGAGTTTACGGGCATCCGACACACAATATAGAGGAGATTCGAGCCAGATCAGGCCACCTTTACCCCGTTGTGCTCAGTATGGAAGGGCCCATCTAGGGAAATGTTGTCAAGAGTCAGATGTACGTTATTCTTATGGTTACCTGGTGCACTTTGCTAGAGATTGCCCGACGAGAGATGGAGGTAGTTTTGTATAACTGACATGGTCTGTAGCAGCTTTTTCTTCATCAGTACTCCCCTCTGGGCATGGCAGATAGACATTGGCCTATAGAGGTAGAGGAAGAGGTAGGGATGGAGCCTCTAGCTTAAGCAGTATTCAGAACTGTATCTATGCATTATCATACTAACAGGATCTTGAGTCATCTACAGATGTTGTTACCGGTATACTATCCATCTTCTCCCTTGATGTGTATGCTTTGATAGATCCGGGTTCCACCTTGTCATATATTACACCTTTTATTGCTGGTAAGTGAGGAAAATAGCCTGAATTGTTACATAAGTCATTTGAAGTGTCTATGCCTATGGGTGAGCTCATAGTTGTTAAGCGGGTGTATAGGAATTATGATGTAAAAATCTATGATCGCCATACATTAGCTGAGTTGAATGAGCTAGAAATAGTGGAATTTGACGTCATTATGAGGATCGATTGGCTGGCTTCCTGTTATGCTAATATGGATTGTTGGAAAGCCATTCGCTTTAAAATTCCAAGCGAGCCTGTCATTGAATGGAAGGGCAATGTTGCAGCGCCTAAGGGAGGTTTATTTCTTACCTCAAGGCTTGAAAGATGATTTCAAAAGGATATATCTAATATTTGGTACGTGTTCAGGACGCGGAGGAAAAGCCTCCAGCCCTTCAGTTAGTGCCTATCGTTAATGAATTTTCTGATGTATTCCTTGATGAACTCCCTGGTATTCCTCCAAAAAGGGAAATTGATTTCGCTATCGACGTGCTTCCAAATACTCTACCTATATAAATTCCTCAGTATCGAATGGCTTCTGCCGAGCTAAAATAATTGAAAGCTCAACTGAAAGATCTTCTAGAGGAGGGCTTTATCAGGCCCAGTGCTTCCCCACGGGGTGCATTAGTGTTATTCGTTCATAAGAAGGGCAGTTCATTGAGAATGTGTATCAATTACCATCAGTTAAATAAGGTGACTATAAAAAATAAGTATATGCTCCCCATAATTGATGACTTGTTTGACCAGTTGCAGGGTGCGAGATATTTTCCAAGATTGATCTCAGATCCGGGTACCATCAACTGAGAGTTAAGGAGCAAAATATCCCAAATACATCATTCTGGACCAAATATGGCCATTATGAGTTTCTGGTTATGTCTTTTGGTTTAACTAATGCACCGATAACTTTCATGATGATGATTTGTGAGCGATGTTACAGACACTTTGGGATCGCAGGTTGTACGCCAAGTTTTCTAAATGTGAGTTCTGGTTGAATTCAGTGGCTTTTCTGGAACATATAGTGTTAGATGAAGGCATTAAGACGGATAGTCGGAAGATTGAAGCTATTTTAATTGGCCGAGGCCCACAACTCCTAATGAGGTGCATAGTTTCTTGGGCTTGGCAGAATATTATTGGAGGTTTGTAGAGAATTTCTCTTCTATTGCCGCTTCGCTGACAAGGTTAACGCATAAGGCAACCAAGTTTCACTGGTCAGATACTTGTGAGAAGAGTTTTTAGTAATTAAAGAACATATTAACATCAACACCTGTGTTAGCACTACCTAAAGGATTAAAGGGCTATGTGGTGTACTGTGATGCCTCCAGAGTAGGGTTAGGTTGTGTTATGATGCAACATGGCGAAGTCATTACCTATGTTTCAAGGAAATTTAGGAAACATGAATAGAATTACCTGACTCACGATTTGCAATTGGCGGCTATTATATTTGCTCTTAAGATATGACATCATTACATTTATGGAGTTCATGTGGATATATTTACAGTTCATAAGAGTTTACAATATATATATTCAGGAAAAAAGAATTGAATCTAAGGCAATGAAGATCGCTTGAACTACTGAAAGACTATGATGTGGATATCCTATACCATCCGGGCAAGGCAAACATTGTAGCTGATGCATTAAGCCGTAAATCAATGGGCAACCTAAGACATGTGGAAGGTTACCTGTTAGAGATGAGCAGAGGTCTATATCAGTTGGCCAGTCTCAATGTGCAATTGCTAGATGCAAGAGATGGAGGTGCTATAGTTCAAGACGCCGCCGAGTCTTCTTTTGTGGTAGAACTAAAGGTACGGCAATTTGATCATCTAGCCTCGGTAAAAATTAAAGAAGGTGTTCCCTTTCAAAAGAAGCGGTTGTTTGAATTGTCAGAAGATGATGTTCTCAAATATAAGTGTTAGTTGTGTTTACTCGATAGTGAAGGACTTCGAGGGTGGATTATGGTAGAGATTCACCAGTACATGTATTCTATCTATCATGGTTCTACTAAGATGTATCTAACCTTCGGCAACTATATTGATGGAACGATTTAAAGTAGAATATCACAGAATTTGTTGCACAGTTCCCGAATTGCCAGCAGGTTAAGGTTGAGCATCAGAAGTCTAGATGATTGCTACAGAATATAGAAATTCTGACATGGAAGTGGGAAATAATCAACATGGATTTTATTACTAGACTACCTAGTTCTTGTAGGAAGTTCGATTCTATATGGGTTATCATAGATAGACTTACAAAGTCAACCTATTTCCTGTTCGTCCAAACCACTTATTTAGCTGAGGATTTTCTAGGTTTTACATTGAAGTGATAGTCTGACTTTATGTGGTCCAGAAATCTATTATATTTGATAGCGGCGCTCAGTTTATAGCTAACTTATAGAGGTCCTTTCAGAAAGGCTTGGGTACTTAGTTTAGTCTTAGCACTACTTTCCATCCATAGACAGATGGGCAAGCTGAGCGTACTATTCAGATGCTCGAGGATATGTTATGAGCTTGTGTTTTAGACTTCAAGGAAAGTCAGAAAGATCATCTACCACTTATTGAGTTCGCCTATAATAACATCTACCATTCTAATATCAAGACGGCACCTTATGAGGCACTATATGGGCGAAAATGCAAGTCTACTATTGGCTGGTTCGATGTGGCGAGACAACACTACTAGGATCTGATTTGGTACAAAAAGCTGTAGAAAAGGTGAAGTTAATTCAGGAGCGATTGTTGATAGCTCAGATTCGACATGTCTTATTCAGATCATTGACGTCGCAATTTAGAGTTTACGGTGGGAGATTGGGTATTCCTAAAGGTATCACCTATGAAGGACGTGATGAGATTCAGTAAGAGGGGCAAGCTTAGCCCCAGATACGTCGGGCCATATCAGATTATTCAGAGAATCGACCAAGTGGCTTATAAGCTCAAGTACCCCCAAATTAGAAGCTGTTCACCCGGTATTCCATGTATTTATGCTTCGTAAATGATTAGGTGATCCTTCTCGCAACACCCCCATTGATGATGTTTAGGTCACAGAGGATATGTCATACGAAGAAGTTCATGTTGCTATCTTAGATCGCCAAATCCGTAAGTTACGGAAAAAAGAGGTGGCCTTGGTGAAGGTGCTTTAGAGGAATAATAATGTGGAAGAAATGACATGGGAGGCCGAGGAAGATATGAAATGTAGATACTCTCATCTATTTTAGACTTCAGGTTTATATTAACATTCATGCGGTATGAGTTTTCTATTCCTATTCTATTTATCAAACTTGATTCACATACCTTGTTTAGGTGGTGTTGCCGAGACAAATATAACAGGTGCAACTCAGGTATCCGCGACAAAACATTAAGGTGAGTTATAGCTAATTTTTTCTTGTTATTATAAGCATTAGCGGGCGTGTGGGGCCGATTTTGTTATTATGTTATAACTATGTTTCCCTGTATGGCATTGGGTATGTGTTTGGGCTGTTTGATAGGTCTTAGATAGTCCTGTTTACAAAGGAGACTCTGCCAAAATTTTAGAACTCTTAAAGAGTTAGGAATATTCAACATTTGCGGATGAATGTTCCCAAAGGGGGAATGATGTTATGCCTCGTAGTTTCATGTTCTGTCATATCATCAATTGATATTGATATCCCGGGAAGATATGTGACCTTACAAAAGGATAAATAAGGTTCATTGCTTGTTTATAGAAGTACCAGAGTGTTAAGAAGTTAAACAGATTGAAGAAATTATATTTAAACGAAATCAGGAAAATTCCAAAATTGACGGCCAAAATGTACGGACCGTAGAAATTGGGACCCCCAACCGTATTTCTCTCTGTAAATTTCAAGATGCAGGTCTGATTATACAGTCCTATTAAATGGAATGTACAAAATTGTATGGACAATATAATTGCACCATATAATAGGGCAGTGCAATTTCTTATTTTGGTATAAATTGATTGGATTTGGATTGATCTTTCATTCCTTCACTTCATAGACCCTAAATCACCTTAGAAACCCTCTGAAAAGTTCTCCACTCATTTGGGACTAAATCCAAAGCAAACCACGCCAAATCATCGTAAAGAACCTCGTGGCATACGTTGGCTTCTCTTCTCTCTTGTTGCAAAGATTTGGGAGATAACTTAGCATTGAAGTAAACTCAAAACCAGAGGTTTCTTGGAGTATTTAAGGTGAGTTTCATCTCCCCTTATCTAATCTTAAATTGGTATAAGTATTAAGTTGAATTTTAGAGTGAATTCCTAAATAGTTTAGCGACTATGAAGTTTAAGGTTAAGTTATGTTGTATGGGCGGTTCTCACATGCTTTAAGCTATTAGGGTTCGGTTGTTCGCCGATTCAAGTGGTACGTGAGTTGGGTTTAGAACGTCGTGAGATAGTTCGGTAATGGAATTATAAAAGTGTGAATATCATGGTAGGAGGGAGTAGGAGTAAGAATGAAGCTTGTTGGGCCGAGATATGTTAAATTTAAAGTAGAAACGACCTTATGAAGTGTTGCACAAAAGTTGTTTGATGAATTGTCTAAATGAAAACTCTTATAAGATATGAGTTGGATATTGATACGAATCCCTCATTTAATATAGATAATCGTCCATAGCACATGCAAGGCTCTGCGAGATGTAACTAGATTCACTGACAAAGTATGTAGGGCTTCCCTTCTTCTTCTTTATGGCAGGATCCTCTCTATAACAATCACTACAAACATGTTTCAGTAAAGACTCTACTCATAGTCAATTAATAATGCTCTAGAGGCTAATCCATTCCTTGATTACGTACATATCCATCCATGTTAAGATTATATTTCGATTTGATGTTATTCCCTCTTCATCGGTAAAATAATAGTTATTCACTTCATGACTGAAATGCTAAAGGAAATAGGAAGTCTTATTTCTTATGAATCATATCAAAGTAAAAGAGTATTTGTGTTCACATAAGGATGGTCCAGGGTGTAACGACCTTACGTCACCCTGATGAGTTGATGGTTCATTCATAGACTTGGTGTGGTCCTTATATGTATATATATTATATATTTACATTACCCACAGAGGCCTATGGAATTATATACGTGGATATACGATATGATACAGATGATATTTCCCATAGAGGCCTACGACGTTACATACATGATCTATTATGCATAAAGTATTCCCCATAGAGGCCTATGGCATTATATACACAATTGATTATTTATACATACCTGCATATTGGTCTAATATGAGCCTTATAAGTTTCAGGTGGTATCTCTGGGCTTCTTTATTTGTTATTGATTTATTTATAGTTGATTATACCCCATATATTCAGTACATATTTCATACTGATGTCCCTTCTGGGGTACTGTGTTCATGCCCATAGGTACAGATAGGCAGAGCAACATTCCTCTTCAGTAGGTTGCCTGTTTCAGCACAGATTGTTGCACTCCTCTCTCTTGGAGTTTCAATACAAGAGTTGATAGGTACTGTTGTACATATTTCCAGTATTTTGGGTATGGCGAGGCCCTATCCCGACCTATTAATGTATTATAGTACTCTTAGAGGTTTGCAGACTAGTATAGATGGTGTATATGTATGTCGTGGTCTTATCGACCCTTTTGTTAGTTGGAGTGCTCTTGTTGTGGCCTTGTCGGATTGGTTATCTGTATATATATATTATTTTGAACTCTTCTATTTGTAGGTTGTATTTTATTCTTGTCTTGTCATGGTTATATAGAGGCCTTGTCGTCCCAAGTTCTGTATCACAGGTTGCTGATGCTACAGTTGATTCGCTCAGGCCTTCGGGTGCTGGGTGTCGTCCACCCCCCCAAGGTTGTGGTGTGACATATATGTATTATATATATATATATATATATATTTATATATATATATTTATATATATATATATATATATATATGATGAAAAAAAGACCGTAAACATAAAGTTCCAACGTGAGCCGTGAGGTGATATGTTCAAAGTGCCAAAGATTGTCGACCGTCCTATGATAATATGCTTATTGTGGCATAGAGTATGGAGTGGAATTAAAGAAAGGACTTGAAGATTAAAGAAGACTACATTTTTGGCCTTTATGTAGGTCTTGACCGAGACCACTTTCTTTTAGCTTGTTTAAATTCCTAGCTTAATTTCCTTCTAGCTTAATTACTAGGCATTGTAATAAAATCGGATGACTAAGAAATCCATGTAATAGGATAAGGTGACTAGGCCGAAGAACAATTTAGAAATGGAATCTTCCATCGTGCCCCAAGTAGATAATTCATAAACTAGCTAGTTCATGCACTTATCTACGTAGATGACACAAAAGGGTAGCCTAGAGAACATGAAGAGTTAGTCTTCTCCCTTCCCCCAAAAGGGCCGAACCCCTTCCCCCTTTCCCATTCGGCTGAAGTGCTTGTATGTGTCTATCTAGTTGCTCTTCTATAAAGGTCTAAGCATTAGTATAAATAGGGCATGTAGTTTATGTAAATAGACATTAAAGTTATATGAAATATATTTGAGTTTTACTCAATTTTCTAAGTTATTCAACTTTTGTGTTGCGTATCTTAGTTGGTCCTTTTGTGGGTCACCACTTGGTTCTTTTGTGGTCCAAACTCTCGGTGCAAGTTTAGTTAGAACTTTTGTGATCTAACTATACTCAAGCCAAGGTTCTATCCGGTTACTTGTCACAAGTACATTGAAGGTCTTCTCGGCTTTCATCACCTTGTTCATACCCGAGTTTGTCTAACAATCTCGTGTTCGATCCTTATCCAAATTACCTGATTCCTTTCACCCCAATACACCACAACACTTCACCAAACTCCACACAAAAATCCATTAATCGAAACCTCCCAAAACCACCCGAACACCCCAACCAACTACTCCACCGTCCTTACCGAGTTCCACCGTCATACCCTACTGTCCTGACCATATTCCGCCACCTTACCACTATCCAACTACCAAGTACCGACTACCAACATATCCCACAATGTGTCTAGAACACCCACTCCAAACACCTTAACCCGACACCACCCTAAACTACCCGCACACCCCCCAATCTAACACTGCCCGGTAAACCGTCCGAACTCGCCAACCCCCACTTAACTCCCATTTTCGTGTCCATCCAGTTCCAATCCAACTTTGACCAACCTACCTATATATTTCCCTCCTTATAAATATCAGTTTGGTATCAGAGCAAGGCTTTCCCGTCTCACGCCTTGACGCTATAGCTAACCTAAATGAAATACTTCAGAGGACCATAAATGAACTTGTGACGGAACAAATACAACTCTTGAGAAGAGATTTTGCGAAGCGTGTCATAATTAATAATGCCGAGTCCAGAGAAGGGGTTGCACAAAACAACCCGAGGCATGAAAGAGAAGATGTCCGAGACAACCCGAGGCATGAAAGGGAAGACGACCGAAGCCTACGGTTGGAACTTCCAACCTTTGAAGGAAATATGGACCCGTAAGAGTTTCTTGAATGGTTAAGGGCTGTTGAGAGTCTTTTCTAATACAAACAATATGATGACCACAAGTGTGTTAAGGTTGCTACATTTAAGTTGAAGGAATTCACTTCGGTGTGGTATCAAAACCTCAAAAAAATCTGGATAAGGAATGGAAAAACAAAGATTGAATCTTGGGACAAATTAAAGAAACATTGGAAGAAGAAGTTCTTGCCAAGGGGATATGAACAAGACCTATACCTCAAGCTCAACAAACTTTGTCAAGAAGTTCTTAAAGTTGAGGAATAAGTCCAAGAGTTCGAGAAAGTCACCATTCTTTGTGACTTAGAAGAAAAGGAGACTCAAAAGATTGCCCGATTCATTGGGGGCTTGAACATGGCGATTCAAGAGACGGTTGAAGTTGCAACATGTAACACCTTTGAAGACGTATGTCATTTAGCACTCAAGTTTGAAAAACAACAAAATAAAATTACACCAAAATCTTATGTAAAGCCTACTAGTGTTAAAGAAAAGGGAAATACATCTTTTTCTAACCCATTGTATAGCCAAAAAAATGTAGAGAGAGATAAAGGGAAGAAAGTAGAGGTTACAAAGGGGGTATATAGAAGTTGGAAGAGGTGTTTCAAATGTAAAGGATTAGTGATTCAAGTAAGGAGGGTGAGTGAGGGTAAGTGGGGCTGAGTTCGATAGGGAACATGTTGACGCGACAAAGGCTGGGAAATGGGGTTCTTGGGTTCTCAGTTTCTAGCCGGGCTGTGGGGTATTTGTGGTTTAAATGGGTCAATTTTGATGGATTTGGGTCAAGGAGTTTTGTGGGGATGTTATGGACACGTTTAGGGTTGTTATAGTGGTCGGGCTTGGTTAGATTTGTTGTGGAGGTTGTCGGAAGTTTATTGAAACAGTAAGGTTCTCGGTTGGGGCGTTGCCGCCGGACAATGTGGGGTTGTGGGGATGTTTCGGGTAGCAGTAGTTGGAATCGGCTGTAGGTGTTTTACAGGGGTACTCTGGGTATTTTGAGGGTCATGTAGGTGATCGGGCCTGGTGGTTTGGTGGTGGAAAGGTGGTAGAAACAAGCTGAAATAGTGAGGGCGCGGTAGATGTTGTTTGTGGACTGTTTGTGATTGCCGGAGTTGGACGGAGAGTTGTGAGTGGTTTCGGGACATGGAATTTATTGAGGATGTTTGTAAGGTTATGTGGAATATGGTGGTGAAAGGAATTAAGTGATTTGGATGAGTAATGATCTCGGAATGCGATGTGCAATCCGAGCACACACCAAGTGTTGGTTGGTTCGGTTTTGGCTGAGTGTTTGGATGGTTGTGGTTTTGATGAGGTACGGTCGATGAGACCAAGGATAGAGACACAGGGGTTTTACTTCCCGACTCGACAACAAGGATAAGGTGACCAATTCCACAAGGTCAAGACCGGGGTTTGCTAAGTGCAATGCCCGTGAACTAGCCAAGTGAGGGTGATCGGAAGCCCTGTTAGTAACCCGAAGCTTAGGCTAGGTTAGCCATACAGTTCCAATGTTCGCTTACCACTAAGGGGGTTCTTTGAGCTTGGGTATTGATTAGGTCAAACAGTCCCAATCAAGACTTACACCAAAGGGAAACCTTAGTTTGGGTTCAACTAAGCCACACTGTCTTAGCTAAACTTTCACCAAGGGGTTTGGTTCACACAAGAACCAACTAAAAGTAAACACACACAAGTGAATACAATTAGCTATTGAGTAAAAACTCACTTTTATATATCATCATTTACAAGACCTAAGGGTCCTATTTATAGTAGCAAATGGACCATTCTAGAAGATAAACTAAAGTACACAACTCTAACTACTTTTCTCAGCCTAGTGAGAACAAATGGGAACGAGTTTGGGTTTTCTTGGTGACCAAGAGTGTTTCGACCAAATCAAGACAATGGGAAAGGTCTTGTCTTTTCTTGGGGACAAAGAATGAATCTTTCACACTCCCTTTGTGGATTCCAAGTAGAAGAGTGGATGGATTTGGCTTCTCAAGACTTCATCTTCTTGGAACTCTTCTTGGAACTAATTTAGAAGCTTCCATTCCTTGCACTTGTTTGATGAATCATTTCGGCCAACTCTTCCTCTCCAATTGACCGACCTTGAAGTCTTCAATATAGCCAATTCATGAACTTGTTGGTTCATAAATTCTTCATTGAAAGCCCCATCTTCTAGATGTCTCTTGTCCTTGTCACTTTGTCCTCCAACTCACGACCCAGTCATCCCTTTGGAAGACCTTTTGGCTTAGTCACATTATTGGAAGACTCTCAGCCTTGTCACCCTTTACATGTTCTATTAATTGTGTCCTAAGGTAATTATTACATGGCATACTATGTCCTAAGCTAAGAGCTGAAAGAAAACATGGTCTTCGGCCAAGACCTACATACAAAGCTGAAATAAACATGCTTCTCAGATCTTCACGTAACAACTCCAACTCCAACTCCACTCTATTTTCCATGCCACATTAGGCATATTAGTGTATATTGGCGGGCCATCGTTGTCACTCTTAGCAAAATATCTCTCGGATTAGTTTGAGAGTTTAAGTCCGCGCGCTTTCTTTCATCAATCTCCCCTTCTTTGAAAGAATTTGCCCTAAAATTCGTGCTGGCTAAATGGGGTAATAATTTTTCAACAACAAGTGTTGATCTAATACTTCCACCATTCGATAAGTCCGGAAATTTTATCTTGTAGGTGCCTCGCACGAAACTTACCAAATAGGGATCCGAATATAAACCAAATGGTTTTGACATAGAATGATGTTTGTATTGTGTCACGAGTCCTATAAATATAATGCTTTTCCATAGGTAGCATAATGGCATCGTACACCATTCAATCTAGTGGTTGGGCAAAAGATGGCACCAACTCTCGTTTTATGTCTGACGTCCAATGGCTTTTCACGGCTAGGCATCGTTAGGAATATGGCTTCACAAATCTTCCTTCTCAAGGCTTCAAAGACTCTTGTAGATCATTGGAACCATTGGATAGGGGCATCAATGTCACAACAATTTTGCATGACATGATGTGAAGAAGAAGCCAAACCAAAGAAATGTTTTTCTGCAATGACCCCCGTAGACTCGGACCAACTTCGGATATACTCCATCTCGGGTTGGTGAGCACAAGTGTCTTCGAATGATGTCAAGTGTCCCAAGGATGGACGTGATACCTTGTGTAAGAAGTTTTTTGGGGCGTCACACCATCCAAACGACATTACAAACCATTTGCTCAAACCAAAATCAACCTCGAGGGTCATCTTCCGTGCATCTTCTTCTCGGGTTCCCCTTAGATGGTATCCTATCCTCGAGTCTATCTTGTAGAACCACTTGGCTCTACTTGATCCCTCAAAAGAAAATTTCATCCTCGGCAAAGAGAGCTTTCCTTTTATGATGTTGCCGATAGCTTGGATGGTAATACAAGTGTGCCACTTCTCATGTTCTTTTGGAACCAACAAGTCGTGCACCGTATATAGCCTAAATTCCTTTTGGACAAGGCCCTCGCTTAGTGTTTCTTGCACGCATTGTTGTACTCCCTTGGCCGTTTTCGTATTGTGTTCGTAAGCTTGTTTATTAGGCAAAAAACCTCTTAGAAATAAACCAAGAGCATGTTCAATGCTTTCCATCGATGATGGTCTGGTTGCAAAATCATCAAAAAGATCTTTCGACCTTGGCATAGGAATGGTGCACTTCATGGTGAGGTTATAAACCTCTCGGTAACATGCGTGCCAAGTCCCATCTCTCTCGGCATAAAAAATACGGGGGTTGGGTAGGGGTTTAGGCCCTTTCGGTCATAGCTTCCGCCGAACAATTCTTGTTCCTGTCCTAGTGCGTCCTTAGTTTCTTTCGGATTGCATCTATGGTCTTGGTGAGTAGATAATGAACTTCTTGAAAATAAATCAAGAGCAAGTTCACCATATTCCATTGGTGGTGCTTCGGATGCAAGATCATTTGAACATACGTCTTTTGATTCCTCCAAGTGTTTCTCTGAATCGGCATCTATCGAACTCCCATTCTTAGATTATTCATCTATGTTTTGGGCATCAAGTAAGGGGATTTCGTTTCCTTCTTGTTCTTCAAGTAGTACGGGTTCCATAATAGCCAAGGAAAACCCACACTCTTGATATTCCTCTCTAAGCACGACCTGGGAGTTAGAAAATTCACTTACAAAGTGCCCTACTTTTTGACATTGAAAACAGTTCTTTTTCCTTTTATCTACCCCTTTTGTAACTTCAATACTTTCATGTTTATACAAAGGGTTAGTAAAGGAAGTACTACTCTTTTCTACCCTTGTATCTTTCTTTACTCTTCCGCGGCTATACAAGGGGTTTGTGAAAGAGGTACCTCCCTTTGCCTTATCATTAGTGCGCTTCATGTAGGGCCTTACTTGGGACTTTGGTACATATTTCTTTTCAAGCCTTGGACTATTTTGCACAACCGTTTACTTGGCATTGTTACTCACGGTACATCCCGCAAGTTTTCTTTTCAAAGCCCGCACTTGTTCCATGACAATCCCGGATAAGGCCCTCATAAGTTCGTCACTTACTTGTGCTATAGCGTCAAAGCGTGGGACGTTATTGTCTCACTCTGATACCAATATGATACAAGTAAGGAGGGGTGAGTGAGGGTAAGTGGGGCTGAATTCGGCAGGGAACAAGTTGACGTGACAGAGGGTGGGAAATGGGGTTCTCGGGTTCTCAATTTCTAGCCAGGCAGTGGGGTTTGTTTTGGTGGTTTAAACGGGTAGCTTTAAATAGAGTTGGGTCAAGGCATTTTTTGGGGATGTTATGGACTCATTGAGGGTTGTTCTAGAGGTCGGTCTTGGTTATATTAGTAGTGGAGGTTGTCGGAAGTTTATTGAAACAGTAAGGTTCTCGGTTGGGGCGTTGCCGCCGGACAGTGTGGAGTTTTAGGGATATTACGGGTAGAAGTAGTTGGAATCGAGTGTAGGTGTTTTACAGGGGTACTCTGGGTATGTTGAGGGTCATGTAGGTGATCGGGCCTGGTGGTTGGGTGGTTGAAAGGTTGTGGAAACAAGCAGAAACAGTGAGGTCGCGGTAGATGCTATTTTGTGGACTGTTTGTGATTTCCGGGGTTGGACGGGGAGTTATGAGTGGTTTCTGGACTTGGCCTTTGTTGAGGATGTTTGTAAGGTTCTGTGGAACGTGGTGGTGAAAGGAATGAAGTTATTTGGACTTGGACGAGGAATGATCGCGGAATGCGATGTGCAATCCGAGCACACACCAAGTGTTGGTTGGTTCGGTTTTGGCTGAGTGTTTGGATGGTTGTGGTTTTGATGAGCTACGGTCGATGGGCCCAAGGATAGGGAAATAGGAGTTTTACTGCTCTAGTCAACACCAAGGATAAGGTGACCAATTCCACAAGGTCAAGATCGGGGTTTGCTAAGTGCAATGCCCGTGAACTAGCCAAGTGAGGGTGACCAGAAGTCCTTTTAGGAACCCAAAACGTAGGCTAGGTTGGACCACACAGTTCCAACGCTCACTTACCATTAAGGGGTGTCCTTGAGCTTGGATATTTATTAGGTCACACAGTCGCAATCAAGACTTACACCAACGGGAAACCTTAGTTTGGGTTCAACTAAGCCACACAGTCTTAGCTAAACCTGCACCAAGGGGTTTGGCTCACATAAGAACCAAGTAAAAGTAACACACACAAGTGAATACAATTAGCTATTGAGTAAAAATTCACTTTTATATATCATCCAACTCTGAATATTTACAAGTCCTAAGGGTCCTATTTATAGTAGCAAATGGACCATTCTAGAAGACAAACTAAAGGACACAAACTCTAACTACTTTTTCTCGGCCTAGTGAGAACAAATTGGAACGGGTTTGGGTTTGCTTGGTGACCAAGAGTGTTTCGACCAAACCAAGACAATGGGAAAGGTCTTGGCTTTTCTTGGGGACAAATAATGAATCTTTCACACTCCCTTTGTAGATTCCAAGTAAAAGAGTAGATGGAGTTGGCTTCTCAAGACTTCATCTTCTTGGAACTAGTTTAGAAGCTTCCATTCCTTGCACTTGTTTGATGAATCATTTCAGCCAACTCTTCTTCTCCCTTTGGTCGACCTTGAAGTCTTCAATATAGAAAATCCATAAACTTGTTATTTCATAAATTCTTCCTTGAAAGTCCCATCTTCTAGATGTCTCTTGTCCTTGCCACTTTGTCCTCCAACTCACAGCCTAGTCATCCATTTGGCTTAGTGACCTTATTGGAAGACTCTCGGCCTTGTCACCCTTTACATGGCCTATTTAATTGTGTCGTAAGGTAATTATTACATGACATACTATGTCCTAAGCTAAGAGCTAAAAGCTAAGCTAAGAAATAAATACAAGATAAAAGAAAACATGGTCTTCGTCCAGGACCTACATACAAAGCCGAAATAAATATTCTTCTTAAATCTTCACGTGAAAACTCCAAATCCACTTCATTTTCCATGCTACATTAGGCATCTTAGTGTATATTGGCGGGCCATCGTTGGCACTCTTAGAAAAACATCTCTCGGCTTAGTTTGAGAGTTTAAGTCTGCGGGCTTTTTTTCATCAATTAGGACACTTTGCAAATGAATGTCCTAACCCTCGGGTAATGACTATTGAAGAGTATCAAGAGTGGGGGGATTCCTTTGCTATTGAGGAACCCGAAGTCGAGGAGGACCTAGAGGAAGATATTGATCTTGTGGAGGTGGGTGAAAGTTTAGTGCTCCGACGTGTGTTGAATGTTCCAATTGAAGAACAAGAGGAGATACAAAGAGAGCAACTATTTTACATTCGATGCAAGGTGATTGATAAAGTGTGTAACATGATCATTGATGGAGGAAGTTGTACCAATGTGATTTATGTGGAGATGGAGGATAAATTGAACATGCCTACCCACAGCCATCCTAAACCACATGCTCTCCAATGGCTAAACAAAGACAAAAGGGCAAAAGGTAATGAAACAAACTCTTATTAGTTTTCGGATTGGAAGGTATGAAGATGAGATATGGTGTGACGTCCTACCTATGGATGTTTGTCATATCTTGTTGAGGCGACCATGTCAATTTGATATGAAAGCACAACATGATGGATAAAATAATGGGTATTCTTTTCAAAAGAATGATAACAAGATCCGGTTAATACCATTGTCACCTAGTGAGGTGAAGGAAATGAAGATCCAAAATGACAAGAAACGCAAAGGAAAATCTGAGGCCCTTTTGCTTAATGCACCAGAGATAGAAGAAGAGTCGAAGAAGAGGAGTTCTATAGATGCATTGGTGTGAAAGTAGAAGGAGAGTCCTATGGGAGATGCGGTCGAAAGTGCCAACTTCAAGGAACTCTTGATAGATGTATTTCCGGATGATCTTACACCCAGATTACCATCAATAAGAGCCCATAGCTACAATCCGGAAGAGGCTAAGGAGTCGCAAGAACGAGTGTAAAAATGCTAGACTAGGGCTCTTTCCAAGAGAGCCTTAGTCCATGTACGGTACCCGCCTTGTTGGTGCCAAAGAAAGATGAAACTTGGCGCATGTGTATGGATAACCGAGCGGCCAATAACATCATCGTGGAGTGCAAGTTTCCTATGCCAAGATTGAAAGAACTTTTGGATGAGTTGAGTGGGACCAAGTCGTTCTCTAAGATAAATTTGAGGAGTGGTTACCATCAAATGAGGATCTGAGAGGGAGATGAATGGAAGATGGCTTTCGAAATCAATCATGGTTTGTACGAATGGCTTGTGATGCCATTTGTATTGTGTAATGCTCTGAGCCCTTTCATGTGGCCCATACACGAGGCACCACGACCATCAATGGGATAAATAGTATCATCCGAGGGCATTCACGTTGATCCATCCAAGGTGGAAACTATCCAAAGTTGGCCCGAGCCTATGAATGTAAGTGTGGTAAGAAGTTTCCTTGGTTTGAATTTTTTTTCTCGTCGTTTCATTCAAGATTGTTGTACCCTTTCTGCCCCTATCACTGAGCTAATGAGAAAGGATAAGTTTAAATGGTCCCAAGGAGCACCAAGAGGTTTGGAAGCCGTGAAGGGAAGGATATAGGAAGCACTGCCTCTATCTATTCCAAACCGTGAGAAGCTATTTGAAATTGAATGTGATGCTAGTGGAATTGATGTTGGAACCTTCTTAATTCAAAACAAAAGGTCCATTGAATTGTCTAGTGAAACATTTGGTGGTGAACAACTCAATGACAAAGAATTTTATGTCGTAAGATCCTTGGTCCAATGGGGGCAATATTTGAAGTCAAAACCTTTTATCTAGTATTCGGATCCTTTCTACAAGGTGGACCATCCGGACGAATACAGAAGTATTAGTTCAACGTTTGATGTTGGAGACTTATCACCATACATAGATGACGAGAATTTGAGGGCAAATTCTGTTAAAGAAGGGGAGATAAATGAAAAAAAGACCATGAACTTAAAGTTTCATCATGAGCCGCGAGGTGATATGCTCGGAGTGCCAAAGATTATCGACCTTCCTATAATAATATGCTTATTATGGCATGGAGTATGGAGTGGAATTGAAGAAAGGACTTGAAGATTGAAGAAAACAATATTTTCGCCCTTTATGTAGGTCTTGGCCGAGACCACTTTCTTTTAGCTTGTTTTAAATTCCTAGCTTAATTTCCTTCTAGATTAATTACTAGACCTTGTAATAGAATGAGATGACTAAGCAATCCGTGTAATAGGATAAAATGACTAGGCCAAAGAACAATCTAGAAAGGGCAGCTTCCGTCATTCCCCAATGAGATAATTCATGAACCAGCTAGTTCATGCACTTATCTATATGGATGACACAAAAGGGTGGTCTAGAGAACATGAAGAGTTGGTCTAATCCCTTCCCCTCAAAAGGGCCGAACCCCTTCCCCCTTTCCCATTCGGCCGAAGTGCTTGTATATGTCTATCTAGTTGCTCTTCTAGAAAGGTCTAAGTATTAGTATAAATAGGGCATATAGTTTATGTAAATAGACATTAAAGTTATATGAAATATATTTGAGTTTTACTCAATTTTCTAAGTTATTCAACTTTTGTGTTGCGTATCTTAGTTGGTCCTTTTGTGGGTCACCGCTTGGTTCTTTTGTGGTCCAAACTCTCGGTGCAAGTTTAGTTAGAACTTTTGTGATCTAACTATACTCAAGCCAAGGTTCTATCCGGTTACTTGTCACAAGTACATTGAAGGTCTTCTCGGCTTTCATCACCTTGTTCATACCCGAGTTTGTCTAACAATCTCGTGTTCGATCCTTATCCAAATTACCTGATTCCTTTCACCCCAATACACCACAACACTTCACCAAAATCCACACAAAAATCCATTAATCGAAACCTCCCAAAACCACCCGAACACCCCAACCAACTACTCCACCGTCCTTACCGAGTTCCACCGTCATACCCTACTGTCCTGACCATATTCCGCCACCTTACCACTATCCAACTACCAAGTACCGACTACCAACATATCCCACAATGTGTCTAGAACACCCACTCCAAACACCTTAACCTGACACCACCCTAAACTACCCGCACACCCCCCAATCTAACACTGCCCGGTAAACCGTCCGAACTCGCCAACCCCAACTTGACTCCCATTTTCGTGTCCATCCAGTTCCAATCCAACTTCGACCAACTTACCTATATATTTCCCTCCTTATATATATCAGTTTGGTATCAGAGTAAGGCTTTCCCGTCTCACGCCTTGACGCTATAGCTAACCTAAATGAAATACTTCAGAGGACCATAAATGAACTTGTGACGGAACAAATACAACTCTTGAGAAGAGATTTTGCGGAGCGTGTCATAATTAATGATGCCGAGTCCAGAGAAGGGGTTGCACAAAATAACCCGAGGCATGAAAGAGAAGATGTCCGAGACAACCCGAGGCATGAAAGGGAAGACGACCGAAGCCTACGGTTGGAACTTCCAACCTTTGAAGGAAATATGGACCCGTAAGAGTTTCTTGAATGGTTAAGGGCTGTTGAGAGTCTTTTCTAATACAAACAATATGATGACGACAAGTGTGTTAAGGTTGCTACATGTAAGTTGAAGGAATTCACTTCGGTGTGGTATCAAAACCTCAAAAAAAGCTGGATAAGGAATGGAAAAACAAAGATTGAATATTGGGACAAATTAAAGAAACATTGGAAGAAGAAGTTCTTGCCAAGGGAATATGAACAAGACCTATACCTCAAGCTCAACAAACTTTGTCAAGAAGTTCTTAAAGTTGAGGAATAAGTCCAAGAGTTCGAGAAAGTCACCATTCTTTGTGACTTAGAAGAAAAGGAGACTCAAAAGATTGCCCGATTCATTGGGGGCTTGAACATGGCGATTCAAGAGACGGTTGAAGTTGCAGCATGTAACACCTTTGAAGACGTATGTCATTTAGCACTCAAGTTTGAAAAACAACAAAATAAAATTACCCCAAAATCTTATGTAAATCCTACTAGTGTTAAAGAAAAGGGAAATACATCTTTTTCTAACCCATTGTATAGCCAAAAAAATGTAGAGAAAGATAAAGGGAAGAAAGTAGAGGTTACAAAGGGGGTATATAGAAGTTGGAAGAGGTGTTTCAAATGTAAAGGATTAGTGATTCAAGTAAGGAGGGTGAGTGAGGGTAAGTGGGGCTGAGTTCGATAGGGAACAAGTTGACGTGACAAAGGCTGGGAAATGGAGTTCTTGGGTTCTCAGTTTCTATCCGGGCTGTGGGGTATTTGTGGTTTAAATGGGTCAATTTTGATGGATTTGGGTCAAGGAGTTTTGTGGGGATGTTATGGACACGTTGAGGGTTGTTATAGTGGTTGGGCTTGGTTAGATTTGTTGTGGAGGTTGTCGGAAGTTTATTGAAACAGTAGGGTTCTCGGTTGGGGCGTTGCCGCCGGACAATGTGGGGTTGTGGGGCTGTTTCGGGTAGCAGTAGTTGGAATCGGCTGTAGGTGTTTTACAGGGGTACTCTGGGTATTTTGAAGGTCATGTAGGTGATCGGGCCTGGTGGTTTGGTGGTGGAAAGGTGGTAGAAACAAGATGAAATAGTGAGGGCGCGGTAGATGTTGTTTGTGGACTGTTTGTGATTGCCGGAGTTGGACGGAGAGTTTTGAGTGGTTTTGGGACATGGAATTTGTTGAGGATGTTTGTAAGGTTATGTGGAATGTGGTGGTGAAAGGAATTAAGTGATTTGGATGAGTAATGATCTCGGAATGTGATGTGCAATCCGAGCACACACCAAGTGTTGGTTGGTTCGGTTTTGGCTGAGTGTTTGGATGGTTGTGGTTTTGATGAGGTACGGTCGATGAGACCAAGGATAGAGACACATGGGTTTTACTTCCCGACTCGACAACAAGGATAAGGTGACCAATTCCACAAGGTCAAGACCGGGGTTTGCTAAGTGCAATGCCCGTGAACTAGCCAAGTGAGGGTGATCGGAAGCCCTGTTAGTAACCCGAAGCTTAGGCTAGGTTAGCCATACAGTTCCAATGTTCGCTTACCACTAAGGGGGTTCTTTGAGCTTGGGTATTGATTAGGTCAAACAGTCCCAATCAAGACTTACACCAAAGGGAAACCTTAGTTTGGGTTCAACTAAGCCACACTGTCTTAGCTAAACTTTCACCAAGGGGTTTGGTTCACACAAGAACCAACTAAAAGTAAACACACACAAGTGAATACAATTAGCTATTGAGTAAAAACTCACTTTTATATATCATCATTTACAAGACCTAAGGGTCCTATTTATAGTAGCAAATGGACCATTCTAGAAGATAAACTAAAGTACACAACTCTAACTACTTTTCTCAGCCTAGTGAGAACAAATGGGAACGAGTTTGGGTTTTCTTGGTGACCAAGAGTCTGTCGTCCACCCCCCCAAGGTTGTGGTGTGACATATATATATATATATATATGATGAAAAAAAGACCGTAAACATAAAGTTCCAACGTGAGCCGTGAGGTGATATGTTCAGAGTGCCAATGATTGTCGACCGTCCTATGATAATATGCTTATTGTGGCATAGAGTATGGAGTGGAATTAAAGAAAGGACTTGAAGATTAAAGAAGACAACATTTTTGGCCTTTATGTAGGTCTTGGCCGAGACCACTTTCTTTTAGCTTGTTTAAATTCCTAGCTTAATTTCCTTCTAGCTTAATTACTAGGCATTGTAATAAAATCGGATGACTAAGAAATCCGTGTAATAGGATAAGGTGACTAGGCCGAAGAACAATTTAGAAATGGAATCTTCCATCGTGCCCCAAGTAGATAATTCACGAACTAGCTAGTTCATGCACTTATCTACGTAGATGACACAAAAGGGTAGCCTAGAGAACATGAAGAGTTAGTCTTCTCCCTTCCCCCAAAAGGGCCGAACCCCTTCCCCCTTTCCCATTCGGCTGAAGTTCTTGTATGTGTCTATCTAGTTGCTCTTCTAGAAAGGTCTAAGCATTAGTATAAATAGGGCATGTAGTTTATGTAAATAGACATTAAAGTTATATGAAATATATTTGAGTTTTACTCAATTTTCTAAGTTATTCAACTTTTGTGTTGCGTATCTTAGTTGGTCCTTTTGTGGGTCACCACTTGGTTCTTTTGTGGTCCAAACTCTCGGTGCAAGTTTAGTTAGAACTTTTGTGATCTAACTATACTCAAGCCAAGGTTCTATCCGGTTACTTGTCACAAGTACATTGAAGGTCTTCTCGGCTTTCATCACCTTGTTCATACCCGAGTTTGTCTAACAATCTCGTGTTCGATCCTTATCCAAATTACCTGATTCCTTTCACCCCAATACACCACAACACTTCACCAAACTCCACCCAAAAATCCATTAACCGAAACCTTCCAAAACCACCCGAACACCCCAACCAACTCTCCACCGTCCTTACCGAGTTCCACCGTCATACCCTACTGTCCCGATAATATTCCGCCACCTTACCACCATCTAACCACCCAGAACTGACTACCAACATATCCCAAAACTTGTCTAGAACACCCCTCCAAATGCCTTAACCCGATACTACCCTAAACTACCGACACACCCCCAATCTAACGCTGCCCGATAAACCTTCCGAACCTGCCAACCCCCACTTGACTCCCATTTTTGTGTCCATCCGGTTCCAATCCAACTTCGACCAACCTACCCATATATTCCCCTCCTTATATACATAAATATATGCATATCATATTGGTGTTGTCAGCTATTTAGCACTTCTTGATTTCATCCAGTATATCATGGTGGCCTTGATGGCCCGATTATTTGTTAAAGTGTATGGTTGAGTCAGGTCGTTGGTGCTCGACAAGTAAGGCCGGGTGACAATTGCGCCCCTCCTGCTTGGGGTGTGACAACATTGGATCACCACACTCATAGCAAGTCCTTCCCATTATGGGTTACTGAACGATACAGAAGAAACCATAATATCCCCCACAGTTTGAGTATTAAAAGTAGGTACCTTGAGATTCCTGACTAGAACTATACTCACTATGACCTAAAGAACCACCAGATGATATGTGATGTTTCGATTGGATGTTGTGTCTAGAAGAATAATTATGGCCTCTGTCATAATGTCCTTCACCCCTAGAAGAATAAAAAACCTCAAAACTTCCAAATCTGCGGGCCCACTTCTCGTCGCCTCCATGCTTGGTATAAAACCTCACCAACTCAACCTCCTTGGCATGATCAACTACTGCTTGAAAATGTAGCCCCAAAAGCTACTACCTACAAGGTCGCCAATCGAAGAGGAAAGGATAAATCCTTCACAAACCGTCTCTCTCTCAACCTTAGTGGGGAGCAACGACATTTCATAATGAGTCAAAGCATGAAATTTGGCTCCATACTCTGCAACAGACAAACCTCTCTACTCTAGGGTCATTAACCCGTCCCTCCTCCAGTCTCCCAATGTTCGAGGTATATTATTCTCCATAAATACCTGATAAAACTGAGTCCATGACAAAAATGGTGACCCAACCGGTCGACACTCCATATAGGACATCCACCACTGCTTGGTGTCTCCAATCAAATGAAAAGAAACATAGTCGACATTGTGCGACTCCGCCAATTCCAACTTATGAAGACTCTCATGATAGAAAATTATGAACTCATAAGCATCCTCCTCGAGGGTACCACAAAATCAGGGAGGACTTATCTTGGTAAATATCTCGAACATCTTCTACTTCTCATGGGTCATCACTAGCCCTGCAAAATTCCGAGGAGTGAAATAAGAAAATAGAACCTCATGTAGTCGACTGAGCCCCCAGAGTCTGAAATCTTAGGGCAGCCATAGTAATAGGAATCTGATCTCTTACTCTTTTCTGAGAACCTTCTGGAGTAACCGGTATCATGCCCGCCTGGATGATACTCTTAAAGTAGCTCAAAATGCAAAACAAGGACTCCCGAAGGTCAGAAGTAGCAACGAACCCCGACAATGTCTGTGCGAGTCCAATCTCATCTACCAGAACTAGCTCCTCCTCCAGAATATTCTCAAAGTCTGGAGTCACATCTCTAACGGGATCCTGAGTAGGTGCTGGTGGTCGACCCCTAGCTTGTTACACCCCGTGTTTTCATGATCATATGCGATGTAAGTAAAGTAACGTAATCTCAGTGAGGCTAATATTCCATACATGGATGAAAATGAGTTTAAACAAGTGTTATATATGTTTAGTAAGTGTTGAGGGTTAAATGAATCAAACAAATTAAGTTCATCAAAACTTGGGGATGGGCAGGCAGAATTCTGAACAGAATGTTAACCTAAATTTTTGGGGTATATCTCCTCGTATATAAGTAATTATGGAGCGCATAACCTATCAAAAGGTAATTTCAGCGAGTTTACTTTTTAATGCAATAAACCGTTTGTCAATCGGAGCTCTATACAAAAAGTTATGAATAACTTACGAAAGCGATGCAGAGCGACCCAGTTAGGAAGAAACCTGAAAAACTTCAGTAAATTCATGGCGCCATTTCACGGTATCTGAAATGGACTAACGGGGCATGAAAACGAGGTAGTGGCCGACTTCATTTTAAAAATGATTTGGGGCCTATTCTTGCTCATTTTTCAACCTAGGTCCCAAGCATGATACCACAACACGACAACATCCCATAAGCTATAGGACGCTAACTCCACCAACTCGGTATCTGTTACATGCATCACTTGCAGCATCCTGTGAACCTGGTCTATGAAATTCTGTAGGTCCTCCCAAGGATTAGATCCCGTAAATACCAGAGGGTCCAAGTTGATAAAATTTCATACTCTGGCACTAACTGCCCTGTCAGAAGATCATGTGCCTTAACGCTGGGCCTGAGCGGCCATTAACCAGGTCAATAATTATACCACACTCTGAATATCAATATCCAATTCGGGAGTGTCAGGTAGAGGAATTTGAGGTGCTGGAGCCCCTCTAAGCTATTCTACAAGTGGAGAAGTCCACGAAGCCTGGGACGGGGTCTCACTTTGGAACTCTCCCTGTCTTGCATTAGCGGGCGACACCTGACTAGTACCCTCTCCCACAATCTTATCTAATGCCGTCTTACCATATGACTTCTTCTTTGTCATAGGCATTGTTGAAATTCTAAACACGATAGGGTTAGGAATAGATTTCTTATAACTCCGCTCCATCGCACGATCTAGAATAAGAATGAAAACAACTATCCTAAATGTCCCGTAGCATCCTATTTATAAGTGCGGTTCATAAAGTACCCATAAACAAGACTCTACTAGACACGACTTGTAGACTACCTAGGACAGATCAACTCTGATACCAAGTTTGTCGCACCCCAAACCGGAGGGGCATGGCCGGCACCCGAACCTTACTTACCGAGCACCAGCGTATCTGACTCAATCATATATCTTAATATACAATTAGGCTATCAAGGCCACCATAATAGACTAGAATGAAATCAAAAAGCTAAAGACAGTTGTCGTAACCAACATGAGATGCATATATATATATATATGGGATGACAATGACACTATGACAATTTGTACATCAAAATATATGCCGACGAGGCCTTAAATGACATCTATAAACAAGACATACATCTACAGGCCTCTAAGACGATCAATAATATCAGATGGTTGGGAAAGGACCCTTCCATACCCATAACATTTACAAAAAGAGCATACTAACTTGACATAACAACTCTGAGACAAGGGGAGTGCAACAATAGCATGATGAGCTGAGAGCTTATTGAGGAGGATCGTCGATCCGTCTACCTAAACCTGCATGCATGAAATGAGATGCTCCCAACAAAGGGACGTCAGTACAGATAGGGTACTGAATATGTAAGGCAAGTAAAAGCATAAGTAAGGACGTCAAAGTAAAAGAGAGGCAAATAGGGTCAACCTATAATACCATCAAGCCTCTGTGGGCATCATTATCATCATCATCATTATCACAACCAACTGATCAGTAGTGCCATATGTCATATGTCTATATAACGCTGTCGTACATATATAGATGCATACATATATATATAGGACAATTATTATGAGCATTCTGTCTTGTTGGAGTGATGTAAGGTCATTACACCTCCAACTATCAATGTCTAACTGACATATTATCAACTGTCATGAAACTAATTAAGAAAGCATAAGATCACATAAGAAGGAATACATCTATAATGTAGAAAGTACTCCCAACAAGGGACAAACAAGATTCAATAACATTTTATGGAATGAAAGACAATAGTACTTCTAACTTAAGAGTGTATTCATTTAGGAGGGATGTTCAGTTACTTTTCATTTCCACTTGGTTCATGCTAAAAGAAGGAAATGATAGCCTTACATACCTTGTCAACTACTTAATCCACTCGATGTCGACTCAGTCCATTAGCACCTCAATCTACAACAAGCGATAAGGAACAAGCGTTGAGCTACGAAAGCTATAGGTTGGTACAAAAGAGTTATAAGATCGACTACAATAGTTTGGACAACACCTCCCCTACTTCTTTCACTTCCCACATATCTCCAACATCAAGACTAACACATCTTGCACAACAACCATATACATAATAATATTCAACCTTATATCCACCATAAGATCTTCAATAAATAGCCTAACAAGATATTACAACATTACAATCTTCTCCAAGTATTATCTTACACTTTTCCCTTCATACAACTTAGCTAGGACATAGAAATGATCGAATACATGGAGGAGGCAAAAACATTACCTTAACACAACAATAAGAAGCTTTACAATAATTCTCCTTTAGCTTGAAAGAGTTCGCAACTCAACAATAACATCAAATACATGATCTAGACCACTTCTATAACATTTCTAGTGAAGAACTTAAGTGACATAGCCTGGGATTAGCTTAGGAACCTTTAGGAAATGTCATGGAAGAGGTTAGGGGTGTAGGAGCTATGTTTTGGTTGAGTTTTGTGAAAATTATGAGCCACTACTTAAATAGATATATATGGTCGGCCACTGGCTTGTGTCTATGACTGGATCTGTGGCCGCAGATGCCATTGCATTCTTAGGCAGTAGTTTTCCCAATTTCATAGCCAAAGTGAGGCTGAGAAATGCGGGGCATAACCCCTTCTTCAAGGTAGAATGCTCCGCGAACCACACCAACAACGTCAAGTTTTGTGGATACTTATCTTTTTCAATTTGATTAGTCTCAATTTTTTCCAAAATATTCTTACCACTTCAATAAACCCTTATTAACCTTATGTAGGACTCTCACCGTCTTTGAACCTACATTGGATAACTCATGATGACAATGATGTACAAAATACGGGGTGTAACAATTCATCAAGTGGGTAAGTTTCTAACCCTCTTTTTACGATTATATCATCATTTTGAGACTTGTAGTTTTGGATTTTAAACCCTAGGATAAAAATGGAAGCTTCCTCAATCAATCATAGATTTGGTGTTGGATTGAGTTGATTTTTTTATTTAGAATCAATAGACCTTGGTTAGCTAATTTTTGGACTGTTTTCCTATTTTACCCTTTGGGGATCGAAATCCTATTTTGTGTGACTTTTTGGGTATAAAACTTCTATATAGTGATATGGGTATCTAGGGAATCATATGTTACCATATTTTCTATATTTTAATATATTGGGACCATTCAGAGGCTCTACACAATGGGAAGGTGTTGTTGTGACCGTCAGACTCCTAATTCAGAAATGTTAAGACTTATGACCTATTTTAAAATATCATGGTTGGCGTAATGAATTAATTAAGAGGGTGTAATGGGGATAATAAAGGGTCCCGATACTTGGTGAGGTGACAATCACTTGTATCAAGTACCAATGTCATGATATGGGTATTTGCTCTATTTAAATTATATAGTCTAGTCTAAATGCCAAGCTTTGGCCATTAGGTGATAGATAGTATGGTCCTATGGATCTATGATTGGGGTATGAAAACCATATTTTCTCTTTCTGTGATTGTGTGTTTACTCATCACTCCTAGGTACTCATTTAAAAATGAAAAATAAGTTAAGGATTAAATCATTAATGTGTCATTGGTTAAAGGCGGAATCTTTATGTACTACCTTGATTAAATATTAATTCTTTATTGCCTATTTTGGAGTGACATTAACAAAGAAAAGCAGAAATTCCCTAGAATGTTAGAACTCAGACATGACAGATAAGGTAGTAAAAAATGGTACGCTAAGCTCCTTGCTTCGTCGCTTCTGTTTTCAGTTATTCAAAGACTGATGTTTTAAGCATCTCTATATGCCAGTCATCTATCTGACCTGACAAGGAGGTCGACTTTGATATCATTGTTGTTGCACATATCATATTTATGCTTCATATGGTATCTCATGCATAATATATTTGCGGATACATAAGTGGGTGCTAGGGGAAATGATTCCGGATGGAGTGATGCGTTAATACGAACCCGATTGGCTAGAGACAGGTAATGTGAGCCTAATATTGGCTAAGGATTCCGAAGGGAAATAATTCTGGATGGAGTATGGACCTCGCAAGTCCCCCATGGGTCGCGCTCCCTATTGAAGGAGCATGTGTGCACATGTGATGGAAATGCATTGCATTGCATAGCATATGCATATCGCTTTATCTCATTTATCCTTGTTTGATTGATTTGCCTAAATTGCTTATTGGATCATACTATCATGCTACTTGACTATTTAATATGAACTTGAAAACTTATACACTTCTTATATCAAATCTCTAACTTATAATTGTCGGTTGAATCTTTATATAAGACTAATAACGACTTAGTGTGGAAGTGGTAATCATAAGGCCAACCCTCATGTCTGTTTTAACTAGGGGCGGTCGATGATACTGCTGAGTACACATTATTTCTCGCACTCACACTACATTTGTTTTACTCTTTTTACGTGCAGATTCATTCCCCGATATGAGTGGTGCTCGAGACTTCCCTACCAGTTGAGGAGCTATTTTGTAGGATTTGGAGTGAGCTACTGGCAGATCCGTGGAATTAGATTCTTCTTCTTTATTTACTTATTCCTTTCTACATATTTTAGATAGTGTAGTAGTACTTCTTTCAGACATGTATTAGTTTCTTAGTAGTTCATGTACTAGTGACACCATGTTTTTGGATTGTCATTCTATTGCCGCATATTTATATCTTATGAGACCTATTTAAGACTTAAAATTGACTTGTTTATACTATTCCACATTATCTTCTTTGAATAATTGTTTAAGTTGGTTGTGGTTGGCTTACTGACTTGGTGAGAGGTAGTGCCATCATGACTTATTAAAATTAAACTGTGACAAATTGGTATCAGAGTCTTATGTATCAGTACGATGAGCTCCATATCTATCTTAGGTAGTCTATAGGATATCTAGGAAAACTTTAATCATTCATTCTTTATCATGCGTACTTGATTCTAATGGTTTATACGAGTTTCTTTAATTCACTCTCTCACATATGATGATGACACGTTCGACTGCAGTTGGAGATCAGGAGCCCGTACCTATGCTTGTACCCGTTGTTGGGATCGTTGCTTGAGGGAGTAGCATGGGATGTGGTAGAGATAGAGGCAGGACTAGTGCCTATGTTGCTGCACTAGCTAGAGTCTGAGCACCAGCTGCTGCTCAGGCCCGTTCTAGGGATTTAAGTTCGGATCTAGAGGAGTTTCCGAATAAGGAGCCAGCGCCAGTGGATGAGGTGGGACCCGCCCAAGAACTAGAGGGATTCATTGTTACTCTTCTTCTTTATGACACCTTAGCACTTATTCTGAGCATCTATGAGGGTTGGACCTAAGTAGGTACATCGCCAGTTACTCAAAAGGGTTCCAATGCTAGAGTTAGAGGTCAGACTCCAAATCAGATGACTACTGCAGGGTATAGGACTCTAAGGGCATAACTAACTACTGTTGTGGCTCCTCAGTTTATGGGTTTTCTAGCTCAGGGTGTTGTTTTTCGACCAGGTATTTAGCCTACTATGACCATATATGAGCACAATAGGTGGGATCAGTTTGAGAAGATGAAGCCACCACAATATGATGGACATCCTGATGATGATGCTTATGATTTTCCATGAGAGGTTGCATAATTTAGGTTTGGTTGAGTCCAACAATGTCGATTTCACTATGTTTCAGATAATTTTCAATGACAAGAAGTAGTGGAGGGTGTTTGTTAATACCAGGCTAGTGGGGTCGCCTCTACTTATTTAGGTTGAGTTCATTAGAGTGTTTCTGGAGAAGTGAGTTCCCCATAGTTTGGGATGTTTGTGGATGAGTATGAGATGACATTTTAGTCCTTGTTTCACTGTGCTTTAACTATTCTGCCAGATGAGGCAGAGAGGATCATGTAGTCTGTTAGGGGGCTGTCTTATCCATATAGAGTTGTAGCAACACATGTGGCATCTTCGGGAGGTATTTTTTAGGAAGTGCTGGACGCTACTAAGGGTTTTCAGTCTATTGGGCATCAGGAATTTATGGAGAGATTGAGTAGGAAGCCTCATATCTTGGGCAGTTATGAGGTCACCTTCTCTGGAGGTAAGGATCTTTCTGGTAGGGTTTATCACCCCCAATTTAGCCGGCTCATTCATGTAGTGATGCAGACTTCAATCAATAGTTCTTTGAGTCATGGTGTTAGTTTGGGACAATGTTCTTATTCTTGACCTGGAGGCCGAGGTACTCATTTTGACTATTCTAGGTCTTCTCAGCAGCCTATGTCCCATCGTTGATGTTATGAGTGTGGTGATGTGGGACACTTAGTAAGGGACTTCCCCAAATATAGACAAAATGGTTAGCACTCTGGTTCCTATAGTTCTTCATCTAAGGCAGTAGCATAACCGGTTAGACGTGATGCAAAAAGTGGTAGATGTGGTTCTCAAGAAGGCCATGGTAGTGGTCATGGAGGTTCTTAGGCTGAAGGTGGCTGTGCTAAATGTTATGCATTTCTAGGTAGACTAGAGGCAGAGGCTTATGATGTAGTCATTACAGGTACTATTTCAATTTGTCGTCAACCGACAATAGCATTATTTGATCCAGTATCTACATACTCTTGTGTGTCTACTTATTTTGCTTCAGGTCTGGGTATGATGTATAAGTCAATTGACTTTTTTGTTAGTGTTTCTAGTCTTGTTGTCCATAGTGGTGGATCAGGTGTGCTGATTATGTGTTGTGAATTTAATAGGGTATGTGACTTGATGATTCTAGACATGGTAGATTTTGACATTATTCTAGGCATGAATTGGTTAACTCCTTATCATGCAATCTTGGATTGTCATGCCAAGATTGTTACGCTAGATATGCTGGGCATTCCTAGGTTTGAGCTAAAGGGTTCTACTAGTCATGTGCCAAAGAAGATGGTACTTACCTTAAGGCTAGATCGATGATTGAGATAGGGTGTTTGGTCTATTTGGCATATGTTTGGGATACTGACGCTGATACTCATTCTCTTAAGTCAGTGCCAGTAGTGAGGGAGTTTCTTGAGGTGTTCCCGACAGATTTATCAGGTGTTCCACCATATCCTGATATTGATTTCTATATTGATTTGGAGATA
Organism: Anisodus tanguticus; assembly: GCA_034509755.1. NCBI lineage: Eukaryota > Viridiplantae > Streptophyta > Magnoliopsida > Solanales > Solanaceae > Anisodus > Anisodus tanguticus. The sequence goes on along the minus strand of CM067540.1, from coordinate 41,070,794 downwards.
GGAACCAAACCTATTTCTATTCTGCTATATCTAATGGCACCAATGTATTTGAAAGAGTTAAAGGAACAATTGGAGGATATGTTGAGTAAGGGGTTCATTAGACCTAGTTTTTCCCCTTGGGGGTGCTCCGATGTTGTTTGTGAAAAAGAATGATGGGTCTATGTGGAATGAGGTATTTGTTCTTAATTGTGACCTTTTTCCATTGTCGATAGTCAATTAAGGCGTAGGATACCACTAAGACAACTCTCAGGACCCGATATAGTCATTATGAGTTCTTAGGCATGTCTTTCGGGCTAGCTAATGCCCCATCAACTTTCATAGATTTGATGGAAAGTGTCTTCAGATCGTACTTGGATTATTTTGTGATCGTCTTCATTGATGATATTTTGATATACTCTTGTAGTAGAGGAGAGCATTTAAGGATCATGCTTGGAGTTCTGAAGGAGAATCAACTTTATGCCAATTTCTCAAAATGTGTATTTTGGCTCATTTTTGTGGCATTTTTAGGCCATGTGGCAACCAAAAATGGTATTATGGTGGATCCCAAAAAGATTGAGGCGGTTTGAGATTGGGTTAGACCTACCCAGTTTCTGGGATTCAAAGTTTTTTGCCTCGCTAGTTACTATTGTGTGTTGTAGATGGGTTTTCATCTATTGATCCCCCTTAACTAGATTGACATAGAAGAATGTACCTTTCCAGTGGTCGGATGAGCGCGAGGCGAGCTTCCAAAATCTCAAGACTTTATTGACTACAACCCCGATTTTGACTCTTCTCGTAGAGGGATAGGGCTTCATTGTATATTGTGATGCTTCAGGGATTGGCCTTGGTTGTGTTTTTGTGCAGAAAGGAAAAGTTATAGCTTATGCTTCATGGAAATTGAAGGTGTACAAAATGAACTCGCTCTTTGATCAGTGCTTCACCGGCTACTAGATCGATGAAGAATCTCTCCAAAATGCTCTTCGAGCTTTCTTCGCCAGCGGCTTATGTAGTGGAGGCTGGTCCCTCTTTTAGTAGACTCAGCTATGAATTCATGAAGAAATGAATGCCGGGTGGATTAATTAATGACTGCTTTAGCTCTACATCACTCACAATTTAGAGTTGGCGGTGGTAGTGTTTGGATTGAAGATTTGGAGGAATTACCTCTATGGTGTGCATTATAAGATGTTTACCAATTAGCAGAGTCTTCAACATATTTTCAATCAGAGGGATCTCAATTTGAGGCAGAAGAGATGGTTAGAGATGCTCAATGATTATGAAATGATTATTCTCTATCACCCAGGCAAGGCCAATGTAGTGGCAGATGCCTTGAGTCGGAAGGCAGTGAGTATGGGTAGCCTAATATCGTTGAATGTAGTGGAGCGACCTTTGGCTATATAGGTTTAGTATTTATCAAACAGTAAGGTGAGAATATATATTTCTGAGCCTGGTAAGGTTCTAGCTTATGTGGAGGCACAATCTTCCTAGTTGGAGCAAATTAGAGCCTAGCAGTTTGATGATGCTAAGTTGTGCAAGATTTGGGACAAAGTGCTGAAAGGAAAGGCAAGAGAGGCAATTCTTGATAATAAAGGGGGGTTGAGGATCAAAGGTCACATATGTGTTCCCCAAGTGGGAGACTTGACTAGATTGATTATGGAAGAGGATCATAGTTCAAGATACTATATTCATCCGGGGGATACAAAGATGTACCAAGATTTGAAACAATATTATTGGTGGTGTAATATGAAGATTGACATCACAGGATTTGTGTCTTGGTGTTTGAATTGTTAACAAGTGAAGTATGAGTACCAAAAGCCTAGTGGGCTCACTTAGAGGATGCCCATACCTGAGTAAAAATGGGAGCGAATCACTATGGAATTTTTAGTAGGGTTACCACAGACTTTAGGGAAGTTTTATGACATTTGGGTGATTGAGGATCAGTTAACGACATTGGATCACTTTGTACCAGTTCAGACTACTTACAATTCAAAGAAGTTGGTCAGGATCTACATCCGAGAGATATTTCGATTATATTAGGTGCCCATTTTTATCATTTCAGATAGAGGCACACAGTTTACATCCCACTTCTGGAGATCTATGTAAAATGAGTTGGGTACTCGGATGGAGCACTGTATAACATTTCATCTTTAGACGGATGGTCAGTTTGAGCGGACTATTTAGGTCCTTGAAAATATGTTGTGGGCCTATGTGATTTATTTTTGTGGTAATTAGGATTACTTCTTTCCTTTGGTCGAGTGTCCTTACAACAATAATTATCATTCCAGCATTAAGATGGCACCGTTTGAGGCATTGTATGGTAGGAAGTGTCGTTCTCCTGCTAGTTGGTTTGATGTAGGTGAGGTTAGGCCTTTAGGTGTATATTTGTTACGGGATTCTTTGGACAAGGTCAAGTTGATTTAGGAGGGACTTCTCATGGCTCAGAGTAGGCAAAAGAGTTATGCGGATTGAAAGGTTCATGACTTGGAGTTCATGGTTGGGGAGTGGGTTCTGTTGAAGGTTTCACCCATGAAGGGTGTCATGAGATTTAGGAAGAAGGGAAAGTTTAGCCCTAGGTATATTGGGGCATTTCAGATTGTTCAGCATGTTGGTAAGGTAGACTATGAGTTAGCTTTGCCTCATGGTTTGTATGGTGTTCACCTTGTATTACATATTTATGCTCAAAAAGTACCATTCAGATAGTTCTCATGTGATTCTATGCGATTCAGTATTGCTCGATCAGAACTTGAATTTGGAGGAAGAGCCAGTTGGTATTCTTGATTGATAGATTTAGAAGTTGAGATCCAATGAGATTGATTTGGTAAAGGTTCAGTGGAGGCATTATCCGATCGAGGAGGCTACTTGGGAGACCAAGTTGGATATGCAGAGTAGATATCCCCAGCTTTTTGATGATTCATGTACTTCCTTTCTCTTTTATGTTCGAGGATGAACATGTGTTTAATTGGTGGATGATGTAATGACCCGTTAGTTCGTTTTGGATATTTTCCCTATTTTCTCCTAACTTCTTTGTGGTGTATTTGACTTGTGGGGATGGGTGGAGCAATTATCGAGGCAATTGGGTGGAAATAACGGAAGAGAATCTAAGTTTTAAATTTTATAGGTTCTAAGTTGGAAAAGTTTGACTAAGAGTTGACTTTTGCATCAACACGCTCGGAATCAAATTATGATATTTTGTTAGATTAGGAATGTGATTTTTGACTTATATGGATGGTTGGGACTTGTCCCGAGTGATTAAGGTGAGATTCGTATAAGAAAGTGAATTCTATGAATTTCTTAAGTAAAAGAAGAGATTTGGGTTGACTAAGGTCAACATTGGGGGTAAACGAGTCTTTTCCGAAGTTTTGTTGATTCCATTAGGCCTAGAATGTCGTTTATGACATAGTAGGGTCATTGGTTCAGTGGACTCGAAGGAAATTTTGACTCTTGGTTTGAAATCTAGTCTTTAAGGTGAATTGGAATTAACCACGGTCAACAACGGGTCAATACGACCTCATATGATTATTTTGAGTGCGCGAGCAAGTTCGTTGCATGTTTCAGGATTGATTTGCATATTTGATTTGTGTCAGGGAGGTCTCAGATGCATTTCTGGTATTGAATCAAAGTTTGGATCATGATTTAGGATTTCTCGTTTCTGATGTCTCACTTTTGTGAACTTAGGAGTGCGCATGCAGAGTCGTACCTACACGAGGTGCGCCACAAGTGAAAGATTGAGCTGAGGGAGGCTAGCTACTTCTACGTAGAATTGTCTGCAGAAGTGAGGCTAATTCTGCACCTCTTGGGCTACATCTGCAGACCTAGTGGCTTAAGTGGACGTCACATCTGTGAGGTTTGGGTCTGCGGGACCGTAGATGCGAAGAAAAGGCCGCTTCTACGGCGATCACTGGGTAAATTTTGTATCATTATTATATGCCTGTCTTATATGTGAATATGTATTCCCATCACTCTTTTATACTCGTTTAAAAGGGGAAAATAAGCAAAAGATTGAGTCATTACTGTGTGAATGGCTAAAGGTCGGATCTTTATGGCATAAATTGATTAAAGATTGAGTCTTTATTGCATATCTTGGATTCTTATCATTGTGCATGTCATATTCATGATTCATATGGTATCTCATGCATGCTATACTTGAGTATACATATGTAGGTCCAAGGTATAATGATTTCAGACGGAGTGATACACGGATATGAGCCTAAGTGGCTAGAGACAGGTATTATGAGTCTGAGTATCTAGATACAAGTACTGTGTGATCCTAGTAATGGCTGAGAACCCTAAGGGAAAGGATTATGAGTGGTATATGGACCTTGTGAGTCCCTCATGGGTCACAATTCATTAATATTCGAACGTGTATGTATCGGTGATGGAAAGGCTTTGCATTGCATTGCATTGTATTTCATTTGTATCTCATAACATTACATCCATATTCTTTGTGGTACATGATTTATGGATTTGATTCTATTACCGTGTTTATGTGAAAGCCTTGTCGGACTTGAGGAACTAGATGCTATAACCTAGGTTTAGGCTTATCATTTTCGTGATTTAGTATATTAGTATAATTATGGAAAAGTAATGGTATTTAATGTGGAAGTAGTAATCGAAGGCCAACCCTCGTCTCCGTTTAAGATAGGGTCGATCAACAATGCTGCTGAGTACACATTGTTTCCCGTACTCATGCTACTCTTGCTGCACCTTTTTGTGTGCAGGATTTATTCCTCAGTCTAGTGGACTTTGCGAATATCAAGTCCGTTGAGGAGCTAATTAGAAGGATTCAGGGTGAGCTACATGGCAGATCCGTGGCGCTGGATTCTTCTTCCTTATTCCTTATTTCTGTCTTTTCATTTCCAAATAGCTATGTATTTAGGAATGTTATCCCAGACTTGTATTTCTTAGTTAGTTCTTGTACTAGTGACACCAGTCTTGGGAATTTGTAGTATTTATGTATTACTTACATTATGTGACTTATTAAGACTTAAATTGATTTGCCATAACTATTTTGGCACTTTATTTCTCTAAATAACTTGGATTAAATGGTTGTGGTCAGCTTAATGATCCTTGGGGTTGGTGATGTCACAACATGGTAAATTGGCTCGTGATAAATTGGTATTAGAGCGTTAGGATCACCGATCTCACAAGTACAAGAATAATGTCTAGTAAAGTCTCGCGGGTCGGTACAGAGACGTCTGTACTTACTTTTGAGAGACTATGGGACACTTAGGAAAATTCCATTCTTTCAATCCTCATCGTGCGTATGTGATTCAGTTTAAGATCTAAACTTTTTTGTATCAATCTCTCACCGATGGTGAAGATACGTCCTCAGATTTGCACATGAACATTTTGATGTGATGTCGGTGGTATGGTAAGAGATGTGTCACCGTGATAAGGACACGTGACCAGATTAAGATTACAACACTGATTTGAAACTTAGTTGGGTGTTGTTATGATTCAGACTCTCTAGTTCAGTGATATCCCTAGAAAATGGGAGTGATAGTGCAAACGACTAGATGATAGCCATGTTTCAGCGGTTAGTTACTCGGAAGCCGATGAAATGCATTTTGGTATTACAAATGATGTGAACAGATTTGAGGATTCTAAATGGTATGATTAGAATAATAACCATGTGCTAAGCATTGCGTCTTTTAAGATTATGCTTGAGATGTTTCAATATAACATAAAGTTTCTTGAGATGTAGTGATATGGGACATGTACTAATATTCTGAAGATAAAGGGAAACTAGGTTACATCAATTGATTAGACAAAAGTAATAGTTGATGAGGCTATGAATAGCATTTTACAAAGCATATAAACCTGAAAGATCACCTTTTGTGATAAGGTGTGAGGAAATAGGACTTTGTATTGGCTTGCGTGTGAAGAGTCTTCAGTTACTCGATAGAAAATGGATGTAATGAAAGGAATTCGAATGGATCATTTTCAGTTATAGGACAAGCACAAGTCGTGGATGTGCTCATCAGGCAAAAGTTACTATGGATGATTGAACGTTGTGGGAATATTCGGGTATAGTCTTTCAGCAAATGTCGTGTTTGAAGGTTCACTTGATATCTCGGGGTATGGTGATAAGAAGGAGTCATTTTGAACTATGAGCTTGTTGATTTTGTGAGACTACTCTATTTATGAAGAGAATCCTAAGGAAACCTGAATTGATCGGTAAGTTTAACTACGTTGTAGGCTTCTGGGGGAATAGTGACCGACTAAATAGACATGGCTTTAGCGATGGATAAGTGTGAAGATTTTATTACGTGAAGAGTTATCGGTTGTCGCGCCTAATGTGGAGAAGAAATATGGATACTATATATGTGATGCTTTTGGCTTAGAGGAATATTTAGTTTTATGGTTTTAGTGAGGCAAGAGAAACTTTAGTTCACTTAAGATCGTGGTTTACTACTACCTCCATGATTGACTTAGCTATTTTAATGGAGATATGATATTTCAATCCACCCAACGTGTGGGTTTAACTGATTTCAGGTTGATGATGATAAAAGCGATTTTGAATGGAATATGGAAACTTGAGAACTAAGATAAAAGCATCTTACTATCGATTTTGGAGGATTGAGGTTCATAAAACTTTAATTTGACGCAGCCTGACTACGAAATCATGTACGGGTTAGGGTGATGTTATGTTATATTATTCAGATTAGGTATAAAAGTGATAAGTATGATTAAGGAAGGAAGTCTATGGACAATTCGACTTAGTGAATGCCAAGTGCCAAGAGGACTTTGTGATTGAAGATTGATGAGGATGTAACTTGTGCAGTACCAAGATGGGTAATGTTATGACTTCCTTGAATGGACAAGCTAGAGTTGATTGATAAGAACAAATCTCTACAATTTAAAGTTGAAGTCATAATTTTGAAGTAAGACTATGTCCGTAGTAGTAGATTGTGTCAACGTGATGGTTAGATATTATGGTTGAGTATTTCAAATAAGAATGACTTCAGAGTATTAGTGTGTGATAAGGCACATAGATTGCAAGATTTGATACTTTTGGATTGCTAGAGGTGTAATAAGGTATTGCACTCAGAGATTTGATAGTTGTGAAGGGTGAAGTATGGGGGCCATAAGCATCACGTTGGAGTGTTCGAGGTGATGAATGAGTTTAGTGAAAGTACAAGGAGGGGATTTCGATGTAATTAGATTCCATGAAGATTTAAAGTCATAACGTATAGTTTATCGTAATCGATTGACGGCTTGGGAAAAATTTCCGCTTTTGAGGTTGGGAACGACAACACGAGGTTGAGTATTTAGGAACAACAAATTAAAATAGGTCACCACAGATTTATGAAAGACATACTTTTAATTTTAAAAAGATTTGAAAATAGTTCGGGTGATTATTGGTGACGTTCAGGGAATGGTGCATTTTAACAGGATCAGGTCTGTTCATCTAAAGTCGGGTGGCTTGTGGTTATTTTACCGGAAAGATTTATGGATATTTCAGTAACTCATTTATGAAGGATTGATGGATTTCAGTTTTGGAATAGAAGTATTGCAGGTTTACTGAGAGTTGTTGGGTTTACAAGGAGAAATGATAATATTTTTGTTGACGGCAGCTATACGGGCAAAATCTAATGGTCTACACGGATACTTGGTGACATTTTTTAAGAGGTAAAAATGCATATGGAAAGTCTTTGGGTGTTTAGTTTATTTTTACGTATTTGGCACAACACGATAATCACTAGGATGATGCACATAGTACGTTATTTGAATGACTAAGATGGATTGGATGATGAGAATTGACTCAGTAGTTTCAGCTCGTCGAAATGAAATTAAGGGATTTGAAATTTCTGCAAAAGGCGTTGGATAAGGTCAGATTTTGATAGGGATTGCTTGGAATTGGCTCAACATATGCACAAATTCTGTTCTAATTAGAGGGAGTCATGATTTAGACTTCTGGTGTGTGTCGACATGTTTTTTTTATGGATTCCTTGTACCAAATATGACTTTGGAAGGTGTGAAAGAAAGATAAGTTGAATCAAGATACTTTACTGGTACAGGTTGGGCTATGGCTTACGGCTTAAGCTAAAGGATCGTGGCGACTATGATGATTATTGTGGAATCAATCAAATGCATTCAGAGTTATGGCTATAATTGAAATAAGGTATTTCAAGTGGAGCGGGATCAAATGTGTAAGGATCACACTATTAGGGTAAGTTAAAGGAAGATTTAGCGAATTAAGTGAGAAAACGAGTTGCTATGGACTTTGTGGTAGGATTACCATGAACATTGAGAATGTTTGATGCTATTTGTGGTAGGATTACCGCTTGAGACTATTTATAATTTGGAAAAGTTGGCCAAAATCTACATTCGGGATATAGTTTACCTGCATGGGGTGCCTATTTATATCATTTGGGATAGGGGCATGCAGTTTACATCTCACTTCTGTAGGTCTTTGTTGGAAGAGTTGGGTATTCGAGTGAGGCTTAGTACAACATTCCACCCTCAGACGGATGGTCAACCCGAGCGAACTATTTAGGTCCTTGTGAATATGTTCTGGACTTGTATGATTGACCTTGGTGGTCACTGGAATCAGTTCTGTCACGACCCATCATGGTGGCACCTACACTATCACCCGATAGGAAAAGAACTCCCAAAACCAATTAATCAATTCAAGACTTCAAAGCAGAAAAGAGAGAAATAATACTAAAATATGCTTAAGGTGTAAAAGTGCAGAAATTTTCTAATTATTACATTCCAAAACCTGGTCTAAACCGGTACAAGAGCGTCTACAATATAAGTACAAGTTCGAAATAGAATGTCTTGGAAAGATAACAATAACAAGAATAAAATGAGAGGAAGATCAAGGGCTACCGAAGAACACCGAGGCTCACCCTGAAGTCTCCAAATCAACAGCCTCAGATGTCGGCCATGAGGACCAGAACTGGTGGAAGGCACAATATCTGCTTCCAAATAAAGATGCAATAAGTGTAGTATGAGTATACAATGTACACCCATAGGCATCATAATCCGACAACGACAGACAACACGTAACACATATAAAAATTGAGTCTACCTCACAAATAACTCTCAAATTATCTCAGTTATTTGTCCAACTCATAAATCACTTCAGAACATGGAAAAATTAGTTAGGCACAGATCACATAAATTGTATGAATGATAATGTATGAAATGCAGTAATGCAATGTACCTTTCATAAACCTGATATACACATTCTACTGAACGTTGCCATATATCTATGTCCCATAGGGGACTCCACGAGTCCATATACCGCTCACAACCAACCGACATGATTCTTCGGACTAGTAGAGCATCATAATCACGATCTCATTTATCGAGTCATCTCATATCAAATCACCTTTGTATTAATATCATCTCATATAAACTCATTTACCTTTCTTCTCCGGTTTCATCGGACCAAACAACATATCATATCAAGATCCATCTCATTAACAATAGTGATATGAATGAATGCATGCGATAAATAAGCCAAATATCATAGAAGTAAGAGATGTAAGTCAGGTACATAGAGATGAATAATCATGTGCCTCAATATCATCAATTTCACAATGATTCCAAAGATCATTCTTTTCACATATAAAAGACATAGAGTGATGAGATAAGTATATTCCCACACAAGGTATGAGTTCAATAACGGCTATCATAGCCTATATAACAGTTGTCAAAACCAACATAAGTGTAATCATCCCAACACAATACACTGGTACCTATCCAAGTGCTCATCACAGTTACTAAGGTGGGACCCCCATCACGCTCAATACCCCTCATTGATTATAATCTATACATGCTTCTACCAAAGTCTAAAAAGATAAATTGTAGCCTACCTCACTACCGAACAGGTGCCACAAACTCTCTTACGCCAAAGTCTTGCCTTTTCGTAGCGCTGATTCTGAATGATCGTAGTCTAAATATAATAGATTCTATGTTAATAGACATTTCTAAATACAACCATAAAGATAAGCTTGCCAAAGAATTCCGAAAATACAACCCAAAAGTGACTCCGCTCCCATGAGAGAAAAATCAGAAATTTAGTTTAGAAAAATACTACCCATAGCTAAAATAGTCATATTCTTAAGTTTGATGGAAAATTGATCACCATAAAGCCTTCAATTTCATTATTTCACCAAAACCCACAATTTAGGATAAACCTTAAATTTCATAATAGAATCATGAACTACAATAAGAAATTCAGCCTAACAATAGTTTTCTCATGTATTACATAGTCTAAATCTAAAGAATCAACAATAAAAGCCTAATTCTTGCCATTAATTTCATAACAAACCATTTTAGAAACTTGAGTTTTAAACCCTACCTTTTGTTACCCAAACCAAGATTCTAATCCACAATATATGTAAGGAAATATTATAATATAAGTAATACAAGGTTGAAAACTTTCCTTCAAATAGAAATGGTCTAAACCTCTTTGATTCTCCCCAAAACCTAGCTTAGAGCTAGAAATTTTGGAAAGTGCAATCTAAAATTTGAACTAGGGGTTTTAATATTCTAATTTTAGCGATTTCTGCATCGCTGGACCATTCCTCACAGAAGCAGCCTCGCTGAAATAGCTGCAGTAGTGGTCCCAACTTATCCACCAAAAGTGTGTAGATGAGGTTGAGGTTCAAAGATGTGACCTCACACCTGCTAAGGGTTCTGCAGAAGCGACCCTTCTCAGTCCCCTAATCCCTCGCATCTACGAACTAGCTTCCGCAGAAGCAGCTTTGCAGGTGTAGTGAAATCTCGTAGAAGCGATTACACCAGCAACAACAGTTACACCGAACAAGAAGTTTTCCATCCAATATTTGAAACTCACCCTATACCTCCCGAATATAAATCAAATATGCTGCCTAAGTGTAAACAACACTACGGACTTTCTCGTGTAATCAAAATATCAATTCGATAGTGCTAAGACTCATTTTCGAAAAATCACTCTCAACTTCCCTAAATTTCACAAATTAGCAAACAAAGACTCAAAACACATCCGAACACCTCGGGAAGCGAATCAAAGACTCGACTAAGTCATAAGTGATGTTCTAGACATACCAGAAGTAACGAAACTCGAAAATAAACCCCTTTACCCAAAAGTCAACTTTTATTCAACTCTTTCCATTTTAAAACTTCTAACTTATATTTTCAACCCGAAACCTATTCAATTTATCTCAAGAAATATGCCACCCATCCCAACAAGTCACAAATATCGAAAGAAGCCTATGGGAAGGGTAATCTGGTCAAAATAGGGTATTAAGCCAAAAACAATCGAATGAGTATGGGCATCCTCTGAGTCACACCACCCGGTCTCTAGTGCTCATACTTAACTTGCTGGCAATTCAAACACTGAGATACAAACTCCACAATATCCCTCTTAATACTGGCCTACCAATAATTTTATCATGATATATTTTGTTGCACCCTGATGGATCAAGTATCTAGAACAGTGTCCTCCTCCATAATCAATTTGGTCAACCCTCCAACATAAGGAACACGAACATGCTCCTTAACCTCAAGACTCTCACTATCAAGAATTTTCTCCTTGGCTTCCCTTCGCAGCACCTTATCTCTAATCTTACACAACTTCACATCATCAAACTGTTGAGCATTAATTTTCTCCAAAAGAGACGACTTTGCCTAAACATAAGCCAAATCCTGCCCGATTTGCAAATATTAAGTCTCACCATGCTATTGGCCAATGACTGAACAACTAATGCTAAATGATGCTCATCCACAATCCACCACACCAAGATACCCATACTCACCGCCTTTTAGCTCAGTGCATCCGCTACTACATTAGCCATGCCCGAATGATAAAGAATGGTCATGTAATAATCCTCGAGCAACTCCATCCACCTATGCTGCTTCAAATTCAAATCCCTCTAACAGAACACAAGTTGAAGATTGCAATGATCTGTCAATACCTCACAATGGATCCATACAAGTAATGCTCAAGCATCTTCCGCTCTTCGCAGGTCATAACTGGTCCATGAACTGCCCGAGAACTAAACTTCAGTGCTAGAATCTCATTAATACAAGGTGCCACAGTGGCTGCAGGTTGTGCCATTAGAGTACTAAACTAGTCCAGAGTCTGACATCCAACTCAGGTCTGCGACCCATCTAAAGTAGGTAGAAGAACGCCCGTCTGGGTCAAACCCTCAAGAAGGATCAAGATGCATACCTTGGTATCTTGAAGCACTAGCGTGGCAATAATCTCTGGCTGTGCCTGGGCTGGTCCCAACTCCTCCTCAAACTGATCATCATGATGCTCAATATTTGGCTTGGGTGACAAAGATCTAGCATGGTTCTGGCCATCCCCTTGTGCACCACCCCTAGCCGATGCCTCTACCTCTATGGCGAGCCACATGAGCAGGCGCTGATGCCTCATCTCTAGCCATGTTTTCACATGTCCTCACCATCTATGAGGGAATAGGAAATACAAGGCCAGATACCAATTTGAATAAACTAGCACAAAAGAAATGAATGAATGGAAGTTTCCTAAATGTCATGACCCTTTTTCACAAATCGTGGTGGCACCTACACAATCCCATCGGTAGGCAAACCACTCCCAAATCCTCCACGTAATATAACATAAGTAAAAGCGGAATATAACAAAATACTAAATAAGCTATCTTATACTACAAATGCTGAAGAAATATAAGTATGATACATCAATAACATCCCCCAAGATTTGGTCTGTGATACAAGAGCGCTAATGCAGAATACAAGTCTGAATAAAGGCAACGCAGGCCAAAACTGGATAACATAATCAAAATGTCTAACTATATCTTTTGAATCCAAATGTAAAGACAAAGTAAGAGAATAAGCATCCAAGATATGCCGTAAGAAGCATTCTCACCCTGGATGCCAAAATCCACCTACTCGGACTCACACTCGAGCTCGCAAACTAGTAGAAGGACATGTATATGCATCAGAAAAGATGTAACAAGCATAGTATGAGTACACAACGTACCCCCATAGACATCATAGGCCGACAATGATGGAAAATATATACCAGATATAAATATCAAGCTGACACCAGATAAGCCTATACTAGACAATTCACCAGCCTATATAAGTCACGTTGTACATATATAAATACACTGATTCAACAAGTCACAATGTTCATATAAGGTTCCATTCATAGTCAAGTATAATCAATCCATTCACATATACAAGGACCTTACTATTATAATACCCACCAACTAGTACTCTCTTGTCCAAGTCATATTCAACTTAACCCCATTTACCCAACCTTAACACATCAATAACCAAGTCAACACTTAGATCACAACAACCCATTTAGAACGCCTTCCAAAAGCATTACACTTAAACTAACCATGATGAGATGAACTCCTTTATAATTCTTAGCCTTAGCTTTAGTTAAGTCTCTATACTGTTACAATTTGACACACATAGATTATTCCTTGTCTACTTTCCCAATAGCAACACTTATTACAAGTTTCTTACTAGACTCGGTACCCAATCACACGGTCAATTATCGGACAATACATAATGCACATATTTTCCCTGGACCTAGAAAATAGTCCTGCGATATTGATAGTCTCGACCACAATATCAATAGACATCAAATATTTAGACATACAAATTATAACCACAAACCCATGCATAAGAAATCAAGCCACACATGGAAACCAATTCAATATTTATCCAAGTATTCACAGATCCAATTATCCAAGTATTTACAAAGATAAGTTCAATCATGGCAGACAACCGATCCACATTACCAAACAATAGTTAATCAAGGAAATGAAATGTGTGTGTATGATATGAATGAAATACATATGCCATGTACCTTTCCATCAACTGGTATACACACTTTATTGGGGTTTGCTATATAAAAGTGACCCATAGGGGACCCGTGAAGTCCATATACCCATCCACTATGGAATAACTCTTTGGATCACAGATCCTAGCTCTTGGCTATAATAATGTCATGTTACAGGCGTGCAAATTTGATTTCCGCGTATCATCATATCCGTTGAGGAGTGCAACCCGAGCTATCCATAATATTATCATCTCAATGTTGCCAATAATCTCATAAGTACTTTGCCTTCCCAGTCTCTTAGACCCAAAACTTTTTCATACCACTCTCATATCAATATCATCAGACCCATGAGTGTATAAATGCAAATGACAATACAAGGCAAAAAATCAGGATGTATGAGATGCAACCAAGTATAGGGGATGAATAACACATGCTTTAAGAATTCACCAACAAGTAACCCAAGTACAATCCGGATATCATATCAATAGTCCATCCATAATAATCCAAGTACTATTAGGATATTATATTAAACAGTCCAACCATAATAATCCAGGAATAATCAGGATATCATATTAGATAGTCCAATCACAAGAATCCAAGTACAATCAAGATATCATATCAAACATGTATGATAAATAAACACGACAATATCAAATATGGTGATGATCCAAAATAACGGCGACTAGCCCACATAACAGCAGTCGAAATCAGCTTAATGTTGATTCTCCAAATCACCCATCAACACAGTTCAACACTGGTACCCACTCAACCATTCATCACAACCATATGAGTGGGACCCCTAAACACGTCCAATACCCCTCAACATTTATAACTAGTACATACTTTTATCGAACTCTCTAAAAACTAAATCGTAGATTACCTCATTGCCGAATATGAGCGCTACACAGTCAAGCCTCGATAACAACCTTGCCCTTCCTTTGCATATTGTGATGGTCAAAGTCTAGCCACGTATATATACTATTCATTAATATAAATCTTACGCAACATACAAGGATATAAACCTTACAAACAAGACTTTAAAAATACCAACCTGGGTCCACGTCATCAAGACTCGAACTTTAATACTCGAAAATGATGAATACATACTAAGTAGTCATATCCTTAAATTAATTAGAAATTTATACTCATTTGAACCTTCAATTGCATAATTTAATAAAAACCCCAATTTGTGAACCCTAGATTTCTCCCCAAATTCTATAAGAAAACCCATATTTCAATCCGTTTGGAAACTTGTTTAGAAATCCAATTTGAAGTTTGGAAATAGCCAACCGAAGCCACAAGTCATAAAATCCTTTTAAAACATTTACCAACTCCATTAGGAAAACCATAACCCATTTTCATAATAAAAGGGAGATTTGTACTTGAAATGATAAGAGGCTCACCCCAAGGAAGAATCTCAAATATAGGACTTGAAATCACCAAAAACTGAGATCTAGAACCCCAAATATTTGAGAATGAAGTCTCCCCTTCAATTTTTCAGAATAAATAACTGATCAGAAAAACCTTAATCACGGTTGCGCTCTGAGGTGTAGCGATCGCGAGGACACATGACCCGACGCAATGAATTAGTCTTCGTGACCGCAGATAAGATGGCGTGATTGTGAGTTACAAGCCTTGTATGACCCACCTCATTTCTTATATGCAATCACTAGCCCCTACCCCATGAATTTCCCCCACCTGGTCCTCATCCTCGCGAACGCGAGACCTTCTTCTCGAACGCGAAGGATGGAAACCAGACCACTAAAACCATAAATTCTTGGTTCTTTCCTGAACTCAGTTAATCACTTGAAACACACCTGGAACCTTCCAAACACAACCAAATATGCAAACGTATCATAAAATGCGCTACGAACTAATTCACGCACTCAACTTTCTCATACAACTGAACTAAGACACATTTTTCTAAATAATTGCCCGAGACATTCAAATATCACACATTCACAATTTAATCCACAAAGTACATTTGATTGCCTCGAGAAGCGAACCAATGAATCAACCAGTCATAAGTGACCCTCCGGAGCTATGGAACCCAAAAAACAAACCCGTATACTCAAAATCAACCTAGAGTCAAACAATCCAACTCAAAGGTTCTTATTTTAGTTTTTTCATCCAAAACTCGTATAAATGGACTTTGGGATCCATACCACCCACCCCCGTGCATAAAATCCCCCACATAGAGTGTTCGAGAAGGGTAAAATAGTCAAATATGGGTCTTTAGCTAAAAACAACTGGATGGGTCGTTACACTAAATTTTCCATAGCCTCTCAAAGATAAGTACATACGTCTCTGTACCGATCCACAAGTCTCTACTAGACATTGCTCTTGTACTGGTGAGACCGATGAACCTATAACTCTGATAACAACTTATCATGACCCATTTCACGCATCATGGTAGAATCTACACTATCCCCCCAGTAGGCTAACCACTACCAAAACCAACAAATCAATTCAAGACTTAAAAATAGAAAAGAGAAAAGTAATACTAAAAGTTGATTGCCATAGATAATAAGTCATAAAAGTGCAAATATCATCTAATTATTACATTCCCAAAACCTGGTCTAAACTGGTACAAGAGTGTCTACAATATAAGTACAAGTCTGAAATAGTATTGTCTTGGAAAGATAATAAGAACATGAATAAAATGAGAGAAAGATCTAGGGTTGCTGAAGAACGATGAGGCTCGCCCTGATGTCTCCAAATCAATAGCCTCAAATATTATCCACGAGGACTAGAACTGGTGGAAGGCATTGTATCTGTATCCAAATAAAGTTGTAGTAGCTATAGTATAAGTTCACAATATTCCCCCGTAGGCATCATAGGCCGACAATGATGGAAAACACGTAACTCATATAAAGATTGAGTCTACCTTAAAAATAACTCTCAAACTAGCTCAGCTACTGTCCAACTCATAAATCACTTCAGAACATGGAAAAATCAATTAGGCACTGGTACACCCTGCAATTCTTCATATGATCAAACATATGATTAGTCAATTTGAGCTCTAGCAACCAGAGACCCTTCCCGAGGGTCACGTACAACTTATATGAGTTTTATAGAGGCTTACGGAAGGTTGGAAGTCAATTGGATCAAAGGAATCACATCTCAGTAAAGTTCGACGAAGATTGAGCGATACACTAAGCAATCCGCCTCACGAAAGTCATTCCACCTCCCGAATGGGGCAGTGGATTAAGGCCCCTATACCTCCACCTTACTGCCACCATCTATAGTGGAATATGTGGGCATAAATAGTGATCTACGGTGCATAATCAACAATAGATGAGAGGCGGTGGGTGATGTTATAAATGGAAAAAGCGGTGCCACCTTCATTGTATCTCATTTTTTACCAAAACACCTCCTAAACACTCTCAAACACCTCTATAGGGTTTCTAGATCACCAAAGACTCATTCCATACTAGTTTGAGGGAAAATATTTCATGAATAATCCATAGAAGCTTGGACATCTTTCTAATAGCAAAAGGAAGTGGAGAATCTTCTTGAGCTTGGAGGAGAGATCATGGTGCGAGCCTTCTTTACTGGTTTAAGGTAAGATACAGATGCTCTAAATGATCTTTATCTTCTCATAGCTTATTTGGAGTTATTGATAAAGGCAACTTGTGATAGTTAAGCTAAGAATTCCATGAAGAAATTGCTATTGGTCTTGGATTATTTTGGATTTTTCTTGAATAAACTTTAAAGATGATCATTGCTAGAAGTTGGAGTATGTATCGTTGTTCTTGTTATAGTTGTTGTGGTTGTTTTTATTAATGTAGTGTTGAAAGGAAGTTAGTATCATGTTTGTGGCTATGAACACCATAGTTCGAGAAGCATGCCTTCTAGGTGCTAATTGGATTGTGCGAATGAATCAATTTCTAGTCTGTTGATCTTTTTTTGATCCAAACCTTCTAAATTGTGTAGATGATCACTTGTAAAGTGTTTGAGGGTTAAAGAGGCATTGGTAGCTACGCAACACAGGTATGTAAGGCAAAATCTCTTCTTTCAAAGGCATGACATCCAAAGTAATTGTCGTTTACAAATAGAAATGTCCAAAGGACTATTCTGCTCGTTTATGAATTATCCCTTGTCGGGAGTAATTCTATTGCTATCATTGTTGTATTCCCTATTTATTGTTGATTATCCGGTTGATACCATACTCCTTCCTGATGGAGTCTTTCAAGTCACAGTTTTGTATATCGACAAGTTGTCAGTAAAAATTAAAAGAGAAGATCGAACCAAAGTTAAAGGCTAAAGGCCGTATTTAATTTTAAAGGGAAAGTCTCATTCATATGTTGTTCATTGAGCATATCTTTTATCTTGCTAATGAATTATATATATCTTGGTTGTCTCTGAATTTCATAGACCTTAAAAAGTAATGTTCTAAAGAATTAATCATCGAGTCAACCAAGAGTCATGTAAAATAGAGTCGAAGAGTTCATGGGTTTCAAAAGAGGCCAAAGAGCCATTGTTATCACAATATATTGTCCACACCACCGATTCCCATCAATGTTGATATATTTTCATTGGCATTTGATATCATTCATACACTAATAATCATACATTTGGACCGGGTTGCGAGTTCCGCAACCTATACATATATTGGACTGGATTGCGCGTTCCACAATATATACTTATATTGGATCGGGTTGTGCGCTGCAATAGGTAGATGGACTTCAAGGGTTAACACTTCATTTGTTATTCTTTCACTGACTCTATAGGAATCATGAATCACATTGTAAGCTTAACTTCTAGGAAACAATAAGGATTCAAATTTTATAGACGTCAAAAGAATGCTTCGGGTAAAAGAATGTAATCTTGATAAAGAATGATAACACTAAACAATACACTAACAGGGAAATCACTAGTGCCTTCGTAAGGACCTTTAGAATAGAGTTCTTATTGAATTTCTCTTCGTAATAATCATTTCAATATGATCATGCCAAAAATAAGGATGTGAGCCTTACATTCCTTATCGAAGAAGCTAGCTACATCTTGTGAAGCCTCACATGCATTATGGATGATTATCTATATGACATAAGGGTTGACGTCATTATCAAATTCAAATTTCATAAAGAAACTTCACTTAAGCATCTTATCGACAACCTTGAACATCTCAAATTCTTTGAGTTCTTTAGAAGAAATGATTATGTAATGCACGGTTCATTAAAAAAGACAATTTCAATAGAAACCCATTTAGGTGTTCTTTGACACTTTAAGCATATATGATTCCTTAGGCTTTTCTTATACCGAAATTTTTATGCTATTCAATCTCACAATCCTTCAACTCGCATCCTCCTTAATCCATAGCGTACACAATCCATTCAATTATCCAATTCAACTCATACATAGAGTAAAATAGCCCAACAACTCATACTATGAATATTTCATAAGTTTACAAAGTTTTGATTATGAAAACACTTTCATAACTTTCTCCAAATCATCAATTAATCATAATCATAAATAGAGATGGGTAAAACTTACCTTTACGTATCGAATTCTCCCCAAAAATAGTAGAATATCCTGCTCCAAGGGGTTTTAAAGATCAATTCCTCAAGAAGTCAGAAATTCCTATGATAATCACAAGGTTAGTAACAAACTTCTTACGAATTATGGCCTTACTTTCATATTGGGGTGATGGGGTATGATAGGGAGAGCTTAGGAGAGGTTTTTGGGACTGTTTTGGGGCAAAAATGAGAGTTCTAAGTCGAAGACTCAATTTAAACTCACAACCAGATCTGCACCGCCGTAAAAAGATGGTTTATTTGATGGACCGTTAAACTTTTGACGGTCCATCAATCTTCCCGTAAAACTGCCAGGAAAATTGATTGCTCAGGGTGGGAAATTTAACGGTCTGTGAACCTTCCCGACAAGTTTCCCAGTTTCCTATTTTTATCGAAACGTATTGTTTTCGATTCATTTAACTCTTAAACACTCGGATACTTCCATAAAAAATCTGTACACCTTCATTATCCTTCTGTAAGGTCATACATCTGCCCGGGGCTTTAGTATCCATTGATGACATGGTGAAATACAAAATTATGGGGTGTAATATCCGTTCCCCTTAGAAACATTCATCCGCAAATGTTGGAAATATTTTAACTCTCAAGTTTTCCTGAAATTTCGGTAGAGTATTCTTTGAAAACATGACTATCCAAAACCTTCCAAATAGCCCAAACATATATCCAATGCCACACAGGGAAACACTGTATAAGATAACATTAATCGGCCTCACACGGCCGCTTTTACTTATAAAATATTAGAAATCGTTCAGCCATAACTTACCTTAATATCTTTTTGCTAATATATGAGATACACCTACTATAAAAATATATTTTACATAAGATTCATGGTCCATCTTCAATAAACTGAATAAGAATATAGGGGTTATACCACACGAATACTTATAGGAAATCTGAATCACTTTAGTAGAGTGATTCTTAGGTTCCGTGACCTTTCTTGATAGAGTTATTATGGATTAAGGTATATCTCGTCCTATCATTGATCAGATTACACTGCTATGCATTGTTGGTATATTCTCAACCTTCACAGAATTGTACCTCTCTTTCATACTATTATCTAACGGATGTACTTTGTCTGAGCCATTGTATTATGACATCCTGGTTGTATTCTTCCTTTATGAATTATAATGTTAATCTTATGATAGAGTTTAGATATTCAAGTTCATAGGCACAAATCTCAAGGTGGTGATGAAATATTGTGGCACGATAATCGTCAAAGTCGGTAATAAAAGTAGTAGAGTTATTCGAATCCACTTTTCCTCTGATTTTATTTTTCCTACTCGATAGTGTCCTTATACGGTACATAAGTATTGAGCAACCTACTGGTCTAAAGACTTCTTTCGTCAATACATTTCCTCTCCACTCTTACGATCTTGGATACACTTATATGGAATCTTACTTCCTTGTTAAGTTGAAAATGTTGTTCTAAGTATTTCTTTACACTTATTTCCTAAACTCTAATATTGTTACTTTTGGTTCATTTCTTTTTTTGTGACATCAATAAGAGTTCTATTCTTTCACCGTGTATAATTATTTATTCACTAATCTAGAAATATGTCTCTTACTACTCATCAATCCTTATTTCAAACTTTTTCCAACTCTATACGTTCATCCTTGGCCTGGGTCCGGTAGTCTAACCTAAAATCTTCATCGATCATCTTAGGACGGGATAATAGAAATTTTGAATACTCAGGGCTTCTTGTAAACTGGTCCTTTGATTAGTTAGTTGTCTTAATGATGTAAGTACGGACGGGTGAGTGAGGGTAAGTGGGGATGATTTTGGCAGGGAACAAGTTGACGCAAAAATGGATGGGGAAAGGGGTTCTCGGGTTCTCGGTTTCTAGCTGGGCAGTAGGGATTGGGGGATGTTTCGGTTGTTGTGTAGGTAACTGGGTCAAGGCGTTTCATGGAGCTGTTGTGGACACATTAAGGGTTGGTTTGATGGTCTGTCTTTGGTGGTTTGATGATAGAAAGGCGTCGAAACAGAACTGACATAGTGAGGTCGTCGACAAGGTGTGTTATGCGGACTGTTTGGTGTTGTCGGGATTGGATGGGACTTTTTGAGAGGTTTCGGTTGGGAGCCTTTGGTGGGGATGTTTATGGAGTCTTGTGGGATGTGGTGGTAGAAAGAATGAAGTGGTTTGGACAAGGAATGACCACAGAAAGCAATTTGCAATCCGAACACACACCAAGTGTTGGTTGGTACGGTTTTGGGTTAAGTGTGTGGTTGTTGTGGTTGTAGTGAAGTGCGGTCGATGAGCCCAATGATACAGACAAGGGGGTTTTACTGCCCAAATCGACACCAAGGAGATGGTGACCAATTCCACAAGGTCAAGACCGGGGTTCCTAAGTACAAGCCCGTGAACTAGCCAAGTGAGGGTGATTGGAAGCCCTTTTAGTAACCCGAAGCTTAGGCTAGGTTGGTCCACACACTTCCAACATTTGCTTACCACTAAGGGGTTCCTCGAGCTTGGGTATTGATTAGATCACAAAGTCTTAATCAAGACTTACACTAAAGGGAAACCTTAGTTTGGGTTCATCTAAGTCACACAGTCTTAGCTAAACTTGCACCAAGGAGTTTGGCTCACACAAGAACCAAAGGTCCTCCCAGAGAACCAACTAATAATATTAATCCCGGATTGAAAGACTTAGAAAAGATGAGTAAACACTCAAGTTTTATATTCAACAAACTCTAAATTTTACAATGGCCTAAGGCCTCTATTTATAGTGCAAAAGAGACTATTCTAGAAAGAAAATGAAAAGACACAAACTAACACATAGTGTGGACACATTTGGATTGACTTGGTGACCAAGGGAGTTTCGCCAACCCTTCCTCTTCCCTAGGCCGAAATTGTTGTCTCATATGTAACAAAATTCCTGAACTTGATTCTTCCAACAACTTATTCTTCTTGGAATGTGTTGGAAGCTTCCATTCTTGGTATTTGTTTGGATGATCAATTCGACCACCTCTTGGTCTTCTCTTGGAGACTTCAACATAGTCAAATATGTGATTGAGATGTCCTCTTGGAATCAGTTTGTTCTAGATGGTTGTTGTCCTTGCCATCTTGTCGGCCAAGTCATCCTTTTTCCTTGCCATGGTGTACTCTCGGCCTAGTCACCTTTGTGACTTATTAATTGTATCCTAATGTTAGTTGTTACATAGCACACTCTGTCCTAAGCTAGCAACTAAGCTAAGAATAAAAAACAAGCTAAAAAAATATACATGGTCTCGGCCAAGACCAAACAAGAAGGCCAAAAAATACAAGTCTTCTTAAATCTTCACGCCACAACTCCAATGCCATTCCATTTTCTATGCCATTTTAGGCATCCAAGTGTGGAACGACATGCAATTGTTGGCATTCTTGGTAAATCTATTTTCGGCTTTGGTTGAGAGTTTAAGTCCGCGGGCTGATTTACATCATTCTCCCCTTCTTTGAAGGAATTTACCCTCAAATTCACGCCGTCTAAATGTGAATTTTTTTTTCAACAACAAGGATCTAATATTTCCACCATTAGATAGGACCGGAAGTTTTATCTTGTAGGCATCTCCCTCAATTCTTGTCAAGTATGGATCTGAATACAAGTCACATGGTTTTGACTTAAAATGGTGCCCGTATTGTTTCACGAATTCCATAACATGTAATGTCATACCATAGGTAGAATAATGACACAGTGCGTCATTCATTTTTGTGCCAGAGAAATACTTAACACCTACTCTAGTTTCATGTTTGGTGTCCAACGGCTCTTCACGGTTTGGCATGATTAGGGCCGAGGCTTCACAAATCTTTTTCCTCAAGGCTTGAAAAACCCTTGTTGCTCCTCGGAACCATTCACACTCATCTTTTCTTATTATTTCGTTGGTAGGGGCAGCAACGTCATTACAATTCCGTAGGATATGACGAAGATAAGAAGCCGAACAAAATAATTTTTTTACCGCAATGGCTCTCGTAGGCTCGGACCATCCTTTGGTAGGTTCCGCCTTGGGTAGGTTGGAATCAATGTTCTTAGAAGATGTTAAGCGCCCCAAATATGGATGTGACACCTTGTGTAAGGAAGAGTTTGGGATGTCACACCATCCGAACGACATCACAAACCATTC
Organism: Anisodus tanguticus; assembly: GCA_034509755.1. Classification (NCBI taxonomy): domain Eukaryota; kingdom Viridiplantae; phylum Streptophyta; class Magnoliopsida; order Solanales; family Solanaceae; genus Anisodus; species Anisodus tanguticus. The sequence continues at coordinate 41,047,408 of CM067540.1, read as the reverse complement.
GCCCAAATCAAACTTGATTCTGAGAGACATCTTCCATTCAACTTTCTCTCAGATTCCCACTTGATGGTAGCCACCTTTCAATTCTATCTTGATGAACAATTTGTCTCTACTCAATTCATCAAAAAGGTTTTTCAACCTCGGCATAGAAAGTTTGTTTCCCATGATGAAGTTGTCGACCTCTTGGCTTTCAACACATGTGTGCCATATTTCATTTTCTTTTGACTCCATAAATATCATATCCTTTGCTAGATTGTGTGCATATTCTTGAGGGTTTGGTATTTAACTTCTTGGAAATAAACCAAGAGAGTATTCACTACTTATCATCGAGGATGGTCCGATTGTGAACTCATCCGCACATGCAACCTCCAAAGGCTCCTTTGAGTCAACACCTATAGCACTCCCCTTTTTAAGCTCCTTCTATATCTCTCGCGCATCAAGTAAGGGGGTCTCGTGTTCTTCCTTGGCCTTGGTTTCATCCATGGGATTCCAATTATCTTCCTTCGTCACTACTCGGGGGTTAGGACATTCCTTGGCAAAGTGTCCCGATTCTCGACATTGGAAACACCTCTTTCTCTTTATGTCTATCCCCATTGCGACCTCTACAACTCCTTGATCATACAATGGATTAGTAAAATAAGCATTACCCTCTTTTACCCTTTTATCTTCAATTTCGTGATCATACATGGGGTTGATAAAAAAAGAGTTTCCCATTTTCTTGACATTGAAGGGCTTTATGTAAGACTTTATGGTACCTCTCCTTTGTGGTTTATCAACCACACCTCTAAAGGTGCGTCATGATGCCACTTCAACCTTTTCTTGGTGACGTGTGGGGAGCTTGAAGTGTAGACTTTTTTCCCACTCCCTTGACAAGAATTTCCTCTTCAAATGCTTCCTTAAATTTTCCCAAGAGTCAATCTTGGTCTTGCTGTGTCTCTTCCGACTTGTTTTTAAATTTTTGTACCACACGGATGCGGAAGATTTATTCCCGTGTATTCACCTTTAAATACTTATGATCGTCATAGTGTTTGGACTCAAAAAGTCTCTCAATGCCCCTTAGCCATTAAAGAAACTCCATCGGGTCCATGTCGTCATCAAACGTAGGAAGATCACACCAAAAGGCTCGGCTTTCTTCCCTTTCTTATCTTGGGCTATTTTGTACAACCCTTGACTTGGTGTTTTTACTTACGGCATGTCCCGCAAGTTCTTTCTTTAAGACTTGTGCATGTTTCGCAAAAACGTCACTAACGAGTTTCCGAAGTTCTTCTTTGTTTGTAAGTGATATTTTTGTGTTACTATCGCGTCAAGGCATGGGACGGGATCACCTTACTCTGATACCAATTTTATGTAAGTACGGATGAGTGAGTGAGGGTAAGTGGGGCTGAGTTCGTTAGGGAACAAGTTGACGTGAAAATGGATGAGGAAAAGGGTTCTTGGGTTCTCAGTTTCTAGCTGGGCGGTGGGGATTTAGGGGATATTTCGGGTAGTTGTGTAGGGAATTGGGTCAAGGAATTTTATGGAGCTGTTGTGGACACGTTAAAGGTTGTTTTGATGGTCGGGCTTTGCTGTTTTGATGATGGAAAGTCGTCGGAACAGAACTGACACAGTGTGGTCATCGGCAAGGTGTGTTATGCAGACTGTTTGGTGTTGTCGGGATTGGAGTGGACCGGACTTTGTGGGAGGTTTCAGTTGGGAAACTTTGGTGGGGATGTTTATGGAGTCTTGTGGGATGTGGTGGTAGAAATAATGAAGTTGTTTGGACAAGGAATGGCGCAATCCAGACACACACCAATTGTTGGTTGGTACGGTTTTAGGTTAAGTGTTTGGTTGTTGTGGTTGTAGTGAAGTGCGGTCGATGAGCCCAAGGATAGAGACACAGGGTTTTACTGCTCGAGTCGACACAAAGGAGATGGTGACAAATTCCACAAGGTCAAGACCGGGGTTCCTAAGTACAAGCCCGTGAACTAGCCAAGTGAGGGTGATCGGAAGCCCTTTTAGTAACCTGAACCTTAGGCTAAGTTGGTCCACACAGTTTCAACGTTCGCTTACCACTAAGGGGGTTCCACGAGCTTGGGTATTTATTAGATTACATAGTCCTAATTAAGACTTACATGAAAGGGAAACCTTAGTTTAGGTTCAACTAAGTCACATAGTCTGAGCAAAACATACACCAAGGGGTTTGGCTCACACAAGAACAAAAGGTCCTCCCTGAAAACAAACTAAGAATATCAATCCCGTATTGAAAGACTTAGAAAATATGAGTAAACACTCAAGTTTTATATTCAACAAACTCTGAATTTTACAATGGCCTAAGGCCTCTATTTATAGTACAAAAGAGACTATTCTAGAAAGAAAATGAAAAGACACAAACTAACACCTAGTGTGGACACATTTGGATTGACTTGGTAACCAAGGGAGTTTCGCCAACCCTTCCTCTTCCCTAGACCGAAATTGTTGTCTCTTATGTAACAACATTCCTGAACTTGATTCTTCCAACAACTTATTCTTCTTGGAATGTGTTGGAAGCTTCCATTATTGGTATTTGTTTGGATGATCAATTCGACCACCTCTTGGTCTTCTCTTGGAGCCTTCAACGCAGTCAAATATGTGGTTGAGATGTCCTCTTGGAATCAGTTTTTTCTAGATAGTTATTGTCCTTGCCATCTTGTCGGCCAAGTCATCCTTTTTCCTTGCCATGGTGTACTCTCGGCCTAGTCACCTTTGTGACTTATTAATTGTATCCTAATGTTAGTTGTTACATAGCACACTCTGTCCTAAGCTAGCAACTAAGCTAAGAATAAAAAATAAGCTAAACAAATATACATGGTCTCGGCCAAGACCAAACAAGAAGGCCGAAAAATACAAGGCTTCTTAAATTTTGACGTCACAACGGCAACGCCATTCCATTTTCCATGCCATGTTAGGCATCCAAGTGTGGAACGACGTGCCATTGTTGGCATTCTTGGTAAATCTCTTCTCGGCTTTGGTTTAGAGTTTATGTCCGCGGGCTGATTTACGTCACTTAATGAGCGATCATATAATGTCTTGAGATAGTTTTCAAAATGAACCTTTTATCCAATTTTGATTGTATAGCTAAACTTAACTATTATTGTGCAGATTGAGGAGTAACTTTGGCATTAATATTCAGATTACATAACGGTCCTTAAAGATCCATGGTTCACTCAATAATCTATATGTGATACCTCAATTTCCAGAGCAACTCATCTTCGAATGTTGATAATTGATACTCTTAATCCTCGGATGTTGATAAAGTTCCCGTTATTATCTTTACTCCATCTCACAGTACTTCTTAAAGTGGCTTTAGATAAGATGCTTTAACTTGATTCTCCTCAACTCCCAATATAAGAAGAATTCATTTACCTATATCTCCAGGGGGTATCCCCTGGTTTCTATTACAATTGGACACCTGTTACCTCTTTAGGGCGGTCTTTTTCCGTGACTTCCTTAGTGACTCTTCTTATTTAATGGTACACGACCCTATGGTCCATTACCTTCCTGCTCTTTACATTCGATCTTCTTGCTTCTTACAATGTCTCGAGTTTGTATACTTATTTGGTGAGGCTATACATTCCAAAATAGACTCATTATCTCCTTAGTTATACCCCATATTTTCTCAAGTATCCTCTCTCAATTTATATCGTTCATCAAATATTGGAAATAAGGCATTTTCTCATTTTCGATATTGTTCCTTCTTTTGTTTGACCTTATTACTAGAGCATCTACTATATTCACTAGCTCCGGACTCATGATCTTCCAATAATGATATTTCTTTCATACTAAGAGTGCGTACTTGCCCCTTGTTACTTTAAAATCCCTTATACTTGACATTTGACTGTTCATTCATTGGGTATTTCTTGTACACCTATTTCCCTGAAGAAAATATTTGACACCCTCTAGTTAGTTTTTCAATATTGCTTATGTTAAGGGTTGTCCTACCACCTTTTTATTGAAGGATTTACTTTTGCAAGGTGTTGCTCTTTCTAGCTCCCTTCGTAGTTATCGCACTTGAGTCCATGTTGCTCCCTCTATTTCTTGGTTTCATCCTTATTTGTAATTGATGTTCATATTATTATGACCATTACATTATCTTTCTTGTAAGGTTCATGGTTTATTCAGCCATCCAAATTTACTACCACTTGCTTGCTTATATTGTGTTCCTTTACTCTTATTCTTTAGCTCTTTTCCTTATTGCTTATTTTAAACTATTTCTTCGTTACCCCGCTATATACTCACATCAAGTTTTACTCATCCTCACTCCCACTCATATATCTTAGACACCTTATCATTATTCGCGGTGAACCTAAGTCTTAACATAGCCAAAGTCGAGTTGTAGCTGGATTCATTCTTGTTGCTAACTTCAGGATTTCCCCCTAAATTTCTATTAGAATTCTTTTCTATCCTCCGTCCGATCACTCAACTTGGCGATTATCGATTTTAATTTCATCAAATATTCCTCATCTTAACGTACTTCCGGTACCATCATCCACGGACGTCATAATTTACATTTTAGCTCGGGAAGCGTGAATCACTTCTTTACTTATGCCTTTATCTTTTATTGGCACTCTTGTTGCTTGGAGGTCTTACTCAAATTACTTATCGCTACTCTTACCATTACCGGATTTCCATCGGTTTATTTGTGTGAGATATATTTTCCGACATTATTAGGTTGTCATGATGCTTTTACTTGTGTTTACTAGACACCCGTTTATCATTCGTCGCCGCTTCTCTGTTAATCATACATTCATCGCAATTTATCTCCACTCAATGTCGAGAATCTTGCCGCCTTTTATAGTGAAAATGGTATATCGTTTGCCCTTAATTGAAAAAACTCATCCCTTTCCACAAATTTTCCTAAATAGCTTAATCCTTATGAATGGATTGGGATTACTAGTTTATGTATAACTTTTCACATCCTTTTCTTCCTTTAACTGTCTTCTGAACAAAGTTTCAGGTAACTAATTCCTGGAAATCCATTTTCTTTATTACTCTTATGGGTTTCCCTAAATTCTTTGGACACGTGAATCCCCTTTTTTAGGTTACACGTTCATTTACTTTTTGTGTTCCATTATTGCTTACGTTATAGGATCTGAGGGTGATGGATACATAAACAGTCAATAAATGGTTGATTCTTAAATCATCCTTCTTAGAGCCTTGAACATAACTGTGATATCACTTGCCATCTTCCATTCCTATCATCGATATATGGTCTATATACGCCTTGTATGACATACTTTCTATATTACAAATAACTGACCAATCATAAGTATAAGCATAGATATTCTTAATAAATTTATCAACATACTTGATTGATTTCATAATTCTAAGTACCACCGGAACTGGCTATTCTCCCTTACTCAACCTCGAGCATCTATACACTCTATGGATCCAGCTCCCACACTAATAACATCCATCAAGATCACCTGGGCATGGCCTATAATGCACCTGTACATACTAATGGCACAACGACTGAAATCTCTCGGGACATTCTCTGGCCCTATGGCCCAAAGCTCCACATCCAGAACATAACTCAATATCGGATAAACATGCTCCATCGTGTCTCCTTCCACATTATTAATGCTTATCCGATATTGAGTTAATCACCAGATCCAATACCTTCCTGGGCTTGTATGATTTATACCTAGGAGCTCCGATCTGACACCTCTCTCAACACCAATTCTTTAACACCTCCGGCCATCCCAAACCTTCCAGTCTGTCTACTAGTTACTTCTTCCTCGCTCCTACTTGTCAGGGTCGAACCTTGATTAATTGACTTCCATGATATTGTGATTTTGAGTCTCTCTATAGATCTATCCTGTGGGAGCATCTAAACAAGACCCTGCTCTGGGAAGATAACTGTAGGTGATGTTGCATACATAGGACCACTCACACCTAATCCAAATGGAAATGACCGCTGCGCTGATGGTCTTTGTATTATGATAGCCTTCCTCTACTATGGCACTACTACTAGAATCGATAGCACTTAGAAGGGTGATTAATCTGGTGCCTCAGATGGGTCATCTTCTATAGACAAGTCCTCTGACGGATCTTTTTCCATAGACTGGTCATCTTCCATTGATAGATCTTCTTCCATTGAATAACTCATATTTCCTTCTGGTGACCCTATATTCCTTGGATCCATGTCAACAGGTGACTGTCAGCTAGTACCTTCTCCCGCATTTTGGACCTAATTCCTGCTATCAGTACTCTCCTTGGATCTCAGCATTACTTAAAAGGAACATCAGGATGAAAAAATAGGGGTTCAGTGACTATGACTTCACTTCTAACACACGATCTAGATTTTCAGGAAAGGTAACATCCTAAATGCCCTGTAGCCTCTTGTTTATAAGTGTTGCATGAAAAATACCCATAAGCAAGACTCTACTAGACATGGCTTGTAGACATCCCTAGGACTGACCTACTCTAATACCACTTTGTCACTCCCCAACCTTGTGGGGTGTGGCTGGCACCCGACGCCATAAGGCCCAAGCGTACCGATCCTAATACTTGTGAGATATATAACAACTCATGGGCCAATGAGGCCTTTGCCACATACTCAACTGAATAAGGACATAGTCACTTGCTCTCAGAAAAGGTCCAAACCTTACATATATATATATATATATAACAAGGCCGACAAACCGATATAAACATAACAAGTCTACCGAAGGGGCCGACAAGGCCACACCCGACCATATTACAGAACATAATTGTCTATAAGCCTCTAAAGAGTATACTGACAACAACTAGTCGGGAAAGGGTCGCGCCATACCCAACTATATAGATATGCATATATGTCATACCTATCAGCTTACTACACAACTCCGGAAGAAAGGAGTATGACAACCTCCAGCTGAGTTAAGACATACTATGAGAAAACCATCTGCTGCTCTATCTATACCTGCGGGCATGAACGCAATATCCACGAAAAGGGACATCACTACAAAAGATGTATTGATTATGTAAGGCTGAAGCTATAATAAGTATAATATTGTAAATGAAGCATAAGCTGAGACTGTAACTGAATGTATAATTGTAAGGTGAAGCTATGGAAATACAACCTATGCTCTGAGTGCCTCTATAGGCCAGAATATGCATAATGAAATATACTCGCGTATATAATGCCATAGGCCTCTGTGGTCAGTACTATTAATATCATATGTGTATAAACTACGCAATAGCACCATAGTCCTCTAGGGGCAATATAATTAATCTCATATCTAATTGCGTATATAATGCCACAGGCCTCTGAGGGCAATATAAATATATAATGCATGCATATGATGACTTCTTTAAGGATTCCAAATATTCTCTGAACTCGTCCGAGTGACATAAGGTCGTTGCACATCCGACTCTTATGAGGGTTAACACTTCATTTGTTATTCGTTCAATGACTCTATAGGAATCATGAATCACATTGTATGCTTAACTTTCAGGAAACAATAAGGAGTCGAATTTTATAGACGTCAAAAGAATTCTTCGGGTATAAGAATGTAATATTGACAAGGAATGATAACACGCAACAATACACTGATAGGGAAATCACTAGTGCCTTCGTAAGGACCTTTAGAATATAATTCTTATCGAATTTCACTTTGTAATATTTGTTTCAATATAATCATGCCAAAAAGAAGGAAGTGAGCCTTACATACCTTATCTAAGAAGATAACTACATCTCGTGAAACCTCAATGAGGGTTTTAAGTCGAAGACCCAATTTAAACCCATAACCAGATCTGCACCGCCGTAAAATGACGGTTCATTTGACAGACCGTCAAACTTCTGACGGTCCGTCAATATTTTTGTCAAACTGCCAGGAAAATTAAGACTCAGGGTGGGAAATTTAACAGTCCGTCAAACATTTGATGGTATGTCAAACATTTGACGATCCGTCAACCTTCCCGTCAAGTGGCCTAGTTTCCTATTTTCATTGAAACATACTTTCTTCAATCCATTTAACTCCCAAACACTACAGTACTTCCATAAACAATCCTTACACCTTTACTATCCTTCTGTAAGGTCATACCTCCTCCCGGGGCTTTGGTATCCTTTGACGACGCAATGAAATGCAAAATTACGGGGTGTAACATTTTATGCTTCTCTTTATAGCTTGTATTTTCATATTCCTATTCATGTTTTACATACCAGTACATTTCATTCGTATTGACGTCCCATTTTCTGGGGGCGTTGCATGTCATGCTACAGATTTAGATAGAGGTGTAGACAAACCTCCCTTGTATGAGCTGCTTGAGTTCTGCGGATTGGGTGGTGACCTTCACTTTATTCGAAGATACCAAGTTATAGTCAGGAGATGAGTCTTGTACATGTATAGTAGATTGGTAGGTCGGGGCCATGTCCTGACCATATGACATTTATGTTTCCTATAGAGGCTTGTAGACATGGTGTATGCATAGTTGTCTCATTTCCGCCTTGTCGGTCTTATTGTCGTTACATGATATTATCATGTTCAGTTTCTTTTGTATTGATCATTCTGATGCCTTGGCTGCCCAAATCATTGTATTCTCAGATTATGATATACAAGTGGTACGCTCAGGCCATTTCGACGCCGGGTGTCGGCCCCCTCTCCCTCCAATTTGGACTGTGAGAAACTTGGTGTCAGAGTAGGTCAGTCCTAGGAAGTCTACAAGCCATGTGTAGCAGCGGAGATGGATTCCTAGTGAGAAATGCCTATTTCTTCTACTAATTACGGACATTAGTGGACGTAATTTCCAAAATTACAGAGACCCCAGAATTTAGTGAGAATTTAGCATGATCCTCAGCATGGATGGTACCGAAAGGTAGTGCGGCTAGGCAGTTACACCCCTTTTGAGAACATGTATATGATGTGTCTGTCAAGACCCCTTTTTAGGAGTCGTGGTGGCACCTACACATCCTCATCGGTAGGCGAACCACTTTCCAAATTATCAATAATATCAAGAAGAATTGCGGAAATAGTAATATTAAGTAAGCTATCTCATATTTCTATAAAAGCGGAACATAAGTCTGAATCATCAAATACAACCCCATGATCTAGTCAATAATACAAGAGCGTTAGTACAGATACAAGTCTAAAGAAAAGACCACATAAGCCAAAACTAAACTACATAGTCTGAAAATCTGAATCGTGTCTCTCGAATCAAGGTAAATACAGAGTAAGGGACCTATCTCAAACTGGCAAAGGGACCTATATATGCATCAGAAAAGATGCAGCAAGTGTAGCATGAGTAGACAATGTACCTCCGTAGAAATCATAGGCCGACAACGATGAAAGATACGTAACAAAGATAAATATAAATTTGTCACCAGATAAACCTATACTAGATAGTTCAATAGTCCATATAAGTCACGTTGTATACATATCAATTCACCGATTCATGAAGTCTTATTGTTCACATAAAGTACCAATCACAGTCAAGTACAATCAATTTATTCACACGTACATGGACCTTATTATCACAGTACCTACTGACTAGTACTCTCTTATTCAAGTCATAGTCAAGATTAACCCAACTTACCCAACTTATCATAAAAAATAAACGAGTCAAACTTACATCGCAACAACCATTTTAGAACGCTTCCAAGAGTGTTTCACCTATGCTAAACATGATGACGTTAACTCCTTTATTAACCTTAGAATTTACACTTAGTTAAGTCTCAATACAGTTATGGTCTGACACATATAGATCATTCTACATCTACGTTTCCACTAGTGACACTTATCACAAGTTCCTTACTAGACTTGTGACCTAGTTACATGATCAATTACTAGACAACACACAAATGCACATAATTCCCTGGACCTAGAAAAATGTCATGGCTTAAGGTACATTTCCAACCATAGTAGTAGTTGACATCACACACTTAGACTTATAATTATTAAACCCTAAAAACCCATACACGAGGAAGCAAGCCACATACGGCAACCAAGACAATTCAACAACCTCAACCATTTATCCAAGTGTTCGCAGAGACCAGCATAATTATTATTCCCATGTATTAACTGAGACAAGCTCAGTCATAGCGACTTTTAGTCCAATACAATCAATTCGATCAAAGTAAATCAGGGTTTCACCCAAGTTCGAATAATTAATCATATCACATTACCAAATCACAATTAAGTAATATATAGATAAATGTATGTATATAAATGCAATGCATATGCAAGATACCTTTCTCAACCTGGTATACAGTATGTCAAGGTTTAGTTATGATCCGTACACTGATGGGGGACCTGTGAAGTCCATATACCGCTCCTATCCAGCCGAAATTCCCCACATAAATCTAGCTAGAGCCCCAGACTCATTTGTCAAAATAATATCATATTGCAAGTGTGCAACTCTATTTCTCGCGTATCAATATCCATTGCGGCGTGCAACCCGATCCATCTATATCATCATCATCTCAATGTTGCCATAATCTCATAAGTGTTCTTACCTTTCTGGCCTCTTGGGCTCACAATATATTCATACCACTCTCATATCAATATCACAGAACCATGAGTGTATGAATGCAAATGACAATATAAGGCAAGATATCATGATATAATGAGATGCAACCAAATAAGGAGATGAATTATCACATGCTTTCAAGAGTTCAATAACACACATATAATCCAATACACAAGATTTCATATCACAATAGTCCATCAACCATAATCCTTATGAAATCAGGATATCATATCAAATCATGTGTGATGAATAAATACAACAATATCAAATATGGTGATGAGCCCACATAATGGAGACAAGCCCAAAAACAGCAGTCAAAATCAACATAAGGCTGATTCCCCAAATCACCCATAATAATAGTTCAACATCGGTACCCACTCAAACGTTCATCACAACCGTTTGGGTGGGACCCCCAAACACGTCCAATACCCCTCAACATTTATAACTACTACGTACTTCTATCAGAGTCTCAAAAAACTAAACTGTAGTATACCTTATTATGGAACATGGGCGCTAACAAATCTAGCCTCAGTGATCGCCTTGCCCTTCCAATGCACCTCGTGATAGTTGAAGTATATCCACATATATATTATTCGTTAGTATAAAGCTAATCATAATAAAACAAGACTTTAAATACCATCTCGGGCTCACATCAGCAAGAATCGAACTTTAGTACTCAAAAACCTCTATTACATACTAAGTAATCATATCCTTAAAGTAATTATAAAACCATACACATTTGAATTCCCAATTGAACGATCATTAAAAATCCTCAATTTGAAATCCTAGAATTTTTTTGTTTTTGAAAACAAGTTTCTATAATCAAATTAAGACTTATAACATGATAATCTAGCACAATCCAATCCTAATTCATGATATTAATACAATTTGATTCATAAATCTCCATTAAAATTATCCATATAGCTCTCTTATTCTCACAACATGCATAACTCATTCTTCCTTACTCAAATAATATGCTAAACCACCATTAACAAGCTTAGAATCATAAACATAAACCAAATAACGAGGAAACTCTTACCCAAGGGTTGAAATTGCTCTTAAGTCTCTAGATGTACCCTTATACGGCGTTGATTCGAGATAGACTATTTTGGGAAATAAAATCTGACCTAAAATTATCTATAGAACCCCAAATAGTGTTTTTTCCCCAGCAGAATCAACTCTGCTGGAGTGGACCCGCTGCGGCGAAAAGATATCTGCTGGGACGAGAGTCACTTGATAGCTCACCCCTCGCCACAGTGGTCCCGACTCCACTTTAGCGGAACTTCCCCAACTCCTAAATTCTACTTTGGTAAGCCAACCTCTCGTCTAGGCGAACCCATTAGAGCGAATGCTGAGGCCACCATGAACATCTGTACCACTCCAGCAGATGGAAAACAACCAAGTCCTGCATTGAACATCTGTACCACTCCCGGAATGCCCCAAACATAAACCATACATACTCATCTAAGGTAAGAAGTGCTATGAACTCGCTCTTACCCTCAGATTTGACAAATAGCTTTGCTAAGCCATACTTTTCTATAGAATCATCCGAGAAAAACCAATTATATAAATTTCTCACATAAGGCTACAAAATACATCTGATTGCCTCATGAAGAGAACCAATGACTCGACTAATTCATAAATGGCCCTACGAAACTACCGGAAGTGACGTAACCCGAAAACGAACTCATCTAGGCAAAATTCAACTTCAGTCAAACTAACCAACTCTAAGTTTCTAGAATTTGGGTTTTTTATCTGAACCTCATATAAATGGACCTCGAGATCCATGACACCCATCCTCGCACATCATAAAATCACATAAATATCATAGGAGGGGTAAAATAGTCAAACAAGGATTTTTAGCTAAAAATGACCGGACAAGTTGTTACAGTGCCTAAAAGTTTACTCGGGCACGACCTTCAAATATTTTGGAGATGAAATTGGGACAAGTATGAAGCCCTTGGTACAGAGGATAAATGTTTCCCTAGGCAAGACTCTTGTCGGAAATAGAGAAGAGAAGGACTTTAGACGTAAGAAAAGTTTATGTTATGAGGGTATAGATAAGGGTAAAAGGTGATATTGATAACATACGAATAATGTAAATGTAAATCAAATATTGGAATAAATATATGAAATGACGAAGAGTCATGAAATAAAGTATAGAAGGATGGCAAGCCGCCGTGAAATAAAGTATAGAATGATGTCAAGCCGTGGCCAATAAAGGTAGAATGTAATGAAAGCGGTAATGGCTGTCACAATAAGAGGAAGGTGTTACGAGTCCAAATATCTACTTCGAGTTATGAAAAAACCAAAAATTGGCGAGAAAGGCCGTCAAGATAGCCATTAAATCAAGAAACATTAATGTTCGATTGATCCCTCAGATAAGATGGAATAAGAGTCAAAGACTCTAAAGATGACATAATGAGAAATATTGTGGGATGGTAAAGTATGCATGTAGGAAGTAAATAAGTAAAATGCAAGGAAGGGTGATCCATGAAGGTTAGTCGGAAACGAGTCCCTAAGATTTACATTTTTGTTAGTGGGGTTGAGCGTGTCAGCCGTGAATATGTGCCCCTTAATTATGCAACTGATTTAGTGACCCTGTCAAGGAATATTGTGTTAAGGCAAACTGTACGTTGTTTGATTACAGATAATGATGAACATCATGGAAATGACCTGATATTGTAAACGGGAGACCTCGAATGCGCAAAGATGACCCATGGGAAATGATGCGGGAATGAACCGACATAGACCTGTACGATGATATAGTAAGCAAATGCAAAGATTATAGAGAAAAGTATTATGATGGCTAAGGTTGCATTACCTAGATTTAGTAGATATGCCACGAGTGTCGATGGATATGTATGTATTAACATTATGAAGGGAATGATAGTGACCTCCCAGTGAATAGAGCTAAAGCAATGACAAGGACCGCTAAATATAGGAGATTCAGGAAAGAAAGCATGAAAAGTAATTAATGGAAAAGACATATATAGGATCGAGAGGAGATACTCAGAGTTTATGGAAAAAGGGTTAGGTAGAGTTACATCAAGGGAAGGTGTATGTGAAACCTAGAAAGAGATGAGTTGAATGGTTGGGTGAGCCATTAGACTATGTTATATATATATATATATATATATATATATATATATATATATAAATATTATGGAACACTCTTAGCACCTAAGGCTTTGATTTCACAAATGAACACCAATAATTCTTGAGAAGTATTTCGAGCAGGATGTAATAATGAAAAGGGCTAATATAAAGAGATCGAGTTATGGAGTTATAAAGCCTGGACGTAAAAGCCCACAGTTAAAGATGACACTTATAATGAACTAAAGGAGATGTATGGTAAGGAGGATAAGCGGTAAAAGATTAAGAATATCTAAGATCCCGCAAGAATATACGACTACAAATTGCTAAAATCATATCATCGGTAGATATCTACTAAGAACAAGAGAAGAATTAAATTCGCATACAGAAAGGAATGCTTTACCGATAGTTGGGATGGTGGAATAAAAGATCGAGATTTGAACAATGAATTGAGCACCAAGCTAGTGATATAAGGGACCCTTGAATCATAAAAGTTAAAAATCAATCGATCTATGGTAATGTGAAGACTTAGGGTGAACTAGAGGATGCAATTGTTTATACCTAAAGACCAGATGGGAAAGTTAAGCCCATGACTTAGGGTCAACAATAGTGAGCCCACACCAGAAGTATAAATACGAGAATTGTCAGTGTAAAGTTAAAATGAGTTTCACTTACCAATAAGTAAAGGCACCCTCTTGAACGGGTCATAATGGTATAAAGAATTATGAGCCCTCTTAATGAAAATGACGGTTCCTAGAATGGAAAAAATATGGTAAGTAAGAAAAGGTAGATTCAGATAATGTGGCAAAGTGTGATCCTCCTTAAGGGAAAAAGGTTTAAGAAGTTAAGCTTCAGCAAGTGAGTATTCCACAAATATGATAGAAAAATAAGAGCGTATCATTGTTCCAGCCAACCGATTGAGAATTCGAACATGGGACTAGATCAACGATAAAGGTGTTATATAAAAATTAGTGGTATCCCTCCTATAATGGGTAAGGTGGAATATGTCCGTATAGGAGTTTGGTCCTATAACCCTTTGAGGAGTAAGTATGGCAGAACATTATAACAATCTTCAGAAAAACCTAAGATGAGGTATGTAAATCGTTTAACCTATATCACCCAAGAGAAGGAAGGACTAGAAAAGGAGCTTCAATAGATAGCAAGTTTAACAAGTCCAATTTCAGGGCTCCAATGATAACAAAGTGATACACAGGGAATGTTAGTGTTACCTTGGTAGAAAAAGAAAAAGAAATTCCAAAGGGAGAGTTAGAAGTGATACCATCGGAAGGTAAGGTTCCATGGAAATATAGCCAATGCTAGAATTAAAGCGAGACAGAGCAGTGTATTTCAAGTTTAGCTGGATGTGGAATAAAATGGATGTAGAGGGTAAAACATCAGAGGCCTAGAGGGCTAGCATATAAAATACGGATTCCCACCTGGAGAAGATATTGTAGTCTAAAATAAAGGCTCAGTTTGAGTTCGTGAATATCACTCCCAATAGTTGATTGCCAACAAATTTACAGAGTTGATCCTATTTTTGGCAATATAAAGCTACTTTCGTAATTAAGAAATAGGCTAGATATCCATTGTCTAAAAGTCATAAGAATCCAGGTCATTTAAGTACCCAGTACCCCAAGTGGAGGGGGCTCAGTTACAATGAATTTCCAATATTCCCCAAAAAAGATTCAAAGGTGCGGATGAAAGCCTTGTAACTGCTCCCAGATAAGTGGTCGAGTCGAGTGCACAATTCAAACATTCAAGTATGTGATGCATGAGAGTATGCTTGATTTATAAGAGGAGTGGGATGACCATTTACTCTTCTACAAGGTGCGTTTTATGGCGGTTATTTAGTTATCATTAAGGTAAATTCTTATGGGACCTTGTGTGGTCGGAAGTGTAGTCCGTCGATCAAATGAGTTGACGAGAAAAGATAAGAATTGTGTAAACTAGTGTTAGTGTCGCTAATTCACCAGCTTACGGGGGAAGCAGAGCCCTTCAATTAATGTTAGTCATTTAGGATCGCCAGAATCACCTACTGAGATGTAATATCAAATGTTTAAAGAACTCCGTTGATGCTAGATTGACTATTTTTTTAGTAGTTGCTTGCAAGAGGCATCATGAGATTTGACCAGAAAAGTGAGCTACCCTCAGTTACTCAGGGTCGTATAAGATTACTCAAGAGTCTAGCCAAGTCATCTACGAGCTTAATATTTTCTTCAGAATCAGAAGAAGCTCATTCAGTTCTTACGTAATGATATTACCAAATTAAATATGAAGCTCCTCTTGTATACTGCCTACCAAAGATGCGTAGATTACTAATGACCTATCCTGTGAAGAGGTCTTAATTACTATCTTTTATCATTAATTCCAGATGTTTCAGACTCAACAGATGACATTCAATAAAGTACTATGAAAAATCAAGGGCCCAGACGTAATGTTATGGGTGACTAAGAAAGACATTAGATCTAGATATCCTTCCATAGTCTGGACATCAGGTTCGCGTAATATTCCCGTGATATGATCCCCTTGTTCCTACTCCTTAGTGGTGAGATTTGTTTATTCACCTGTACAGATGATGATCATAGCACCAATATGAATTTTACAGTTGAGGTGAGTTATGACTTATCCTTTTGATTACTGTGATAGATAGACGATTGTGTGAGGTTGATGTGATATTATATTGCTTTGGATGACACTATATGGCATTTGTGTTGATTCTAGTTATTTGGTAGTTATTAAGTTAGTCCTATTTGTAAAAAAAACTCTAATGAAATTTTGGTAAAACCGAAGAGTTAAAGCCTCTCAGTTATGTCCCTCATCATTCGAGGACGAATGTTCTTAAGGGGAGAATGATATTACACCCCGCGATTTTGTGTATGATCAAATGTATGGTTAGTCAATTTGAGCTTCCGAAAACCAAGTCCCTTCTCGAGGGTTACATATTACTTATATGAGTATTACAGAGGTTTACGAAAGGTTGGAAGTCAATTGGATCAAAGTAAGCACATCTCGGCAAAGTTCAATGAAGATTGAGCGATATGCTACGCAATCCGCCCCACGAAAGCTATTCCGCCTCACGAATGGGATAGCGGATTAAGGCCTCTATTCCTTCACCTCACTGCCACCATCTGCGATGGCATACTGCGGCACATTACCAGCCATAGATGAGAGGCAGTGGGTGATGTTATAAACAACCAAAAGCGGTAGCACCTTCATTTTATCTGATTTTTGACCAATACACCTCCTAAACATTCTCAAATACCTCTCTAGGGTTTATAGATAATCAAGGACTCATTCCATACTAGTTTGAAGGGAAATCTTCCATGAATAATCCATAGAAGCTTGGAAAACTTTCTAGTAGCAAGAAGAAATGGAGAATCTTCTTGAGATTGGATTAGAGATCATGGTGCAAGCCTTCTTGGCTGGTTTAAGGTAAGATCGTGATGTTCTAAATGATCTCTAGCTTCTCATAGCTTATTTGGAGTTACTGATAAAGGCAACTTATCATAGTTAAGATAAGAACTCCATGAAGAAATCGCTATTATTCTTAGATTATTTTGGATTGTTCTTGAATAAACTTTACGGATGATCATGGCTAGAAGTTGGAGTTTGTATAGTTGTTGTTGTTGTTGTAGTCTAAATATGAAGAATCAACAATAAAAGCCTAATTCTTGCCATTAATTTCATAATAAACCATTTTAGAATTTTGAGTTTTAAACCCTACCTTTTGTTACCAAAAACAAGATTCTAATCCACAATATAGGTAAGGAAATATGATAATATAGGTAATACAAGGTTGAAAAATTACTCCCAAATAGAAATTGTCGAAACCCCTTGGAGTGTAACACCTCGTTTGGTCGTTTTGTACTTTTAGCCCTAATTATCCCTAAAACACCCTTCTCGTGGTCTTATTTTAGTGTCTATAGCTTTCGGGGAGGGGTGCCACACTTCTCGTGGAAATTTGGCGAGTATCGAAGAAGAATTAGTGAAATTAAAAGTTCTTATGTTAAGAAAATGGAAATTTTAGGCTATCTATTTGACTACGGTTATTTAATTGACGGGTAATTTTTAAAATATATTTATTTAATATGGGTAAATTATTTATTTATAGGAATATTATTTGCACGCATATAAGGTATGTGTTATAGAATTAATTAAGTGGCTAGTGAGTCTAATTTACCCTATTACATGTTAGTTGGGTGACTAAGTAATTTGGATTATTTATAAGAGAAGAAGTGGGCTAGGCTCATTTATTCCTAGCCCACTTACTAGAATATGAGAAACATTAGGGTGAAATTATTATTGTCTTTTGGGAATGAACATTTGCACGAAAAGGGGCTGCTCATCGTGAGAAGAATGGGCAACAGTGAGTTCTCCATCAAATTTAGCTTCAGGTAGTATTTTCTTTCTTAATCCATAACACTGTTTATTGATCACTAGGAATTTATTTGTGAAGTTAGAAGTGATTAGAGTATTATGATTCAATGATGAGGGTAACAATTAGGAAATCTAATGATTGAAGTAACTATTATGGTACTCATGAGCTTGCTTATCCCTTTAGAAAATTATATTAGGATTACGTTTAGCTTTTGAAAGCCTTATTTTCGGCCATTTATATGTCCACTTGTTATAATATTTTAATTTGGGACAAAAGCACTAATATTAGCTTATAAATGAATTGATATATGTTTTCACCTTTATGTTTATGATTTAAGGTATAGGAAATTGAGGGTTTTAGCCCTAAGGTTACCATTATGATTTTCTTTGACTATAAGGTCGATTCGGGATGGTTTTAGATCATTTTATGAATTAATACTACTTAAGCTATGGGTAAATCAATTTTGAAATAAAATTTCAGTTTCTCCCTTAGGGGCTCAGGTTCGACTTTTTGGGTGACTTCTTGGATACACAACATTAGTATAGCAATATGGGTGTCTACGGACTTGTATGATAAAGTAGAATTTATATTTGATAGACTTTGTGCATTCAGAGGCACTCCATAAAGGGAAGACTCTGGATGAAACGTTCATGGCTCCCGCTCAACTTCGAGGTAGGTTATGGCTTACTCTTGTTAAACTCAGATTAAAGAGTGATAAATGGATTGTAGAAATTGATGTGGATAGCTTGATAGGACTTCGTGCATGGTGTGGAGGTGAATTCCAATTAGGCTGGTATCGTCAATTGTTATGTGGTCTTGTCGCCACATTTGCTGTTACTTGTGATTACTTCCCGAAATTATCGCTGTCACATGATAACTCAATTTCTCATTAAAAGGAAGGGTAATATTAATGATTAAGCTATGAGTAGTAATATGACTTGTACCTATTGATTTTATATTGGTGATGTTGAAATTGATACCATGCATGACATGCCTTCGATATTACTCTTATGTTTGAGATGATGGTAAGGTGAGTGACAGAGAGCCTCTGAGGTCTTTGCTAGAGAGAGAGAGAGTGATTGATAGACTCCAAGGTTTTTGCAGGAGAGAGAGAGAGAGAGTGATTTATAGCCTCCGAGGTCTTTGTCGGAGAGCATGGTACATGGACTTAGCTTTGTGGGTCCCCCATGGGTCATGGCATTGCCCTTATCATATGTGTACGGGAGTGGAGAGAGACAGAAACATGGTGCACTCATTCATCTATATATATATATATATATATATATATATATATATATATATATATAATTGATCATTTGGTGACGTGTAAGCTGTCGTTGGTGTGTTACATGATTATTTGATATTTACTTGAAACATGATTTCGTGACCATACTTGATTGCCCAATATACTACTTGTTAACTTCTATATCTTCATGCATTATCTAATCGTTGTCGGTCTATGATGCCTACCAGTACTAGTGTTGTACTGATACTACTCTTGTTGCACTTTTTATTGAGCGCATAATTTGATCTAAGATCTAGTTTCAAACCTCATGGCCGATCTCGAGGGTGATTTTCATAGTTGTCCATGGCCCCTGGAGGACCTCCCTTTTCATGCCTCTGTTTTATGTTCAACAAATAATATTTCTCATACGGGCACATTTCAGACTTGTATTTCACATTCGTATTTTAGATCTCTTGTTATGCGTACTCAATTTTTAGTAAAAACTCAAGTGAACAATACTTCCGATGCCGGTGAACAGTACCGGTGAATAGTCCGGTGAACAGTAGTTTTCACCGGCAAACAGGTTTGATTCAACTGGAGTTGGTACCTCCGGTTGCCCGTATCCATTCTTTGTCCTTAACCTTGTTAAATTTTGTCGTTTCTTGTCTTTAAGTATAGTATTCTTGGCGTAGTGGTTTTACTTGCCTTTAGATTCTTGTTAACTTGTACTTGCACTTTGATCCCTTCCTATTTTAGGGTAAACATTTGAGTAGTTTATTGTTTTATATTTGCTTTAGTGACTTTGGTAACTGATGGTAGACTAGGGTCATGTTTTCGGTCAGGGAAGGGGGTGGGGCTTAGGGGGGTAAGTCCATAGAGCTAGTTAAGATTCTTAAGAAGAGGAGGATTAATATAGCTTGTGTCCAGGATACCAAATGGGGACCTAAGGCTAAGGATGTAGACGGGTGTAAGTTATAGTTCTCGGGTAGGTCGAATTATAGAAATGGGGTAGGCATTTTGGTAGACAACGAGCTAATGGATCAGCTGGTAGAGGTGAGGAGGGTCAATGATATTTGGTAGTTGAAGGGTTCATTATGAACATTATTAGTGCTTATGTGCCGCTGGCGGGCTTGAACGAGGAGGAGAAAAGATGCTTTTGGGAGGATTTGGACGAAATGGTGGGAAGTATACCACCTACTGATTTTTTTTTGTAGAAGGGGATTTCAATGGACATATTGGGTAACTTACGAAGGTTATGACGATGTGCATGGAGGCTTTGGACTCGGGGACAGGAATGGGGGAGACGTCTCACTTTTGGAGTTCGCTAGAGCTTGTGGGATGGTGATAGCCAATTCGAGGTTCCTGAAGAAGGAGGAAAACTTGGTGATTTTTCGTAGATCGGTGGCTAAGACTCAGATAAACTTTTTGCTCCTTAGGAAGGTTGACAAAGGTCTTTGTAAAGACGACAAGGTTATTCCAAAAGAGGATCTTACAACCCAACATAAGCTTTTGGTGATGGATTTGGAGATCAAAATGGAGGAAAAGAATAGGGTTGTGGATGACATGTTAAGAATCAAATGGGGGAGTTTGACTATGGCTAGTGCAAAGGACATGGAAGAGAGGTTGATGGCCAAGGGGGCTTGGGGAAGTAGTAGGGATGCGACCTATATGTGGGATAGGATGACTGGTTGTATTTTAGAGGTAGCTAGAGAAGTACTAGGGGCCTCGTGGGGTAACCGTAGTGGGCATCGAGGAGACTGGTGGTGGAATGGTAAAGTTCAAGAAAAGGTGGAAGAGCAGAAAGCGGCGTATGAAAAATTGGTAGAAAGCAAGGATGATGTGGAGAAGTGGACGAATAGGAAACTGTATAAGATGACGAGAAATGAAGTAAAGCTAGCATTTACGGTGGTGAAAATGATGGCTTTTGAATGCCTAAGGAGCGAATAAGAAGTTGTACAGACTAGCCAAGGCAAGGAAGAGGATGGCCCGTGACTTGCATCACGTGAGGTGCATCAAGGATGAGGTTGGAAAAGTACTAGTAGAGGAAGCACATATTAGGCGGAGGTGGATGTCTTACTTCCATAAACTCTTGAATGAAAAAGGAGATGGAGACATTGTGCTGGGAGATCTGGAGTATTCTGGTAGGTACCAGGATTTTAGGTATTGTAGAGACATTAAGGTTGAGGAGGTTAATGGTGTTATTCGCAGGATGCGCAGGGACGAGCGATTGGGCCTGATGAGATCCTAGTTGAATTTTAGAAGAGCGTAGACAAGGTAGATTTTGAGTGGCTGACTGAGTTTTTTAACGTCATTTTTAAGAAGGCAAGAATGCCCGAATAATAGAGATGGAGTTCAATGATTCCCTTGTACAAAAAAAAAGGTGATATCCAGAGTTGCAACAACTATAGGGGTATCAAGTTGCTGAGACACACTATGAAAGTTTGGGAAAGGGTCGTGGAGATGAGGGTGAAGAGATGCGTGTCTATTTCCGAGAACCAGTTTGGATTCATGTGGGGGCATTTGACTACTAAAGCCATTCATCTTATTAGGAGGTTGGTGGAGCAGTATAGGGAGAGGAAAAAAGACTTACATATGGTTTTCATCGACCTCGAGAAGGCATATGCCAAAGTATCTAGGTTCTATGAAATGTTTGAGGTTAGAGGTGTACCTGTGGCGCACACTAGGGTGATCAAGGATATGTGTAATAGAGCCAAGACTAGGGTACAGACAGTATGAGAGACTCGGAGCACTTCTCAGTAAAGATGGGGCTGTACTAGGGATCATCTCTTACCCCATTCCTATTTGCCTTGGTGATGGACAGACTGACACGATAAATCCAATGGGAGGTACCATGATGTATGTTATTCGCAGATGACATAGTCCTGATTGATGAGAGTCGCAGCGGAATAAACATCAAGTTGGAGGTTTGGAGACAGACTCTGGAGTTTAAAGAGTTCAGGTTGAGTAGGTCAAAGATGGAATATTTAGAGTGCAAGTTCAGCAACGGGAGAAACCCTGAGACAGGCGTGGAGGTGAGGCTTGGTACTCAGGTCATTCCAAAGAAATGAAGATTTAAGTAGCTAGGGTCTATTATCGAAGGGAATAGAGAGATTGATGATGATGTCACACATGGTATTGGGGCAGGGTGGATGAAATAGAGGCTTGCATCTGGAGTTTTGTGCGACCAAAACATAAAGGCAAGTTCTATAGGGTGGTGGTTAGACCGACTATGTTGTATGAGGTGGAGTGTTGGCCAGTCAACACTTCACACATACAAAAGATGAAATTTACGGAGACTCGGATGCTGAGATGGATGTGTGGGCATACAGGGAGAGATAAAATTAGAAATGATGATATCTGGGACAAAGTGGTAGTGGCCTCGGTGGAGGATAAGATACAGGAAGTGATGTTGAGATGGTTTGGGCATGTGTAGAGAAAAGATACAGATATCCCAGTGCATAGGTGTGAGAGATTGGATATCGCTAGGTTCAGGAGGGGTAGAAGTAGGCCGAAGAAGTATTAGGGAGAGGTGATTAGATGAGATATGGTGCAGATGCAACTAACTAAGGACATGACCTTAGATAGGGGGTTGTTGAGGACATGAATTAGGATAGAAGGGCAGTAGGTGAGTGAAGCATAGTCTTATGCTTACAAAATGATAGTTGAAGTGTTATTACTATAGGCCTGATTATCCTATCACACTTATAGGTGCAGTATTGCTTTATAGTCCCCTGTAGTCTGATTTCTGCTGCTATATATTCTTTAGTGTACTTTGTTTATCTTATTTAGTTGTGTTAGCTACTGCTTCCTTTTGTTAGAATGCGCTACCATGGCGTATTCGATGTAGTTATTTGAATGTTCATACTGCTTTAATTTATTGTCTGAATCTAACAGTTTCTCTTGCTTTGCTTTGCTTGTGATTATGCTTTATCTTGAGCCGAGGGTCTCCCGAAAATAGTCTCTTTACCTACCAAGGTAGAGGTACAGTTTGCGTACACTCTATCCTTCCTAGACCCCATATTGTGGGATTTTACTGGATATGTTGTTGTATTTTAGAGCTCTTGTACTATTTCACCATATGTTGGGATACGTTAGATATTTCTTTAGCAATACAAATTATTTAGACTTTATAACGTGTTTCTTATTTAATTCCTCTTTCTTTAACTTGTGTTCTACTGATTTTGGTAAGTGGTTCGCCTACCCTGAGGGATAGTGTAGGTGCCACCATGCTCCACAATTTGGGTCGTGACAAATTTGTATTAAATCCCTAGGTTAACCGGTTTAATGAGTACAAGATAAATGTCTATTATAGTCTTGCAAATTGGTACGTACACGTCCGTACCCATCCTCGAGAGATTATCAAACATTTAGGAAAAAACTTCACTTCTTTTGTGTTTTCTTGGTAGTTCATTCCGATTAGTATCTAGTTCATTTTTTTCATGCAAGTTTGTTTAGATTTGTATATTAACCTCACTCTAGTGTTATCTCACATATGGTGAGGATGTGATCGATTGCTATTAGAGGTTAGGAGCCTGCATCTGTACCTGCTCCTGCACCCGCTTCCAAAGCAGCTACTCGTGGATGAGGCATGGGTTATGGCAGGGGCATAGGTTGTGAAGCTATTCCAGCTCAGTGTCAAGCACCAGCATATGCTCAAGACCCCGACAGAGAGTTGACCCAGAGCTTGATGACATTTAGAATGAAGAGGTTGGGGTAATAGACGCACAACATGGGTTTTGGTGTACTTTGACATTTTGCCCCAAGAGAGAATGATTCCAGTTATTCTAGATGGCTCAGATATTATATTGGGAGGTCAGACTCCGTGTTACACCCCGGAGTTTCGTGTTTCATCATGTTGTCGATTGATACTTAAGTCCCGAGAAGATGTACGACCTTACAAAAAGATAACCAAAGTTTATAACTTGTTTACGAAAGTTCTGGGGTATATAAAAGCTAAATGGATCAAAGGAAATACATTTCGACGAAAATGGGGATTGGATAATTTGATGGGATAGTTGACGGACTGTCAAAGGGATTAACAGACCGTCAAACTTCCAAGGGAAGTCGTCGAACTGCCTGAGAATTTTTTATCTCAGGTAGCAAATCGACAGTCAAGATTGACGGATCGTCGATCCCATCATCGAAGTACAATGATGGAATTTTTTTGACAGGTTATTTATGGGTTGAACTATTTTGGAGTTCATTTTCCGCCATAGTCAGACCTAAAACATCCTAGAAATCCTCTTTAAGGTTCCTAATCACTCCAAGGTCAATTCCTAAGCAAATCACACAAGATTAACGTCACTAATCCTGTGATAATTATAAGAACTATCTTCGTGGTATCGAGTAGGGTTTGGAAGCCATTGAAAATGGGGCAAGCTACTATTTTAAGAAGATTTGGCTACATTAAGGAAAGAATTATCCCCATTTATCTATATATGTGATTAATTGATGATTTGGGATAAGTTGTGAAAGAATTTCGTAACTGAAACCCGTAAATTTATGAAGTTAAGATATGTTGAGTTGTGGGCTGTTTTTGTTGGAATTGTTAGATGAAATTGATTAATATATTGATTGTTGGTATTGTAAACCTAAGAGGGTATGTTTTGGAAATTTGTGGTGCCAAATTACATAAATATCCATATCGTTAAACAAGAATCAAAACCTTTTTAAGTCAAGGTTTTTGCTAAGATACCAAAGTAAAGTTTCTTATCGAATATGGATTAGATGTTGATATCAACCCTTGTTTGTTATAGATAATAAGTCGTGAAGAGTACGAGGTCTTTTATCACGACGTATAGCTTCGTGAATAAGGTATGTGAAGGCTATCATTTTCTTTGTTTTTGGCATAATTCCTTATGAGCTAGTTCTGATTCCAAAGCACAAGATGTGTTAGCCACATGAATCGTAATTGGGTTATCATGACCGTATTCCAGTAATATTTCCCTATTGAGAACGAGTCATAGTAGCCATATTTAGCTAAGTAATTAGAAATGATAAGAAGCATGACTAGAAGCTATAGAAAAATAAAGTTACCTTCATGTCTATTGACATTACCTTCGGGGCTATTGACACTGCCTTTGGGGCTATGATACAGATATGTGCATTTCCCTCAGGATATACTGATTTCCTTCGGGGCTATTGGACATATAGATTGCCTTTGGTGCTATAGAGATATGTGTATTGCCCTCGAGGCTATATAGATTGCCTTCGGGGCTATTGGCCATACAAATTGTTTTCGGGGCTAAACAGATGTGCACTTGCCTACTTGGCTATATAAGTACAGCTTGCCTTCGGGACTATACATTCATATCTAAGTGCCTTATATGATGCTAAGTAGCAGATATTAGGTTACATAGCTAATAGACAATAGAAGAAGGTAAGTGTATCCAGTTCTACTTTCTGTAGCCCTTCAGTATATATTCAGATTTCTTACATTCAATTCAGTTCAGTTTCAGTCACCTTACATACTCGGTACATTATCTCATACTGATGTCCCTTTGCATAGGGACACTGTGTTTCATGACCGCAGGTTCAGAAAGGTTGTAGGAGAGATCACATCAGTATGACCCACTGAGTATCATCTTTTGTGGTAAGCTCCAGGTCATCTGGAGTTGCTAGGTTTAGTTCTTGGTATGTTTATAGATCACAGATAGGTCAGGGCCCTAACCCAGTCATGATGTAGTTATGACTCGTTAGAATCTTGTAGACTTGTTTGTACTTAGTAATGTCAGTATGGTGGCCTTATCGGCCTCCTCGTAATATATATGTATGTGCAGGGATTGTCCCACTTTAGTCAAGTTGATTTCTAATTACCGATATTTTAGTCTATGACCTTGTCGACCTAAGTTAAGATTGTGTATTTTTGTAGGGCCTCATGGGAGCAGTCCGCATTTAAGGCTTGGAATATGAATTTAGTTGGTACGATAGGACCTGACAAGGTGTCGGGTGCTAGCCACGTCTCACCTAGGTTGTAGTGTGGCAAATTGGTATTAGAGTAGTTTAGTCCTAGGGAGTCTACAAGTTGTGTCAAGTAGAGTCTTGTCTATGTGTGTGGTGTGCACCACATTTATAGATGGGAGGCTACAGGGAATTTAAGAGTTGGTTACCATTTTTTATGATCTCAGATCGTGTTATAGAGCTGAGTATGAGCAAGTCAAATCTAACTCATATTTCCGATATATATCATTCAGAAATGACCAATACTAGGCGAGTTCCAGCTACTCAGAAAGTTAGTGTAGAGGAAGGAAAGGGCATAAGTCAGGCACCGCCTGACACTGTGAACTGACATGAGTCTGAAGGAAAGACACCCCCTCAGCCACCCTACTTACTCCTGCATCATTTGAACAGGATATCAGAAGTGCGGTGCACTTGTTAACTCAGATAATGGCAACACAGAGATAGTCAGGTGTGCCGGCTAGCGCCGGAGTTCTAGAAGGACCCGGAAGTTTAAGGGTTAGGGAGTTTATATTATTGGACCCTCCAGAGTTCACAAGGTCAAATGTGAACAAAGATCCTCATAATTTCACAGACTATCTTCATCAAATCTTCTGAGTCATGCATGCTACAGAGAATGAAGTAGTAGAGTTAGCAACCTTCATTTTGTGAGATATTATTATCCTCTGGTATGAGGTATGAGAGCGATTTAGCGGAGATGTTGCCCCATCGGCTGTTTAGGAGGAGTTTGTAGAGGCCTTTCTGGTCCATTATCTACCTTTAGATATCTGAGAGGCCCAAGTTGACTAGTTCTATAGTCTTCAGAAGGGAAATATGAGCTTTCTAGAGTATATACTTCGATTTGACTCATTGACAAGGTATGCCCCAGCTTTTATTGACATTATGCATGCTTAGATTCACCGGTTCATATCAGTCCTAGCACCAGAGTATGTTGAGGCATGTGCCACAACCGCCGTGTATGAAGGAATAGATAACTCCTTGATAAAAGCATTCGCCAGAACTTGGAAGAACGTCTCCTTCAGCAATCAATTACTGAACGGATGGAAATGAAGCAGCATAAGAGAGAGATATCGCATGTATAGTAAACTCGCACTACCTAGTGAGCGCACTTAGATAAGTTCCGATTTTACTTTCCCTATAGTATTGAGTTACTTATAAAATGATCGATATATTATAAGAGTTGTGAACTTAGTCGTTCGTAGTATACAAGCCAAGGGTTAGGTTAACTATTGCTGGATAGTTTTGTAGAATTGATGCATAACCAGTAGATCTCAGTCGATTCTATAGAAATTGAACCCAATCGCCCTAGTTATGAAATGTAAAGAGACTAGATGAGCGAATGGACCTACGAAGAGATCAGGAACCTTTAACTTTTGAACAAGAACATAAATTAGAAAAGGACCGTGTGTCTTATACAAAAGAAATTTAGGGAAAACAATGGTTGTAGACCTACTTAGAGAATCACGACCTTTTTCAATAGGAGAAATAATAGAGTAAGTATTCCAGGTTAAAAGACCTAAGGAAAAAAGACCTATATATACAGAATTAGATTAGAATATGCTCAACCAGAAACATTAGAACCGGAGTTGAGTTGGCAAGAGAAATGAGCACAATGAAATATGAGGCCCGTTTGAGAATTATATGCTCGGTAAGATATTCGGAAAAAGGATTCTTCACAAAATCCCTAAGGGCTAACATTTAGAGGCCGAAGAAGATATGCAATCCAAATATCCTTACTTATTTCAGTCTTCAGGGATTAATGTTGAGGTAGATGTGACAAATGTAGCTCAAAATACGATAGAGGATAGTTAAGGTGAGTTATGGCTAACCCTCTTGATACTTGCCTATATAGATGGTCGTGTGAGGCCAAGTTGTTCATATTTTATGATTATGTTGCCTTGTGTGGCATTGGATGTATGTTTGGGTTGTTTACCAAGTTTTTGATAGTCTGATTTACAAATGAAACTCTACCGAAATTTCTAGAAACCTTAGAAGTTAAGAATACCTTTAATATTCGCGAACAAATGTTTCTAAGGGGAGAAGGAGGTTACACCCCGTAATTTTTAGTTTCGTCGCGTCATCGATGGATACTTAAGTCCCATAAAAGATAGACTTTATAAAAGGATAACCAAGGTTTATAATATTTTTATTGAAGTTCTGGGGTATATGAAAGGTAAACGGATCAAAAGAAATATGTTTCGACAAAAATAGGGACTAGGGTAATTTGACAGGACAATTGATGAACCATCAAAGGGATTGACGGACCGTCAAACTGCCAAGGGAAGCTATTAAACATCTTGAGAATTTCTAATCTCAGGTGGCAAATTGACGGACCATCATTCGACAGACCATCAATCCCACCGTCGAAGTACAAAAGTGGAATGTTTTTGGCATGTTATATATAGGATGAACGATTCGGGAGTTCATTTTCCTCCATGATCAGACCTAAAACATTATAGAAATCCTCTTTAAGGTTCCTAATCACTCCAAGGTCAATTCCTAAGCAAATTACACAAGATTAACGCTACTCATCCTGTGATAATCATAGGAACTATATTTGTCATATCGAGTAGGGTTTGAAAACCCTTAAAATTGGGGAAAACTACTATTTTGGGAAGGTTTAGTTGAGTTGAGGGAAGAATTATCCTCCTTTATATATATATGCGATTAATTGATGATTTGGGATAAGTTATGAAAGGATTTTCATAATTGAAACCCTTAAATTTATGAAGTTAAGATATGTTGAGTTGTGGACTGTTTTTGTTGGAATTGTAAGTTGAAATTGATTAATATATTGATTGTTGGTATTGTAAACCTAAGAGGGTATGTTTCGGAGAATCATGAGGCCAAATTACATAAATACCCCTTTCATTAAACTAGAATAAAAATCTTTTTAAGTCAAGGTGGGGCTAAACATACGCTTGCTCACCTATAGGGCTATATAAGTATATCTTGCCTTCGGGGCTATGTATTCATATATATGTGCCTTATAGGAGGCTAAGTAACAGATATTAGGTTACGTAGCTAATAGACAACAGAAACAGGTAAGTGTATCAAGTTCTACATTCTATAGCTCTTTAGTTTATATTCAGATTTTTATATTTCGATTCAGTTCAGTTTTAATTGCCCTACATACTTGGTACATTATCTCATGCTGATATCCCTTTGCCTGGGGACATTGTGTTTCAGGTTCGCAAGTTCAAACAGGTTGTAGGAGAGATTGCACTAGTAAGACACACCAAGTATCAACTTGTGTGGTAAGCTCCAGGTCATCCGGAGTTGCCAGTTCTAGTTTTTGGTATTTTTATAGATCACGGGTAGACTGGGTCCCTTTTCCAGTCATGATACAGTTATTACTCATTAGAGGCTTATAAACGTGTTTGTACTTAGTAATGTCGGTATGGTAGCCTTTCTAGCTGCCTAGTCATGTATATGTATATGCAGGGATAGTCCCGCTTTAGTTAAGTTGATTTCTAATTACCGATATTTCAGTCCACGACCTTGTCGACCTAAGTTAAGATTGTGTTTTTTTGTAGGGCCTCATGGGCCCAGTCTGCATTTAAGGCTCAAAATATGAATTCAGTTGGTATGCTCGGACCTGACAAGGTGCCGAGTTCTATCCATTTCTTACCTAGGTTGGGCTGTGACACTCCCGATGCTGGGGTTGCTCTAGGGTTTCAGGTTTCGATGGTACTGTTGGCAGCCGTAGTGGCTCCCCATATTGATGCGATTCATGTGCATGATTTTTCTCTTCGGCTTGTGAATGGGACAATGTTGACTAGTGAGGAGCGAAAATAGTTCAAGTGGTTCACCAAGATATCACCTTCTTAGTTATATAGTATTCCTGATGCATATGAGTTTCTTGTTAGTTGTCATCAGATTCTTCATAAGTTGCATGTAGTGGAGTCTCACAGAGTTGATTATGTTTCTTTCCAGTTCGTTAGGGTTGCAAAGTAGTGGTGGAGGTCTTACATGGAGCATTAACTAGCTGGGTTGCCACCTTTGATTAGGACTCAGTTTTATCAGGTGTTTTTAGGGAAGTACATCTCTCGTACTCTGAGAGAAAGCATGAAGGATGAGTTTTTGGCATTAGAGTAACGGG
Organism: Anisodus tanguticus; assembly: GCA_034509755.1. Taxonomy (NCBI): domain Eukaryota; kingdom Viridiplantae; phylum Streptophyta; class Magnoliopsida; order Solanales; family Solanaceae; genus Anisodus; species Anisodus tanguticus. Next base: position 41,017,189 of record CM067540.1, on the reverse strand, counting down.
TTATGTCCATTGTGGAGTATGAGACCAAGTTTATTACTTTATCTACTTACTCAACGACATTACTTCCCATAGAGGCTGAGAGAGAGACGATTTGTGAAGGGTTTAGACCTTCTACTTTAGCTGTTGACGTTACAATGGAAGGCTTCTGGGACCTCATTTCAGGTAGTAGTAGAGCATGCCGGGAGGGTCGAGTCAGTGAGTGGTCAGGCATATTGCGGAGGTGGCGACAAGAAGGTTTGCATATTTAATAGCTTCAAAGGTCCATTAGAGGTGAGGGACACCTTGACAAGGGTCATCATCATCCTTACAGTCGCCCCATCTAGTCAACACTTCAGAATTCAGCAGGTGGTTCTTCAGGGTAAAGCGGGCATAGTTCTAGATAGACTTCCCGAGGTTCTTATTCTTGACCTTCAGACTACAGAGGGTATCCTGGTTCTTCTATGATAGTTCAGTAGCCTATGGCTATAGGGGAATGTTTTGAGTGTGGTGAGATAGGGTATTTCACGATGGAGTGTCCTAGATATAGACAGGGTAGGCCCTAGTAGGGTTATAGAGTTTAGACATTTAAGCCTTCAACACCGCTTACTAGGGGAGGTAGATATTCTTGTAGATGTAGTTCGCGATCTAGCAGTGGTGGCCATTATTTTAGCAGGGGAGATCATCAGTATGGTAGGAGAAGTGCCTAGTCAAGGAGGGGTAGATCTCACATAGGATGTGATGGCCCTGGAGGCACACTATTCGAGGGTATATTTTCCCATTGTTATACTTTTTCTGGTAACCCAGAGGCCGAGAATTATGATGCAGTCATAACATCTATTATTTCAGTTTGTCATCGGTCCACTTCAATCTTATTTTATCCGGGCTTTACCATTTCATATGTGTCAGCCTATATTGCTATAAGTCTGGATATGCTATGTGATATACTTGATGTGACTATTCGTGTTTCTACTCCTGTTAGTGATTTTATGGTAATGGATATAGTTTATAGGTATTGTGTGGTTACCTTCATGGGATATGACACTTCAGTAGATTTGGTTATTCTGGATATGGTAGATTTTGATAATATCCTAGGTATGAACTGGTTATCTCCTTATCATTCTATTTTGGATTGTCATGCTAATACATTCATGTTGGCTATGCTGGGTATTCCGAGGTTAGAGTGGAAGGGTACTCTTATCCCTACACCTAAGAATATTATATCATTCCTCAGAGCGAAGAAGTTGGTGATTAAGGGGTGTTTGACTTATTTGGCCCATATTTGAGATACTAGCATGGATACTCCATCACTAGAGTTGGTACTAGTGGTGAAAGAGTTCCCAGAGGTATTTCCTACATATTTTCCTAGTATGCCACCTGATCGTGATATTGATTTTTGCATTGATTTATTGCTGGGCACTCAGCCTATTTCTATTCCACCATATCGGATGGCGCCCATGGAGTTGAAGGAGCTAAAAGAATAGTTGCAGGACTTGTTGAAAAAAAAGGTTTCATCAAACCTAGTGTTTCTCCTTAGGATGCTCTCGTATTATTTCTGAAGAAGAAGGATTTCTTTATGGGTATGTGTAATGATTATCGGCAATTGAACAAGGTTACTATTAGGAACAAGTATCCAAAACCACGCATTGATGACTTGTTTGATCAGCTTCATGGTGCATTGGTCTTTTCTATGAGTTCTTGGTTATATTGTTTGGGCTTACCAGTGCCCCTACAACTTTTATGGACTTCATGAATGGGGTTTTCAAGCCCTATTTGGATTCTTTCATTATAGTATTCATCGATGACATCTTGGTTTATTCTCATAGTGAGGAGGATCATGAGAAGCATTTGAGGATCGTACTTGGGTTTTTGTAGGAGAAGAAGTTGTATGCCAAGTTTTCTAAGTGTGAGTTTTAGCTTAGTTATGTGGCATTTTGGGTCATATGGTGTCTATGGATGGAATCATGGTAGATCCTAAGAAGATCGAGGCAGTTCGAGATTGTGCCAGGCCTACTTCGGTGACTGAGATTCAGAGTTTTGTAGGTCTAGAAATTTACTATTGACGATTTGTAAAGGGGTTATCATCTATTAATTCCCATTTGACCAGGTTGACTCAGAAGAATTTGCCTTTTTAGTGGTCAGATGAGTGTGAAGAAATCTTCCAAAATCTCAAGTCTCTATTGACCTTAGCCCCGATTTTGGTTTTACTGGTAGAAGAAAAGGATTTTTCCGTCTGTTGTGATACTTCTCGGATTGGTATGTGTTGTGTGTTGATAAAAGAAGGCAAGGTGATAGCTTATATATGAGGTAGTTGATGGTGCATGAGAAGAACTATCCCACTTATAACTTGGAATTGGCGGCAATAGTTTTTGCTTTGAATATTTGGAGGCATTACTTGTATAGAGTCCATTGTGAGGTGTTCACGGACCATTGATGTCTTCAACATGTGTTCAATCAGAGAGATTTGAATTTGAGGTAGCATAGATGGATAAAGTTTCTCAAGGATTATGACATTGCCATTCTTTATCATCCATGCCAAGGCAAATATGGTAGTATATGCCTTGAGCATCAACGCAGTGAGTATGGGTAGCTTGCCTCATTTGATCGTGGAGAAGTGTCCTTTAGTTATGGAGGTTCAGTCTTTGGAAAATAGTCTGGTGAGACATGATATTTCAGAATCGGGTAAGGTTCTGGCGTGTGTTGAGTGACGTCGTGGCTTGTGGAGCAAATCTAGGCTCGATAGTTTGAGGATGTGAAGTTGTGCAAGATTCGCGATAAGGTATTAAAGGGGAAGGATAGAGAGGCGATTCTTGATGATGAGGGAGATTTGAGGATCAAAAATTAGATTTTTGTTCATCGAGTTGGTGGTTTGACTAGGTTTATTACGGAGGAGGCTCACAACTCTTGGTATTCTATTCACCCTAGTACTACGAAGATGTATCATGATTTGAGGCAACATTATTGGTAGGGTAGAATGAAGAGGGATGTAGTGGAGTTAGTATCTCAGTGCTTGAATTGTCAACAGGTTAAGTATGAATAGAAGAAACATGTGAATATGACTCAGAGGATTCTATACCTGAGTGGAAGTGGGATCAGATTGCTATAGATTTTGTGGTAGGGTTGCCAAAGACCTTTGGCAAGTTTGATGCTATTTGGGTTATCATGGAATGATTGAATAAGTCTGCACATTTCCTACCATTTCAGACTACTTACAATACGAAGAAGTTGGCAAGGATATACATTCAGGATATTGTGCGGTTATATGGATCTCCATAATTTCAAGCTGAGGCACTTAGTTCACCTCTTATTTTTGGAGGACCTTAAAGAAGGAAATGGGGACTCAGTTGGATCTCAATACATCGTTTCACCTGCAGATGGATGGTCAGTCGAAACAGACTATTTAGGTGTTCGAGGATATGTTACAAACATGTGTGATTGACTTTGGTGGTCATTGGGACCAGTTCTTGCCTTTAGCAGAGTTTGTTTACAACAACAATTATCATTCGAGTATTGAGATGGCGTCATTTGAGGCTTTGTATGGTTGGAGATATTGGTCAAAGATTGGTTGGTTCGACGCTTTTGAGGTGAGGCCATGTGATACGGACTGTTGAGAGATTCTTTGGATAAAGTAAAGTTGATTTAGGAGAAGCTCCTCGCGGCCCAGAGTAGACCGATGGAGTATGCGAACCGCGGAAGGTTCGTGATATGGAGTACATGGTAGGTGATCATGTTCTGTTAAAGGTATTGCCTATGAAAGGGGTGATGAGGTTTGGAAAAAAAGGAAAGTTGAGTCCGAGGTATATTGAGTCATTCGAGATCCTTCGACAAGTTGGTGAGGTGGTTTATGAGTTGTCTCTGCCACCAGGTTTATCAGGTGTTCATCTAGTATTTCATGTCTCTATGTTGAATAATGACAATTCTTATGGGTCCTATATTATCCAGTGGGACTTGGTGTTATTTGATCAAAACTTGACATTTGAAAAAGAGCTTGTGGCCATTTTGGACAAGCATGTTAGAAAGTTGAGGTCCAAAGATATTGCTTCGGTGAAGGTGTAATGGAAGCACCGTCCAGTTGATAAGGCTACTTGAGAGACCAAGGAAGATATGCGGAGTAGATATCCTCAGTTGTTTGGCAATCCAGGTACTATCCCCCATCCTTTTTCTTTTTCGTTCGAGGATGAGTGATTGTTTGATTGGTATCTAATGTAATAACCCATGGGTTGTTTTGCAATTTTAGGCTTAAAATCCCTAAAACACCATTCATGTGGTCTTATTATGGGGTCTATAGCTAGCGTGGAGGGGGTAGCGCGCTTCCAGAGGCAATTCGGTGACTATCGGTGAAGAATTAGTGAAATTAAAAGTTCTTAAGTTAAGAAAATGGAAATTTTGGCTTATCCTTTTAACTGCGGTTATTTAATTGACAGATATTTTTTAGAATATATAATTTAATGTGGGTAAATTATTCATAGAAATGTTATTTACACGCATATAAGGTATGAGTTGGAGAATTAATTAAGTGGTTAGTGAGCCTAATTTACCTTATTACACGTTAGTTGGGTGACTAGGTAATTTGGATAATTTATAAGAGAAAACGTGGGCTAGGCCCATTTATTATTAGCCCACATACTAGAATATGAGATACAATAGGGTGAAATAATTATTTGGTTTTGGGAGTAAACATTTGCACGAAAAGGGGCTTCTCATCATGAAAAGAATTGGCAACAGTGAGTTCTCCATCAAATTTTAGCTTCAGGTAGAATTTTCTTTCTTAATCCATAGCATTGTTTATTGATCACTAGGAATTGATTTGTGAAGTTAGAAGTTATTAGAGTATTATGATACAATGATGAGGGTAATAATTTGAAAACCTAATCATTGATGTAATTATTTTGGTAATCATGAGCTTGTTTATCCCTTTAGAAAATTAGTTGTAGCATTACGTTTAGCTTTTGAAAGCCTCTGTTTCGGCCATTTATATGTCCACTTGTTATAATCTTTTAATTTGGGACAAAATCACTAATATTAGCTTATAAAAGAATTGGATATTTAGATGGATTGTGATAATGAAATATGTTTTCACCTTTATGTTTATGATTTAAGGTATAGGAAATTGAGGTTTTTAGCCTTAACGTTAAGATTATGATTTTTTTTGGATTACAAGGTCGATTATCGGATGGTTTAGCTCATTTTCCGAATTTATACTACTTAAGCTATGGGTAAATCAATTTTGAAATAAAATTTCAGTTTCATCCTTAGGGGCTCGGGTTCGACTTTTTGGGTGACTACATTAGTATAGCGATACGGGTGTCTATGGACTCAAATGTTAACGTAGAATTTATATTTTATAGACTGTGTGCGTTCAGAGGCACTCCAGAAGGGGAAGAATCGGGATGGAACATTCATGGCTCCCGCTCGGCTTTGAGGTAGGTTATGGCTTACTGTTGTTAGACTCTTATTAGGGAGTCCTATGTAGATTGTAGAGATTTACAGGGACATCATGATAGGCCTTCGGGCATGTTGTGGAGGTGAATTCCAATTAGGCTGGTATTGTCAGCTGTTATGTGGGATTGTCGACATATTTGCTCTTATTTCCTAAAATTATCTCTGTCACATGATAACTTACTTATCTCATGAAAAGAAAGGGTAATATTAATTATTAAGCTGTGAGCAGTAATACGACTTGTACATGTTGTTTTTATTTTGATGATGTTGCTAAAATTAATACCATACAAGACCTTCCATATTACTCTTATGTTTGACATGATGGTAAGGTGAGTGACAGAGAGCCTCTGTTGTATTTCTCGGAGAGAGAGAGTGATTGATAGCCTCCGAGGTCTTTGTCGGAGAGCATGAGTGGTACGTGAACTTCACGGGTCCCCCATGGGTCATGGCTTTGAGGTATTTCCCTTAGCATGTGTGTACAGGACTGGAGAGAGAGATATGGCCATTGCATTGCACTCATTCATTCATATCTATATAACTTATCATTTGGTGACATGTAACTGTCTTTGGTGTATTACATGATTCTTTGATCCTTACATGAAACATGATTTTGTGACCATACTTGATTGCCCTATATGCTAATTGTTAACTTGTATATATTCATGCGTTATCTAATCGTTGTCGGTTTATGATACCCATCAGTGCTAGTGTTGTACTAATACTACTCTTGCTGCACATTTTTTGAGTGCAAAGTTTGATCCAGGATCCAGTTCTGGGCCCCGTGGCTGATCGCGAAAGTGATTTTCAAGGTGAGCTACTTGGTTGTCTGTGGACCCTGGAGGACCTCTCTTTACTTTCTTATGTTTTATGTTCAACTGACAGTATTTCGCCTATGGGCACATTTCAGACATGTATTCACATTCATATTTTAGAGCTCTTGTACTATTTGGCCAGATTTTGGGATATGTTGGATATTTTTTTAGTAATACAAATTATCAAGACTTGATAACGTTATCCTTATTTGATTCCTCTTTCTTCAACCTTTGTTCTATTGATTATAGGAAGTGGTTCTCCTACCCGGGAGATAGTGTAGGTGACATCCTGACCCGCGGTTTGGGTCATGACATTGATTTTACCTAAAATCGAGCTTAGAAATGGAACATTGGGAAAGTTACATCTAAAATTCGTATTAGGGAATTTAACATTCTGATTTAAGAAATTTCCGCTTCTCTTGATCATTCCTCGCAGAAACGACCTTGCTTTTGTGGAGAAATGGTTGCGGGAGCAGTCCAACTTATCCACCAAAAGTGAGCAAAAATGGTCGATGTCCGCAATGCGGCCTCACACATGCACCAAGGGTTTCACAAAAGCGGCACTTCCTAGTACCCTAATCCCTCGCATCTGCGGATCAGCTTCCATAAAAGCGGCTCCGCAGTTGTGATGAAATCCCACAAAAGAGATTACACCAAACAAGAATATTAGTTACACCAAACAAGAAATTTTCCATCCAACACTTGAAACTCTCCCAAGGCCTCCCGGATACAACTAAATGTGCTACTTGAGTCTAAACAATGCTACAGACTTGCTCGCACACTCAAAATATCAAGTTGACAATGCTAAGACTCAGTTTTCTACAGATCACTCTCATCTTTCCTAAATTTCACAATTATCAAACAAGGACTCAAAACACATGCTGACGCCTCAGGAAGAAAACCAATGACTCGACTAAGTCATAGGTGACATTCCGGACCTACCAAAAGTGACAAAACTCGGAAACAAACATGTTTACCCAAAAGTCAACTTTTTCCATTTCAAAACTTCTAACTTATATTTTCCTCCCGAAACCTATTCAATTTATCACAGGAAATGTACCACCCATCCGCGCAAGTCTCAAACAATGAAAAAAACCTATGATAAGGATAATTCGGTAAAAATAGTGTGTTAAGCCAAAAATAATCGAACAAGTTGTTACAAGTTCTTACTTTTGGTAGAGTTTGCTTACAATTATTAGTTATCATTCAAGCATTTAGATGGAACCATTTGAGATGTTACATGGTATGAGATGTCGTCATTCTCCGATTGTTAGTTCGATGAGTTTGAGGTTAGGCCATAGAGTACATACTTATTGAGAATTCTTTAGACAAGGTCAAATGGATTCAGGAGAGGCTTTTCATAGCTCATAGTAGGCAAAAGAGTTATGTGGATCAGAAGGTCCTTGATTTGGATGTCATGGTTGGCGAGCGAGTTTTTGTTGAAGGTTTCACCAATGAAGGGTGTGATAAGGTTCCAGAAGAAGGGCAAGTAGAGCCTGATGTATATTGGTCCCTTTAAGATTGTTCATAATATTGGTGAGATGGCCTATGAGTTAGAATTACCACCTAGTTTATCGGATATTTACCCTGTATTTCATATATTGATGTTCAAGGAGTACCATTCAGATGGTGCTCATGTGATTTAATGGGTTTCAGTGTTGCTTAGTTAGAATTTGACTTATGAGAAATGGTCGGTAGCTATATTGGGTAGGCAGATTCAGAAGTTGAGAGTCCTAAGATATAGTTTAAGTGAAGGTTCAATGCAGGCATCACCCAGGCAAGGAGGCTACATAAGAGATCGAGTGATACATGTGGTGTGTATATCCACAACTTTTAGATAGTTCAGATACCTCGCTTCTCTATACGTTCGAGAATGAACGTGTATTTAAGTGGTGGATGATGTAACGACCCGATCGGTCATTTGGAGAATCGATGCTCTGTTTTGCGTGTTTTTTATTCCAGAAGCTCTGTAATAATTATTTTGACTTTCTTCCCATATTTGAAGTCAAACAGATATCATTTGATTCACTTTGGAAATTCTAGCATTCAATTATTTAGATAAATTGTTTGTTTTGGGAAAACGTGCTTTGATTGGCGATTTGAAGATTTCGTTAGATTTGAAATATTATTTATGACATGTAGAAATTGATAGAGCTAATTTTATAGTTTTTTTAGTTTCTTGTTTGGCCAATTAAGTCAGTTCTTGCATTTAATATGCCTATTGATGGTGAAAAGATGGTCACGAGAAGAAATAGGACCTGAATTGTAAATTTGTTGGTTCAATTAGCTTTGTATTAATGTTTATGACTTGCGGGGAATGGTGGAGTGATTCCCGAGGCTTTTTGATGAGTTTTGGGTAAGGAAAAAAATATTTTAGAAATCCTTAAGTTAAGAGTGAAGTAGTTTGACCAAAAGTTAACATCGAGGGGGTAAATGACTATTTTTTTAAAATTCTATTGTTTCCATTTGGTCCGGAATGTGATTTATGGCTTATTCGAGTCATTGCTTCGGTTCCCGAGAGGTTCGGGTGTGATTTAGATGATTGGTTGAGAAAATAGTTTTAGAGATGATGTGGAGTTGACCACGGTGGACATCAAATCAATAGGACCCCATGTCGATGGTTTAAAATCTATAACACGTCTGTGTATTGATTTTGGACTTGTCCACAAGTGTTGGTGGGATTCCAATGAGTTTAGGATGGATTTAGGTTGTGTCGTGCTCGTGTTTGAAGTTTTGACGTCATTTATTTAGCCATAAAGGGTACCATATTCATAAAAGGACCTTTTATTTGTGTTTATATTAAACCATTATATCTGTATCGTAATTACGAAACCACAACAAAAAGAATCCTCGAATTTTGACTTCGTATGAGGGAGTTATGCCATTTTAGTGTCGGAGAAAACTGTTGTTCTGGTGTGGTCGTAGAAGTGAAAATTGTCTGCTAAAGTGAAGCCGCGGAAGTGGAACATTGGCTGCTGAAGCGGAAATGAATTGTGGCACCCCGGGGAAGAGGACTTTTGTCCGCTGAAGCGGATATCGTTGTGTTTTAAAATTCCTACTTCGTCCATTTAGCATTTTGAGCATATCTTGAGTTTTAGAGCTCCGTTTGAGGTGATTGTCCTGACGTTGTTCACGTAAAAACAAGCGGGTAAATATATAATCTTTATTTTGATGTTTCCTCAAGATTATCTTTGTTGGTTATCGATTTTCACCGTGTTTGATTGGAAAATATTAGTGTTTGAAACCCAAAACTTGAAAAGTGGTAAATCATAGATTTGAGAAGCAAGATGATGGCTTTTTGAATATATTTTCTGTGTATACACTGATTATTCTATGGGTAAACAAATTTTTAAATAAATTCCAGTTTTTCCCTTGAAGGCTCGGGGTTATCTTTTTGGGTTTATTTTTGGATTCCGAACAAAAGTATAGCAATATGGGTATCACTAGCCTCGTTTAAACTTGTACAATACTTTTTTGACTATATTGGACACAATGTTTCTATTAAATTACAATTTTACCCTTCGAGGCTCGAAATCCTTCTTTGAGTGACTTTTCGGGTCTAAAACTTCCATATAGAAATATGAGCGTATATAGAATCGTGTGTTAATGTACTTTCCATATTTGAATAGTTTTGGACCATTCAGAGGTGTTACAAAAGGGAAAGGATTTGTTGCGACTCTCAGACTTCTATTCCAGGCAAGTTGAGATCTTGTACCTTATTAAAAGTGTCATGGTTGGCCTAAGCTAGCGAACTACGACTTACGTAGTAACTAAATAAGATGGTGTAATGGGATAATAAGGGGGTCCTGATACTTTTGAGGTGATAAAAACTTGTATCGGGTACCGGTGACAAGTTATGGGTACTTGTGCCTTTAAATTATATAGTGAATGTTATGCTTTGGGCATTAGCTGATAGAATAGTATGATCCTTTGAATTAGTGATTGGGGTATGAAGCCTGTACTATCCACATCATTATTATATGCATGTATTATATGTGAATATGTGTTCCCATCACTCATTTATACTCATTTAAAAGTGGAAAAGAAGCATAAGATCGTGTATTTACAGTGTAAATGGCTAAAGATCGAATCTTTATGGCATAAATCGATTAAAGATTTAATCTTTATTGCATATCATGACTTCTTATTGTTGTGCATGTAATTTTCATGATTCATATAGGTCCAAGGAGAAATTATTTCAGATGAAGTAATGCACGAATATGAGCCTAGTTGGCTAGAAATAGGTATTATTAGTCTGAGTGGCTACAAATAGGTATTGTGTGAGCCTAGGAATGGCTCAGAACCCAAAGGTAAAGGATTTCAGGTGGTATATGGATGTCGTGAGTCCTCTATGGGTCAAGTTTCATTAATATTTTGTATAGGTGATGGAAAGGCCTTGCATTGCATTGCATTGTATTTCATTTGTATCTCATAACATTACATCCATATTCTGTGTGGTACCTAATTTGTGTATTTGATTCTATTGCCGTGTTTATATGGAAGTCTTGTCGGACTTGAGGAACTAGATGATATAACTTAGGTTTGGATGATTTCCGAGATTTAGTGTATTAGTATGATTATGGCAAACTAATGACATTAGTGTGGAAGTAGTAATCAGAAGGCCAACCCTTATCTCCAATTAAGATAGGGTCGATCGACGATGCTACTAAGTATATGTTGTCTCCCATACTCACGCTACACTTGCTGCACCTTTTTGTGTGAAGGAGTTATTGCTAGTTCTAGTGGACTTCACGGCTTCCTAGTTTGTTGAAGGGCTAATTCTAAGGATTCTGGGTGACCTACATGGCGGATCTGTGGCGTTTGTAATGACTCGTAAAGTTGTTTTGATAATTTTACCTAGAAACCCCTAAAATACCCTTTATGAGCTTTTACTTGCATGTTTATGAATTGCAGGGATGGGGGTGGCATGATTCTCAAGGTAACAGTATGGGTTTCAAATCCTTTTTGATAAGTTTAGAAATTTCTAAGTGTAGAGAATAGAAAAGTTTGACTAATAGTTGACTTTTGTGTAAACGCATATTTTTCGTTGTTTCGTCAATTCCATTAGGTCAGGAATGACATTTGTGACTTAGCATAGCCTTTAGTTCGGTTCCCAAGGAAATCAGGTGCATTTTTGTTGGTTGGTTGAGAATTAGAGAAACTAGAACTTAAGGGTTGACTTTGGTCAAAACAGAGTCATGGAGATCTTTTTTCGAGATTTTCGAGTGCGTGAGCATTGTGTTTTATGATAGTAATGCATGTTTGATTTGTGTCCATAGGGTGTCAGATGATTTCTAAGTTCGTTTCGAGGGTTGCTTAACTCTTGATTTTCTAGTTCAGCTACTATGAGTTTCCTTCTTCGCATTCATGAAAAAGGGATCATGTTCGTGAAGGGAATGGACCAGGTGGGGTCATGTTAGTATGGCTGGGCCTGCATTCACGAGGGGAAATGGGAGCACGTTCGGGTCACACTAGCACACTGCGATCGCGATCGCCATGTTGTGTTCGCGATGGGATAAGCCGATGCGGCTAGCATTCGCGAGCGGTGCCTCGCATTCGCGTAGGATAAATCTGATTGGGGTTAGAACTTGATGAATTTCAGGATATGCATTATACAGACTATGGTTAAGATGGTTTTACTTTCAATTTCCCATTTTTCCCTTTTGGGCCTCGGAATCCCTTTTTTGTTTAATTTGGGAATTCTAAATTAGTATATCAATATGATTGTTGTTGGATTTGTATGACTGTATAGAGTGTTGTTTTGACCTTGTCGAACTTGTATCCACACAAAATTACCATTTTGACCCTCGAGATTTGGGGATGAAGTTTGGATTAATATTTTTAGACCTGAATCCTTTCATATAGAAAAATGGGTATCGTTAGACTCGTAATCTCATCTAGATATCGTATTTGATCAGATTGGGCATGTTCGGATGCTCAAAGTAAGATAAGGTGCTCGAGTGACTCTTCGACTTCAGATTCAAGTATGTTGAACCATAATGTAGTGTTATCTGTTGGTAATTAACTAATTAAGATGTATAATGGGGATTTGGGGGGTCCTATACTCGTGAGGTGGTGAGCACTTGGGCGGGTACTGGTGTGTACTTAAAGGGTAATTAAATGGTAAAGTATGTTGTTCATGATGGAGATTATGTGTTTAGCCTTCGAGCCGTGAGCGTGTGCATAAATCCACTTAGGTTGGTATGTCTACTGCTTATTTGGGCTATGTTAGCCATGTTTGATAGATTATGTGATTATGACTTATCATACATTCATCACTCTACATCTAATATAAATCTTGGAAGAGAATTGATAATGTTAAATGAATTGATTTATGCTTTTACATGATGTACACATATCTATTTAATTCATTCATATTATCATTGGCATTGAATTGTTGAGATACTAAAAAGGGAGTCTGAAGGCCGGTTATTTGAGACGGTACACGGTAAAAATGATGATTGATGATGATGCTACAGCCACAGAGCTGGGACCCAATTGCAATTGATTCTGGGTGGGTATATGGACCTCATGAGTTCCCCATGGTCCATGTGAAACCTACTGCAGTAGCGTGTGTATACCAGGTACATATGGCCATTGCATTGCATATATATCATTTCTATTACATCTCATTTATGCTTATTGATGTGTAATTTATGCCATGTGTTATCGTTGATGTGAAGATGTGGGCTTTATAGTCATTATGCCCTTAATGGATGAAATAGTGAACCTTTTAATCTTATTCATTATATAAGACAAGAATATGAAACTTTATGGGACTATACGCCTTGAACGGGGTTTAGGCTGGATTTTGTATTAGTAAATTGGTTTCACTTTAGGAAAGTTGAGAACTTTAGAATGACTTGATAATAATGATTATCTTGCGGTTAATCGAGCTATAGGAATTTCCTTGTAGAGTTGGATATTCGATTTGAATATACCTTAGTTAACTAACTAAGTAGAGAAGTAATGATAAGTACCAACCCTCGCTACTTCTATAGTTAGGGTCGGTCGATGCTGTTGCTGGGTACATATGATTCCCATACTCACTCTAGACTTGCTGCACCTTCATGTGCAGGTACTGATCTAGATTCGAGTATAGAAGCAACATATTACATAGCTATCTAAGGAGTCCAGGGTGAGTTGCAGACACTTTCCCAGCCCTAGAACTCCTTTATCTGCTCATTTATTTTTTTGTCTTATATTTCCATACAATACAATGTATTAAGTTTAAACTTTGTATTCTAATTAGTAGCCACGTACTCATGACAATCAGATTTTGAGGGATGATTTTAAGGTTATGTATTAAGTATTTTAAGATTTTGTCAGCACATTAAATTGTCCTTTACTTTTCACATTGTTTATTATTTAATTGATCTTTTATGGATGGGGTTTGCCTATGGGTTCAGGGTAGGTGCCCTCACGACACAAATATGATTTTGTGTTGTGACAGATTAGTATCAGAGCACTAGGTTCATTGGTCTCATGAGTACAAGAGCGATGTCTAGTAGAGTCTCGCGGATCAGTACGCAGACATCCATTCCTATTTTTGAGAGGCTATGGGACATTTAGGAAAGTTCATATTTTTCATTCTTTCACACTCTTTCGACTTTGCTGAATTTTAATTGTCTTTTATTCACTCTTTATCACATATCGTGAGGACTTGCTCAACCGCGGGAGGAGATTAGGTGCCCACACTTGTTGCTATAAATGGTGCAAGGGAGTACGTAGAGGCTGAGGTATAGGCAAACCTTGACTTATAGCACCAATCCGAGGCTGAGCACCGATATCTGCTTAGGCCCGTGTTAGGGAAGAGTCTCCAGAGCTAGAGGTTATTTCGGAAGATGATCACGTTCTGATTGATAAGGATGACTAGGGTTAGGTTGATGGGGCAGGTCCAACTCAGGCACCCTGGGTTGTATTGCTACACCGGTACTTCAAGACACTCTGGTTTATATGATGTGATTTATTGAGACTATAGCTCAGGGTATTCTATCGGTCATTTCTGATGGATAACAGACTAGGGTGGGAGGACATATTCCTATCATATAGCTATGCCTAGATTTCAGACACCAGGGGTTGAGGCATTACCTACTGGGGTACTTTCTCATTTCTTAAGCATGACAATTCTTAGTTTTTCTTCTCCTACAGCTACACAACCTACGATGTCCATGGAGGAACATAAGATGTTTGAGCAGTTCAGGTAGTTGGATCATCCTAGATATGATTGAGACCTAGAGGATGATTCTTATGAGTTCTTGATAACGTGTCTTGAGAGGTTGCACAACCATGATGTAGTAGAGTATCGTGGAGTGGATTACACTAATTTTTAGATGATTGGACCTGCCAAGCAGTGGTGGAGGTCATATGTTGAGACTAGACCAGTAGGGTTCCCTCTTCTTACTTGTGTTTCATTTCAGGCCTTCTCGGAGAAGTTCATGCCTTCACAGTGTTCGCGAGATGAGAAAAACTCTATTTGAGGTGTTACACTAGGGGCGTATGACTGTAACAGAGTATGAGACATGATTCTATTATTTATCTCGCCATGCTTTGATAATTCTTCCTAGTGAGATTGAGAGAGTGAGGAGGTTCACCAACGGGTTGATTTGTCCTCTTCGTTTGATTGCAGCACATATGGCTGCCACATGTTCTACTTTACATCATATTATTGATGTAGTTCGAGAGGCTGAGTTTATTAGGAAGAAGATTATGAGAACTGAGTGGTTAAGAGGCTTCGGTTTAACACTTATGTGGTTGCCTCATCTGGAGGTAGGGGTTATCATGGTGGAGATCATCACTATTTGAGTGCTAGGCCAGTTGTTGCAGTTATGCCTACATTTGAGGGAGGACAGTCTGTGCATACTTCTTATGGTTCAGGGCAGCTAACCCCAAGTTCTTATCAGCCATCTAGTCGTGGTGGTCATTTTGGTGTCAGTTCTTCTTCTTAGTCATTAGTAGTTCCTAGATGGTGTTATGAGTGTGGTGATGATCTCGGGTATTTCAAGAGGGATTTTCCTAGATTTAGGCATGGTGAGCAACACTAGGGTTCTTTGTCTTTAGGTTCTAGGGTAGTGGGATAGTCATCTAGAGGCGTGTCCCAAGGTACTAGAGGTGGTTCTAATGGTGGAAGGGGTGACCCTCAGATAGGTAGAGGTAGTGCTTAGTCTGGCCAAGGTAGTGGACATGGAGGTACTCAAACTTCGGGTGATCGTAATCATTTCTATGCATTCCCTGGCAGACCTGAGGTAGAGGCCATTGATGCAGTTATTACAGATATTCTTTCGATTTCCATCATCTTGCTATACCTGAGGTAGTGGCCGTTAATGCAGTAATTAGCCATACCTCACTTCTCCAATATATGTTGGGTTCTTTGCCTACAGATGGGGTTCTATAGTGCATAACCAGCCACATATCAAAGATGGTGGAGGTTCTATTTAAATCCTTGAAGAGGTGGCCTCCTCATTTTACTCCAAACTCGACCCCAACATTTCCTAAACACTCTAAAAGACATCCTTAGGGATATTAGGTCCTCAAGGAGCCATTTCATATCATATTGAAGGAAATCATTAATAGATAACAATTATAAAGCATGGAAATCTTCATAGAAGCAAGATATAGTAAGGATCTTCTTGGTGCTTGGAAAGGAGTCCATGGTGCAATATTTCTTTGATGATTTAAGGTAAAATATTGGTGCTATTGATATTCTTAAGATTCTCTCATAGCCTTGTTGAGAATTATGGATAAAAGAAACTTGTGATAAGTATAGCTAGAACTCCATGAAAGTGTTTCAATGAGTCTTGGATTATTCTTGAACAACTTTGATATGATCATGGCTTGTAGTTGAAAGATATGGTGCTAGAAATAATATTATATTTTGTTGTAATTTTAGTTGGTTATATGGGTATTAGAAGACATGGATTATGTATGATGATCTTATGGTTATTGATGTTGTTGTTATTGTTATGGTTATTAGTGTTGTTGTTGTTGTTGTTGTTGTTATAGTTATTGGTGTTGTGGTTGTTGTTGGTCTTATTAGTGTGGTGTTGAAGGGGAATAGATAGCATGAGTGGTAGACATGAACATGATAGCTAAAGGAATATGCACTCTAGGTGTTCGTTGAATTGTTCTAGCAAATTGATTCTTTGTTAGTCGCTCATATCTTAATCCAAAACCTCTATGTTGTGTAGATAATCACTCGTAAAGCATCTGGGGGTCCGTGTGACGTTGTTAGCTAAGAGACACAGGTATGTAAGGCTTCCCTTCTTTCAAAAGCATGAAATCTAAAGTGTTTATCATTTTCAAAAGAAACGTTAAAAGCTTCATTCTATTTGTATATCTTTATCCCTTGTTGGGAGCTATTTCTTGTTGTTGTGGTACTCATAGTTACTATTGGTTGGTTTCTTGTCCACAATCTCATAAGCCTTCGAAAAGGAGTGTTCCAAGAGTTAATCGTCGAGTCGATCAAGAGTCCTTCCAAAGTAAGGTAAAAAAGTTTAGGGTTCCAAAGAAGCCATAAGTGCCATTGTTATCACAGTACATTATCCACACCACTGAGCCTGGTAGCTATATATATATATATATATATATATATATATATATATACAGAATTGTAATGACTCATTTGGTCATTTAGGAATTTTCCCTTTTACCCATGTTGACCTTTCCCCTAGCATAGAGTATATTTGACTTGCGGGAATAGGTGGTGTGATTCCCGAGGCAATCAGGCGAGTTTCGAATTGATTTTAGTAAGCTTTGAAGTTTTTAAGTTAAAGAGAAGAAGAGGTTTGACTCAAAGTTGACTTTTGGGTAAATGCATAATTTTCAAAGTTTTGTCGATCCCGTTAGCTCCAAAATGTGATTTATGACTTGGTTGAGTCATTGGTTTGGGTCCTGAGGGGTTCGGGGGAGATTTGAGTACTTGGTTGAGATTTATGTCATTTTGAGGAAGTTACAATGTCTTTGTGGAGAAGTGTGTCCTAACAACCTCGTATTGATATTTTGTCAATTTGACCAGCTTCATAGCGTGGTTTATAGTCAAGTTGCACTCTTGGTTAGTGATCATAGGTTTTCGAACGATCTTTGGGTCGTTAGTGGAGAAACTAGTTTGAATAAGAATTGCAGTTGACCACGATCAACATCAAGTAAATACTACCTTTTTCGGTTTTTTCGGGTGAATGACCAGGTCCGGAGCATGTTTTATGATTGAAATGCATATTTGGTTTGTGTCCAGGAGGTTCCGGATGAGTTTTAGGTGTTCAATTGAAGTTCGGAGGCATTTTTGGAATTGTTGGTTTCAGGTGTATAAATTTCTCTTCACATTCGCGAGGACAAGGCCACATTTGCGAAAGCTAATTTTTGGGAAGGCATTGTATTCATGATGGGTCCATCGCGTTCGCGAGGGGTAATTTCGGTCTGGACATAATAAAACTGTATTTTATATTTCATTGTTCATATTTGATTTTGGGAGCTCCGATTTTGGTGATTTCAAGGGCATTCTTCATGGTTCTTCATGGGGGTAACTTTCTAATGTTCCTTTTACCACTCTACCTTCGTTTATTACAGAGTTCATCATTGAATTTATGATTTGAGCTTGGTAATTTAGGGTTTGCCGTGAAAATGGGTTTTCAAATAAATTATTAAATTGAAGGTTGATTTATAGATGAATTTCAAAGATTTTTTGTATTCTTACTAATTAGACTATGGGTAAACCAACTTCTCAATAAAACTCCAGTTTTACTCTTATGGACTCGGGGTTGGCTTTTTGGGTCTGTTTTTGGAATCCGACAAAAAACATAGCAATATGGGTATCGTTGAACACATTTGACCCTGTAGATACCTATTTTGATAATATTGAAATCATTTTCTCAATAAAATTACCATTTTGACCCTTGTGGTCCGTGATGAGGTTTTAGATTTACTTTGGACCTCGAGTTTCTTATAAGACATGTTTTGTATAATTAGATTCATGTGTAATGTAGAATTTGTCCTTATGTGTTGATTGAATGTGTGTGGTAACATAGGAACTTCATGCTATTGTTTGAACTAGGACCGTCCGATATTCTCTCGGGAGGACTTATGGATTAGGAGTTTGTAGCTCCCGCTCGACTACCAGGTAGGTTACAACTTACCTTATTGTTAGACTTTGGTTAGCGAAGCATATGAAAAGTTAGCGATTGTTAGAGAACACATAATACAGCTTCAGGTATGAAGTTAGGATAGAATACCTAGGTTTGTATTGTTGTTGATTGTGGTTGTTGCCTTATTTGATCTACTGGCTTGTCATCCCATATATGATACTAGACTTGACTGTGTATAGAGGAAGGATTGATTCTTTCATGTCATGATGTTATCCATACATGCATGGCACGATTGGCTTGATATATTCACATTCATGTTGATATATTCTCATTGGCATTAATATCATTCATACATTCATTATCATACATTTTGATCATATTGCACGTCGTAAGATATATGTATATAATGAAGTGGTTTTCACATTCCATAACATATACATATATTGGACCGGGTTGCACGTTCCGCAACATATACATATATTGGATCGGGTTGCACGTTCCATAACATATACTTATATTGGATCGGGTTGAACACAACAACATGTACATGGACTTCGCAGGTCCCTCATGGGTCATGACTATCGAGGCATGGAAGTATTCTGCCCAGAGTGTGTGTGTGTAATTTCATTTCATATACATTCATATTCACTTATTCACTTCTTGGATTCAGACTTGGTATTTGTAGTATGGTGTTATTCCTGGACTATGTGGTGATTATATCTGATTGTCAGCATGCCTATATTTCCATCTCTTAGTTTATACTCCCTTTGTTTCAATTTATGTGAATCCTTTACAATTTGGGGAGTCTACGAAGTGGTTCTTTTACCACGTTTTTCTTATAAATGATCATGACTTGTAGTACTTTTAATGTAGTTTCTAAATATATAAATTTTATTTTACAAACTTGAAAAATCTATGTCAAATATTAAGGTCAAAGTTATAAAAGTTTGGCCCTCGTACTCCGAAAAGGTTCACATAAATTGAAATGGAGGAAGTATATCTTATCTAAATGTTGTCGGCCTATGATACTTACTGATACATAGTGTTTGTACTGATACTACATTGCTGCATTCTTTTATGAGTGCGGAGTATGTGATAGGGTCCACTTCCTCTCCTCATGACTGATTCCCGAGGCTTGCTGACGAGCATCTAGGGTGAGGATATAGATGGATCCACAACCCGGATGACTCTATTTATTTAGCTGTCTTATTTTGCTATTTCGAGACACTTTCCTAGTCTAGACTATATTCAGACTTATAGTATGTAGTAGTGGCTCTTGTATGACCTTAGCACTGATTCCTTAAGATCGATGTATAGCTTCCACATTATTTCCTTATATATCCTAGACTTATTATATATATCTGATGGTTGGGTTCTAGTTTATTATTGATTGAGTTATGATTAAGGAACGGGTTTGCCTACCGGGTGGAAAAAGGGTAGGTGCTTTCACATTCCCTGATTTAGGGCGTGCCAAGTTAGTGTCAGAGCCCTAGATTACTCGGTTTATAAGTACAAGAGCATGCCTATTAGAGTCTTTCAGATTGGTACAATGAGCACCGTACTTATCTGCTAGAGGCTATGGGATATTTAGGAAACTTCAATTTCTTCATTCCATTCGTGCTATGTTGAATCAAATTGGTATTTGAACTTCTTCTTCATGTTCTATCACCGATGGTGGTAACATACTCTTAAATTTGTGCATGCGTGGTTCGATATGATGTTGTGTTGTAGGGTATGAGTTGTGCTACCATGATACGGATGCGTGACCATGTTTAGTCTCCAACGATGATTTAAGGGTAAGGTTGATTGGGGTTATGGTTGTGACTCTTTAGTTTAGTGGTATCTATGGAAAGTGAGAATGACAATTCAAAGATGCAAAACAAATAATTTGGATGGATCAATCTCCGTTGTATAAAGAGAAAAATTGGTCTTTGACGTGTTTGTTGGGATAAATTAGGTGTACACGGGAGGATGTCAAATAAATTGATAGAATGAAAAGGATAACCACGTGATTTTTTAGAGGCATTCTAATTAGACGAGGCAAGGCGAGAGGTGGTTCTTTTTGGTCAAGAATCAGTTAAGGGCCCTTGAGTGAGGTGTCAGTCAATAAAGATATTTATAGTTCTAAATCAATGGTAGATGTTAACTAACTTGAGTTTGAAAGTGCATTTAGGAAAATTGAAGTAAGGATCGATGATAACGGTCGAAACTAAGAAAAGTGAATTCACTATAGTACTTCGAGTATAGTTATTTGGTTGATGGACTTGTAAGCCAAGGTAGAAGAAGGCTTATTTAGTTAAGGGATAATAGGCAAGGATGCTGGTATGGAACCATATGAGAGCGCTAGTAAAACTTTATGAATAGTAAGTGAGATTGCCCTGTAGGATATGGACCTGCGGTGATAGTTTGGAATATTACATCGGTAATAATGGATCTTATTGAGGTAACAGAGGTTGATCAGTGCTTCTGGTGAGGAAGGCTTCTTGAAGGATTGTTCATATGATGCGTTTGATTTAGATGAGTATCTAGTGTTGAGATTCGAGTGAGGCAAAGAAAACTTTTGGATGTTCGAGTTTGTGGTTTACTACTATCTCCCAGATTTACTTAGTTATTTTTGCAAGATTTACAATAAATCAATACACTCTCGAGTGGGTTTGAGTGATTTTTGATCGATAGCGGCGAATGCAATTTTGGATAGAAAATGGAAATTGAAGAATTAAGATAAAGACATATTTTGTTCGAAGCAAATAGATTATTTGAGTAAAGTGTGAATTATGGTGGAATTATCTTAACGTTATTTAAGATAGGGTGTAATTGCTAAGTAGGCTGGAATAAAGAGGTCCATAGGAGTTGACTAAGTGTTATGGCGAAGCGCCATGGAAATTTGTGATTGACGATCATGAGATTTGGGTTTAAGATGACTAATGTGATAAGGTTGATAGAAAGACGAATAGAATTGTACGCAGGTGGTTAATTTCATATTATTCTTGAATGAATGAGTTATAGTTGATTAGTAAATGGGAAGCTTGAAATCTCTTAAGTGTGAAGGTTAAAGTCATATTTTTGAAGCAAAACCGTGTTCGTGATCGTAGAATATGTCAAAGTGTTACGGCCGGATAGAATGGTTAAGTACATCAAGTATTAATGGCGTGAGGGTATTCGTATGTGATAGGGCACATGGATTGCAAAAATTGATACCTTTGGATTTTCTAAAAGCGAAATGGTATTACAATCAAAGATTCAATGGTTATGAAGGAGGAGTATGAGGGTTTGCTTCGAAGTATTCGGAGTAGTCAATGAGTTAAGTGAAAGAAAAAAAAAAGATTCGATGTATTTAGATTCTATGGGGTTCTATCATATTTCCGTATCAGTTGTGAGTTGAGAATACAAAGATTTAAGTTATAAGGTGTAGTTCCTCGGTACTAAGTTGATGACTTGGGTAGGTTTCAACTTTTAAATTCAGTGATGACATTGCATCGTTGAGTATTCATGAACAATGGATTGGGATCAGTCACTACATACCTATGAAAGTTCCATAATTGGTTTTATGAGGGATTGGAGTCAGTTCAGGTGACTATTGGCAGCATTTGAGGAATTTTGCACTTTGCACCGGATTAGGATCATTCACGTATCGTTAGATAGCTTATGGTTACCTTTTCATGAATATTTATGGTTAGTTCAGTAATCCATTTTGAAGACTTGATAGATTTAAGGTTCAGAAGAGAGATATGGCAGAGTTACCGGGCCTTAATTGGAGTTTATCAGTCGGTTTTATGATTTTTTGTTGAGCGCAACTATTCAGACACTTTTAATGGTCTATACGGGTACCTAAGTGATGGTTTGGGAAGGTACAAATGGTTGTGGGAAGTCTATAGAGTGATCAATTGATTTTCTACGGATCTGGCATGAGAAGTGTAACGACCTGTTCCGTTGTTACGTGTATTTTGACTACTTTACCCTCGTTGAGAAATTAGAACCTTAAAGAGTGATGTGTTGACTGATATTGGACTTTTGTGTAAACAGACCATTTTTAGAATTTCATCTATTCCGTGTGGTCCGGAGGGTTGTTTATGACTTGGTGGCATAGTTGGTTCAGTTCTCGAGGCCCTCAAGAGTATTTTTGGCTATTGGTTGAAAATCTAGTTTAGGCCGTTGGGGGCTGACCCAAAGAAATAAACCTTCGGTGGAAATTCCAAGACTGTTGGTAAGTCCGTAATATGTTTACATATTTGTAAATATCCTATTTTTGTCTAACAGGTCTAGGGTGATTGTTGGATTTCACGTTGGAATTGTAGAAAACTTATTTTTCCAATTTTCTGGCGTACTCGCTGCGGCGAGCCTCAGTGCACCCCAACGAACCGAGACCGCTGCAGCAGACTATAATCTATTGCAGTAAAGGATTGGATTTTGTGCTAGACCATGAGTGTAGATGGGTTATGTCGATGGCACATTATGAGGCCTTATTCTTGTTTTTAGCTAGGTATGCTACATACTTGATTCCGACAGAGACAAAGAGGGTCTGCAAATTGGTTAATGGACTTGTGCTTTCACTACACGTTCCTGTCTTTAACTTGTGGCACTAGGGTCTTCCTTTCAGGCCGTAGTGGATCATGCTATGAGTGTTAAGGCTGCCATGATTCAATCTTTTCGAGTGTCTAGTGAGAAGAGGCCCCGTCAGTATGGTGGATTCAGTGGTTCTTCTAGTCACAGAGATGGAGGTCAATCTTTCTGGACCTATTATTCAACCCCCAGCCATCCCGTATAGTCCGCGGTGCAAACATTTTCTGGTGGCCCTTCTAGACAGAGTGGGTATGGGCTAGACAGTCTCATGAAGGTTCTTTCTCTAAGGCAACAGACTGAGATAGTCCATCCGGTTCTTCAGGCTCCGTGTATCACCCTCCATCACCTAGAGTTTGTTATGATTGTGGTTAGTCAGTTCACTTCAGGAGAGATTGTCCCCAACCTAGACAGATTGGGACTCAGAAAGATTCCAAGTTCCAAACACCTATGACTCCAGCATTTTCTAGTAGTCGAGGTGGTTCTTCACTGAGGGGCGGTTCTTAGTTAGGCCGCGGTGGTTCTCAGTATTCAAGGGGTGGACATAAGTCCGGTAGAGTTGGTTCTCAGGTCTCTAGGAGAGGAGCACAACCTGGTCATAGAGGCTATGGTGGTGCGTAGTGTTATGCATTTTTTGTTAGTCCAGAATTAGAGCTTCTGATACTGTGACCTTAGGTAAAATTTCTATTCGTCATCGACTGGCTATGGTCTTATTTGATTTAGGGTCTACTTACTCGTATATGTCTACTTATCATTCGGTTTGTTGGGATTTGACTTCTGACCATCTTGACTTACCTATTTATATGTCTACTCCGGTTAGGGATTCTATATTGGTTGACAGAGTCTATCGATCTTGCTTAGTTACTTTTATGGGGTACGACACGTGAGTAGATTTGATGATCCTGAATATATTAGATTTTGATATTATATTGGGTATGACTTGGTTGTCTCTGTACCATTCGATCTTGGACTGTCATGCGATGATCGTTACTTTAGCCATGCCTGGGATTCCTAGACTTGAGTGAAGGGGTACTCCTAGTCCGGCTATGAAGAAGATTATTTCTTATCTAGGCGCAAAGAAACTTGTTAACAAGGGATGTTTTGCCTACTTGGCCCATTCTCATAATACCAGTGTTGATTCCCCATTCTTTGAGTTTGTACCTGTTGTATGTGAGTTTTCGAAGGTATTCCCTACCGATTTATCCATTATGCCACCTGATCATGATATTGATTTATGCATCATCCTATAGTCGGGCACACACCCTATTTATATTGCACTTTATAGGATGGAACCTGATGCAAGTAAGGAGGGGCGTTGGTGGGTAAGTGGGTCAGGTCTTGGTTATATTCAGGTTGACCCAAAATTGGATGCAAAAGTACGGGGTCTCGGGTTCTCGGCTTGGCTGGGCAGTATGGTCTTGGGTGGCTGGTTAAGGTAGTTGTGTTTGGAATTGGGCTTAGGTGTTTTGTAGAGTTGTCACAAGTGTGTTTAGTGTCAGAGTGATGATCGGGACTTAGTGGTTTGGTGGTGGCAAGGCCACAAAAATGAACCGAAACAGTGAGGTATCGGCACAATTGGTTTTAGTGGACTATTTGTTGTTGTCAGGCTTAGATGGTTGGATACGTATGGTCTCAGGTAGTGACCTTTATAGTGGATGTTAGAGAGGTGTTTTGGGACGTGGTGGTGAAATGATTGAAGTGGTTTGGATGAGGGATGAACACGGAATGCAAGGTCCAAGTCCGAGTACACACCAAGTGTTGGAGGTTTGATCTAGTTAAGTGTTTGGTTCGGTTGTTATGGTTTAAGTGAGGTACGGTTGATATGTCAAGGATATAGACATGGAGGTTTTAATGCGCGAGTCTACACTAAGATGAAGGTGACCAATTTCACAAGGACTTGATCGGGGTTCCTAAGTACAAGCCGGAATACAAACCAAGTAAGGGTGGCCGGAAACCTTAAGATAGACCCTAGGCTTAGGTTAGGTTGGATCACACAAGTTCCAATGTTCACTTTAAACCAAGGGGGTTCCTTAAACTTGGGCTTAGCTAAGTCACACAAGTCTTAACCAAGCTTATACCGAAGGGAGGGTGGTTCACACAAGAACTATGGTCCACACAAAGACCGATTGATGTAATCAACACACAAGTTGAAAACACTCAAGTTTATATTTCACTCAATATTCAACATGTCTATTTACAACATCCTAAGGGCCTATTTATAGTAGCATAGGGACCTTTCTAGAAGATAAACCAAAGGACACAAAATACAAAAATAAAGACAATAAAATAAAGGCATGGTCTCGGTCAAGACCAACACAAAGGCTGAATAAAAGGTTGTCTCCTAAGATAATTAAGTAATGGTTCCTAATCCACCCCAAAGTACGTGCCATTCTCGGCCCTTAACCATGGGACAATGACCAACCTTTGACACCTTTAGTTCTTCATTTAACAACTTGCATCGAGAAGCTAAGTTCAGACCCTTTCTTGCATCATTCTCCCATTATTTGAAAGAATTTGTCCTCAAAGTCATGTGGTTCAAGTATATGGACCTTTCATTAACATAATATGTTGGACCTAGTCCATTGTCCGAAAGTTCCTTTTTACTATCTCAGAACTTGGTAAACAATTTGAAGGGACTATATTTAAAATAATCCTCCCATTCCATAAAGGAATCACATGTCCATGGTTTGTGGAACGCATCTTCAAACTTTCATCATAGAGAGTAATGGCTTCTCGCATTTTTCTTAGGTCGGCACGAACTTCTCCCAACTCATGTTTAAGTTGCATTGTCATGACCGTGATAGGTGTAGCATAGGGATCACAACTTTGGATGTCACAACTTTCGAGTGATACTACAAGACATCCGTATTCTTCTTGTTCGATCTCCTCAAGGGTCGCCATTGGTGGAGAGCTTCTTTTCAAATCGATCTTTGATGGTATTCTAGCTCCACACAACTCATTCAAATAGACATTCATCCTTGGCCATGGAGACATGTTCTTCAAGGTGAGGTTGTAGACCAATCGGTGACCAATGTGCACCTCCCAAACCTCATTTTTCTTTGGCACAAACAAGATAGGTACCGTGTCGGAGCTAAGGCACTCTTGGTCATCCTCCTTGCCTAATTGTTCTTGTTTTTCACATCCATAGGCTCGATGAATAGACAACGATCTTCTTAAATATAAAACAAGAGTAAGTTCATTATCTCCCCTTGGTAGGATTTCGGATGTGTTGTTCTTTATGAAGTCGGTATCGACCCTTTCCTCCATACGGTTTTGCTCGTACAATGGATTGACAAAGAAGGTATTTCCATTTTCTTCCACATGATACAAAGGATTAGTAAAAAGGGTCCAACCTTGTTTGGTTTCTTCATTGTCATGGATGAGGGTCGGCATGGAACAAGATCTTCTTGAGAAAATGATTCGGGTGCTTCCTTCGGATCATTAGAGGGAGAGAGTGATCCCCCGGGAACTACCTCACAAGTATGATCAACGTTGTCGTTAGATGGTAGTCTGGTGGTTGGATCATTCGACATTGGATCTCCCGAAACCTCTAAGGTTTCCTTTGACCCGACTTTCTCAAGGATCCGTTCCTCTTTATATGGCAAGACATTCACGACACTTCCCTTCTTGGACTCGTCTTCTTCCTTCCACTCTTCACGTGAGAGAGTTTCGGATTCGGCTTGATGTTTTTGGGCTTGTTGGATCTTCATCTCCTTTACCTTACTTGGTGACAAAGGTATTAACCGGAAGTCTTTAACGTCCTTATGAAAGGAGTAGGTGTTGTCTTCTCCATCGTGTAGTCTTTTCCGATCATATTGCCACGGACGTCCCAACAAGATGTAGCACGTGTCCATAGAAAGGATGTCGCACTAAAGCTCATCCATATATCCTCCGATCCGAAAGTTGATGAGGGCTTGAGTAGATACCTTAAGTCCACTCTTCTTATTCACCCACCGAAGGTTGTAAGGCTTAGGGTGCTTACGGATTAGTAATTGCAATTTTCCTACCATCCCAATGGACACCATGTTAGCACAACTTCCTTCGTCGATGATTACACTACACACCTTATCTTTTACCTTGCAATGTGTGTGGAATATTTGTTCCCGTTGCGTCTCCTCAAGTTCTCCTAGTTTTGCACTTAGCACATGTTGAAGAACTAAACTTACTCCATCTTCCGCAACAGCCTCATCTCCCTCTTGGCTCTCTTCTATTTCTGGTTATTCTAAGACAAAGGTGTCTCCACTCTCCTTATATTCTTCAAGGGTCATGACTCTCGGGTTAGAACACTCATTTGCAAAATGTCCGAGTCCTTGATATTTGAAACATCTCTTGCCGCCTCTATCATTTCCTTTAGCAACCTCCATTTTTCCTTTGTCCTTGTTTGTATCTTCTTGTTTGAAAGGATTTGAATAGGAAGTACTAAATTTCTCCTTAGTACTTGTGGGGTTGGTGTAGGGTCTTGTGACACCCTTCTTTTGTTGCCGCTAGAATCTATTAGCCAAGTGGCACACATTTTCAACGGTAGTGTAAGTGGACACCTCCACTTTCTCTTGTATTGCCGCATTTAGTCCGCCAATGAATCGGGGAAATACATTGTGGCTCCTTTTCTTCTGAGTCACATAGCATTGTGACTTTCTCAAATTCTTGCACGTATTCTTCAACCTTAAGAACACCTTGCCGAAGCATGATGAGTTTAAGGTATAGATCTTGCTCATATTCTCTCGGCAAAAACTTTCTTTTTAAGTGCTTCTTCAATTTCTCCCAAGAATCAATCTTGGGTTTTCCATGTCTCTTTTGACTCGTCTTTAGATTCTCATACCACACGGAATCAAAGGACTTGAGCAACTTTGAAGCATTGGTGGTCCTCATATTGTTTGAACTCAAAGAGTCTTTCAATGGCTCTTATCCATTCAAAAAACTCTTCCGGGTCCAAATTACCTTCAAATGATGGAATGTCGAACCGTAAGGTTCGGTCACTCCCTCTTTCAAGGCTCGATTCCTCTTGTGCATCATCTTCAACATGTACGGGGTTATTTTGGGCAACTTCCTTCCCGGAATCAACATCATGATGATGACACGATCCGCGAATTCTCTTCTTAATAGTTGCATTTGTTCCGCAACCATTTCGCATAAGGCCCTCCTAAGTTCAGCACTTACATGTGCCATAGCGTCAAAGCGTGGGATGGGATGACCTCTCTCTTATACCAATCTGATTCAAGTAAGGAGGGGCGTTGGTGGGTAAGTGGGTCGGGTCTTGGTTATATTCGTGTTGACCCGAAATTGGATGCCAAAGTAAGGGGTCTCGACTTGGCCGGGCAGTGTGGTGTTTGGTGGCTATTTCGGGTAGTTATGTTTTGAATCGGGCTTAGGCGTTTTGTGGAGTTGTCACGGGTGTGTTCAGGGTCAGAGTTATGATTAGGACTTGGTGGTTTGGTGGTGGTAAGGCCACGGAGATGAACCGAAACAGTGAGGTCTCGGCAAGGTTGGTTTTGGTGGAGTGTTTGTTGTTCTTGGTCTTGGACGGTTGGATACGTATGGTATCGGGTAGTGACCTTTATAGTGGATGTTAGGGAGATGTTTTGGGACGTGGTGGTCAAATAATGGAAGTTGTTTGGATGAGGGATGAACACATAATGCGAGGTGCAAGTTCGAGTACACACCAAGTGTTGGAGGTTTGATCTAGTTAAGTGTTTTGTTCGGTTGTTATAGTGTAAATGAGGTACGGTTGATATGTCAAAGATATGGACACGGGGGTTTTAATTCCTGAGTCGACACCAAGATGAAGGTGACCAATTTCATAAGGACTTGATCGGGATTGCAACGTACAAGCCCGAATAGAAACAAAGTAAGGGTGGTCGGAAACCTTAAGATAGACCCTAGGCTTAGGTTAGGTTGGATCACATAAGTTCCAACGTTCACTTAAAACCAATAGTTCCTTAATCTTAGGCTTAGATAAGTCATACTAGTCTTAACCAAGATTATACCGAAGGGAGGGTGGTTCACACAAGAATCGCGGTCCACACAAGGACCGATTGATGTAATCAACACACAAGTTGAAAACACTCAAGTTTATATTTCATTCATTATTCAACATGTCTATTTACAACATCCTAAGGGTCCTATTTATAGTAGTATAGGGACCTTTCTAGAAGATAAACCAAAGGACACAAAATACACAAAGGCTATCTCGGCTGAATGGGAACAAGTGGGGACGGGATCAGACTTTGTTGTTGCCCAAGGAGGTTCTCGGCCATGGTGAGAACAATGGGAAAGGGTTTGGCTTTTCTTGGAGATAGAGATAAACTTAAACTCCTTTACACCCTTGTTGTGGCACCCAAGTAGAAGTGTGCATGAATTTGGATTCTCAAGAATCTCATCTTCTTGGAACTAGTTTGGAAGCTTCCATTCCTTGCACAAGAGAGTGGTTCTTGGCCAACTCTTCGTCTCTCCTAGGACGAGCTTGACTTCCTCTAGTTGGCACTTGACTTATTTTCTTGGAAGTCTCTTTTCCTTGCCACTTTGTCGACCAAGTCATCACTTGTCCTTGCCACTTTGTCGGCCAAGTCATCACTTGTCCTTTCCACTTTGTCGTCTAAGTTAGCAGTTGTCCTTGCTCGTCTTACTCATTCCCTTACAAGCATCGATTGTTTCCTAAGGGAAGCTAAGGGTTATTACATAGTTTATATGTCCTAAGACAACTAGTAACTAGTTTAGAATTTAAAGACAATAAAATAAAGGCATGGTCTCTGCCAAGACCAACACAAAGGCCGATTGAAAGGTTGTCTCTTAAGATAATTAAGTTGTGGTTCCTAATCTGCCCCAAAGTCCATGCATTCTCTGCCTTTAACCAGGGGTCGATGACCAACCTTTGACACCTTCGGTAATTCACTTAACAACATGCATCGAGAAGCTAAGTTCAGACCCTTTCTTGCATCAGCACCTGCATAGTTGAGGGAGTTGAAGGAGAAGTTGCAGGATATTTTGAGTAAAGGGTTCATTAGAATGAGTATCTCCCTTTAGGGTGCTTTTGTGTTTTTTGAGAAGAAGAATGATTCAGGCAGAGGATATTCCGAAGAAGGCCTTTAGGACTCAGTATGGTCAATACGAGTTCCTTGTGATGTCATTTGGGCTTACAAATTCCCCGACAACTTTTATGGACTTGATGAATAGAATTTTCAAACCATACTTGGATTCCTTCATTATTGTGTTTACCGATGATATATTGGTCTATTTGAAGAGCAAAGTGGAGCATGAGTAGCATTTGAGGATTGTCCTTGGTTTGTTGAGAGAGAATGAACTTTATTCTATGTTTTCAAAATGTGAGTTCTGGCTTGATCTTTGCCATTATTGGGCCACATAGTATAAAATAAGGGGATTATGGTTGATCTAAAAAATATTGAGGCTGTTAGAGATTGGTCGAGGCCCACCACTGTGACTGAGATACATAGCTTTATGGAGTTGGCCAGTTATTACTACCGGTTCATGAAAGGGTTTGCTTCTATTGCATATCACCTGACTAGATTGACTCAGAAGGAGGTTCCCTTTCAGTAGTCCGATGCTTGTGATGAGAGATTTCAAAAGCTCAAGACTTTGTTGACTACGGCTCCAATCTTGGCATTACTCATGAAAGGTAAGGATTATTCAGTCTATTATGATGTGTCCCATATTGGTTTGGGTGTTGTGCTGATGCAATAGGGCAAGGTCATTGCCTATGCTTCCAGGCAATTTGAGATTCATGAGAAGAACTACCCTACGCATGATTTGGAGTAGTTAGCGGTGATCTTTGCTCTGATCATTTTGAGGCATTATCTTTATGGGGTCTATTGTGAGGTGTTTACCGATCATCGTAGCCTTCAACACGTGTTCACTCAAAGAGATCTAAATTATAGGCAACGCAGATAGATGGAGCTTCTGAAGGATTATAATATCACCATACTTTAGTATCTAGGTAAGTCAAATATGGTGGCTGATGCCTTGATCCGCAAGGCAGTGAGTATGGGTAGTTTGGCTCGACTGGTTATTTCTTAGCGTCCCTTAGCCATGTTGGTCCAGCCTTTGGCTAATAGATTTGTGTGATTAGATCTTTCAAATTCAGGCTGAGTTTTAGCAAGTATTAAGGCGAGGTCATCTCTTTCAGAGCAGATTAGGGCTTAGCAGTTTGAGGATGCGTAGTTATGCAAGATCCGAGACAAGGTGTTGCGTGGTGAGGCCAAGGAGGCAGTGCATAATAGCGAGGGGTTCTGAGGAGCAAGGGACGTGTGCATCCCTCGTGTGGGTGATTTAATTCATTTTATATTAGATGAAGCCTATAGTTCCCGATATTCCATTAATCTAGGTGCTACGAAGATGTATCGTGATTTAAGACAACACTATTGGTGGGGTCGGATGAAGAGAGACATTACAGATTTTATTGCCCGGTGTGGAAATTGTCAGCAGGTTAAATATAAGCACCAGAGATCGTGCGGTGTGCTACAAAGGATGCCCATTCCCGAGTGGAAGTGGGAGAGGATCACCATGGGTTTTGATTTAGGTTTTCTGAAGACCGGAAAGATTGATTCAGTTTGGGTCATTGTAGATAGGCTGACTAAGTCCGCACACTTCATTTCGGTTCAGGTTACTTACAATGCAGAGAAGTTAGCTAGGATTTACATTCGTGAGATTGTGTAGTTGCACGGGGTTCCTATTTTTCTATCATCTCCGATCGAGGTCCTTAGTTTACTTTTTATTTCTAGTGGACATTGCAGGCAAAGTTGGGTACGCAGTTAGATCTTAGTACCTCTTTTCATCCCAGACTGATGGACAGTCCGAGAGGACTATTCAGGTGCTTGAGGATATGTGATAGCATATGTTATTGCTTTTGGTGCTCATTTGGACTAGTTCTTACCCTTGGTTGAGTTCGCATACAATAATAGCTACTATTCCAGTAGTGATAATGCATCATTTGAGGCTTTATATGGTAGGAGGTGTCATTCTCCTATTGGATTGTTTGATACTTTTTATGTTCGACCATGAGGTACATATTTGTTGAGAGAGTCTTTGGACAAAGTAAATCTTATTCAAGAAAAGCTTTTGGCATCTTAGGATCGATAGAAGATGTATGCAGACCGGAAGGTCCGAGACATAGAGTTTATGGAGGGTGAGTAGGTTCTTCTGAAGATATCACCCATGAAGGGTGTGATGTAATTTGGGAAGGGACAAGTTGAGCCCGAGGTACATTGGTCCATTTGAGATTATCTATTACATTGGTGTTATTGCTTATGAGTTGGGTTTACCACCAGGGTTGTCAGGTGTTCATCCAGTTTTCCATATTTCTATGTTGAAGAAGTACCATTCGGATGGGTCTTATATCATTCATTCGGATTTGCTTGATGAAATTCTAACTTATGAGGAGGAGCCTATAGAGATTCTAGATAGACAGGTTAGGAAGTTCAAGTCTAAGGAGATAGCTTCTGTGAAAGTGCAATAGAAGCATCGTCCGGTTGATGAGGCTACTTAGGAGACCGAGTCTTATATGCATGCCAGATATCCTCAGTTGTTTTCTGACTTGGGTACTTTTCCCCTATTCATTCCTTGTCGCTCGAGGATTAGCGATTGTTTAATTGGTATCTGATGTAATGACCTATTCCGTCATTATGTGTATTTTGACTACTTTACCCCCCCCCCCCCCCCCCCCCGTTCACTCAATTCTTGAAGTTATCAGACGATTCTAGTGGAAGTTGAGAAATTAAAGCCTTAAAGAGTGAAAGAGTTTATCGATGATTGACTTTGGTGTAAACGAACCATTTTTTGGAATTTTGTTGATTTCGTGAGGTCTAGAGGGTTATTTATGACTTGGTGGGATAGTTGGTTCGGTTCTCGAGGCTCTTGGGAGCATTTTTGGTTACTGGTTGGAAAGCAAATTTAGGCTGTTGGGGGTTGACTCAAAGAAATATACCTCAAATGGATATTCTGAGATCGCGAGTGTGTTCGTAGCATGTTTTTACATATGTGTACATACCTGGTTTGTGTTTAGGAGGTCTTGGATGATTATTGGATTTTGGGTTGGAATTGTAGAAAACTTGTTTTTCTGATTTTCTGGTGTACTCGCGGCGGATCGAGACCACTGCAGTGAAGGATTGGATTTTTTGCTAGACTACGGGTGTGGGTTGTCGATTCACGGGCGCGGGTCCACTGTAGTGGGCCTTTGGCCACTGCAGCGGATGACGGAAAACAATTGCCTTTTTAAGTGTGCAATAAATCCTTCATTTCCCATCTTCTGAAATATTTCTCCAAGGTAATTCTAGGGCGATCCCAAGCACTTCTAGGAGGATTTTTGTTTATGGTAAGTCTCTCAACCTAGTTTCACTATTTCAACATTCCTAAGCTTGATTCCATGTTAGAAATACATTAGAATCTACGAGGAAATATAGGTGTTGATAAAAACTTCATGAAAAGGGTTCTAGTCTTTCTAAATGGAAATTATTGGAGGATTTAACTATTATAAGGGTAGAAATTGATTAGTTCATGGTTTATAGGCTCGAATCTTCCCTTATTCTTGATCAATTTGAATGTTGGAAAACTAGGGTTTATACCCAAATTGGGGGTTTTGTATAAATTGATGAAACTGGCTTAGTCTTGAGTTAATTTAGCAACTGGTTAGTAGGATGGGATTCCTATAATGTTGAATTTCATATTTTACTTTTAAAATGATTGTTTTACCCTTATAATCCATTTCTCCCATTCTCTCATAGTTCAGTTTGGATTCAAAGGAATAGTATAGTGTTACAGGTGTTGTTAGTTTCATTCTCTAACTTAGCTTTTGATAATGTTTAGACTTAGAGTACCACTGTGATCCTCGGAAGGGAAAAGCTCAAGTGTTATCGTTGTAACTACCGCTCGGCATCCAGGTAGGTTATGCCTTACCTTTTGGTTAGACTTCGGTTAACGAAGTGTATGTGTAGTTTGATACTATTGGAGAAAGCATGTACGCCTTCAAATATAACATAGGGATGAATTACATAGGTTGGTTATTGTTGATTGAATGTGACTTTTGCCTCTTTGTGATT
Source organism: Anisodus tanguticus (assembly GCA_034509755.1). Classification (NCBI taxonomy): domain Eukaryota; kingdom Viridiplantae; phylum Streptophyta; class Magnoliopsida; order Solanales; family Solanaceae; genus Anisodus; species Anisodus tanguticus. Next base: position 40,983,280 of record CM067540.1, on the reverse strand, counting down.
ACTAGAATTGTACGTAGTTGCCATACTGTACTTGTGATATAACTGTCTCTTACTTATCTTGGTATTATCATGGATAGAGGGAAGGACTTGACTTGATACTGATATTGTGATTTTTTTCCATATGTGTCATGGTTGGAGATTTGATATGATACACTTGATATTGTCATTGCACTGCATTCATTCTTATTTCCATGATATATTGATATGATCTATGAATAATGTGATAGTGATAAGTGAGAAGGAATTATTTGTGATTTATATGACATATTATATTGCGTAGCCATCTCTATGCTGAGTGATATGGAGTGGATAGCAGGGTGTTCGGTGGAAGAGTCAATCCTAGGCTGTGTGATATAAAGTGATTGGTACATGGACTTTACGGGTCCCCTATCAGTCATGACTATTAGGACGTAGATATATTCCTCCTGGAGCATGTATGTACGAATATTGCATGTGGCCATTGCATATTTACTCATCATTTTATTCATATACTTGAATCCCGACTTGATTCTCTACACTTGGCCGGTTATTCTTGGACTGTGATATTACTTGTACCTGATTGCGATCATGTCTATCTTTCAATTTCTTTCTTATACATATATTAGCTAACTATTTTCGGCCTATGATATCTACTGATACATAGTGTTTGCACTGATACTACCTTGCTGCATTATTTTTTAGTGCAGAGTACGTGACCGATTCTACATCAACTCATCAAGACTGATCCCAGGATACCTACTAAGTCTTCTAGGGTGATCATACTAGATGGATGCATTGCTCGAAGACTCCTTCTGTATAACTTGTCTTACTTTGATTCAGAGACAATATTCCTGCTTTTGAGACTTATGTATTATTCAGACATGTATTGATTAGTGGCTCTTGTACTGTTCCAGACCATTTCCTTGGGGTGTTTTAAGTATTAACTTTTGCACTTGATAATTTGATATCACTTAACTTCTATTTATTCCCATTATTTCCTTTATGTATTGAAAGATTATTGGTTAAGGGAAGGGTTCGCCCACCGATGGTGGGAATGGTAGGTGCCCGCACAACTTAATAATTTTGTGTCGTGACAACAAGGTAATATTTAGGTAGGTTTATAGTATGGTGATTTGAAGATTCAAGGAAAATTGGACTTGTGACATATGTTTATGTGTTTTTAAGGGATTTTGGTACAATGACGACCTTCATAGTTGAGAAGGAAGGCTAGTAGAATCTGACTATGTTATCGATACATGTTGGATTTTGGTTGTGGCTATAGCTAAAGGATGCTGGTGGTTGTGGTGATAGTTGTGAATTCAATCGGACGCATAAACAGGTATAGTTGTGATCAAATCATAGAATTTGAGCTTAGTCAGTTCTTACATTCGAGAATCAGTTGTGAAAGAAATTTCGGTTATGAAGGAATGGAGACTTGAGTTATTGAGCTAAGTTAATTGCAGTTTGAATAATACAATTAACAAGCGGTACCGTTAGTATATTTCTTGCTATAATGGATATTCCTTGATTACTCGTCGGCTTTCGAACTTTCATTTTTCCGTTCGAGGATGAAAGTTTGTTTAATTGGTATCTGATGTAATGACCCATTTGGTCATTTACGAATTTTACCCTTTTACCCTTGTTGATCCTTCACCTAGCATTATTAGACTGTGTTTGACTTGCGGGAATAGGTGCCAGAATTCCCGAGGCAATCAGGTGAGTTTCAAATTTTATTTTAGTAAGCTTTGAAGTTTTAAGTTAAAGAGAAGAAAAGGTTTGACTCAATGTTGACTTTTGGGTAAATTAATTATTTTCGAAGTTTCATTGATCCCGTTAGCTCCGGAACTTGATTTATGACTTGGTCGAGTCATTGGTTTGGGTCCCAATGGGTTCGGGCGAGATTTGAGTACTTGGTTGGTATTTATGTCATTTTGAGGAAGTTACGACGTATTTGAGGATAAGTGTGCCCTAACGACCTCATATGGGTGTTTCGGTTATTCGATCATTTTCATAGTATGGTTTATAGTCAAGTTGCACTCTTAGTTAGTGATCATGGGTTTCCAAACGAGTTTCGGGTCATTAATGGAGAAACTAGTTAGAATAATATTTAGAGTTGATGACCTTTTTGGGTGTTTCGAGTGCGCGAGCAGCCTAGAGCGTGTTTATAATCGTAATGCGTATTTGGTTTGTGTATGGGAGGTTCCAGATGAGTTTCGGGTGTTAAATCAATGTTCGGAGGTATTTTTGGAATAAATTGTTCTTCGCGTTCACGAGGATAATGCTCCTTTTACTGCTCTACCTTCGATTATTATAGAGTTTCATTATAGAATTCATAATTTGAGCTTGGAAATTTGGGGTTTGCCATGAAAATGGGTTGTCAAGTAAATTATTGAATTGAAGGTCGATTTATGGATGGATTTCAAAGAGTTTTGATATTCTTACTAATTAAACTATGGGTAAACCAGTTTCGCAATAAAATTTCAGTTTTACCCTTATGACCCAGAGTTGTTTTTAGGTCCATTTTTGGAATTCGAAATAAAGCATAGCAATATAAGTATCGTTGAAATCGTCTGACCCTGAGGATAACTATTTTAATAATATTGAACTCATTTTCTCAATAAAATTACCATTTTGGCCCTTAGGGTTTGGGACGAGGTTTTAGATTTACTTTTGACCCTGAGTTCGTTACAAGACATGTTTGGTATCATTACAATCATGTGTAATGTAGAAAGTGTCCTTATGTCTTGATTGAATATGTGTGGTAACATAGGAACTTTATGCGCTTGTTTGAACTACGACCATCCAATAATCTCTCGGGAGGACTTGTGGATTAGGAGTTCGTGGCTCCTGCTCGGCTACCAGGTAGGTTACGACTTACCTTAAGGTTCGACTTCGGTTAGCAAAGCATATGTATAGTTAGTGATTGTTGGAGATAGTATGTTACGCCTTCAGATATGATGTTGGGATGGAATACATAGGTTGGTATTGTTGTTGATTGTGGTTGTTACCTTATTTAATCTTTTATGTCATGATGTGTTATGCGTACATGCGTGGCACGATTGGCTTGATATATTCCCAAATGGTGTTGATATATTCTCCTTTGCATTAATATCATTCATACATTTGGGTCGGGTTGCGTGCCACAACATATATATATATATATATATTGGACCGGGTTACACGTTTCATAATATATACATATATTGGACCGGATTGCACATTCCTCAATATATAGATAATATTGTATAAGGTTCTCATATCTTAATCCAAAACCTCTATATTGTGTAGATAATCGCTCCTAAAGCATCCATTAAACAAGAAATACATACACCTCAATACCAACGCATGGATAGCAACATATTAAGCACCTAATGTATTCAACTTCTAGACCTCAAACAATGATAATAAAGCAACACAAGCTATTTGAAAGGTAGCATGAAGAGATTAAGCTTGGATAACAGGCTACATGATCCTAACCTAGTCAGTCATGCATGTATATATATATATATATATATATCAATAAGCATATAAGCATGATAGGTTCCAAAATGCATGATATATATATATATATACCTAGATCATTTTTAATTGTGTATATCTAGACCAAAATGCATCACGACATACTGAATTATAGCTAATTAAGGCATAGAACTAACAATCTAGCATCCTAAACAACAATAGGAATTAGTAATGCTAAACAGGCTGGGATCATTTCACTTACATAACATTCAAACATCTAATATGCATCTGACATATTCAACACAAGAACTGATTCATGAGATAAAGGAAAATGTACAGAGTCTCAAAAGACATACTAGGCAGGATAAGTATTATCATAGAACTCAGACATTTTGGTCAAACAAGGACTTGTGGTTAACATGGCATAACAGATTCTAAAAAAAACATGAGACTAGCATAGGTATACCTATTGGATTAATACTTACTAATTACCATGTCACAGAGATGCTTCTAGGTACTATATTGCTATCATGATGGATTTTCACATTTTTGGCAAGTAAAACAGGATGTGGTCAATTTTGAAGAAGGACAAAGGAATTCAAGATGCAAAAATACATTCCTCATATACATATGATCAATCAAATCAATACTATGGTTAAGGAATTCTATTCAAGCCTTACAACTGGGCATAGTAGCCTTAAATTACGGCAAATGGATAATCAAACCAACAGACATATATACATAAGACTTATCAATTTAGAAATGACATTTTATAGGATGGGACTGTCTAGTGTAGAGAAAGCATGCATATTGTTACTCAATGCAGAAAGAGAGTGTAACAAGTTTCAAAAGATTTCCTATTTGATATGTTACACCCTGTAGTTTCACATCCCGTCGTGATATCAATAGATATCATAATCTCAAGAAGAAATACGATCCTAAGAAAGAATAATTAAGGTTTACAACATGATTATAAAGGTACCAGAGTGTTTGGGAGTTAAACGGATAGAATGAAGTACATTTCGACGAATATGGGAAACTAGGCAATCAGGATATATGACAGACCGTCAAATACCCAGCCTGAGTCATCAATCTTCCAGGACGTTTGATGGGGAAGATTGACGGACCATTAGAAGTTTGATGGTCCATCGAGTGTACCGTCCAATTACGGTGGTGGAGAAAATTTGTCGGGTTTAAATATGGATTCCATGATTTTTACTTCATCTTCCTCCATGATCAGATCATAATTACCCCCTAAATACTATCTAAGGATTCTATAACATTCAAGATCATTTACAAAGCATATTAAATTGTATTAATGTCACTAATTCTGTGATTATCGTAGAAATCATCACCCCCATGGAGAGGCAATTTTGGAAACCCTAGAATTTTGGGTAACTTGCTCTTTCTTGAAGGTTTGGTTGCATTGAGGTAAATTTACCCTCCTTTATCTATATATGCATTTAATTGATGATTTGGGATAGGTTGTGAAAGGATTTTCGTAGCTAAAACCCGTAAACCTATGAAATTATGATAAGTTGAGTTGTGAGCTGATTTTGTTGGAATTGTGAGTTGATATTGATTATTGTTATCATAAACCTAAGAGGGTATGTTTTGGACAATCGTGGGGTAAAATTACATACATACCCCTTTGTTAACAAGTCTAAGAATCATTTGTGTTTAAGGTTATCGAGAAGATGCATACATGGAGTTTCTTATTTGGTTATGGATTCGATATTGATATCGACCATTTGTTTGTTATAGATAATTATTTGAAAGGAATCCGAGGACTTATAAAATGATGTATCTCTTCATGTATAAGGTATGTAAGGCTATCCCTTCCTTCAAAAACATAAAATTGAAACAACCATCATTTTAAAAAAGAAACGTAGCAAACTCCACTCTATTGTCTATCAAAGTCCTATGTTAAGAAATGTTTATCGCTTATTCATATTCTTATGATCCGCAGTGTTGGTTACTGAATATGTCATAAGTCTTCGAAATGAAGAATTCCAAAAAGATAATCGTTGAGTCGATGAAGAGTCATTTTATGAGTTAAGTCAATAAGTCTATGCGTTTCAAAAAGGGCCAACGAGCCATTATCATTATAGTCTATTGTTGATACCTCGGTTTAGATTGGCATTGACATTACACATACAATCATAATTTTATATAGGATCGGGTTGCACGTTCCGCAATAACTACATTATATAGAGGATCGGGTTGCACGTTTTTCAACAAGCACATATATTGGATTGGGTTGCATGTTCCGCAACATACATATATGATGGATCGGGTTGCGTGTTCCTCAACACATAAATGAACTATAGTGAATTTTGCATTGCATATTCATACATATAATTAAGATTAAGACATGTTATACCTCGCACTATAAGACAAGGATAGTTCATCAGTAAAAGCATATCCAAACATGTGGTATTAAGTTTCAGAGTTTCATTATTTGCCCCATCTGGCCCCAAGTTATTCCTTTCTTTACAGCTAATCACTTCATATTGCTTATATGCTTTTCCTTACAGCTTACATATTCATGCTTTACATACTCAGTACACTATTTTGTACTGACTTTCCTTTTGTTGGGGGCGTTGTGTGTTCATGCCGCAGGTTCTGATAGAGACTCTGCTAAGCTACCGCAGTAGGAGCTGTCGAGTTTAGTCGTCCATAAGTAAGCTTCATATTTATGGAGCTTCCGAGTTATATGTAGAGAGTATTTTGTGGAGTGATACATAATATGGGTAGGTTGGGGCCCTGTCCCAGCCATATGCCAGTTCAGTCACACATAGAAGCTCACAGACTTATTTTGGTATGTTTAGTATGGATGTGTAGCCTTGCCGGCTAAGTTATCCTTTATTAAACTATGTTGTGACCTTGTAGGTCCCATTTTATATATGTGTTGGGTTAATTCCTATTATCGAGTGTTGTTGTTGTGATATATTCTAGTACGACCTTGTCGGCCGAAAATTCTACTTGTACAGAAGACTAGTCATCATAGTGGTACACTCGGTCCAGTAGAGCACTGGGTGCTCGCCACCCCCATCCCCCCAGGTTGGGGTCTGACAAACTTGGTATCAGAGCAAGTCAGTCCTAAGGAGTCTGGAAGTTGTCTCTAGTAGAGTCTTATTTATAGGTGTGTTGCACCACACTTATAAATAGGAGGCTGTCAGGCATTTATGGACGTTTGCCACTTCCTAGATCATATTGTAGAGCTAAGTTATACGGCTATCATCCTAATTTGTACTCTAATCCTTTTTTCTATAACAATCATGTCAGTTATTACTAGAGCTACTGCTAGTAATCGAGTCGATGCTGATATAGGTGAAAGTACCAGTAATGCACCACCTGGACAAGTTGATAGAGTTGAGGCTCAGGGAGAGTCACACTCTCACGTATCACCAGTTCCCCCCTCAGGAAGAGATTAGACAAGATGCAGTACCTCCAGCTCCTCAGGACACAATTCCTCTAGTTTCACATAATTCGGTTCCTCTAGCTCCTCCACCCGAGTCTTCTGAACAAGGAGTGGCAAATGTTGTACAAGTATTAACACATATAGTAGATAACCATCAATGTCAAATGAGGTATTCTACAGGTACTAGGTCTTTTGATGGTGATGGAAGTTTCAGGACTTGAGAATTTCTTGGGCTGAGTCTGTTGATATTCACTGGAACTTATCCAAATGCAGACCCCAAGACTTTATTGACAAGATATTATGGGTATTGCAAGTGATGCATGCCTCAGAGGTGCAGTCAGTAGAGTTAGCCTCCTTCAGGTTACGTGATATAGTTGTTTAGTGGTATGAGGCCTGGGAGTGGTCTCGAGGGCTAGATACACCTCCACTGTCCATATAGGGGTAGAGATAATGTAGCTCAGCCGATAAGATCAACGGAGGAATCCTCATCAAGTGTACGTCCTCAGAGTGGTGGACCCCAGATCTCAGCAGGTAGAGGCAGAGGCTGAGGAGAAGCCTCCAGTTCAGGCGGTGCTCGAAACTGCATTTATGATTTATCCGGTCTCCAGGATTTGGAGTCATCTCCATATGTTATTACATGTATACTATCTGTCTTCACCTATGATGTTTATGCATTATCATATATGGGCTCCAATTTGTATTATGTTACGCCATTTGTTGTGAGCAAAGTTGGATTTGAACTAGAATTATTGTTAAGCCATACGAAGTGGCTACACCAGTTGATGAGATGATTATAGCAAGAAGAATTTATAGGAATTATACCATAATGGTCGGCAATCGCCCTACTTTGGCTGGTTTAGCCGAGTTACCTATGGTAGAGTATGACGTTATTATGGGCATGGATTGGTTGGCTTTTTGCTATGCAAATGTCTATTGTCGGACAAAGATTGTCAAGTTCAATTTTCCAAGCGAGCCGACCTTTGAGTGGAAAGGCAATGTCGCTACGCCTAAGGGCAGGTTTATTTCCTACCTGAAGGCAAGAAAGATCATTTTCAAAGGATATATATATCATTTGGTTCAGGTCAGGGACACATATATATAACCCCCAACCATTAAGTATGTTCCAGTAGTCAATGAATTTCTTGACGTATTTACGGATGAGCTTCCCGGTATCCCTCCAAAGCGGGAAATTGAGTTCTCTATATTCTTGTTCAACCATTACTTCAATCATAGACTATATTCTTAAATTTCCTTCTCTCGCTTATCATTATATTTACTTATTCTACTATTAGGGCGGCATTCCACCTCTTCTAATACATTCTAATCTTAAACTCCTTTGATTTTGATTGGGCTGTACCGTCCTCTCCATAACTTACGAAAACTATCAGCTCACTTATTTTGATGGGCTTAATCCCAATGTCTTACCTATCTTCATCACTTTCCCTCTCACTTTATCTTACCCTTACTTGTATCCATCTAAAACCTTATCGTATTACCATACTTTGGTTACGACCTACACTTATACGTTCATAACTATTTGTAACCTTTCACTTAACTTGTTAGTTTCATTGACTTTTTTATAATGTTCTAGAACCTTAAGCGAGACATCACACCGCTTCTAACTTCTCCTCACTCCCATAACTAGACTTGTTGGAACGTAAAAACCATAAGCTGAGGGATATGCAACTAATGGTACAACTATCATTTCTGAATACCGAATCATGGATCTTTTGGCACTCTATCTGAAGTCTAGACTATTCACAACCTTTTGTACTTAGGTATCTCATACCTTCTTCACCGTTACCTTACTTACATTTGAATCTCGCATCTGCTTTCATAACCTCCCTCCCACATAGGTAGGATTAACATCCATACCTTAAGGCTATAATATAATACTTGCACCTCCGGTTCATACATAATCTAGTAGAAACATCACACTGACTCATCATAAGTACCGAGTCAAAATCATCTTCTTATAATTCAGATCTACTGCACGATCTGGATATCAAATAAGGGTAACAAATCCTAAATGCCACGTAGCCTCCTGTTTATTAATGTGGTTCACAACACATACATAAATAAGACTTTACTAGACACGACTTTGTAGACTCCCTAGGACATGACCTGCTCTAATACCAAGTTAGTCACACCCCAAACTTGGGGGTGTGGCTGGCACCCGGCGCCTGGACGGCCTTAGCGTATCACCTGAATATCTCCACGCGAACGTACAACTGTCTGGGACGACAACAAGGCGTCAGAATTATAACTATAGAGAAACATGACATAATATCCTGCAAACAGAAGAAGTCAACCTAAGCATATATACACTAAGGCCGACAAGGCCAACAAAATATCTAACAAACATGCAGGCCTACAAGGTCGTACTGAACAAACTGTACAACACAAGACATGTCTACAAAGTCTCTAAAATAAAATGTTACCATAGTACATAAGTAGGGACAAGGCCCCCGACATACCTACAATACCAAAAAGGATATAAACATGACTCTGACTCGGTAATACTCCAAGGGGAAATGAATCTCACCAACAAAAGCTAAAATCTGGAGGCGATCTATGGTGGAGGGTCCTTTCCTCACCTACCTGAACCTACATGGCATGAAACACAACATCCCTAGGCAATGGTACATCAGTACGAATAATATACTGAATATTTAAGGTAGGTGAACATAAGTAAAGACAATAACAAGTGCGAGAGAGTGTAAAGAAACAACCTGAACATCGGGAAACCACTGTGGGCATATACAAATGCATAATATTACTGAAAATATGTTATGTATATGTATATATACCCCTTTGGGGAAATTCCAATATCATATCGTACCTGGCCCTAAATGGGACTTGTTGTTATCATACCCAGCTTTAATAGAACTCGGTGTTATCGTACCCAGCCTTAATAGGACTTGGTATTATCGTACCTGACCTTAATCGGACTTGATATTATCGTACCCAACTGCAATGGTGTGCATATATAAGTGTCGTACCCATACAACTATAGCGTGTCTCAGTGTCATAAAATAGATACAAATATATACAATGCGTGATTGATCTCAGGAAAACATCATGAACAGTCGGAGTGACATAAGGTTGTTACCCTCCGCCTATTGTTATGTAACTCTGTATATAAGCTGTCGTGGAACCAATAAGGAGCATAGAAAATCACATATTGAGAGATAATATAAAATTTGGAAAAAGTACTCCCTACAACTAAGATTCAAGGATATCTCAAACATTATCATGAATAGAGTCATTTTGATAAGACATTTATCCTCTTGATTCATTGTAACCGGATTCATGCCAAAAGAAAGAAAGGGATAGCCTTAACATACATCTCGCCGTCTATTCGGTATAATCATAAAAGTACCCAAGTTATACAACACCACAATCTACAAGAATGGTGATGACATAAGTGTCAAACACAAGAAGACATGACAACTTAACGACGAGCAACAACTCGCTTATTCAATCAATTATACAACCTTTCACTCCGCCCCCGTTCCTTCAAAATCCCTAAATGATACACCCAAAATATACATAGCCTTAACAACATTTCCAGATCTCCATCACAATGAAAACATAACAAGGAAGACGAATGAACAACCTAAATATTAAACAATAAGTTCCACATATCGGACAAACAACTTTTGATCACCATTTTGTGAGTCCTATAAGATAACCACCCCAATAACAACACATACAACCTCCTTTATGAAATTAGAAAGAGGTTACATACCTCAACAAACTAGAACCTACCAGTTTTGCCCCGAGCTTTAAAACCATAAGCAACTACGACAACTACAAGAGAGAATATGATGAGAACTCGAGGGTTTCAAAGGAGAATTGAGGGAATCAATTGCTACTTACCTTAATATCAAGATGGAGAGACTCGTTCATGAATATGTTGTTGTTGCCAATGTTTTTCAAAAGTTAGTATCAAAAGTGATCTACTCCTTAACGTTAAAAAACTTCTCAAATGAAATCTCAAATTTTTCCTCTTAAGCTTTCAAGTTTTTTGGGCCTCTTAAGATTGATTCTTATTCTTTATGAATAAATGACATATTCTAAAAATGAAATTTCAAAGTTTGCCATTACTTAGTGTGTTGTGGGACCCACATAATCTTTATTACTTAAGAACAAGTCTTGGCTAGGAAGGAGCCACATATTACATACATATATACTCTAATATGTGTCATAGGATGCTGATTATAGAAGTCCCACATGGACTCCATATTTATCCACAATTATGAAACTTGTCTTCCAATAATCCCCTAACTACATCCTTTTATTTAACTAATTACCCGCATAATTAATTTCTTGATCACAGTTTACTTAAATATGAACCACTTTTAACACACTTCACATACTCATTATCATAGTCTGTGATATAGCATTAGTCCAGAGTCTCTTGTGGCACACACATAATATTATTTTCAATTACCCTCATCGTTCTTTTCAAGTCCTAAATCATTTTTGGACTTCACTCTTTTATACAATGTGCTCTTGATCACGATATTTGTATATGACCAAAATTTTTGGGGTCTTACATTGATTAACATACAACACAACTTATGTACAAAAATACGGGATGTAACAACATAGTTTTCCATATTTATGTCAACTAACTCATGACGCACTTTAACATTCGAAAATATGGGATGTAACAGTATTGATTATAGGCAACTAAACAAAGTCACTATCAAGAACAAATATCCGCTTTTGAGAATCGATAATTTATTCAACCAATTACAAAGCGCTATGTAGTTATCGAATATTGACTTAAGGTTAGGATACCACCAGTTGAGGGTAAAGGAGAAGGATATTCCAAAGATAGTCTTTCGGACTAGGTATGGTCATTTTGAGTTTCAAGTGATGTCTTTCAGGCTCACTAATGCGCTAGCAACCTTTATGGACCTAATAAATCGAGTCTTCAAGACATTCTTGGATATCTTCGTGATTGTGTTTATCGATGATATTTTGGTGTACTCGTAGACAGAGGCAGACCATATAGATTGAGGTTGTAAGGAATTGGTCGAGGCCTATGACTCCTATCAAAGTACTTATCTTTTTAGGTCTAGCAGGGTATTATCAAAGATTTGTGGAAGGTTTTTCTTTTATCTTAGCAGCTATGACCAAGCTCACTCACAAGGCAGCTAAGTTTCAGTGGACAAATTCATGTGATCATAGATTTGAAGAATTGAAGGACAGGTTGGCATCTGCACCCGTGTTAGCTCTTCTCGAAGCTACCAATGGGTATGTGGTTTATTGTGATGCCTCCAGAGTCGGCCTAGGGTGTGTTTTGATGTAACGTAGAAAGGTTATAGCAAACACTTCAAGACAATTAATGAAGCATGAGTTAAATTTTCCGACTCACGACCTCGAGTTGGCAGCAGTAGTCTTTTACCTAAAGATTTGGCATCATTATTTATACGGAGTTGACATTGACATAATCACGAACCACAAGAGTCTACAGTATATATTTCGTCAGAAGGAGTTGAATTTAAAGCAAAGAAGGTGGTTGGAGTTTTAAACGACTGTGATGTAGATATTTTATATCATCCCGGAAAGGCAAATGTCAAAGATGATGCCTTAAGTCGTATGTCTATGGGAAGTTTAGATGGTGTTTAATATAACAAGATATAAATGACCAAAGAAATACGTCGCTTAGCTAGTTTAAATGTGTGACTCTTTGATACAGATGAGGGAGGAGCAGTGGTGCAGAATACCGCAGAGTCATCCTTAATAGCCGAGGTGAAGGCAAGACAGTTTGATGACCCCGAGTTGGTCTAAATGAAAGAAGGAATTCCTCCGTAGATGAAGCCGATGAGAGATACAGTCCTTAGATATCAGGGTTACATCGATTAACATACAACACAACTTATGTACAAAAATAGGGGATGTAACAACCTAGTTTTCCATGTTTATGTAACCTAACTCATGATGCACTTTAACATTCAAAAATATGGGATGTAACAGAATTGATTATAGGCAACTAAACAAAGTCACCATCAAAAACAAATATCCGCTTATGAGAATCGATGATTTATTCAACCAATTACAAAGCGCTATGTAATTATTGAATATTGACTTAAGGTTAGGATACCACCAGTTGAGGGTAAAGGAGAAGGATATTCCAAAGACACTCTTTCGGACTAGGTATGGTCATTTTGAGTTTTGAGTGATGTCTTTCGGACTCACTTATGCGCCAACAACTTTTATGGACCTAATGAATCGAGTCTTCAAGACATTGTTGGATATCTTCGTGATTGTGTTTATCGATGATATTTTGGTGTACTCGCAGACAGAGGCAGACCATATAAATTGAGGTTGTAAGGAATTGGTCGAGACCTATGACTCCTACCGAAATATGTATCTTCTTAGGTGTAGCAGGATATTATCAAAGATTTGTGGAAGATGTTTCTTCTATCTCAGCACCTATGACCAAGCTCACTCACAACGCATCGAAGTTTCAGTGGACATATTCGTGTGATCATAGATTTGAAGAATTGAAGGACAGGTTGGCATCTACACCTGTGTTAGCTCTTCTCGAAGCTACCAATGGGTATGTGGTTTCTTATGATGCCTCCAGAGTCGGCCTAGGGTGTGTTTTGATGTAACGTAGAAAGGTTATAGCATACACTTCAAGACAATTAATGAAGCATGAGTTAAATTTTCCGACACACGACCTCGAGTTGACAGCAGTAGTCTTTTACCTAAAGATTTGGCATCATTATTTATACGGAGTTCACATTGACATATTCACGAACCACAAGAGTCTACAGTATATATTTCGTCTGAGTAGTTGAATTTAAAGCAAAGAAGGTGGTTGGAGTTTTAAACGACTGTGATGTAGATATTTTATATCATCCCGTAAAGGCAAATGTGATATATGATGCCTTAAGTCGTATGTCTATGGGAAGTTTAGATGGTGTTGAAGATAACAAGATATAAATGACCAAAGAAATACGTCGCTTAGCCAGTATAAATGTGTGACTCTTTGATATAGATGACGGAGGAGCAGTGGTGTAGAATACCGCAGAATCATCCTTAATAGCCGAGGTGAAGGCAAGACAGTTTGAGGACCCCGAGTTGGTCTAAATGAAAGAGGGAATTCCTCCGTAGATGAAGCCGATGGGAGATAAAGTCCTTAGATATCAGGGTTACATCGATTAACATACAACACAACTTATGTAAAAAAATACGGGATGTAACAACCTAGTTTTCCATGTTTATGTAACCTAACTCATGATGCACTTTACATTCGAAAATATGGGATGTAACAGAATTGATTATAGGCAACTAAACAAAGTCACCATCAAGAAAAAATATTCGCTTATGAGAATCGATGATTTATTCGACCAATTACAAAGCGCTATGTAATTATGGAATATTGACTTAAGGTTAGGATACCACCAGTTGAGGGTAAAGGAGAAGGATATTACAAAGACACTCTTTCGGACTAGGTTTGGTCATTTTGAGTTTTGAGTGATGTCTTTCGGACTCACTAATGCGCCAGCAACCTTTATGGACCTAATGAATCGAGTCTTCAAGACATTCTTAGATATCTTCGTGATTGTGTTTATCGATGATATTTTGGTGTACTCGCAGACAGAGGCAGACCATATAAATTGAGGTTGTAAAGAATTGGTCGAGTCCTATGACTCCTACCGAAATATGTATCTTTTTAGGTGTAGCAGGATATTATCAAAGATTTGTGGAAGATTTTTCATCTATCTCAGCACCTATGACCAAGCTCACTCACAACGCATCGAAGTTTCAGTGGACATATTCGTGTGATCATAGATTTTAAGAATTGAAGGACAGGTTGGCATTTGCACCAGTGTTATCTCTTCTCGAAGCTACAAATGGGTATGTGGTTTATTCTGCCGCCTCCAGAGTCGGCCTAGGGTGTGTTTTGATGTAACGTAGAAAGTTTATAGCATACACTTCAAGACAATTAATTAAGCATGAGTTAAATTATCCGACACACGACCTCGAGTTGGCAGCAGTAGTCTTTTACCTAAAGATTTGGCATCATAATTTTTACGGAGTTCACATTGACATATTCACGAACCACAAGAGTCTACAGTATATATTTCGTCAGAAGGGGTTGAATTTAAAGCAAAGAAGGTGGTTGGAGTTTTAAACGACTGTGATGTAGATATTTTATATCATCCCAGAAAGGCAAATGTGATTGATGATGCCTTAAGTCGTATGTCTATGGAAAGTTTAGATGGTGTTGAATATAACAAGATATAAATGACCAAAGAAATACGTCGCTTAGCCGATTTAAATATGTGACTCTTTGATACAGATGACGGAGTAGCAGTGGTGCAGAATACCGCAGAATCATCTTTAATAGCCGAGGTGAAGGCAAGACAGTTTGAGGACCCCGAGTTGGTCTAAATGAAAGAGGGAATTCCTCCATAGATGAAGCCGATGGGAGATAAAGTCCTTAAATATCAGGGTTACATCGATTAACATACAACACAACTTATGTACAAAAATACGAGATGTAACAACCTAGTTTTCCATGTTTATGTAACCTAACTCATGACGCACTTTAACATTCGAAAATATGTGATGTAACAGTATTGATTATAGGCAACTAAACAAAGTCACCATCAAGAATAAATATACGCTTATGAGAATCGATGATTTATTCGACCAATTACAAAGTGCTATGTAATTATTGAATATTGACTTAAGGTTAGGATACCACCAGTTGAGGGTAAAGGAGAAAGAAATTCCAAAGACACACTTTTGGACTAGGTATGGTCATTTTGAGTTTTAAGTGATGTCTTTCGGACTCACTAATGCGCCAGCAACCTTTATGGACCTAATGAATCGAGTCTTCAAGACATTCTTAGATATCTTCGTAATTGTGTTTATTGATGATATTTTGGTGTACTCGCAGACAGAGGCAGACCATCTAAATTGAGGTTGTAAAGAATTGGTCGAGGCCTATGACTCCTACCGAAGTATGTATCTTTTTAGGTGTAGCAGGATATTATCAAAGATTTGTGGAAGATGTTTCTTCTATCTCAGCACCTATGACCAAGCTCACTCACAACGCATCGAAGTTTCAGTGGACATATTCGTGTGATCATAGATTTGAAGAATTGAAGGACAGTTTGGCATCTGCACCTGTGTTAGCTCTTCTCGAAGCTACCAATAGGTATGTGGTTTCTTATGATGCCTCCACAGTCGGCCTATGGTGTGTTTTGATGTAACGTAGAAAGGTTATAGCATACACTTCAAGACAATTAATGAAGCATAAGGTAAATTATCCGACACATGACCTCGAGTTGGCAGCAGTAGTCTTTTACCTAAATATTTGGCATCATTATTTATACGGAGTTCACATTGACATATTCACGAACCACAAGAGTCTACAGTATATATTTCGTCAGAAGGAGTTGAATTTAAAGCAAAGAAGGTGGTTGGAGTTTTTAACGACTGTGATGTAGATATTTTATATCATCCCGGAAAGGCAAATGTCATAGATGATGCCTTAAGTCGTATGTCTATGGGAAGTTTAGATGGTGTTGAAGATAACAAGATATAAATGACCAAAGAAATACGTCTTTTAGCCGATTTAAATGTGCGACTCTTTGATACAGATGACGGAGGAGCAGTGGTGCAGAATACCGCAGAATCATCTTTAATAGCCGAGGTGAAGGCAAGACAGTTTGAGGACCCCGAGTTGGTCTAAATAAAGAGGGAATTCCTCCGTAGATAAAGCCGATGGGAGATAAAGACCTTAGATATCAGGGTTACATCGATTAACATACAACACAACTTATGTACAAAAATACGGGATGTAACAACTTAGTTTTCCATGTTTATGTAACCTAACTCATGACGCACTTTAACATTCGAAAATATGGGACGTAACAGTATTGATTATAGGCAACTACACAAAGTCACCATCAAGAACAAATATCCGCTTATGAGAATCGATGATTTATTCGACCAATTACAAAGCGTTATGTAATTATTGAATATTAACTTAAGGTTAGGATACCACCAGTTGAGGGTAAAGGAGAAGGATATTCCAAAGACACTCTTTCGGACTAGGTATGGTCATTTTGAGTTTTGAGTGATGTCTTTCGGACTCACTAATGCGCCAGCAACCTTTATGGACCTAATGAATCGAGTCTTCAAGACATTCTTAGATATCTTCGTGATTGTGTTTATCGATGATATTTTGGTGTACTCGCAGACAGAGGCAAACCATATAAATTGAGGTTGTAAGGAATTGGTTGAGGCCTATGACTCCTACCGATGTATGTATCTTTTTAGGTGTAGCAGGATATTATCAAAGATTTGTGGAAGATTTTTCTTCTATGTCAGCACCTATGACCAAGCTCACTCACAACGCATCGAAGTTTCAGTGGACATATTCGTGTGATCATAGATTTGAAGAAATGAAGGACAGGTTGGCATCTGCACCTGTGTTAGCTCTTCTCGCTACCAACGGGTATGTGGTTTATTGTGACGCCTCCAGAGTCGGCCTAGGGTGTGTTTTGATGTAACGTAGAAAGGTTATAACATACACTTCAATACAATTAATGAAGCATGAGGAAAATTATCCGACACACGACCTCGAGTTGGCAGCAGTAGTCTTTTACCTAAATATTTGGCATCATTATTTATATGGAGTTCACATTGACATATTCACGAACCACAAGAGTCTACAGTAAATATTTCGTCAGAAGGAGTTGAATTTAAAGCAAAGAAGGTGATTGGAGTTTTAAACGACTGTGATGTAGATATTTTATATCATCCCAGAAAGGCAAATGTGATAGATGATGCGTTAAGTCGTATGTCTATGGGAAGTTTAGATGGTGTTGAAGATAACAAGATATAAATGACCAAAGAAATACGTCGCTTAGGCGATTTAAATGTGTGACTCTTTGATACAGATGACGGAGGAGCAAAGTGGTGCGAGAATACCGCGAGAATCATCCTTAATAGCCGAGGTGAAGGCAAGACAGTTTGAGGACCCCGAGTTGGTCTAAATGAATGAGGGAATTCCTCCGTAGATGAAGCCGATGGGAGATAAAGTCCTTAGATATCAGGGTTACATCGATTAACATACAACACAACTTATGTACAAAAATACGGGATGTAACAACCTAGTTTTCCATGTTTATATAACCTAACTCATGACGCACTTTAACATTCGAAAATATGGGATGTAACAGTATTGATTATAGGCAACTAAACAAAGTCACCATCAAGAACAAATATCCGCTTATGAGAATCCATGATTTATTCGACCAATTATAAAGCGCTATGTAATTATTGAATATTGACTTAAGGTTAGAATACCACCAGTTGAGGGTAAAGGAGAAGGATATTCTAAAGACACTCTTTCGGACTAGGTATGGTCATTTTGCGTTTTGAGTGATGTCTTTCGGAATCACTAATGCGCCAGCAACCTTTGTGGACCTAATGAATCGAGTCTTCAAGACATTCTTAGATATCTTCGTGATTGTGTTTATCGATGATATTTTGCTGTACTAGCAGACAGAGGCAGACCATATAAATTGAGGTTGTAAGGAATTGGTTGAGGCCTATGACTCCTACCGAAGTATGTATCTTTTTAGGTGTAGCAGGATATTATCAAAGATTTGTGGAAGATTTTTCTTCTATCTCAGCACCTATGACCAAGCTCACTAACAACGCATCGAAGTTTCAGTGGACATATTCGTGTGATCATAGATTTTAAGAATTGAAGGACAGGTTGGCATCTGCACCTGTGTTAGCTCTTCTCGAAGCTACCAATGGGTATGTGGTTTATTGTGATGCCTCCAGAGTCGGCCTAGGGTGTGTTTTGATGTAACGTAGAAAGGTTATAGCATACACTTCAAGACAATTCATGAAGCATGAGGAAAATTATCCGACACACGACCTCGAGTTGGCAGCAGTAGTATTTTACCTAAATATTTGGCATCATTATTTATACGGAGTTCACATTGACATATTCACGAACCACAAGAGTCTACAGTATATATTTCGTCAGAAGGAGTTGAATTTAAAGAAAAGAAGGTGGTTGGAGTTTTAAACGACTGTGATGTAGATATTTTATATCATCCCAGAAAGGCAAATGCGATAGATGATGCCTTAAGTCGTATGTCTATGAGAAGTTTAGATGGTGTTGAAGATAACAAGATATAAATGACCAAAGAAATACGTCGCTTAGCCAGTTTAAATGTGTGACTCTTTTATACAGATGACGGAGGAGCAGTGGTGCAGAATACCGCAGAATCATCCTTAATAGCCAAGGTGAAGGCAAGACAGTTTGAGGACCCCGAGTTGGTCTAAATGAATGAGTGAATTCCTCCGTAGATGAAGCCGATGGGAGATAAAGTCCTTAGATATCAGGGTTACATCGATTAACATACAACACAACTTATGTACAAAAATACGGGATGTAACAACCTAGTTTTCCATGTTTATATAACCTAACTCATGACGCACTTTAACATTCGAAAATATGGGATGTAACAGTATTGATTATAGGCAACTAAACAAAGTCACCATCAAGAACAAATATCCGCTTATGAGAATCGATGATTTATTCGACCAATTACAAAGCGCTATGTAATTATTGAATATTGACTTAAGGTTAGGATACCACCAGTTGAGGGTAAAGGAGAAGGATATTCCAAAGACACTCTTTCGGACTAGGTATGGTCATTTTGAGTTTTAAGTGATGTCTTTCGGACTCACTAATGCGCCAGCAACCTTTATGGACCTAATGAATCAAGTCTTCAAGACATTCTTAGATATCTTCGTGATTGTGTTTATCGATGATATTTTGGTGTACTCGCAGACAGAGGCAGACCATATAAATTGAGGTTGTAAGGAATTGGTTGAGGCCTGTGACTCCTACCGAAGTATGTATCTTTTTAGGTGTAGCAGGACATTATCAAAGATTTGTGGAAGATTTTTCTTTTATCTCATCACCTATGACCAAGCTCACTCACAACGCATCGAAGTTTCAGTGGACATATTCGTGTGATCATAGATTTGAAGAATTGAAGGACAGGTTGGCATCTGCACCTGTGTTAGCTCTTCTCGAAGCTACCAACGGGTATGTGGTTTATTGTGACGCCTCCAGAGTCGGCCTAGGGTGTGTTTTGATGTAACGTAGAAAGGTTATAGCATACACTTCAATACAATTAATGAAGCATGAGGAAAATTATCCGACACACGACCTCGAGTTGGCAGCAGTAGTCTTTTACCTAAATATTTGGCATCATTATTTATACGGAGTTCACATTGACATATTCACGAACCACAAGAGTCTACAGTAAATATTTCGTCAGAAGGAGTTGAATTTAAAGCAAAGAAGGTGATTGGAGTTTTAAACGACTGTGATGTAGATATTTTATATCATCCCAGAAAGGCAAATGTGATAGATGATGCGTTAAGTCGTATGTCTATGGGAAGTTTAGATGGTGTTGAAGATAACAAGATATAAATGACCAAAGAAATACGTCGCTTAGGCAGTTTAAATGTGTGACTCTTTGATACAGATGACGGAGGAGCAGTGGTGCAGAATACCGCAGAATCATCCTTAATAGCCGAGGTGAAGGCAAGACAGTTTGAGGACCCCGAGTTGGTCTAAATGAATGAGGGAATTCCTCCGTAGATGAAGCCGATGGGAGATAAAGTCCTTAGATATCAGGGTTACATCGATTAACATACAACACAACTTATGTACAAAAATACGGGATGTAACAACCTAGTTTTCCATGTTTATATAACCTAACTCATGACGCACTTTAACATTCGAAAATATGGGATGTAACAGTATTGATTATAGGCAACTAAACAAAGTCACCATCAAGAACAAATATCCGCTTATGAGAATCCATGATTTATTCGACCAATTATAAAGCGCTATGTAATTATTGAATATTGACTTAAGGTTAGAATACCACCAGTTGAGGGTAAAGGAGAAGGATATTCTAAAGACACTCTTTCGGACTAGGTATGGTCATTTTGCGTTTTGAGTGATGTCTTTCGGAATCACTAATGCGCCAAAGCAACCTTTGTGGACCTAATGAATCGAGTCTTCAAGACATTCTTAGATATCTTCGTGATTGTGTTTATCGATGATATTTTGCTTTGTACTAGCGCACGTGAGGCGGACCATATAAATTGAGGTTGTAAGGAATTGGTTGAGGCCTATGACTCCTACCGAAGTATGTATCTTTTTAGGTGTAGCAGGATATTATCAAAGATTTGTGGAAGATTTTTCTTCTATCTCAGCACCTATGACCAAGCTCACTAACAACGCATCGAAGTTTCAGTGGACATATTCGTGTGATCATAGATTTTAAGAATTGAAGGACAGGTTGGCATCTGCACCTGTGTTAGCTCTTCTCGAAGCTACCAATGGGTATGTGGTTTATTGTGATGCCTCCAGAGTCGGCCTAGGGTGTGTTTTGATGTAACGTAGAAAGGTTATAGCATACACTTCAAGACAATTAATGAAGCATGAGGAAAATTATCCGACACACGACCTCGAGTTGGCAGCAGTAGTATTTTACCTAAATATTTGGAATCATTATTTATACGGAGTTCACATTGACATATTCACGAACCACAAGAGTCTACAGTATATATTTCGTCAGAAGGAGTTGAATTTAAAGAAAAGAAGGTGGTTGGAGTTTTAAACGACTGTGATGTAGATATTTTATATCATCCTAGAAAGGCAAATGCAATAGATGATGCCTTAAGTCGTATGTCTATGAGAAGTTTAGATGGTGTTGAAGATAACAAGATATAAATGACCAAAGAAATACGTCGCTTAGCCAGTTTAAATGTGTGACTCTTTGATACAGATGACGGAGGAGCAGTGGTGCAGAATACCGCAGAATCATCCTTAATAGCCAAGGTGAAGGCAAGACAGTTTGAGGACCCCGAGTTGGTCTAAATGAATGAGTGAATTCCTCCGTAGATGAAGCCGATGGGAGATAAAGTCCTTAGATATCAGGGTTACATCGATTAACATACAACACAACTCATGTACAAAAATACGGGATGTAACAACCTAGTTTTCCATGTTTATATAACCTAACTCATGACGCACTTTAACATTCGAAAATATGGGATGTAACAGTATTGATTATAGGCAACTAAACAAAGTCACCATCAAGAACAAATATCCGCTTATGAGAATCGATGATTTATTCGACCAATTACAAAGCGCTATGTAATTATTGAATATTGACTTAAGGTTAGGATACCACCGATTGAGGGTAAAGGAGAAGGATATTCCAAAGACACTCTTTCGGACTAGGTATGGTCATTTTGAGTTTTAAGTGATGTCTTTCGGACTCACTAATGCGCCAGCAACCTTTATGGACCTAATGAATCAAGTCTTCAAGACATTCTTAGATATCTTCGTGATTGTGTTTATCGATGATATTTTGGTGTACTCGCAGACAGAGGCAGACCATATAAATTGAGGTTGTAAGGAATTGGTTGAGGCCTATGACTCCTACCGAAGTATGTATCTTTTTAGGTGTAGCAGGATATTATCAAAGATTTATGGAAGATTTTTCTTTTATCTCATCACCTACGACCAAGCTCACTAACAACGCATCGAAGTTTCAGTGGACATATTCGTGTGATCATAGATTTGAAGAATTGAAGGACAGGTTGGCATCTGAACCTGTGTTAGCTCTTCTCGAAGCTACCAACGGGTATGTGGTTTATTGTGATGCCTCCACAGTCGGCCTAGGGTGTGTTTTGATGTAAGGTAGAAAGGTTATAGCATACACTTCAAGACAATTAATGAAGCATGAGGAAAATTATCCGACACACGACCTCGAGTTGGCAGCAGTAGTCTTTTACCTAAATATTTGGCATCATTATTTATACGGAGTTCACATTGACATATTCACGAACCACAAGAGTCTACAGTATATATTTCGTCTGAAGGAGTTGAATTTAAAGCAAAGAAGGTGGTTGGAGTTTTAAACGACTGTGATATAGATATTTTATATCATCCCAGAAAGGCAAATGCGATAGATGATGCCTTAAGTCGTGTGTCTATGGGAAGTTTAGATGGTGTTGAAGATAACTAGATATAAATGACCAAAGAAATACGTCGCTTAGCCAGTTTAAATGTGTGACTCTTTGATACAGATGACGGAGGAGCAGTGATGCAGAATACCGCAGAATCATCCTTAAAAGCCGAGGTGAAGGCAAGACAGTTTGAGGACCCCGAGTTGGTCTAAATGAATGAGGGAATTCCTCCGTAGATGAAGCCGATGGGAGATAAAGTCCTTAGATATCAGGGTTACATCGATTAACATACAACACAACTTATGTACAAAAATACGAGATGTAACAACCTAGTTTTCCATGTTTATATAACCTAACTCATGACGCACTTTAACATTCGAAAATATGGGATGTAACAGTATTGATTATAGGCAACCAAACAAAGTCACCATCAAGAACAAATATCCGCTTATGAGAATCGATGATTTATTCGACCAATTACAAAGCGCTATGTAATTATTGAATATTGACTTAAGGTTAGGATACCACCAGTTGAGGGTAAAGGAGAAGGATATTCCAAAGACACTCTTTCGGACTAGGTATGGTCATTTTGAGTTTTGAGTGATGTCTTTCGGACTCACTAATGCGCCAGCACCCTTTATGGACCTAATGAATCGAGTCTCCAAGACATTCTTAGATATCTTCGTGATTGTGTTTATCGATGATATTTTGGTGTGCTCGCAGACAGAGGCAGACCATATAAATTGAGGTTGAAAGGAATTGGTTGAGGCCTATGACTCCTACCGAAGTATGTATCTTTTTAGGTGTAGCAGGATATTATCAAAGAATTGTGGAAGATTTTTCTTCTATCTCAGCACCTATGACCAAGCTCACTAACAACGCATCGAATTTTCAGTGGACATATTCGTGTGATCATAGATTTGAAGAATTGAAGGACAGGTTGGCATCTGCACCTGTGTTAGCTCTTCTCGAAGCTACCAACGGGTATGTGGTTTATTGTGATGCCTCCAGAGTCGGCCTAGGGTGTGTTTTGATGTAACGTAGAAAGGTTATAGCATACACTTCAAGACAATTAATGAAGCATGAGGAAAATTATCCGACACACGACCTCGAGTTGGCAGCAGTAGTCTTTTACCTAAATATTTGGCATCATTATTTATACGGAGTTCACATTGACATATTCACGAACCACAAGAGTCTACAGTATATATTTCGTCAGAAGGAGTTGAATTTAAAGCAAAGAAGGTGGTTGGAGTTTTAAACGACTGTGATGTAGATATTTTATATCATCCCAGAAAGGCAAATGCGATAGATGATGCCTTAAGTCGTATGTCTATGAGAAGTTTAGATGGTGTTGAAGATAACAAGATATAAATGACCAAAGAAATACGTCGCTTAGCCAGTTTAAATGTGTGACTCTTTGATACAGATGACGGAGGAGCAGTGGTGCAGAATACCGCAGAATCATCCTTAATAGTCGAGGTGAAGGCAAGACAGTTTGAGGACCCCGAGTTGGTCTAAATGAATGAGGGAATTCCTCCGTAGATGAAGCCGATGGGAGATAAAGTCCTTAGATATCAGGGTTACATCGATTAACATACAACACAACTTATGTACAAAAATTCGGGATGTAACAACCTAGTTTTCCATGTTTATATAACCTAACTCATGACGCACTTTAACATTCGAAAATATGGGATGTAACAGTATTGATTATAGGCAACCAAACAAAGTCACCATCAAGAACAAATATCCGCTTATGAGAATCGATGATTTATTCGACCAATTACAAAGCGCTATGTAATTATTGAATATTGACTTAAGGTTAGGATACCACCAGTTGAGGGTAAAGGAGAAGGATATTCCAAAGACACTCTTTCGGACTAGGTATGGTCATTTTGAGTTTTGAGTGATGTCTTTCGAACTCACTAATGCGCCAGCAACCTTTATGGACCTAATGAATCGAGTCTCCAGGACATTCTTAGATATCTTCGTGATTGTGTTTATCGATGATATTTTGGTGTGTTCGCAGACAGAGGCAGACCATATAAATTGAGGTTGAAAGGAATTGGTTGAGGCCTATGACTCCTACCGAAGTATGTATCTTTTTAGGTGTAGCAGGATATTATCAAAGAATTGTGGAAGATTTTTCTTCTATCTCAAAGACCTATGACCAAGCTCACTAACAACGCATCGAAGTTTCAAAGTGGACATATTCGTGTGATCATAGATTTGAAGAATTGAAGGACAAAGTTGGCATCGCACTGTGTTAGCTCTTCTCGAAGCTACCAACGGGTATGTGGTTTATTGTGATGCCTCCACAGTCGGCCTAGGGTGTGTTTTGATGTAACGTAGAAAGGTTATTGCATACACTTCAAGACAAATAATGAAGCATGAGGAAAATTATCCGACACACGACCTCGAGTTGGCAGCAGTAGTCTTTTACCTAAATATTTGGCATCATTATTTATACGGAGTTCACATTGACATATTCACGAACCACAAGAGTCTACAGTATATATTTCGTCAGAAGGAGTTGAATTTAAAGCAAAGAAGGTGGTTGGAGTTTTAAACGACTGTGATGTAGATATTTTATATCATCCCTGAAAGGCAAATGCGATAGATGATGCCTTAAGTCGTATGTCTATGAGAAGTTTAGATGGTGTTGAAGATAACAAGATATAAATGACCAAAGAAATACGTCGCTTAGCCAGTTTAAATGTGTGACTCTTTGATACAGATGATGGAGGAGCAGTGTTGCAGAATACCGCAGAATCATCCTTAATAGTCGAGGTGAAGGCAAGACAGTTTGAGGACCCCGAGTTGGTCTAAATGAATGAGGGAATTCCTCCGTAGATGAAGCCGATGGGAGATAAAGTCCTTAGATATCAGGGTTACATCGATTAACATACAACACAACTTATGTACAAAAATACGAGATGTAACAACCTAGTTTTCCATGTTTATATAACCTAACTCATGACGAACTTTAACATTCGAAAATATGGGATGTAACAGTATTGATTATAGGCAACCAAACAAAGTCACCATCAAGAACAAATATCTGCTTATGAGAATCGATGATTTATTTGACCAATTACAAAGCGCTATGTAATTATTGAATATTGACTTAAGGTTAGGATACCACCAGTTGAGGGTAAAGGAGAAGGATATTCCAAAGACACTCTTTCGGACTAGGTATGGTCATTTTGAGTTTTGAGTGATGTCTTTCGAACTCACTAATGCGCCAGCAACCTTTATGGACCTAATGAATCGAGTCTCCAGGACATTCTTAGATATCTTCGTGATTGTGTTTATCGATGATATTTTGGTGTGTTCGCAGACAGAGGCAGACCATATAAATTGAGGTTGAAAGGAATTGGTTGAGGCCTATGACTCCTACCGAAGTATGTATCTTTTTAGGTGTAGCAGGATATTATCAAAGAATTGTGGAAGATTTTTCTTCTATCTCAGCACCTATGACCAAGCTCACTAACAACGCATCGAAGTTTCAGTGGACATATTCGTGTGATCATAGATTTGAAGAATTGAAGGACAGGTTGGCATCTGCACCTGTGTTAGCTCTTCTCGAAGCTACCAACGGGTATGTGGTTTATTGTGATGCCTCCAGAGTCGGTCTAGGGTGTGTTTTGATGTAACGTAGAAAGGTTATAGCATACACTTCAAGACAATTAATGAAGCATGAGGAAAATTATCCGACACACGACCTCGAGTTGGCAGCAGTAGTCTTTTACCTAAAGATTTGGCATCATTATTTATACGGAGTTGACATTGACATATTCACGAACCACAAGAGTCTACAGTATATATTTCGTCAGAAGGAGTTGAATTTAAAGCAAAGAAGGTGGTTGGAGTTTTAAACGACTGTGATGTAGATATTTTATATCATCCCAGAAAGTCAAATGTGATAGATGATGCCTTAAGTCGTATGTCTATGGGAAGTTTAGATGGTGTTGAAGATAACAAGATATAAATGACCAAAGAAATACGTCGCTTAGCCAGTTTAAATGTGTGACTCTTTGATACAGATGACGGAGGAGTAGTGGTGCAGAATACTGCAGAATCATCCTTAATAGCCGAGGTGAAGGCAAGACAGTTTGAGGACCCCGAGTTGGTCTAAATGAATGAGGGAATTCCTCCGTAGATGAAGCCGATGGGAGATAAAGTCCTTAGATATCAGGGTTACATCGATTAACATACAACACAACTTATGTACAAAAATACGGAATGTAACAACCTATTTTTCCATGTTTATATAACCTAACTCATGACGCACTTTAACATTCGAAAATATGGGATGTAACAGTATTGATTATAGGCAACTAAACAAAGTCACCATCAAGAACAAATATCCGCTTATGAGAATCGATGATTTATTCGACCAATTACAAAGCGCTATGTAATTATTGAATATTGACTTAAGGTTAGGATACCACCAGTTGAGGGTAAAGGAGAAGGATATTCCAAAGACACTCTTTCGGACTAGGTATGGTCATTTTGAGTTTTAAGTGATGTCTTTCGGACTCACTAATGCGCCAGCAACCTTTATGGACCTAATGAATCAAGTCTTCAAGACATTCTTAGATATCTTCGTGATTTTGTTTATCGATGATATTTTGGTGTACTCGCAGACAGAGGCAGACCATATAAATTGAGGTTGTAAGGAATTGGTTGAGGCCTATGACTCCTACCGAAGTATGTATCTTTTTAGGTGTAGCAGGATATTATCAAAGATTTGTGGAAGATTTTTCTTCTATCTCAGCACCTATGACCAAGCTCACTAACAACGCATCGAAGTTTCAGTGGACATATTCGTGTGATCATAGATTTGAAGAATTGATGGACAGGTTGGCATCTGCACCTGTGTTAGCTCTTCTCGAAGCTACCAACGGGTATGTGGTTTATTGTGATGCCTCCAGATTCGGCCTAGGGTGTGTTTTGATGTAACGTAGAAAGGTTATATCATACACTTCAAGACAATTAATGAAGCATGAGGAAAATTATCCGACACACGACCTCGAGTAGGCAGCAGTAGTCTTTTACCTAAATATTTGGCATCATTATTTATACGGAGTTCATATTGACATATTCACGAACCACAAGAGTCTACAGTATATATTTCGTCAGAAGGAGTTGAATTTAAAGCAAAGAAGGTGGTTGGAGTTTTAAACGACTGTGATGTAGATATTTTATATCATCCCAGAAAGGCAAATGTGATAGATGATGCCTTAATTCGTATGTCTATGGGAAGTTTAGATGGTGTTGAAGATAACTAGATATAAATGACCAAAGAAATACGTCGCTTAGCCAGTTTGAATGTGTGACTCTTTGATACAGATGACGGAGGAGCAGTGGTGCAGAATACCGCAGAATCATCCTTAATAGCCGAGGTGAAGGCAAGACAGTTTGAGGACCCCGAGTTGGTCTAAATGAATGAGGGAATTCCTCCGTTGATGAAGCCGATGGGAGATAAAGTCCTTAGATATCAGGGTTACATCGATTAACATACAACACAACTTATGTACAAAAATACGGAACGTAACAACCTAGTTTTCCATGTTTATATAACCTAACTCATGACGCACATTAACATTCGAAAATATGGGATGTAACAGTATTGATTATAGGCAACTAAACAAAGTCACCATCACGAACAAATATCCGCTTATGAGAATCGATGATTTATTCGACCAATTACAAAGCGCTATGTAATTATTGAATATTGACTTAAGGTTAGGATACCACCAGTTGAGGGTAAAGGAGAAGGATATTCCAAAGACACTCTTTCGGACTAGGTATGGTCATTTTGAGTTTTGAGTGATGTCTTTCGGACTCACTAATGCGCCAGCAACCTTTATGGACCTAATGAATCGAGTCTTCAAGACATTCTTAGATATCTTCGTGATTGTGTTTATCGATGATATTTTGGTGTACTCGCAGACAGAGGCAGACCATATAAATTGAGGTTGTAAGGAATTGGTTGAGGCCTATGACTCCTACCGAAGTATGTATCTTTTTAGGTGTAGCAGGATATTATCAAAGATTTGTGGAAGATTTTTCTTCTATCTCAAAGACCTATGACCAAGCTCACTCACAACGCATCGAAGTTTCAAAGTGGACATATTCGTGTGATCATAGATTTGAAGAATTGAAGGACAAAGTTGGCATCTACACCGTGTTAGCTCTTCTCGAAGCTACCAACGGGTATGTGGTTTATTGTGATGCCTCCAGAGTCGGCCTAGGGTGTGTTTTGATGTAAGGTAGAAAGGTTATAGCATACACTTCAAGACAATTAATGAAGCATGAGGAAAATTATCCGACACACGACCTCGAGTAGGCTGCAGTAGTCTTTTACCTAAATATTTGGCATCATTATTTATACGGAGTTCACATTGACATATTCACGAACCACAAGAGTCTACAGTATATATTTCGTCAGAAGGAGTTGAATTTAAAGCAAAGAAAGTGGTTGGAGTTTTAAACGACTGTGATGTAGATATTTTATATCATCCCATAAAGGCAAATGTGATAGATGATGCCTTAATTCGTATGTCTATGGGAAGTTTAGATGGTGTTGAAGATAACAAGATATAAATGACCAAAGAAATACATCGCTTAGCCAGTTTGAATGTGTGACTCTTTGATACAGATGACGGAGGAGCAGTGGTGCAGAATACCGCAGAATCATCCTTAATAGCCGAGGTGAAGGCAAGACAGTTTGAGGACCCCGAGTTGGTCTAAATAAATGAGGGAATTCCTCCGTAGATGAAGCCGATGGGAGATAAAGTCCTTCGATATCAGGGTTACATCGATTAACATACAACACAACTTATGTACAAAAATACGGAATGTAACAACCTAGTTTTCCATGTTTATATAACCTAACTCATGACGCACATTAACATTCGAAAATATGGGATGTAACAGTATTGATTATAGGCAACTAAACAAAGTCACCATCACGAACAAATATCCGCTTATGAGAATCGATGATTTATTCGACCAATTACAAAGCGCTATGTAATTATTGAATATTGACTTAAGGTTAGGATACCACCAGTTGAGGGTAAAGGAGAAGGATATTCCAAAGACACTCTTTCGGACTAGGTATGGTCATTTTGAGTTTTGAGTGATGTCTTTCGGACTCACTAATGCGCCAGCAACCTTTATGGACCTAATGAATCGAGTCTTCAAGACATTCTTAGATATCTTCGTGATTGTGTTTATCGATGATATTTTGGTGTACTCGCAGACAGAGGCAGACCATATAAATTGAGGTTGTAAGGAATTGGTTGAGGCCTATGACTCCTACCGAAGTATGTATCTTTTTAGGTGTAGCAGGATATTATCAAAGATTTGTGGAAGATTTTTCTTCTATCTCAGCACCTATGACCAAGCTCACTCACAACGCATCGAAGTTTCAGTGGACATATTCGTGTGATCATAGATTTGAAGAATTGAAGGACAGGTTGGCATCTACACCTGTGTTAGCTCTTCTCGAAGCTACCAACGGGTATGTGGTTTATTGTGATGCCTCCAGAGTCGGCCTAGGGTGTGTTTTGATGTAAGGTAGAAAGGTTATAGCATACACTTCAAGACATTTAATGAAGCATGAGGAAAATTATCCGACACACGACCTCGAGTTGGCAGAAGTAGTCTTTTACCTAAATATTTGGCATCATTATTTATACGGAGTTCACATTGACATATTCACGAACCACAAGAGTCTACAGTATATATTTCGTCAGAAGGAGTTGAATTTAAAGCAAAGAAGGTGGTTGGAGTTTTAAACGACTGTGATGTAGATATTTTATATCATCCCAGTAAGGCAAATGTGATAGATGATGCCTTAATTCGTATGTCAATGGGAAGTTTAGATGGTGTTGAAGATAACAAGATATAAATGACCAAAGAAATACGTCGCTTAGCCAGTTTGAATGTGTGACTCTTCGATACAGATGACGGAGGAGCAGTGGTGCAGAATACCGCAGAATCATCCTTAATAGCCGAGGTGAAGGCAAGACAGTTTGAGGACCCCGAGTTGGTCTAAATGAATGAGGGAATTCCTCCGTAGATGAAGCCGATGGGAGATAAAGTCCTTAGATATCAGGGTTACATCTATTAACATACAACACAACTTATGTACAAAAATACGGGATGTAACAACCTAGTTTTCCATGTTTATGTAACCTAACTCATGACGCACTTTAACTTTCGAAAATATGGGATGTAACAGTATTGATTATAGGCAACTAAACAATGTCACCATCTAGAACAAATATCCGCTTATGAGAATCGATGATTTATTCGACCAATTACAAAGCGCTATGTAATTATTGAATATTGACTTAAGGTTAGGATACCACCAGTTGAGGGTAAAGGAGAAGGATATTCCAAAGACACTCTTTCGGACTAGGTATGGTCATTTTGAGTTTTGAGTGATGTCTTTAGGACTCACTAATGCGCCAGCAACCTTTATGGACCTAATGAATCGGGTCTTCAAGACATTCTTAGATATCTTCGTGATTGTGTTTATCGATGATATTTTGGTGTGCTCGCAGATAGAGGCAGACCATATCAATTGAGGTTGTAAGGAATTGGTCGAGGCCTATGACTCCTACCGAAGTATGTATCTTTTTAGGTGTAGCAGGATATTATCAAAGATTTGTGGAAGATTTTTCTTCTATCTCGGCACCTATGACCAAGCTCACTAACAACGCTTCGAAGTTTCAGTGGACATATTCGTGTGATCATAGATTTGAAGAAATGAAGGACAGGTTGGCATCTGCACCTGTGTTAGCTTTTATCGAAGCTACCAATGGGTATGTGGTTTATTGTGATGCCTCCAGAGTCGGCCTAGGGTGTGTTTTGATGTAACGTAGAAAGGTTATAGCATACACTTCAAGACAATTAATGAAGCATGAGGTAAATTATCCGACACACGACCTCGAGTTGGCAGCAATAGTCTTTTCCCTAAAGATTTGGCATCATTATTTATACGGAGTTCACATTGACAGATTCACGAACCACAAGAGTCTACAGTATATATTACCTCAGAAAGAGTTGAATTTAAAGCAAAGAAGGTGGTTGGAGTTTTAAACGACTGTGATGTAGATATTTTATATCATCCCGGAAAGGCTTGTAGAAACTTTCAAAATTGGATTTGGATTTCGTTTGATCAAGCTAGGGTGTTTGAGTCATTAGCTTAAGTCGCTCCCCTTCGACAATTCAATATACCATTATATTCATTTGATGTTGTAATTGATTTTTGATTGTTGGAGTAGATGCATATCATAATAACGAAGCCATAGCAAAATGAATCGTTGCATTTCGCCTTTGTATGAGGAAGTTATGGTCACTTTAGCATGGACAACTGTTGTTGTACCTCGTGTGTTCATTGTGGCGAGCCTCTGGGCTGCTGCAGCGGACTCTGGGCTGCTGCAGCGGACTCTGGGCCGCTGTGGTGGGCCTCTAGGCCGATGTGGCGGACTCTGGGCCCCTGGGGCGGGTTTCTGGGTTATAAAAAAAATCAGACTGCGTTCCTTTCTTATTTTGAGCGTATCTTGAGTTCTAGAGATCAGTTTGAGGTGAATTTTACAGCATTGTTCTTGTATCAACCAGGGGGTAAGTATATAACCTTAATTTTGTTATTTTTCCATGATTATTTCCGTTGGTTGTGGTTTTTATCCATGATTTTGGTTGGGGAAAATGAGGGTTTTTCACATAAAAATGAAATAAGCTTTTCCTTGATTTGGGATACAAATAGTGGAGGGTTTTTGACTATTTTTTGTATGTAGACTCTATAAGTCATGGGTAAACTGATTTTGCACTACCTATTTTTCCCGTTGTGGCCGGGAATCCTATTTTGGGTGACTTTTGAGTTCAGATTTAAAGTATGTCAATATGGGTACCATTTGGTTCGTATGACATTCTAAAATAATATTTTAACCATATCAAACCCGAATTTCCTACGAAATAACTATTTTCCCCTTCAAGATGGGGAATGGGTTTTTGAACTAACGTTTCAACTCGAAATTCTCCTAAGACTTTTATGGGTATCCTTTCAATCTTGTTTTAATGTAAAATTCATAATTGCTAGACTTTCCTTATTTTGAGACATGTCGGAAGAAGAAATCTTGAGTTGGATAGTTTGTGGTAACTGTTTGGCCTTTCAGGTAGGTTACGGCTTACCTTCTAGTTAGACTTCAGTTAGTGAAGCGTTTGTATAGTTAGTTACTATCAAAGAAAGCATGTACGCCTTCGGGTACGAAGTTGGGATGGATTACTAGGTTTGGTATTGTTGACTGATTTGTACTTGTTGCCTAGTGTTGGATAATGGATTGCACTTAGTTGTCATATCATCCTTTTGATATAGTTGTCTCTTAGTTATCGTGGTATTATCATGGATAGAGGAAATGAGTTAACTTGATATTGATTTTGTGATATGTGTACATGTGTAGCTCGACTAGGGATTTCATATGATACACTTGATATTGTCATTGCATTGCATTCATCCTCATTTCCATGATAAATTGATATTATTTGTGATTGGCATGATAGTGATAAGTGAGAAGGAAATGACATTGATTCTTATGACATATTGATTGTGTAGCCATCTCTGACATGTGTGCGGAATGGTTAGCGGTGTGGTCTGTGGTAGAGTCATCTCCAGGTTGTGTGATATGGAGTGACTTGTATATGGACTTCGCGGGTCCCTCACGGGTCATGAC
This sequence comes from Anisodus tanguticus, assembly GCA_034509755.1. Lineage (NCBI taxonomy): Eukaryota > Viridiplantae > Streptophyta > Magnoliopsida > Solanales > Solanaceae > Anisodus > Anisodus tanguticus. The sequence goes on along the minus strand of CM067540.1, from coordinate 40,949,599 downwards.
TGCAGGGACATAGAGATATTCTGTCCGGAGCATGTGTGTACAGAGATTGCATGTGGCCATTGCATATGCATTCATTCTCATTATCTCATTTTACATCTATGGATTGGATTTGTTAATTGTACTTGTGTTTGTGATTATTCTGTGGAATCAAGGATATTTGGCAGACTTGGGTTTAGATGTTTCACCATAGGCTATGATTCGCCTATTGATATTTTTGTACTTGAGTGATTATTGTTGGACTGTGTCGTATTGTACTTGATTGTGAGCATGTCTATTATTCATTCTCTTACTTTATATATGTTATCTAACTATTGTCAGCCTATGATACCTACCAGTACATAGTGTTTGTACTTATACTACTCTTGCTACACCCTTTTCGAGGTGTAGAGTTGTTGCAGATACATGAGTGAGGTTCGATTAGCCTTCAAGGATCAAATTGAGCACATCTAGACTTGTCTGTTTAATTCTCGTTCTAAATAGTTGTAGTCAGGTTATGGTGGTAAATTTTATTCTAGTTCTATACTTAGAAGCTCTCGTACTATTCAAACCAGACTCCTTGGGTAGTGTTGTATTCTACATTATCATGTATCTATGTTTTAGACTTCTATTTCCCTTATTACTTATTTATGTTGTTGGATGAATCTGTATGGGATGGCTTCGCGTACCAAGTTGGAAAAGGGTAGGTGCCCACACGTTTCTCAATTTAGGACGTGACATGAAATATTGTCATTGAACTCTTCTGGAACTGGGGTAACTTAAATGATTATGATACCTTATATGAACAAGGTAATTTGTTGATCCAGTGAATTATTATGTGGACAATGTGACTTAATTGAGTTATTGAACTGTTAGTATTGGATTATTTGGTGTCAACTTGATATTTTTCTCTATTTGCATATCTTTCATCGTTGATAGCCTATGATGCCTAACGGGGTACGTTGTGCACTCATACTACACTTGTTGCATTCTTTTGGAATGCAGATATAACTCATTCTACTAGTTCAGAACCTCGAGTTTATGTCCGAGCCGGTTGATTATCAGTATTCAGGTCGAGGATGCTATTTTCCGGCAGGTCTTGGATGCTCCTATCTCTTTTTAAGATATTAGTACAAGTAGTGAGGTTCCTAGTCCAAATATTATAATCTTTTATATTGCATTGAGGGTATCTTCTTCTTTTTTTCATTCCGGTTTCATTTAAATTTTAAAAAAACTGAATGCCCTCATGATTTTTAATTCAACATTCTTTGTCTCTGTAAATTTATCAAAAGTTATAAACTCTCCCTACTATCCCATTTCTATCTCTGTTATCTTAAGTAATAATGATCATAATAAAGTGACAGTCTATAAGCATTTTGTTGCGCTATTTTTCTGAAAGATGATAGAGATATTAACAAAATGCGAGTGTTGTTGCTACCAGCCTTATTGATCAAAGTACAACATCATACGGATGTAGGTCAAGCTCACGATATCCTCACTTTTTCAAATAAAGTGATGCATATATGTCACATCTCCTTTATCCGTCCAAGAAAATAGTAACGAGTTCTTCCTCTCACTTAGGGGTGGCCACTGGGCCGGGCTCGGGACCGGCGGGCCGGGGTGGGACGGGGAAAAGGGTGGTATCGGGGCAGGTCGGGTCAGGCGGGATCGGGATATGCAGGATTTGCCGAATAGACAACTTATTACATATAATTGCAAAAAAATCATATGTCTATTAAATAATATAAGAGGCACAAAAACAGCCTTGTGGTGTTGTTCAAAAGTTTCAAATTACATAGTAAAATTACAATTAAAAAAATTACATTCTGAAAAAAACCTGTTCCAGTTTCTTGATAATTTCCTGTGGTTCTTCGGTTGGAATTGGTATTTGTTGGTCAAATTGATCCACGTCGCTTCCACCACCTTCGGATAAGATTTCGTTGTAGTTTTCGTCTTCTTCTTCATTGATCTCCGATTGACCGCACCTTCTCCGCTCCGCTCGTATCCAATCGCTGAGTAATACTACAATCTCCAAGTTGTCTCCGGCTAATGAGTATATGTGCTCTCCTATTTGATATATGCCGGCTAGAAAAAGCGCTTTCAGACGTAGTTGATGACGCTTGAATGTTCAAAACATCTCGGGCCATCATTGAAAGTGTCGGAAAGGTCTTCTCATTCCCCCTCCAGTATTTCAGCAAGTCTTCACGTCCTTCTTCGTTGAGAACTGCTTGGTACGGTACAGAACCCTGCAAAACAACAATATCAAACTCGCTAATTTGGTTAGTAGCGGTACATCCGCACATTCTATTTCTGAGGCTTTCAATACTAGCCGCAGAAACAACATGTCTTTTGTGAGGTTGTGTTGAAGAAGAAGAAGAAAATGGTATGGAAGCCGGTAGGTTGCTAGCACTTTCTTGTTGGTAAAACCTATATACTTTTTTGCATTCATCTTCTACGCTAAACAACACTTCTTCTTTAGTTTGTTCAATAGGTGGTGGGTGATTTGGATTTTTGGGACTTGGAGGCGGTAGTACTGCTATACAATCGGAAATAGTTTTAATAAGTGATTTAGTACCATCTATTTTAATAGTCGGATTTAATACAACACCAATAATATAAATAGTGAGAATAGAAATAAAATATTTTTTTAATAACTGCCTTATAAGCTGGTTTATCCATATATTCATTAAGCAGTAAAAATATTAGAGCTATATAAAACAACATAGTTGAAATAGCAGGATAATATATACCGGAAAATTCTTTTGTTGCTTGAAAAAAATTCTCTAAAAATACAATATGTTCGGAAATTTTTACCCAATCGCTATCTACAACCATATCAGCTGGATTTTGATTATGAGAGTTAAAAAATAAAGTTATAGGTTTTCTATAGTCATAACCAACAAGTAGTTGCTCGTATAAAGAATTCCACCTAGTGGGTACTTCTTCTGGAATTTTTCTATAAGGTAGTTGGCAATCGTGACAAGTTTTTTTATATTCTTTTCTTCGTTGTATTATATTATTTTTAAAAATAAAGTTTATAGCAAATTGTATTTTACTAACAATGTCTTCAAAAAGTGATAGACCATCCTGTACAATTAAGTTATATATATGGCACGCGCATTTTATATGAAAATGATCTGGAAAAGATGGAGTTAAACTATTTTTTAAAATTGTAATAGCGTAATTGTTAGAAGAAGCGTTATCTAATGTAATAGTCATAATTTTATCAGTTATTCCGTAATAATCGCACACTTGATAAATATTTTCTGCGATAAAAGTACCAGTGTGCCTATCATCTATATATCTATACGCTAAGATACGTTTTTTCATAGAACATTTATAATCTATCCAATGACAAGTTACCGTTAGATAATCATGGTCATTAGTACTACGGCCTATATCAGAAGTGATAGCCACTTTGCCATTAAAATGATATAATGAATAACGTAAATACTGTTGTTATTCATGTGCAAATTTAAATACATCTCTCTTAACAGTTGATCTAGGAAAACCGTTAAAAGCAGGATTATACAAATCTCTAATGTAATGAATAAAACCGGGAGATGAAGGATATGAAAAAGGCAAACCCTCCACAGTAACTAATTTTGCTATTGCTTCCCTATCTCTATGTTTATTGTATTTAGGGCCTACAATTCCCCCCGTCATAGGGTTAATTTGACCCTGTACTTGGTCTGGGACAGTATCAGTATGTGAACCTTGTCCCGATGGAGCGGCGTTTGCGCACCCGGTTTTGAAGCCTCGTATTGGGCATACCTAGCTGGATGAGCCCTTACTACGTGTCTCATTAAACCCCCTGTCTCACCGTGACCTTTTCCAGTTTTAAATTTTAAAACATCTTTACAAATTTTACATCTAGCTACTTGATTCTCTACGTCTATATCAAAAAATATCCATGCATCTGATTCTAATGGTCGTTTTGCTGGACCTCGTCTCATACTAGGGGGAATAAGAGGCATTTCAGTTAAAGGTGCACTAGTGGGTGTGTTGTCATCAACATTAGTGGGTGTATCATCTAGATCATCGTCTAAATTAAAGTCTTCTTGAGTTCCAGAAAATAGCTCCTCGTCTAAATCTAATGGTATTGTAGGAAAATGTTCAGTATCAACAAAATCATCCTGTGTAGGAATAGGATTCTGTCTAGAAATAGGACCCTTGCCCTTGTTTCCCCTACTAGAAGAAGCATGACCCCTACCCGTAAGCATACGTTTAAATCCTTCCATTATAAATTTATTATTATACTAATAAATAATTAAAGTAAATGAAATTAATTGCGCTAAATAAAATAAATAGACAATAATAATTTAATGAAGGAATGTACCAAACGCCGACATAACGTCGACGTGTAATTGAGAGGTTGAAAATTGAAACTTTGCTCGATGGAAAATCCTCAAGCTAGTTGCCAACTTCACTCCCAATTCCCAAATGAATAAATAAAATTAAATATTTAGTAGACAATGTAGACTTATAGAGAGATAGATTGAGAGATTAGAGAGATTGTATGAAGATTTGTGAGAAATATGAAGAAAAAATGAGGTATTTATAGTTGGGAAATTGGGTTAAAGTGTAAATATAATAACTTATGGGTTAAAAATAAATATTAAGGGGGTAGGGGGAGGCCAAAAATGGTCGTTGCACAACGGCCAAAATGTAAAATGGTCGTTGGTGCAACGGTTATTTTTGCAAAAGGGAGGTTTCGGGCGGGATCGGGATCGTGTCGGGACTTGCGGGCCTGGGGCGGGCCGGGACGAGACATTGGCCCATCCCGGTTTGAGTCCCGATATCACGATATTTTTTTTTGAAATACTCGGGTTCGGGGCGGGACTGAGCCGGTGTCGCGGCAGGATCGGGTCGGGACCAGGCCGACCCGGCCCACTGGCCAGCCATACTCTCACTTCTATAGTTGGGGTGGAGGTGTCACGACCCATTTTCAGGAGTTGTGATGGAACGTACACATTTTCCACCGGTAGGTGAATCACTTCCCAAATTATCAATAAAATTAAGAAGAATTGCGGAAAGAGTAATATTAGTAAGCTATCTCATATTTCTGTAAAAGTGGAACATAAGTCTGAATCATCAAATACAATCCCCCAATATCTTGTCAATAATACAAGAGTGCTAATATGGATACAAGTCTAAATAAAAGATCACATAAGCCAAAACTGAACTACATAGTCTGAAAATCTGAATTGTGTCTCTCGAATCAAGGTAAAGACAGAATAAGAAAATGAGCATCCAATGTATGCCGAAAGTTAGCATCCTCACCCTAAATACTGGCAGTCAACCTGTTCAGACTCAAACTCGAGATCTCGAATTACCAGACGGACCTGTATCTACATTAGAAAATATGCAGCAAGTGTAGCATGAGTACACAACGTACCCCCATAGACATCATAGGACGACAACGACGGAAGATACTTAACAGAGATAAATATAAAGTGGACACCAGATAAACCAATACTAGACAGTTCAATAGTCCATTTAAGTCACATTGTACACATATCAATTCACTAATTCATCAAGTCACATTGTTCACATAAGGTTCCAATCACAGTCAAGTACAATCAATCCATTCACATATATAGGAACCTTACTATTATAGTACCCACCGACTAGTACTCTCTTGTGAGGTCATACTCAATATTAACCCCACTTACCCAACTTATCACATTAAACAAACGAGTCAAACTTATATCACAACAACAATTTTAACGCTTCCAAGAGTGTTACACCTAAGCTAAATATTATGATATTAACTCATTTATTAACCATAGCATTTACACTTAGTTAAGACTCTATACAATTACGGTCTGACACACATAGATTTTTTCACATCTACCTTTGCACTAGTGACACTTATCACATATTCCTTACTAGACTCGTTACCCGGTCACACGATCAACTACCATACAACACAGAAATGCACATAATTCCCTGGACTAAGACAATAGCCATGGCATAATTTATATTTCCGACCACAGTAGTAGTTGACATCAAACACTTAGACTTGCAATTATTAAACCCCAAAAACCCATACACGAGAAAGCAAGCCACACACAACAACAAAATCAATTCAACAATCTCAACCATTATCCAAGTGTTCATAGAGACCAGCATAATAATTATTTCCAAGTATTCACAGAGACAAGCGCAATCATAGCGACCATTTCAGTCTAATACAATCAATTCAATCCATGTAAATCAGGATTTCACCAAAGTTCCAATAACCAACCATACTCATAACCAAACCATAATTAATCAATGTATAGATGTATGATATGAATGCAATGCATATGCAAGGTACGTTTCTAAATCTACTATACAATAGGTCAATATTTTATTATGAACCGTACACCCATAGGGGACCCGCGAAGTCGATATACTGCTAATAGCAAGCCAAAATTCCACACAGGAATCTGGCTAGAGCCCAAGACTCATTTGTCTGAATAATATCATATTGCAAGCGTGCAACTCTGTTCCATGCAAATCAATATCCGTTGCGGCGTGCAACCCGAGCCATCCGTATTATTACCATCTCAATATTGCCATAATATCATAAGTGTTCTTATCTTTCCGGGGTCTTGGGCCCACAATATATCCATACCACTCTCATATCAATATCACATAACCATGAGTGTATGAATGTAAATGACAATATAAGGCAAGATATCATGATATAATGAGATGCAACCAAGTAAGGAGATGGAATATCACATGCTTTCAAGTGTTCTATAACACACATATAATCCAATACAGAGGATTTCATATCAAATCAGTCCATCAACCATAATCCTTGTGAAATTAGGATATCATATCAAGGCATGTATGATGAATAAACACAACAATATCAAATATTGTGACAAGCCCACATAATGGAGACAAGCCCAAATAACAGCAGTCGGAATCAACATAAGGCTAATCCCCCAAAACACCCATCATCAGAGTTCAACACCGGTACCCACTCAATGTTCATCACAACCATTTGATTATGACCCCCAAACACGCCTAATACCACTCAATATTTATAACCACTATGTACTTCTATCGGAGTCTCGAAAAAATAAATTGTAGCCTACCTCATTGCTGAATAAAAGCTCTAACAAATCAAGCCTCGGTGATCTCCTTTCCCTTCCGATGTACTTCACGATAGTTAAAGTCTATCCACATACATATTATTCGTTAATATAAAGCTAATTACAACAAAAACAAGACTTTAAATACCCATCTCGGGCCCACGTCACAAAGACTCAAACTTTAATACTCAAAAACCTCTATTACATACTAAGTAATCATATCCTTAAATTAATTGAAAAACTATACAAATTTGAATCCCCAATTGAACAATAATCTAAAAGCCCCAATTTAAAACTCTAGATTTTTCCCTTTTTGAAAACAAACTTCTATAATCAAATTAAGCTTTAAAACATGATAATCTAACATAACCCAATCCTAATTCATGATATTAACACTATTTGATCCATAAATCCTTATTAAAATCAACCATATAACTCTCTTAATATCTCACTATGCACAACTCATCTTCCGCAACTCACATAATATGATAAACCACCATTAAAAGAACCCATTATCATTACTTAAGCCATAAGAGAGAAAGAATATATTACCTCAAGGGTGGAAATACTTGTAAAGCTCTGAAAATACCCCTATGCGGCGCTGGATTTGAGAGTTTGTTATTTGGGAAAAAGAAATCTGACCTAAAAATGGTTATAGAACACATGAACAGTGATCCACCCGAGCATAATCGACTCCGCTGGAGCGGACCCGCTGAGGTGGAAAATACCTTGTTGGGGTGAGAGTCACTTGACAGCTCACCCCTCACCAAGGCGAACACGACAATAATGCGGTGGACTTTCCCGGACTCTCCAAATTCTGGTTCGGCGAGCCAACCCCTCGTCAAGGCAGACCCGCCGGAGTGGATGCTAGTTCCGCTGTGATGGACACCAGACATTAGCTGATGGAAAACAACCCAAAACCTATGTTGATCACCCAAAACACTCCTGAAAATAAACCAAACATGCTCATCTATGGTGCGCAGTGCTATGAACTCGCTCGTACCTTCTAATATAACTAATAACTAAGCTAAGCCATACTTTTATAAATATTCATCCGAGAAAAACCAATTATCTAAATTTCACATATAAGGCCACAAAATACATATGATTGCCTCGGGAAGAGAATAAACGACTCGACTAAATCATTAATGGCCCTCCAAAGCTACCATAAGCTACAGAACCTGGAAACGAACTCATCTAGCCAAAAGCCAACTTGAGTCAAACTAACCACCAACTGTAAGTTTCTAAACTTTGGATTTTTCGTATGAACCTCATATAAATGGACCTCGAGATCTGTGCCACCCATCCTCGTCAATCACAAACCCCACATAAAGATTATGATAAGGGTAAAATAGTCAAATAAGGGTCTTTATCTAAAAACGACCGAACAAGTCATTACATCAGATACCAATTAAACAAATGTTCTTCCTTGAAAAGAAGAAAGAAAGAATAGAAACCGACGAGTAACCAAGGAATCTTCTTAAAAACCTCATGAGAGTCCCAACAAGACAAAAATGAGACAATAGCACTTCATGTTCATTCAACCAGTAGAAGCTACTATAACTTACCTCAACACCTCATATCTCTATTCCTTCAATTTAAATTTCTTTCATAGTTGATTCTCAAATGTACGAACTGACTCCACTCAAATTTCCTGATTTGATCATAGCCATACTTCTATCCGCATATGATTGAATCCATGAATTATAACAATAATCACCATCAATCCTTAGTTGTAGCCACAACCATAGTCCCACTTGTACTGATATCACCGTCTAGTTCGACTAGATTCCCCTTCTCAACTATCAATGTCATCCTTCGCACCAAGATTTCTTAGAATACATAAACACACATCAGAAGTCCAATTTCCATCGAATTTCCAAACCACCATACTATAAACATGCCTACTGATTACTTTATTGTGCCAAATCCGTAGAAAAATGATTGATCCCTCTGAATACTTTCTATAACCAATTGACTTCCTCAATGCATACCAAGTAACTGTGCGAACCACTAGAACTGTCTGAATCGATGTAGTTTGAAAATTATCATCAATCTTACATGCAATTTTGATGGGAGCTGGTAACACCGAAATACTTCCACTTCAAAAATGAAATCCCTCGAATCCATGTCGGTGGTTGACTAGAATACCACAAGTCCTCCAATCCATGTAACTTACTCCACCAACCCTAAGTAAACAAATTTGTCCTGGAATAAAATACCCAATTTCTAAATCATCGTTAGCAACCCAAATGGATTCCAAATTAGCCAGTAAACTTCCCATAATCATGTTATGATCTCTTCCATCTCTTTTCTCATGAACAATCAATCACGTGCTATCACCCATAATTTCAAAAGTTGGATTCCATCCAAGTCATCACTTAGTACCGAAACTCTGTACCTTTGATCGTATCTTTCATATTTATCAACTTCCATTTGATATGCAAGTCTGATAGAACCCCATGAACTCTAAATACATCAAATCCTCTTATACGCTCTCTTAACCCGCCCACCCTCTGGACACCTTATCAATCTCTATCTGTCATATCTTGCTAATTACCAGCCTTATCAAATAATTCCACCCGGTCTAAAAGATGCGAAAATAATGTCACCATAATCTACATCTAACCCAAGAATTTCCGTTGTTTCAAATCCGAATCATTTTCTATCTCGAAGATGTACTTACTCAATCCAAATTAGATCAACCACACACTTATCAAATTTCTTACATTTCCACCATTCATTCCTATCATGTGCACCACTAACAACCGATCATTACTCAAACCTTTGAACATGGAAACTTCTCCTAAAAATCAGGCACATTCCATGTACCATCCTTTATGAAATTCCTCAGCTGGAAAAAGACATCAACCCACTTTGGCTACTCTGACCAACAGTCATTTAGTACCCCAATAATAACCCGAACCATCACTGGACCAATCTATAATTCGGAAGTGATCCCTAATTACCGAACATACCCTCCTGCTAACATACTCATATAGTTTCATAGAAATACCTTTGTAAAAAATCGTTGACTGAAATAATCCCCTTTCTATACCAGTCTATACGTTTACTGACTCGATCATCAATACCTGAAGCCTTTCACAACTAGAATTATATCAAACCATCGTCAAACTATTACCATGAATATTCCCACCAACACCTTATTCAAGGGTATATACGATGTTTCCCTGCAAAAACCTAATTTTTACCTTATTTTGCCAAACCATAATATATCCAACTAACAGTGCAATTTTCCTTATCCTTCAGTCACCTCCAGAGTCATTATACCAGTAACTAAAGGACTTCCCAAGTATCATGCCTACAAATCTTATCAAAAACAAATGCAACACCTGGTAACCCCTGATTAGAACCTCACATCATCCAGCGCTAAAGTCCTCCCTATTAGTCTATCACTGGCTCACATTAGCCTACGTTATGTCCAACATACCAATGCATATACGAATTTTTACACTCACTCAATACTAAACAACTGTGAATTAACTCACAAATCGACAATCTATTGGTTTCAACAATCCCCTACCATCACTAACCTTGAAATACCAAGTGAACCCATTAACACACTCTTACGTGAAGAAATAAAAGAATGCAAGGAAGGGTTCCCCGCATCGAACTGCTGGGCTCCCACTAACACAATTGTATTTCTTGGGAGGATATTTCCATTTGAAGGGGCTTAGGGGACAGCTAGATGATCAAAGATCAAGGTTGCTTCGATAACAAGTACACATGCATTACATGACTTTGATAGGTGTCGAGAACGCGACTGTCTCTTCCACTAAGCTTCACTTACCATAAGTAACATTGCCACTTGATCTCGAATAGAAACCCATTCCCTGAAAGAACTCACAACCTCTAATTCTACTTTTCTATCACAATACTATCAAATCGAAGCCAACTCAATATTCCATAGCCTATACGACATCCACATTCGTACACCTTGCAACTTGTCCCAATAAACACGTCAGATACAAATTTTTCCCTTCATATAGCGGAGATTGATCCCTCTAAATTTTTTTTCTTGCATCTCTGGATTTTCATTACCACATTCCAAAGATACCACCGAACGAAAGTCACAAACATTACCCAATCAACTGAACCTTCAAATTATCACTGGGGACTAAAATTGATCACGCGCCCATGTCATGGTAGCACAACTCATACCCTACCGCGCGATATGATATCGAACCACTCACGCACGAATTTAAAAGCGTGTTACCACCATCGATGATAGAATATGAAGAAGAAGTTCAGATACCAATTTGATTCAACTTAGCACGAAAGAAATGAAGAAAGTGAAGTTTCCTAACTATCCCATTGCCTATCAAAGATAAGTACGGACGTCTCCGCACCGATCCACAAGACTCTACTACACATTAATCTTGTATTTAAGACTGTTTAACCTAAAGCTCTGATACCACCTTTGTCACGACCCTTTTCAGGAGTCGTGGTGGAACCTACATATTCCCCACCACTAGGCTAACTACTTCCAAAATTATCAACAAAATCAAGAAAAATTGCAAAAATAGTAATATTAGTAAGCTATCTCATATTTCTGTAAAAGTGGAACATCAGTCTGAAATATAAAATACAACCCCTCAAGATCTTGTCAATAATACATGAGCGCTAATACGGATACAAGTCTGAATAAAATACCACATAAGACAAAACTGAAATACATAGTCAGAAAATTAGAATTGTCTCTCTCAAATCAAGGTAAATACATAGTAAGAGAATGAGCATCCAATGTATGCCGAAAGTTAGCATCCTCACCCAAAATACTGGAAGTCAACTTGCTCGGACTCAAGCTCGAGATCTCGAACTAGCAGAGGGATCTGTATCTGCATAAAAAAGATGCAGCAAGTGTAGCATGAGTACACAACGTACCCCCGTAAACATATAGGTCGACAATGACGGAAGATACGTAACAAAAATAAATATCAAGTTAACACCAAATAACCTATACTAGACAATTCAATAGTCCATATAAGTCACGTTGTACACATATCAGTTCACCGATATATCAACTCACATTGTTCACATAAGGTTCCAATCACAGTCAAGTACAATCGATCCATTCACATATATAGGAACCTTACTATTATAGTACCCACTTACTAGTACTCTATTATTCAAGTCATACTTAATCTTAACCCCACTTACCCAACTTATCACATTAAACAAACGGGTCAAACTTACATCACAACAATCATTTTAGAACACTTCCAAGAATGTTACACCTAAGCTAAACATGATGATGTTAACTCCTTTATTAACCTTAGCATTCACACTTAGTTGAGTCTCTATACAGTAATGGTCTGACACATATAGATTGTTCCACATATACCTTTCCACTAGTGACACTTATCATAGGTTCCTTACTAGATTTGTTGCCCAGTCACACGATCAACTACCAGATAACACACAAATACAGATAATTCCCTGGACCTAGACAATAGTCATGGCATAATTTACATTTATGACCACAGTAGTAGTTGACATCAAACACTTAGACTTGCAATTATTATACCCCAAAAACCCATACATGAGAAAGCAAGCCACACACGGCAACCAAATCAATTCAACAACCTCAACTATTTATCCAAGTGTTCATAAAGACCAGCATAATCATTATTTCTTAGCATTCACATAGAGAAGCTCATTCATAGCGACCATTTTGATCTAATACAATTAATTCAATCCAAGTAAATCAGGGTTTCACCTATGTTCCAATAACCAACCGTATCTCGTTACCAAACCACAATTAATCAATGTATATATGTATGTATGATATGAATGCAATGCATATGTAATGTACCTTTCTCAACCTTGTGTACCGTACCTTAAGGTTTTATTATGAACCTTACACTCATGGGGGACATGTAAAGTCCATAAACCACTCCTAGCCAACCGGAATTTCACCCACGAATCTGGCTAGAGCCCAGACTCATTTATCTGAATAATATCATGATGCAGGCGTGTAACTCCATTCACTGTATATAAATATCCATTGCAGCGTAGAACCCGAGCCATCTGTATTATCAACATCTCAATGTTGCCATAATCTCATAAGTGTTCTTACCTTTCTGGCCTCTTGGGCCTACAACATATCCATACCATTCTCATATCAATATCACAGAACCCTGAGTGTATGAATGAAAATGACAATATAAGGCAAGACATCATGATATAATGAGATGCAACCAAGTAAGGAGATAAAATATCACATGTTTTCAAGATTTCAATAACACGCATATAATCTAATACATAGGATTTCATATCAAATTAGTCCATCAACCATAATCCTCGTGAAATCAGGATATCATATCAAATCATGAAATAACACGCATATAATCTAATACATAGGATTTCATATCAAATTAGTCCATCAACCATAATCCTCGTGAAATCAGGATATCATATCAAATCATGTGTGATGAATAAAAACAACAATATCAAATATGGCGACGATCCCACATAATGACGACAAGCCTAAATAACAGCAGTCGGAATGAACATAAGGCTAATCCCCTAAATCACCCATCATCACAGTTCAACACGGGTACCCACTCAAACATTCATCACAACCATTTGAGGGGGACACCCAAACCCGTTCAATACCCATCAACATTTATAACTACTACATACTTCTATCGGAGTCTCAAAAAACTAAATTGTAGCCTAACTCATTGCCGAATAGGAGTGCTAACAAATCAACCCTCGATGATCGCCTTTCCCTTCCGATGTGCTTCGCGATAGTAGAAGTCTATCTATGTACATATTATTCATTAATATAAAGATAATCACAATAAAAATAAGACTTTAAATACCCATCCTGGGCCCACGTCACCAAGACTCAAACTTTAATACTCAAAAACCTCTATTACATACTATGTAGTTATATCCTTAAATTAATTGAAAAATTATACACATTTGAATTTCCAATTGAACAATAATCTAAAAGCCCCAATTTAAAACTCTAGATTTTCCCCTTTTTGAAAATAAACTTCTATAATCAAATTACGCTTTAAACATGATAATCCAACATAACCCAATCCTAATTCATGATATTAGAACTGTTTGATCCATAAATCCTCATTAAAATCAATCATATAACTCTCTTAATCTCTCAATATGCACAACTCATCTTCCCCAACTCTCATAATATGCTAAACCACCATTAACAGAACCCATAATCATAATTTAATCCATAAGATAGAAAGAATCTATTTTCTCAAGGCTGGAAATGCTCGTAAAGCTCTGAAAATATCCCTATGCGGTGCTGGTTTTGAGGGTTTGTTATTTGGGGAAAAGAAATTTGACCTAAAATAGTTATAGGACACCTGAACAATGATCCGCCTCAGCTAAATCGACTCCATTGAAGTGGACCTGCTGCGGTGGAAAATACATTGCTAGGGCGAGAGTCACTTGAAAACTCACCTTTGTCACGACGGACTTCCCCAGACTCTCCAGATTCTGCTTTAGCGAACCAACCCCCTCGCTGAGGTAGACCTGCCCGAGCGGATGTTGGTTCCGCTGTGGCAGACACTAGACATCAGCTGATGGAAAATAGCCCAAAACCTATGTTGAACACCTGAAACACTACCGGAACCCCCCGGATACAAACCAAACATGCTCGTCTATGGTAAGAATTGCTATGAACTTGCTCGTATCCTTGGATTTCACTAATAACTGAGCTAAGCCATACTTTTCTAAAGAATCATCCGAAAAAAACCAATTATCTAAATTTCACACATAAGGCCACAAAATACATCCGATTGACTTGGAATGAGAACCAATGACTCGACTAAATCATAAATGGCCCTCCAGAACTAACGAAAGCGACGGAACTCGGAAACGAACTCAGCTAGCCAAAATCCAACTTTAGTCAAACTAAATAACTCTAAGTTTCTAGACTTTGGGTTTTCATCCGAACCTCGAGATCCATGTCACCCATCACAAACCCCACATAAAGATCACGAAAAGGGTAATATAGTTAAATAAGAGTCTTTAGTTAAAACAACTGGACGGATCGTTACAGGAAATAAGTATTATCTTTCCACTCCTCCCACAATGTAATATAAAATATAAAAAATGTAACTACACGATCTTCACAAAAAAAGAAAAGATGCAACTTTCATTTTGGAAAATAATTTAATCTCTATGAAGAGCCCTTAGACTATAAATATATAATCAATCGATCAAAAGGTTTATAATACCACGATGATTAATAGGATAAAAGAAACTATAATCCCAAGTCAACAAAATAATAAAATCTTTTAGACATTAGTTTTGAATGGTAAATAAAAGAGAATATCATTAGTTCCATCAATCCAAGTCATACGAAACATAATAGTCTCTAGAAAAATGAAAGATAGCAATTTTCACTTGTGAAATAATATTGTCACTACAAAAGGCCCTTATGAGAGTTATCACTGATAGTCTTTATTAGCATTGGATCATCATGCTGATGATTCATCAAAAAAATTTTGCTAGTCCTGGAAGTTGGGCACTCGGTGTCGGTGCCACCTACATAAGTAGGTTTTTAAGGTAAAGTTTAAAAGAGATTACACGTATGTTCAATATGAGGGTAATGTACTGAATACCGATCATTAGTTCAACATTGAGTTGTCATAAAATATTTTTTACGAAAATCTTTTTTCACGAAAAAGAGAAAAATTGACTTCTTTCACTTATAGGCGAAAGTTAGTTTCTTTCACAATTCTCTCTATTATTAACTTTATATGACTGTCTTAAGTCTTAACCAACATTCAGAAAATATGACTGTTTATCTTTCACAATTCTCTCTATCATATAAATATTGCTATATCTCATTTTTCTAGAGACATATAAATATTATTTCTTATTCCAGGACTAATATTCTAAGCCAATAACCAAACAACCCGTAATATTAATACCAATCAATATAAATATTACTTTTGTTAATATTTTTCATCCTACAAACAAACACCAAAGAATATCAATTTGTTTGTATAATTATATTTTTTCAAAAAATATGTCATTTTTGAAATAAAAAGATTTTGGAAAAACAACTTCCATCATATCAAACTAATATTTTAAATAAATAAAAAGTAATCTTGCGAGATAACAAAAAGTTAGATAGAATCGCTAATCGATCATCATAGTAAACTTGATCAAACGTATTATCATGTTCATTAGGAAGGTTAGCACTTGGAGGTCCAAGATTCTGGAAGAGATAATCCATATTATTGTAATTGAAATACGCATTACACTTTTTGCTCTTAATTGAATCACTTCCTTCAGTATTAACCGCATGTCATGTTGCAACAATATTGCATGGATGGGATATGTTTGGATCATCAATATATTGTTGGAAATTAGCATTTACTACTCCCAATTCATTATTTATTGTGTTTCTCATGTTTGTACCAGACATTATTGCGCTACTTGAATATGTTGTAACATGTGCCACATTGAGATCTAAGTTTTAGTCATTTTGAGTATGATGATCCCCATTGTTAAACGTCAGTCCGAGTCTATAATTAGTTCTTTCAATAGTTGGGTCTTGTAGTTCTTGTGAACCCAATATTTCAAATAATGATCCATATTGTTGTCCTAGCCCATCACCTGCATTACTTTGATCCAACAAAAATAGATTATTGAATGGGTTGTCAATTCTGATGTAGTGGGGTTGAATCTGAAGTTGTGAGATATAAGGCTGCTGCAGAGTTGAAGTCTCTCCTCTAGCAAAAATGTTGGTATTATGTGTCGAAAATAGAAACTCTGGATCTCTTTGGGTCTGATCTGGATTACACTGTTGTTGTTGTATTGGAATATTTGTTTGAAGACGAGGCATTATCTCATATTTTCTAAAGCTACTTCTTTGTTGATAACCACTTTGAAGATATTTGACCTGATCGCTGACGATAAAATTTTTGCTCTTTTGGAGCTCTCCAATTATTGCTACGACATTTCTGAGAGGTATTATAAGAATAAAAGGAGAGTTGGACCATGAATATATTTTATCATATGAACTCATTGTTATTTAGGTGTGTTTGAAATGACAAAAGTTACTTTTAATACAAAACTTTTTTGGTGTTTGATATTTAGTGAACGGTAAAAATATTTTGAAACAATATGAATTAAAGACTTATAACAATAATAGTGACTATAGAAAATAGAAATATGCAGTTGTTTCACTCTGAAGTGTTTGTCGTTTTATCGGCTGACGAAAATCGGATGACAAATTGATTCCTTAACTAAGCGATTTGGGCTGGAAGAGGAACTCTAACTTCCAGCAATGGGTTCCCCAACTACTCCAGAAAGCATTAGGATGGTGATTGAGTAAACTAAGTGGTAAGAAACATAAATACAGCTAGAGTGCAATAAAGACGATAAAGATAGAATGAAGATATGTAAAAATTAGATTTTTGATTGATTGTGTTGTCCCTTTCTGTACAAATGATTCCTATATTTATAGTACAAGAAAAATAAACATGACCCCCTATGTTAGCCACCGAACTACCCACTAAATCTACTAGCCAACTATTTTTTTGCCTGGACCTCTAGAACGATCGACGACACTCCCTTTTGGTTGTTGCTTGTTGCTACCTTTTCTAGAAGGTTCTTTGACTTAGTCTTCGAGGCGTCCGAGTATGTGTGGGTCTCAGCAGTTCCTCAAAATTATGACTCGACCAGGCTACAGTAATAGTCGATGATGCTTTTCTAGTCGAGAATAAGGACTAACGGATTCGGCTATGATTCCGCTCAGTTAACAAATTAGAATCATTTTCCACCTTCAGCTATCACTTGATTCGGCTAAACACTTTTGAGTGTTAACAGCAGTGAATAACTTTTTCACTAAACATGCAAAAAAAAGTCAGTTCATACTTGATAATCCTCTTGAATTAGTGTGTTTTGATAATACTTTTGAGTATTACATATTGAAAATAATGTATAAACATTTACTGGCGAGTAAATTAAATATTTTTTCTGATAAATGATTTTTGATATAAAACTAAAATTAAGGTAGTTATAAAAAAAATATGACGTCTCTCATAGTGTATGATGAAATCTTTCCAAGAAAAACATATTCTAATAACCAAATACGAAAAATAATTTATAAAAAAATTACAAAATAACTTTCTCTGTACCAAACAAACACAAATGATACATAATTTACCACATTTTTGTAAGAATATACCTGAAGATGGATAGAAACTTGCATTCTGGTAAGACTAGACACATTCATCACCTTACGAATCTCTTTCAGGTAACATCCTAAATGTTCGATAAGAATGTAACTCTGATTTAATAACTAAAATATTTCTAGATCAAGTTGAGGTACATGTAAAAACAATACTCACCCCACCTTAATTCCAAGTAAATTGGCGTTAGCTATAAGTATGAATTCTAACCGTTCATATGGCTCCATAAATGAATCATAGAGAAAATTAAATAAATATGAAAGTAAACTTACTTCCTTCCACAAGTTGTTGCACGGCTTCCATGAATTTGGCATGAAGATCCACAATCCATTCTGTGCACACCTTTCGCGTAACGGTCTTATTAATAGCAATGCTCTGTCTCTCACCTTCACTAATCTCTTTTTTACTTTTTCTACCTCTCTTTCTTCTCAGCTTGTATATCTCATTCGGTAGGACTTCATTTTTAGCCTTATGAATATTATTGCTCTGTTCCTCAGCATTAGAAATATTCTTCTCTCTAGCTTTTTCTTTATCTTCAATAATATTATTGTTACCAATACTATTAGCATCACCAACATTCATCTTATCTCCATTTCCTTATTTTTTTCTCACTTTCTCTCTTTGTATTTTTTCTCTCAATACAAATTGCCACAAGTATTTCACAGTTTCCTCGTCAAGTGAGTTTTTTAGGTAAAGATAAGCTCCATCATTCAAAGCCTTTTTTACTAAGAATTCATTGTGTTCATCACATGTAACCACATAATTATTTTGAGAAGCTATCATTAGAATTGAATTATATTATTAACATTATGTGATTACATATATTTACTAAACTTTATCCATTATAAAGGTATTATTGTTCAAAATAATTATTTCTCATAACACTAGAAAAAGGATTAGCCACAGACAACTTTTGTCGCTAAATATTAAAAATTTGTCACTAATCCTCTTTAATATCGGATTATCAAAAAAATATGTTAGCAACACTGTTTTGTGATGAATTCCATAGACAATATTTTTTGTAGTATATTGATTAAAAGTAACTGACGTTACGCAATATAAAATTAAAGTCATAAAAGATATCCTTGTCATATTATAAAAATTATGTACTAGTTAATTTCAAATATATTATAACGACCCGTCAGGTAATATTTAGCTAAATACTCTTATTTGACTATTTTATCATTCCCGTAGACTCTATGTGGGGTTTATAATGTGCGAGGATGGGTAGCATGGATCCCAAGGTCCATTTATATGAGTTTCGGATGAAAAGACCAAGTTTGAGAACTTAGAGTTGGTTAGTTTGACTCCAAGTTGACTTTTGGCTAGATGAGTTCATTTCCGGGTTCTGTCACTTCCGGTAGTTCCGGAGGGTCATTTATGACTTAGTTGAGTCATTGGTTCACTTTGCAAGGCAATCAGATGTATTTCGTGGCCTTATTTATAATGTTTGGGTTTTTAGTTTGTCTTGAATGATTCTTTAGAAAAGTATGTCTTAGCTCGGTTATTCGTGAAATTCAAGGGTATGAGGAAGTTTGTAGCACTGTTTACCATAGACTAGCATGTTTGGTTTGTGTCCGGGGGGTTCCGAGAGTGTTTTGGCTGTTCAACGGATGTTTTGTGCTATTTTTCATCAGCTATTATCAGGTGTCCGCCACGGCGGGACTAGCATTCACTCATGGGTTCGCCTCAGCGAGGAGTTGGCTCGCCAAAGAAGAATTTAAGAGTCGGGGAAAGTCCACCACGACAGATGAGCTGTCAAGTGACTCTCACCCTAGCGAGGTATTTTTCATCGCAACGGGTCCGCTCTAGCATAGTTGATTCATTCGGGGCGGGTCACCGTTCATGTGTCCTATAAATATTTTTAGGTCAGATTTATTTTCTCCAAATAATAAACCCTCAAAAGTAGCGCCACATAAAGTTATTTTCAGAGCTTTACGAGCATTTCCATCCTTGAGATAGTAGATTGTTTCTCTTTTATGGATTAATTTATGATTATGGGTTCTTTTAATGGTGGTTTATCATATTATGTGAGTTGGGGAAGATGGGTTATGCATATCAAGAGATTAAGATAGTTATATGGTTGATTTTAATAAGGATTTATAGATCAAATAGTGTTATTACCATGAATTAGGATTGGGTTATGTTAGATTATCATGTTTTAAAGCTTAATTTGATTATAGAAGTTTGTTTTCAAAAAGGGGGAAAATCTAGGGTTTCAAATTGGGCCTTTTAGATTATTGTTCAATTGGGGATTCAAATGTGTATAGTTTTTCAATTAATTTAAGAATATGATTACTTAGTATGTAATAAAGGTTTTTGAGTAATAATGTTTGAGTCTTGGTGACGTGGGCCCGGGATAGGTATTTAAAGTCTTGTTTTGTTGTGATTAGCTTTATGTAATGAATAATATATATGTGGATAGACTTTGACTATCGCGAGGCGCATCAGAATGGCAAGGCGATCACCGAGGATGATTTGTTAGCTCTCTTGTTCGGCAATGAGGTAGGCTATGATGTAGCTTTTTGAGACTCCGATAGAAGTACGTGGTAGTTATAAATTTTGAGGTGTATTGGACGTGTTTTGGGGTAGCACTCAAATGGTTGTGATGAACGTATGAGTGGGTATTGATATTGAACTATGATGATGGGTGATTTGGGGATAAGCCTTATGCTAATTCCGATTGCTGTTATTTGGGCTTGTCGCCATTATGTGAGTTCATCTCTATATTTGATAATGTTATGTTTATTCATCACC
Organism: Anisodus tanguticus; assembly: GCA_034509755.1. Taxonomy (NCBI): domain Eukaryota; kingdom Viridiplantae; phylum Streptophyta; class Magnoliopsida; order Solanales; family Solanaceae; genus Anisodus; species Anisodus tanguticus. Next base: position 40,928,568 of record CM067540.1, on the reverse strand, counting down.
CATGCTTTGAAAGGATATCCTGATTGTACTAGGATTACTGTTGATGGATTGCTTGATATGAAATCTTATGTATTGGATTGTGTATGTGTTATTGAACACTTGAAAGCATGTGATATTTCATCTCTTACTTGGTTGCAACTCATTATATCATGATATCTTGCCTTATATTGTCATTTGCATTTATACACTCATGGTTCTGCAATATTGATATGAGAGTAGTATGGATATGTTGTGGGCCTAAGAGGCCGGAAAGGTAAGAACACTTATGAAATTATGGAAACATTGAAATGATGATAATACGGATGGCTCGGGTTGCATGCTGCAACGGATGTTGATACGCGTGGAATGGAGTTGCATGCATGTAACTTGATTGAGACTCGACAAATGTGTCATGGGCTCTAATCAAATTCGTGTGTGGAATTCCGGCTGGCTAGGAGCGGTCTATGAACTTCGCGGGTCCACCATCGACGTACGATCATAATCAAACCCTTAACGTACTGTATACCAAGTTGAGAAAGGTCCATATGCATTGCATTCATACATCTATACATTGACTAATTGTGGCTTGGAAATGTGATATGGTTGTTATTGGAACTTGGATGAAACCCTGATTTACTTGGATTGAAATGATTGTATAGGACCGGAATGGTAGCTAAAATTGAGCTTTACTCTGTGAATACTTAGAAATAATGATTATGCTGGTCTCTATGAATACTTGGATAAATGATTGAGGTTGTTGTATTGATTTGGTTGCCGTGTGTGGCTTTCTTCTTCGTGTATAGATTTTTGGGTTTAATAATTATATGTCTAAGTGTTTGATGTCAACTTCTACTATGGTCGGAAATGTCGGTTATGCCATGACTATTGTCTAGGTCTAAGGAATTATGTACATTTGTGTGTTGTCTGGTAATTGATTGTGTGATTGGGTAATGAGTCTATTAAGGAACATGTGATAAGTGTCACTAATGGAAAGGTAGATGTGGAACGATCTATGTGTGTCATACCATAACTGCATAGAGACTTTACTAAGCGTAAATGCTAAGGTTAATAAAGGAGTTAACGTCATCATGTTTAGCTTAGGTGTAACACTTATGGAAGCGTTCTAAAATAGATATTGTGAAGTAAATGTTGACTTATTTATTTAATGTGATAAGTTGGGTAAGTGGGGTTAAGCTTGAATATGACTTGGACAAGAGAGAGTACTAGTCGGTGGGTACTATGATAGTAAGGTCCATGTATATGTGAATGGATTGATTGTACTTGACTATGATTGGAACTTTTTCTTAACAATGTGACTTCATGAATCAGTGAATTGATATGTGTACAATGTGACTTATATGAGCTATTGAATTGTCTAGTATAGGCTTATCTAGTGTCAACTTGATATTTATCTCTGTTATGTATCTTCTATCGTTGTCGGCCTATGATGTCTATGGGGTTACGTTGTGTACTCATGCTATACTTGCTACATCTTTTCTGATGCAGATATAGGCCCCTTTGCCAGTTTGAGTCTGAGCATGTTGACTTCCAGTATTCAGGGTGAGGATGTTATATTCCGGCATACCTTGGATGCTCATTCTCTTACTCTGTCTTTACCTTGATTCGAGAGACACGATTTAGATTTTCAGACTATGTAGTTCAGTTTTGACTTATGTGGTCTTTTATTCAGACTTGTATTCATATTACCACTATTGTATTATTGACCAGATCTTGGGATTGTATTTGATGATTCAAACTTATGTTTCGCTTTTACAGAAATATGAGATAACTTAGTAGTATTACTATTTCCGCAATTCTTCTTGATTTTATTGATAATTTGGGGAGTGGTTATGTAACGTCCCGTACTTTCGGGTTACGGTTTAAATCGCTAAGCGTGTGCAAGGAGACCCGAGCGTTGAGAAAAATATATGTTATATTTATTTATGCTAATAAAGAGATTAGTATATAAAAGGATTAAAACCCAAAATAATTTTGGACACACAAGTGTAACGACGGGGATCAAGAATAAATTTGGTACGTACACAAAGAGTAGTATGGACTAGTGGCATATTAGGAAATTATGACATTGAGTATATGAAGGTTTTATAAGTTATTAGAATTTAAGTGAATTGAGATCACAGAATTAATTATGTGTGTAATTGAGGGTATGTTGAATTAATGGAAGACATGGACATTTAATTGGGATTATTGGATAAACTTTTAAGAGACATGTTGACGTGATACTTCTTGAGGGCTGTCCACATGGATGGAAATTGTTCACTTATGCTAGTGACTAAGTAAACAGTGGAACATCTAAATAGGACAACACATCATCACTTCACCATTTTTGCTGCTTGACCGACTCCTTTGGTTTAAAGCCTATATGACATCACTTCCACATATATTCTTTACATAAGGACTTAAGGACATCATGAGATTACCTCTTAGGAAGCTAGCTAGTTAACCACTCTATATTAATTACACTGTAACCACATTCATTTCGCTAGTTTGTATTATTTGAGTAGAAGTCAAATAAATTCCATCATGAAGGATGGATAGTTAAGTCCACTATACTTAGCTTGGTGTCATCCCTTCGTTAGTAGCTACCAAGGTTATATTTTTATAGCTTTCAAGGCATAAATCTTTGAAAAAGACGTTACAACATAATCAGAAGGTTGTCGTAAGCTCAGATTCAAAAGGTATGTTAAGGCAAATTATTTCATTCTTTTGGCATGTTCCGTGTAACAAAATGGAACCATGATATTACTCCATAATTTATCCTACTCCTAGTAGTTAAGAATATTCATGTTATTGATTCCTATGCTAAAAGCATGTCTAAATATATTTCTAAGTCCTTATTGAGGCATACGGAAGATGTGTTGATATTCACAGAGCTAGTCAAAGGTGCAAGGATATTATGTCACTCGGGGTATTTTATTGTCATTCATGCATATTCATTTGCATTGCATTCATATACTACCCTAGACCACTTGTGCCATGCACAATACTATATGGTAAATATTATATATATAAATGTAGGAAATATGGAAAAAGAGGAAAAGGCGTTATATACGCACACCATCTGTAGTTGGTACAGACTATCACAAAAGAGTCTGAAGAGGCCAATACGATGTGAGGATGTGATGTGATGTGATGATGTGATGTGATGCCTATATGGCTTATTGGCACGGGTTGCACAATCCGCAACACTAACATATATTGGGACGGGTTGCACGATCCGCAACACAACGACATATATATATATATATATATATATATATATATATATATATATCCGCACTTGCATCATGCATATGTTAATTAACCATTACATGGTATGATGCCCACAGAGGCTGTTATGGTAAGGAAATTGCCCGATGAGGCCAATAAATATAGACACTGCATTGTGCGTAACATGTAGGCAAATGTATTAGGGCCCTCCAAGGTAGTTCCTGTTGGTCAGTTGTTTATGTTTCAGTCATTGGTATACTCATGTTATGCTATTATATATGCCTGACCTACTCAATACATCAGTCGTACTGACGTCCCTTTTGTCGGGGGACGCTGCGTTTCATGCCCGCAGGTTCGCATAGGCAAGGCGACGACCTATGTGAATAGATTGCAGTTTTCAGCGGATTTTGGAAGCACTCCTTTCTTTCTGGGGTGTCGTTCTGATTTTGGTATGATACAATTTTGCGTGTCTATATGGGTATGGCGGGGCCTTGTCCCGACCTTTGATGTTGCTACTCTTAGAGGCTTGTAGATAGGTGTCTTGTGAGTAGTAGACTTGTACGGCCTTGTCGGCCTTGGTACATGCATATATATAAGTTGGTTACCTGGTTGTTCATAATTTTCTTTCGGCTTAGTCCGTAGTTAATTATGATTAGATGTTCATGGTAAGAATGGCGATAACCGGCGGGTGGGATCCGGGCGCCCGTCGCGGCCCTATGATTTGGGTCGTGATAGGTTCTTCTTGGTGGAAAATGTGTAGGTGCCACCACGATTCCTGAAAAGGGATCGTGACATATATTCACTGAATTTTATTCATTATAATTGTAATATTACAAAACAACTAATTATCATATAGCAAGGAGAAGGAATACTAACGAACAATTTCTACCTCTAAATAGTAAAAAACTCATCGTCAATTCTCTATATATAGTATATTTAGCGATAGATTAACGACAAAGTTTATATTTAATTTTTTGGTAGTGTATTAATTACAATAATTAACTTTACCTACTATAGCAGAAGATGTCATAGGTCAAAAAGTATTAGAATAAATACCTACAGAATGAAACAATATCCAAAGCTACAGCTTGAGACAACAGCTGAAAAGATTGCAAATTGGGTAAATGGACATTGATTATCATCACATCGACTTTTTCTTTTCCTTTGAAGAGAATTTTCATGGCTGTGGAAGCCCTACCAATAGTCATAATTGTATCAATGCATTTTAAAAGTCAGTGAAGAACGAGAGAAGAAAATTGTGCAATTATCATGAAGGTTTGTTTATTTCTCATGTACAAATTCTCTAAGATGATATTAATCTCCCTTGGGGAGTCTTTCATTAATATCAAGGTATATATAGAGTACAATATTCATCCCTTATACAATAGGAATCCTAAGCCTATGCAAAAGAGGAATCCTAGTCTTACCATAATTATATTTACACAATATATGAAAATATTCTAATTATGGGTAGGGAATATATTTTTTCCTATATTTACACGTTTACACACCCCCTCAGTCAGAGTGGGAGGAGGCCGGACGCGGAGGCGGATGCGAAGTCAAGAAATAAGCGTGCGGGAAGTCCTTTGGTAAATATGTACGCATGCGATAGGATGATGGAACATGTAACACTCGACATGGCCTAACGCAACTTTCTCACGAACGAAGTGTAGGTCTATCTCAATATGCTTGGTTCGCGATGTTGAACCGGATTATGAGAAAGATAGATGGCGAGAGATGTTATCACAATACACAATAGATGCCGACGCAAAGGACACGAAGTTCTAACGAGTAAATTTCTGAGCCAACAAATCTCAGCTACTACATTTGCAACGCCTCTGTACTCAGCCTCGGCACTGGAGCGACATAGGGTAGCCTGTCGCTTGGTAGACCAAGAAATCAGATTATCCCCTAAGAAAACACAAAAGCCGCAGGTGGAGCATCGCGTGTCCGGACACCCTGCCCAATCTGCATCCGTATATGAAAGCAACCTGTCTGGTGCAGAGGGGTATAAGTGCAAACCATAATCAAAAGTGCCCTTAATGTATCGAATGATACGCTTAAGAGCAGTGAAATGAGACTCCCTGGGGGCATGCATGAATAAGCACACCTGCTGAACAGCATAAGCTATGTCTGGCCTGGTGAATTTGAGATACTGAAGTGCAACTGCAAGGCATTTATACAGAGTAGGATCAGAGACTGGAGCACCATCCATAGCACTGAGCTTAGATTTGGAATCAACTGGAGTAGGCACCTCTTTGCAATTCGCCATCTTAGCCCTGTACACAATCTCTTCTGGATACTTACGCTGACACAAGAACATATGATTGGCAGACCTGGTCACTGATATCCCCAAAAAGTAACTCAGCTTCCCCAAATCAGTCATTGCAAATTCGGACTTGAGCAAGACAATAATCTCATTTTTCAATCCGTCGGAGGAGGCAGTAAGAAAACTCCGTATAAATAATGATGCCAAATCTTTAGGTAAAAGACTATTGCTGCCAACTCGAGGTCGTGTGTCGGATAATTTACCTCATGCTTCATTAATTGCCTTGAAGTGTATGTTATAACCTTTCTACATTACATCAAAACACACCCTAGGCCGACTCTGGAGGCATCACAATAAACCACATACCCATTGGTAGCTTCGAGAAGAGCTAACACAGGTGCAGATGCCAACCTGTCCTCCAATTCTTCAAATCTATGATCACACGAATATGTCCACCGAAATTTCGATACGTTGTGAGTGAGCTTGGTCATAGGTGCTGAGATAGAAAAAAATCTTCCACAAATCTTTGATACTATCCTGCTACACCTAAAAAGATACATACTTCGGTAGGAGTCATAGGCCTCGACCAATTCCTTACAACCTCAATTTATATGGTCTGCCTCTTTCTGCGAGTACACCAAAATATCATCGATAAACACAATCACAAAGATATCTAAGAATGTCTTGAAGACTCGATTCATTAGGTCCATAATGGTTGCTGGCGCATTAGTGAGTCCGAAAGACATCACTCAAAAATCAAAATGACCATACCTAGTCCGAAAGAGTGTCTTTGGAATATCCTTCTCCTTTACCCTCAACTGGTGGTATCCTAACCTTAAGTCAATATTCAATAATTACATAGCGCTTTGTAATTGGTCGAATAAATCATCAATTCTCATAAGTGGATATTTGTTCTTGATGGTGACTTTGTTTAGTTGCCTATAATCAATACTGTTACATCCCATATTTTCGAATGTTAAAGTGCGTCATGAGTTAGGTTACATAAACCTGGAAAACTAGGTTGTTACATCCCGTATTTTTGTACATAAGTTGTGTTGTATGTTAATCGATGTAACCCTGATATCTAAGGATTGTATCTCACATCGGCTTCATCTACGGAGGAATTCCCTCTTTCATTTAGACCAACTCGGGGTCCTCAAACAGTCTTGCCTTCACCTCGGCTATTAAGGATGATTCTCCGATATTCTGCACCACTGCTCCTCCGTCATCTATATCAAAGAGTCACACATTTAAACTAGCTAAGCGACGTATTTCTTTCGTCATTTATATCTTATTATCTTCTACACCATCTAAACTTACCAAAGACATACGACATAAGGCATCATCTATGACATTTGCCTTTCCGGGATGATATAAAATATCTACATCACAGTCGTTTAAAACTCCAACCACCTTCTTTGCTTTAAATTCAACTCCTTCTGACGAAATATTTACTGTAGACTCTTGTGGTTCGTGAATCTGTCAATGTGAACTCCGTATAAATAATGATGCCAAATCTTTAGGTAAAAGACTATTGCTGCCAACTCGAGGTCGTGTGTCGGATAATTTACCTCATGCTTCATTAATTGTCTTGAAGTGTATGCTATAACCTTTCTACGTTACATCAAAACACACCCTAGGCCGACTCTGGAGGCATCACAATAAACCACATACCCATTGGTAGCTTCGAGAAGAGCTAGCACCGGTGCAGATGCCAACCTGTCCTCCAATTCTTCAAATCTATGATCACACGAATATGTCCACCAAAACTTCGATGCGTTGTGAGTGAGTTTGGTCATAGGTGCTGAGAGAGAAGAAAAATCTTCCACAAATCTTTGATAATATCCTGCTACACCTAAAAAGATACATACTTCGGTAGGAGTCATAGGCCTCGACCAATTCCTTACAACCTCAATTTATATAGTCTGCCTCTGTCTGCGAGTACACCAAAATATCATCGATAAACAGAATCACGAAGATATCTAAGAATGTCTTGAAGACTCGATTCATTAGGTCCATAAAGGTTGCTGGCGCATTAGTGAGTCTGAAAGACATCACTCAAAACTCAAAATGACCATACCTAGTCCGATAGAGTGTCTTTGGAATATCCTTATCCTTTACCCTCAACTGGTGGTATCCTAACCTTAAGTCAATATTCAATAATTACATAGCGATTTGTAATTGGTCGAATAAATCATCGATTCTCATAAGCGGATATTTGTTCTTGATGGTGACTTTGTTTAGTTGTCTATAATCAATACTGTTACATCCCATATTTTCGAATGTTAAAGTGCGTCATGAGTTAGGTTACATAAACCTGGAAAACTAGGTTGTTACATCCCGTATTTTTGTACATAAGTTGTGTTGTATGTTAATCGATGTAACCCTGATATCTAAGGACTTTATCTCACATCGGCTTCTTCTACGGAGGAATTCCCTCTTTCATTTAGACCAACTCGGGGTCCTCAAACTGTCTTGCCTTCACCTCGGCTATTAAGGATGATTCTACGGTATTCTGCACCACTGCTCCTCCGTCATCTGTATCAAAGAGTCACACATTTAAACTAGCTAAGCGACGTATTTCTTTCGTCATTTATATCTTATTATCTTCTACACCATCTAAACTTACCAAAGACATACGACATAAGGCATCATCTATGACATTTGCCTTTCCGAGATGATATAAAATATCTACATCACAGTCGTTTAAAACTCCAACCACCTTCTTTGCTTTAAATTCAACTCCTTCTGACGAAATATATACTGTAGACTCTTGTGGTTCGTGAATCTATCAATGTGAACACCGTATAATTAATGATGCCAAATATTTAGGTAAAAGACTACTGCTGCCAACTCGAGGTCGTGTGTCGGATAATTTACCTCATGCTTCATTAATTGTCTTGAAGTGTATGCTATAACCTTTCTACGTTACATCAAAACACACCCTAGGCCGACTCTGGAGGCATCACAATAAACCACATACCCATTGGTAGCTTCGAGAAGAGCTAGCACCGGTGCAGATGCCAACCTGTCCTCCAATTCTTCAAATCTATGATCACACGAATATGTCCACCGAAACTTCGATGCGTTGTGAGTGAGTTTGGTCATAGGTGCTGAGATAGAAGAAAAATCTTCCACAAATCTTTGATAATATCCTGCTACACCTAAAAAGATTCATACTTCGGTAGGAGTCATAGGCCTCGACCAATTCCTTACAACCTCAATTTATATGGTCTGCCTCTGTCTGCGAGTACACCAAAATATCATCGATAAACACAATCACGAAGATATCTAAGAATGTCTTGAAGACTCGATTCATTAGGTCCATAAAGGTTGCTGGCGCATTAGTGAGTCCGAAAGAAATCACTCAAAACTCAAAATGACCATACCTAGTCCGATAGAGTGTCTTTGGAATATCCTTCTCCTTTACCCTTAACTGGTGGTATCCTAACCTTAAGTCAATATTCAATAATTACATAGCGCTTTGTAATTGGTCGAATAAATCATCGATTCTCATAAGCGGATATTTGTTCTTGATGGTGACTTTGTTTAGTTACCTATAATCAATACTGTTACATCCCATATTTTCGAATGTTAAAGTGCGTCATGAGTTAAGTTACATAAACATGAAAAACTAGGTTTCTACATCCCGTATTTTTGTACATAAGTTGTGTTGTATGTTAATCGATCTAACCCTGATATCTAAGGACTTTATCCCCCATCGGCTTCATCTACGGAGGAATTCCCTCTTTCATTTAGACCAACTCGGGTTCCTCAAATTGTCTTGCCTTCACCTCGGCTATTAAGGATGATTCTGCACCACTACTCCTCCGTCATCTGTATCAAAGAGTCACACATTTAAACTGGCTAAGAGACGTATTTCTTTTGTCATTTATATCTTGTTATCTTCAACACCATCTAAACTTCCCAAAGACATACGACATAAGGCATCATCTATGACATTTGCCTTTCCGGGATGATATAAAATTTCTACATCACAGTCGTTTAAAACTCCAACCACCTTCTTTGCTTTAAATTCAACTCCTTCTGACGAAATATATACTGTAGACTCTTGTGGTTCGTAAATCTGTCAATGTGAACTCCGTATAAATAATGATGCCAAATCTTTAGGTAAAAGACTATTGCTGCCAACTCGAGGTCGTGTGTCGGATAATTTACCTCATGCTTCATTAATTGTCTTGAAGTGTATGCTATAACCTTTCTACGTTACATCAAAACACACCCTAGGCCAACTCTGGAGGCATCACAATAAACCACATACCCATTGGTAGCTTCGAGAAGAGCTAACACAGGTGCAGATGCCAACCTGTCCTCCAATTTTTCAAATCTATGATCACACGAATATGTCCACCAAAACTTCGATGCGTTGTGAGTGAGTTTGGTCATTGGTGCTGAGATAGAAGAAAAATCTTCCACAAATCTTTGATAATATCCTGCTACACCTAAAAAGATACATACTTCGGTAGGAGTCATAGGCCTCGACCAATTCCTTACAACCTCAATTTATATGGTCTTCCTCTGTCTGCGAGTACACCAAAATATCATCGATAAACACAATCACGAAGATATCTAAGAATGTCTTGAAGACTCGATTCATTAGGTCCATAAAGGTTGCTGGCGCATTAGTGAGTCCGAAAGAAATCACTCAAAACTCAAAATGACCATACCTAGTCCGATAGAGTGTCTTTGGAATATCCTTCTCCTTTACCCTTAACTGGTGGTATCCTAACCTTAAGTCAATATTCAATAATTACATAGCGCTTTGTAATTGGTCAAATAAATCATCGATTCTCATAAGCGGATATTTGTTCTTGATGGTGACTTTGTTTAGTTACCTATAATCAATACTGTTACATCCCATATTTTCGAATGTTAAAGTGCGTCATGAGTTAAGTTACATAAACATGAAAACTAGGTTTCTACATCCCGTATTTTTGTACATAAGTTGTGTTGTATGTTAATCGATGTAACCCTGATATCTAAGGACTTTATCCCCCATCGGCTTCATCTACGGAGGAATTCCCTCTTTCATTTAGACCAACTCGGGTTCCTCAAATTGTCTTGCCTTCACCTCGGCTATTAAGGATGATTCTGCACCACTGCTCCTCCGTCATCTGTATCAAAGAGTCACACATTTAAACTGGCTAAGAGACGTATTTCTTTTGTCATTTATATCTTGTTATCTTCAACACCATCTAAACTTCCCAAAGACATACGACATAAGGCATCATCTATGACATTTGCCTTTCCGGGATGATATAAAATTTCTACATCACAGTCGTTTAAAACTCCAACCACCTTCTTTGCTTTAAATTCAACTCCTTCTGACGAAATATATACTGTAGACTCTTGTGGTTCGTGAATCTGTCAATGTGAACTCCGTATAAATAATGATGCCAAATCTTTAGGTAAAAGACTATTGCTGCCAACTCGAGGTCGTGTGTCGGATAATTTACCTCATGCTTCATTAATTGTCTTGAAGTGTATGCTATAACCTTTCTACGTTACATCAAAACACACCCTAGGCCAACTCTGGCGGCATCACAATAAACCACATACCCATTGGTAGCTTCGAGAAGAGCTAACACAGGTGCAGATGCCAACCTGTCCTCCAATTCTTCAAATCTATGATCACACGAATATGTCCACCGAAACTTCGCTGCGTTGTGAGTGAGCTTGGTCATAGGTGCTGAGATAGAAGAAAAATCTTCCACAAATCTTTGATAATATCCTGCTACACCTAAAAAGATACATACTTCGGTAGGAGTCATAGGCCTCGACCAATTCCTTACAACCTCAATTTATATGGTCTGCCTCTGTCTGCGAGTACACCAAAATATCATCGATAAGCACAATCACGAAGATATCTAAGAATGTCTTGAAGACTCGATTCATTAGGTCCATAAAGGTTGCTGGCGCATTAGTGAGTCCGAAAGACATCACTCAAAACTCAAAATGACCATACCTAGTCCGATAGAGTGTCTTTGGAATATCCTTCTCCTTTACCCTCAACTTGTGGTATCCTAACCTTAAGTCAATATTCTATAATTACATAGCGCTTTGTAATTGGTCGAATAAATCATCGATTCTCATAAGCGGATATTTGTTCTTGATGGTGACTTTGTTTAGTTACCTATAATCAATACTGTTACATCCCATATTTTCGAATGTTAAAGTGCGTCATGAGTTAGGTTACATAAACATGGAAAACTAGGTTTCTACATCCTGTATTTTTGTACATAAGTTGTGTTGTATGTTAATCGATGTAACCCTGATATCTAAGGACTTTATCACCCATCGGCTTCATCTACGGAGGAATTCCCTCTTTCATTTAGACTACTCGGCGTCCTCAAACTGTCTTGCCTTCACCTCGGCTATTAAGTATGATTCTGCGGTATTCTGCACCACTGCTCCTCCGTCATCTGTATCAAAGAGTCACACATTTAAACTGGCTAAGAGACGTATTTCTTTTGTCATTTATATCTTGTTATCTTCAACACCATCTAAACTTCCCAAAGACATATGACATAAGGTATCATCTATGACATTTGCCTTTCCGGGATCATATAAAATTTCTACATCACAGTCGTTTAAAACTCCAACCACCTTCTTTGCTTTAAATTCAACTCCTTCTGACGAAATATATACTGTAGACTCTTGTGGTTCGTGAATTTGTCAATGGGAACTCCGTATAAATAATGATGCCAAATCTTTAGGTAAAAGACTATTGCTGCCAACTCGAGGTCGTGTGTTGGATAATTTACCTCATGCTTCATTAATTGTCTTGAAGTGTATGCTATAACCTTTCTACGTTACATCAAAACACACCCTAGGCCGACTCTGGAGGCATCACAATAAACCACATACCCATTGGTAGCTTCGAGAAGAGCTAGCACCGGTGCAGATGCCAACCTGTCCTCCAATTCTTCAAATCTATGATCACACGAATATGTCCACCGAAACTTCGATGCGTTATGAGTGAGTTTGGTCATAGGTGCTGAGATAGAAGAAAAATCTTCCACAATTCTTTGATAATATCCTGCTACACCTAAAAAGATACATACTTCGGTAGGAGTCATAGGCCTCGACCAATTCCTTACAACCTCAATTTATATAGTCTGCCTCTGTCTGCGAGTACACCAAAATATCATCGATAAACAGAATCACGAAGATATCTAAGAATGTCATGAAGACTCGATTCATTAGGTCCATAAAGGTTGCTGGCGCATTAGTGAGTCCGAAAGACATCACTCAAAACTCAAAATGGCCATACCTAGTCCGATAGAGTGTCTTTGGAATATCCTTATCCTTTACCCTCAACTGGTGGTATCCTAACATTAAGTCAATATTCAATAATTACATAGCGCTTTGTAATTGGTCGAATAAATCATCGATTCTCATAAGCGGATATTTGTTCTTGAACCAGACTTTGTTTAGTTGTCTATAATCAATACTGTTACATCCCATATTTTCGAATGTTAAAGTGCGTCATGAGTTAGGTTACATAAACCTGGAAAACTAGGTTGTTACATCCCGTATTTTTGTACATAAGTTGTGTTGTATGTTAATCGATGTAACCCTGATATCTAAGGACTGTATCTCACATCGGCTTCATCTACGGAGGAATTCCCTCTTTCATTTAGACCAACTCGGGGTCCTCAAACTGTCTTGCCTTCACCTCGGCTATTAAGGATGATTCTACGATATTCTGCACCACTGCTCCTCCGTCATCTGTATCAAAGAGTCACACATTTAAACTGGCTAAGAGACGTATTTCTTTTGTCATTTATATCTTGTTATCTTCAACACCATCTAAACATCCCAAAGACATACGACATAAGGCATCATCTATGACATTTGCCTTTCCGGGATGATATAAAATTTCTACATCACAGTCGTTTAAAACTCCAACCACCTTCTTTGCTTTAAATTCAACTCCTTCGACGAAATATATACTTGTAGACTCTTGTGGTTCGTGAATCTGTCAATGTGAACTCCGTATAAATAATGATGCCAAATCTTTAGGTAAAAGACTATTCGCCAACTCGAGGTCGTGTGTCGGATAATTTACCTCATGCTTCATTAATTGTCTTGAAGTGTATGCTATAACCTTTCTACGTTACATCAAAACACACCCTAGGCCGACTCTGGAGGCATCACAATAAACCACATACCCATTGGTAGCTTCGAGAAAAGCTAACACAGGTGCAGATGCCAACCTGTCCTCCAATTCTTCAAATCTATGATCACACGAATATGTCCACCGAAACTTCGATGCGTTGTGAGTGAGCTTGGTCATAGGTGCTGAGATAGAATAAAAATCTTCCACAAATCTTTGATAATATCCTGCTACACCTAAAAAGATACATACTTCGGTAGGAGTCATAGGCCTCGACCAATTCCTTACAACCTCAATTTAAATGGTCTGCCTCTTTCTGCGAGTACACCATAATATCATCGATAAACACAATCACGAAGATATCTAAGAATGTCTTGAAGACTCGATTCATTAGGTCCATAAAGGTTGCTGGCGCATTAGTGAGTCCGAAAGACATCACTCAAAACTCAAAATGGCCATACCTAGTCCGATAGAGTGTCTTTGGAATATCCTTCTCCTTTACCCTCAAATGGTGGTATCCTAACATTAAGTCAATATTCAATAATTACATAGCGCTTTGTAATTGGTCGAATAAATCATCGATTCTCATAAGCGGATATTTGTTCTTGATGGTGACTTTGTTTAGTTACCTATAATCAATACTGTTACATCCCATATTTTCGAATGTTAAAGTGCGTCATGAGTTAGGTTACATAAACATGGAAAACTAGGTTTCTACATCCCGTATTTTTGTACATAAGTTGTGTTGTATGTTAATCGATGTAACCCTGATATCTAAGGATTTTATCCCCCATCGGCTTCATCTACAGAGGAATTCCCTCTTTCATTTAGACCAACTCGGGGTCCTCAAACTGTCTTGCCTTCACCTCGGCTATTAAGGATGATTCTGCGGTATTCTGCACCACTGCTCCTCCGTCATCTGTATCAAAGAGTCACACATTTAAACTGGTTAAGAGACGTATTTCTTTTGTCATTTATATCTTGTTATCTTCAACACCATCTAAACTTCCCAAAGACATACGACATAAGGCATCATCTATGACATTTGCCTTTCCGGGATGATATAAAATTTCTACATCACAGTCGTTTAAAACTCCAACCACCTTCTTTGCTTTAAATTCAACTCCTTCTGACGAAATATATACTGTAGACTCTTGTGGTTCGCGAATCTGTCAATGTGAACATCGTATAATTAATGATGCCAAATCTTTAGGTAAAAGACTACTGCTGCCAACTCGAGGTCGTGTGTCGGATAATATACATCATGCTTCATTAATTGTCTTGAAGTGTATGCTATAACCTTACTACGTTACATCAAAACACACCCTAGGCCGACTCTGGAGGCATCACAATAAACCACATACCCATTGGTAGCTTCGAAAAGAGCTAGCACAGGTGCAGATGCCAACCTGTCCTCCAATTCTTCAAATCTATGATCACACGAATATGTCCACCTAAACTTCGATGCGTTGTGAGTGAGCTTGGTCATAGGTGCTGAGATAGAATAAAAATCTTCCACAAATCTTTGATAATATCCTGCTACACCTAAAAAGATACATACTTCGGTAGGAGTCATAGGCCTCGACCAATTCCTTACAACCTCAATTTATATGGTCTGCCTCTGTCTGCGAGTACACCAAAATATCATCGATAAACACAATCACGAAGATATCTAAGAATGTCTTGAAGACTCGATTCATTAGGTCCATAAAGGTCGCTGGCGCATTAGTGAGTCCGAAAGACATCACTCAAAACTCAAAATGACCATACCTAGTCCGATAGAGTGTCTTTGGAATATCCTTCTCCTTTACCCTCAACTGGTGGTATCCTAACCTTAAGTCAATATTCAATAATTACATAGCGCTTTGTAATTGGTTGAATAAATCATCGATTCTCATAAGCGGATATTTGTTCTTGATGGTGACTTTGTTTAGTTACCTATAATCAATACTATTACATCCCATATTTTCGAATGTTAAAGTGCGTCATGAGTTAGGTTACATAAACATGGAAAACTAGGTTTCTACATCCCGTATTTTTGTACATAAGTTGTGTTGTATGTTAATCGATGTAACCCTGATATCTAAGGACTTTATCCCCCATCGGCTTCATCTACGGAGGAATTCCCTCTTTCATTTAGACCAACTCGGGGTCCTCAAACTGTCTTGCCTTCACCTCGGCTATTAAGGATGATTCTGCGGTATTCTGCACCACTGCTCCTACGTCATCTGTATCAAAGAGTCACACATTTAAACTGGCTAAGAGACGTATTTCTTTTGTCATTTATATCTTGTTATCTTCAACACCATCTAAACTTTCCAAAGACATACGACATAAGGCATCATCTATGACATTTGCCTTTCCGGGATGATATAAAATTTCTACATCACAGTCGTTTAAAACTCCAACCACCTTCTTTGCTTTAAATTCAACTCCTTCTGACGAAATATATACTGTAGACTCTTGTGGTTCGTGAATCTGTCAATGTGAACTCCGTATAAATAATTATGCCAAATCTTTAGGTAAAAGACTATTGCTGCCAACTCGAGGTCGTGTGTCGGATAATTTACCTCATGCTTCATTAATTGTCTTGAAGTGTATGCTATAACCTATCTACGTTACATCAAAACACACCCTAGGATGACTCTGGAGGCATCACAATAAACCACATACCCATTGGTAGCTTCGAGAACAGCTAGCACAGGTGTAGATGCCAACCTGTCCTCCAATTCTTCAAATCTATGATCACACGAATATGTCCACCGAAACTTCGATGCGTTGTGAGTGAGTTTGGTCATAGGTGCTGAGATAGAAGAAAAATCTTCCACAAATCATTGATAATATCCTGTTACACCTAAAAAGATACATACTTCGGTAGGAGTCATAGGCCTCGACCAATTCCATACAACCTCAATTTATATGGTCTGCCTCTGTCTGCGAGTACACCAAAATATCATCGATAAACACAATCACGAAGATATCTAAGAATGTCTTGAAGACTCGATTCATTAGGTCCATAAAGGTTGCTGGCGCATTAGTGAGTCCGAAAGAAATCACTCAAAACTCAAAATGACCATACCTAGTCCGATAGAGTGTCCTTGGAATATCCTTCTCCTTTACCCTCAACTGGTTGTATCCTAACCTTAAGTCAATATTCAATAATTACATAGCGCTTTGTAATTGGTCGAATAAATCATCGATTCTCATAAGCGGATATTTGTTCTTGATGGTCACTTTGTTTAGTTGCCAATAATCAATACTGTTACATCCCATATTTTTGAATGTTAAAGTGCCTCATGAGTTAGGTTACATAAACCTGGAAAGCTAGGTTGTTACATCCCGTATTTTTGTACATAAGTTGTGTTGTATGTTAATCGATGTAACCCTGATATCTAAGGACTGTATCTCACATCGGCTTCATCTACGGAGGAATTCCCTCTTTCATTTAGACCAACTCGGGGTCCTCAAACTGTCTTGCCTTCACCTCGGCTGTTAAGGATGATTCTACGGTATTCTGCACCATTGCTCCTCCGTCATCTGTATCAAAGAGTCACACATTTAAACTGGCTAAGAGACGTATTTATTTTGTCATTTATATCTTGTTATCTTCAACACCATCTAAACATCCCAAAGACATACGACATAAGGCATCATCTATGACATTTGCCTTTCCGGGATGATATAAAATTTCTACATCACAGTCGTTTAAAACTGCAACCACCTTCTTTGCTTTAAATTCAACTCCTTCTGACGAAATATATACTGTAGACTCTTGTGGTTCGTGAATCTGTCAATGTGAACTCCGTATAAATAATGATGCCAAATCTTTAGGTAAAAGACTATTGCTGCCAACTCGAGGTCGTGTGTCGGATAATTTACCTCATGCTTCATTAATTGTCTTGAAGTGTATGCTATAACCTTTCTACGTTACATCAAAACACACCCTAGGCCGACTCTGGAGGCATCACAATAAACCACATACCCATTGGTAGCTTCGAGAAAAGCTAACACAGGTGCAGATGCCAACCTGTCCTCCAATTCTTCAAATCTATGATCACACGAATATGTCCACCGAAACTTCGATGCGTTGTGAGTGAGCTTGGTCATAGGTGCTGAGATAGAATAAAAATCTTCCACAAATCTTTGATAATATCCTGCTACACCTAAAATGATACATACTTCGGTAGGAGTCATAGGCCTCGACCAATTCCTTACAACCTCAATTTAAATGGTCTGCCTCTTTCTGCGAGTACACCAAAATATCATCGATAAACACAATCACGAAGATATCTAAGAATGTCTTGAAGACTCGATTCATTAGGTCCATAAAGGTTGCTGGCGCATTAGTGAGTCCGAAAGACATCACTCAAAACTCAAAATGACCATACCTAGTCCGATAGAGTGTCTTTGGAATATCCTTCTCCTTTACCCTCAACTGGTGGTATCCTAACATTAAGTCAATATTCAATAATTACATAGCGCTTTGTAATTGGTCGAATAAATCATCGATTCTCATAAGTGGATATTTGTTCTTGATGGTGACTTTGTTTAGTTACCTATAATCAATACTGTTACATCCCATATTTTCGAATGTTAAGGTGCGTCATGAGTTAGGTTACATAAACATGGAAAACTAGGTTTCTACATCCCGTATTTTTGTACATAAGTTGTGTTGTATGTTAATCGATGTAACCCTGATATCTAAGGATTTTATCCCCCATCGGCTTCATCTACGGAGGAATTCCCTCTTTCATTTAGACCAACTCGGGGTCCTCAAACTGTCTTGCCTTCACCTCGGCTATTAAGGATGATTCTGCGGTATTCTGCACCACTGCTCCTCCGTCATCTGTAACAAAGAGTCACACATTTAAACTGGTTAAGAGACGTATTTCTTTTGTCATTTATATCTTGTTATCTTCAACACCATCTAAACTTCCCAAAGACATACGACTTAAGGCATCATCTATGACATTTGCCTTTCCGGGATGATATAAAATTTCTACATCACAGTCGTTTAAAACTCCAACCACCTTCTTTGCTTTAAATTCAACTCCTTCTGACGAAATATATACTGTAGACTCTTGTGGTTCGCGAATCTGTCAATGTGAACATCGTATAATTAATGATGCCAAATCTTTAGGTAAAAGACTACTGCTGCCAACTCGAGGTCGTGTGTCGGATAATATACATCATGCTTCATTAATTGTCTTGAAGTGTATGCTATAACCTTACTACGTTACATCAAAACACACCCTAGGCCGACTCTGGAGGCATCACAATAAACCACATACCCATTGGTAGCTTCGAAAAGAGTCTAGCACAGGTGCAGATGCCAACCTGTCCTCCAATTCTTCAAATCTATGATAACACGAATATGTCCACCTAAACTTCGATGCGTTGTGAGTGAGCTTGGTCATAGGTGCTGAGATAGAAGAAAAATCTTCCACAAATCTTTGGTAATATCCTGCTACACCTAAAAAGATACATACTTACCGTAGGAGTCATAGGCCTCGACCAATTCCTTACAACCTCAATTTATATGGTGCCTCTCGTAACGCGAGTACACCAAAATATCATCGATAAACACAATCATGAAGATATCTAAGAATGTCTTGAAGACTCGATTCATTAGGTCCATAAAGGTCGCTGGCGCATTAGTGAGTCCGAAAGACATCACTCAAAACTCAAAATAACCATACCTAGTCCGATAGAGTGTCTTTGGAATATCCTTCTCCTTTACCCTCAACTGGTGGTATCCTAACCTTAAGTCAATATTCAATAATTACATAGCGCTTTGTAATTGGTCGAATAAATCATCGATTCTCATAAGCGGATATTTGTTCTTGATGGTGACTTTGTTTAGTTACCTATAATCAATACTGTTACATCCCATATTTTCGAATGTAAAAGTGCGTCATGAGTTAGGTTACATAAACATGGAAAACTAGGTTTCTACATCCCGTATTTTTGTACATAAGTTGTGTTGTATGTTAATCGATGTAACCCTGATATCTAAGGACTTTATCCCCCATCGGCTTCATCTACGGAGGAATTCCCTCTTTCATTTAGACCAACTCGGGGTCCTCAAACTGTCTTGCCTTCACCTCGGCTATTAAGGATGATTCTGCGGTATTCTGCACCACTGCTCCTCCGTCATCTGTATCAAAGAGTCACACATTTAAACTGGCTAAGAGACGTATTTCTTTTGTCATTTATATCTTGTTATCTTCAACACCATCTAAACTTCCCAAAGACATATGACATAAGGCATCATCTATGACATTTGCCTTTCCGGGATGATATAAAATTTCTACATCACAGTCGTTTAAAACTCCAACCACCTTCTTTGCTTTAAATTCAACTCCTTCTGACGAAATATATACTGTAGACTCTTGTGGTTCGTGAATCTGTCAATGTGAACTCCGTATAAATAATGATGCCAAATCTTTAGGTAAAAGACTATTGCTGCCAACTCGAGGTCGTGTGTCGGATAATTTACCTCATGCTTCATTAATTGTCTTGAAGTGTATGCTATAACCTTTCTACGTTACATCAAGACACACCCTAGGCCGACTCTGGAGGCATCACAATAAACTACATACCCATTGGTAGCTTCGAGAAGAGCTAACACAGGTGCAGATGCCAACCTGTCCTCCAATTCTTCAAATCTATGATCACACGAATATGTCCACCGAAACTTCGATGCGTTGTGAGTGAGCTTGGTCATAGGTGCTGAGATAGAAGAAAAATCTTCCACAAATCTTTGATAATATCCTGCTACACCTCAAAAGATACATACTTCGATAGGAGTCATAGGCCTCGACCAATTCCTTACAACCTCAATTTATATGGTCTGCCTCTGTCTGCGAGTACACCAAAATTTCATCGATAAACACAATCACGAAGATATCTAAGAATGTCTTGAAGACTCGATTTATTAGGTCCATAAAGGTTGCTGGTGCATTAGTGAGTCCGAAAGACATCACTCAAAACTCAAAACGACCATACCTAGTCCGAAAGAGTGTCATTGGAATTTCCTTCTCCTTTACCCTCAACTGGTGGTATCCTAACCTTAAGTCAATATTCAATAATTACATAGCGCTTTGTAATTAGTCGAATAAATCATAGATTCTTATAAGCAGATATTTGTTCTTGATGGTGACTTTGTTTAGTTGCCTATAATCAATATTGTTACATCCCATATTTTCGAAAGTTAAAGTGCGTCATAAGTTAGGTTACATAAACCTGGAAAGCTAGGTTGTTACATCCCGTATTTTTGTACATAAGTTGTGCTGTATGTTAATCGATGTAACCCTGATATCTAAGGACTTTATCTCACATCGGCTTCATCTACGGAGGAATTCCCTCTTTCATTTAGACCAACTCGGTGTCCTCAAACAGTCTTGCCTTCACCTCGGCTATTAAGGATGATTCTACGATATTCTGCACCACTGCTCCTCCGTCATCTGTATCAAAGAGTCACACATTTAAACTAGCTAAGCGACGTATTTCTTTCGTCATTTATATCTTATTATCTTCTACACCATCTAAACTTACCAAAGACATACGACATAAGGCATCATCTATGACATTTGCCTTTCCGGGATGATATAAAATATCTACATCACAGTCGTTTAAAACTCCAACCACCTTCTTTGCTTTAAATTCAACTCCTTCTGACGAAATATATACTGTAGACTCTTGTGGTTCGTGAATCTGTCAATGTGAACTCCGTATAATTAATGATGCCAAATCTTTAGGTAAAAGACTACTGCTGCCAACTCGAGGTCGTGTGTCGGATAATTTACCTCATGCTTCATTAATTGTCTTGAAGTGTATGCTATAACCTTTCTACGTTACATCAAAACACACCCTAGGCCGACTCTGGAGGCATCACAATAAACCACATACCCATTGGTAGCTTCGAGAAGAGCTAACACAGGTGCAGATGCCAACCTGTCCTCCAATTCTTCAAATCTATGATCACACGAATATGTCCACCGAAACTTCGATGCGTTGTGAGTGAGTTTGGTCATAGGTGCTGAGATAGAAGAAAAATCTTCCACAAATCATTGATAATATCCTACTACACCTAAAAAGATACATACTTCGGTAGGAGTCATAGGCCTCGACCAATTCCTTACAACCTCAATTTATATAGTCTGCCTCTGTCTGCGAGTACACCAAAATATCATCGATAAACAGAATCACGAAGATATCTAAGAATGTCTTGAAGACTCGATTCATTAGGTCCATAAAGGTTGCAGGCGCATTAGTGAGTCCGAAAGACATCACTAAAAATCAAAACCACTATACCTAGTCCGAAAGAGTGTCTTTGGAATATCCTTCTCCTTTACCCTCAACTGGTGGTATCCTAACCTTAAGTCAATATTCAATAATTACATAGCGCTTTGTAATTGGTCGAATAAATCATCGATTCTCATAAGCGGATATTTGTTCTTGATGGTGACTTTGTTTAGTTGCATATAATCAATACTGTTACATCCCATATTTTCGAATGTTAAAGTGCGTCATGAGTTAGGTTACATAAACCTGGAAAACTAGGTTGTTACATCCCGTATTTTTGTACATAAGTTGTGTTGTATGTTAATCGATGTAACCCTGATATCTAAGGACTTTATCTCACATCGGCTTCATCTACGGAGGAATTCCCTCTTTCATTTAGACCAACTCGGGGTCCTCAAACTGTCTTGCCTTCACCTCGGCTATTAAGGATGATTCTACGATATTCTGCACCACTGCTCCTCCGTCATCTGTATCAAAGAGTCACACATTTAAACTAGCTAAGCGACGTATTTCTTTCGTCATTTATATCTTATTATCTTCTACACCATCTAAACTTACCAAAGACATACGACATAAGGCATCATCTATTACATTTGCCTTTCCGAGTTGATATAAAATATCTACATCACAGTCGTTTAAAACTCCAACCACCTTCTTTGCTTTAAATTCAACTCCTTCTGACGAAATATATACTGTAGACTCTTGTGGTTCGTGAATCTGTCAATGTGAACACCGTATAATTAATGATGCCAAATCTTTAGGTAAAAGACTACCGCTGCCAACTCGAGGTCGTGTGTCGGATAATTTACCTTATGCTTCATTAATTGTCTTGAAGTGTATGCTATAACCTTTCTACGTTACATCAAAACACACCCTAGGCCGACTCTGGAGGCATCACAATAAACCACATACCCATTGGTAGCTTCGAGAAGAGCTAGCACAGGTGCAGATGCCAACCTGTCCTCCAATTCTTCAAATCTATGATCACACGAATATGTCCACCGAAACTTCGATGCGTTGTGAGTGAGTTTGGTCATAGGTGATGAGATAGAAGAAAAATCTTCCACAAATCTTTGATAATATCCTGCTACACCTAAAAAGATACATACTTCGGTAGGAATCATAGGCCTCGACCAATTCCTTACAACCTCAATTTATATGGTCTGCCTCTGTCTGCGAGTACACCAAAATATCATCGATAAACACAATCACGAAGATATCTAAGAATGTCTTGAAGACTCGATTCATTAGGTCCATAAAGGTTGCTGGCGCATTAGTGAGTCCGAAAGAAATCACTCAAAACTCAAAATGACCATACCTAGTCCGATAGAGTGTCTTTGGAATATCCTTCTCCTTTACCCTCAACTGGTGGTATCCTAACCTTAAGTCAATATTCAATAATTACATAGCGCTTTGTAATTGGTCGAATAAATCATCGATTCTCATAAGCGGATATTTGTTCTTGATGGTGACTTTGTTTAGTTACCTATAATCAATACTGTTACATCCCATATTTTCGAATGTTAAAGTGCGTCATGAGTTAGGTTACATAAACATGGAAAACTAAGTTTCTACATCCCGTATTTTTGTACATAAGTTGTGTTGTATGCTAATCGATGTAACCCTAATATCTAAGGACTTTATCCCCCATCGGCTTCATCTACGGAGGAATTCCCTCTTTCATTTAGACCAACTCGGGTACCTCAAATTGTCTTGCCTTCACCTCGGCTATTAAGGATGATTCTGCACCACTGCTCCTCCGTCATCTGTATCAATGAGTCACACATTTAAACTGGCTAAGAGACGCATTTCTTTTGTCATTTATATCTTGTTATCTTCAACACCATCTAAACTTCCCAAAGACATACGACATAAGGCATCATCTATGACATTTGCCTTTCCGGGATGATATAAAATTTCTACATCACAGTCGTTTAAAACTCCAACCACCTTCTTTGCTTTAAATTCAACTCTTTCTGATGAAATATATACTGTAGACTCTTGTGGTTCGTGAATCTGTCAATGTGAATTCCGTATAAATAATGATGCCAAATCTTTAGGTAAAAGACTATTGCTGCCAACTCGAGGTCGTGTGTCGGATAATTTACCTCATGCTTCATTAATTGTCTTCAAGTGTGTGCTATAACCTTTCTACGTTACATCAAAACACACCCTAGGCCGACTCTGGAGGCATCACAATAAACCACATACCCATTGGTAGCTTCGAGAAGAGCTAACACAGGTGCAGATGCCAACCTGTCCTCCAATTCTTCAAATCTATGATCACACGAATATGTCCACCGAAACTTCGATGCGTTGTGAGTGAGCTTGGTCATAGGTGCTGAGATAGAAGAAAAATCTTCCAAAAATCTTTGATAATATCCTGCTACACCTAAAAAGATACATACTTCGGTAGGAGTCATAGGCCTCGACCAATTCCTTACAACCTCAATTTATATGGTCTGCCTCTGTCTGCGAGTCCACCAAAATATCATCGATAAACACAATCACGAAGATATCTAAGAATGTCTTGAAGACTCGATTCATTAGGTCCATAAAGGTTGCTGGCGCATTAGTGAGTCCGAAAGACATCACTCAAAACTCAAAATGGCCATACCTAGTCCGATAGAGTGTCTTTGGAATATCCTTCTCCTTTACCCTCAACTGGTGGTATCCTAACCTTAAGTCAATATTCAATAATTACATAGCGCTTTGTAATTGGTCGAATAAATCATCGATTCTCATAAGCGGATATTTGTTCTTGATGGTGACTTTGTTTAGTTACCTATAATCAATACTGTTACATCCCATATTTTCGAATGTTAAAGTGCGTCATGAGTTAGGTTACATAAACCTGGAAAGCTAGGTTGTTACATCCCGTATTTTTGTACATAAGTTGTGTTGTATGTTAATCGATGTAACCCTGATATCTAAGGACTTTATCCCCCATCGGCTTCATCTACGGAGGAATTTCCTCTTTCATTTAGACCAACTCGGGGTCCTCAAACTGTCTTGCCTTCACCTCGGCTATTAAGGATGATTCTGCGGTATTCTGCACCACTGCTCCTCCGTTATCTGTATCAAAGAGTCACATATTTAAACTGGCTAAGAGACGTATTTCTTTTGTCATTTATATCTTGTTATCTTCAACACCATCTATACTTCCCAAAGACATACGACATAAGGCATCATCTGTGACATTTCCCTTTCCAGGATGATATAAAATTTCTACATCACAGTCGCTTAAAACTCCAACCACCTTCTTTGCTTTAAATTCAACTCCTTCTGACGAAATATATACTGTAGACTCTTGTGGTTCGTGAATCTGTCAATGTGAACTCCGTATAAATAATAATGCCAAATCTTTAGGTAAAAGACTATTGCTGCCAACTCGAGGTCGTGTGTCGGATAGTTTACCTCATGCTTCATTAATTGTCTTGAAGTGTATGCTATAACTTTCTACGTTACATCAAGACACACCCTAGGCCGACTCTGGAGGCATCACAATAAACTACATACCCATTGGTAGCTTCGAGAAGAGCTAACACAGGTGCAGATGCCAACCTGTCCTCCAATTCTTCAAATCTATGATCACACGAATATGTCCACCGAAACTTCGATGCGTTGTGAGTGAGCTTGGTCATAGGTGCTGAGATAGAAGAAAATCATCCACAAATCTTTGATAATATCATGCTACACCTAAAAAGATATATACTTCGGTAGGAGTCATAGGCCTCGACCAATTCCTTACAACCTCAATTTATATGGTCTGCCTCTGTCTGCGAGTACACCAAAATATCATCGATAAACACAATCACGAAGATATCTAAGAATGTCTTGAAGACTCGATTCATTAGGTCTATAAAGGTTGCTGGCGCATTAGTGAGTCCGAAAGAAATCACTCAAAACTCAAAATGACCATACCTAGTCCGATAGAGTGTCTTTGGAATATCCTTCTCCTTTACCCTCAACTGGTGGTATCCTACCCTTAAGTCAATATTCAATAATTACATAGCGCTTTGTAATTGGTCGAATAAATCATCGATTCTCATAAGCGGATATTTGTTCTTGATGGTAACTTTGTTTAGTTACCTATAATCAATACTGTTACATCCCATATTTTCGAATGTTAAAGTGCGTCATGAGTTAGGTTACATAAACATGGAAAACTAGGTTTCTACATCCCGTATTTTTGTACATAAGTTGTGTTGTATGTTAATCGATGTAACCCTGATATCTAAGGACTTTATCCCCCATCGGCTTCATCTACGGAGGAATTTCCTCTTTCATTTAGACCAACTCGGGGTCCTCAAACTGTCTTGCCTTCACCTCGGCTATTAAGGATGATTCTACGGTATTCTGCACCACTGCTCCTCCGTCATCTGTATCAAAGAGTCACACATTTAAACTGGCTAAGAGACGTATTTCTTTTGTCATTTATATCTTGTTATCTTCAACACCATCTAAACTTCCCAAAGACATACGACATAAGGCATCATCTATGACATTTGCCTTTCCGGGATGATATAAAATTTCTACATCACAGTCGTTTAAAACTCCAACCACTTTCTTTGCTTTAAATTCAACTCCTTCTGACGAAATATATACTGTAGACTCTTGTGGTTCGTGAATCTGTCAATGTGAACTCCGTATAAATAATAATGCCAAATCTTTAGGTAAAAGACTATTGCTGCCAACTCGAGGTCGTGTGTCGGATAATTTACCTCATGCTTCATTAATTGTCTTGAAGTGTATACTATAACCTTTCTACGTTACATCAAGACACACCCTAGGCCGAATCTGGAGGCATCACAATAAACTACATACCCATTGGTAGCTTCGAGAAGAGCTAACACAGGTGCAGATGCCAACCTGTCCTCCAATTCTTCAAATCTATGATCACACGAATATGTCCACCAAAACTTCGATGCGTTGTGAGTGAGCTTGGTCATAGGTGCTGAGATAGAAGAAAAATCTTCCACAAATCATTGATAATATCCTGTTACACCTAAAAAGATACATACTTCGGTAGGAG
Organism: Anisodus tanguticus; assembly: GCA_034509755.1. Lineage (NCBI taxonomy): Eukaryota > Viridiplantae > Streptophyta > Magnoliopsida > Solanales > Solanaceae > Anisodus > Anisodus tanguticus. Next base: position 40,901,607 of record CM067540.1, on the reverse strand, counting down.
TCATAGGCCTCGACCAATTCCTTACAACCTCAATTTATATGGTCTGCCTCTGTCTGCGAGTACACCAAAATATCATCGATAAACACAATCACGAAGATATTTAAGAATGTCTTGAAGACTCGATTCATTAGGTCCATAAAGGTTGCTGGCGCATTAGTGAGTCCGAAAGAGATCACTCAAAACTCAAAATGACCATACCTAGTCCGATAGAGTGTCTTTGGAATATCCTTCTCCTTTACCCTCAACTGGTGGTGTCCTAACCTTAAGTCAATATTCAATAATTACATAGCGCTTTGTAATTGGTCGAATAAATCATCGATTCTCATAAGCGGATATTTGTTCTTGATGGTAACTTTGTTTAGTTACCTATAATCAATACTGTTACATCCCATATTTTCGAATGTTAAAGTGCGTCATGAGTTAGGTTACATAAACATGGAAAACTAGGTTTCTACATCCCGTATTTTTGTACATAAGTTGTGTTGTATGTGAATCGATGTAACCCGGATATCTAAGAACTTTATCTCCCATCGGCTTCATCTACAGAGGAATTTCCTCTTCATTTAGACCAACTCGGGGTCATCAAACTGTCTTGCCTTCACCTCGGCTATTAAGGATGATTCTGCGGTATTCTGCACCATTGCTCCTCCGTCATCTGTATCAAAGAGTCACACATTTAAACTGGCTAAGAGACGTATTTCTTTTGTCATTTATATCTTGTTATCTTCAACACCATCTAAACTTCCCAAAGACATACGACATAAGGCATCATCTATGACATTTGCCTTACCGGGATGATATAAAATTTCTACATCACAGTCGTTTAAAACTCCAACCACCTTCTTTGCTTTAAATTCAACTCCTTCTGACGAAATATATACTGTAGACTCTTGTTGTTCGTGAATCTGTCAATGTGAACTCCGTATAAATAATGATGCCAAATCTTTAGGTAAAAGACTATTGCTGCCAACTCGAGGTCGTGTGTTGGATAATTTACCTCATGCTTCATTAATTGTCTTGAAGTGTATGCTATAACCTTTCTATGTTACATCAAGACACACCCTAGGCCGACTCTGGAGGCATCTTAATAAACTACATACCCATTGGTAGCTTCGAGAAGAGCTAACACAGGTGCAGATGCCAACCTGTCCTCCAATTCTTCAAATCTATGATCACACGAATATGTCCACCGAAACTTCGATGCGTTGTGAGTGAGCTTGGTCATAGGTGCTGAGATAGAAGAAAAATCTTCCACAAATCTTTGATAATATCCTGCTACACCTAAAAAGATACATACTTCGGTAGGAGTCATAGGCCTCGACCAATTCCTTACAACCTCAATTTATATGGTTTGCCTCTGTCTGCGAGTACACCAAAATATCATCGATAAACACAATCACGAAGATATCTAAGAATGTCTTGAAGACTCGATTCATTAGGTCCATAAAGGTTGCTGGCGCATTAGTGAGTCCGAAAGACATCACTCAAAACTCAAAACGACCATACCTAGTCCAAAAGAGTGTCTTTGGAATATCCTTCTCCTTTACCCACAACTGGTGGTATCCTAACCTTAAGTCAATATTCAATAATTACATAGCGCTTTGTAATTAGTCGAATAAATCATCGATTCTTATAAGCAGATATTTGTTCTTGATGGTGACTTTGTTTAGTTGCCTATAATCAATATTGTTACATCCCATATTTTCGAATGTTAAAGTGCGTCATGAGTTAGGTTACATAAACCTGGAAAGCTAGGTTGTTACATCCCGTATTTTTGTACATAAGTTGTGCTGTATGTTAATCGATGTAACCCTGATATCTAAGGACTTTATCTCACATCGGCTTCATCTACGGAGGAATTCCCGCTTTCATTTAGACCAACTCGGGGTCCTCAAACTGTCTTGCCTTCACCTCGGCTATTAAGGATGATTCTACGGTATTCTGCACCACTGCTCCTCCATCATCTGTATCAAAGAGTCACACATTTAAACTGGCTAAGAGACGTATTTCTTTTGTCATTTATATCTTGTTATCTTCAACACCATCTAAACTTACCAAAGACATACGACATAAGGCATCATCTATGACATTTGCCTTTCCGGGATAATATAAAATATCTACATCACAGTCGTTTAATACTCCAACCACCCTCTTTGCTTTAAATTAAACTCCTTCTGACAAAATATATACTGTAGACTCTTGTTGTTCGTGAATCTGTCAATGTGAACTCCGTATAAATAATGATGCCAATTCTTTAGGTAAAAGACTATTGCTGCCAACTCGAGGTCGTGTGTCGGATAATTTACCTCATGCTTCATTAATTGTCTTGAAGTGTATGCTATAACCTTTCTACGTTACATCAAAACACACCCTAGGCCGACTCTGGAGGCATCACAAAAAACCACATACCCATTGGTAGCTTCGAGAAAAGCTAACACAGGGGCAGATGCCAACCTGTCCTCCAATTCTTCAAATCTATGATCACACGAATATGTCCACTGAAACTTCGATGCGTTGTGAGTGAGCTTGGTCATAGGTGCTGAGATCGAAGAAAAATCTTCCACCAATCTTTTATAATATCCTGCTACACCAAAAAAGATACATACTTCGGTAGGAGTCATAGGCCTCGACCAATTTCTTGCAACCTCAATTTATATGGTCTGCCTCTGTCTGCGAGTACACCAAAATATCATCGATAAACACAATCACGAAGATATCTAAGAATGTCTTGAATACTCGATTCATTAGGTCCATAAAGGTTGTTGGCGCATTAGTGAGTCCGAAAGACATCACTCAAAACTCAAAAGGACCCTACCTAGTCCGAAAGAGTGTCTTTGGAATATCCTTCTCCTTTACCCTCAACTGGTGGTATCCTAACCTTAAGTCAATATTCAATATTTACATAGCGCTTTGTAATTGGTCGAATAAATCATCGATTCTCATAAGCGGATATTGTTCTTGATGGTGACTTTGTTTAGTTGCCTATAATCAATACTGTTACATCCCATATTTTCGAATGTTAAAGTGCGTCATGAGTTAGGTTACATAAACCTGGAAAACTAGGTTGGTACATCCCGTATTTTTGTACATAAGTTGTTTTGTATGTTAATCGATGTAACCCTGATATCTAAGGACTTTATCTCACATCGGCTTCATCTACGGAGGAATTCCCGCTTTCATTTAGACCAACTCGGGGTCCTCAAACTGTCTTGCCTTCACCTCGGCTATTAAGGATGATTCTACGGTATTCTGCACCACTGCTCCTCCATCATCTGTATCAAAGAGTCACACATTTAAACTGGCTAAGAGACGTATTTCTTTTGTCATTTATATCTTGTTATCTTCAACACCATCTAAACTTACCAAAGACATACGACATAAGGCATCATCTATGACATTTGCCTTTCCGGGATGATATAAAATATCTACATCACAGTCGTTTAATACTCCAACCACCCTCTTTGCTTTAAATTAAACTCCTTCTGACAAAATATATACTGTAGACTCTTGTTGTTCGTGAATCTGTCAATGTGAACTCCGTATAAATAATGATGCCAATTCTTTAGGTAAAAGACTATTGCTGCCAACTCGAGGTCGTGTGTCGGATAATTTACCTCATGCTTCATTAATTGTCTTGAAGTGTATGCTATAACCTTTCTACGTTACATCAAAACACACCCTAGGCCGACTCTGGAGGCATCACAAAAAACCACATACCCATTGGTAGCTTCGAGAAAAGCTAACACAAGGCGGTATGCCAACTTTGTCCTCCAATTCTTCAAATCTATGATCACACGAATATGTCCACTTTGAAACTTCGATGCGTTGTGAGTGAGCTTGGTCATAGGTGCTGAGATCGAAGAAAAATCTTCCACCAATCTTTTATAATATCCTGCTACGCCAAAAAAGATACATACTTCGGTAGGAGTCATAGGCCTCGACCAATTTCTTGCAACCTCAATTTATATGGTCTGCCTCTGTCTGCGAGTACACCAAAATATCACCGATAAACACAATCACGAAGATATCTAAGAATGTCTTGAAGACTCGATTCATTAGGTCCATAAAGGTTGCTGGCGCATTAGTGAGTCCGAAAGACATCACTCAAACTCAAAACGACCATACCTAGTCCGAAAGAGTGTCTTTGGAATATCCTTCTCCTTTATCCTCAACTGGTGGTATCCTAACCTTAAGTCAATATTCAATAATTACATAGCGCTTTGTAATTAGTCGAATAAATCATCGATTATTATAAGCAGATATTTGTTCTTGATGGTAACTTTGTTTAGTTGCCTATAATCAATACTGTTACACCCATATTTATGAATGTTGAAGTGCGTCATGAGTTAGGTTACATAAACCTGGAAAACTAGGTTGTTACAACCCGTATTTTTGTACATAAGTTGTGTTGTATGTTAATCGATGTAACCCTGATATCTAAGGACTTTATCTCACATCGGCTTCATCTACGGAGGAATTCCTTCTTTCATTTAGACCAACTCGGGGTCCTCAAACTGTCTTGCCTTCACCTCGGCTATTAAGGATGATTCTACGGTATTCTGCACCACTGCTCCTCCGTCATCTGTATCAAAGAGTCACACATTTAAACTGGTTAAGAGACGTATTTCTTTTGTCATTTATATCTTGTTATCTTCAACACCATCTGAACTTCCCAAAGACATACGACATAAGGCATCATCTATGACATTTGCCTTTCCGGGATGATATAAAATTTCTACATCACAGTCGTTTAAAACTACAACCACCTTCTTTGCTTTAAATTCAACTCCTTCTGACGAAATATATACTGTAGACTCTTGTTGTTCGTGAATCTGTCAATGTGAACTCCGTATAAATAATGATGCCAAATCTTTAGGTAAAAGACTATTGCTGCCAACTCGAGGTCGTGTGTCGGATAATTTACCTCATGCGTCATAAATTGTCTTGAAGTGTATGCTATAACCTTTATATGTTACATCAAAACACACCCTAGGCCGACTCTGGAGGCATCACAAAAAACCACATACCCATTGGTAGCTTCGAGAAAAGCTAACACAGGGGCAGATGTCAACCTGTCCTCCAATTCTTCAAATCTATGATCACACGAATATGTCCACTGAAACTTCGATGCGTTGTGAGTGAGCTTGGTCATAGGTGCTGAGATCGAAGAAAAATCTTCCACCAATCTTTTATAATATCCTGCTACACCAAAAAAGATACATACTTCGGTAGGAGTCATAGGCCTCGACCAATTTCTTGCAACCTCAATTTATATGGTCTGCCTCTGTCTGCGAGTACACCAAAATATCATCGATAAACACAATCACGAAGATATCTAAGAATGTCTTGAAGACTCGATTCATTAGGTCCATAAAGGTTGCTGGCGCATTAGTGAGTCCGAAAGACATCACTCAAAACTCAAAAGGACCCTACCTAGTCCGAAAGAGTGTCTTTGGAATATCCTTCTCCTTTACCCTCAATTGGTGGTATCCTAACCTTAAGTCAATATTCAATATTTACATAGCGCTTTGTAATTGGTCGAATAAATCATCGATTCTCATAAGCGGATATTGTTCTTGATGGTGACTTTGTTTAGTTGCCTATAATCAATACTGTTACATCCCATATTTTCGAATGTTAAAGTGCGTCATGAGTTAGGTTACATAAACCTGGAAAACTAGGTTGTTACATCCCGTATTTTTGTACATAAGTTGTGTTGTATGTTAATCGATGTAACCCACGATATCTAAGGACTTTATCTCACATCGGCTTCATCTACGGAGGAATTCCCGCTTTCATTTAGACCAACTCGGGGTCCTCAAACTGTCTTGCCTTCACCTCGGCTATTAAGGATGATTCTACGGTATTTCGCACCACCGCTCCTCCATCATCCGTATCAAAGAGTCACACATTTAAACTGGCTAAGAGACGTATTTCTTTTGTCATTTATATCTTGTTATCTTCAACACCATCTAAACTTACCAAAGACATACGACATAAGGCATCATCTATGACATTTGCCTTTCCGGGATGATATAAAATATCTACATCACAGTCGTTTAATACTCCAACCACCCTCTTTGCTTTAAATTAAACTCCTTCTGACAAAATATATACTGTAGACTCTTGTTGTTCGTGAATCTGTCAATGTGAACTCCGTATAAATAATGATGCCAATTCTTTAGGTAAAAGACTATTGCTGCCAACTCGAGGTCGTGTGTCGGATAATTTACCTCATGCTTCATTAATTGTCTTGAAGTGTATGCTATAACCTTTCTACGTTACATCAAAACACACCCTAGGCCGACTCTGGAGGCATCACAAAAAACCACATACCCATTGGTAGCTTCGAGAAAAGCTAACACAGGGGCAGATGCCAACCTGTCCTCCAATTCTTCAAATCTATGATCACACGAATATGTCCACTGAAACTTCGATGCGTTGTGAGTGAGCTTGGTCATAGGTGCTGAGATCGAAGAAAAATCTTCCACCAATCTTTTATAATATCCTGCTACGCCAAAAAAGATACATACTTCGGTAGGAGTCATAGGCCTCGACCAATTTCTTGCAACCTCAATTTATATGGTCTGCCTCTGTCTGCGAGTACACCAAAATATCATCGATAAACACAATCACGAAGATATCTAAGAATGTCTTGAAGACTCGATTCATTAGGTCCATAAAGGTTGCTGGCGCATTAGTGAGTCCGAAAGACATCACTCAAAACTCAAAAGGACCCTACCTAGTCCGAAAGAGTGTCTTTGGAATATCCTTCTCCTTTACCCTCAACTGGTGGTATCCTAACCTTAAGTCAATATTCAATATTTACATAGCGCTTTGTAATTGGTCGAATAAATCATCGATTCTCATAAGCGGATATTGTTCTTGATGGTGACTTTGTTTAGTTGCCTATAATCAATACTGTTACATCCCATATTTTCGAATGTTAAAGTGCGTCATGAGTTAGGTTACATAAACCTGGAAAACTAGGTTGTTACATCCCGTATTTTTGTACATAAGTTGTTTTGTATGTTAATCGATGTAACCCTGATATCTAAGGACTTTATCTCACATCGGCTTCATCTACGGAGGAATTCCCTCTTTCATTTAGACCAACTCGGGGTCCTCAAACTGTCTTGCCTTAACCTCGGCTATTAAGGATGATTCTGCGGTATTCTGCACCACTGCTCCTCCGTCATCTGTATCAAAGAGTCACACATTTAAACTGGCTAAGAGACGTATTTCTTTTGTCACTTATATCTTCTTATCTTCAGCACCATCTAAACTTCCCAAAGACATACGACATAAGGCATCATCAATGACATTTCCCTTTCCGGGATGATATAAAATTTCTACATCACAGTCGTTTAAAACTCCAACCACCTTCTTTGCTTTAAATTCAACTCCTTTTGACGAAATATATACTGTAGACTCTTGTGGTTCGTGAATCTGTCAATGTGAACTCCGTATAAATAATGATGCCAAATCTTTAGGTAAAAGACTATTGCTGCCAACTCGAGGTCGTGTGTCGGATAATTTACCTCATGCTTCATTAATTGTCTTGACGTGTATGCTATAACCTTTCTACATTACATCAAGACACACCCTAGGCCGACTCTGGAGGCATCACAATAAACTACATACCCATTGGTAGCTTCTAGAAGAGCTAACACAGGTGCAGATGCCAACCTATCCTCCAATTCTTCAAATCTATGATCACACGAATATGTCCACCGAAACTTCGATGCGTTGTGAGTGAGCTTGGTCATAGGTGCTGAGATAGAAGAAAAATCTTCCACAAATCTTTGATAATATCCTGCTACACCTAAAAAGATACATACTTCGGTAGGAGTCATAGGCCTCGACCAATTCCTTACAACCTCAATTTATATGGTCTGCCTCTGTCTGCGAGGACACCAAAATATCACCGATAAACACAATCACGAAGATATCTAAGAATGTCTTGAAGACTCAATTCATTAGGTCCATAAAGGTTGCTGGCGCATTAGTGAGTCCGAAAGACATCACTCAAACTCAAAACGACCATACCTAGTCCGAAAGAGTGTCTTTGGAATATCCTTCTCCTTTTTCCTCAACTGGTGGTATCCTAACCTTAAGTCAATATTCAATAATTACATAGCGCTTTGTAATTAGTCGAATAAATCATCGATTATTATAAGCAGATATTTGTTCTTGATGGTAACTTTGTTTAGTTGCCTATAATCAATACTGTTACATCCCATATTTATGAATGTTGAAGTGCGTCATGAGTTAGGTTACATAAACCTGGAAAGCTAGGTTGTTACAACCCGTATTTTTGTACATAAGTTGTGTTGTATGTTAATCGATGTAACCCTGATATCTAAGGACTTTATCTCACATCGGCTTCATCTACGGAGGAATTCCTTCTTTCATTTAGACCAACTCGGGGTCCTCAAACTGTCTTGCCTTCACCTCGGCTATTAAGGATGATTCTGCGGTATTCTGCACCATTGCTCCTCCGTCATCTGTATCAAAGAGTAACACATTTAAACGGGCTAAGAGACGTATTTCTTTTGTCATTTATATCTTGTTATCTTCAACACCATCTAAACTTCCCAAAGACATACGACATAAGGCATCATCTATGACATTTGCCTTTCCGGGATGATATAAAATTTCTACATCACAGTCGTTTAAAACTCCAACCACCTTCTTTGCTTTAAATTCAACTCCTTCTGACGAAATATATACTGTAGACTCTTGTGGTTCGTGAATCTGGCAATGTGAACTCCGTATAAATAATGATGCCAATTCTTTAGGTAAAAGACTATTGCTGCCAACTCGAGGTCGTGTGTCGGATAATTTACCTCATGCTTCATTAATTGTCTTGAAGTGTATGCTATAACCTTTCTACGTTACATCAAAACACACCCTAGGCCGACTCTGGAGGCATCACAAAAAACCACATACCCATTGGTAGCTTCGAGAAAAGCTAACACAGGGGCAGATGCCAACCTGTCCTCCAATTCTTCAAATCTATGATCACACGAATATGTCCACCGAAACTTCGCTGCGTTGTGAGTGAGCTTGGTCATAGGTGCTGAGATAGAAGAAAAATCTTCCACAAATCTTTGATAATATCCTGCTACACCTAAAAAGATACATACTTCGGTAGGAGTCATAGGCCTCGACCAATTCCTTACAACCTCAATTTATATGGTCTGCCTCTGTCTGCGAGTACACCAAAATATCATCGATAAACACAATCACGAAGATATCTAAGAATCTCTTGAAGACTCGATTCATTAGGTCCATAAAGGTTGCTGGCGCATTAGTGAGTCCGAAAGACATCACTCAAAACTCAAAACGACCATACCTAGTCCAAAAGAGTGTCTTTGGAATATCCTTCTCCTTTACCCACAACTGGTGGTATCCTAACCTTAAGTCAATATTCAATAATTACATAGCGCTTTGTAATTAGTCGAATAAATCATCGATTCTTATAAGCAGATATTTGTTCTTGATGGTGACTTTGTTTAGTTGCCTATAATCAATATTGTTACATCCCATATTTTCGAATGTTAAAGTGCGTCATGAGTTAGGTTACATAAACCTGGAAAACTAGGTTGTTACATCCCGTATTTTTGTACATAAGTTGTGTTGTATGTTAATCGATGTAACCCTGATATCTAAGGACTTTATCTCACATCGGCTTCATCTACGGAGGAATTCCCTCTTTCATTTAGACCAACTCGGGGTCCTCATACTATCTTGCCTTCACCTCGGCTATTAAGGATGATTCTGCGGTATTCTGCACCACTGCTCCTCCGTCATCTGTATCAAAGAGTCACACATTTAAACTAGCTAAGCGACGTATTTCTTTGTTCATTTATATCTTATTATCTTCAACACCATCTAAACTTACCAAAGACATACGACATAAGGCATCATCTATGACATTTGCCTTTCCGGGATGATGTAAAATATCTACATCACAGTCGTTTAATACTCCAACCACCTTCTTTGCTTTAAATTCAACTCCTTCTGACGAAATATATACTGTAGACTCTTGTCGTTCGTGAATCTGTCAATGTGAACTCCGTATAATTAATGATGCCAAATCTTTAGGTAAAAGACTACTGCTGCCAACTCGAGGTCGTGTGTCGGATAATTTACCTCATGCGTCATAAATTGTCTTGAAGTGTATGCTATAACCTTTATATGTTACATCAAAACACACCCTAGGCCGACTCTGGAGGCATCACAATAAACCACATACCCATTGGTAGCTTCGAGAAGAGATAACACAGGTGCAGATGCCAACCTGTACTCCAATTCTTCAAATCTATGATCACACGAATATGTCCACTGAAACTTCGATGCGTTGTGAGTGAGCTTGGTCATAGGTGCTGAGTTCGAAGAAAAATCTTCCACAAATCTTTTATAATATCCTGCTACACCTAAAAAGATACATACTTCGGTAGGAGTCATGGGCCTCGACCAATTCCTTACAACCTCAATTTATATGATCTGCCTCTGTCTGCGAGTACACCAAAATATCATCGATAAACACAATCACGAAGATATCTAAGAATGTCTTGAAGACTCGATTCATTAGGTCCATAAAGGTTGCTGGCGCATTAGTGAGTCCGAAAGACATCACTCAAAACTCAAAAGGACCCTACCTAGTCCGAAAGAGTGTCTTTGGAATATCCTTCTCCTTTACCCTCAACTGGTGGTATCCTAACCTTAATTCAATATTCAATATTTACATAGCTCTTTGTAATTGGTCGAATAAATCATCGATTCTCATAAGCGGATATTTGTTCTTGATGGTGACTTTGTTTAGTTGCCTATAATCAATACTGTTACATCCCATATTTTCGAATGTTAAAGTGCGTCATGAGTTAGGTTACATAAACCTGGAAAACTAGGTTGTTACATCCCGTATTTTTGTACATAAGTTGTTTTGTATGTTAATCGATGTAACCCTGATATCTAAGGACTTTATCTCACATCGGCTTCATCTACGGAGGAATTCCCTCTTTCATTTAGACCAACTCGGGGTCCTCAAACTGTCTTGCCTTCACCTCGGCTATTAAGGATGATTCTGCGGTATTCTGCACCACTGCTCCTCCGTCATCTGTATCAAAGAGTCACACATTTAAACTGGCTAAGCGACGTATTTCTTTGGTCATTTATATCTTGTTATCTTCAACACCATCTAAACTTCCCAAAGACATACAACATAAGGCATCATCTATAACATTTGCCTTTCCGGGATGATATAAAATATCAACACCACAGTCGTTTAAAATTCCAACCACCTTCTTTGCTTTAAATTCAACTCCTTCTGACGAAATATATACTGTAGACTCTTGTGGTTCGTGAATATGTCAATGTGAACTCCGTATAAATAATGATGCCAAATATTTAGGTAAAAGACTACTGCTGCCAACTCGAGGTCGTGTGTCGGATAATTTACCTCATGCTTCATTAATTGTCTTGAAGTGTATGCTATAACCTTTCTACGTTACATCAAAACACACCCTAGGCCGACTCTGGAGGCATCACAATAAACCACATACCCATTGGTAGCTTCGAGAAGAGCTAACACAGGTGCAGATGCCAACCTGTCCTTCAATTCATCAAATCTATGATCACACGAATATGTCCACTGAAACTTCGATGCGTTGTGAGTGAGCTTGGTCATAGGTGCTGAGATAGAAGAAAAATCTTCCACAAATCTTTGATAATATCCTGCTACACCTAAAAAGATACATACTTCGGTAGGAGTCATAGGCCTCGACCAATTCCTTACAACCTCAATTTATATGGTATGCCTCTGTCTGAAAGCACACCAAAATATCATCGATAAACACAATCACGAAGATATCTAAGAATGTCTTGAAGACTCGATTCATTAGGTCCATAAAGGTTGTTGGCGCATTAGTGAGTCCGAAAGACATCACTCAAAACTCAAAATGACCATACCTAGTCCGAAAGAGTGTCTTTGGAATATCCTTCTCCTTTACCCTCAACTGGTGGTATCCTAACCTTAAGTCAATATTCAATAATTACATAGCGCTTTGTAATTGGTCGAATAAATCATCGATTCTCATAAGCGGATATTTGTTCTTGATGGTGACTTTGTTTAGTTGCCTATAATCAATAATGTTACATCCCATATTTTCGAAAGTTAATGTGCGTCATGAGTTAGGTTACATAAACATGGAAAACTAGGTTGTTACATCCCGTATTTTTGTACATAAGTTGTGTTGTATGTTAATAGATGTAACCCTGATATCTAAGGACTTTATCTCCCATCGGCTTCATCTACGGAGGAATTCCCTCTTTCATTTAGACCAACTCGGGGTCCTCAAACTGTCTTGCCTTCACCTCAGCTATTAAGGGTTATTCTGCGATATTCTGTACCACTGCTCCTCCGTCATCTGTATGAAAGAGTCACACATTTAAACTGGCTAAGTGACGTATTTCTTTGGTCATTTATATCTTGTTATCTTCAACACCATCTAAACTTCCCAAAGACATACGACTTAAGGCATCATCTATAAAAGTCACAAATGATCATACGAAGCTGCTCGAACTCTCAAATGAGAATCGATTCTCAAAATGACCGATCGATCGTTACATCAGATACCAATTAAATAATCGTTCATCCTCGAATGGTATTGAAGAGTACGAACGCTGATGGCAACCAAGGAACCTCTATTATAAACCTCATGAAGGCCTCCACGGGCAAGAAATATGCCGATAGTACAGCTTGTTTACGTTATCAGTCAACAGTTCCTCTAACTTAACTCAATGACTCAAATTTCCACCTTTCCTTACCCAAAATTTCTTCAACCGATGATTCTCATATATTTGAACTAGCTTCGCTCGAATTCCCTGATTTGATCACCACTGTACCTCTTTACGCGTCAGATTGAATCTGCAATTTTGACCATAATCGCTATCCTCCTTTAGTTGTAACCACAACCAAAATCCAACATGTACCTGATAATACAGTCGAACTCTACTAGCCTTCCTTCACGACTATCAAGGTCATCATTGCACAAAATTCCTTAGAAACACATACACACACGTCACAAGTCCAATTTTCCTCGAATCTCCAAATCATCATACTATAAGCATACTTACTGATTACCTTGTCATTCCAGATTCATAGAAAATCAACTAATCACTCTACAGACTTCCTATAACCATTGTACCTCTTCAATACATCTCCAATTATCCGTGTAAACCATTAGAATTGTCTGAATCATTATCATCCAAAAAATATCATGAATCCTACTTGCAAACTCCAATGAGAACCGGTAAAACTGTCATACCTCCATTCCGAATTGAAATTCATCGAACCCCTATCAGTGGTTCACTAGAATACTATAAGTCCTTCAGGAAATATAAACACGGGCCACCTGACCCTAAATGAACAAATCTGACTTGGGATAATATGCAGAATCTCTAAATCATTAATCGTAATCTGAACTGATTCCATACATAACTGATAGGCTTCCCATAAGCATGCGGTGACCTATTATATCCTTTTTCTCATGAGTAATTAATCATGTGCCATCACCCACGACTCCAAAAGCTAAATCACATCCAAGTCATCAACTCAGTACCAAAGACATGTACCTTTAACTGAAACCTTCATATTTCTCAACTTCTACCCTGTACGCAAGTCTGATAGGACCTCATGAACTATAAATACAACAAGTCCTCATTGTACTTTCGCTTAACTAGCCAACAACTTCAAACATTTTGACGCGAAGCCTATGGCCTCATTTACTACACCCATCGAGTCTCTAATAGTAAGACCTCGCTATCTTTTATCAATCAAGAAGGCATCAAATCCTAACACATCTACTATAAGATCCAAGCACCTTACCTTTTGCAATTACCTCCAAGTATTTACTACCATACTACCTGAAATACTCACCCGTGCTATTAATCAACAACACTTCAATACAGTATACCACCAATAGTCAATCACAACCACATGGAATATTCGTCATAACACTTAGTTAATTACCATAGACCTACTCCCCCGAGCATACTAACAATTTCACCCAGTTTGAAAGGTGTGAAACTAAAGCCACTATAAGCCACACCTAACCCAAGACTTCTCGTTGCTTTGAATCTAAATTCTTCCCTTTCTCGGCTAGATACCTTACTCATTCCAAATTATCTTAATTTCTCAATTCACACCTTTCGTTCAAATCATAACCACTACTAATGACCGATCATTGCTCAAACCTACTAACATTCTCATATTATTTCATCGAAATACCCCTGACAGAAATCCCTAACCGAAATAATCCTTCTTATGTATTGGTTCATAGTCCTTAAATGATGCTCACCTGCGAATAATCAACCTTTACCTTATTTTGCTGAACAATACACATTCAACTAACTATGCAATGTTTTTCCCTGTCCTTCGGTCAACTCCAAAGTCATTATACCAGTAATTATAGATCTTCCCAAGTATTACCCTTTACATACTAATGCCTACAAATCTCATCCAAAAACTAGATGCAACACCTAGTAATCCTTCAAATATACCTCGACACTTGTGCAACGCAAGAGTTATTCCTTTTAGTCGATCACTGGCTCCTATTAGCTTATGACGAGTCCAACATACTAACGCATATACGACTTTCACACTCATTCAATACTAAACGACTGTGAAATACTCAAAAATCAACAATCTCTTAGTTTCAATTATCCCCTATCATCACTAACCTCGAAAATGATAAGTGAACCCACGAACACACCTTTTAGGTGAAGAACATGACTGTCTATCCCACTAAGATTCACTCATCACAAGTAACACTACCACCCAATTTTGATCAGAAAACCATTCCCTGAAAAATCTCACTACCACTAATTCTAATCTACTATCAAATCGAAGCCAACTCAACAATTCGTAGCCTATATGATATTCGCCCGGGTACACCTTGCAACTTTTCCCAACAAACACATCAGATACCAATTGTTCCCTTTCTATAACAGAGATTGATCTATCTAAATTATCTTTCTTACGCCTCTGTCCCATAGGACAAATAGGTACTAATAAGTCTTACTTTCTCACACCTTATCACCAAGAGGTCACTCTTCAAATCCATATTTCCAACTTCTCATCGCAATCTTAGCACGGTCATTGTCCTCTTTGTCAAATCAATTGTTCTTTTCCGAGTTTACACTCGTCTTCAGTTATCGACATCTATACTTTTCCATTGCTGAATTGTTGATTTTCCATTGATACATTTGTGCCACAAAACTATCATACAAAACCTTGACGATGATGAAACTTCCCCGCTCCAAGCACACCTCAAGCAACCCTTCTTGTTAAGCCATAATTACACTTCCCCCACTTTTGAGCAACCCACTGTTGAAGTCATGCCGATCATACAATCTCACCTAAAAAGGACAAAAAAGGTGAAGAAGTTTTAGATACCAATTGGAATCGATCAGATACCAATTTGAATGAAATAGCACAAAAGGAATGAAAGAATAGAAATATCCTAGATGTCCTATAGCCTCCCAATTATAAGTGTGGTATGCAACACACCCATAAGTATGACTCTACTAGACATTGCTCTTGTACTTATAGACCATGTAACCTAGGGCTCTGATACCAACTTGTCACGTCCCAAATCAGGGAACATGCGGGCACCTAACCTTTTCCCACCTGATAGGTAAACCTATCCCATACAGATTCATCCAACAACATAAATAAGTAATAAGGGAAATAGAAGTCTAAAATATAGTTACATGTTAATGTGGAATACAACACTACCCAAGGAATCTGGTCTAAATAGTACAAGAGCTTCTAAGTATACAACTGGAATAAAATTTACAACCACAACCTAACTACAACATCTATTTAGAACAAGAATTAAACAGAGAAGTCTAGATGAGCTCCACAAGATTGTTGAAGGCTAATCGAACCTCGCTCATGTATCTGCAACAACTCTTCACCTCGAAAAGGGTGTAGCAAGAGTAGTATCAGTACAAATACTATGTACTGGTAGGTATCATAGGTGGACAATAGTTAGCTAATATATATAAAATAAGATACTGAAGAATAAACATGTTCGCAATCAAGTACAACATGACACACTCCAACAATAATCACTCAAGTATAGAAAGATCAATAGCCAAATGATAGCCTATGGTGAAGCACCTAAACCAAAGTCTGCCAAGTTACTATGATTCCTCATAATAATAACAAACACAAGCACAATTAACAAATCTGATCTATATATGTAAAATGAGATGATGACAAAGAATGCATATGCAATGCAATACAATGGACATATGCTATCTCTATACACACACGTTCCGAGCAGAGTATCTTTACGTCCTGACAGTCATGACCCATGGGGTATCCGCGAAGTCCATGTACCAGTCACTCTGTATTACACAGCCTGGAGATGACTCTATCACCGACCATACTACTAGCCATTCCGTACACAACTCAAAGATGGCTACACAATCAAAATGTCATAAGAATCAATGTTATTTCCTTCTCACTTATCACCATCATGACAATAATATATAATATCAATATATCATGGAAATAAATATGAATGTAATGCAATGATAATATCAAGTGTATCATATCAAATCCCCAGTCATGCCACACATAGACACATATCACAAAATCAGTATCAAGTTAAGTCATTTCCTCTATCCATGATAATACCATGCTAAGTGAGATACAACTATGTCACAAGGACGATATGGCAACTAAGTGCAATCCATTATCCAACACTAGGCAACAAACCAATAAATCACATAGAGACAACAACCATAAATCAGTCAACAATACCAAACCTAGTAATCCATCCCAACTTAGGCACACATGCTTTCTTCGACAGTAACTAACTATACAAACACTTAGCTAACTGAAGTCTAACCAAAAGGTAAATCGTAACCTGCCTTAAAGTCCGAACAGGTGCCACAAAGTATCCAACTCAAGCTTTCTTCAACCGAAACATCTCAAAATAAGCAAAGTCTAGCAATTATGAATTTTACACTAAAACAAGATTCAAAGGATATCCATAAAAGTCTTAGGAAAATTTTGGGTTGAAAAATTAGTTCGAAAACTCATTCCCCACCTTGAAGGAAAAAATAGTCATTTTGTAGGAAATTCAAGTTTGATACGGTCTAAATATTATTCTAGTAAGTCATACGAACCCGATGGTACCCATATTGGCATACTTTAAATCTGAACCCAAAAGTCACCCAAAATAATATTTCAAGCCATGAAGGGCTAAATAGGAAATTTAGTGCAAAATCAGTTTATCCATGACTTATAGAGTACATACAAAAAATACTCAAAATCCATCCATTATTTGTATCCCAACTCGAGGAAAAGCTTATTTCATTTTAATGTCAAAAATCCTCATTTTCCCCAACCCAAATCATGGATAAAAACCACAACTAATGGAAATAATCATAGAAAACAACAAAATGAATGTTATATACTTACCTCCTGTTAATACTAGATCAATGTCGTGAACATTACCTCAAACGGAGCTCTAGAACTCAAGATATGCTCAAAATAAGAAAGGAACACAATCTAATTTCTTTTATAGCCCAGAATCCCGCCCCAGTGCCCCAGAATCTGCCCCAGCCACCCAGAGTCTACCCCAGCAGCGCAGAGTCCCACCCTAGCGGCCCAGAGTCTACCCTAGAGAACACACCAGGTACAACAATAGTTGTCCGCGCTAAAATGACTAAAACTTCCTCATGCGAAATCCCATAGTGAACAAAATGACATCCGTTTGACTTCAAATTTTATAAGCAAGTCAAAATAATTACTATGGAGCTTCTGGAATAGACGATATGCCAAAAAGAGAATATTTTCTCAAAATGACTAATTGTGTCGTTACATCTCAAGTATTACCTGATCAATTAACAACCCTTCTTTATCCAATAATCCAACCAAGTCATCAATAATCAGTCAAACACTTTATCCATCAATAGATAATCAATGAATTAATGTATGTATGATATCAATGTAATGCATATGCCAAGTACCTTTCATCTGTAGTATACAAGTATTCAAATTCTATAAACTGCACACCTACAGGGCAGCAGTGAAGTCCATATACTCCTCCAAAATTTCTCAAAGGAGCCCATCATTTCCATACCTCTCTTATCAATATCATCAGAACAGTGAGTGTATGAATGCAACTGATAATACAAGGCAAGAAATCAAGTTGTAATGAGATGCAACTAAGTATAAGAGATAAATATCACATACTTTTAGAATTTAATAACACGCAATCCAAGTACAATCATGATATCATATCGAAAGCATGTGTGATGAATAAACACAACAATAGAAAATATGGCAACGAGCCCACATAAATAGCGACAAGCCCAATCAACAGTAATCAGAATTAGCTTAAGGTAGATTTCCCAAATCACTCATCATCATAGTTTAACATTGGTACTCACCCATGAGTTCATCACAACCGCTAAGGTTGGACCGCCAAACACGTCCAATACCCCTTAATATTTAAAACTACTTATGTACTTCTATCGAAGTCTAATAAGAAGAAACGATAGCATACCTTAGAGCCGAGCAGGTGCCACATACAATCAACTCTCAATGTTGGCCTTGCCCTTCTGGAGCACCTCATAGTAGTCATAGTCTAACATGTATAGACTGTACATTCATATTAAGCTAATACACAATACAAGGACTAAGTCCTTCAAACATACCAAATACACCTAAAATCAACCTCGGGCCCATGGTGTCAAAATACGAACCTTATTACTCAAAAAGCTTTAACACATGCTAACTAATTATTGTAATGATTTGTTCAGTCATTATGTGCATTTTGACCATTTTACTCCTATTGACCCAATTCTCGAGGTTGTCGGGCAATCCTAGTGAAAATTGAAAGAATTAGAATCCTTAAGTAGAAGTGTTTGACCAATAGTTGACTTTTGGGTAAATAGACCTTTTTTAGAATTTTGTCCATTCCTTGAGTTTCGAAGGGTCGTTTATGATTTGGTGGGATTGTTGGTTCGATTCCCGAGGATCTTGGGAGCATTTTTGGTATTTGGTTAGAAAGTTAGTTTTTGGCCATTGGTGGTTGACCTGGTAAAATAGACATCAGATGAGAATTCTGAAAGTATGAGTGAGTTTGTAGTGTGTTTTTATATAGGGTTACATGTCTGGTTTACATTCGGGAGGTCTCGGGTGGTTGTCGGATTGAGGGAAGAAGTTAGGGAAAAACCAGCAATCTGCTGGTGTCTAATGCCTCGTTGGGGAGAGCCTTTGTGCGTCACAACAGACCTGCCACAGCATGGACTGGTATGAAATAACGAGTAGTGAGTGTTTGTGAGAAGCCATAATAGCGGGCAGTGGGCCGCTATGGTGAGTCTTGAGATTTCACATTGGGTCACCGTAGCGAGCATAGGGCCACTAGCGCGGGCCCGCTGCAGTGGATGCCGGGGACCAAAATCCTTTTTAATGCTAAGTTAAACCATTCATTTCCCATTCCTAAAATTATTCCTCCATAGAATCTCAAGGGCGATTGTGTTTTTTAGTGGATTCTCTTTGAAGTAAGTCTCTTCAACCTTATTATATTTTATTTACCTTTCCTAAGCTTGAATCAATTGTGGAAACCTAGAAAACTAGTTGAAAATGATGAGTCTCTACCTATCTAGGGTTAATTGAATCTTAAGCTTTAAATAAGAGATTAATTGATGGGTTTGACTAATCTAAGAATGGGATATCATTATTTACTACAATAGGCTTGAATCTTCCTTTCTACTTGAGAATTTGAAAATGGAAAAGCTAGGGTTTATGCCTAATTTGCGAGTTTTGTATTGAATTATGAAATTGACCTATTCTTGAGTTAATTTAGTAATTGATTAGTGAAATTGGACTTCTAGAACGTTGGATTATCGATTTCACTTTTGAATTATCCGTTTTACCCTTGTGAGCCTATTTTCCCCTTTTTTCCATAGTTGGTTTCGGTTCTAAGGCTATTATAGCAGTATGGGTAATGGTAGTTTCCATTTCTAACTTAGATTTCAATGATGACTAGACATTGAGTATAACTGAGATCCTCATAATGGAAAGGCCCCAGAGTGATCATTCATAACTCCCGATCAGTATTTAGGAAGGTTACGGCTTACCTTATAGTTAGACTTCAGTTAGCAAAGTATATATATTGTCAATAATTATTGGAGAAATCATGTTAAGACTTCGGGTATGAAGTTGGGATAAATACTTAGGTTGGTACTATTGTTGATTGTGGTTGTTACCTTATTGATCTAGTGGCATGTAGCCACATGTATGATACTAGACTTGACCGTATGTAGAGGAAGGATTGATGCACTTTTGACATAATTGTAACGACTCGAAAAGTTGTTTTGGTAGTTTTGCTTAGAAACCCCAAATTACCCTTCTTGAGTCTTTATTTGCTTGCTTGTGACATGCGGAGATGGGTGACATGATTCCCGAAATGGTTGGGTAGGTTTCATACCCATTTTGTTAAGTTTGAGAAATCCTAAGTTAAGAGATTAAAAGAGTTTGACCCATAGTTAACTTTTGGGTAAACGTGCTTCGTTTGCGGTTTCATCAGTTCCATTAGATCCGAAAGATGTTTATAACTTAATTGAGCCTTTAGTTCGGGTCCCAAGGCAGCCCGGTGTGTTTTAGGGGTTAGTTTATAAAATTGAGAAATTAGAATATAAGTGTTGACTTTAGTCAAACCCGGTCTTTAGAGACATTTTTTTTGGAAATATGAGCTTTAAAGACCTTTTCTGGGAGGTCTTGGGAGTGTTTTGGGTGGTTGACAGAAGAATTAATAAGTTTGGACTGCAGCTGGTTGCTAGTTTCCGCTACAGCGACCAGGCGTCCTCCTCAGCGAAGGTCAGGCTCACTGAAGTGGGGTTGGATTGGATCGTGAGAATCTGCCGAAGTAGATGTGTTCCTCGTTGGGGCATGTGCGCCTTAGCGGAGGTTGCTTCCGCCCCAGTGAATGTTTTGGAGGTTAAGTGGTTTCTGCCCTAGTGGATAGGGCTTCTGCCAGAGCGGGTCCATCCCAGCGAAATCGGGTCAGCCGGAGTAAGAACAATGTGCTGATTAAATGTAGGTTTTTGACCTAGCATTCATTTCATTACTCACATTTATTCCTCCTTGGAACTGGAGCTTGGGCAGCAAGGTAGTGAAAGATTCAAGAGGTTTTCATCATTCAGGTAACCTTTCTCCCTTCCATTAATGTGAAATAGTATATTACATCCTTAGTATGTTTATTAAGTGAAAGGTAATGTAGAAATACTTTGTGGAGAATAAGAGAGTTGTAATGAGGGGTTAGGGATTGATTATTGATTCATTGTTGCTAAAATTATAAACTAGTGATGTATTTAACTAGTAGATGATGATTATTAGACCAATTTCATATTATAAATCCTTTTGGGAATTGGGAGAAATTCTAGGGTTAGAATTGAAGCTTTTAATTAATTCATGAAATTGGAGATCCTTTGGGACTTTGTTATTCAATTAACTTGGGATTATGAATGTCTAGCATGTGTTAGTGCTAATTGAGTAGAAACGTTAGTATTTTGATAATGTGGGCTCGGGGTTGCTGTGTAACCTAGCTTGGGGATTATGGATAATATTAGACCATAATCTCATATACTTGATGTAATTGGTCAGAGTGGGCTCGTGAGGAATCTCGGCAAAAAGTAAAGGCGATTGCATGAGTCTTCGGCTATAATCAGGCAAGTTGAGACTTTCTAGACTCTAGGGTAGAGTTGTGTTGGTATGCTATGTAATGAACTAAAGGGAACAATAGGAACTTGGGGGTCCTATATTAGTGAGGTGACGATTACTAATACGGGTACCGAGTGAACTTAAATGGGTAATTAATGAACTAACATAGAGTAAGTGAAGGAGTTTATGTGGTTAGCCTTCGGGCCACGATATGCGGTGCAAGAGTCCGCTTAGTTTGGTATGCTTGTTGTTTTACATGGGCTCGTAGCCATTGATGTGATATTCTGATTTGACTATCATGCATTCATCACTCTACACCTCGTCTGAGCACTTGATTAAGACTGATAAACTAATTATGCTGATTGCATGGTGTATTCATATCCATTTCATTTATACATTATTTATACTTGGCATTGGTTTACTGATAAATCACTGAGAATGACTTGGGAAGTTGGATTAAGGGATATGATACATGTTTATAAGAGTAATGACTGATATGACACATCAGTCCTCATGCTGGTATCCGATGGGATCGGATGGGTATATGGACCTCATGGGTAACGTGACAGCTATTGCAGCAGCGTGTGTGTACCAGGTATTTATGGCCACTTGCATTCATTCATATGATCCTGCATTGAATTCACTTATATTATGATATGTGATTGATGTCGTATGTGCCATGATTGAACTCTATCATACTTGTGATCTTTAGACTGCTAGAAGAAATGTTATTGGCTTAAGGTTCTTGTTGTGGGACTTGAGTAGAGGAACTTGAGGGATCTAGACACCCTAAATGGGGTGTAGGTTAGACTTGTGCGATGTGTGTCTCGAGAGTACTTATGTTTACTTGAACTGTAGACTTATGTAGGTTGGTTAACTGAATTATCCTTATTCATAAATAACTAACTAGTAGAGAAAAATATCAGAAAGTACCAGCCCTCGCCACCGTTATATTAGGCAAGGTCGACGATGCTTGTTGATTACACGTGTTTCCCATACTCACTTTACGCTTGATGCACTCTATGTACATGTACTGAGCCAGGAGGCAATACCGGAGAAATTTGATTCCACCCCCCTCCCCATCAGAGTTCGTGATATGGGAGTCCATGGTAAGTTGTAGTTTCTTCCCCAGCATTGGAACTCTATTCTTCTTTTATATTTTGTTCTTGCTATTCTCTGACTATGATTTATTGTTACATTTAGACAGATTATGTATTTTTTTGTACTCAGACTTGTATTCAGTTTAGAGCTTGGTACTCATGACTACCGAATTATTTGGGAGTTTCATTCAGACTATGTATTTATATTCTAAGACTTGTTAATTATTTCTCTTGTACTCCTTATTTTTTCTTAATTATATGATTGTTGGTCGAGTTCGCCTATGGGTTAGGGTAGGTGCCCTCACAGCACAAATGGGATTTAGGATAGTGACAATGATGATTTGGTGTCCATGCGTGGCATGGTTGACTTGATATATTCTCATTGGAATTTGACATCATTCATATATACATGATCATGCATATTAGATAGGGTATATATATATATATATATATATATACACATTTATATTGGTTTGGGTTGCATATTATGCAACATATACATATATTGGACAGGGTTTCATGTTCTGCAACATATTCTTCTATTGGATCGGGTTGTGTGCCACCACAATTACATGGAATTTGCAGGTCCCCCATGGGTCATGACTACTGGGACATAGAGGTATTCCGCTCGGAGTGTGTGTATATCATTGTATATGCATTCATATCCTCATATTCATACTTATCAAATTTATACTTGGTATTTGAACATGTGATGTTATTCTTGGAATGTGTAGTGTTTATATATGATTGTGAGCATGCCTATCTTTCAGTCTATGAATTTATATATGTTATCTAATTGTTATCGGCATATGAACTTATCGATACATAGTGTTTATACTGATACTATCTTGCTGTATTCTTTTATGAGTGCAGAGTTTGTGACAAGGTCTACTTCCTCTCCTCACGACTGATTCTGAGGCTTGCTGATAACCATTCAAGGTGAGCATATGGATGGATTTCGTAGCCTGGATGACTCTCTTTTTATACTTGTCTTATTTTTCTACTCTGAGAGAGTATTCCACTTTAGACTTGTATTTATACTCAGACTTGCAGTTATGTATTTAGTGGCTCTTGTACGGCCTTAGATCAGATTTCTTGGGGTTTGATGTATTATTTCTCACTCCTACTTTATCTATATAGAGTTGTTATTTATATTGCCAAATTAGGTTTACTTTATTATTGATCAAGTTGTGATTAAGGGACAGGTTTGCCTACCTGGTGGGAAAAAAGGTAGGTGTTTGCATGTTCCCCGATTTGAGACATGACAAGTTGGTATCAGAGCCCTAGGTTACCCGGTCTATAAGTAAAAGAGCATGTCTAGTAGAGTCTTGTGGATCGGTATGATGAGCTTTATCCTTATCTGCGAGAGGCTATAAGACATTTAGGAAACTTAAATTTCTTCATTCTTTCATGCTAATTTATTCAAATTGGTATCTAGAATATTCGAATTGGAATCCGATTCACTTCTATTTTCTCATAGATAGTGAGGACACGAGCTGATATCACGAGGGACAGTGCACCTGAGCCTGCTACCGGGGCCGACGTGAGAGAACGAGAACATGCTAGAGGTTGCGGCTGAGGTAGAGGCTGTGGTGCTGCACTGGATAGGGATAAGGCCCTTGTGGCTAGATAGAGATGGGCACGATCAGCTTCTCTAGAGCGTTAGCTCAAGAGAGAGCAGGCAACTGGGGAGATATAGGGCTAGACAAGACTTACCTAGGCCATGTCCGACCCTCTATTGTAGGACACATTGGCTCGTATACTTCTATATCTTGATGCCCAGTATGGCATGGGTGGTGCCACTACTCTAGGTGATTCTTAAATGAGAGCAGGATTACGGACTCTCGAGTAGGGTCAGACACCTGGAATGTAGTCTACTGCTGCCATAGCCCCGAGTATTGATGGCATACCAGCCATTGAGGGTATTCCTAGGCCAGTAGTAGCCCAAACTTTGACACTTGGAGATCAGGAGCTCATAGGTAGGTTCCTAAAGATGGAGCTGCCCAGGTTTTATGTTACACATAGCGAGAATGCTTATGAGTTCATTACAGATATGCATGAGAGGCTTTACAAGATGGGTATTGTAGAGTCCCATGGTGTGGATTATTTGTCTTCCCAGTTTCGCGGAGACGTGAAGACGTGTTAGAGGTATTACATTGAGGGAAGACCTGCTGGTTTACCTCCACTCACTTGGGTACAATTCCATCAAGACTACTTGAAGAAGTATGTACCGCATAATTTGAGGGATCAGCGCAGGGATGAGTTTAGCTATTTACGGTAGAAAGGTATGTTCATGGTGGAGTATCAGGCCAGGTTCTTGTTTTTGGCTCGATATGTGACTCGGTTGATTCTCACAGAGGCAGAGAGGGTTCGTATATTTGTTGGTGAACTAATGCTTCAATTTCATTTTGCTTGTCTTCAGCTTGTGGCCATGTGGTCTTCCTTCCAGGAAGTAGTGGATCATATTGTGAGTGTCGAGTCTACCTTGATTCAATCTTTTGGAGGGTCTAGTGAGAAGAGGCCTTGTCAGTATGGTTGGTTCAGTGGTTCCAGTCACTGAGGCAGTGGTCAGTCGAGTGGTTATGAAGTTGGGCAGTCTCATGGACGTTCTTTCTCTCAGCCAACTAACCGTGGTGGTCCATTTGGTTCTTCAGCCTCCAACACCTAGAGTTTGTTGTGGTTGTGGTAATCCTGGTCACCTTATGAGACATTTCACCTAATCTAGATAGAGTGGGACTCAACAGGGTTTCAGGTTCTAGACTCTGGCATCTTCTGGTAGCCAGGGTGGTTCTTCAGTGAGGGGCGGTGCTCAGTCAGGCCATGGTGGTTCTCATTTATCCACGGGTAGACATCTGTCCGGTAAGGGTAGTTCCTAGGTTTTCAGGGGAGGAGCGCAATCTAGCTAAGGTGGTCGTAGTGGTGCACTTTGCTATGCTTTTCCCGGTAGGCCCGAGGCAGAAACTTCTGATTTTGTGATCTCAGGTCAAATTTCTGGTCTTTATCGGCCGACAACGATCTTGTTTGATCCCAAGTCTACTTTTTCATATGTGTCTACTTATCATTCTGTTGGTTGGGATTTGACGTGTGACCATCTTGATGTGTCATTCATATGTCTACTCCAGTTAGACATGTAGTATCGATCGAGTTTATCGGTCTTGCTTAGTTACTTTTATGGGGTATGACACGTAGGTAGACTTGATGATCTTGGATAGAGTAGACTTAAATATTATTTTGGGTATGAGCTGGTTGTCCCCAAACCCCGCGATCTTGGAATTTCACGCCAAGATTGTCACCTTAGCTATGCCTGGGATTCCTAGACTTGAGTGGAGGGGTACTCTGAGTCCCGCTCTAAAAAATATCATTTTTTTTCTCTGCGTGAAGAAACTAGTTGACAAGGGGTGTTTAGCCTTCTTGGCCTATATTCGTGATACTAGTGTTGGTTCTCTATCCATTAAGTCAGTGCCTATTGTGTGTGAGTTCGCAAAGGTATTCCCTGCTGATTTTCCGGGTATGCCACCCGATCGTGTTATTGATTTCTACATCAATTTAGAGCCGGGACATGCCCTATTTATATTCCACCATATAGGATAGCACCTACTGAGTTAAGGGAGTTGAAAGAGCAGTTGCAGGCTATATTGATTAAAGGGCTCATTAGACCGAGCATCTCCCCTTGGGGTGCTCCCGTTTTGTTCATAAATAAGAAAGATGGAATGATGAGGATATGCATAGATTACCGTCAGTTTAACAAGGTCACCATTCATAATAAGTATTTGATTCCTCGTATTGATGACTTGTTCGACCAGCTTTAGGGTGTTTTGGTATTTCTGAAGATTGATTTGAGGTCAGGCTCTCACCCACTAAAGATTAGGGCCAAGGATGTTCCGATGACGGCCTTTAGGACTCGTAATGGTCATTATGAGTTCCTTGTGATGTCATTTAGGCTTACAAATGACCTGGCATCTTTCTTGGACTTGATGAATGGCATTTTAAGCCATACTTGGATTCCTTCGTCATTGTTTATATCGATGCTATCTTGGTGTATTCGAAAAGTAAGTAGGAGCATGAACATCATTTAAGTATTGTCCTTGGGTTGTTGAGAGACAAAGAACTTTATGCCTAATTTTTGAACTGTGAGTTCTGGCTTGATTTTGTGGCATTCTTGGGGCATGTGGTATCAAATGAAGGGATTATGGTTGATCCCAAGAAGATTGAGGATGTTAGGGATTGGGTGAGGCTGACTACAGTCATTGAGATTTGTAGCTTCGTGGTGTTGTCCAGTTACTACTGTCGGTTCATGAAGGGGTTTGCTTCTATTGCATCTCACTTGACCATATTGACTCAGAATGAGGTTCCTTTTTAGTGGTCTGATGCTTGTGAAGAGAGCTTTCAAAAGCTCAAGACTCTGTTGACTACGGCTCTAATCTTGGCATTACCCGTGGACGGTAAGGATTACTCGGTTATTGTGATGCATCCTGTTTTGGGTTGGCGCTGTGTTGGTTCAAGAGGGCAAGGTCATTGCCTATGCTTCCAGACAGTTGAAGATCCATAAGAAGAACTACCCCACCCATGATTTAGAGTTCTTAGCGGTAGTCTTTGCTTTGAAAATTTGGAGTAATTATCTATATGGGGTCCATTGTGAGGTGTTTACTGATCACCATAACCTTCAGCACGTGTTCAGTTAGAGGGATCTCAATTCTAGGCAGCGTAGGTGGATGGAGCTTCTGAAGGATTATGAAATCACTACATTTTACCATCCGGGTAAGGCTAATGTAGTAGCTGATGCCTTGAGCCAAAATGCAGTGAGTATTGGTAGTTTAGCTCGGTTGGTTGTTTCAGAGCGTCCCTTATGCATGGTCGTTTAGACTCTAACTAACAGTTTTGTGTGATTGAATCTTTCAAATTTGGGCAGAATTTTAGCGTGTGTTGAGGCAAAGTCATCTCTCTTAAAGCATATTAGGGCTCATTAGTTTGAGGATGCTCAATTATGCAAGATACATGATAAAGTGATGCGTGGGAGGACAATGAGGTTGTACTTGATGATAAGGGGGTTTTGAGGATCAAGGGACGTGTGTTCATTCCTCGTGTTGGTGGTTTGATTAATTTAATATTGGAAGAAACTCATAGTTCTAGATTTTTCATTTATCCAGGTGCTACTAAGATGTATCATGACTTGAGGCATCATTACTGGTGGGGTGAGATGTAGAGGGATATTGCAGATTTTGTTTCCTAGTGTGGGAATTGTCAGCAAGTCAAGTATGAGCACCATAGATCTGGCGTAGTGCTTCAGATTATGCCTTTTCCTGAGTGGAAATAGGATAGGATTCCTATGGATTTCGTTGTAGGTCTTTCGAAGACCTTGGGCAAGTTTGATTCAGTTTGGGTTATTGTGGATAGGCTGACGAAGTCTTCACACTTTATTCCAGTTTAGGTTACCTATAATTTAGAGAAGTTACTGTGGGGTTGTACGGTTGCACGGGGTCCCTATTTCTATCATTTCCGATCGAGGTCCTCAATTTACTTCCTATTTCTGGCGGATGTTGCAGGTAATGTTGGGTACTCAGTTGGATCTCAGTACCGGTTTTCATCCCCAGACCGATGGACAGTCCGAAAGGACTATTGAGGTGCTTGAGGATATATTGAGAGCATGTGTCATTGATTTTGGTGATCATTAGGACCAGTTCTTACCCTTGGCAGAGTTTGCGTACAATAATAGCTACCATTCCAGCATTGATATGGTGTCATTTGAGGCTTTATATGGTAAGAGGTGTCGTTCTCCTATTGGATAGTTTAACGCTTTTAAGGTTCGACCGTGGGGTACATATTTGTTAAGGGAGTCTTTAGACAAGGTGGTGCTTATACAGGAAAAGCTTTTGGCAACTCAGAGTCGGCAAAATATATATGCGGACCTAAAGGTCCGAGATCTAGAGTTTATGGAGGGTGAGTAGGTTCTTCTGAAGATATCACCCATGAAGGGTGTATGCGATTTGGGAAAAGAGGCAAGTTGAGCCCAAGGTACATTGGTCCATTTAAGATTATCCGTCGTGTTGGCACTGTTGCTTATGAGTTGGATTTGTCACCAGGCCTATCAGGTGTTCACCCAGTTTTCCACATTTTTATGCTGAATAAGTACCATTCAGATGGGTCTTATATCATTCATTGGGATTCTGTATTACTTGATGAGAATCTGTCTTATGAGGAGGAGCCTATATCGACTTTAGATAGGCAGGTTAGGAAGTTGAGGTCTAAGGAGATAGCTTATGTTAAGGTGCAATGGAAGCATCATCCCGTTGAGGAGGCCACATGGGAGACCGTTTCCGATAAGCATGCCAAATATCCCAGTTGTTTGTTGACTTAGGTACTTTCCCCCCATTCCTTCCTTATCGCTCGAGGATGAGCTATTGTTTAATTGGTATCTAATGTAACATGTTCAGTCGTTATGTGCGTTTTAACCATTTTACCCCTGTTGACCCAATTCCCGAGGTTGTCGGGAGATCCTAGTGAAAACTGAAAGAATTAGAATCCTTAAGTAGAAGTGATTGACCAATATTTGACTTTTCGGTAAACGGACCTTTTTCAGAATTCCATTGATTTCGTGAGGTCCGGAGGGTCATTTATGACTTGGTGGGATAGTTGGTTCAGTTCTTAAGGATCTTGGGAGCATTTTTGGTAATTGGTTGGAATGTTGGTTTTTGTCCATTGGGGATTGACCCGATAAAATAGACCTCCGATGGGAATTTCGAGACCACAAGTGAGTCCGTAGCGTGTTTTTGTATAGGGTTATATGTCTGGTTTGCATCCAGGAGGTCTTGGGTGGTTGTCAGATTGTGGGAAGAAGTTAGTGAAAACTAGCAATCTGCTAATGTCTGATGCCTCGCTGGGACAAGCCATTGTGCGCCACAGCAAACCCGCCACACCCAATCCACTATAGCAAGTGGTGAGAGTTTGTGAGGAGTCGTCATAGCGGGCAGTGTTCCATTATGATAAGTCTTGGGATTTTGTGTTGGGTCACTGTAGCGAGCGTAGGGCCACTGGCGCTGGCCCGCTTTTGCGGACCAGTGACCGCTGTAGCGGACGACGGGGACCAGAATCCTTTTTAATGCTAAGTTAAACCCTTCATTTGCCATTCTCAAAATTATTCCTCCATAGCCTCTAAAGGCTGATTTGAAGTGTTTTTTAGTGGATTCTCTTTGAAGTAAGTCTGTTCAACCTTATTATCCTTTATTTACCTTTCCTAAGCTTGAATTAATGGTGGAAACCTAGAAAACTAGTTGAAGAAGATGAGTCTATACCTATATAGGGTTAATTGAATCTTAAGCTTCAAATATGAGATTAATTGATGGGTTTTAATAATCTAAGCATGATATTTCATTATTTAGTAACCAATAGGCTTGAATCTTCCTTTCTAGTTGAGAATTTGAATAACGAAAAGCTAGGGTTTATGGCTAATTTGGGGGTTTTGTCTTGAATCGTGAAATTGACCTATTCTTGAGTTAATTTAGCAATTCATTAGAGATATTAGACTTCTAGAATGTTGGATTACCGATTTCACTTTTGAATTGCCCGTTTTACCCTTGTGGGCCCATTTTCCCTTTTTTCCATAGTGGTTTCAGTTCTAAGGATAGTATAGCGGTATGGGTATTGTTAGTTTCCATTTCTAACTTAGGTTTCAATAATGACTAGACTTCGAGTATAACCGAGATCCTCATAAAGGAAAGGCTCCAAAATTATCGTTTGTGACAACCGCTCGGCATTCAGGTAGGTTATGGCTTACCTTGTGGTTAGACTCTGGTTAGCGAATCTTATGTATACTCAGCAATTATTGGTGAAAGCATGTTATGTCTTCGGGTATGAAGTTGGGATGGAATACTTAGGTTGGTACTATTGTTGATTGTGGTTGTTGCCTTATTGATCTAGTGGCTCATAGCCACGTGTATAATACTAGACTTGACCGTATGTAGAGGAAGGATTGATGCACTTTTGACATGATGATTAGGTTTACGTGCGTGGCACGGTTGACTTGACTGATTCTCATTGGAATTTGACATCATTCATACATACATACATGATCATGCATATTGGACAGGGTTTGCACGCCACAACATATATATATATATATATATATTGGTTCGGGTTGCACGTTATGCAACATACATATATTGGACCAGGTTGCACGTTCCGCAACAGATACTTATATTGGATCGGGCTCTGTGCCACAGCAGGTACATGGACTTCGCGGGTCCTCCATGGGTCATGACTACTGGGACATAGAGCTATTCCGCTCGGAGTGTGTGTGTATTATTGCATTCATATCCTCATAATCATACTTATCGGATTCAGACTTGTATTTGAACATGTGATGATATTCTTGGATTGTGTAGTGTTTATATCTGATTGTGAGCATGCCTATATTTCAATCTATTACTTTATATATGTTATCTAACTGTTGTCGTCATATGATACTTACCGGTACATAGATTTATATTGATACTATCTTGCTGTATTCTTTTATGAGTGCAAAGTTCGTGAAAAGGTCCACTTCCTCTCCTCGTGACTGACTGCGAGGTTTGCTGCTAAGCATTCAGGGTGAGCATATGGATGGATTCCGCAGCCCAGGTGACTCTTTTTATAGTTGTCTTATTTTGTTACTCTGAAACAGTATTCCACTTTTTAGACTTGTATTTATACTCAGACTTGCAGTAATGTATTTAGTGGCTCTTGTACGGCCTTAGACCAGATTTCTTGGGGATTGATGTATTATTCCACGCTCCTTTATCTATCATAGACTTGTTATTTATATTGTCGAATTGGGTTTACGTGACAGTTATATCCTTAAGTTAATTGAAAACTAACACCAATTGAACCCTCAATTACATAATTTAAGAAAAGCTCCAATTTATAAACCCTAGATTTTTCTTCAATTTAGGAAAGGTTTCAAATCCCAAATTAATTAATACAACATGGTCACCTATCATTAATCAACACTTATTCATAAAATCATGACCATCTAATTCATATTCCAACCGTAAATCAAAGGTTTAGCTCTCTTAACCTTTCATGGAAGCTCACAACTCTTCTTCCCCTAATAAAGTCCAACTAGTATTTAAAAGACATTAATGATCAAACAGGGGGTGAAATTATACCTTAGATGATGACTCAAATGGAATTCCTTAAGAAATTCCCCCAAGCAAGCACTAAAATTGAGATAAGATATTTTGGAAAAGTGAATTGATTTGGGGCAATTAAAAATCTGCCTGAAACAATGATCCCGCACTGGCAGTATCGATCCCGTGTCGCGCCCGATTTTGACCTGCGGGCTTCGCGACGCGATGGCGTCGATTTCCTCCGGATGGATTAAAAAATGCTTGCTTTGAGGAGTCGCCACCTAATTATTCTAAGGTGAATTAGGGCACCTGATTGCTAACTAAATGCTGCAAAATAACTCCGATTTTATGGTCTACGAAACTAATGAGATTCTAGGTAAGGGTTCTTTATTATCCTAAAGGGAAGGGGTTAGGCATCCTTTAAGATCCGCTAACGTGCGGTTATCCGATCAAATTCAGGTTAATTGTTATGCTAATAAAATGCATGTTTTTATACATATAAAAAATAATATTGCAAGGTGTTAATAAAATGATGCATTTTGTACAAGTATGCATTTGTATGGCATTAATATACATGTAAAGCTGAAAAAAAATATAAGTATGCAAAATTGATAAGAATGTATGCAAAGTGATTATTATGGGCAACGGGCCTAAAATAAATAAACTAGCGATGGATTTCCAGTTTTAGACTACCCTATTAATTAATTCTATGTCTATCTATTCTAAATATTTCAATAATTTCATGAGTACAATAATATTACAATACAGGATGAAAATAAAGCTGAATTAAAGAAAGTAAAAGACAACAACAAAAATAAATAATCTCAGGGGTATTTGCCTTCTTTGACTTTATCTTTGCAAGTGTCAATAATAAACAGTTAGAAACAATTGAATATACATAACTTCGAATCCGTATCCAAAACAATAAATGTTTTGATTACGGAGGGCTCAGACATAAATTTTGAAAAGATCATTCCAATCACGTCGTGGCTGCGAACATATGACTCGTTGGTCATTTTAGTTGCCTTGCCTACCGAACATGTTGGTCTCTTGGGTGAAAAAGATTTAAGTTTCATCCTTGCCCAGAAGTTTTATTTTCCGTCTTTACAACTGTGGAGGCCTCAAAAATCGACGGATATTTTTTCATCGGCCAGGTGTAGTATAATATTTAAAAACAGTAAACAGTAAAAACAGTACATATTCGTGGCACGGATGTTTAAAACAATAATAAAAAAAACAGAGAAATGAAAGAAAAGCGCGGCCTCGAATTTAATTTCATCGGCATAAATGCAGTATTTATTTAAATCAGTAAGACAATCCGTGTACGGATGTTAAAATACGAAAATAAACAAACGCAGTTTGCAATTAAAACGTAAGACCCGAATTCGAAAATTTTGGGTGAAGCAGATTCGGAAAAATCGAGACCGGGTTACGAACGCAGTGGACCGAGCCACGATTTCGGGTCGACCCGACCCGGAATCAAACAATTTTTACGGAATTTTCGGATAACCAACAACAAAATATTAAACACAAAATCGGAAATTTAACCGAACCGGTCGACCCGACACGGACACTTTGAACAGATGATCCGGCCGGATTTCGGGTTGACCCGACCCGAAATCAAACATTTTTTTTTTATTTTTCAGATAATAAACAACAAAATATAGAACATGAAATCTGGAAATTTATTCGAACCGGGTCGCCCGACCCGGAACAGTGACCCCGACACGGAACAGATTTTTCCCAAATTTTAGGTAACCAACAGCACAATATAAACATACAAAAATCTGGAAATTAACCGAACCGGATCGACTCGAATCGGATGTTTTTCAACCCGAATCGATTTTCTCCAAATTTCAGATAACCAACAGTACAATATAAACATACAAAATCTAGAAATTCATTCAAATCGGGTCGACCCGACCCGGGTTAGTGACCCGACCCGGAACAGTGACCCCAACCCGGAACAGATTTTTCTTTCCAATTTTTTCAGATAACCAACAAGAAGATATAAAAGCATATTAAAAAAAATGGAAAAACTTGCCTAAATCGGTTGACCCGACCCGACCCGACAGTGAGCAAAAAGGGGCGTAATAATACCCAATTTCCGACGTAAGCTCCGACCAAAACTCGTTTTTTTTGGACAAAAATTCACAAAAATCGACCCCAAAACAGTGAACAAAAGGGGGTATTTTATGGATGGGTTTTCGGATTTTACGGGGTGTAGAGTGGCGGTGATGTGGCGGCAGTGGTGAGTTGAGTTGGTGTTGGGCGAGGTGACCGGCGACGTGGGGTCGCCGGTGTGGGGTGTGGGGGTCGCGTCAGGGTCGGGGGTATGGGGTGTGCGACGGCGAGGTGACCGGCGACGTGGGGTCGCCGGTATGGGGTGTGGGGTGCGGGTGATGGGTATGGGGGTTGGGCGGCGATTTTTAAAAGAGAGAAAGAGAGGGTGATATATTTTTTAAGTGTTGTGGTGTGTGATATTTTTTGTTGTAGGGTTTGTTTGGTTAAAAGGGGGGGAAAATAAATAAGGGATTGGGCTTGGGGGATTTTGGGCTGGTCGGTTGGGCTTGGCCGAAAATGGGGGTGGCCAAATGGGCTGCCCCTTTTAAAATGGGTGTTTGTTTTGGATTGGAAAATAAATGGGTTATGGGTTTAAAATATAAAAAGGGGTTTAATTATATAAAAATAAAGCTTTGCAAAATTTATAAATTGTAAAGATGATAATATAATAAAAATATAATATTTGTGAAATGCTTGATGCGCAAATAAAAAATACAAAAAAATGTGATGTCGTTTTTGCGAAAAATAAAATAACATATAATATTAGGATAAAAGTATGATTATGATATAAAATGCAAATGACAATAAAAAATGCAAATAATAATAATAATAATGATATATATACATATATATGCCTATATTTTAAAATTGTTTTAAAGTGTCAAAAATATTAAAAATGCGAATAAAATCATAAAAAGATGGGACAAAATTGGGTGTCAACAGATGCCCCTCTTTGGCCGGAGACGATGAAAGAGTTTTCGGACAAAGAAGTTGACTGAGTAGCCAATTTTATCCGGATCATCGGGACTCAAGGTAAGGTTAGAGATGCGTGGGATGAAATAGAATCCCGAGGGGGGGAGAGAGGTTGCAAAAGATGGTGCAGATTCAAGAATCATTACCCCAGTGTCGAGTTATGATGACACTGGTTGCAGATGTGGCGAGATACTGGGGAAGGGACGAACGATGTTCGAAGTATTTCCCAATGTAGATGACGTTGTTGCATAGGCGTGTTGAAAAGACGGCGTTGCTTAGACGTGATTGAAATTAAGATACCCGCATTAGAAGGTGGGCGCCTGACTGAAATTAAATACCCGCATTAGGAGGTGGGCGCCTGACTGAAAATGAATACCCGCATTGGGAGGTGGGCGCCTGACTGAAAATGAAATACCCGCATTAGGAGGTGGGCGCCTGACAGAAACTGAAATACCCGCATTAGGAGGTGGGCGCCTGACACAAATTAAAATACCCGCATTAGGAGGTGGGCGCCTGACTGAAATAAAATACCCGCATTAGGAGGTGGGCGCCTGACAGAAATTGAAATACCCGCATTAGGAGGTGGGCGCCTGACAGAAATTGAAATACCCGCATTAGGAGGTGGGCGCCTGACTGAAATTTAAATACCCGCATTAGGAGGTGGGCGCCTGACTGAAAATGAAATTCCCGCATTAGGAGGTGGGCGCCTGATAGAAATTAAAATACCCGCATTAGGAGGTGGGCGCCTGACTGAAAATGAAATACCCGCATTAGGAGGTGGGCGCCTGATAGAAATTAAAATACCCGCATTAGGAGGTGGGCGCCGATCGAAATTAAAATACCCGCATTAGGAGGAGGTGGGCGCACGACCGAAAATAAAATACCCGCATTAGGAGGTGGGCGCCGATCGAAATTAAATACCCGCATTAGGAGGTGGGCGCCTGACCGAAATTAAAATACCCGCATTAGGAGGTGGGCGCGGCGAAATTAAATACCCGCATTAGGAGGTGGGCGCCTGACTGAAATTAAATACCCGCATTAGGAAGTGGGCGCCTGACTGAAATTAAAATACCCGCATTATGAGGTGGGTGCCTGACTGAAAATTAAATACCCGCATTAGGAGGTGGGCGCCTGACTGAAAATGAAATACCCGTGTTAGGAGGTGGGCGCCTAACAGAAATTGAAATACCCGCATTAGGAGGTGGGCGCCTGACTGAAATTTAAATACCCACATTAGGAAGGTGGGTGCCTGACTGAAATTTAAATACCCGCATTAGGAGGTGGGCGCCTGACAGAAAATAAATACCCTCATTAGGAGGTGGGCGCCTGACTGAAATTAAAATACCCGCATTAGGAGGTGGGCGCCTGAAATAACGTCGTTGAATTTACGTGATGCGTTTGTGACCCGCATGGGTTGAAATGACGTCGTTGCATAGACGTGGTGTGTTGAAGACGTCATTGTGTAGACGTGTTGTGCGGATGACACCGTTGCATAGGTGTGTTGCTTGATGCTGTTGTATGGGCGTGTTGCTGATGACGCCGTTGTAATGCTGTGAAAGATATGAATGACGTCATTGCCGTCAGTTTGCTGTAACATGATTCCACGTTGTGTTGAATCTTCTGCCGATTCAAATTCCTGTGGACTGTGAATTGAAATGTCGTCCTTGCACGGATGAAAATGCGATGCTACGTCTTTGCCAAATTAAGCACACATGTTGCGGCTTCCTTGCCTTTGTCAACCTGAAGACCTGTACTCAAAGAAATTTGTGAGTTTAGGTGGCAGGGGTGGTTGATTCGCATTGACTTTGTAGTTTTTTTTTTTTTTTTTTACGCTTGCAAGCTCATACTGGTTTAGATTGAAGACTTAGTTGTCTGGCATTTTCCAGGTCTATTGGCATATGCTTGCAGTGAACCCTTTAAAAATGCCCCAGTTTCTGGTATATATGAAGATGATGAACTTCCAACTGGATAAAGCCGAGTTTGTGCGGGCCACTTGCTTGTCCTGTTAAGGCAATCATGTAAGCACATTGCGTTGTGTGCAAGATAATGGAAGAAAAATTCCAATGGTGTGACTGAAGCCGATATAGGCCGCCTACGTATTCCGACAAAGGAAATCAGGTCATAATGTAGTTCGTTATAAGCGAAAAGGGATTGTAAGGATTTTCTGAAAATGGGACCGAAGCCGATGTGGCCGCCTACGTATCCCGCCAAGGGAATTAGGTCATAACGTAGTTCATGTTAAGCAAAAAAGGATTGTAAGGATTTTCTGAAAATGGGGCTGAAGCCGATGTGGCCGCCTACGTATCCCGCCAAGGGAATCAGGTCATAACGTAGTTCATGCTAAGCAAAAAGGATTTTGTAAGGGTTTTCTAAAAATGAGACCGAAGCTGATGTGGCCGCCTACGTATCCCGTCGAGGGAATCAGGTCATAACGTAGTTCATGTAAGCAAACACGATTGTGAAGTTTTCCAAAATGGGACCGAAGCCGATGTGGCTGCCTACGTATCCTGCCGAGGGAATGAGGTCATAACGTAGTTCATGCGGCGAAAGAGATTGTGAACTTTTCCAAAATGGGACCGAAGCCGATGTGGCCGCCTACGTATCCCGCCGGGGAATCAGGTCATAACGTAGTTCATGCAAGCAAAAGGGATTGTAAGGATTTTCTGAAAATGGGACCGAAGCCGATGTGGCCGCCTACGTATCCCGCCGAGGGAATCAGGTCATAACGTAGTTCATGCGGCAAAAGAGATTTGTATTTGTAGAATGTTTTTTTTTTTTTTTTTGTAAAAGAGTGACTAGAGTTTGAAAAATGATGCAATATATTTTGCAAGGTTTTTTTTTTTTTTTTTTTTTTTTGAAAATATGAAAAAGACAGAATCATATTTTGACTTCAATTGGTACCAACAATTAGTAATGTGCTTAGGGTTCCCGTTACTGCTCTCTGTATAACCGAGGCTGACTTCAAGGTAATTCCTACAGCTTCACATGCTACCTCAGACATACCTGAGGATCGACACTTGCTTCAAGCCAAGGTTTTGACATATATGCATCCTCATGTTTCAAATGCCCTCACTGAAAGAAAGTCCCTTTCTCAAATGTATTTCAATATTTTGAACTTTGGGACGTCTAGAGAAGTACACTCACCCTCAGAAAGATGTTCAATGCATTCAATCGTGATACCATAGGCTTGGCCGTCATGTGAGTATCCACTAATGTGAGAACCCTCTGTATAGGATCATGTAGGACTTGTTACGGGTTTGTAATGTAGGCTTGGGGAAAGGAAATGATATCATTTGGGTAAGGAGTGACTAATCCTTCCTTGAGCGTTGGAATATGTCCGCGCTTTGTATTTGTGTGCCTTGATGCCGATTTACTTCTTTTTGCCCCCTTTATTTTGTACCGACTTCTTTTGAATATTTCGTTTGGAGCTTTTTCCCCTTTTTCGGAGTTATTTCCTTCTTTTTTTTTATTGTCGGGCCTTTTTAACTTCTTCTTTGTGTGAAGTCGTCCTTTTGTTTTGATTTTTCTTCCTCTTTTGGGAACATTGCAACTTCAACTCGGATCATTTTCAGCAATTTGCATATTTCTGATGCGCTCAAGGAAGTCGGGTCAAGAGAGGGATAGTGCGTGTACGCACTCAGAAAGGGTATAGGCATAATATGTGGTTGTTAAAAAAAATAGGCTTCAGGCTCAAAGGGGAGTACTATGGATAATGTTATTTGGTAAGCTGGAAAGGCTCAAACGGATCAAAGAAAGCCTACGATCCTTTCCTATACCAAGTGTTACTCAGGATTTCGCCTCAACAAACATTCGAGCCAAGTTCTAGATCACAATGCAATGCAATTGAACTTATTCTAAAAACTTACCACACAATGCACAAGAAACGATGAGGTTGACTTTATTCATATCTTGGAAGCATGCAAAACAATATTTAAATGTCAACACAGGCGTGAATGAGAGGTACCAGAAGAATCTATGGTTTACCACAAAGTTAGTCTTCTCCGCTTGTTCTTTCCTATGCACACTCCTAACTGTGTTGGTATCAACCAAGTCCATCAATGATTCTTAGAAAATATATATATATATATTTTGTATTTTTGTTTTTTTTGTTTTTTTTTTTGTTTTTGAATAAAGGGTACCGAACCCAAATAGGCTGCCTACGTATCTCATCTTTGACGAGAATCAGGTGTGCGTAGTTCGTGAAGATAGGTTATAAAAAATATATGATTGAAAAAGGATTTATCTGCAATAAAATAATAAGTAAAAACTGTATAAAACAAATGATTGTCCACTATGGGACGAATGCAAAGTAAAATGACTGTCCGTAATATAATGAATGCAATGAAAAATAATTGTCACAATAGGATGTTATATATAAAAAAAAAGATTGTCCATTAGGATGTAATGAAAAAAAGATTATCCATTATGATATAATGAAAAAAAAAGATTGTCCATTAGGATGTAATGAAAAAAAAAGATTGATAAACCAGAATCATTTTTTCATTTCATTTTTTTTTATTTGATTTGATTTGATTTTTTTTTTTAGGGGTGTCGCACCCGAGAAGGGTTACCTACGTATCACACAGTATGGCGAGAATTAGACACTCGTAGTTCGTAAGGATATGTTGTAAAATGCATGATATAAAAAAAAATTATGTAACGAAAATTAAGCATCTCAACTGAATTTGCAAAATATATATAAAAAACAAGTATAGACAACTAAAGTGACGCCTCGTTGACTCTGGTGTTGGCTGACTTTTTCCAGTCAAAACATCTTCCGGTCGTCTTTATGAAAGCCTTTGGCTTTGTTCTTTCCTGGAGTATATCCAGGAATAATGTTTTAGAACGACCGCCCCCAACTGTTCGCGAGGACGATCTTCCTGCAAAAATAAGAGCACCGGGTGAAAGGATGAAAGTCACTAAAAGAATAATAAAATGTAGGAAAGTGACAAAGTATAGTCAAAAACTCCCCCCGATTCTTTGCACGAGGTCCGAGTCTTGGATGTTCAAGAACACTTTATCCTAGGGAAGTGACTCAATTTCTGTCCCTTTGTTGCAAGCGACATGGTATGATATGTAAAGAATTGAAGCATGTATTTATTGCATTAAATAATATGTACAAAGCTAAAAGAAGAAAAATAGCAAACAAATTGTGCGGGAATTAAATGTGCGTCCTAACATGCATGGAGCCTCTCTTATGCCAGAGGTGAGCCTAAACGCCAAATATGAGAGATTATGACAAAATAATCCAAGCTGTCACTGCAATGCTTTTGTTGGAAATGAAGACAAAACGTATGTACATTTTCCAATATCGGCATGTCATAATTAGGCTTGGATTAGTCTATCATTATCAGGCTACAAATAATATGCTGATGGTCGTTGGGGGAGCGAGACCCGTCGACAATTTTGGTGAATTTCTTAATTGTGGAGTCGATGCCAAGGATCGACCCACCTATGGTGTATGCATGCATGACTTAAAATAAAGGTGGTATAGCTCTATCCTAAATTTTCTAAGATTTGGCTTACTTGACTCAAGGTTCCCGAGCGGACTACTCGAGTGAGAAGGCTACGCGGCCACCGGATGGCCCGGACACTCCGCGCATACGCCAACTCTCCTAAAATTTGGTAAATAAAAAGAATTTGCGAGTGCGCGAAACACACCTCGCGTGTAATGTGTGACAGTGTCAATTTTCCGAAGTGGAAGAAATATGAGCGGAATGCCAATTTAAGAAAAGCAGTAAAAGAAAGTATCAATTTAAACAGTTAAACATACAAAATTTCAAAAAGGAAACAATTAAAAATAATAAATCAAATAAGGAGCAATATAAAGCATAATAATAATTAACCTGAATTTGCTATGGTTAAGAACCTGAAAGTATCCCCAGCGGAGTCGCCATGCTGTCGCGCCCGATTTTGACCTGCGGGCTTCGCGACGCGATGGCGTCGATTTCCTCCGGATGGATTAAAAAATGCTTGCTTTGAGGAGTCGCTACCTAATTATTCTAAGGTGAATTAGGGCACCTGATTGCTAACTAAATGCTGCAAAATAACTCCGATTTTATGGTCTACGAAACTAATGAGATTCTAGGTAAGGGTTCTTTATTATCCTAAAGGGAAGGGGTTAGGCATCCTTTAAGATCCGCTAACGTGCGGTTATCCGATCAAATTCAGGTTAATTGTTATGCTAATAAAAATGCATGTTTTTATACATATAAAAAATAATATTGCAAGGTGTTAATAAAATGATGCATTTTGTACAAGTATGCATTTGTATGGCATTAATATACATGTAAAGCTGAAAAAAAATATAAGTATGCAAAATTGATAAGAATGTATGCAAAGTGATTATTATGGGCAACGGGCCTAAAATAAATAAACTAGCGATGGATTTCCAGTTTTAGACTACCCTATTAATTAATTCTATGTCTATCTATTCTAAATATTTCAATAATTTCATGAGTACAATAATATTACAATACAGGATGAAAATAAAGCTGAATTAAAGAAAGTAAAAGACAACAACAAAAATAAATAATCTCCGAGGGGTATTTGCCTTCTTTGACTTTATCTTTGCAAGCTGTCAATAATAAACCGTTAGAAACAATTGAATATACATAACTTCGAATCCGTATCCAAAACAATAAATGTTTTGATTACGGAGGGCTCAGACTTAAATTTTGAAAAGATCATTCCAATCACGTCGTGGCTGCGAACATATGACTCGTTGGTCATTTTAGTTGCCTTGCCTACCGAACATGTTGGTCTCTTGGGTGAAAAAGATTTAAGTTTCATCCTTGCCCGAAGTTTTATTTTCCGTCTTTACAAACTGTGGAGGCCTAAAAAATCGACGGATATTTTTTCATCGGCCAGGTGTAGTATAATATTTAAAAACAGTAAACAGTAAAAACAGTACATATTCGTGGCACGGATGTTTAAAACAATAATAAAAAAAACAGAGAAATGAAAGAAAAGCGCGGCCTCGAATTTAATTTCATCGGCATAAATGCAGTATTTATTTAAATCAGTAAGACAATCCGTGTACGGATGTTAAAATACGAAAATAAACAAACAGTTTGCAATTAAAACGTAAGACCCGAATTCGAAAATTTTGGATTTGAAGCAGATTCGGAAAAATCAGACCCGGGTTCTGAACAGTGACCCGACCCTGATTTCGGGTCGACCCGACCCTGATTTCGGGTCGACCCGACCCGGAATCAAACAATTTTTTTGGAATTTTCAGATAACCAACAACAAAATATTAAACACAAAATCTGGAAATTTAACCGAACCGGGTCGACCCGACACGAACACTGAACAGTGATCCGGCCCGGATTTCGGGTTGACCCGACCCGGAATCAAACATTTTTTTTTTGATTTTTCAGATAATAAACAATAAAATATAGAACATGAAATCTGGAAATTTATTCGAACCGGGTCGCCCGACCCGGAACAGATTTTTCCCAAATTTCAGGTAACCAACAGCACAATATAAACATACAAAAATCTGGAAATTAACCGAACCGGATCGACCCGAATCGGATGTTTTTTAACCCGAATCGATTTTCTCCAAATTTCAGATAACCAACAGTACAATATAAACATACAAAATCTAGAAATTCATTCAAATCGGGTCGACCCATCCCGGGTTAGTGACCCGACCCGGAACAGTGACCCCGACCCGGAACAGATTTTTCTTTCCAATTTTTTCAGATAACCAACAAGAAGATATAAAAGCATAATAAAAAAAATGGAAAAACTTGCCTAAATCGGTTGGCCCGACCCGACCCGACAGTGAGCAAAAAGGGGCGAAATAATACCCGATTTCCGACGTAAGCTCCGACCAAAACTCCTTTTTTTCGGACAAAAAATTCACAAAAATCGACCCCAAAACAGTGAACAAAAGGGGGTATTTTATGGATGGGTTTTCGGATTTTAAGGGGTGTAGAGTGGCGGTGATGTGGCGGCAGTGGTGAGTTGAGTTGGTGTTGGGCGAGGTGACCGGCGACGTGGGGTCGCCGGTGTGGGGTGTGGGGGTCGCGTCAGGGTCAGGGGGTATGGGGTGTGCGACGGCGAGGTGACCGGCGACGTGGGGTCGCCGGTATGGGGTGTGGGGTGCGGGTGATGGGTATGGGGGTTGGGCTGCGATTTTTAAAAGAGAGAAAGAGAGGGTGATATATTTTTTAAGTGTTGTGGTGTGTGATATTTTTTGTTGTAGGGTTTGTTTGGTTAAAAGGGGTGGAAAATAAATAAGGGATTGGGCTTGGGGGATTTTGGGCTGGTCGGTTGGGCTTGGCCGAAAATGGGGGTGGCCAAATGGGCTGCCCCTTTTAAAATGGGTGTTTGTTTTGGATTGGAAAATAAATGGGTTATGGATTTAAAATATAAAAAGGGGTTTAATTATATAAAAATAAAGCTTTGCAAAATTTATAAATTGTAAAGATGATAATATAATAAAATATAATATTTGTGAAATGCTTGATGCGCAAATAAAAAATACAAAAAAATGTGATGTCGTTTTGCGAAAAATAAAATAACATATAATATTAGGATAAAAGTATGATTATGATATAAAATGCAAATGACAATAAAAAATGCAAATAATAATAATAATAATGATATATATACATATATATGCCTATATTTTAAAATTGTTTTAAAGTGTCTAAATTATTAAAAATGCGAATAAAATCATAAAAAGATGGGACAAAATTGGGTGTCAACATCCCGCACCGGCGGAATCGATCCCACTCCTACGGGAACGATCCCGCATAGGCGGCCTCGCTGCAGAGGAAAATTCCCGCTGAGGTGGAAACAATAATTTCCCGCATACGTGCCGGTCCAAGAGAACCACCACAGAGGCGCCATCACCCCTGCGAGGAAATGTCTACAATGGTGGAAACCTCAAAATTACTCAGGCTCCGCATCTGCGAGTCAACTTCCGTAGAGGTGGCCCACCAACCGTTGGTGCT
This sequence comes from Anisodus tanguticus, assembly GCA_034509755.1. NCBI lineage: Eukaryota > Viridiplantae > Streptophyta > Magnoliopsida > Solanales > Solanaceae > Anisodus > Anisodus tanguticus. Next base: position 40,857,647 of record CM067540.1, on the reverse strand, counting down.
GACACAAGACACCACCAAACCTAGAATACTTCATGACTTCCACCAAACACCCGAAACACTCCCGGAACCTCCCGAATACAAACCAAACATGCTACCCCAAGGTAAACGGTGCTACAAACTTACTCGCGCCACTTGGATTTCTCATTAACTGAGCTAAGACATACTTTCTAAAGAATCTCCCAAAATAATCAATTATCACAATTTCACAAATAATGCCAAAAAGTACATCTGATTGCCTCGGGAAGTGAACCAATGATGCGATTAAGTCATATATGACCGTCCAGAACTCTCAGAACTGACAGAACCCGGACACAAACCCATATGCTCGAAAGTCAACTTTGAGTCAAATTAATCAACTCTAACATTCCTATATTAAATTTTCATCCAAAAATCACATAATTGAACCTCGGGACCGCGCATCATAAATCCCCACACAGAGTCTACGAGAAGGGTAAAATAGTCAAATAATGATCTTTAGCTAAAAATAATGGACAGATCATTACATCATATACCAATTAAACAAACGTTCATCCTCGAACAGAGAGAAACAAAAATGGGAAATGTACCAGAAGTAGTAAACAAGTCAGGGTATCTGTTCTGCATGTCGGAATCTGTCTCCCAAGACGCATCCTCAATAGGATAATGATTCTATTGCACCTTCACAGAAGCTATCTCTTTAGACCTCAATTTCCTCACCTGCTTGTCCAAAATAGCCACAGGCTCCTCCTCGAACTCCAAATTATAATCAAGCAATACAGAGTTCTATTGGATAATATAAGAACCATCGGCATGGTACTTCTTCAGCATATACACATGAAAAACCGGATGGACAGCTGGAAGATCCAACTCTTATAATACCTCTCCAACCCTTTGAAGAATCGCAAAAGGTCTGATATACCTCGGACTCAACTTTCCTCTCTTTCCGAACCTTATCACACCCTTCATCGGTGAGACCTTCAATAGAACCTTGTCACCAACCATAAAATCCATGTCCCGGACCTTCCGGTCCGCATACTCCTTTTGCCTGCTCTGAGCTACCAAGAGCTTGTGCTGAATCACCTTCACCTTCTCTAAGGAATCCCTTAACAAATAGGTACTCCAAGGTCGAACCTCGAATGCATCAAACCACGCAATGGAAGAATGACATCTCCTACCATACAACGCCTCGAACTGTGCCATATCAATACTAGAGTGATAGTTGTTATTGTACGCAAATTCTTCCAGAGGTAAGAACTGGTCCCAATAACCACCAAAATAAATCACGCAGGCTCATAACATATCCTCCAATACATGAATAGTCTGCTCGGACTGACCGTCTGTCTGAGGGTGAAAAGTTGTACTGAGATACAAGCAAGTACCTAACTCCTTTTGTAAAGTCCACAAAAAATGAGAAGTAAATTGAATACCATAGTCTGAAATAATAGAAATAGGTACACCATGAAGATGAACAATCTCACGAATGTAGATCTTAGCCGACTTCTCTGAATTATAAGTAGTCTGGACCGGAATGAAATATGCGGACTTGGTCAACCTATTAACAATGACTCAAATAGAATCAAACTTGCCCAAAGTCTTGGGCAACCTCACAATAAAATCCATGGTAATCTTCTCCCACTTTCACTCGGGAATAGGCATCCTCTGAGACACCCCATCAGGTCGCTGGTGCTCATACTTGACTTGCTGAAAATTCTGACATCGAGTCACAAACTCAACAATGTCTCTCTTTATCCTGCCCCATCAATAGTGCTGCTTCAAGTCTCCGTACATCTTAGTAGCACCTGGATAAATCGAATATATAGAGATATGAGCCTCCTCCATAATCAACCTCGTCAAATCACCAACTCTAGGAACACACACTCTACCTTTGATCCTCAAAACCCCTTCATCATCAATCATAGTCTCCTTGGCTTCACCACTCATCACCTTATCTCTGATTTTGCACAACTTCTCATCAACATACTGTGGGTCCGAACCTGCTCCAAAAGAGACGACATCGCCTCCACACAATCCAAAATCCTACCCGAATTCAAAATATAAAGCCTCACGAAACAGTTGGCTAAGGACTGGACCTCAAATGCCAAGGTTCGCTCAGAAATAATCAAACGAGCTAAACTCCCCATGTTAACTGCCTTTCGACTTAAGGCATGTGCCACCACATTGGCCTTGCCTGGATGGTATAAAAGAGTCATGTCATAGTCCCCAGCCTCTAGCCTACCAGGGAAATCATAGCAATGAGTGTGTCTTCCATAGGTCTGAGTACCCTGATGGTCGCCTCGGCCTGAACGAGCCTCATCTCTCCTTGTATGAGATCCACTGCGACTAGTCTGATGGCCACCACGGCCTGATTGGGAACCTCCCATGCTAACATGACTACCACTCCTAGATGGTTGTGTTGGGGTCCTGGGTGCATGGGATGTACTCGATACCAATCTACGGCACTCTCTCTTGAAATGTTCAATCTCTCCACAATTGTAACAAGTCCTAGCCGATGAGGGTTGTTGAATAGCCCAATATCATAAGCAATGCGTTTATTATTATGTATTTAAGTCTTCTTAAGATCAAATTACAAAACATAACAACAATAAATCCAATCTATTCAGTTACATGTAGGATTAAGAAACACATGAATGATACATACAATACACCCTAATCATCACAATAAGAGTAAAAAGAATAATTTTAATATTAATAATAATAGCAGTAATATAATAATAATAATAATAATAATAATAATAATAATAATAATAATAATAATATGTTTTTATAAAGGCTGTATAGAGATAACAATTAGAATAACAACAATACAGTAATTAAATAGACATTCCTTTTAACTATTGGATAGTCTAGTGTGAACGCATAGAATTGCATATGATCTACTTAGTCAATGTAGTATTATAGATATAGTCCTGTTTGTTGCAATTATTGCTAATGCTTACATATCATGTATGTGACAGGTTCGCATCTTATCCTAGGATGCTCCCTTTTTATCATTTTTTCCATTCACTTAGCATATAACTATTAATCTTCTAAATACTTATTAATTAGCGCTACAAATATTTATCCACATACACATGTGCATAACGTCTTTCCTGAGTACTAATTAATTTTATTTTTACTATTGGAATAAATGAATAATGGCAATTGAGATTCTAAAGTGAAAAAGATCAATAATTTAAATAGAATTATAACTAATAAACTTTAATTTTTTCATAGAGATTATCGAGAGGCCCTATACTTAATATTTTAAAACATAGTCGAATCGAAACTATGACAAAATATAAATTTAGTTATAAATTATCTTAAATATTTAACGTAATGTAACCAATATTAATTTGGAACATAACTAAAATTTAGGACGACAACTTAATTACGATTTTATCATATATAATTTAGATCATGACTAAATTTGAAAATGACAACTTAATTTTGACTTTATCATACATCCTATAAGTGCAAGATTCACTTGTCACCCAAAGTCCTCCCTTTTATTTTATCACTGGTCAATCTCTCAAATACATAAATGAGCACTAAAAAACTGATATATATATATATATATATATATATATACACGATTAAAAATATTACATTTACTTTCACCTGACGTTTACTCTCTCCTTGAAAAACATAAGAAAAGAAAATGATAAACAAACAAAAACTTTGTGTGCATTAATTCTTCATTGAAATTTACTTCCTCTTCTTAATTTGGTGTTCTAATTAATTAGGTTTTACCATTGAAACAAAAGAGTAGTTACAGCTGAGATTTTAAAGTGAAAAAGGTCAACAACTACAACAACAATAACTACAACAACCGAGTGAAATTCCACTAGGGTAGGGTAGAGTGTACGCAGACTTTACCTCTACTTTGGAAAAAAAAAAGGTCAACAACTAAAACTGAAAGAAATAATCCCTTGATTATTTTCATTGATTGAAATGCTATATATACAAGTTACATATTTCCATAATAGGAGAATCTTATTCCTATTCTACTCCTAAAACCTTATTCTACTTGGATACTAAATATACAATTATGGTAATACAAATATTATGGTAAGTATACAACACTAATTACACTACAACATTACCTAAACTAGGAGACTAAATTATATCCTATGTACCGTGTATATTTAACACACCCCCGCAGTCATAGCGGGTGGTCTTCGAACGCTGAGATTGTCCCTAAAATCTTCAAAAAGGACCGAGGGAAGACCCTTTGTAAAGATGTCGGAAATTTGATATCTTGACGGGATATGGCAGATGCGTACCTGACCACGAGCAACCTTTTCGCGGACAAAGTGAATGTCCATCTCGATATTCTTAGTGCGCTGGTGCTGAACCGGATTACCAAAAAGGTAGATGGCACTAATATTATCGCAATAAACCAAGGTTGCCTTTTGAATGGGACAATGAAGCTCCAAAAGCAAATTACGTAACCAACATGATTCCGAAACCACATTAGCTACCCCTCGATATTCAGCCTCGGCACTTGAGCAGGATAGAGTCGACTGACGCTTTGAAGACCAGGAGACCAAGTTGTTGCCAAGAAACATACAATAGGCAGACGTGGACCGTCTGGTTTCTGGATTCCACCCCAATCAGCATCCGTATACGAGACAAGTATGGACATCGAGGAAGGATATAAGTGCAAACCATAGTCAAGTGTACCCTGAATATACTGAATGACGTGTTTGAGTGCATTCATGTGCTCAATTCTGGGATCATGTATGAAAAAACACACTTGCTGACAGCTTATGTAATATCTGGTCTCGTAAAGGTAAGATACTGAAGGGCCCCTGCAAGATTGCGATAGTGGTCGGATCCTCGTAGGGTACGCCGGCCGCGGCACTAAGCTTGGATTTAGTATCAACTGGAGTGGAAGTGGACTTACAGGATGACATCCCAGCCCTCTCGATGATCTCAGTTGCATACTTCCGTCGAGATAAGAACAACCCATCTGAATGACAGGTGACAGCAATCCCCAAAAAGTAACTCAAGCGCCCCAAGTCTTTCATAGCAAACTCAGAGCTGAGCATGGTCATGATAGACTGGCGTAAGGCATCGGAAGAGGCAGTCAAGATAATATCATCCATATACAATAGAATGAAGGCCAGGGATGAACCACGACGGTAGATGAACAAGGAATTATCCGACCTGCTGTGAGTGAACCCAATAGTCGAAACATAATCTGCAAACCTCGTATACCAGGCCCGGGGAGACTGCTTAAGCCTATATAAGGACTTCTTCAACAAACAGACATGATGAGGATGTTTGGGATCCCTGAATTCCAAAGGCTGATGCATATAGATTGTTTCCTTGAGATCCCCATGTAGGAAAGCATTATTTACATCTAACTGATGAATAGGCCATGCTTTCAAAAGAGCTAAGCTGAGCACAGTGCGAATGGTAGCCGGCTTGACCACCGGGCTAAACATCTCACCACAATCCATACCAACCTGCTGAGTCTTACCATCGCCCACAAGCCGCGCCTTATGTCGAGCAAATGACCCATCTGAATTTTCCTTATCAGCAAAAATCCACATAGACTTAATAATATTAATACCCGATAGACGGGGTACCAACTCCCACGTCTTATTATCAATAAGAGCATTATATTCATCGGTCATAGCAATTTTCCAATTTGGGTCATTTAATGCAGACACATGATTTCGGAGTAAGGGTGATTTAAGAACATTAGAATGTAAATTAAAATGTCTTTTTGGTGTAAAAATCCTCCGTTGACTACGGGTGACTGGTCCATGACTCGGGGCAGAGGCGGGTGGATTTTGGGAATTTTTGGGACTCGGGACGGACTGGCCAGCAGGCAGTGGGCCTGTTGGCCCAAATCGGAAACTGGAACCGGGAACCGGGCCAACACTGGACCCGAAACAAGATTACTCGGGGCCGGGCCAAAGCGGGTAGAACGGATGGCTCAATTGCTTGGACCCAGATTTGAAGACGACACAGTGTGGGGAGTACCAGCGGGTAGTGGGCCCGCTGGAGAATTTTGGGTGTGGGATACGTCCGAAAGATGGTGAATAATATACGGGGATATACTATCATCCAAAAAATTATATGAACTAGGCACGGGAGTATTAACTTTAGCAAATGGAAATTGGGTTTCATCAAAAATTACATGGCGATTAATGATGATTTTATTGGAGGTTAAATCAAAGCATTTGTAACCACGATGATTAGATGGAAAACCCAAAAACACACACGGAGTAGATCGGGCCTGAAGTTTGTTAATTGTGGTGGACGGGAATAACGGATAACACAAGCACCCAAAGACCCGAAGATGAGAATAAGAAGGAGTTTTATTATATAAAATTTGAAGAGGGGAAGAATATGTCAGACCTTTGGAATAAATTATGTTAAGGAGATATGTAGCCATTTGAAGAGCATGATGCCAAAAATATGGGGGTACGGAAGCGTGAATTAATAGAGTGCGAACAATGTTATTTATGGAACAAATTTTGCGTTCGGCTTTCGCATTTTGTGAAATCCATGTCTTTTTTCATAGCAATTAACGAGAGGGGCTAGACTTAAAGGTAGAAAAAACGTATTGGAACCACACTTTATGACAAAAACTAATTTCAATTACAATTTTTTATAAAATATTTAAATTTACTAAAATCAACATTAACTCATAACATCAATAAAATATTAGAACGACAACTTAATTATGACCTTATTAAACATCAGAGTAAGTGCAGGATTTGTTTCTCGCCCAAAGATTCTGCTTTTTATTATCATTTTCCCACACTGCCAGGTGATTCTCTCAGGTTCACATAGAATGAATTCTTAAAAATATTACATTCACTTCATTCGATTTCTGCTCTTTCTGAATAAATAAAATGATAAATAAAGAACTGTCTATCCTTGGTCGAAGTCCACTTCTATTTTTTATCGCATTAGATCTAATTGATTTTGTTTTACTATTGAAATAAATGAATAGTGACAACTGAGATTCTATAGTGATAAAGGCCAGCAATCAAACAAATATGTAACAAATAAACTCAAGTCTTTTTCATAGAAATTAATGAGAGGGGTAGAACTTAACTACTCATTAACTAATAGTTTGTTTGTTTCTATTTATAAAATGAATATTTGTGAGTTTCTATGAGATTAACTATTTTAATTGCATTCTTATCAGTATTTTTACCAAATTTGGTCTCCATTTTTTTATTTTCCATTCAAAAATAATTATAACACTAAACAACACGAACAACAATAACAACATACTCTGTATGATCTTACAGATGAGGCCTAAGGATGATAGAGTTGTAACACTAAAAAAGTAAGTAAATTAGATTCGTTTAATAGTGTATTTTAATTTCTGAGCAAATTAAACATAACATACATTTAAAGGGACATACTAATAGGATTTTAAGTTTGTTTCTTCTGTTAGCACAAATTTATCAAGGTTTGCAATTTAAACTAGTGAAAATTACTATATGTACAACTTGTAATATTCTTGTCAATTATACTATAATAGAGATTATATGCTTCAATGTTTCATCGTTAAGTTTTTTTGCATCTCAAATTACAAACACTAATCATCTTGTCTCTCAATGTGGTCAGCACTGGGTGTTTCCGAGCAGCGAGGAAGCGACTGGAAGGGAAGTAACTGGGCTAGACTACTGATCTTCTGGAGTAGTTTCGACCACGGGAAAGAAACTATAATCGCCGCCGAGAATAAACATGTTGTGCCGGGTGACAGGGAATCCTCTAAGGTCGGTGAACAGTGACGGTCGGCGAGAAAATGCCGAGCAAAGTGTTGGCACGAAGAGTGAGGCTAATCCGTAACATCAAGCTGCAGAAGAATGAGGTTCGAGTTGATGAACAGGAGAAGGCCGCAATACATCTCCATCATCATTCTCCCCCGGGGCTGATTAATTAGGTTAAGGAAAATATATAAGAAAAGACTCTTTTCCATATACCAAAGCCAAGAGACAAGCTAACTTAATAAAGGAAGAAACCCTGCCAAAGCTAGAAAAAACACAAAGCTTTCCTGTTGAATGAGGCTATCTCTTCTATCGCTCCTTCCAAGTGAGCCTCTTTCATAGGAATTCCCCCATCGGATCGGGGGTTCCTATAGGGGCCAGGTACACTCTACCGAAAATGAGACGAGAAATGAATGCAAGACTTCGAAAGCTTGCATGGCTTGAAGCTCAGAAATGGATGATTTGAGATCCGTTGAATTCAGACCATAAAGCGTCAAAGTCTTTTTCCTCCCACTTGAATAGAAGAATGAAGAGAGGAAGTCAATTGCCCCTTCTCCAGCTAACCGATAGGGAAATCCTTACACAAGCCCAAAAAAAAAACATGAACTCGATCTTCAGCCCTTACCACGATTCTCTCAAAAAAATGAAGGAGATGAATTTGCCTAAGTAAGGAAGCGGGGCTTAGTGTGAGTCACTTCACTCGGGAAGGGAGAATCTGGTATAGATACCACGCCCATCTTGCGCTTGCGTCGAACTTCACTGAAAGTCTTGCAAGCAACCTACACTAAGCTAAGCGAGCTAGAAGCTAAAGTGAATATTTTTTGGCATTTTTTTCTTTGCTTTGACCGCGACTTTGTTTGGTCTTCCTCTTTCCTTCGGCCCATGTTTCAAAGCTAGCAAAAAGTTCGAGCCTTCGGGATCTCTCTTGAACGGCGGTCGGTCAGTCCTTTTCTTCTATTGATACTGAGATTGTCTCCCATATCATTCGATAATAAAGATTCACTACTTGCCTTGTCGACGCTAAACTCGGTAGCATTAGTTCATCCAAAGTTCCTTACCCTTATGCACGAATTAATTAAGTTGTATGCAGTTTATCGAATTAAAAAATAAAATAATAATTTACCATGCATCCTTGTTTTTATGATTAAAAAATTAAAGATTGAAGTTCCATCAGTAACTAGTACTACTATGATGTTAGTTAGCATAGTAAAATATATGTAGGAATTTGATGATTCGGCAATGAGCTATGAAGTTCAGAAGTACACAATTTTATAACACAAAAGAAGAATAAAGGAAAAAATTAGGAAAAATTATCTTAAATATTCAATAACTTACTAATAGTACTACCATTTGGTAACTGGTAAGTGGACAAATGGAGGTAATAAATAGAATGATTATAAATTCAGATGTTGAGGTATCATATTGCTTAAGATATACGTTACAACAAAATCACTAAGGATGTGTTTGATATAAAAAAAGGGGCAACCGGGTGCACTAAGCTCTAAGCTTCTGCATGCGCGGGATTCGGGGGATAATGATCACTTTTTAATGCTAGTAATTGATAATAATATGTAAGTATATTGGTTAAAACAATTTAAATGGAGTAACTCGCTCAAATTCCATAAATGACAGAAACCATTTTTTTTCTTATAATTAAAACGTTACTTTGGAAAATACTTTTAAGTAACTAAACACTAAAAAAATATTTTATCAAAAAACAATGCCCTCATACTAAATGCCTAAAAGGAAAAGAAATATAAGACAAAAGTATACCTTTGGCTTGACTCAAGAAAGAAAAAAAATAACTAGGTCAAATAAAATTTATTGTATGGTCAACACTAAAGATGCATACTAGCTAATAAAGGATACTATATAAATATGCTTCAAAGTGTTTCACTTATAAATTCGACCTTTGTATTACATTTTTTAGTTTCTTGCACCTCCTTCTTGTTATGTCCGAAGAAGAAAATTCTCAAACTGTTGAAGGAATGAGCAATTTAATGGCAGCTCCTTATTATGATATGAGGAAAGAAGTTCGTGTGATGCTCGTTGAGCATGACAAAAAATGTGTTACTCAAATGGTTGATTTGCTAAAGTCTTATTCATATAAAGGTAAAAAATCAACATCTCTAAAAATATATATAGAACTAAATTCTATGTGATTTCCTTCTTTTTATATGAGATTCAACTGATATGATGCTTGTTATCTTATTTTTCTTTTAGAATAAATTTAGTTTTAGATTTTATTTATCTTATAAATCTTGAATTTCTTTTCTTTGTTGTCATAGCACTATTTCTATACGTGTTTATGTTGTTTTACTAATTAATCAATGAGTTTTTCTTGTGGTTATGATGAATCAAATTAAATTCTCTAATTTTGGTTCCTTCTATAAGAATGTCACAGACTTGATTAACTTCCTTCGCAAAGATCTATATGATTTTTTCAAAGAGGATAGATAGTTTTATGTTGGTCTCTGTGATGTTCCAGTTTTATCGAATTTCCCCCAAGGAACATAATTTAATTTAATTTAATTTAATTTAATTTAATTTAATTTAATTTAATTTAATTTAATTTAATTTAATTTAATTTAATGTAATTTAATTTAATTTAATTTAATTTAATTTAATTTAATTTAATTTAATTTAATTTAATTTAATTTAAACTTGGTCTTTTCGTAGAAATAGGAAAAAGGTGTTCTTTGATTTTTACAAATCTATTTGTCATTTTACAAATAAATTCGCTTGGAGGCAGAAGATTAGATAATGCGAAGGTAGAAAAGAGCAAGAGGACATGATATCTGACTATCAATATTATTGACCTTCAGATAACTTTTCTTTTTGTCTTTTATTGGATGTAGACAAAAAAAAAAACAGGGGAGACCTCATTTTCATGAAAAAATATTTTTTTGGTTTAGTTAAAAATTATCCTCTTAATTTCATTTAGAGATTTGTTTTCTTTTGTAATTCAACAAAAAAAACTTGCATCTTTAAAGAAATTTACTAATATTTTTGTTAATATGCACATGTTATTTGTTAATATATGAGTCATGTAACGACACACAAATTTCATAGTACGTTTTATTAATATCTTCAATTCCAGTCAAATTAGTTATATTATTGATGTCAAAACTTAAAAGATCATTGCCAGGACAATAGATAGGTTAAATGAGAATAATTAAAATTTATTGATAAAACCTTTCATCTTTGCTAAATCTTCTAAACTTAGTAGTTGCATATTCATTAAATAAGATTATTTCAAAACTTTTGATCCTATTATTTCTGGATATTGATAATAATTTGTATTTAGTGTTTGTTTCAATGAGTCATTTGAATAAATTGGAATAACTTCATTAACAATATATTCCTATATGATCTTCTATATTCTATATAATTTAAATAATTTTCCAAAATAATAAATAGCAATTTTATGTAAATCTATCTAAGATTACACAAATCAATTATAATATAAGTTGATTAATATATGTGATTACATAAATTAAAGTATAGCAACATAACATAAGAATTTGAAATTGAATTTGTATATGAGAAATAAACAAACCTTCATGATAATTGCACAATTTTCTTCTCTCGTTCTTCACTGACTTTTAAAATGCATTGATACAGTTATGACGGTTGATAGGGCTTCCACAGCCATGAAATTTCTCTCCAAAGGAAAGGAAAAAGTCGATGTGATGATAGTCAATGTCCATTTACCCGATTTGCATTCTTTTCAGCTATTGTCTCAAGCTATAGCTTTAGATATTGTTTCACTCTGTAAGTATTTATTCTAATACTATTTGACCTATGACATCTTCTGCTATAGTATTATTGTAATTAATACAGTAACAAAATAAGTAGATACAAACTTTTTCGTTAATCTGTCGCTAAATATACTTTTAAATGAATCCATCATTATATAGAATTGATGATGAATTTCTTACTATTTAGCGGTAGAAATTGTTCGTTAGTATTCCTTCTCTTTGCTATATGATAAATAGTTGTTTTGTAATATTGCAGTTATAATGAATAAAATTCAGTGAATATATCTGAAATTAACTATTACATAATTTTTATAACATGACAAGAATATCTTTTATGATTTTATTTTTATATTGGGTAACGTCAGTTACTTTTAATCAATATAATACAAAAAAATATTGTCTATGGAATTCATCACAAAACAATCCATTGATAACATGATTTTTTGATAATTCGACATTAAATAGGATTAGTGACGAATTTTTAGTGTTTAGCGGCAGAAGTTATCCGTGGTTAATCCTTTTTTTTAGTGATATGAGAAATAATTATTTTGAAAAATAATACCTTTATAGTGGATAAAGTTTAGTAAATATATGTAATCACATAATGTTAAGAACATAATTCAATTCTAATGTTAGATTCTCAAAATAATTATGCAGTTATATGTGATGAACACAATGAACTCTTAGCAAACAAGGCTTTGAATGATGGAGCTTATCTTTACCTGAAAAATTCACTTGACGAGACAATTGTGAAATACTTGTGGCAATTTGTATTGAGAGAAAAAATACAAAGGGAGAAAGCGAGAAAACAATTAGAAGGAAATGGAGATAAGATGAATGTTGGTGATGATGATGGTATTGATAACAATAATATTGTTGAAGATACAGAAAAAGCTGGAGAGAAGAATATTTCTAATGCTGAGGAACAGAGCAATAATATTCATGAGGCTGAAAACGAAGTCATATCGAATGAGCTATACAAACTGAGAAGAAAGAGAGGTAGAAAAATCACAAAAGAGATTAGTGAAGGTGAGAGCAAGAGCAGCGCTATTAATGAGACTGTTAGGCGAAAGGTGTGCACAAAATGGACTGTTGATCTTCATGCCAAATTCATGAAAGTTGTGCAGCAACTTGGTGAAGGAAGTAAGTTTACTTTCACATTTATTTAATTTTCTCTATGATTCGTTTATATGGAGCAATATGACTTATAGCTAACGTCAACTTGTTTGGAATTAAGGTGTGGTGATTATTGCATTTACATGTACCTTGACTTGTTCTAGAAATATTTTAGTTAATAAATCAGAGTTACATTCTTATCGAACATGTAGGATGTTACCCAAAAGAGATTCGTAAGGTGATGAATGTGCCTGGTCTTACCAGGATGCAAGTTTCTAGCCATCTTCAGGTATATTCTTACAAAAATGTGGTAAATTATGTGCCATTTGTGTTTGTTTGGTACGGAGAAAGTTATTTTGCAATTTTTTTATAAATTATTTTACGTATTTGGTTATTAGAAGATGTTTTGTTTGGAAAGATTTCATCATACACTTCTGAGAGGCGTCATATTTTTATAACTACCTTAATTTAAGTTTTATATCAAAAATCATTTATCAGAACAAATATTTAATTTTACGTCACTTCCTCCAGTAAATGTTTATACATTATTTTCAATATGTAATACTCAAAAGTATTATCAAAACACTCACCAATTAAAGAGGATTATCGACCGACTTTTTTTTCATGTTTAGTGAAAAAGTTATTCATTGAAAATTCTATTTTTTATAGTCACTATTATTGTTATCAGTCTTTAATTCATATTATTTCAAAATATTTTTACCGTTCACCAATTTTCAAACACCAAGACATTTTTCTATTAAAAATTACTTTATCGTTTCAATCACACCTAAATAACAATGAGTTCATATGATAAAATATATCCATGTTCCAACTCTCTTTTTATTTTTTTAATACCTCTCAGAAATGTCGTATCAACAATTGGAGAGCACCAAAAGAGCGAAAATCTTGTCGTCGGCGATCAGGTCAAAAATTCTCAAGTGGTTATCAACAAAGAAGAAGATTTAGAAAATATGGGACAATGCCTCATATTCAAACAAATATTCCAATGCAACAACAACAACGTAATCCAGATCAGACCCAAAGAGATCCAGAGTTTCTATTTCCGACACTTAATACCAGCAACATTTTTGCTAGAGGAGAGACTTCAACACTGCAGCAGCTTGATTGCTCACAACTTCAGGTTCAACCCCACTACCTCAGAATTGACAACCCATTCAATAACCTATTTTTGTCGGATCAAAGTAATGCAGGTGATGGGCTAGGACAACAATATGGATCATTATTTGAAATGTTAGATTTACAAGGACTACAAGACCCAATTATTGGAAGCACTAATTATAGGTTCGGACAGACATTTAACAGTGGGGATCATCATACTCAAAATGACTACAACTTAGATCTCAATGCGGCACATGTAACAACATATTTAGGTAGAGCAATAATGTCGAGTACAAACATGGGAAATGCAATAATTGATGAATTGGGAGTAGTAAATGCTAATTTCAAACAATATATTGGTGACCCAAACATGTCTGATCCAAGTAATATTATTGCAACATCACACGCGGGTGATACTAAAGGAAGTGATTCAACTGAGAGAAAAAATTGTGATGCGTATTTCGATTACAATAATATGGATTATCTCTTCCAGAATCTTGGACCTCCAAGTGCTAACCTTCCTAATGAACATGGCAGTAAGTTTGATCAAGTTTACTCTGATGATCAGGTTAGCGCTTCTATCTAACTTTTCTTATTTCGCAAAATTCTTTTTTTATTTATTTAAAATATTAGTTTGGTATGATGGAAGTTGTTTTTACAATTTCTTTTTCTTTCAAAAATAACATACATTTTTTGAAAAATATAATGATACAAACAAATTGATATTCTTTAGTATTTTGTTTGTAGGATGAAAAATATTAACAGAAATAATATTTATATTGATTGATATTAATCTTAGGGGTTGTTTGGTTATTGGGATTAGAAAATTAGTCATGGAATAAGAATTTATATTACATTTATTTCAAGTTGGATTCTTGATATTAGCTAAAACCAGTATAAGTATTAAATCAAACTTTTTGTATTATATATTCATATAGGACGCGGGGTTAAATTCTATTTTCTAGTGTTTGGTTGAGATTATAATCTCTAATATTCTTATTCTATAAGAAAATTCAATATATATATTTTTTGATAACTCAATGTTGAACTAATGGTCGGTATTCTGTAAATTACCCTCATATTGAACATACCATTGATCTCTTATAAACATTACCTTTAAAACCTACTTATGCAGGTGGCACCGACACCGAGTGTCCAACTTCCAGCATGATGATCCAACGCTATCAGAGAAAGAAAGCTATTACAGAAAGGAGAAGGTTGTGAAGGCAGTGACAACTCTCATAAGAGCTTTTTGTAAAGACAATATTATTTTCTCAAGTGAAAATTGCTATCTTTCATTTTCTGGAGACTATTATGTCTCGTATGACTTGGATTGGTGGAACTAATGGTATTGTCTCAAGTGAAAATTGCTAAAAGATTTCGTTATTTTGTTGACTTGGAATTATAATTGCTTTTATCGATTGATTATGTATTTACAGTCTAAGGGCTCTTCCTAGAGACAGAATTATTTTCTCAAATGAAAATTTCATCTTTTCATTTTTTCTGAACATCGTGTAGTTACTTTATTAATTTTTTTATATTACATTGTGGGAGGAGGAGTGGGAAAGGGGAAATGGAAAGATAATATGCATCACTTTATTTGAAAAAGTGAGGAGATCGTGGGCTTGAGCTACATCCATATATGTTGTACTTTAATCAATAAGGCTGGTAGTAACAACACTCACATTTTGTTAATATCTCTATAATCTTTCAGAAAAATAGCGCAACAAAATGGTTATAAATTGTCACTTTATAATGATGATTGTTATTTAAAAAACAAAGAGAGATAGAAACGTGATAGGAGGGAGAGTTTAAAACTTTTGATAAATTTACGGAGACAAAAAATGTTGAATTAAAAATCACGAGGGCATTCAGTTTTTTTTTTTTCAAAAAAATTAAATGAACTTGGAATGAATTAAAAAGAAGATACCTTCAATGCAATATAAAAGATTCTATTTTTTGGACTAGGAACCTCACTACTTGTACTAATATCTTAAAATGTCACAAGAATTAGAGGTACATACAAAAAAGAAAAATAATTGATAAAAATATTCATGAATACTAAACCAACCAAGACAATTTATCAGGACTTTTGACTAATTCATAATGAAAAATGAGACGGCCTAGATGCTAAAATCTTCAATGAATAGCAACATGATAAACACAAAAATAATATTTTAAAAATATTCATTCCCATCGGTAGGCGAACCACTTTTAAGGAGTCGTGGTGGCACCTACCCTCTTCCCATCGGTAGGCGAACCACTCCCCAATCATAGACATAATATAAGTAAGAAGTGCGAAAATAACATGTCACGACCCAAATCACTGATCGTGCGGACACCTATCCTTTTTCCACCTGGTAGGCGAACCCGTCCCTTACAAATTCATCCAACAACATAAATATATAATAAAAGCAATAGAAGTCTAAAAACATATATATATGATAATCAACAACTACCCGAGGAATCTAGTTTGAATAGTACAAGAGCTTCTAAGTATACAACTTGAATAAAAATTACAACCACAACCTGAATACAATTTCTATTTAGAAGGAGAATTAAACAGAATTTGAAAAAGGAAAAGCTAGGGTTTATGGCTAATTTGGGGGGTTTGTCTTGAATTGTGAAATTTACATATTCTTGAGTTAATATAGCATTTCATTAGTGAAATTAGACTTCTAGAATGTTGGATTACCGATTTCAATTTCGAATTACCCATTTCCCCCTTTTTTCCATAGTGGTTTCAGTTCTAAGGATGGTATAGCGGTATGGGTATTGTTAGTTTCCATTTCTAACTTAGATTTCAATAATGACTAGACTTCGAGTATAACCGAGATCCTCAGAAAGGCAAGGCTCCAAAATGATCGGTCGTGACTCCCGTTCGGTATTCAGGTAGGTTAAGGCTTACCTTGTGGTTAGACTCCGGTTAGCGAAGCATATGTATAGTCAGTAATTATTGGAGAAAGCATGTTACTCATTTGGGTATGAGTTGGGATGGAATACTTAGGTTGGTACTGTTGTTGATTATGGTTGTTGCCTTATTAATCTAGTGGCTCGTAGCCATGTGTATGATACTAGACTTGACCGTATGTAAAAGAAGGATTGATGCACTTTTGACATGATGATTAGGTTTCCATGCGTGCCATGATTGACTTGATATATTCTCATTGGCATTTGACATCATTCATACATACATGATCATGCATATTAGATCGGGTTGCACGCCATAACATATATATATATATATATATATATATATATATATATATTGATTCGGGTTGCACGTTCTGCAACATATACATATATTGGACCGGGTTGTATGTTCCGCAACATATACTTATATTGGATCGGGTTGTGTGCCACAACAAGTACATGGACTTTACGGGTCCCCTATGGATCATGACTACCGGGACATAGAGGTATTCCGCTCGGAGCGTGTGTGTATCATTGCATTGCATATGCATTCATAGCCTCATATTCATACTTATCGAATGCATATTTGGTATTTGAACCTGTGGTGGTATTCTTGGACTGTGTAGTGTTTATAACTGATTGTGAGCATGCCTATCTTTCAGTCTATTACTTTATATATGTTATCTTTCTGTTGTCGGCCTATGATACATACCGGTACATATTGTTTGTACTGATACTATCTTTCTGCATTCTTTTATGAGTGCAGAGTTTGTGACAGAGTCCACTTCCTCTCCTCACGACTGACTTTGAGGCTTGCTGATAAGCATTCAGGGTGAGTATATGGATGGATTCTGCAGCCTAGATGACTCTCTTTTCATACTTGTCTTATTTTTCTACTATGAGACAATATTCCACTTTTTAGACTTGTATTTATATTCAGACTTGCAATTATGTAATTAGTGGCTCTTGTACGACCTTAGACCAGATTTCTTATGGATTTATGTATTATTTCTCACTCCTTCTTTATCTATCATAGACTTGTTATTTATATTGTCGAATTGGGTTTACTTTATTATTGATCAAGTTGTGATTAAGGGACGAGTTCGCCTACTAGGTGGGAAAAAGGGTAGGTGTCCGCATGTTCCCCGAGTTGGGACGTGACAGTTATATCCTTAAGTTAATTGAAAAACTAACCCCAATTGAACTCTCAATTGCATAATTTAAGAAAAGCTCCAATTTACAAACCCTAGATTTTTCTCCAATTTAGAAAAGGTTTCAAATTCCAAATTAATTAATACAACATGGTCACCTATCATTAATCAACACTTATTCATAAAATCATGATCATCTAATCCATATTCCAACCAAAAATCAAAGCTTTAGCTCTCTTAACCTTTCATGGAAGCTTACAACTCTTCTTCCCCAAATAAAGTCCAACTAGTATTTAAAAGAGAATAATTATTAAAAAGGGGGTGAAATTATACCTTAGATGATGAATCAAATGGAATTCCTCAAGAAATTTCCTCAAGCAAGCTCTAAAATCGAGATAAGATATTTTGGAAAAGTGAATTAATTTTGGGCATTTAAACATTTGCCAGAAACAACAATCCTGCACCGGCGGAATCGATCTCACATGGGCGGCCTCATCGCAACGGAAAAAACGCCCGCTAAGGCAGAAACAATAATTCCACGCATACGCGCCGGTACGAGAGAACCACCGCAGAGGTGCCATTAACCCTGCGAGGAAATGTTTACAATGACGGAAACCTCACGATCACTCAGGCTCCGCATCTGCGAGTCAACCTCCACAGAGGCGGCGCACCACCCGCTGGTGCGGACACCAGACACCAGCAACACTAAAATACTTTAAGACTTCCACTAAACACCTGAAACACTCCCGTAACCTCCTGGAAACAAACCAAACATGCTACCCCAAGGTAAACGGTGCTACAAACTTACTCACGCCCCTCAGATTTCTCATTTAACAGAGCTAACACATACCTTTCTAAAGAATCTCCCAAACTAACAAAATATCACAATTTCATAAATAATGCCACAAAATACATCCGATTGCCTTAGAAAGTGAACCAATGACGCGATTAATTCATAAATGACCCTCCAGAACTATCGGAAGTGACAGAACCCGAAAACAAACCCATTTACTTGAAAGTCAACTTTAAGTCAAACTAATCAACTCTAACATTCCTATTTTGAGTTTTCATCCAAAAATCACATAATTGAACCTCAGGCCCTTGCATCATAAACCCCTACACGGAGTCTATGGGAAGGGTAAAATAGTCAAATAAATGTCTTTAGCTAAAAATGACCGGACAAATCCTTACATCAGAAACCAATTAAACAAATGTTCATCCTCGAACGGAGAGAAACGAAAAGGGAAAAATGTACCTGAAAGGGTAAACAAGTCAAGGTATATGCTCTACATGTCGGACTCTGAATAGTCTGCTTGGACTGACCGTATGTCTGAGGGTGAAAAGTTGTACTGAGATCCAAGCGAGTACCTAACTCATTTCGCAAAGTCTGCCAGAAATGCGAAGTAAACTGAATACCCCAGTCTGATATAATAGAAATAGGTACACCATGAAGACAAACAATCTCACGAATATAGATCTTAGCCAACTTCTCTAAATTATAAGTCGTCTGGAACGGAATGAAATGTGCGGACTTGGTCAACCTATTAACAATGACTCAAATAGCATCAAACTTGCCCAAAGTCTTGGGAAACCTCACAATAAAATCCATGGAAATCCTCTCCACCTTCACTTGGGAATGAGCATCATCTAAGACACCCCACCGGGTCGCTGGTGCTCATACTTGACTTGCTGACAATTCTAACACCGAGACACAAACTCAATAATATCTCTCTTCATCCTGCCCCACAAATAGTGTTTCTTCAAGTCTTAGTACATATTAGTATCACCTGGATGAATTGAATATCAAGAGATATGGGCCTTCTCCAAAATCAACCTTGTCAAATCACCAACTCTAGGAACACACACTCTACCCTTGATCCTCAAAACTCCCTCATCATCAATCATAGCCTCCTTGGCTTCACCACTCATTACATTATCTCTGATTTTGCACAACTTCTCATCAACATACTGGTGGGTTCGAACCTGCTCCAAAAGAGATGACCTCGCCTCTACACAAGCTAGAATCCTACCCAGATTCGAAATATAAAGCATCAAGAAACAATTGGCTAAGGACTGGACCTCCAATTCCAAGGGATTCTAAGAAACAATCAAACGAGCTAAACTCCCCATGCTAACTGCCTTTCAGCTCAAGGCATGTGCCACCACATTGACCTTGCATGGATGATACAAAATAGTCATGCCATAGTTCTCAGCTTTTGTCCTACCAGGGAAAACATAGCAATGAGTGCGTCCTCTATTGGACTGAGTACCCTGATGGTCGCCTCGGCCTTAACGAGCCTCATCTCTCCCTGTCTGAGATTCACAGCAACTAGTCTGATAGCCACCACTGCCTGAATGGAAACCTCTCCTACTAACCAGACTACCACTCCTGGATAGTTGTGTTGGGGTCCTGGATGCATGGGATGTACTTGATACCAATCTGGGGCACTCTCTCTTGAAATGCTCAATATCTCCATAAATATAACAAGTGCTAGCCGCTGAGGGTTGCTGAATAGCCCAATTGAAATGCCCTATCTCATAAGCAATGCGTTTATTATTATGTATTTATGTCTTCTTAAGATCAAATTGCAAAACATAACAACAATAAATCTAATCGATTCAGTTACACATAGGATTAAGAAACACATAAATGATACATACAATACACCCTAATCATCACAATTAGAGTAAAAATAATAATTTTAATAATAATAATAATAATAATAATAGTAGAAATAATAATAATAATAATAATAATAATAGTAATAATCTGTTTTTATAAAGGCTGTATAGAGATAACCATTAGAATAACAACAATACAGTAATTAAATAGACATTCCTTTTAACTATTGGATAGTCTAGTGTGAACTTATGGAATTGCATATGATCTCCTTAATCAATGTAGTATTATAGATATAGTCCCGTTTGTTGCAATTATTACTTACACATATATGATAATGCAAAGGATTTTGTTGTAATATTTCAAAGCGAAATTCAAAATTTTTAATTGTGACAGAAATAATTTGAGTTATAAATTTTCTTAAATATTTTAATAAATAAATATTAAATTAAAATTGATAACTTAATTACGACTTTACCAGATATCATGTTTGTGCCAGATTCGCATCTTATCCTAGGATGCTCCCTTTTTATAATTTTTTCCATTCACTAACAGATGACTATTAATCTTCTAAATACATATTAATTAGTGCTAGAATATGTATTCACATACACATGCGCATAACGTCTTTCCTAAGTACTAATTAATTTTATTTTTACTATTGGAATAAATGAATAATGGCAATTGAGATTCTAAAGTGAAAAAGGTCAATAATTTAAATAGAATTATAACTAATAATCTTTAGTTTTTTCCATAGAGATTATCGAGAGGCACTATACTTAATTTTTAAAAACATAGTCGATTCTAAACTATGATAAAAAAAAATTTAGTTGTAAATTATCTTAAATATTTAACGTAATGTAACCAACATTAATTTGGAACATAACTAAAATTTAGGACTACAACTTAATTACGACTTTATCATATATAATATATATAAAGCACAATTAGAAATATTACATTTACTTTCACCTGACGTTTACTCTCTCCTTGAAAACATAAGAAAAGAAAATGATAAAAAAAACAAAAACTTTGTGTGCATTAATTCTTCATTGAACTTCTGCTTCTTAATTTGGTGTTCTAATTAATTAGGTTTTACCATTGAAACAAAAGAGTAGTTACAACTGAGATTTTAAAGTGAAAAAGGTCAACAATTAAAACAAATAAATCCGAGTCTTTTTTCATAGCAATTAACGAGACGGTTAGACTTAAAAGTAGAAAAACGTATTGGAACCACACATAATGACAAAAACTAATTTCAATTATAATATTTTATAAAATATTTAAATATACTGAAACCAACATTAACTTATAACATCAATAAAATTTTAGAACGGCAACTTAATTATGACCTTACCAAACATAGAGTAAGTGCAATTGTTTCTCGCCCAAAAATTCTGCTTTTTATTATCATTTTCCCGCACTGCCAGATGATTCTCTCTGGTTCACATAGAACTAGGAATACTAATCCAGTCACGAGCGTACACATACACACACAGAATGAATTCGATTAAAAATATTACATTCACTTCATTCGATTTCTGCTCTTTCTGAATAAATAAAATGATAAATAAAAAACTGTGTATCCTTGGTCGAAGTCCACTTCTATTTTTTTATCGCATGAGTTCTAATTAATTTTGTTTTACTATTGAAATAAATGAATAGTGACAACTGAGATTCTATAGTGATAAAGGCCAGCAATCAAACAAATATGTAACAAATAAACTCAAGTCTTTTTCATAGAAATTAATGAGAGGGGGTAGAACTTAACTACTCATTAACTAATAGCTTGTTTGTTTCTATTTATAAAATGAATATTTGTGGGTTTCTATGAGATTAACTATTTTAATTGCATTCTTAGCAGTATTTTTACCAAATTTGGTCTCCAATTTTTAGTTTCCCTTCAAAAATAATTATAACACTAAACAACAATAACAACATACTCTGTATGATCTTACAGATGAGGCCTAAGGAGGATAGAGTTGTAACACTAAAAAAGTAAGTACATTAAATTCGTTTAGTAGTGTATTTTAATTTCTGAGCAAATTAAACATAATATACATTTAAAGGGACATACTAATAGGATTTTAAGTTTGTTTCTTCTGTTAGCAAAAAATTAATCAAGGTTAGCAATTTAAACTAGTGAAAATTACTATATGTACAATTTGTAATATTCTTGTCAATTATACTATAATAGAGATTATATGCTTCAATTTTTCATCGTTAAGTTTTTTTGCATCTCAAATTACAAAAATTAATCATCTTAATTAAGTTGTGTGCAGTTTATCGAATTAAAAATAAAATAATAATTTACCATGCATGCTTGTTTTTATTGCTAAAAATTTAAAGATTGAAGTTCCATCAGTAACTACTAACTTGTACTTCTATGATGTTAGTTAGCATAGTAAAATATATGTAGGAATTTGATGATTCGGCGATGACGTATGAAGTTCACAAGTATACAATTTGGTAACTGGTAAGTGGACAAATGGAGGTAATAAATAGAATGATTATAAATTCAGATGTTAGAGGTATCATATTTCTTAAGATATACGTTACAACAAAATCACTAAGTATGTGTTTGATATAAAAGCATATAAAAATATTTTATTTTGAAAAAAAATATTTGATAAATCATTTTCAAAGTTTAGTAATAATACAATTTAGAGGATATGACAGGGAGATAATGATTTTATGACACTTTTTAATGCTAGTTATTGATAATAATATGTAAGTATATTGGTTAAAACAATTAAAATGGAGTAACTCGCTCAAATTCCATAAATGACAGAAGCCATTTTTTCTTATAATTAAAACGTTACTTTGGAAAATACTTTTAAGTAACTAAACACTAAAAAATGATTTTATCAAAAACAAAATGCCCTCATACTAAATTCCTAAAACGAAAAGATATATAAGACAAAAGTATACCTTTGTCTTGACTCAAGA
Source organism: Anisodus tanguticus (assembly GCA_034509755.1). Taxonomy (NCBI): domain Eukaryota; kingdom Viridiplantae; phylum Streptophyta; class Magnoliopsida; order Solanales; family Solanaceae; genus Anisodus; species Anisodus tanguticus. The sequence continues at coordinate 40,834,297 of CM067540.1, read as the reverse complement.
AAGAAAAAATAATAATTAGGTCAAATTGTAGGAATATGTTCCTTGCCTTTCATTGATTATTGTGTACAATATATATAATTTTACATAATTACAAACTAGGTAACTAAACCTTTCTAATTACAATTAGAATATAAATTTACCTAATATAAAAAATATACAAAATATGGTATATTCTATCAATGGTAATATACAAGATATGATAATATTCTATATCACACCCGCAGTTAAAGCGGGAGGTTCTCGTATGCTGTTACTGGCTCGGAAGTCATCAAAGAGTATGCGCGGAGGTCCTTTAGTGAATATGTCAGCAATCTGATATCGGGAAAGAACATGAAGAACACAAACTTGTCCACGAGCAATTTTCTCACGTACAAAGTGAATATTCATTTCAATGTGTTTAATGTGCTGATGTTGAACGGGATTGCTAGAAAGATATATCACACTTACATTATCATAGTAAACCATTGTAGCCTTATGTAGTGGGCAGTGAAGCTCAAGTAGAAGATTGCGTATCCAACAAGACTCAGAAACAACATTCGTTACACCTCTATACTCAACTTCGACACTGGATCGAGACAGAATAGGTTGTCTTTTAGAAGACCAAGAAAGCAAGTTATCTCTGAGGACCACACAATAACCCGACGTGAATCGACGAGTGTCAGGACATCTACCCCAGTCAGCATCAGAATAAGATGTGAGACCAGAGAGTAAGGACTTGTATAGGTGTAAGCCAAAATAAAGAGTACCTTATAAATATCGCAAAATATGTTTGAGGGCATTCATATGTTCATCCGTTGGGTTGTGCATATGTAAGAATATTTGTTGCACGACATATGATATATTTGATCTCATGAAAGTGAGATACTGCAATGCTCCTGCTAAACTGTGATAGTGAGTCGGGTCGGCATACAGAGAATCCGAAGAGGCACTGAGTTTGGAATTAGTGTCCACCGGTGTGTGGGTCGGTTTACAAGACCTCATGCTTGCTCGGTCAAGGATCTCTTTGGTGTACTTCCTTTGACAAAGAAATAAGCCATATGCATGTCTCATAACAGCAATGCTAAAAAATAGCTTAGGGGCTCAAATCCTTCATAGCAAACTCAGAGGCGAGGAATGACATAATGGATCGACGAAGGGCATCATAACATATGGTGAGGATGATATCATCAACATATAGTAGGATGTATTCCACCCTTGCTATAGATGAAGAGTGAATGATCAGATTTGCTAAGTGAAAACCCAATAGAGGATACAAAATCAGCAAACCATTGGTACCATGCACGAGGAGCCTGTTTAAGTCTATAAAGTGATTTCTTCAAAAGACACACATAATCTGGATGAATCGGATCGCTGAATCCCATAAGCTGATGCATATATACGGTTTCATGAAGGTCTCCATGCAAGAAAGTATTTTTGACGTCAAGCTGATGAATAGGCCAAGACTTAGACAAAGCAATACTGAGAACAGGTCCGAATAGTCGCTGGTTTTACCATCGGGCTAAACGTTTCATCACAATCCACTTCCACCTATTGAGACCTGCCATCACCTACAAGATGAGCCTTGTTCCTCTCAAAAGAACCATCAAATTTCTTTTTATATTGAAAAATCCACATAGAACTAATAATATTAGCATAAGGAGGACGAGGTAATAAATCCCACATCTTAATTTCAATAGGAGCATTATATTCGTCAATCATTGCATTTTTCCATTTAGGATCGGACAAGGCATCTTTCAGATTACGAGGAATAGGGGAAGGGGCAACCGAAATGGACAAGTTATATAGCCGTTTGGGTTTGGAAATATCGTGCATAGCACGTGTTTCCATTTTCAGTGGGTGTGCCGCAGGAGGTTGGATAGGATTGAGATGGGGTGGCCGAGAAGTGGAGGTGGGACTGGGTGTACTTCCGGGAGTAAGGGGTGGGGCCGAGAAGGGGTAGTGGCAATAGGGAGAAGGGGGGGCTGGTTGAGAGACAACAGAGATTGAAGGTCGTGACGGGCTGTTCCGAGGCTCCCGTTGTGGGGCTGGGTGGATTGCCCACCTCGGGACGACAGTGGTAGGGACGGTTGCCGGTGTCGGTGATGACTGTTTTTGCAAATGATGAATTAAAACGGGATTTAGGCCATCATTTAGGAATTCATAGGAATTTAGGGATGGAGAATTGAGTTTGGAAAAGGGGAATTGGGACTCATCGAATATGATATGCCCAGAAATGATTATTTTTCAGCTTGACAAGTCATAACAATTATAACCTCGATGATTGGGGGAGGGGGGTTAGCCAAGAAAGATGCACGGGGATGACCGATGTTGCAGCTTGTTGATTTGTGTGGAGGGATGGGTAGCACAGACATCTGAAAGTTCGTAAATGCTTAAGGAAGTATCCCGAAGATAGAGCACTTGAGTGTGAGACTTGTGTTTGAGAGACTTATTTGGGAGAATGTTCAAGAGATATATTGTCACTAAAAGAGCATAATGCCAAAAATTGGGGGGGGGGGGGGGGATAGAGGCGTGAGCAAGGATGACACGAACTAAGTTGTTTATGGTTCCAATTTTTCGTTCAACTTTGCCATTTTATGGAGAGGTGTAGGGAAAGAAAAAATGAAAAACAAGGCCATGTTTGGCGCAGAAAAATTTGAATTGATTATTATCGAATTCCCTCCCATTGTCACATTGAAAACATTCAACATTCGTTTCAAATTGTGTCTTAATAAAAGTGCTGAATGACGAAAAAATATAATAAACTTTGGACTTATTACTAATGGGAAACGTCCATAGGAAGTTTGAATAATCATCTAAAAATAACATATAGCACCGATGTCCGGCTGTGCTTAAGATAGGAGAAGTCCATAAATCACTGTGTATTATATCAAAAGACATTAAAGTACAAGTGGATGAAGAATAACATGACAACTTGACATGTTTACCAAAAACACAAGATTCACAAACAAGAGGAGAAATGACATGTTTGTAAGAAATAAATTTATTTTTCTAAAGGAGCGTAAAACAGAGTCTCCCAGATGTCCTAATCTATTATGCCATAAAGGAGATGAAATTGCTGCAAAGGTTGATGGAGAGGAGGATGGATGGCTGACGTAGGTGGTGATAAGATAAAGGTCCTCGGTGCTGTCACATCTCAGTATTCACATCCCCATCATAAGGTCCTCCACAGAAAAACCAAAAGGATCAAATTCAAGGGAAATATTATTGTCAGTTATGAAACGATGCACGAAGATTAGATTTTTGATAAGTTTCGGGGCATGGAGGACATTTCTTAAGGCTAATGGGGGATGTGGTGGGGAAAGAGATGATTGTCCATAGCGTCGAATGGGAATGCCTTGTCCACTACCGACAATAATATTACGATTTAAATTGCTCATATTGAAATAAGATGAGAGAGTACCTAAATTGCCCATATTGAAATAAGATGAGAGAGTACCTTGGGATTCCATCATATGAGATGTGGTTCTAGTGTCCATATACCAACTGTCGTTAGGAACGTTGAGAGACATCGTGTTCATAGCTGCTTTAATATCTGTTGGTGCGTAGGTTGAAGGGGGAGAAACCTATGCACTGTATGCCTGCTGTGGACGTGCGCCGAGGATGCCGGACTAGGCCTGTCGGGCTGAAGGTTGGGCCCATGAGGACTTTGGGTAGGGGTGGAGCAGCCCATGCCAGTGGGGCCCACGTAGCCCATGTCAGGTAGGTAGCCTACAGAGAAGGCTGCTGCCACTGTTGGTGGCTGCCAGCCAGCGGGGGCGCCTCCTACCACCGCTACCACTGCGTTCGGCGCTGCCGCTGCTATTTCTACTGTTGTTACCATGGCTGTTCCCGGAATTTCTCCCTCTTTTGTTATTCTAGGAACGTCAGCCACGTGTCAAATCGTTGGCTTTCCTGTGGGATGAGACGGGAGCTGAGCCTCTTAGTTCCACATGGTTGCCGCCGGTGGCTACAAGGGCGGTGTTTGATGTGCTGGCATTAGTCGCTGCCTGCTTTATTTTTTGGGTTTCTTCAAGAATGAGTCTCGAATGAGACTCATAGAACGGAGGTAATGGTGTTCTTTGTTGGAGGATGGTAGCGATGCTGTCATAATTTTTATTCGAACCCGCAATAAGTTGCATCATCAATCATTGATTAGTGACCGGTGCACTGACGTTGGAGGGTTGATAGACAATCATCTTAAGTTCTTGACAATAGGCTGAATGGCCTAAAACTGATTTTCCAGATACAAGGCACGTTGTGTCTTATTGTTATGAAAAATACTTTTTAAGTGCTCCCACATTTGTCGTGCAGTGGCATATGTTTCAATGGTTGTATGCAATAGATCGTTCGAGATCGTATCGTAGATCCAATGTATCACAACCACATCTAAGTGGGATCAAAGTTCATCATCAGAATCATCAGGCCTTTCTAGGGGCTTTGATTTTGGAGGGATGATATGGTCGATGACTTTGTATACATGACAATGAATCTTAAATAATTCTGCCCAAGATGAATACTGAACCTTTTCCATCTCAAGAGTTATGGGAATAAAATTCTTGATGTTGTTAACTACAAGAGTGTTAACACTCAAAAGTAATTTAAGTGTTTAGCCGAATTCAGTGACAGCCGAACTGTTCCACAGCTGAATTTACTCCTAGCCCTCGACTACAAGAACATCATCGGCTGCTAAGGCAACTTAGCCGAGTTGTTAGTTAGAGGTACGACTGGGACCCACTCAGATGCAGATGCCTCAACGACCAAGTCAAAAGGTTTTAGGACCCCTAAAAGCAATAACGACCAACAACAACTAAAAGAAAGGGCCATTATCCGAGCAAAAGGAGTAGAGGATGAGAAAATCGGTACCACCTCCCCCATAGTGGGTCATTGAACTTAGTGGGTTACTTGATGGCTGACATGGGGGGGGGGGGGGGCACGTTGTACAACTCTTTTCCCCCTCTTTTTTGTACTATAAATAGGATCATTCTTTGTATATAGACACACACAATCAATCAAACAACTCAATTTTTATCTATCTTTATCCTTTACTTTTGTATTTATCCTTTACTTTACTGTAGTCAGCTTCATTCATGTTTCTTGCCTCTTAGTTTACTCACTCACCACCCTAACGCTTTCTGGAGTAGTTGGAGAACCTATTGCTGGAAATTATAGTTCCATTTGCAGCCCAAATCGCTTACTTAATGAATCAATTTGTTACCTGATTTCGTCAGCCGATAAAACGGCAAACACTTGGGATGGTAACAAATTTGTCACGCCCAGTGGGACCATAGGTGAATTAATAGCAAAGTTTGATTCTCCAGGTCAGGGTTATTCTTGGCGTATGCACCTAAGGTCCGATAAGAAAATGTACCCCGAGTCCAGTCTACATCCTAAATAAAATCCTCCTAGAAGGAACAACGAACCAGCATCCTCCTCGGGTATGCCTACATCGGTTGATACCCCTCCACTTTCTCTATCAACCCAAGTTGTGGAAGAATCTATCCAATCTGAAGGTCCAACCATAATGACCACGTCTTTTATTAAATAACAAATCTACTTGGGCATCCACGATATTATGTACCAAGTTTCTAAACAGTTGGCTGACATTGTGAAGCCGATGGTACATATTGAGGTTCAACAAGCGAGGGAGATGGAAACCAACCGAATGCACCCAGGAGAATGTTCGGCTAGTTCTGCCATCCCTCTGACGAGCGGTGCTGTTCAGCATAAGACCGTGACTCCTAGTGTTGTTCCTCAGCCGCATGTGCATCAGCTAGTGCCTACTCAGGTACAGCCGGTAGCGCACCTAGGAACACAAGCCCAATCGTCTGGCAACCAGCACACAGCGTGGTCGCCGTCGAACCTTGGGGGGCAAAATGTGCCACTTGACCAAGCGAGTCTGTAGTATGGGCAGATCAACATGGCTCGGAGACCAGTTCAGGCTTTAGGACACTTTGGATGGCCGCTCGTTATGCCATACATTTCTATGAACAACCCTACGATGTAGGCGAACAGTGATGGCCAGCGAAATTGGCAGCCGATGGCCCCTGGCTATGACTTAGCTCGGGTATCTGGTGACGCTGTTTATAGTGGAATACCATTCCAGCAGTCATTTCCAGTACCCAATCCATACCTTCTAGGAAGCGTAAATTTTCTAAGAACGGCCGACGTCCGAGGAGAGCAACCATGGAATACTGTTCCACCTTATCCTCAGGCTCCCTTAGCCATTCTAGGAGCTCAAGTTGCAGGCTTTGGTGGCCATACCCAACAACAGCAATGGGGCATTACCCCACATATTGGTAATGGCCAACAGACCACCCACAACCTTCAAAACCCTGTCCAACAAAGTGCAGAATGAAGGCCGCTAGTGCAGAATGCCTACCAACCGAATCCAATCGAGAATCAGCAGGGGACATCATAACTGATAAACCCAAAAATTATTGCTAATACATGTGGAGGTACTTTGGCATCCAACTGAAACCTTTGGACAAGCCTGTTTATAAGAAGCCTTACCCTGATTGGGTAGATCGGATAATACCTTTGCTGAGGGGCTTTAAAATACCAGAGTTTGCCATCTTCTCTAGTGACGACGACAAATCCACTATCGACCACATCGGTAGATTTACTACCCAATACAGTGAGGCCGGCCAGAATGAGTATCACAAGTTGCAACTTTTCCCTCTCCCTCTAACGGGAATAGCCTTCGCATGGTACTCCTCGTTGGCTCTTGATTCCCTACAGAGCTGGGCTAACATGGAGGGTTGCTTCCATGATAGATTTTATTGGCCCCAACATCAGGTTATCGTGAGTGATCTAATGAATCTCAAGCAGCAGGTCGATAAATCGGCTGCCGATTTTATCGAGAGATTCAGAAAGAAGGTTGGAAAATGCACCGTACACTTCCCCGAGTCTGAATGTGCCCACATGATAATCAACAACATTCACACTCAGTTAAAGGAGAGGTTGGTGAGACAATCATGCTCTGACCTGAGCCAGTTAACCTAAAAGGCTAGCCAAATAGAGCAGTACGTCCTGGAGAAGGAGCTGAGAAGAGGCAGCCAAAATTGAGACTCCCACTTGGTATCCATCATTGAAGCGGAGTCGTCCGACTCAGAGTCAGCCGACTGCATGGCAGACACAATGGTGGCCGAGATTATTAGGGGTAAGGTTTACTCTTGCCCAGCCTTAAAAGCCATAAATGGCAAAGAGATGAGTTCATCCGATGACATGGTCGGTTACTCGTTTGACATCACGAAGGCAGATCAGATCTTTGATCATATGCTCAAAGATGAGCAGATTCGGCTGCTTGATGGTCATAGGATTTCGCCTGCCGAGAAACTCAAAGATAAGAAGTATTGCAAGTGGTATAATTCATACAGTCACTCTACTTCTAATTGTGTGGTCTTCAGAAAGGTGATCCAAAAGGGCATAAAAAAGAGAAAGTTCAAGCTAGCCGACAAGAGTATGGCTGTAATGTCCATTGATACCGACCCCTTTCCCGCGGTACCAATATCTATGGTATCATTTGATAAACCCGATGAGTCAAGGGACACCAAAGGAAAATAGCCGATAAAAAGGGTATGGGTCCCAAAGAAACCTACCGAAGGGGAGAAAGCCACAAGGACCTCTGTGATCAATCGGTTAGGCAACCTATATGACATTTGCAATGACAGACAGCCAGCTAGGAGCAGTTTTCAGGAACAAACCATGAGGTTCAGAAAGGTCCCTATCGACGCCAGGTATAGGCCTGAGGGGCAAGTACGGATGCCGACCAACCGGGAGCCGAGCATGCCTCGAATAGATGAAGAACCACTCCCTAAACCAAACAGAGGGTGGTCGAGTTTAACGTAAACGAGGGTGTTTCGTCCCTACGTATCACAACGAGAAATGAAGACCAGATGAGTCTATGGAGAATGATTAAACCAGCTGCCAACACAGAAGAGGGGAAATGGTTTGTCAATCAGGCTCCTGGAAAGAAAGAGGCACCACCGAGAGTCGCATCCAGGACTTAGAAAAGAAGGATGCAACGTGCTAATGCCTTGCGTAAGATGCAACAGACATTGCATCTAATTTCCAACACTAAGGCAGCCGAAAATCAGGAGATTCCTGAGTCTGCCATAGCTGAGGCTATCGAGAGGGCATTCAGCTCAGTTGCTTTAGGGGCAATGTCGCATGAAGGAGAGGCATCGAGTCAACCAGAGCTGAATGAATGGCCTACCGACAACCCAATGAAGGAACCTCGGTAAGAGAACGTGGCCCTAGATGGACCTCTAACCGAGGCAATCCCACAGATCATGTAGAGGATTTAGTCAGAGGATCCCCATATATCTCCAGAAAATGGAAGATATGAGCTTCTGGCCAGCCGAATTGGATGGAGGAGGGGACTCCATCCTCGATTTATTTAGCCATGACCTGGTTAATGAGATGTGGGCATACATTGAAATGGTCAGCCTAATCCCATGTGAGTTATGGGCCAGCTGCTACGCGCTGGATAGCCTTGAAGGTGATGTTTGCATAGAAGACGCAGAATGGGCAACAATAGTCGATACCCCAGCGAGGGACACTTTGAGCACCGTATTTGGTGCACCTACAAAAGATATGGTTAAACACCTCAAACCCATTTACATCAAGGCTTACATTAACGACAGAATTATTAGTCGGGTGTTTGTCGACAATGGGGCTATGCTGAATGTGATACTGCTGCTTACCTTGAATGATCATAATAAAACAAAGGAGGATCTCATCCTAACTAATATGAAAATGGCTAGCTTTATGGGAGAAGCCTCTGAAACATTGGGGATTCTAGTAGCAGAAATCATTGTAGGTCCTAAGACGGTCAGGTTTGCCTTCTTTGTAATAGATGGAAAGCCGTCCTACACCATTCTGCTGGGCAGGGACTGGATTCACACTAGCTGATGCCTTCCTTCTACCATGCATCAAAAGCTCATATTTTGGGAAGGAGAAAGATAGAAATCGTCCCAGCGGATGATAACCCGTTCCGACCAGGGGTTCAGAATGTAGAGGATGTCCTCTATTCACCCTATGTGGCTCCCATAGCCGTCACAGAGTAGTATGAAGAAGGATCTTGGGAATCCTGTAATCTTACCTCGTGAGGGTTTGAAATAAAAATATTAGCCAAACCACGGCTTAACTTTGAGGATTTAAATGGTCGAGGAAACCCAAATCATACGTGACCTATGGAATCGACTAACCGCCCTAAGTTCTGAGGCAAAGATAGTCGAGGCGTCGCAGATGGGGAACCACAATAGAAAACTAGATCTGGCTGCCAACAACATTTGAGCTGCCGATAGGAGTTTTACGCCTAGCTTTGTTTGTCTTTATTCTACGCTTGTACAAAACTCGAGTGTTATTTAATACCCTGTGTTGTGTATGTTTTGTCCAACGTTTGAATAAACTCGTTTTACAAAGACATGTCTTAAATGAAATGGGCAATCAGAAACTCCAAATCTACAACTTGAGGATGACATCCTATCGGCTAAATTTATGGCCAAGATGTAGTGTTGTACTCAGAAGTTAATATCATTACGGATGGTCAAACCAAATTTTCTAAGTTTGCAAGAATATCAACAGGCAATGCTAATGGAGTTGGGTCAGTTGGATGAAAATCGACTGACAATCATAGAAATAGTCAAAGCCGGTAAACGTAAAATAGCCAAAGCATACGACAAATATATAAAGCCTAAAAAGGTATACCGAAGGAAACTTAGGTTGGAAAACCATCCCGCCGATTGAAATGAAAGATCGTAAATCGGCAAATGATCGCCAAACTAGGAAAGGACCCTTCGTAGCGAACCCACGGGTTGTCGGCAATACGGATCAAGCGATAAACATGCATGTAAAAGAAATGTAAATGGTAGACATTTTGGAGAAATATTACCCATTGATTTGGGGCATGCATGAATAAACGACAGCCACAGACCGGCTACCTGGTCACAAATAATAGACCCTTTAATTTGGGGTCAATAAAACCAGGAAGATAAGATTGGCTGGCGTTTCACTAGCCGGGGGTTCCTCTATGTTATCAGGCTTAGTCAAATATATGGCTGCCTAGTCACATAAACAGACCCTTCTATTTGGGGTCGATAAAGCTAGGGAGCCGAGTTGGTCGACATTCCACTAGCTAGAGGTTGCAATATATCAACAGTAACAGAAGTCTCAGGATTAGCCGAGTCCATGACTGCTTGGGCATCTTGGGTACCTGCAATCTCCCTTTCTCTCTCAGCTGCAACAATGGCTACTACACCTCAGCCGCTCCCGCTCTTGCCTGGACCTCCCTTTCAGCACCCAGCAAAGGCTCATCCACTACAGCCGATGTGGCCTCGGTAAAAGCCTGAGTATTGACCGATACCTCTTAAACAACAGAAGAAACCATGGATTCGGATTGCAAGTCCATAAGGGTATTGGCTGACAACTCAGCAACATGATCAATTGGTAAGGGACTAGTGATTTGCAGCATTGCTTGAAATAGGCGGCTTTTCCACACAGTCCATTCATTCTCCAATTTGGCCAGCCGTTCGCTACTAGCTCTCTGATCTAGTTCCCAAACCACCTGTTGGTTACCGAGTTTCTTAATTTTGCTATCCAATTGAAAGCTATGCCAAAACAAAGAAGAACGGGAGGAGTCGTGGGCACTAATAGCTGAGTCCAAGACACCTAAAGCCAGAATAATAGCCCCGATCTCCACTTGGATCCGCTCCAACTCAACTCGCAGTTTGGATATCTATTCTTGCAAGTCATTCCTTCGGTTGACATTTTGTTGTCTTTCTGCATTCACCTCGTTGAAAGAAGTATGAATGCGGTTTTTCTCTTACCGAAGAGACCCTAAGTGTTTCAGAGTAGTGACAACCTCATCATGGCTATCTTTGGTCATTCTATGTAAAGCAAATAAATCATTCAGAGCCAAAGCCATGTCATTGTAAGTGGTGGCCAGAACTGGGGAATCTATCATTTCTTTTGGCAATCGGAGTAAAGAGGCCCTCAGAGCATGAAACTCTTATTTGTTGGTTGGAATCCCCCTGGCAAGAAAATCTTCGACTCGGTCTTGATGGATGTCATTAAGAAAAGTTGGTGGAGATGCAATATCGACTGAGCCAAAGTAACGCATAAGCATATCTTCCGGGATGATTTCGGTTGGTACCTCTGAGTCGTCAGTTGGGTGGGTTTCAGCCGAAGGATTATCTCCAGCGGTCTCCTATACAGAAAAGACAGATTCAGTATAGAGAAAAGTGCCTAGAGGCAGTGAAAGCCAAGAATATAGGAAAGGGTATACCTCTACGGCTACCCTAGCATCAAAAGCCTTGGCAGGAGAAACTATGGTTTCAAAGGCAGCCGATGATGGGTCCTGCGAATGCACGGGAGCATGAGCCAGGGAAGACGATCTGCCAATATGAAGAGGAGCATCAGACGCTTTATACAACCGTCTGCGCCTTATCAATTATTGTCCCTAGAGAGTAAATAGAAAACTTAGTAGTCGATTCGAAGGTGTTTTAGCAAGCCGAGTAATATACCATAATTTCTTCTTCCTTCTAGGCAGAAGCAGGAACTCCGTGTCTATGGGGGCCTTCCTCACTATAATCTCGAATGACAACCCATCCGCTTTGTTGGGGTTGCTTGGACACTAGTTTTCTGGGTGATGGGAACTCGGTGTCAAAAGTAGTCTCCAGATCAACAAACACTGGAGGAGATGGAGTTGTTGAAAGATGCATAAGCGATGTTAACCAAAAAATAACAAGAACAATCTGGCCGACATATATATAGCATGCAAGTTACCTTTTCTCATCGTCCGTCGTAACCAAATGGAAGACCTTTAGCTAACAGGCCTAGCCAATTTAGAGGAAGCAACTTTCAGAGTGGCTTCTTTCGGCCACGGTTTAGGAGTTTCTGGGTTCTTCCTTTTTCTCGACAGAATCAGCCGATCATAATAAACATCTAAAGGAGATTGAAAAAACTTCTCCTTAGCCATATGCCACCAATCATCAAAAGCGACGGTAGTATTCGCTCTCACGGGAAATGGCTGCCAGTCAAACAGGATGAGCCTGTCAAGATTATGATCGGCTAACTTCTTAGCATGTTCTGCATCCAGAATGCAGCGTTGAGTTGAACTAACAATCCACGACACGTGCCGAGTAATGCTGAATTGCCTTGCTACAAAGTTTGGCCGATATGGCTCCGCAGTCAGTTTATTATTCCTAGAAGTGAGCTTTAAACCACCCAACAAGTCCCTGACCGTGAGAATCTGCCCCCACATAAGAACCATAGTCCTCCATTGAGAGAAAGTGAGGTCCTCATCAGCTACTTGACGGACCCACTCAGGGGTGGCCCATCTCTCTAGGACCGATTGCCAATCTGTATAATGGTCTCTAGACAGACGATGCAGGATGGAGACTATGGAAAAAACATCCTGGGGTACAAGGGGTGTTCTCCGAAGGGTATCAGCTAATACTAGAGGTTTTAATGGAAAACGACGTTTATCAAATCTGTCAGGGATAAACTTAGGAAAATAGAGGGTGATCCACAACAAAAGGAACCACAGGAGACTGACCAAGGTATCCAAGTTTCTGGAATCCGTTAACCTCGCATGGGCATCACCTAGAGCCATGTAAGGATAGGTCAAGAAGAGAGATGCCCAACTGACATCCCTCCCCGAAATGGCTAACGCCGTATAAATTTGTAGCTCTTTTACAACTGCAGAAGAGCCTGCACATACAAAATATCGGCTAAACCAAAAAACCAAAAAAACATGATACTCGGCATCATTGACTGGAAGAGGCAATATTCGGCGGTTGTTGGTTATAAACTGGTTGTAGCCTGAAGAAGTCTTTGAGACTTTGACGCCTAAATCGGTAACATCTATATCACTTAGGACAGGCGCTTCGGCTCCCAGAATCGGAAGGCCAAGTATCGCCATCACATCAAGCAGTGTGGGGGTTATCATTCCCCAAGGGAAAACAAAGGCATTTGCGGCGGTCGACCAGTAACCAAGAAAGGCATATATAAGACCGATGTTGCAGAGGGAGTCAAACTCCGATAGCACAATGGCGTCGCAGAGACCAGTGCGCTTTTATTCGGCTTCTTTGGCTGATTTTACTTGGTCCAGCCAAGCAGAATAGTTGGTAATCTTGGTTGGCCAGGTGCACAGACTAGTCGGACAACGGTCCCCGGTGAACTAGTCACAGGTAATCGGAAGGTCGTAGTTCGCCGGGCTTAGATGCTGGGAAAGAAGAAGGTCATCTTGTTCAGATGTACAAAAAGGGGCAAGAACTAGTTGTCCATATATGAAAGAAAAAGTGGGGGTTAGGTCACCAGCAGACAAACCGGTGCTATCCGATCCCAGAGATAGAAAAGAAGATGAAGACATGGTTTTTCTTCTTCTGATGAAGAAATAGGGTTTTCTGAAGAAGGCAAGAAATTTAGGAATGCCAAAAAGATTGGGTGAGAAACCTATGAGGGGGATACCTTTCCTTAAATAACATTCAGAGGCGCGACTAAAATTAGTTTATTATTTTCAAAAGCACGACCGAAAATCATCAAAGCCAATTCGTGGTAATGGAGACGCCTCGGTTAAAAGGGAAACACATTTCAAGAAGTAATCATCATTGCATGCACTGGAGATATGACGATTGAAGTGACATGTGCGGCTGTTAGACTGAAACGATGGCTACTTTCGGATACATCAACTCAACAGTCACACTCGAGTTAATGTAGGGGGCAATTGTTATCAGTCAAAAGTAATTTATGTGTTTAGCCGAATTCAGTGACTGCCAAACTGTTCCATACCTGAATTTACTCCTAGCCTTCGACTACAAGAACATCATCGGCTACTAAGGTAGCCTAGCTGAGTTGTTAGTTAGATGTATGACTGGGACCCACTCAGATGCAGATGCCTCAACGACCAAGTCAAAAGGGTTTTCGGACCCTTAAAAGTGATGACGACCAACAACAACTAAAAGAAAGGGCCATTATCTGAGTAAGAGGAGTAGAGGGCAAGAAAGTCGGCAACACCTCCCCCATAGTCGGTCATTAAACTTAGTGGGTTACTTGATGGCTGACATGGGAGGGGGGCACGTTGTATAATTTTTTTTTCTTTTTTATACTATAAATAGGATTATTCTTTGTATATAGACACACACAATCAATCAAACAACTCAATTTTTATCTATCTTTATCCTTTACTTTTATCTTTATCCTTTACTTTACTATACTCAGCTATATTCATGTTTCTTACCTCTTAGTTTACTCACTCACCATTCTAACACTTTTTGGATCATATGAACGCACTTAAGTGCGAGGACAGACCGCTTCAAATGAACACACTTAAGAATCCAAGTGTGTCCACGACCACAACAAACAGAACAATAATAAGAAACAAATAAATGGGAGGTATTGTGTTGGTACCGTTGTCTTGACGTACATTAAACACTGACGATTCAAGACATCACGTTCACCACGCAGAAGTAAGTTTGATAGTATTCAACTAGGGAAGGTTCAAAGCGGAAGCTACCTCTCCATATGTAATATCTTTTCGCTGAAAGATTGCTGAAAGTAGATACCTTGTGTGTACGCCAAAATCTCTTTCAAGAGGGGATTGTTGGAAATTTACTAATGTGGAATTAAGTTTATCCCATTATTTATGACTCGAACAATTGGGGCCCCGCACGTCGGAAATGTCTTTTCCATACACGTGCAATCTTAGTGCCAAGTATCATAAATTTCGTTAATGAAAGAGTTATTGGAACGTAAGTGAAATGTTTGAGACATAGAATGATGAACGGTTATTGGATAAATAACAAGTTTTCCACGTTGGTAAACGAATGAAGGATTGTGTGAAGTGTAAGATGGTACGGGTCGAAAAAGGGCTGCTGAGCCGAGAAGGGCCGCAACGCCTTCTGGACTAGGCCGGGGCGCCTGATTGGCAGTGAGCATCGTGAGTTTCTGGCTAAATTAGCACCGGCGATTCATTGGCATTGACTGCACGACGGAATCCCAAAGGTTTGGCTGTTGATGTGGTTTCAATGGAATTGAATCCACCCAATAATGGACATTACTTGGACCATTATGTTGCTGTATTACTTGGGGGTTAAATGCCATCCATTACATGGCAATTGAATTTCATTATGGGGCATTTGAAAGGCCATCTTGCACACCTACAAATTGAGGTCTTTGGCTCCATTATATAGATGAACAGAAAGGAACAAATGAACATACTTACAAGTTAACAACACCACAAATAGATCAGTTTTTCTGATAAGCAATCTTTCTCTTTGCTATCTTCATTATTCATGTTCTTCGCTGGGATCATTTGTGTAGGCTTTGCACATTTGATAGTTTGCTATTTTATCTTGGGAGACTATTTTCCACACTTCCGTAAAGCCTATACACGGAGGCAATCTTATCTTAAAGACAGAGAGCCATCTCTCGACTCAGATGGTGGTGGTGTGATTATCTAATTGTTTGCTAAGTGTTTCAGGTGTGAACTTGAATCTCAAAGAACTCTAACCGTTCGGATTCTCAGCGGATCTATAAGCCACAAGTGTAGCAGTTCATGTTCTTGTATTTGTGAGTACAAGATCCATATTTGAAGTTCTAATTCAAGATCAAGATATTGATAACTTGTTGTTGTAATCTTTGTTGTTTATCCTTTCGATTACTGTAATAGTTATTTACTTTTCCCGTACGTGCTTTACATATCCAACAATTTTAAGACAAGATTGTATTTGTGTTCAAAAGTTGTTGGTCGACAAGTGTGTGACCAATCTCCGGTTCACGAGGTTCTACCACTGCAGGGTCCAATACTCCCCGAACGTGCCACTTAGGAGACATCTCAACAGAGTCCTCCGGTCGAGTTGGCCTTCGCCAAAGCTTATTCCCCCTTTTAGCGAACAACCACAAGCCGACGGAGCTCGATTAGAGTTATTTATCCAAAATCATAGATATGCTTGACGCACATAGAAACTGCCCCTTCTTTCCAGGAAATCCCATATATAAGTTTTAGATTTCCCATGACCGCTAGACGGAAGATTCATCTACGCTGGCAAAAGGGATATCAGAAAAATTCCAAAGGTTCAGGCCCTCCCCTCTGGTAAACCTCTTTCATGACCCATGGCCCCACTAACACTTCTTTATCTAACTTTCATTTTTGAGTGCTTTCTTTGTTCTCTTATTTGGATTCAAAGAAAGAAAAAACTTGGCTATGGTTATGATTTTCTGGTTGAAGACAGTTCTGATCGTGCTGTTGACGGTCAAGGAGTTGATTATGTCACCGCTCCCGAGAGTGGTGGAAACAAGCGCCCATGAGAGGCTGAGGATGTCAATTGGGACAAGAGTAGAAGGCTGAAGATGATGTTCTATCATGTAGCAAAAGGTCTATATCTGTCCCAGATAAAGGATCTTAATTATCCTTTCTTATCTATAATGTGTTTAGTTAATATCTGAATAAAAGTGTGTAAAGCAAGGTTGGGAATATGAAAGTGGTTTCATTAAAAAACTTATATTCCATACACTCTAAAATTATATATTGAATCTCTTTCCTTCCTGGTTAAAGATTGGACTATTGTAAACAAAACTTAAAAGATCTGTTCTTTTGGGTGTAATTATTAAAAGTGTGTAAAGTATGTTCGCACATACGAAGGAGAGAGATCGACTGACTGTTCGAAAACTGTTACCACTCTTGAGTAAGCGCCAGGGATTTCCCTAGGCACCAATCACAAGGGAAGAAGACTAAGAGATAATGGCTTATCTTAAGACGTTGAACCTGTCACCTATCTGACATAAGATACTTCATTTGATAGGATGATATTGGACATTCAGTCATACAAAGCCTACGGGCGACTGGAGTGGGCCAGAATTTCCAGGTCTTAAATGATCTGAAGGATAGAAGAAAGACATAAAAGTAATGGACACCTAGTGAGGTGCGCCAGAGTTTTCAGGTCTTAAATGATCTGAAGGCCAAAAGAAAGATAGAAAAGTAATGGATACTTAGTGTGGTGGACTAGAGTTTCCAGGTCTTAAATGATATGAAGGCCAAAAGAAAGGCAGAAAAGAAATTGGACACTCATTCTGCCAAAACAACTGGAGTGGGCCAGAGTATCCAGATCACATATGATCTGGTTATGCCCTAACCACGAGCAATAAGTTGTTCATGTGAAGCAACATCACCTCTAAAGTAGAAGGGGTGGAGAGGTTGTCCTCAATAGGACTTCAGGGAATGGGATCACTCTAAAAGGAGGTGATATATGTCCCAAACTTGGTTTAAGGGACGCTGTTGGTCAAGCTAGTTTGAGACTAGTCCAACAGGTCTGTAATAATTAAGATTGGTACAGAATGTCTGTAGCTAAATGAATGATATATTTGTAATCTTTTCATCTATGCCATCATACATTAAGACACGTTAAATAGAAAGTCATTCAAAAGCTAACGAAGTTGAGATAGTTGCCTTATGTCAACATAAACCCTCAAAATGAATGTGAGGTAGGCAAAGAGGCAAAATCACCTTTCCATTCCGTCAAAGGAATAGCGAAAGAAATACCGCTCTTCTAGAACTTAGTCACACCTACATAGGTGAATTGAAGTTTGTACAAAATAGGGGGGGGGAGACAAGTTCAGTCAAAGGAATAGAGAAAGAAGCACCGCTTCTCTAGAACTTAGTCACACCTACATGGGTGATTTGAATTTTATACAAAATAGATGGGGGAGACAAGTACTTTGTGACCTTCATTGATGATGGTACAACGTATTACATCATTTGTTTGTTGAAAAGTAAAGATGAAGTTGTTGAAGCGGATAAGCGCTACAAAGCAGAAGTTGAAAATTAACTAATCCTACGGATTGAGGAATTCGTAGTGATAGAGGGGGAGAATGTGAAGAATCGTTTATCAAACGACTGCTCATTACTCACCTCAGTCTAACGGTGTTAGCCAAGTGCAAAGCCGTACGCCCAAAATATGTGGGGCAAGGTGATCCTTACCTCTAATGCGATTCTCAATAGAACTACGCATAAGGATAAGAATAATCCTCCGTGTGAAACATAGAAAGGATCCCACCTACAAATGTTGTGTTGTGGGGTGGCTTGGTAGAGGTTGGAATACCGAAACAGGTCAAGTTGGACCTAAGACTGTAAATTGCATATCTACTGGATCTGCAAATAACAGTAGTGCTTATCGCCTCTTGGTGTCAAAGAATGCTGAATTCATTGAGGATAATTTTCCTTGAGAAGGAAAAAGAAGTAATTTCTCGAGGTTAAAAAGAAGTCGTGAGTGCCTGATTGTCTGGAACCAGACATCCCAGAGCTACAGGACTCGGAAGTTGCTGACTATCTGAAACTTAATGTGCCAGATCTACAGAACTCATGTATTCTAGATGTTGAACCGAGACGGAGCAAAGAGGGGACAAAGAGTTGTTTCAGGCCTTATATCTTGTATGCATGAGAACAAATCATGGATAATTAACAAAGAATTTTCATCTCCATAAGCGCTACTTTGGAAAGAAGCTACAGTGAGAGAAGTAGAATCCATCATATAGAACCATACTTGTGTAATAGTTGACCTTCCTCCGAGAAAAGAACCTTTGGGTTGTGAAAGTGGATACTCAAAAGTGAGTACAAAGTAGATGGATCTACTGACGAGTATAAGGCCTCGGCTACTTGTACATGTGCTCTCCTATGAATAACTTAACATGCAGGGCCATTGCAGTCTTGCGTGACATGGATGTTGAGATAGCCTTCCTAACCGGAGAGTTGGAAGGAGAGGATCAAAGTTGGTTTGTTGGACTGTTGGGCTTCTTCCTGAACTTTAATTTTGGTCCCTGAAATGTTTATATTTTTGTCCTGGAAGTTTCAGATAAAACAGAAATAATGAATCTGACAACAAAAACATTGACTCTAAAGTTAGAAAGCCAACAGTTAGAAAACCAACAGTCTGAAAGTGGAAGTCATATTGAAACAAAAGTCTCGATATGAAAGATATGGGTATCACAAATGCATCTTAGGAATTAGGATTTCTAAGACATCTAACGGACTAGAATAACTCCAATCTCAGCTGTGAGATAGTTGACAGTCTCGTTAAAGCCACCAATGGATATGAATCATATAACGAATTGGAATTATGGTGCGCCTATATACAAAGAATGATATGCGCAGGTCACATGTAGTTCAATGTATTGTACACACTACAACCGACCTGGTATCGGCCTACAAAGCAGATCAGTTGAACTAAGGTTCACTCGTGATTCTGGAAATGATCGATAGAAGGTGTTAAATCAGATATGATAATGTCTGAAATGTTTGCTTATCTATGGATTACGGTAATCTAAATGTCCAGCAGTTCTGGGAGAACCCAATGATGCAAACTGGACATCAGACTTGACGAACACCAATGCCATATGTAAATGTGTCTGGTGGGTCATGGAAAATCCTCTAAGAAAACTTGCATCGGCTGATTCATAATGGAATCAGAGTTTATTGCTTTAAACAAAGCATGAAATAAGTTGAGTAACCTCACGACTCCTTAATGGACGTCCCTTATTGGGAGAAACCCGTACCTTCAGTAGTTATATACTGTGGATAGCCGATCGTCTTCAGAAAGGGCATGGATGACGGCATCTGAACATATCTGTCGAATCTATCGGAGATATAAGACCGTATGGCAGTTGATCATCACGGGTATCACTTCCTTGATTACTAATCAAATGATATAGCGGACCCTTTAACTAAGGGACTACCCAAAGATCAAGAGTATTGCCTGTCTAGGAGAATGGGCTTAAAACCCAAACCATACGAACCATTGCGGTGGTAACCCAACCATACTGACTGGAGATCCTAAGAATTTGGTTCAGTGGGAAAACTAAGCTGCAAAAGGTTCAGTTGAGCGCTTTGGTGGAAGCAAGAGCACTTCGGATTATGATTTCCGTAAAGAAACGTAAATCCAAAGTCTTTCTCGCGATAGACATCAAAGTGCTACCTACATGGTGGCTAAAGGTTAAGCTTCCAAACCTTTAGCGATCCTCAAACGGTTGAGGTTAAGGGTGGAAAACTTTTAATGATTCCTAACACTTGTGAAGTGGGGTATAGCAGGATAACTTGTAGCAGATCACCTATTTAAGTGTGAGGACAGGCCACCTCAAATGAACGCATTTAAGAATTCAAGTGTGTCCATGGCCACAACTGATAGAACAATAAGAAGAAATGAATAAATAGGAGGTATTGTGTTGGTACCATTGTCTTGGTTACATTAAACACTGACGGTTCAAGATATCACGTTCATCGCGCAGTAAGTAAGTTCGATGGTATTCAACTAGGGAAGGTTCAAAGCGGAAGCTACTTCTCCTGATGTAATATCTTTTTGCTGAACGATTGGTGAAAGTAGACATCTTGTGTGTACGCAAAAATATATTTCAAGAGGGGATTGTTGAAAATTTACTAATGTGGAATTAAGTTTATCCTATTATTTATGACTCGAACAATTGGGGCCCCATATGTCGGAAATGTCATTTCCACACATGTGCAACTTAGTGCAAAGTATCATAAATTTCGTTAGGGAAAGAGATATTGGTACGTAAGTAAAATGTTTGATACATAGGATGATTGATGGTTATTGGCTAAATAACAAGTGTTCTACGTTGGTAAACAAAGGAAGGATTGTGCGAAGTGTAAGATGGTATGGGTCGGAAAAGGGCCGCGGAGCCAAGAAGGGTCGCGGCGCCTCCCGGACTGGGCCGCAGCGCCCCTTTGCAGAGCCACGACACTTCATTGGCAGTGACTGCTCAACGGAATTCCAAAGGTTTGGCTGTTGAGATAGTTTCAATGACATTGAATCCACCCAATAATGGTCATTAATTGGACCATTATGTTGTTGCATTACTTGGGGGTTAAATGCTATCCATTACATGTAAATTGAATGCCATTATGGGACATTTGAAAGGCGATATTATACACCTATAAATTGAGGCCTTGGCTCAATTCTAAAGATGAACAGAAAGGAACAAATGAACATACTTACATGTTAACAACACCACAAAGAGATCAGTTTTTCTGATAAGCAATCTTTCTCTTAGCAATCTTCATTATTCGTGTTCTTCGCTGGGATCATTTGTATAGGCTTTGCACATTTGATAGTTTGTTGTTTCATCTTGAGAGACTATTGTCCACACTTCCGTAAAGCCTATACACGGGGGCAATTTTGTCTTAAAGAGAGAGAGTCATCTCTCGACTCTGCCGGTGGTGTTGTCATTATCTAATTGGTTGCTAAGTGTTTCAGGTGTGAACTTGAATCTCAAAGGACTCTAACCGTTTAGATTCTCAGCGAATCTACAAGCCACAAGTGTAGCAGTTCATGTTCTTGTATTTCCGAATACAAGATCCATATTTGAAGTTCCAATTAAAGATCAAGATATTGACAACTTGTTGTTGTAATCTTTGTTGTTTATCCTTTCGATCACTGTAATAGTTATTTACTATTCCCGTACGTGCTTTACATATCCAACAGTTATATGTGATGAACATAATGAACTCTTAGCAAATAAGGCTTTGAATGATGGATCTTTTCTTGACCTGAAAAATTCACTTGACGAGGCAATTGTGGAATACTTGTGGCAATTTGTATTGAGAGAAAAAATACAAAGGGAGAAAGCGAGAAAACAATTAGAAGGAAATGGAGATAAGATGAATGTTGGTGATGATGATGGTATTGGTAACCATAATATTGTTGAAGATACAGAAAAAGCTGGAGAGAAGAATATTTCTAATGATGAGGAACAGAGCAATAATATTCATGAGGCTGAAAACGAAGTCATATCGAATGAGTTATACAAACTGAGAAGAAAGAGAGGTAGAAAAATCAGAAAAGAGATTAGTGAAGGTGAGAGATAGAGCAGCGCTATTAATAAGACCATTAGGCGAAAGGCATGCACATAATGGACTATGGATCTTCATGCCAAATTCATGAAAGTTGTGCAGCAACTTGGTCAAGGAAGTAAATTTACTTTCACATTTATTTAATTTTCTCTATGATTTGTTTATATGGAGCAATATGAACGGTCAGAATTCATACTTACAGCTAATGTCAGCTTGTTTGGAATTAAGCTGTGGTGATTATTGTATGTACATGTACCTCGACTTGATCTAGAAATATTTTAGTTATTAAATCAGAGTTACATTCTTATCGAACATGTAGGATGTTACCCGAAAGAGATTCGTAAGGTGATGAATGTGCCTGGTCTTACCAGGATGCAAGTTTCTAGCCATCTTCAGGTATATTCTTACAAAAATGTGTTAAATTATGTGCCATTTGTGTTTGCTTGGTACAGAGAAAGTTATTTTGCAATTTTTTTATAAATTATTTTTCGTATTTGGTTATTAGAAGATGTTTTGTTTGGAAAGATTTCATCATACACTTGTGAGAGACGTCATATTTTTTATAACTATCTTAATTTTAGTTTTATATCAAAAAATCATTTATCAGAAAAAATATTTAATTTTCCGTCACTTCCGCCAGTAAATGTTTATACATTATTTTCAATATGTAATACTCAAAAGTATTATCAAAACACTCACCAATTAAAGAGGATTATCGACCAACGTTTTTTCCATGTTTAGTGAAAAAGTTATTCATTGAAAATTCTATTTTCTATAGTCACTAATATTGTTATCAGTCTTTAATTCATATTATTTCAAAATATTTTTACCTTTCACCAATTTTCAAACACCAAGAAAGTTTTCTATTAAAATTATTTTGTTGTTTCAAACACACCTAAATAACAATGAGTTCATATGATAAAATATATCCATGGTCCTACTCACCTTTTATTTTTTAAATACCTCTCAGAAATGTCGTAGCAACAATTGACGAGCTCCAAAAGAGTGAAAATATTGCCGTCAGCGATCAGGTCAAAAATCCTCAAGTGATTATCAACAAAGAAGTAACTTTAGAAAATTTGGGACAATGCCTCATCTTCAAACAAATATTCTAATGCAATGACAACAGTGTAATCCAGATAAGACCCAAAGAGATACAGAGTTTCTAGAGGAGAGACTTCAACACTGCAGCAGCCTGATAGCTCACAACTTCAAATTCAACCCCACTACCTCGGAATTGACAATCCATTCAGTAACCTATTTTTCTCAAATCAAAGTAATGTATGTGATGGGCTAGGACAACAATATGGATCATTATTTGCAATGTTGGATTTACAAGGACTACAAGACCCAATTATTGGAAGCACTAATTGTAGGTCCAGACAGACATTTAACATGGGGATCATCATACTCAAAATAACTACAACTTAGATCTCAATGCAGCATATGTAACTGTAGGGTTTTTGTTTGGTTGTTGTACGCAGCGGATATTGAAAACTTATTTCAAACCCAACAAACGTAGAACTGTTTGACTATAAGGTAATTTAAAACCATAAACATAAGACTTGAATGGTACTTACATGTTTACAATATCTGGAATCTTTATCAACTGTGGGTATGCACGCGAATGCCCTTTCGATTGCAAGCTCCAAGCTTCAATGTATTCCTCCTTTGGAAAGCTAGGAAATCCGACAGAGGTTCGAGAGAGTGTTTTGATTCTGAGTCTCTAAGACTTAGAATAATGATATGAAAATCAAGTGTAATGAATAATGAAGTGTAGGTCTGTATTTATAGGTGAAAATTAGGTCAAGCCGGATTAGGGTTTGACCTTGGGCCTGGCCCAAAAAATTTCAACACATTCTTAATTAAATCCAAAATCTAATTTTGACTTAATTAAAACAATCATCATTCATTTAAATATCTCGAATTCTAAATCAAATATTTAATACTCTCTTAATACATCCTTAGATCGAAAAGACAATCGACATAGTGTGACCCTACATGCCTTCATATATCGACATTAATCAAATTAAGGTCTACGTAGAACTCCTAGAAGGCGCCGCAAGATGAACTCAATATGTGAAGTACGTTTACATAAATCTAGTAAAATTAACCTCTATGTGGTAAGATAAAATCCTTTCATTCACGACACACCCGGTCAAACTTAGGATTTGACAAGTGTCTATCCAAATGGCTTAATCATGGTATCTCATCTATATTAGTTGACAACTAGATCATATTCGAAATATGTCTATTGCGCTGGCCAACGACTTAGTCAACCTAATATCAATGAGAAGCTGAGTGTTCTCTCGAATATACATTCGAGGAATGAATCCTAATCTTGTCTCAACTACCACCTTTAATCCACATCTTAATGTACCTAATACAAGCCGTATCTCTACCTATAAGGCATTTGAGCTTAGGACAGGATCAAAGTATATTTCCTTGTAGACAAGGTGCGCATTGACCTCAAGCCTAAGGACCTCTATCTCCCACACGCTGATCATACTTTAGACAAGTATAACAAACAGTATATCAGCAGGGTATACCAATACTACCAAAATATCCATGTGTCCATCACGAGTAGCCATTACTCGTAGCAGGTGAGACATACTACATCCTCTAAGGATGTGATGCAGACCATATGTCAACTTATCACATATCATCGATATCCCATTCTCGATGATCATTAGGCGAGGCTATTTTAAGAGTTACATTATAATATTAATATCTCACATTATTAATAACAATGTAACCTCTAGGGATGCATAGTATAGAATATTATAAACAATCAACTAATAATTCAATAATTGCAAATGCCAAAATATTAATCTCCATTAATAATAATACGAATGTGTATAAAGTACATTTGTCCTAATATAGATTGTCTCTTGGACATAAATATACTTTCAATGTCCCACTTGGCCTAGAGCCAATCTCCAACATATCTAATGCCCATATTCTCAAAATGACCATTATGCTTGACTAAGCTTAATGGTTTAGTGAATGGGTCAGCTAGATTATCGTCTGTGGAAACATAGTCTAATATAATCTCTTCAGTCTCCACCATCTCCCTGAGTATGTGGTACTTTCTTGGTACATGTTTGTTTCTGTTTGTTGATCTTGGTTCCTTAGCATGTGCAATTGCACCAGTGTTGTCACAATAAATAGTTATTGGACAACTGGCAATCGTAACTACCCTTAGTTCCTTCAGGAACTCAGAAATCGCGGCAACTTCTTTACCAGCTTCTGATCGTGCAATGTACTCCGCTTCTGTTGTCGAATTAACAGTTGTAGCTTGTTTGGAACTTTTCAAGCTCACTGCTCCACCATTGAAAGTGAACATTTACCTGGACTGAGATTTGAAGTCATCAAGATTCGTCTGGAAGCTAGCATCAGTGTACCCAGTAGCAACTAGCTTTTTTCCCCCAATATAGACTATGAAGTAATCTTTAGTTCATCTAAGATACTTAAGAATACTCTTGACTGCTTTCCAATGTTCTTCCCTAAGATTCTGCTGGAATTTGCAAGTCATACTAAGTGCAAAGGCCACATCTGGCCTAGTACAGGTCATGGCATACATGATCAATCATATAGCCGAAGTATATGGGATCCTCTTCATGCGTTCAAGTTCTATAGTATTAGAAGGACTGTCCTTCTTAGATAACTTAATGCCTTGTCCCATAGGTAGACCGCCTTTCTGGGAATTTTCCATAGAAAAACGTCTAAGCACTTTGTCTATGTAGACTAACTGTGACAGCCCCAACAATCTATTAGGTCTATCTCTATAGATCCTAATTCCCAGAATGTAGCAAGCTTCACATGAATCTTTCATCATGAAGGTACTTGACAACCACTTATTGACTGACTGCAGGAGAGTCTTATTGTCTCCCATTATCAATATGTCATCTACATATATAATAATGAAGGCAATACTCCCATCCT
Source organism: Anisodus tanguticus (assembly GCA_034509755.1). Taxonomy (NCBI): domain Eukaryota; kingdom Viridiplantae; phylum Streptophyta; class Magnoliopsida; order Solanales; family Solanaceae; genus Anisodus; species Anisodus tanguticus. Next base: position 40,808,511 of record CM067540.1, on the reverse strand, counting down.
TGCGTTTACTATAAACACAGGGATCATTTTTGCTTCTGACGAAATCAAATGACTTGATAACCTTGTCAAAGCAAATGTTCCAACTCCTCGAGGCTTGCTTAAGCCCATAAATGGACTTTTCTAGCTTGCATACAACATTTGGTTTGGACTTAAGAGAAAAACCCTCAGGTTGTTTCATAAACACCTTCTCAACTAGATTACCATTGAGAAAAGCAGTTTTGACGTCTACCTGCCAAATGTCATAGTCATAATATGCAGCTATTGCAAGCAAAATCGATATGGACTTAATCTTAGCAACAGGTGAAAAGGTTTCATCATAATTGACCCCAGGCCATTGATTATAACCTTTAGCCACCAATCTTTCTTTATAAGTCTGTACATTTCCAAATGGTTCGATCTTCTTCTTGAAGACCCATTTGCATAGGTTGTAGGCTCACCGTTATCGGGAATATTTATCTCACTGTGTATTTCCAGAAGTAGATTTAGTTTTATAGGAGGACGATGAGTCCTAGTGGACATACGGAGTTGATTATTTTACAGTTCAGTGCTTGGTATGTTCTGACTGTGAGAGGGTTCTTGTGTGTTGGATAATCCACTAACTTGAGTGCATTCAGGAATATCATTTTCCTGTATTTCCTGAATAGGAGGAGGTACAACCATTGCATCTACTCCCAAAGGTTGTGTAGGAGGATTTTGCATTTCTGCATTGTTCCTCGTAACACTCCCACTGGCCGAAGGGCGTACTTGAAGTACCAAATCTTCGCCAAATACTCCCACTGAATTCTTTCCTTGGTCATTCGGTAAGGATTCAACATCTATGTTATCTTGCAGTTCTTGAATTTATTCAAGTTCTATCTCTGTACAACTATGTTCCTTGTAGACATATTCTTCTTCAAGGAAAGTTACGTTCCTGGAAACAATGACCTTACGTTCTCCAAGAAGATAGAAGTAGTATCCCTTAGTTTCCTTTGGATACCCCACGAAGTAACATTTCTCACTTTTGGATTCCAACTTGTCAGTGAGCATCTTCTTAACATATACAGGGCATCCACAGGGTCTCATATGTTTAAGAGTTGGCTTCTTGACACACCATATATCATAGGGTGTCTTTTCTACTGTCTTGGATGGAACCCTGTTCAGAACATATATTGAGGTTTGTATAACATGTTCCCAAAGGTATGTCGATAGAGCTGAGAAGCTCATCATAGATTGAACCATATCTAATAACGTTCGGTTTCTCCTTTTGGCAACACCATTCATCTGTGGTGTTCCAGGAGGTGTCCACTCTGATTGGACTCCATGTAGCCTTAACAATCTAGAAAATCCTTGCTCAAGTATTCAGCTCATCGATCCAATCGAAGGGTCTTGATACTTGTTGCAAGTTGTTTCTCTACTTCTAACTTGTACTCTTTAAACATCTCAAAAGCCTCGGATTTATGTCTCATAAGATACACATATCCATACCTTATGAATTCGTCAGTAAAACTGATGAAGTATGGGAAACCTCCTTTAGCTTGAGTAAAAAATGACCCACATATATCAGTATGGACCAACTCAAGCACCTCATTGGCTCGCACACCTTTCCCAGAAAGTGGCTTGTTGGTCATCTTTCCTATCAAGCAAGATTCGCAGTTACCATAAGACTCCAAGTCAAATGGTACGAGGTAGTGTTACTTCATCAACCTTGCTATCCTTGATTCGTTGATATGACCAAGTCTACAATGCTATAGGTAGGTAGAGTTTCTATTACTTATCTTAGCTCGTTTTTTTTGTACATTGAATATTTCTCAACTATAGTTTAGTGTATATAATCCATCTACAAGAGGAGCAGTTTAATATATAACATTATCAAAAGACAGTACTTGACTGCCATTATAAATATATGAGGAAAAACCCTTCATGTCCAAAACAGGGATAGAAATGATATTCCTCATTAACGAGGGTACATAGTAACAATCATTTAACACTATACAATAGCCAGAAGGCAAATTTAATCTATAAGTTCCTACGCGCTCAGCATCTACTCATGCTCTATTTCTAACGCGTAGGTCCACCTCTCTTGGTCCAACCTTTCTGCTATCAGTTAGCCCTGCACATTGGTACAAACGTGTGAGCCACAAATGGTATCCAATACCCAGGATTGAGAGTTATTTATAGACATATTTATTTCAATGATGTACATACCTTGTCCACCAGGTAGAAGCACCTGGTGCTTTTCCTCCTCCTGGTGTAGTGCAGTCCTTATTCCAATGCCCTTTCTTATTGCAGTTGAGGCATACATCCTTAGCCGGATTCACCTTCTTCTTCTTCACACCTCCCTTAGGCTTCATAGCTGAGGGCGCAGCGACTGCTTTGCCCTTCTTCTTCTGCCATTCCTTACCTTTCGTCTTGGTTCGGCTAGTAGAGCTCACCATGATCACATCTTTACCTTTGGAAGTGGAAAACTCAAAGTTCTTGAGCATGTTGTGCAGCTTCACCAGACTCGCCTTCGTTCCATTCATATTGTAATTCACTATGAAGTTTTCAAAGCAACGAGGGAGAGAATTCAGGATGAGAGTGGTAGCGATATTCTTTTGCAGCTTCGTTCCAATTGAAGCAAGTCTCTCTATCAGCTCTATCATCTTCAACACATGCCGCGAGACCTGGCCCCTTTCAATGAACTTACACTTAAAAAGTTCTATCAGTAACTCATATTCCATAGTCTGGGATTGTGAGTCATAGAGACTCTTCAAGTGTTCGAGCATCTCATTGGGACCCATGTTCTCATGTTGTCTCTGAAGTTCCATAGACATGGAAGACAACATTACGCACTGTGTTGAAGTGGCATTATCTAGGTGTTTTTGGTAAGCATCCTTATCAAAAGAGGCATATTCAGCAGAGTCTGTCGCATGGACTGTTGGGAACATCGTGTCCAACACGTATTCTAATTTTTCTTGTCTCAGCACTATTCGCAAATTTCTTAGCCAGTCAAGGTAGTTAGGTCCAGTAAGTTTGTTCATTTCAATCAACATTTTCAATGATAAGCTTGACATCTTTGATAATCTGAAGAATTAGATAGACTGGAAATCAAACTCAAAATTTATTTCCTATTATACACATTCGTTTAGGCTAATCAACATGGTATTTTGTTTAATTACCTCCCACTATTTTAACATACTTCTACAACCCACGACCCCATGGTAGAATACCGACCTATATTAATTGAGGTCATAATAGGCCAAGATTCAAGCCTATGCAATCTCCGCATTTGCTTTGGCTGATAACTTCAATAACACATCTTGGTAGGTTCTAAACCAATTGTAAAACTTATTTGCAACTCTTGGTTGATCAAATATTATATTTAATCTTGTGTCCTTAGATTAGTCCGACACTTTGGCGCCATGATTTGTCTAAGCAAGTCAACCCCATTACACGACTGCATTTATATATCTAAGTAAATTTGGCCTTTGTGAGCAAACACTTTGGTGTAAGTACCCACAAAAGTTTATCATTTACCTTTACATTTAAAACACATATATGAAAGAGTGTGGGTCCTCGTAGACTTAGAGCAAATGCTTTGGCATAAATACTCGTATCGCCGAAAAGGATTTTGCACTCTAACAGTTATAATGGACAATGCGTTTTAATTTAGACTTGTATTTAAAATTTTGGGGAACATTTTAATTCAGGGTTTTAACCAAGATCAACTCTTTTACGCCATATCCAATATGACATCTTAATATCATGCAAAACTAATGACACATATAGTTGGGAACCGTCAACCCAATATGCATGATATGAGATGGTTTAATCAAATACTGGGCGCCGCCTGCCCAGACAGTTATAGTGGACACTATGTTAATTATTAAATGAAAGCATTTAAACACTTAGCATATAGTTCGTACATTATTCAATAATATACAATTAATAATAATCATGGGATAACTTGTCTAAACTCTAAAATTTAAGTCTAATCCAAACAGTCCCTTAAACATTTTCTGATTTTAAAAACTATTTTCAGGATATTTCTGTAAGTTCCAAATTTACAGAATTTACAGTTTAGTCCCTCAAGAATTTAAAATTTCAATTTTGAACCCCTTTAAATTCAAAAATTCCAATTTTAATTTTCAAAAAATATTTTCAGATTTCAGGAACCTGTCTATAATTTCCAGAATTTTAAATTAATTACAGATTTGACCCAAGGGACCAAATCTGCTTTTTTAAAATTTACAGATTTCCCCCAAGGACCAAATATGATGATTTTAAAAACTTTTCCAAGGACCAGATTGCAATTTCAGAAACTTCTAAAATTTTCAAATTTGTCCCAAGGGCTAAATTGCAATTTGAAAACCGCCACTGCCCCGCCGGAACAGTGACTGCCGCCACTGGCTCTTGATACCACTATAGGGTTTTTGTTGGGTTGTTGTACGCAACGAATATTGAAATCTTATTTCAAACCCAACAAACATAGAACTGTTTGACTATAGGGTAATTTAAAACCGTAAACATAAGACTTGCAGAGGTTCAAGAGAGTGTTTTGATTATGAGTCTCTAAGAATTAGAATAATGATATGAAAATCAAGTGTAATGAATAATGAAGTGTAGGTCTGTATTTATAGGTGAAAATTAGGTCAAATCGGATTAGGGTTTGACCTTGGGCCTGGCCCAAAAATTTTCAGCACATTCTTAATTAAATCCAAAATCCAATTTTGACTTAGTTAAAACAATCATCATTCATTTAAATATCAAGATTCTAAATCAAATATTTAATACTCTCTCATACATCCTTAGATCGAAAAGACAATCGACATAGTGTGACCCTACAGGCCTTCACATATCGACATTAATCAAATTAAGGTCTACGCGGAACTCCTAGACAGTGCCGCAAGATAAACTCAATATGTGAAGTACGCTTACATGAATCCAGTAAAATTAACCTCTATGTGGTAAGTAAAAATCCTTTCATTCACGACACACCCGATCAAGCTTAGATTTGACAAGTGTCTATCCAAATGGCTTAATCATTGTATATCATCTATATTAGTTGACAACTAGATCATATTCTAAATATGTCTATTGCGCTGGCCAACGACTTAATCAACCTAATATCACTGAGAAGTTGAGTGTTCTCTCGAATATACATTCGAGGAATGAATCCTAATCTTGGCTCAACTACCACCTTTAATCCACATCTTAATATACCCAATACAAGTCGTATCTCAACCTATAAGACATTGGAGCTTAGGACAGGATCAAAGTATATTACTTTGTAGACAAGGTGCACATTGACCTCAAGTCTAAGGACCTCTATCTCCCACACGCTGATCACACTTTAGACAAGTATAACAAATAGTATATCAGCATGGTATACCAATACTTCCAAAGTATCCATGTGTCCATCACGAGTAGCCATTACTCGTAGCAGGTGAGACATACTACATCCTCTAAGGATGTGATGCAGACCACATGTCGACTTATCACATATCATCGATATCCCATTCTCGATGATCATTAGTCGAGGCTATTTTAAGAGTTACATTATAATATTAATATCTCACATTATTAATAACAACGTAACCTCTAGGGATGCATATTATAGAATATTATAAACAATCAACTAATAATTCAATAATTGCAAATGCCAAAATATTAATCTCCATTAATAATAATATGAATGTGTCTAAAGTACATTTGTCCTAATACAGATTGTCTCTAGGACATAAATATACTTTCAGTAACAACATATTCAGGTAGCACAATAATGTGTGGTACAAGCATGAGAAATGCAATAATTAATGAATTGGGAGCCGTAAATGCTAATTTCAAATAATATATTGGTGACCCAAACATGTTTGATCCAAGTAATATTATTGCAAAATCACATGCGGGTGATACTAAATGAAGTGATTTAACTGAGAGCAAAAATTGTAATGCGTATTTCGATTACAATAATATGGATTATCTCTTCCAGAATCTTGGACCTCCAAGTGCTAATATTCCTAATGAACATGGAAGTAAGTTTGATCAAGTTTACTATGATGATCAGGTTAGCACTTCTATCTAACTTTTCTTATCTCGCAAGATTACTTTTTATTTATTTAAAATATTAGTTTGATATGATGGAAGTTGTTTTTTTAATTTCTTTTTCTTTCAAAAAATACATATATTTTTTGAAAAAATATAATTATACAAACAAATTGATATTCTTTGGTATTGTTTGTAGGATGAAAAAATATTAACAGAAATAATATTTATATTGATTGATATTAATCTTAGGGGTTGTTTGGTTATTGGGATTAGAAAATTAGTCCTGGAATAAGAATTTATATTAGATTTATTTCGAGTTTGATTCTTGATATTAGCTAAAACCAGTATAAGTATTAAATCAAACTTTTTGTATTATATATTCATATAGGACGCCGGGTTAAATTTTATTTTCTAGTGTTTAGATGAGATTATAATCTCTAATATTCTTATTCTATAAGCAAATTCAAGACAGTCACGTGAAGTTAATGATAGAGAGAATTGTGAAAGAAATTAATGATAAACATACCTGTAATCTCTTATAAACATTATCTTAAAAGTCCTGTAATATAACAACTTTCAGGACTAGAAAATTGTTTTTGATGAATCATCAGCATGATGATCCAACGGTTTCAGAGACTATTAGTGACAACTCTCATTTTCTGAAGATCGTGTAGTTACATTTTAAATTATTTTTATATTACATTGTGGGAGGAGGAGTGGGAAAGGGGAAATGGAAAGATAATACATATGCATCACTTTATTTGAAAAAGTGAGGAGATCGTGGGCTTGAGCTACATCCATATGATGTTGTACTTTAATCAATAAGGCTGGTAGTAACAACACTCACATTTTGTTAATATCTCTATAATCTTTCAGAAAAATAGCGCAACAAAATGGTTATAAATTGTCACTTTATAATGATGATTGTTATTTAAAAAACAAAGAGAGATAGAAACGTGATAGGAGGGAGAGTTTATAACTTCTGATAAATTTACGGAGACAAAAAAATGTTGAATTAAAAATCATGAGGGCATTCAGTTTTTTTTTTTTAATTTAAATGAACTTGGAATGAATTAAAAAGAAGATACCTTCAATACAATATAAAAGATTCTAACTTCTGGAATGAATTAAAAAGGAGTAGGAACCTCACTACTTGTACTAATATCTTAAAATATCACAAGAATTTGAGGTACATACAAAAAAAAAAAAAAAAAAATAATTGATAAAAATATTCACGAATACTAAACCAACCAAGACAATTTATCTGAACTTTTGACTAATTCATAATGAAAAATGAGCGGCCTAGATGCTAAAATCTCCAATGAATAGCAAAATGATAAACACAATTTTTTTTTTAAATAATATTCATATCTCAATTCGACTATCAAATACATACATTTTTACATCTAAAATATTTGATGAAATCATAAAATATTACCAAGGATAGCTTACAAAAATTGGTGGCATTAACCTAAATTTCAAGAAGAGATATGTCACGATCCCTTTTAAGGAATCGTGGTGGCACCTACACTCTTCCCACCGGTAGGCAAATCATTCTCCAATCGTAGACATAATATAAGTAAGAAGTGAGGAAATAACATGTCACGACTGCGGGCACTTATCCTTTTTCCACCTGGTAGGCGAACCTGTCCCTTACAGATTTATCCAACAACATAAATAAATAATAAAAGCAATAGAAGTCTAAAAACATATATATATATATATATATATATGATAATCAACAATTACCCGAGGAACCTAGTTTGAATAGTACAAGAGCTTCTAAGTATACAACTTGAATAAAAGTTACAACCACAACCTGAATACAATTTCTGTTTAGAAGGAGAATTAAACAGAAAAGTCTAGGTGAACTCCATGAGATCCTTGAAGGCTAATCGAAGCTTGCTCGTGTAGTTGGAACAACTCTACATCCAGAAAGGGTGTAGCAAGAGTAGTATCGGTACAAACACTATGTACTGGTAGGTATCATAGGCCGACAACTGTTAGCTAACATATATAAAGAAACTAAAGAATATATATGCTCGCAATCAAGTACAAATACCATACAGTCCAAGAACAACAACTCAAGTATAGAAGTATCATTTCGGAATCCATGAAGTACGAGAATGAAGTAATCACTAAGCACATCCACGTAAGACTTGCAGTAGTATGAATCGCACTAGATCTCAGTATTCTACAGTCATAGGCTAGGCGGAACCTTTAGTCCTTGAATCCATCAAGTGTCTAGGTAAGAGATTTAACAAGCACACAACATCTCAAAAGAATCAACAACCAAGGTATTAAGGATGAAACGCACCATGCAATACGATAAATGAAACAACCATAATCAGAGATATGAGTGGGTTTAATATGAATGTATGTGCGATGCAATGGCCAAATGTAATCTCCGTACACACATGCTCCGAGCAGAATATATCTACGTCCCGACAGTCATGACCCATGTAGGACCCACGAAGTACATGTACCACTCTCACGATCCCCCAAAGACATAGGACATCGGACACTCTCATGATCCCGACAAATACCTCGGGCATCGGACACTCATCTCTCTTTTACGCTCTCCGGCAAGACCTCGGAGGCTAAACTCTCTCACTTATCATCATTTCCAATCACAATTCATAACAAATCATCATATGAAATAAAAATGTATGTCATTCATGATATCAATTACACTGATCATAAACTACACTTCACAATATAAAGCAATTTTCATTATCCTTCCATTTCCGATGATAAGTGAGATATCAAGATAAAGATGAATGCAAATACAAGTCACAAACATAGCAAATATGTCAACAAGCCCACATAACACCTTATGGAACCAACCTAATTGGATTTCACCTCCACACCACTAGTCATTTCGCACGAAGCCCAATTATGGTTACTATATCAAGTATGTCCAATGAATCATGGATGTTTCCTTCCTCTTATCATCATAGTACCAATCACATGTAATATCAATGTATCATGGAAATGAGGATGAATGCAATGCAAAATAATAATATCAAGTGAATCATATCAATTCCAGACGTGCCACACATGGACACATATCACAATATCCATAACAAGTCATGCCTTTTCTTCTATCCATGATAATGTATAGATAAGTGAGAGACAATCATATCATAATCACAATATGGCAACTAAGTACAAGTTCAATATCACACACATGACAACAAGACAATAAATCACAAAGAGTCAACAAGCCCACAAATTAGTCAACAATACCAATCTAAGAATATCCATCCCAACTTCATACCAGAAGGCGTAATATGCTTTCTCGGACAACAACAAACTCTACATATGCTTCGCTAACCGAGGTCTAACTAGAAGGTAAGCCGTAACCAACCTGGATGCGGAGCAAGAGACACAAATGATCACACTTGAGCCATGTCTTTCTGAGGATCATGGTAGTACTCGAAATCTATTCATTATTGAAATATAAGTTAGAAATGCAAACTAAGAAAACCCATAACACTAGACTATTCCTTGAATCCAAACCAACTATGGGAAAGAAAGGGGGAAACGGGTCCACAAGGATAAAATGGTAATTAAAGAGTGAAATCAATAAACCAACATTCTAGAAGTTCAATTCTACTCTCCAATTGCTAAATTAGTTCAAAAATGAATCAATTTCCTCATTCAATGCAAAATCCCCAAATTAAGTATAAACCCTAGATTTTCCATGAACAATTTCTCAACAAAAATGGGAGATTCAAGCCTAATAGTTACTAAATAATGGAATCCATGCTTAGAGTAGTCAAACTTATCAATTAATCTCTCATTTAAGGCTAAATAATCAATCGACACTATTTAAGTAGAACTCATCCTCTTAAACTAGTTGTCTAGGTTTTTCCACGATTGATTCAAGACTAGAAAAGGTAATTAAGGTAAAAGAATGGTAAATAGACTTACCCCAAGAAGAAATTACAAAGGAACTCTTCAAATCGCCCTAGAGATGCTTTGGCGAAATAATTTTTGGAATGGGGAATGAAGGTCTAATTACACACTGAAAAAGGTTTTCTAATTTCATGTCATTCGCCGCAGCGGTCAAAGGTCTACTGCAGCGGAACCCGCGCCAGCGGCTTAACAACTACACCCGCAACCAAGCTAAATTACAACACTCCGATGTAACGGTCCCCTGCCTGCTGCGACAGTTTCCCCTAACCCCCCCATCCACTACAGCAAACCAGGACTTCGCCGAGGCAGGTCCACTATGGCACACTGACCCTCACCCCAGTGAAGATACCAGTTACTAGAAGAAATCCTTTTTTCACAAATTCAACTCGAAATCCGACAATAACCCCAGACCTCCCAGACACAAACCAGATATGTACACACATGTAAAAATATGCTACGGACTAACTCGTGTTGTCAAAATTTCCATCATAGGTCTATTTCATCGAGTTAGCCCCAAACAGCGTAAAACCAAATCTTCAACCACTAGTCAAATGCTCCCAAGAGTCTTGAGAATAGAACCAACTATCCCACCAAGTCATAAACAACCCTAAGGACCTCACGGAATCGATGAAATTCCAAAAAATATTCGTTTACGCAACAGTCAACTATTGGTCAAATGCTGGCACTTAAATGTTCTAATTTCATCAACTTTTAATAGAATCATCCAATAACCTTGGGAATTAAGTCAACAAGGGTAAAATAGTCAAAACACACATAACGACCAAATGGGTCATTACATCAGATACCAATTAAACAATCGTTCATTCTCGAAAGAAGAAACAAGTACGAAAGCTGACGGTAACGAAGAAATCCTTAATATAATAGCACAGAAGCCTCCACGAAACGAAGTATGCTGAACCACTTCCCGTTCACCTTATTAGTCATAACTTATTTTAATTTATCTCAAAGATCAATTTTCCATACTCATAAATTCTTTCACAACTGATCCCCGAGTATAAGAAGTGCTTTTGGTGGAATTATCAGATTCGATATAACCATACCTCTAAACGGGATCGATAGGTCCCACAACCATTCCTCAAAATAACATAAAAATTTAGACATAGACACAATCATATCCCACTCTGAACTAGGCATGTCCAGTGGGTCGGGTAGGCATGATCTCGACTCGACCTACTACTCGCCCCCCCCCCCCCCCGTCCCAATCCCCCTAAAAAAAATTATCTGTGTCAGGGTTCAAACTCGGGATGGGGCTTGGGATCGTCCTGCCCATCCCGACCTGACCCCGTCCCGATCCCGACCCCCCCCCCCCTTTGCAAAAATAGTCGTTGCAACAATAATTAAATTTTGATTTTGGCCATTGTGGAACAACTATAATGTCCATTTTTGGCCCCCCATCCCCTTAATATTTATTTTTAACCCCTAAGTTAATATATTTACACTTTAACCCTATTTCTCAACTATAAATACCTCATTTTCCTTTTCATTTTTCTGACAAATCTTCCTACCATCTCTCTAATCTAATCTCACAATTTATCTCTCTACAATTTTGCAAATCTTCCTACTATTAAATATTATATTAAAGTTTAAAAAATTGGGAGTGAAGTTGGCAACTAGCTTGACGATCATCCATCGAGCAAAGTTTCAATTTCCAACCTCGATTACACGTCGATGTTATGTCGGCGTTTGGTACCTTCATTCCTTCTTTAAATTATTATTGTTAATTTATTTTAATTGTCTCACTTAATTTTATTATTTTTAAATATTTATTTACATAATTAAAATGGAAGGATTAAGATGTATGTTTAAGGATAAGGGTAAGGGTAAGGCTTCTTCTAGTAGGGGTAACAAGGGCAGGGGTACTTCTTCCAGTAATCATATTCCTAGTCCCAATGATTTCATTGATTTTACTCATATAAATGAAATTGCTTTTTTTAATGATATACTATTAGATGATGAGGTAGATGAACCAAACTTAAATTTAGATGAACCACTAGATGAAACACCAACTAGTGCACCTCAACCTCAGGCTCAGATTGAGTCTCAGCCGGAAACTGAAACTGAAACGGAATGCCTCCTATTCCCCCTAGTATGAGTCGAGGCACCACACAACGAAAATTAAAATCAGCTCCAGGACATTTTTTTGATAGGGACCAAGAGAATCAACTAGCTAGATGTAAAATTTGTAAAAATGTTTATAAATTTAAAACCGGAAAAGGTCAAGGTGGGACGGGAGGTTTATTAAAAAATGTACAAGGAGAGCACACATCTAGTTTGAATGAATTCCAGGCTAAAAAATCGGGTTTTCCAATGCCATCTGAGTCGGGACAAGGTTCACATAGTGTCCCCGACCTAGTACAAGGTCAAATTAACCCGACGACGGGGGGAATTTTTGGTCCTAAATATGATAAAAACAAAGATAGGAAAAATATGATAAAATTAGTTGCGGTGGAGGGTTTGCCTTTTTCATTTCCTTCCTCTCCTGGTTTTATTCATTACATTCGAGAAACATATAATCCTGCTTTTAATGGTTTTCCAACATTTACTATTAGAAGGGATGTTTTTAAATTTACAAGTGAATATCAACAATATTTACATTATGCATTGTATCATTTTAATGGCAAAGTGGCTATCACTTCTGACATAGACCGTAGTACTAACGTTAATGATAATTTAACGGTAACATGTCATTGGATAGATCAAAATTGGTTTATGCAAAAACGTATTTTAGCATATAGATATATTGATGATAGGAACACTGGATGTTTTATTGCACAAAATATTAATGAAATTTGTGATTATTATGGAATAAATAATAAAGTTATGACTATTACATTAGATAATGCATCTTTTAATGATTACGCTATAAGACTTTTAAAAGTTTGATTAATTCCATATTTTTCTAATCATTTTCATATAAGATGTGCGTGTCATATTTATAATTTAGTTGTAAAGGATGACCTAAAACTTTTTGAAAGCATTCTTGAAAAAATACAATTTGCTATAAATTTTATTTTTAAAGGTATAAAATACAAAGACGCAAAGAATATAAAAAAATTATCATCATTGTGGATTACCTTATAGAAAAATTCCAGAAGAAGTTTCAACTAGGTGGAATTCGTTGTATGAGCAAATACTTGTTGCTTACGATTATAGACAGTCTATAACTTTATTATTTAAAACCCATAATAAAAATCCAAGGGATATGCTTCTAGAAAATGATTGAGAAAATATTTTAGAACTTAATGGATTTCTAGAGAAATTTTTTCAAGCTACTAAAGAATTTTCCGTTATTTATTATCCTACTATTTCAAATATGTTATTCTATATAACTCTAATATTTTTGTTACTTAATGAATATATACAAAAATCAACTTATAAGGCATCTATTGAAAAAAATGTTTAAAAAATTTAAAAAATATTTTTTTCCTATTCCCACTATTTATATTATTAGTGCGGTATTAAATCCGACTATTAAAGTAGGCGATTGTAAAACACTAATAGAAATGATTTATGATTGTATAGAAATACTTCCAACAAACCCAACTGAAGAATCAACTCACAAAACAACTAAAGAAGAAGTTACGTCTAGCATACACACTGAATGTAAACAAGTATATACGTATTACCAACAACAAAGTGCAAATAATCAACTGGCTTATGTACCATCTTCTACTACTTCACTGCAACCTTATAAAAAACATGTGATTTCTATTGCTCATATTCAAGGCCTTACACATAAAATGTTTAGTGGTTCAACTTCTTCACAAGTTAGCGAATTTGATGTTTATGTTTTGCAGGGTGTTGTACCGTACGAATTAATTGACAATGATGAAGGACATGAAGACTTGCTGAAATAATGGAGGCAGAATGAGAATACATTTCCGATACTAGCAAAGATGGCCCGAGATGTTTTGAACCTTCAAGCGTCATCAACAGCGTATGAAAGCACTTTTTCTGCTGGGAGATTTCAAATAGGAGAGCACAAACATTCATTGGCGGGAGACGCATTGGAGATTGCAGTTATTTTCAGAGATTGGATTCCAGCAGAGCGTCGAAGGTGCGGTCAACCGGAGATCAACGAAGAAGAAGACAACAATTACAACGAAATCTTGTCCGAGGGAACAGGAAGCGACGTCGAACAATTTGATCGACAAATTTCAATTCCAATCGAAGATTCTCAAGACATTGTGAGGAAAATAGAAAAAGTATGCTTAACTATGTAATTTTTTTAATTGCAAGTTGACTATGTGATTTGCAACTTTTGAATAACACTACAAAGTTGCAATTTTGAAATTGTATTACCAAAAAATCATATTTCTATTAAATAATATAAGAGGCACAAAAAAAACACTGGGATGTTTTTACTACACTATCTTGTTCAATTATTGAAGTGTTTATATATATTATTTTTTAAAATTAAGTGAAAAAAAGGTCAAATCCCGACCCGACCCCCCAAATCCTAGTCCCTCTACCGGCGGGATGTGGGAAAAGATGGGACCTTTTCTCGTCTTGCCTATCCCGATCCGCTGGAAACCGAGTGCCTCCCCTCCCCTCGTCCCGCTGAGACCCGCCCCATTGGACAGCCCTACGCTGAATCGATACACATAAGTAACCTTTCACCCTTTTACAACCATTCTTCGCACCATGATTTCCTAGAAACACATAAACACAAGCTCGAAACCATGACTTTCTCTTTCCGAAAAAGAATTCTTTCTTTATCGGAGCAAGTCTAAGCAATTCCATCAAACTGATCTTACTCATAGCTGACTTCACTAGTTCCAAGTATTTTTATACCTTCAAATCACAGTACAAAAAGCATAGCACTGAATACCCCACCGAGCCAAGTCCATAGAAGACCATCTAATCTCTCTAAAGACCTCTAGCAACCATAGTACCTCCTTAAATCATTCCAAATACCGACGTAACCCATTATATCTATCTAAGTAGTTGTTATATCATCAGTCTACTCACAAACCCTAATAAAGCTCAGTAAACCTGTCATATCTCAAATCTAAACTGAAACTCATCGAATCTGTGAATGTAATTTACCAGTTACCCATAAGTCCTCCCGGAAATAAAAACATAGTCCATCAAGCTCTAATCAAACAATTCTGACCCAGAATGAATACACAACCCCTGAAAACTACCAATAGTCACTCGAAATTACTCCAACTTTCCGAAACCAATCACAATCCTACCATACATATGTGGTGGCCAATTCCAATCTCTTCCTTATGCGTAATAGATCATGTCAGTCACCCTTGATTCAAAAAGCTAAGTCCTATCAATGTTGTCAACTTTGTACCAAAGAACTATACCTTATGATTGCAATCTTCATGTTTCTCAACTTCTACCCAATACAAAAATCTGATACAATCCCGAACCTTTCAACGCAAAACCCGTAGCCTCATATAATACCCAGTTAACCATCAAATCTCCCATTATAACACCTCGACATGCCCATAACAATTTCGAATGTATCAAATCTTACAACTACCGCTCTAAATCTCATGCAACTACTCACAAGTCCTTAATATCCAAAAGTGCTCAGCTAAGCTGTCTAGTCAATATTACTTGCAACATAATGCACTACCACGAATACAATCTCATCTAAAAAATATAACTATAGCCTCCACATATTAGGAATTTCCATAATTCCTTTCCCTTAAACCACACTAACTCATCAACTAAAGAGTGTTACGAAACTTCCCAAAAGTGCACCACACAAGCCATTTCCATAAGATTTGACATGTCGGTTACCTAAAATTTTCTTCTCACTGGTCGCCGTGTAAGGACTTATTTTATCCTTATGTGTACTTTGACTATTTTAGCCCCATTGACTCGATTCTCGGAACTTTCGGATGATTCTAGTGGAAATTGAGAGATTAGAACCTTAAAGTGTGATAATGTTGACCAATCGTTGACTTTTGTGTGAATGGGCCTTTTTTAAAATTCCGTCAATTCTGTGAGGTACGGAGGGTCATTTATGACTAGGTGGAATGGTTGGTTCGATTCTCGAGGCCTTCGAGAGCATTTTTGGCTATTGGTTGGAAAACCTAGTTTAGCATGTTGAGGGTTGACTAATAGAATTAGAACTTCAGTGGAAATTCTGAGAACACGAATAAGTCTATAGCGTATTTTTACATATGTGTACATATCTAGTTTGTGTCGGGGAGGTCTCAAGTTATTATCATATTTTGTGAGGTATTTAACAATTACTGCAACCTTCAACATGTGTTCAGCCAGAGGTATCTCAATTCTAGGAAACGTAGGTGGATAGAGCTTCTGAAGGATTATGAAATCACTATACTTTACCATCCGGGTAAGGCTAATGTAGTGGTTGATGGATTGAGCCGCAAGGTAGTGAGTATGGGCAATTTAGCTCAGTTGGTTATTTCGGAGCGTCCCTTATCCATGGAGGTTTAGACACTAGCTAACAGTTTTGTGCGATTGAATCTTTCAAATATGGGCAGAATTTTAGCATGTATTGAGGCGAGGTTGACTCTCTTGGAGCAGATTAGGGCTCAGTAGTTTGAGGATGCTCAGTTATGCAAGATTCATGATAACATGATGCGTAGGGAGGCCAATGAGGTCGTACTTGATGATGAGGGGGTTGTAAGTATTAAGGGACGTGTGTGCATTCCTCGTGTTGGTGGTTTGATATTGTAGGAGGCTCATAGTTCTAAATATTCCATTTATCTAGGTGCTACTAATATGTATCATGACTTGAGGCAGCATTACCGGAGGGGTCAGATGAAGAAGGATATTGCAGATTTTGTTGCTCGATGTGGGAATTGTCAGCAAGTCAAGTATGAGCACCAAAGATCTGGCGGAGTGATTTAGAAGATGTCCATTCCTAAGTTGAAGTTGGAGAGAATTGTCATGGATTTCATTGTAGGTCTTGCAAAGACCTTGGGCAAGTTTATATAGTTTGGGTTATTGTGGATAGGCCGACCAAGTCTGCACACTTCATTCCAGTTCAGGTTACCTATAATTCAGAGAAGTTGGCTAGGATTTACATCCGTGAGGTTATGCGGTTGCACGGGGTCCCTATTTCTATCATTTCCGTTCGAGGTCCTCAGTTTATTTCCCATTTTTGGAAGACATTGCAGGCAGAGTTCGATACTTAGTTAGATCTTAGTACCGTTTTTCATCCTAAGATTGATGGACAATCCTAGAGGACTACAGAGGTGCTCGAGGATATATTGAGAGCATGTGTCATTGATTTGGTGGTCATTAGAACCAGATATTACCCTTAGCAGAGTTCTCGTACAATAATATCTACCATTATAATGTTGATATGGTGTCATTTGAGGTTTTATATGGTAGGAGGTGTAATTCTTCAATTGGATGGTTTGACGCTTTTGACGTTCGATCGTGGGGTACATATTTATTAAGAGAGTCTTTAGACAAGGTGAAGCTTATTCAGGAAAAGCTTATAGTAGCTCAGAGTCGGCAAAAGATGTATGCGGACCAGAAGGTCCGAGATCTAGAGTTTGTGGAGGGTGAGCAGGTTCTTATGAAGATATCACCCATAATGGTGTGATACGACTTGGGAAGAGGGGCAAGTTGAGCCTAAGGTACATTGGTCCATTTAAGATTCTTCATCGTATTGGCACTGCTGCTTATGAGTTGGCTTTGTCACCAGGCTTATCGGGTGTTCACCTGGTTTTCCACATTTCTATGCTGAAGAAGTACCATTCAGACGGGTCATATATCATTTGTTAGGATTCTGTGTTGCTTGATGAGAATCTGTCTTATGAGGAGGAGCCTATAACGACTTTAGATAAACAGGTTAGGAAGTTTAGGTCTGATGAGATAGCTTCTGTTAAAGCGCAATGGAAGCATCATCCTGCTGAGGATGCCACATGAGAGATTGAGTCTGATATGCGTGCTAAATATCCCCAGTTGTTTGTTGACTCTGGTACTTCCCCCCCTCCCCCACTCATTCCTTCCTTGTCGCTCGTGGATGAGTGATTGTTTAATTGATATATAATGTAACAACATATTTAGTTGTTATGTGCGTTTTAACCATGCTGACCCAATTCCCGAGGTTGTCGGGCAATCCTAGTGAAAAATGAAAGAATTAGAATCCTTAAGTGAAAGTGTTTGACCAGTAGTTGACTTTTGGGTAAACAAACCTTTTTAAGAATTCCGTCGATTTTCGTGAGGTCCGGAGGGTCATTTATGAATTGGTGGGATAGTTGGTTTGGTTCTCGAGGATTTCGGGAGAATTTTTGGTATTTGGTTGGAAAGTTGGTTTTTGTCTGGTGGGGGTTTACCCGATAAAATAGACCTCCGATGGAAATTTTGAGACCACAAGTGAGTCCATAGCGTGTTTTTGTATAGAGTTACATGTTTATTTTGCATCCAGGAGGTCTCGGGTGGTTGTCAGATTGTGGGAAGAAGTTAGTGAAAAACCAGCAATCTGCTAGTGTCTGATGTATCGCTGGGATGAGCCTTTGTGCGCCACAGCGTACCTGCCACAGTGTGGGTCGGTCCACTATAGTGAGTGGTGAGAGTTTGTGAGGAGCCGTCATAGCGGGCAGCGGTCCGCTATAGCGAGTCTTAGGATTTCGTGTAGGGTCATCAAAGCGAGCGTAGAGCCACTAGCGATGGCCCGCTATAGTGGACAAGTGACCATTGTAGTGGACAACGGGGACCAGAATCTTTTTTAATGCTAAGTTAAACCGGTCATTTCCCATTCTCAAAATTATTCCTCCATAGCATCGCAAAGGCGATTTGAAGTGTTTTGAGTAGATTCTCTTTGAAGTAAGTCTCTTCAACCTTATTATCCTTTATTTACCTTTCCTAAGCTTGAATCAATGGTGGAAACCTAGAAAACTAGTTGAAGAAGATGAGTCTACACCTATATATGGTTAATTGAATCTTAAGCTTTAAATGTGAGATTAATTAATGAGTTTTACTAATCTAAGCATGAGATTTCATTATTTAGTAACCAATAGGCTTGAATCTTCCTTTCTAGTTGTGAATTTGAATAAGGAAAAGCTAGGGTTTATGGCTAATTTGGGGGTTTTATCTTGAATCGTGAAATTGACCTATTCTTGATTTAATTTAGCAATTAATTAATGAAATTAGACTTTTAGAATGTTGGATTACCGATTTCACTTTTGAATTACCCATTTTACCCTTGTGGGCCCAGTTTCCCTTTTTTCCATAGTGGTTTCCGTTCTAAGGATAGTATAGCGGTATGGGTATTGTTAGTTTCCATTTCCAACTTAGATTTCAATAATTACTAGACTTCGAGTATAACCGAGATCCTCATAAAGGAAAGGCTCCAAAATGATCGTTTGTGACAACCGCTCGGCATTCAGCTAGGTTACGGCTTACCTTATTGTTAGACTCCGGTTAGAGAATTTTATGTATAGTCAGTAATTATTGGTGAAAGCATGTTACGCCTTCGGGTATGAAGTTGGGATGTAATACTTAGGTTGGTACTATTGTTGATTGTGGTTGTTGCCTTATTGATCTAGTGGCACGTAGACACGTGTATGATACTAGACTTGACCTTATGTAGAGGAAGGCTAGATGGACTTTTGACATGATGATTAGGTTTCCATACGAGGCACGGTTGACTTGATATATTCTCATTGGCATTTGACATCATTCATACATACATGATCAGTCTATTACTTTATATATGTTATCTAACTGTTGTCAGCCTATGATACTTACCGGTACATAGTATTTGTACTGATACTATCTTGTTGCATTCTTTTATAAGTGCAGAGTTCATGATAGGGTCCACTTTCTCTCATCGCGATTGACTCTGAGGCTTGCTGATAAGCATTCAGGGTGAGTATATGGATGGATTC
The DNA here is from genome assembly GCA_034509755.1 of Anisodus tanguticus. NCBI lineage: Eukaryota > Viridiplantae > Streptophyta > Magnoliopsida > Solanales > Solanaceae > Anisodus > Anisodus tanguticus. The sequence continues at coordinate 40,788,727 of CM067540.1, read as the reverse complement.
TGCATCCCAGATGAGTCTAATTTTATACTTGTCTTGTTTTGCTACTCAGAGACAGTATTCCACTTTTTAGACTTGTATTTATACTCAGACTTGCAATTATGTATTTAGTGGCTCTTGTACGGCCTTAGACCTGATTTCTTTGGGATTGATGTATTATTCCGCACTCTTTCTTTATCTATCATAGACTTGTTATTTATATTGTCGATCGGGTTTACTTTATTATTGATCAAATTGTGATTAAGGGACGAGTTCTCCTACCATGTGGGAAAAAGAGTAGGTGCTTGCGCGTTCCTTGATTTGGAGTGTGACAGTTAAATCCTCAAGTTAATTGGAAAACTAACCCCAATTGAACCTTCAATTGCATAATTTATGAAAAGCTCTAATTTACAAACCCTAATTTTTTCTTCAATTTAGAAAAGGTTTCAAATCCCAAATTAATTAATACAACATGGTCACCTATCATTAATCAATACTTATTCATAAAATCATGATCATCTAATCCATATTCCAACCACAAATCAAAGGTTTAGCTCTCTTAACCTTTCATGGAAGCTTACAACTCTTCTTCCCCAAATAAAGTCCAACTAGTATTTAAAAGACAATAATGATCAAAAAGGGAGTGAAATTATACCTTATAGGATGAATCAAATGGAATTCCTCAAGAAATTTCCCTAAGCAAGCTCTAAAATCGAGATAAGATATTTTGGAAAAGTTAATTGATTTTAGGCATTTAAAAATCTGCCTGAAACATACGCGCCGATACGAGAGAACCACCGCAGAGGCGCCATTGCCCCTGCAAGGAAATGTCTACAATGGCGGAAACCTCACAATCACTCAGGCTCCGCATTTGCGAGTCAACCTCCGCAGAGGCGGCCCACCACCCGCTAGTGCGGACACCAGACACCAACAAAACTAGAATACTTCAAGACTTCCACCAAACAATTGAAACACTTCAGGAACCTTCCAGATGCAAACCAAATATGCTACCCCAAGGTAAACGGTGCTACAAACTTACTCGTGCCCCTCGGATTTCTCATTTAACCGAGCTAAGACATACTTTTCTAAAGAATCTCCCAAAAAAACCAAATATCACAATTTCACAAATAATGCCACAAAGTACATCTGATTGCCTCAGGAAGTGAACCAATACCGCGATTAAGTCATATATGACCCTCCAGAACTATCGAAAGTGACCGAACCCGAAAACAAACCCATATACTCTAAAGTCAACTTTGAGTCAAACTAATCAACTCTAAGATTCCTATTTTGAGTTTTTCATAAAGAAAATCACATAAATGAACCTCGGGCCTATGCATCATAAACCCCCACACAGAGTCTACGGGATGGGTAAAATAGTCAAATAAGGGTCCTTAGCTAAAAATGACCGAACAGATCATTACATCAGATACTAATTAAACAAACGTTTATCCTCAAACAGAGAGAAACGAAAGGGGAAAATGTACGGGAAGTAGTAAAAAAGTCAGGGTATTTACTCCTTATGTCGGAATCTCTCCCAAGTCGCCTCCTTAATAGGATGATGATTCAATTGCACTTTCACAAAAGGTATCTCCTTAGACCTCAATTTTCTCACCTACATGTCAAAAATAGCCACATGCTTCTCCTCGAACTCCAAATTCTAATCAAGCAATATGGAGTTCCACTGGATAATATAAGAACCATCGGCATGGTACTTCTTCAGCATAGACACATGAAAAAATGAATGGACACCTGGAATATCTGGTGGAAGATCCAACTCATATACCACCTCTCCAACCCTTTGAAGAATCTCAAAAGGTCTGATATACCTCAAACTCAACTTTCCTCTCTTTCTGAACCTCATCACACCCTTCATGGGTGAGACGTTCAATAGAACATATCCCAACCATAAACTCCATGTCCCAAACCTTCTAGTTCGCGTACCCTTTTTTCCTGTTCTAAGCTGCCAGGAGCTTGTACTGAATCACATTCACCTTCTCTAAGCAATCCCTTAACAAATAGCTACCCAAAGTCGAACCTCTAACGCATCAAACCACCCAATGGGAGAATGACATATCCTACCATATAAAGCCTCAAAAAGTACTATATCAATATTGGAGTGATAGGTATTGTTGTACGCAAATTCTGTCAGAGGTAAGAACTGGTCCCAATGACCACCAAAATCAATCACGCAGGCGCGTAACATATCCTTCAATATGTGAATAGTGTGCTAGAACTGACCGTCTGTTTGAAGGTGAAAAGATGTACTGAGATCCAAGCGAGTACCTAACTCCTTTTGCAATGTCCGCCAGAAATGCGAAGTAAACTAAATACCTCGGTCTGAAATAATAAGAATAGGTACATCATGAAGACGAATAATCTCATGAATGTAGATCTTATCCAACTTCTCTGAATTATAAGTCGTCTGGATCGGAATGAAATGTGCGGACTTGGTCAACCTATTAACAATGACCCAAATAACATCAAACTTGCCCAAAGTCTTGGGCAACCTCACAATAAAATCCATGGCAATCCTCTCCCACTTTAACTCGGGAATGGGCATCATCTGAGACACCCCACCGGGTCACTGGTGCTGAGACTTGACTTACTGACAATTATGACACTGAGACACAAACTCAACAATGTCTCTTTTCATCCTACCCTACCAATAGTGCTGCTTCAAGTCTTAGTACATCTTAGTAGCACCTGGATGAATCGAATATCTAGAGATATGGGCATCATCCATAATCAACCTCATCAAATCACCAACTCTAGGAACACACACTCTACTTTTTATCCTCAAAACCCCTTCATTATTAAGCATAGCCTTCTTGGCTTCACCACTCATCACCTTATCTCTGATTTTGCACAACTTCTCATCAACATACTAGTGGGTCCGAACCTGCTCCAAAAGAGATGATCTCGCCTCCACTCAAGCTAGAATCCAACCCGAATTCGAAATATAAAGCCTCACGAAATGGTTGGCTAAGGACTGGACCTCCAATGTCATGGGACGCTCAGAAGCAATCAAATGAGCTAAAATTCCCATACTAACTGCTTTTCGGCTCAATGCATGTGCCACCACTATGACCTTGCCTAGATGGTACAAAATAGTCATATCATAGACCTTAGCCTATGGCCTACCAGGGAAAACATAGCAATGAGTGCTTCCTCCATTGGACTGAGTACCCTGATGGTCGCCTCGGCTTTAACGAGCCACATCTCTTCCTGTCTGAGATTCACTGCGACTAGTCTGATGGCCACCACTGCCTGATTGGAAACCTCCCATGCTAACCTGACTACCACTCCTAGATGGTTGTGTTGGGGTCCTGGATGCATGGGATGTACTCGATACCAATTTGGGGCACTCTCTCTTGAAATGCTCAATATCTCCACAATTATAACAAGTCCTAGCCGCTGAGGGCTGCTGAATAGCCCAATAGAAATGCCCAATCTCATAAGCAATACGTTTATTATTATGTATTTATGTCTTCTTAAGATCAAATTGCAAAACATAACAACAATAAATCCAATCGATTCAGTTACACATAGGATTAAGAAACACATGAATGATACATACAATAAACCTTAATCATCACAATAAGAGTAAACATAAACATAATAAACATAATAATAATAATATATAATAATAATAATAATAATAATCACAGTAGAAATAATAATAATAATAATAATAATAATAATAATAATAATAATAATAATAATAACAGAATCGAAACTATGACAAAATATAAATTTGGTTGTAAATTATCTTAAATAATTAACGTAATGTAACCAACATTACTTTGGAACATAACTACAATTCGGGACAACAATTTAATTACGACTTTACCATATATAATTTAGATCATAACCAAATTTGAAAATGACAACTTAATTTCGACTTTACCATACATCATATAAGTGCAAGATTCACTTGTCACCCAAAGTCCTCCCTTTTATTTTATCATTGTTCAATCTCTCAAATACATAAATGAGCACTAAAAAACTGATATATATATATATATATATATAGCACGATTAGAAATATTACATTTACTTTCACGGTTTCACCTGACGTTTACTCTCTCCTTGAAAAACATAAGAAAAGAAAATGATAAACAAACAAAAACTTTGTGTGCATTAATTCTTCATTGAAATTTACTTCCGCTTCTTAATTTGGTGTTCTAATTAATTAGGTTTTACCATTGAAACAAAAGAGTAGTTACAACTGAGATTTTAAAGTGAAAAAGGTCAACAACTAAAACAAATAAATCCGAGTCTTTTTTCATAGCAATTAACAAGAGGGTTAGACTTAAAAGTAAAAAAAAAAAGTATTGGAACCACACATTATGACAAAAACTAATTTCAATTATATTTTTTTATAAAATATTTAAATATACTGAAACCAACATTAACTTATAACATCAATAAAATTTTAGAACGACAACTTAATTATGACCTTACCAAACATAGAGTAAGTGCAAGATTTGTTTCTCGCTCAAAAATTCTGCTTTTTATTATCATTTTCCCGCACTGTCAGATGATTCTCTCTGGTTCACATAGAACTAGGAATACTAATCCAGTCACGAGCATACACATACACACACATAATGAATTCGATTAAAATTATTACATTCACTTCATTCGATTTCTGCTCTTTCTGAATAAATAAAATGATAAATAAAAAACTGTGGCTCCTTGGTCGAAGTCCACTTCTATTTTTTATCGCATGAGTTCTAATTAATTTTGTTTTACTATTGAAATAAATGAATAGTGACAACTGAGATTCTATAGTGATAAAGGTCAGCAATCAAACAAATATGTAACAAATAAACTCAAGTCTTTTTCATAGAAATTAATGAGAGGGGTAGAACTTAACTACTCATTAACTAATAGCTTGTTTGTTTCTATTTATAAAATGAATATTTGTGGGTTTCTATGAGATTAACTATTTTAATTGCATTCTTAGCAGTATTTTTACCAAATTTGGTCTCCATTTTTTAGTTTCCCTTCAAAAATAATTATAACACAAAACAACAATAACAACATACTATGTATGATCTTACAGATGAGGCCTAAGGAGGATACAGTTGTAACACTAAAAAAGTAAGTACATTAAATTTGTTTAATAGTGTATTTTAATTTCTGAGCAAATTAAACATAATATACATTTAAAGGGACATACTAATAGGATTTTAAGTTTGTTTCTTCTGTTAGCAAAAATTTATCAAGGTTAGCAATTTAAACTAGTGAAAATTACTATATGTACAACTTGTAATATTCTTGTCAATTATACTATAATAGAGATTATATGCTTCAATGTTTCATCGTTAAGTTTTTTTGCATCTCAAATTACAAACACTAATCATCTTGTCTCTCAGTGTAGTCAGCACTGGGTGTTTCCGAGCAGCGAGGCTTACACTCATTCGCATTAGTTCATCCAAAGTTCCTTACCCTTATTCACGAATTAATAAAGTTGTATGCAGTTTATCGAATTAAAAAATAAAATAATAATTTACCATGCATCCTTGTTTTTATGATTAAAAATTTAAAGATTGAAGTTCCATCAGTAACTAGTACTTCTATGATGATAGTTAGCATAGTAAAATATATGTAGGAATTTGATGATTCGGCAATGAGCTATGAAGTTCACAAGTGTTCGGTCCGGGGCTACGGATAAGCAAGAATATGTAATAATAAAACCGTAACAGCTAGAACAATTAAAACAGTTTCTGGATGTTGCCTTCAATGTTGTGTCGACATCTGAGGCAACATTGTGATAAAATAGTTATAAACCTTTATAGAGTAAATGTAGCAGAAAAGTAAAGAGACACAAGGTTTATATTTTCAAGGGTATATATTATTATATCCCTTGACGGTCAATGACCAAAGAATTGTATAAGTTATATACAATTACAAATGAATTTCTTTTTGCAAGTTTGAACAATAAATGCGAAAAAGAAATTACAAACAAAAGTGAAGTCGCAGATGACTTCAGCCTAAAGTTAAAAGATCGAAAAGGAAAAATACAACATCTTCATTACAATTGCTTGAAATATAAGCTTGATCAAGAATCTGGGCATCAATAGTAATGTGGGACTAGATGTTGTTATACTACTTTAGGCTAAGTGTGTTGTTCCAGTTTCTAAGGTGAATATCCGAGAGCTCTCTTGGTAATTCTTCTCATTCAATTCTGGATATCGATACTCTGAATCTCCCCTCTATTTATAGTGTGGAACTTCCCTTGAAATCCTCACTGATTGGTTGCGGAGGTTGAGTAAAAGAAGGCTTCAGCTTGGACCGGTTCTTGTTCCTTAAAAAGCTCAACGTTCTGGACTTGGTCTTCATGTTGCTTCCTCTCCAAGCTTTGACTATTTCTTTTACCACGTTTTAAACACAGCATCATTTTAAGCTTGCCTAGGTCATTTTTTACTCACAGTAACACAACCTGTTTTGGCCGGAAGAATAGGCAAAATCGTTACAGATATGTTGTCAGGAATGTTGTCACAACATCACAGGCAACATTCTTATTTTCATAAGATATTGTCCTGAGCATTTACGGATGTTGTCACAACATCCATCTAACATCAACAATCTCCCCCTTTTTGCCTTTTTTCACAAAACTCCATACGAAGCGAAAATGACTAAGATACTGATTCCCGATGTAGTCTTTACATTCCAAGAATCAGTAGGATCAGTGCTATGCTCCCCCTTAACAACAACTGCGTAATAAGTCTACAGTAACCATTCATAACAATCCACATCAGGCAAACATATATAAACAACTTTAGAAAGCAATCACAATGTCTGCAAGAACAGACCAAATATCCCAAAGTAAAATATTCAAACCAAAAAAATATATTTCAAATGTCAGTATAACCAATATTCAAATAAGCAGAGATTATCAGCACTCTACCTATCATTGAATTAACACTCCATTCCATCAGCATGATCATCTTTGACTAAAATAATCGAGTCACAGTAGCTTCCGGCCGCTTTCTGTGATCGATCACTCTGTGCAGCATCTGCAGCTCCATCGCATCAGAAATAGTAAGCGCAATCATCATCTCAACTCCTCTTCCCCTGCATCGTATCTTGGCCTGCATCTCATCTCATCTCAACTCCTTTCCCCATGTCTGTGTCTGTCTGCTTCCAGCAGCAACATCATCAGCATCAACATCAGCATCATCCTCTCCCCCTTTTTGTGAAGAAAGTAAGTCCACATAATAGTTCTTGGCTCGCACTAGGTCTTGAATTTGCCTGTCAAGGTCAGCAATGTGCCGTCGAAGCCAGTATTTGGACATTGGGACATTTCCTGGACCAACATCTTTTGATGTGTCAGTGTTTCATTCATCTTTCTTCCGGGGCAGGTCAATAATCATGTCCATGCTGTTCACAACTGCTCGTTGTACTGAGTAAACCTCTAAGGCTGGACTCAGCTTTTCTCCTTTTGGAGTCTTAAAACCTTGGTTGAGCAGGATTTGAAAAATCAAGGAGGGGTATGGAAGGGTAGAGTTGCTTTGTCTTTCTACTAAGTTGACAACATGGTTGAATATGAGGGTTCCTAAGTCAACTTTCTAATTCCTTCCAATCTTGAAAAGCAGTGATGCTTGATCAAGGGTCACTACTGTCTCGTTGAGGGAGGGTAGCTAGTTGTATATAGCAAGTTTGTGCAGAGTGGCAAACAAGGCAGTGAGTTTTGATACAGGACTGCGAGGAGCCAAAACAGTGATCAAATTCCCCGTAAGGTACTTGATAATTGAATTGAGTTCCTCCACAGTGGGGTTTGGTTGAGGTTCTCTTTCACTAAAAATCATCCCAAGAGTGGAGTTGATGATATTAGGTGTAAAATTGTATACCTTGTTGTATAGGTACACTCTCCCAAATTTCTTCGAGGTTGTGTCCTTAACAGCAAGCATCAGATTAGCATAGAACACTCTAATAACCTTCTCACAATAAGGATTATTATCAGATACAGAGCTTAAGATCTTTCGACTACTTTAGAATCAACTAAACCATTTTTGGAGAATGAAGTTAGGTCAATCACCTTCTCCCCTCTAACTCCTCTATTTTTAAACCAATTCCAGTTATTGGAGCATGATTTCATTTGAAACATGGAAGAGTAGGGAATTACATCAGAATTTGTTTCAGATTCTGTGTTTTCTTGTTTGGATAAGGTGGTTGCAGGTGTTGCCTCGGATGTTGGGCAACATAGTCTGGGTCCATTTTCTCGTCTGTTGCCTTTGATGTTGAGGCAACATTTTTATCAAAATTCCAATATGTTCTACGGACCCCTTTGGGAATGAAGTTTCGTAGAGGTGTGTCATCTGACATCTCTTCTTCTTCTTTTTCCTTCTAAGTTTCTGCTTGTAGAATGGAAGTTGATGGAGTTATGGAAGAACTGGACACACTAAAATTGGTGTCAGTGTTGCTGCTTGTGGTAGTATCAACATGGAAAGTCGACTCTTCCCTGGATGTTTTGGTAGACTGGTTGTCACCGAATTGGTTGTCGAAAACCCTCTTTGACCTTTGCATCGGAAATGTCGATTTTGACTATCTTGAGGCAAGGTTTGAGAAATCAGATGTTGCATCAACATCGATTGGGTTTTCATTATCGCCTGGGTAGCTCTCCTGTAATGGCTTATCTGAACCAAGCAGGATCATAGACTGTGTGCAGTCCTCCTCGACCGGTTTCAAGTCATTGATGAAAGTATAATGCTTGTAAACCTTGTTGCTATTTGCTGGACAAGTTGACATTGGAGAATAATCTTTGGTGTTTGTGGATTTTGGGGGCATGGACATGGGAGAGGGTTTTGAAGGATTGGGCGTGTTGGAGAAGCTTTGGGTTTTGAGAAATGATGGTGTTGTTTGGGCTGCCATGGTTTGATGGATTGTGAGTCGGCTGATGTGACAATTCCAAGACAAAAATGGGAGGTTTTATTATGGCAAAATATACTTACACTCAAACTCTTTTTCCTTAAATTTAGATTGTATAGAAGAATAAAAACTCTTTACACACCTAAAATAAAGGATTTACATAGCACAGATCATCATTTAAAATTTAAATAAAAACGGTCCTCCAGAATTTTTGGACTTCCAGTTAAAGACAGAGACGTGTTAAATACCAAAAACAAGAATAAAATAAGATAAACCAGATTGATCAATGTACTGGAACACGATGTTGTTAATGATGTTGACAACATTACAAAGTTAAACAAGCATTATGAGACTCCAAAGATTTTCTGATTTGGCATATGGTACTTTCGTATATGTTCCCTATGAGATTAATCGCTGGACTAATGTAACATTTTACTATTGTCCTTAATCAACTTAGTTGAACACATACAGTTTTAAAAAAAATATTGAGGAATTTTCAACCTCTTTTTTTTTAAGCACGTGGTACTCTTATAGAATAGGAACGATATCAATATTAGAGCTTTGCTGTTTTTGTATACAACCAAATCTTTTAGTAGAGGCTTCTCCTTCTTATCTTGTCCTTTTAGAGTCATGCTTGAATCTTTTGAAAAAAAAATATTGCAACATCACTACAACACTTATCCTGTATATTGACTCAACAATAAATGTTATCCAGAATGTTGGGATAATATTTCGGACAACATCTACCTAGCCTGTCTTATTTTCAAAGGAAACAGAGACCAAGAGATTTTTTCAAGCTAGAAAATCTCTCATGATCTAAAGGTTTGGTAAAAATGTCAGCCAGTTGACAAAGAGTATCAACATGTTCGATTTGAACTAGCTGTTTTTCCACTAAGTCTCTTAAAAATGATGTCTTATGTCTATGTGTTTTGTACGTGAATGCGGAACAGGATTTTTGGAAATATTAATAGCACTCAGATTATCACAGTACAAAATCATGGAGTTATTAGATATGCCATAGTCATCTAGCATATGTCGTAACCAGATCAGTTGAGCACAACAACTTCCGGCTGCCACATATTCAGATTCGACAGTCGAGAGTGATACACAATTTTATTTACGACTGTACCATGAGACTAGATTATTGCCAAGATAGAAACACCCACCACTAGTGCTTTTCCTAACGTCTACATCACCGGCCCAATCCGAGTCACTATATCCTATTAGATTAGGATTAGTGTCTTTGGAGTACCAAATTCCCAAGTCACTTGTACCTGCAACATAACGAATGATACGTTTCACAGCATTAAGATGAGATACCTTGGGACTGGCTTGGAACCTGGCGCAAACACATACGCTAAACATGATATCGGGGCGACTGGCAGTAAGGTATAAAAGGCTACCTATCATGTCTACCTATCATAGATCGGTACAATATTGGGTCAATATCTTGTCCAACATCATCTTTACATACCTATTGCGTCGGGCCTATTGGCGTCTTCATGTCTTTAGCATTTTCCAGACCAAATCTTCTAACAAGATTCTTGGCGTACTTGCTTTGAGATACAAAGATCCCATCTTCATTCTGTTTAATCTGCAATCCTAAGAAAAATGTTAGTTCTCCAATCATGCTCATCTCAAAAATGTCGATTTGGTGTTAGTGCCGCTGCTAGTGGTAGTATCAACAGGGAAAGTCGATTCTTCCCTGGATCTTTTGGCAGACTGGTTGTCACCGAATTGGTTTTCGAAAACCCTTTTTGACCTTTGCATCAGAAATGCCGATTTTGACTGTCTTGAGGCATGGTTTGAGAAATCAAATATTGCATCAACATCGATTGGGTTTTCATTATCGCCTGGGTAGCTCACCTGTAATGGCTTATCTGAACCAAGCAGGATCATAGTCTGTGTGCAGTCCTCCTCGGCCGATTTCAAATCATTGATGGAAGTATAATGCTTGTAAACCTTGTTGCTATTTGCTGGACTAGTCGACATTAGGGAATAATCTTTGGTGTTTGTGAATTTTGGGGAAATGGACATAGGAGAGGTTTTTGAAGAATTGGGCGCGTTAGAGAAGCTTGGGGTTTTGAAAAATAACGGTGATGTTTGGGCTGTCATGATTTGATAAATTGGCTGATGTGACAATTCCAAGACAAAAATGAGAGGTTTTATTATGGCAAAATATACTTACACTCAAACACTTTTTCCTTAAATTTAGATTGTATAGAAGAATAAAAACTCTTTAAAAACCTAAAATAAAGGATTTACATAGCACATATCATCATTTAAAATTTAAATAAAAACGGTCCTCCAGAATTATTGGACTTCCAGTTAAAGACAGAGACGTGTTAAATACCAAAAACAAGAATAAAATAAGATAAATCAGATTGATCAATGTACTAGAACATGATGTTGTTAATGATGTTGGCAACATTTCAAGGTTAAACAAGCATTATGAGACTCCAAGGATTTTCTGATTTGGCAGATGATATTTCCGTATATGTTCCCTATGAGACTGATCGCTGGACTAATACAACATTTTACCATTGTCCTTAATCAACTTAGTTGAACACATACAGATTAAAAAAAATATTGAGGAATTTTCAACCTTTTTTGAAACACGTGGTACTCCTATAGAATAGGAACGATACCAATCTTAGAGCTTTGCTCTTTTTGTATACATCCAAATATTTTAGCAGAGGCTTCGCCTTCTTATGATACTTTTAGAGTCATGCTTGAATCTTTTGAAAAATAGTGCAACATCACTACAACACTTATCATGAATATTGACTCAATCAGTAATTGTTACCCACAATGTTAGGACAACATTTCGGACAACATCTACCTAGCCTGTCTTATTTTCAAAGATAACAGAGACTAAGAGATTTTTTCAAGCTAGAAAATCTCTCATGATCTAAAGGTTTGGTAAAAATGTCAGCCAGTTGAAAAAGAGTATCAACGTGTTCGATTTGAACTAGCTGTTTTTTCACTAAGTCTCTTAAAAATGATGTCTTATGTCTATGTGCTTTGTACGTGAATGCTCAATAGGATTTTTGGAAATATTAATAGCACTCAGATTATCACAGTACAAAATCATGAAGTTATTTTGATATGCCATAGTCATCTAGCATATGTCGTAACCAGATCAGTTGAGCACAACAACTTCCGGCTGCCACATATTCAGATTCGACAGTCGAGAGTGATACACAATTTTGTTTACGACTGTACCGTGAGACTAGATTATTTCCAAGATAGAAACACTCACCACTAGTGCTTTTCCTATCGTCTACATCACCGGCCCAATCCGAGTCACTATATCCTATTAGATTAGGATTAGTGTCTTTGGAGTACCAAATTCCCAAATCACTTGTACCGGCAATATATCGAATGATACGTTTCAGAACATTAAGATGAGATACCTTGGGATTGGCTTGGAACATGGCGCAAACACATACTCTAAACATGATATCGGGGCGACTGGCAGTAAGGTATAAATGGCTACCTATCATAGATCGGTACAATGTTGGGTCAATATCTTGTCCAACATCATCTTTACATACCTGTTGCATAGAGCCCATTGGCATCTTCATGTGTTTAGCATTTTCCAGAACAAATCTCCTAACAAGATTCTTGGCATACTTGCTTTGAGATACAAAGATCCCATCTTCATTCTGTTTAATCTTCAAGCCTAAGAAAAATGTTAGTTCTCCAATCATACTCATCTCAAATGTTCTCGACATTGCTTCGACAAACGACTACAAGAAAGATTCTGTAGTCGAACCAAAAATAATATCATCAACATAGATTTGAGCTATTATTACATCTACATCGTGTCTTTTAATGAATAATGTTCTGTCAGCTTCTCCACGGGTAAAACCAAACTCAACAAGGAAGTTAGTTAGATGACCATACCATGCACGTGGTGCTTGTTTTAGTCCATACAAAGCTTTCTTGAGCTTGTACACATGATGTGGATGGTGAGGATCCTCAAATCCCTTTGGTTGTTCAACATATACTTCTTTGTCCAAGTATCCATTGAGGAAGGCACCTTTAACGTCCATTTGGTGCAAGGTAATCTTTAGATAGCAAGAAATAGCAAGAAGCAATCTTATTGACTCAATTATAGCCACAGGAGTAAAGGTCTCGTCATAGTCGATACCTTCTACTTGTGTATATCCTTGAGCAACAAGTAGAGCTTTGTTCCTAACAATCTTTCCTAACTCATATGATTTGTTTTTGAATATCCACTTGGTCCCAATAACATTTGTGTTGTTGGGTCGTGGTACCAAGTCCCAAACCTCATTTCGGGCAAATTGTTCAAGCTCCTCTTGCATGTCTTGAATCCAAAAATTATCTTTTAATGCTTCCCCATTATTTTTAGGTTCAAAAGTATATGTAAGACAAGAAAGACATACTTGTTGATATATGGTGGACATGCACACACACCTTACCATTTCTCGGTAATTCACTAGCTCTTACCATCTTGTACGCCTCTTCTCAAAAACTCCCCATATCACCTGGTCGGGTGGATGGTTCCTTCTAATCCTCGATGGAGGGTCTCTTCTCACTTGATCATTCAGTTCAGTAGCAGACTCCTCCTCGACTTCGTCCCCTGTGTTCTATATTTGAGGTTCAGATGTTTCTTCTGATGTCAGGACAATATCTGGGACAACATTTGTTTCTTTAGTGGGTTGGTCATCTTCAACTGCAACCACAATGTTGTTTTCTGAAGATCTACCAGATATATCTGGTAGGTCATCAAAAATAACATTGACTGATTCCTGTATGGTCTTTGTCTCAATATTGTATATTCGGTAAGCATGGCTATTCTGAGAGTAGCCAATGAATATTCCCTTGTCACTCTTAGAGTCAAATTTATCCAGTTGATCCATGTCATTAAGAATATAGCACACACATCCAAAGACATGAAAGTACCGCAATGTAGGTTTCTTTTCATTTAACAGTTCATAGGGTGTCATCTTGGTCCCTGGCCTAAAATATATTCTATTAGTTATGTGACATGCCGTGTTCAAGGCTTCTGCCCAAAACCTCTTTGACAATTGCTTAGAACTTAACATAACTCTAGCCATTTCTTGTAAAGTTCTGTTCTTTCTTTCGGCAACCCCATTTTGTTGTGGTGTTTTTGGTGCCGAAAATTCATGGAATATGCCTTTCTTTTCACAAAATTTTGCAAAGGTTTGATTTTCAAACTCCTTTCCATGATCAGATCTAATTCTGAAAATCAAAGAACAAAACAGATTCTTAATCCTAGAGTAAAGTGTTCAAAACATCTCAAAGGTTTGTGATTTTTCCTTTAAAAAATAGATCCAAGTGAATCTGAAAAAATCATCTACTATCACATAAGAATATCTCATCCCTTCTAGGCTATCTACCTCGATTGGACCCATAAGATCCATATACAATAATTGGAAACAATGAGACGTACCTGAATGTTGTCCGTCATGTTGGACAACATTATGAGACTCGGGTTTGCTTTCCTCTCAAACAATCTTCGCACAGTGTTTTATCTTTTGGATCCAGTCTGGGAATGCCTCTGACAGCTTCAAATGAGATCAGCTTCTCCAAGGTGCCGTAGTTGACATGTCCCAACTTTTGATGCCAAAGTGTCAAGTCACATACCTTTGCGGAGTTGCAAAACTCTTGTCTACCAACTAGATAGCAATTATCTCCAGTTCGGGTGCCTGACATGACATATTTATCTGTAGAATCTGTAACCTTGCATCCAAGCTTGTTGAATTTCACCTCGAGATCATCATCACATAGTTGGCTAATGCTAAGAAGATTAGCAACCAAACCTTCTACATGAAGAACATTTTTCAAAGCTGGTACATCCGGAACATTAAGAGTTCCTTTACCAATTATCTTACTCTTGCTTCCTCCTCCAAAGGTCACGTATCCTCTATTGAATGCTCCATACTCCTTCAATAGACTTTTGGTACCTGTCATATGATGTGAGAAACCACTATCGAAGTAACAAAAACCTGTAATGTTAGTACGCAAAGCAGTTATGCTCACATTACATTTCAGATTCAGTTTCGATACCCATTCATTTTTCTTCCTTCTGCTTTCAGGCTGGTTGTTTTGAATGTTATCAGTGATGTTGGGCAATATTGCTGACGACATTTTAGGCAATATTTTGAGTGCGGAGTTTTGAAGTTTGTAGCAGTAGGGCATAAGATGAACTAACTTTTTACAGAAGCTACATACAAACTTCGATCCAATCTTAGTGATCTGAGAATTACTCGGATTTTCTTTGACAAATTTTATCCTCTCAGTTTGATTATGGATTCTGGAAGAGTTTGTTTTGCTATGAGATTGGTACCTAAGCCCAGCCCTTGTATGTTTATTGAAGTTCAATAATTCATCCAGTTTGGAGGTTCCCATGTTGAGCCTTTGAAAGGTGGTCTCAGCTACGTTCAATCGTGCACGAATCTTACCAAGCACTAGGTCCTTCTTGGTAAGTGTCACCTCTAATCGGTTGATTGTGCTTTTCAGATTGCTATTCTCAAGAGTCAATAGTTTTGATTTTGAGTCTAGTTGCTCAGATTCAGTGATTAAGGCTTAACAAAGATTTTGTAATTCCTTTATCACGTCGTCTTTGGAGTCAACTAGATCCAAATTTGCAGCCTCAGAAGAAGAATTAAATCCACTAAAACAATTTACATCAGAATAGTCAAAGTATACATACCTCTCTGATGTTGAAGAAATTTCAGATGTTGAGTCTGATGTTGTCGCAACATTGTCAACAACATCTTTATCGTCGGACAGTGAGTGTTCGAACATGGCTGCCAACATTGCCTGTGGTTCTTCTTCTTGTTCTCCATCCTTCTCTTCGTTCTCATCATCACTGAGAGTTACCCACATAACCTTACCAATTTTTCTAAGGGTGTTTGCACACTCATTAGCGTAATGTCCCCAACCCGAGCATGCATGACACTACACTCCCTCGAGTTGTTTGGGATTGAAATTGGTACTGTCGGAGTTAGATTTCCTCAGTGGATTATGATTTCTTTACTCAGAATGTGACCTATTCGGCTGTTTATTGAAGAGTGGGTTTTGATACTGTTTGTATTTGGCTTTATTGCGATCAATGTTGATATTTCTCACCATCGAATTGAATCGACGAGTAAGTAAGGCAACAGTTGCACCATTTCCTAGTTCCTCCAAGTTTTCTTCCTCGTCTTCCAATTCAGTTTTCGAGGTTTGTCCTTGGAGTGCCAAAGTCTTGTCTTTATACAGATCTTTTTGGCTCTTCATGTTCATCTCATATGTTTGAAAGATGCTCATCAAGGCATGTAGACCCATAGTAGCAAGATTATGGGCCTCTTCAATAACACAAATCTTAGTATTAAATCTTTCAGGAAGAGATCTGAGACCTTTATCCACAAGTTGTGTGTTGGTGAAAGGAGAACCAAGCACTTGACACTGATTAGCAACGTCAATTAACTTTTCAAAATAGGATTTTATGTCTTCAGATTCTTCCATCCTTAAGCGTTCGTATTGGCTCAAAATCATGCGAAGCTTTGTAAGTCGTACACTCGAGGTACCTATACAATGAGTTTGTAAGGTTTCCCAACCATCATTGGCCGTAGTACAGTTCTGGATGAGTTTAAACATATAGATATCTACCCATTCAAATATCGCATTTAGGGTCTTTTCATTGAAGCTCACAATGTTGATCTCTTTCGCGGTCCATTCAGATTCGGGTTTGGTAAGTACATCACCATCCTCGTCTGCTGGGTACATGGAAATCACATAGCCTTTGGAAACTGATCTCCAAGCTCGAACATCAATGGATTTGATATGCGAACGTAGTCGAATTTTCCAATAGACATAGTTAGTCCCGTCAAGAATTGGAAGTCTACCAACGTTTTGTATAGTTGAGTCCATAGCCGTAATATTCAGAATCAAACACTTATTGTATCAAGTGTTGGCTCTGATACCACTTGTTGGATCCGGGGCTACAGATAAGTAAGAATATGTAATAATAAAACCGTAACAGCTAGAACAATTAAAAAAGTTTCTGGATGTTGTGTAAACATCTGAGGCAACATTATGATAAAACAATTATAAAGCTTTATAGAGTAAATGCAGCGAAAAAGTAAAGAGACACAAGGTTTATATTTTCAATGATATATATTAATAAATCCCTTGACGGTCAATGACCAAAGAATTGTATAAATTATATACAATTACAAATGAATTTCTTTTTACAAGTTTGAACAATAAATGCGAAAAAGATATTACAAACAAAAGTGAAGTCGCAGATGACTTCAGCCTAAAGTTAAAAGATCTAAAAGGAAAAATACAACATCTTCATTACAATTGCTTGAAGTATAAGCTTGATCTAGAATCTGGGCATCAATAGTAATATGGGACTAGATGTTGTTATACTACTTTAGGCTAAGTGTGTTGTTCCAGTTTCTAAGGTGAATATCCGAGAGCTCTCTTGGTAATTCTTCTCATTCAATTCTGGATATCGATACTCTGAATCTCCCCTCTAT
The DNA here is from genome assembly GCA_034509755.1 of Anisodus tanguticus. Taxonomy (NCBI): domain Eukaryota; kingdom Viridiplantae; phylum Streptophyta; class Magnoliopsida; order Solanales; family Solanaceae; genus Anisodus; species Anisodus tanguticus. The sequence goes on along the minus strand of CM067540.1, from coordinate 40,771,349 downwards.
TTATAGTGTGGAACTTCCCCTGAAATCCTCACTGATTGGTTGCGGAGGTTGAGTAAAAGAAGGCTTCAGCTTGGACCGGTTCTTGTTCCTTAAAAAGCTCAACGTTAGGGACTTGGTCTTCACGCTGCGTCCTCTCCAAGCTTTGACTGTTTCTTTTACCACGTTTTAAACACAACATCATTGTAAGCTTGCCTAGGTCATTTTTTACTCACAGTAACACAACCTGTTTTGGCCGGAAGAATAGGCAAAATCATTACAGAGATGTTGTCAGGAATGTTGTCACAACATCGCAGGCAACATTCTTATTTTCATAAGATGTTGTCCTGAGCATTTACAGATGTTGTCACAACATCCATCCAACATCAACAACAAGTATACAATTTTATAACACAAAAGAAGAATAAAGGAAAAAATTAGGAAAAATTATCTTAAATATTCAATAACTTACTAATAGTACTACCATTTGGTAACTGGTAAGTGGACAAATGGAGGTAATAAATAGAATGATTATAAATTCAGATGTTGAGCTATCATATTGCTTAAGATATAGTGTTTGATATAAAAAAGGGGCAGTTCGGTGCACTAAGCTCTAAGCTCTAAGCTTCTGCATGCGCGGGATTCGGGGGATAATGATCACTTTTTAATGCTAGTTATTGATAATAATATGTAAGTATATTGGTTAAAACAATTTAAATGGAGTAACTCGCTCAAATTCCAAAAATGACAGAAACCATTTTTTCTTATAATTAAAACGTTACTTTGGAAAATACTTTTAAGTAACTAAACACTAAAAAATTATTTTATCAAAAAACAATGCCCTCATACTAAATGCCTAAAAGGAAAAGAAATATAAGACAAAAGTTTACCTTTGTCTTGACTCAAGAAAGAAAAAAAAAAACTAGGTCAAATAAAATTTATTTGTATGGTCAACACTAAAGATGCATACTAGCTAATAAAGGATACTAAATAAATATGCTTCAAAGTGTTTCACTTATAAATTTGGCCTTTGTATTACATTTTTTTAGTTTCTTGTACCTCCTTCTTGCTATGTCCGAAGAAGAAAGTTCTCAAACTGTTGAAGGAATGAACAATTCAATGGCAACTCCTTATTATGATATGAGGAAAGAAGTTCGTGTGATGCTCGTTGAACCTTATTTCAGTCTATTACTTTATATATGATTGTGTAGTGTTTATATCTGATTGTGAGCATGCCTATATTTCAGTCTATTACTTTATATATGTTATCTAACTGTTGTCGTTATATGATACTTACCGGTACATAGATTTATATTGATACTATCTTGCTGCATTCTTTTATGAGTGCAAAGTTCGTGAAAGGGTCCACTTCCTTTCCTCGTGACTGACTGCGAGGTTTGCTGCTAAGCATTCAGGGTGAGCATATGGATGGATTCCGCAGCCCAGATGACTCTCTTTTTATAGTTGTCTTATTTTGCTACACTGAAACAGTATTCCACTTTTTAGACTTGTATTTATACTCAGACTTGCAGTAATGTATTTAGTGGCTCTTGTACGACCTTAGACCAGATTTCTTGGGGATTGATGTATTATTTCACACTCCTTCTTTATCTATCATAGACTTGTTATTTATATTGTCGAATTGGGTTTACGTGACAATTATATCCTTAAGTTAATTGAAAACTAACACCAATTGAACCCTCAATTACATAATTTAAGAAAAGCTCCAATTTATAAACCCTAGATTTTTCTTCAATTTAGAAAAGGTTTCAAATCCCAAATTAATTAATACAACATGGTCACCTATCATTAATCAACACTTATTCATAAAATCATGTTCATCTAATCCATATTCCAACCGCAAATCAAAGGTTTAGCTCTCTTAACCTTTCATGGAAGCTCACAACTCTTCTTCCCCTAATAAAGTCCAACTAGTATTTAAAAGACATTAATGATCAAACAGGGGGTGAAATTATACCTTAGATGATGACTCAAATGGAATTCCTCAAGAAATTCCCCCAAGCAAGCACTAAAATCTCAATAAGATATTTTGGAAAAGTGAATTGATTTGGGGCAATTAAAAATTTGCCTGAAACAATGATCCCGCACTGGCAGTATCGATCCCGCACCGGCGGAATCGATCCCACTCCTACGGGATCGATCCCGCATAGGCGGCCTTGCCGCAGAGGAAAATTCCCGCTGAGGTGGAAACAATAATTTCCCGCATACGTGCCGGTCCAAGAGAACCACCACAGAGGCGCCATCACCCCTGCGAGGAAATGTCTACAATGGTGGAAACCTCACAATTACTCAGGCTCCGCATCTGCGAGTCAACTTCCGTAGAGGTGGCCCACCACCCGTTGGTGCGGACACAAGACACCACCAAACCTAGAATACTTCATGACTTCCACCAAACACCCGAAACACTCCCGGAACCTCCCGAATACAAACTAAACATGCTACCCCAAGGTAAACGGTGCTACAAACTTACTCGCGCCACATGGATTTCTCATTTAACTGAGCTAAGACATACTTTCTAAAGAATCTCCCAAAATAATCAAATATCACAAATAATGCCACAAAGTACATCTGATTGCCTCGAGAAGTGAACCAATGATGCGATTAAGTCATAAATGACCGTCCAGAACTCTCAGAAGTAACAGAACCCGGACACAAACCCATATGCTCGAAAGTCAACTTTGAGTCAAACTAATCAACTCTAACATTCCTATATTGAATTTTTCATCCAAAAATCACATAATTGAACCTCGAGACCGCGCATCATAAATCCCCACACAGAGTCTACGGGAAGGGTAAAATAGTCAAATAATGATCTTTAGCTAAAAATAATGGACAGATCATTACATCAGATACCAATTAAACAAACGTTCATCCTCGAACAGAGAGAAACAAAAATGGGAAATGTACCAGAAGTAGTAAACAAGTCAGGGTATCTGCTCCGCATGTCGGAATCTGTCTCCCAAGACGCATCCTCAATAGGATAATGATTCTATTGCACCTTCACATAAGCTATCTCCTTAGACATCAATTTGCTTACTTGCTTGTCCAAAATAGCCACAGGCTCCTCCTTGAACTCCAAATTATAATCAAGCAATACGGAGTTCCATTGGATAATATAAGAACCATCGGCATGGTACTTCTTCAGCACATACACATGAAAAACCGGATGGACAGCTGGAAGATCCAACTCTTATACTACCTCTCCAACCCTTTGAAGAATCGCAAAAGGTTTGATATACCTCGCACTCAACTTTCCTCTCTTTCCGAACCTCATCACACCCTTCATCGGTGAGACCTTCAATAGAACCTTGTCACCAACCATAAAATCCATGTCCCGGACCTTCCGGTCCGCATACTCCTTTTGCCTGCTCTGAGCTGCCAGGAGCTTATGCTGAATCACCTTCACCTTCTCTAAGGAATCCCTTAACAAATAGGTACTCCAAGGTCGAACCTCGAATGCATCAAACCACGCAATGGAAGAACGACATCTCCTACCATACAACGCCTCGAACGGTGCCATATCAATACTAGAGTGATAGTTGTTATTGTACGCAAATTCTTCGAGAGGTAAGAACTGGTCCCAATGACCACCAAAATAAATCACGCAGGCTCATAACATATCCTCCAATACATGAATAGTCTGCTCGGACTGACCGTCTGTCTGAGGGTGAAAAGTTGTACTGAGATACAAGCGAGTACCTAACTCCTTTTGTAAAGTCCACCAAAAATGAGAAGTAAATTGAATACCAAAGTCTGAAATAATAGAAATAGGTACACCATGAAGATGAACAATCTCACGAATGTAGATCTTAGCCGACTTCTCTGAATTATAAGTAGTCTGGACCGGAATGAAATATGTGGACTTGGTCAACCTATTAACAATGACTCAGATAGCATCAAACTTGCCCAAAGTCTTGGGCAACCTCACAATAAATCCATGGTAATCTTCTCCCACTTTCACTTGGGAATAGGCATCCTCTGAGACATCCCACCAGGTCGCTGGTGCTCATACTTGACTTGCTGAAAATTCTGACATCGAGTCACAAACTCAACAATGTCTCTCTTCATCCTGCCCCATCAATAGTGCTGCTTCAAGTCTCCGTACATCTTAGTAGCACCTGGATGAATCGAATATCTAGAGATATGAGCCTCCTCCATAATCAACCTCGTCAAATCACCAACTCTAGGAACACACACTCTACCTTTGATCCTCAAAACCCCTTCATCATCAATCATAGTCTCCTTGGCTTCACCACTCATCACCTTATCTCTGATTTTGCACAACTTCTCATCAACATACTGTGGGTCCGAACCTGCTCCAAAAGAGACGACATCGCCTCCATACAATCCAAAATCCTACCCGAATTCAAAATATAAAGACTCACGAAACAGTTGGCTAAGGAGTGGACCTCAAATGCCAAGGGACACTCAGAAATAATCAAACGAGCTAAACTCCCCATGTTAACTGCCTTTCGACTTAAGGCATGTGCCACCACATTGGCCTTGCCTGGATGGTATAAAATAGTCATGTCATAGTCCCCAGCCTCTAGCCTACCAGGGAAATCATAGAAATGAGTGTGTCTTCCATAGGTCTGAGTACCCTGATGGTCGTCTCGGCCTGAACGAGCCTCATCTCTCCTTGTATGAGATCCACTGCGACTAGTCTGATGGCCACCACGGCCTGATTGGGAACCTCCCATGCTAACCTGACTACCACTCCTAGATGGTTGTGCTGGGGTCCTGGGTGCATGGGATGTACTCGATACCAATCTACGGCACTCTCTCTTGAAATGTTCAATCTCTCCACAATTGTAAAAAGTCCTAACCGATGAGGGTTGTTGAATAGCCCAATATCATAAGCAATGCGTTTATTATTATGTATTTAAGTCTTCTTAAGATCAAATTACAAAACATAACAACAATAAATCCAATCTATTCAGTTACATATAGGATTAAGAAACACATGAATGATACATACAATACACCCTAATCATCACAATAAGAGTAAAAAGAATAATTTTAATATTAATAATAATAATAATAATAATAATAATAATAATAATAATAATAATATTAATATGTTTCTATAAAGGCTGTATAGAGATAACAATTAGAATAACAACAATACAGTAATTAAATAGACATTCCTTTTAACTATTGGATAGTCTAGTGTGAACGCATAGAATTGCATATGATCTACTTAGTCAATGTAGTATTATAGATATAGTCCTGTTTGTTGCAATTATTGCTTACATATCATGTATGTGACAAGTTCGCATCTTATCCTAGGATGCTCCCTTTTTATCATTTTTTCCATTCACTTAGCATATAACTATTAATCTTCTAAATACTTATTAATTAGCGCTACAAATATTTATCCACATACACATGTGCATAACGTCTTTCCTGAGTACTAATTAATTTTATTTTTACTATTGGAATAAATGAATAATGGCAATTGAGATTCTAAAGTGAAAAAGATCAATAATTTAAATAGAATTATAACTAATAAACTTTAATTTTTTCATAGAGATTATCCAGAGGCACTATACTTAATATTTTAAAACATAGTCGAATCGAAACTATGACAAAATATAAATTTAGTTATAAATTATCTTAAATATTTAAGGTAATGTAACCAATATTAATTTGGAACATAACTAAAATTTAGGACTACAACTTAATTACGACTTTATCATATATAATTTAGATCATAACTAAATTTGAAAATGACAATTTAATTTTGACTTTATCATACATCCTATGAGTGCAAGATTCACTTGTCACCCAAAGTCCTCCCTTTTATTTTATCACTGGTCAATCTCTCAAATACATAAATGAGCACTAAAAAACTGACATATATATATATATATATATATATATATATATATATATATATATATATATATAAAGCACGATTAGAAATATTACATTTACTTTCACCTGACCTTTAATCTCTCCTTGAAAAACATAAGAAAAGAAAATGATAAACAAACAAAAACTGTGTGCATTAATTCTTCATTGAAATTTACTTCCTCTTCTTAATTTGGTGTTCTAATTAATTAGGTTTTACCATTGAAACAAAAGAGTAGTTACAACTGACATTTTAAAGTGAAAAAGGTCAACAACTACAACAACAATAACTAGTTCAACAACTAAAACTGAAAGAAATAATCCCTTGATTATTTTCATTGATTGAAATGCTATATATACAAGTTACATATTTTCATAATAGGAGAATCTTATTCCTATTCTACTCCTAAAACCTTATTCTACTTGGATACTAAATATACAATTATGGTAATACAAATATTATGGTAAGTATACAACACTAATTACACTACAACATTACCTAAACTAGGAGACTAAATTATATCCTATGTACCGTGTATATTTAACACACCCCCGCAGTCATAGCGGGTGGTCTTCGAAAGCTAAGATTGTCCCTAAAATCTTCAAAAAGGACCGAGGGAAGACCCTTTGTAAAGATGTAGGAAATTTGATATCTTGACGGGATATGGCAGACGCCTACCTGACCATGACCAACCTTTTCGCAGACAAAGTGAATGTCCATCTCGATATTCTTAGTGCGCTGGTGCTAAACCGGATTACCAAAAAGGTAGATGGCACTAATATTATCGCAATAAATCAAGGTTGCCTTTTGAATGGGACAATGAAGCTCCAAAAGCAAATTACGTAACCAACATGATTCCGAGACCACATTAGCTACCCCTCGATATTCAGCCTTGGCACTTTAGCAGGATAGAGTCGACTGACGCTTTGCAGACCAGGAGACCAAGTTGTTGCCAAGAAACATACAATAGCCAGACGTGGACCGTCTGGTGTCTGGAAAGTCACCCCAATCAGCATCCGTATACGAGACAAGTATGGACATCGAGGAAGGATATAAGTGCAAACCATAGTCAAGTGTACCCTGAATATACTGAATGATGTGTTTGAGTGCATTCATGTGCTCAATTCTGGGATTATGTATGAAAAAACACACCTGCTGACAGCTTATGTAATATCTGGTCTCGTAAAGGTAAGATACCGAAGGGCCCTGCAAGACTGCGATAGTGGTCGGATCCTCGTAGGGTACGCCGACCGCGGCGCTAAGCTTGGATTTAGTATCAACTGGAGTGGAAGTGGACTTACAGGATGACATCCCAGCCCTCTCGATGATCTCAGTTGCATACTTCCGTCGAGATAAGAACAACCCATCTGAATGACGAGTGACAGCAATCCCCAAAAAGTAACTCAAGCGCCCCAAGTCTTTCATAGCAAACTCAGAGCTGAGCATGGTCATGATAGACTGGCATAAGGCATCGGAAGAGGCAGTCAAGATAATATCATCCATATACAACAGAATGAAGGCCAGGGATGAACCACGATGGTAGATGAACAAGGAATTATCCGACCTACTGTGAGTGAACCCAATAGTCGAAACATAATCTGCAAACCTTTATACCAGGCCCGGGGAGACTGCTTAAGCCTATATAAGGACTTCTTCAACAAACAGACATGATGAGGATGTTTGGGATCCCTGAATTCCAAAGGCTGATGCATATAGATTGTTTCCTTGAGATCCCCATGTAGGAAAGCATTATTTACATCTAACTGATGAATAGGCCATGCTTTCGAAAGAGCTAAGCTAAGCACAGTGCGAATGGTAGCCGGCTTGACCACAGGGCTAAACGTCTCACCACAATCCACACAAACCTACTGAGTCTTACCATCGCCCACAAGCCGCGCCTTATGTCGAGCAAATGACCCATCTGAATTTTCCTTATGAGCAAAAATCCACATAGACCTAATAATATTAATACCCGATGGACGGGGTACCAACTCCCACGTCTTATTATCAATAAGAGCATTATATTCATCGGTCATAGCAATTTTTCAATTCGGGTCATTTAATGCAGACACATGATTTCGGGGTAAGGGTGATTTAAGAACATTAGAATGTAAATTAAAATGTCTTTTTGGTGTAAAAATCCTCCATTGACTACGGGTGACTGGTCTATGACTCGGGGCCGAGGCGGGTGGATTTTGGGAATTTTTGGGACTCGGGACGGACTGGCGGCGGCAGGGCGGTGGTCCGCTGGCCCAAATCGGGAAGCTGGAACCGGAAGCGGGCCAACACTTGGACCTGTAAACAAGACTCGGAATCTGGACCAAAACTGGGTAGAACGGATGGCCCAGTTGCTGGACCCAAATTTGAAGACGACACAGTGTGGGGAGTACCAGCGGGTAGTGGGCCCGCAGGAGAATTTTGGGTGTGGGATACGTCCGAAAGATGGTGAATAATATACGGGGATATACTATCATCCAAAAAACTATACGAACTAGGCACGGGAGTATTAACTTTAGCAAATGGAAATTGGGTTTCATCAAAAATTACATGGCGATTAATGATGATTTTATTGGAGGTTAAATCAAAGCATTTGTAACCACGATGATTAGACGGAAAACCGAAAAACACACACGGAGTAGAACGGGCCTGAAGTTTGTTAATTGTAGTGGACGGGAATAACGGATAACACAAGCACCCAAAGACCCGAAGATGAGAATAAGAAGGAGTTTTATTATATAAAATTTGAAGAGGGGAAGAATATGGCAGACCTTTGGAATTAATTATGTTAAGGAGATATGTAGCCATTTGAAGAGCATGATGCCAAAAATATGGGGGTACGGAAGTGTAAATTAATAGAGTGCGGACAATGTTATTTATGGAACGAATTTTGCGTTCGGCTTTCGCATTTTGTGAAATCCGAGTCTTTTTTCATAGCAATTAACGAGAGGGGCTAGACTTAAAAGTAGAAAAAACATATTGGAACCACACTTTATGACAAAAACTAATTTCAATTATAATTTTTTATAAAATATTTAAATTTACTAAAATCAACATTAACTCATAACATCAATAAAGTATTAGAATGACAACTTAATTATGACCTTATTAAACATCATAGTAAGTGCAAGATTTGTTTCTCGCCCAAAGATTCTGCTTTTTATTATCATTTTCCCACACTGCCAGGTGATTCTCTCAGGTTCACATAGAATGAATTCTTAAAATATTATATTCACTTCATTCGATTTCTGCTCTTTCTGAATAAATAAAATGATAAATAAAGAACTGTCTATCCTTGGTCGAAGTCCACTTCTATTTTTTATCGCATTAGATCTAATTAATTTTGTTTTACTCTTGAAATAAATGAATAGTGACAACTGAGATTCTATAGTGATAAAGGCCAGAAATCAAACAAATATGTAACAAATAAACTCATGTCTTTTTCATAGAAATTAATGAGAGGGGTAGAACTTAACTACTCATTAACTAATAGTTTGTTTGTTTCTATTTATATAATGAATATTTTTGAGTTTCTATGAGATTAACTATTTTAATTGCATTCTTATCAGTATTTTTACCAAATTTGGTCTCCATTTTTTTCTTTTCCATTCAAAAAAAATTATAACACTAAACAACACGAACAACAATAACAACATACTCCGTATGATCTTACAGATGAGGCCTAAGGAGGATAGAGTTTTAACACTAAAAAAGTAAGTAAATTAGATTCGTTTAATAATGTATTTTAATTTCTGAGCAAATTAAACATAATATACATTTAAAGGGACATACTAATAGGATTTTAAGTTTGTTTCTTCTGTTAGCACAAATTTATCAAGGTTTGCAATTTAAACTAGTGAAAATTACTATATGTACAACTTGTAATATTCTTGTCAATTATACTATAATAGAGATTATATGCTTCAATGTTTCATCGTTAAGTTTTTTTGCATCTCAAATTACAAACACTAATCATCTTGTCTTTCAGTGTGGTCAGCACTGGGTGTTTCCGAGCAGCGAGGAAGCGACTGGAAGGGAAGCAACTGGGCTAGACCGCTGATCTTCCGGAGTAGCGACCTCGGGAAAGAGACCGTAATCACCGCCGAGAATAAACATGTTGTGCCAGTGTGACAGAATCCTCCGAGGTCACCGAACAGCCGACAATCGGCAGAAAATGCCGAGCAAAGCCGTTGGCCCGAAGAGTGAGGCTAATCCGTAACATCAACTGCAGAAGAATGAGGTTCGAGTTGATGAATAGGAGAAGGTCACAATACATCTCCATCATCATTCTCCCCCGGGGCTGATTAATTAGGTTAAGGAAAATATATAAGGAAAGACTCTTTTCCATATACCAAAGCCAAGAGCCAAGCTAACTTAATAAAGGAAGAAACCCCGCCAAAGCTAGAAAAAACACAAAGCTTTCCTGTTGAATGAGGCTATCTCTTCTATCGCTCCTTCCAAGTGAGCCTCTTTCATAGGAATTCCCCCCATCAGATCAGGGGGTTCCTATAGGGGCCAGGTACACTCTACCTGAAAATGAGACATAAATGAATGCAAGACTTCGAAAGCTTGCATGGCTTGAAGCTCAGAAATGGATGATTTGAGATCCGTTGAATTCAGACCATAAAGCGTCAAAGTCTTTTTCCTCCCACTTGAATAGAAGAATGAAGGGAGGAAGTCAATTTCCCCTTCTCCAGCTAACCGATAGGGAAATCCTTACACAAGCCCAAAAAAAAACATGAACTCGATCGTCAGCCCTTACCACAATTCTCTCAAAAAAAGGAAGGAGATGAATTTGCCTAAGGAAGCGGGGCTTAGTGTGAGTCACTTCACTCGGGAAGGGAGAATCTGGTATAGATACCACGCCCATCTTGCGCTTGCGTCGAACTTCACTGAAAGTCTTGCAAGCAACCTACACTAAGCTAAGCGAGCTAGAAGCTAAAGTGAATCTTTTTTGGTATCTTTTTCTTTGCTTTGACCGCGACTTTGTTTGGTCTTCCTCTTTCCTTCGGCCCATGTTTCAAAGCTAGCAAAAAGTTCGAGCCTTCGGGATCTCTCTTGAACGGCGGTCGGTCGGTCCTTTTCTTCTGTTGATGCTGAGACTGTCTCCCATATCATTCGATAATAAAGATTCACTACTTGCCTTGTCGACGCTAAACTCGGTAGCATTAGTTCATCCAAAGTTCCTTACCCTTATGCACGAATTAATTAAGTTGTATGCAGTTTATCGAATTAAAAAATAAAATAATAATTTACCATGCATCCTTGTTTTTATGATTAAAAAATTAAAGATTGAAGTTCCATCAGTAACTAGTACTTCTATGATGTTAGTTAGCATAGTAAAATATATGTAGGAATTTGATGATTCGGCAATGAGCTATGAAGTTCAGAAGTATACAATTTTATAACACAAAAGAAGAATAAAGGAAAAAATTAGGAAAAATTATCTTAAATATTCAATAACTTACTAATAGTACTACCATTTGGTAACTGGTAAGTGGACAAATGGAGGTAATAAATAGAATGATTATAAATTCAGATGTTGAGGTATCATATTGCTTAAGATATACGTTACAACAAAATCACTAAGGATGTGTTTGATATAAAAAAGGGGCAACCGGGTGCACTAAGCTCTAAGCTTCTGCATGCGCGGGATTCGGGGGATAATGATCACTTTTTAATGCTAGTAATTGATAATAATATGTAAGTATATTGGTTAAAACAATTTAAATGGAGTAACTCGCTCAAATTCCATAAATGACAGAAACCATTTTTTTCTTATAATTAAAACGTTACTTTGGAAAATACTTTTAAGTAACTAAACACTAAAAAAATATTTTATCAAAAAACAATGCCCTCATACTAAATGCCTAAAAGGAAAAGAAATATAAGACAAAAGTATACCTTTGTCTTGACTCAAGAAAGAAAAAAAAAACTAGGTCATATAAAATTTATTGTATGGTCAACACTAAAGATGCATACTAGCTAATAAAGGATACTATATAAATATGCTTCAAAGTGTTTCACTTATAAATTCGGCCTTTGTATTACATTTTTTAGTTTCTTGCACCTCCTTCTTGTTATGTCCGAAGAAGAAAATTCTCAAACTGTTGAAGGAATGAACAATTCAATGGCAGCTCCTTATTATGATATGAGCAAAGAAGTTAGTGTGATGCTCGTTGAGCATGACAAAAAATGTGTTACTCAAATGGTTGATTTGCTAAAGTCTTATTCATATAAAGGTAAAAAATCAACATCTCTAAAAATATATATAGAACTAAATTCTATGTGATTTCCTTCTTTTTATATGAGATTTAATTGATATGATGCTTGTTATCTTATTTTTCTTTTAGAATAAATCTAGTTTTAGATTTTATTTATGTTATAAATCTTGAATTTCTTTTCTTTGTTGTCATAGCACTATGTCTATACGTGTTTATGTTGTTTTACTAATTAATCAATGAGTTTTTCTTGTGGTTATGATGAATCAAATTAAATTCTGTAATTTGGTTCCTTCTATAAGCGTGTCACACACTTGATTAACTTCCTTCGCAAAGATCTATATGATTTTTTCAAAGAGGATCGATAGTTTTATGTTGGTCTCTGTGATGTTCCAGTTTTATTGATATATACAAAATAGGAACATAATTTTATTTTAATTTATATGATTTAATCAACTTTTATATGTGTTTAAACTTGGTCTTTTCGTAGAAATAGGAAAAAGGTGTTCTTTGTTAATTGGCTGAGTGACATAGAGTTGGAGGAGAAAATTAATGAAGGTGTAAATCTTTGATTTTTACAAATCTATTTGTCATTTTACAAATGAATTCGCTTGGAGGCACAAGATTAGATAATGCGAAGGTAGAAAAGAGCAAGAGGACATGATATCTGACTATCAATATTATTGACCTTCAGATAACTTTTCTTTTTGTCTTTTATTGGATCTAGACAAAAAAAAAAACAGGGGAGACTTCATTTTCATGAAAAAATATTTTTTTGGTTTAGTTAAAAATTATCCTCTTAATTTCATTTAGAGATTTGTTTTCTTTTGTAATACAACAAAAAAAACTTGCATCTTTAAAGAGATTTACTAATATTTTTGTTAATATGCACATGTTGTTTGTTAATATATGAGCCATGTAACGACACACAAATTTCATAGAACGTTTTATTAATATCTTCAATTCCAGTCGAATTAGTTATATTATTGATGTCAAAACTTAAAAGATCATTGCCAGGACAATAGATAGGTTAAATGAGAATAATTAAAATTTATTGATAAAACTTTTCATCTTTGCTTAATCTTCTAAACTTAGTAGTTGCATATTCATTAAATAAGATTATTTCAAAACTTTTGATCCTATTATTTCTGGATATTGATAATAATTTGTATTTAGTGTTTGTTTCAATGAGTCATTTGAATAAATTGGAATAACTTCATTAACAATATATTCCTATATGATCTTCTATATTCTATATAATTTAAATAATTTTCCAAAATAATAAATAGCAATTTTATGTAAATCTATCTAAGATTACACAAATCAATTATAATATAAGTTGATTAATATATGTGATTACATAAATTAAAGTATAGCAACATAACATAAGAATTTGAAATTGAATTTGTATATGAGAAATAAACAAACCTTCATGATAATTGCACAATTTTCTTCTCTCGTTCTTCACTGACTTTTAAAATGCATTGATACAGTTATGACGGTTGATAGGGCTTCCACAGCCATGAAATTTCTCTCCAAAGGAAAGGAAAAAGTCGATGTGATGATAGTCAATGTCCATTTACCCGATTTGCATTCTTTTCAGCTATTGTCTCAAGCTATAGCTTTAGATATTGTTTCACTCTGTAAGTATTTATTCTAATACTATTTGACCTATGACATCTTCTGCTATAGTATTATTGTAATTAATACAGTAACAAAATAAGTAGATACAAACTTTTTCGTTAATCTGTCGCTAAATATACTTTTAAATGAATCCATCATTATATAGAATTGATGATGAATTTCTTACTATTTAGCGGTAGAAATTGTTCGTTAGTATTCCTTCTCTTTGCTATATGATAAATAGTTGTTTTGTAATATTGCAGTTATAATGAATAAAATTCAGTGAATATATCTGAAATTAACTATTACATAATTTTTATAACATGACAAGAATATCTTTTATGATTTTATTTTTATATTGGGTAACGTCAGTTACTTTTAATCAATATAATACAAAAAAATATTGTCCATGGAATTCATCACAAAACAATCCATTGCTAACATGATTTTTTGATAATTCGACAATAAATAGGATTAATGACAAATTTTTAGTGTTTAGCGGCAGAAGTTATCCGTGGTTAATCCTTTTTTTAGTGATATGAGAAATAATTATTTTGAAAAATAATACCTTTATAGTGGATAACGTTTAGTAAATATATGTAATCACATAATGTTAAGAACATAATTCAATTCTAATGTTAGATTTTCAAAATAATTATGCAGTTATATGTGATGAACACAATGAACTCTTAGCAAATAAGGCTTTGAATGATGGAGCTTATCTTTACCTAAAAAATTCACTTGACGAGGCAATTGTGAAATACTTGTGGCAATTTGTATTGAGAGAAAAAATACAAAGGGAGAAAGCGAGAAAACAATTAGAAGGAAATGGAGATAAGATGAATGTTGGTGATGATGATGGTATTGGTAACAATAATATTGTTGAAGATACAGAAAAAGCTGGAGAGAAGAATATTTCTAATGTTGAGGAACAGAGCAATAATATTCATGAGGCTGAAAACGAAGTCATATCGAATGAGTTATACAAACTGACAAGAAAGAGAGGTAGAAAAATCACAAAAGAGATTAGTGAAGGTGAGAGCCCGAGCAGCGCTATTAATGAGACCGTTAGGCGAAAGGCGTGCACAGAATGGACTGTGGATCTTCATGCCAAATTCATGAAAGTTGTGCAGCAACTTGGTGAAGGAAGTAAGTTTACTTTCACATTTATTTAGTTTTCTCTATGATTCGTTTATATGGAGCAATATGAACGGTCATAATTCATACTTATAGATAACGTCAACTTGTTTGGAATTAAGGTGTGGTAATTATTGTATTTACATGTACCTCGACTTTATCTAGAAATGTTTTAGTTATTAAATCAGAGTTACATTCTTATCGAACATGTAGGATGTTACCCGAAAGAGATTCGTAAGGTGATGAATGTGCCTGGTCTTACCAGGATGCAAATTTCTAGCCATCTTCAGGTATATTCTTACAAAAATATGGTAAATTATGTGCCATTTGTGTTTGTTTGGTACGGAGAAAGTTATTTTGTAATTTTTTTATAAATTATTTTACATATTTAGTTATTGGAAGATATTTTGTTTGGAAAGATTTCATTATACACTTGTGAGAGACGTCATATTTTTATAACTACCTTAATTTAAGTTTTCTATCAAAAATCATTTATCAGAACAAATATTTAATTTTACGTCACTTCCTCCCGTAAATGTTTATACATTATTTTCAATATGTAATACTCAAAGTTATTATCAAAACACTCGCCAATTAAAGAGGATTATCGACCGACTTTTTTTCCATGTTTAGTGAAAAAGTTATTCATTGAAAATTCTATTTTCTATAGTCACTATTATTGTTATAAGTCTGTAATCCATGTTCCAACTCTCCTTTTTTTTTTAAATACCTCTCAGAAATGTCGTAGCAACAATTGGAGAGCTCCAAAAGAGCGAAAATCTTGTCGTCAGCGATCAGGTCAAAAATTCTCAAGTGGTTATCAACAAAGAAGTAGATTTAGAAAATATGGGACAATGCCTCATCTTCAAACAAATATTCCAATGCAACAACAACAGCGTAATCCAGAACAGACCCAAAGAGATCCAGAGTTTCTATTTCCGACACTTATTACCAGCAACAATTTTGCTAGAGGAGAGACTTCAACACTGCAACAGCTTGATTGCTCACAACTTCAGGTTCAACCCCACTACCTCAGAATTGACAACCCATTCAATAACCTATTTTTGTCGGATCAAAGTAATGCAGGTGATGGGCTAGGACAACAATATGGATCATTATTTGAAATGTTAGATTTACAAGGAGTACAAGACCCAATTATTGGAAGCACTAATTATAGGTTCGGACAGACATTTAACAGTGGGGATCATCATACTCAAAATGACTACAACTTAGATCTCAATGCGGCACATGTAACAACATATTTAGGTAAAGCAATAATGTCTAGTACAAACATGGGAAATGCAATAATTGATGAATTGGGAGTAGTAAATGCTAATTTCAAACAATATATTGGTGACCCAAACATGTCTGATCCAAGTAATATTATTGCAATATCACACGCGGGTGATACTAAAGGAAGTGATTCAACTGAGAGAAAAAATTGTGATGCGTATTTCGATTACAATAATATGGATTATCTCTTCCAGAATCTTGGACCTCCAAGTGCTAACCTTCCTAATGAACATGGCAGTAAGTTTGATCAAGTTTACTCTGATGATCAGGTTAGCGCTTCTATCTAACTTTTCTTATTTCGCAAAATTCTTTTTTATTTATTTAAAATATTAGTTTGGTATGATGGAAGTTGTTTTTACAATTTCTTTTTCTTTCAAAAATAACATACATTTTTTGAAAAATATAATGATACAAACAAATTGATATTCTTTAGTATTTTGTTTGTAGGATGAAAAATATTAACAGAAATAATATTTATATTGATTGATATTAATCTTAGGGGTTGTTTGGTTATTGGGATTAGAAAATTAGTCATGGAATAAGAATTTATATTACATTTATTTCAAGTTTGATTCTTGATATTAGCTAAAACCAGTATAAGTATTAAATCAAACTTTTTGTATTATATATTCATATAGGACGCGGGGTTAAAATCTATTTTCTAGTGTTTGGTTGAGATTATAATCTCTAATATTCTTATTCTATAAGAAAATTCAATATATATATATTTTGATAACTCAATGTTGAACTAATGGTCGGTATTCTGTAAATTACCCTCATATTGAACATACCTTTGATCTCTTATAAACATTACCTTTAAAACCTACTTATGCAGGTGGCACCGACACCGAGTGTCCAACTTCCAGAACTAGCAAATTTTTTTGATGAATCATCAGCATGATGATCCAACGCTATCAGAGAAAGAAAGCTCGTTTGGACTTTGCCTTACCTTATTCCAACATAGGGACAGAAAGGAGAAGGTTGTGAAGGCAGTGACAACTCTCATAAGAGCTTTTTGTAAAGACAATATTATTTTCTCAAGTGAAAATTGCTATCTTTCATTTTTCTGGAGACTATTATGTCTCGTATGACTTGGATTGCTGGAACTAATGGTATTGTCTTTTATTTACTATTCAAACTAATGGCTAAAAGATTTCGTTATTTTTTTGACTTGGAATTATAATTTCTTTTATCGTATTAATCATCATGGTATTATAAATTTTTTGATCGATTGATTATGTATTTACAGTCTAAGAGGGCTCTTTCTAGAGACAAAATTATTTTCTCAAATGAAAATTTCACCTTTTCATTTTTTCTGAAGAGGAGGATGGAAAAGGGCAAAATGGAAAGATATAATATACCTCCACCCCAACTATAGAAGCGAGAGAGAGAACTCGTTACTTTTTTTTGACCGGATAAAGGAGATGTGACATTGTGCATCACTTTATTTTAAAAAATGAGTAGATCGTAGCAACAACACTCACATTTTGTTAATATCTCCATCATCTTTCAGAAAAACAGGCAATAAAATGCTTATATATTGTCACTTTGTAATTGTTGGGTCCGAGGCTACGGATAAACAAGAATATGTAAGAATAAAATCGTAACAGCTAGAACAATTAAAAACAGTTTCTGGATGTTGCCTTCAATGTTGTGTCAACATCTGAGGCAACATTATGATAAAACAATTATAAACCTTTATAGAGTAAATGCAGTGGAAAAGTAAAGAGACACAAGGTTTATATTTTCAAGGGTATATATTAATATATCCCTTGATGGTCAATGACCAAAGAATTGTATAAATTATATACAATTACAAATAAATTTCTTTTTACAAGTTTGAACAATAACTGCGAAAAAGAAATTACAAACAAAAGTGAAGTCGCAGATGACTTCAGCCTAAAGTTAAAAGATCTAAAAGGACAAATACAACATCTTCATTACAATTGCTTGAAATATAAGCTTGATCTAGAATCTGGGCAGCAATAGTAATGTGGGACTAGATGTTGTTATACTACGTTAGGCTAAGTGTGTTGATCCAGTTTCTACGGTGAATATCTGAGAGCTCTCTTGTTAATTCTTCTCGTTTAATTCTGGAAATCGATACTCTGAAGCTCCCATCTATTTATAGAGTGGAACTTCCCTTGAAATCCTCACTGATTGGTTGTGGAGGTTGAGTAAAAGAAGGCTTCAGCGTGGACCGGTTCTTGCTCCTTAAAAAGCTCAACGTTCTGGACTTGGTCTTCATGCTGCTTCCTCTCCAAGCTTTGATTGTTTCTTTTACCACGTTTTAAACACAGCATCATTGTAAGTTTGCCTAGGTCATTTTTCTACTCACAGTAACACAACCTGTTTTGGCCGGAAGAATAGGCAAAATCGTTACAGAGATGTTGTCACAACATCGCAGGCAACATTCTTATTTTCCTAAGATGTTGTTCTGAGCATTTACAGATGTTGTCACAACATCCATCCAACATCAACAATCTCCCCCGTTTTGCCTTTCTTCACAAAACTCCATACGAAGTGAAAATGACTAGGATACTGATTTCCGATGTAGTCCTTACATTCCAAGAATTAGTAGGATCAGTGTTATGCTCCCCCTTAACCTGCAGTATTAAATTCCAAGCAGTGTTGTATCGATGATTTGATTAGATAAGAGTTATGTTCTGTTAGTCGTGACTTACTTAAAGCAACTGCGTAATCAGTCTACAGTAACCATTCATAACAATCCACATCAGGCAAACATATATAAACAGCTTTAGAAAGCAGTCACAATTTTTGCAAGAACAGACCAAATATCCCAAAGTAAAATATTACAAACAAAAAAAAATATTCCAAATGTCAGTATATCCAATATTCAAATAAACAGAGATTACCAGCACTCCATCCATCATTGAATCAACATTCCATTCCATCAGCATGATCATCCTTGACTAGAGTAATCGAGTCACAGTAGCTTCCAGCCGCTTTCTGTGATCTATCACTCTGTGCAGCACTATCTTCATCTCCATAGCATCAGAAGTAGTCAGCAATCATCATCTCAACTCCTCTCCCCCTGCATCCTCATCAGTAGCAGCTCCCCTTGTCTGTCTTCTTCCAGTATCAACATCATCAGCATCATCCTCTCCCCCTTTTTGTGAAGAAAGTAGGCCCACATAATAGTTTCTGGCTCGCAATAGGTCTTGAATTTGCCAGTCAGGTTCAGCAATGTGATATCGAAGCCAGTCTTTGGACATTGGGACCTTTTCTTGACCAATGTTACCAGGAATGTCGGCAACATCCTTTGATGTGTCAGTGTCCCATTCATCTTTCTTCTAAGGCAGGTCAATAACTCTATCCCTGTTGTTCACAACTACTCGTTGTACTGAGTAAACCTCTAAGGTTAGACTCAGCTTTTCTCCTTTTGGAGTCTTAAAACCTTGGTTGAGCAGGATTTGAAAAATTAATGAGGGGTATGGAAGGGCAGAGTTGCTTTGTCTTTCTGCCAAGTTGGCAACATGGTTGAATATGAGGGTTCCTAAGTCAACTTTCTGATTCCTTCCAAACTTGAAAAGCTGTGATGCTTGATCAAGGGTCACTACTGTCTCGTTGAGGGAGGGTATCCAGTTGTATATAACAAGTTTTTGCAAAGTGGCAAACAAGGCAGTGAGTTTTGACACAGGACTGCGAGGAGCCCAAACAGTGATCATATTCCCCGTAAGGTACTTGATCATGGAATTGAGTTCCTCCACAGTGAGGTTTGGTTGAGGTTCTCTTTTACTAACAATTATCCCAAGAGTGGAGTTGATGATATTAGGTGTAAAATTGTATACCTTGTTATATAGGTACACTCTCCCAAATTTCTTTGAGGTTGTGTCCCTAACAGCAAGCGTCAGATTAGCATAGAACACCCTAATCACCTTCCCACAATAAGGATTCTTACCAGATACAGAGCTTAAGATCTTTCGACTACTTAAGAAATCAACTAAACCATTTTTGGAGAATGAAGTTAGGTCAATGACCTTCTTCCCTCTAACTCCTCTATTTTTAAACCAATTTCAGTTACTGGAGCATGATTTCGTTTGAAACATGGAAGAGTAGGGAATTACCTCAGAATCTGTTTCAGATTCTGTGTTTTCTTGTTCGGATGAGGTGGTTGCAGGTATTACCTCGGATGTTGGGGCAACATAGTCTGGGTCTATTTTCTCGTCTGTTGCCTTTGATGTTGAGGCAACAATTTTATCAAAATTCCAGTATGTTCTGCAGTCCCCTTTAGGAATGAAGTTCCGTAGAGGTATGTCATCTGACATCTCTTCTTCTTCTTTTTCCTTCTCTGTTTCTGCTTGTGGAGTGGAAGTTGATGGAGTTCTGGAAGAACTGGGCACACTAAAATCGGTGTTAGTGCCGCTGCTAGTGGTAGTATCAACAGGGAAAGTCGATTCTTCCCTGGATCTTTTGGTAGACTGGTTGTCACCGAATTGGTTTTCAAAAACCCTTTTTGACCTTTGCATCAGAAATGTCGATTTTGACTGTCTTGAAGCATGGTTTGAGAAATCAAATATTTCATCAACATCAATTGGGTTTTCATTATCGCCTGGGTAGCTCACCTGTAATGGCTTATCTGAACCAAGCAGGATCATAGCCTGTGTGCAGTCCTCCTCGACCGGTTTCAAGTTATTGATGGATGTATAATGCTTGTAAACCTTATTGCTATTTGCTGGACTAGTCGACATTGGGGAATAATCTTTGGTGTTTGTGGATTTTGGGGGCATGGACATGGGAGAGGGTTTTGAAGAATTGGGCGTGTTAGAGAAGCTTGGGGTTTTGAAAAATAACGGTGATGTTTGGGCTGCCATGATTTGATAAATTGGTTGATGTGACAATTCCAAGGCAAAAATGGGAGGTTTTATTATGGCAAAATATACTTACACTCATACTCTTTTTCCTTAAATTTAGATTGTATAGAAGAATAAAAACTCTTTAAAAACCTAAAATAAAGGATTTACATAGCACATATCATCATTTAAAATTTAAATAAAAATGGTCCTCCAGAATTTTTGGACTTCCAGTTAAAGACAGAGACGTGTTAAATACCAAAAACAAGAATAAAATAAGATAAACCAGATTGATCAATGTACTGGAACATGATGTTGTTAATGATGTTGGCAACATTTCAAGTTTAAACAAGCATTATGAGACTCCAAGGATTTTCTGATTTGACAGATGATATTTCCGTATATGTTCCCTATGAGACTGATCGCTGGACTAATGTAACATTTTACTATTGTCCTTAATCAACTTAGTTGAACACATACAGATTAAAAAAAATATTGAGAAATTTTCAACCTTTTTTGAAACACGTGGTACTCCTATAGAATAGGAACGATACCAATCTTAGAGGTTTGCTCTTTTTGTATACATCCAAATCTTTTAGCAGAGGTTCGCCTTCTTATGATACTTTTAGAGTCATGCTTGAATCTTTTGAAAAATAGTGCAACATCACTACAACACTTATCATGTATATTGACTCAATCAGTAAATGTTACCCAGAATGTTAGGACAACATTTCGGACAACATCTACCTAGCCTGTCTTATTTTCAAAGAAAACAGAGACCAAGAGATTTTTTCAAGCTAGAAAATTTCTCATGATCTAAAGGTTTGGTAAAAATGTCAACCAGTTGAAAAAGAGTATCAATATGTTCGATTTGAACTAGCTATTTTTCCACTAAGTCTCTTAAAAAATGATGTATTATGTCTATGTGCTTTGTACGTGAATGTTGAACAAGATGTTTGGAAATATTAATAGCACTCAGATTATCACAGTACAAAATCATGGAGTTATTTTGATATGCCATAGTCATCTAGCATATGTCGTAACCAGATCAGTTGAGCACAACAACTTCCGGCTGCCACATATTCAGATTCGACAGTCGAGAGTGATACACAATTTTGTTTACGACTGTACCATGAGACTAGATTATTGCCAAGATAGAAACACCCACCACTAGTGTTTTTCCTATCGTCTACATCACCGGCCCAATCCGAGTCACTATATCCTATTAGATTAGGATTAGTGTCTTTGGAGTACCAAATTCCCAAGTCACTTGTACCGGCAACATATCGAATGATACGTTTCACAACATTAAAATGAGATACCTTGGGACTGGCTTGGAACCTGGCGCAAACACATACGCTAAACATGATATCGGGGCGACTTGCAGTAAGGTATAAAAGGCTACCTATCATAGATCGGTATAATGTTGGGTCAATATCTTGTCCAACATCATATTTACATACCTATTGCGTAGAGCCCATTGGCGTCTTCATGTGTTTAGCATTTTCCAGATCAAATCTACTAACAAGATTCTTGGTGTACTTGCTTTGAGATACAAAGATCCCATCTTCATTCTGTTTAATCTGCAAACCTAAGAAAAATGTTATTTCTCCAATCATGCTCATCTCAAATGTTCTCGACATTGCTTCGACAAACGACTTCAAGAAAGATTATGTAGTCGAACCAAAAATAATATCATCAACATAGATTTGAGCTATTATTACATCTACACCGTGTCTTTTAATGAATAATGTTCTGTCAGCTTCTCCACGGGTAAAACCAAACTCAACAAGGAAGTTAGTTAGATGACCATACCATGCACGTAGTGCTTGTTTTAGTCCATACAAAGCTTTCTTGAGCTTGTACACATGATGTGGATGGTGAGGATCCTTAAATCCCTTTGGTTGTTCAACGTATACTTCTTTGTCCAAGTATCCATTGAGGAAGGCACATTTAACGTCCATTTGGTGCAAGGTAATCTTTAGATAGCAAGCACTAGCACGAAGCAATCTTATTGACTCAATTCTAGCCACAGGAGCGAAGGTCTCGTCATAGTCGATACCTTCTACTTGTGTATATCCTTAAGCAACAAGTCGAGCTTTGTTCCTAACAATCTTCCCTAACTCATCTGATTTGTTTTTTAGTATCCACTTGATCCCAATAACATCTGTGTTGTTGGGTCGTGGTACCAAGTCCCAAACCTCATTTCGGGCAAATTGTTCAAGCTCCTCTTGCATGGCTTGAATCCAAAAATTATCTTTTAATGCTTTCCTAAAAAATTTAGGTTCAAAAGTAGATGTAAGATAAGAAAGACTTACCTGTTGATATATGGTGGACATGCACACATACCTTACCATTTCTCGGTAATTCACTGGCTCTTTCCATCTTGTACGCCTTTTCTCAAAAACTCCCTCTATCACCTGGTCGGCTGGATGGTTCCTTCTAATCCTCGATGGAGGGTCTCTTCTCACTTGATCATTTAGTTTAGTAGCAGACTCCTTCTCGACTTCGTCCCCTGTGTTCTCTCTTTGAGGTTCAGATGTTTCTTCTAATGTCGGGACAACATCTGGGACAATATTTGTTTCTTTAGTGGGTTGCTCCTCTTCAACTGCAACCACAATGTTGTTTTCTGAAGATCTACCAGATATATCCAGTAGGTCATCAAAAATAACATTGACTGACACATGTATGGTCTTTGTCCGAAGATTGTATATTCGGTAAGCATGGCTATTCCGAGAGTAGCCAACTTATATTCCCTTGTCACTCTTAGAGTCAAATTTAGCCAGTTGATCCATGTCATTAAGAATATAGCACACACACCCAAAGACATGAAAGTACCGCAATGTAGGTTTCTTTCCATTTAACAGTTCATAGGGTGTCATCTTGGTCCCTGGCCTTAAATAGATTCTATTAATTATGTGACATGCCGTGTTCAAGGCTTCTGCCCAAAACCTCTTTGACAATTGATTAGAACTTAGCATAACTCTACCCATTACTTGTAAAGTTCTGTTCTTTCTCTTGGCAAACCCATTTTGTTGTGGTGTTTTAGGTGCCGAAAATTCATGGAATATGCCTTTCTTTTCACAAAAATTTGCAAAGGTTTGATTTTCAAACTCTTTTCCATGATCAAATCTAATTCTGAAAATTGAAGAACAAAAAAAATTCTTAATCCTAGAGTAAAGTGTTCTAAACATCTCAAAGGTTTGTGATTTTTCCTTTAAAAAATAGATCCAAGTGAATCTGGAAAAATCATCTACTATCACATAAGAATATCTCATCCCTCCTAGGCTATCTACCTCGATTGGACCCATAAGATCCATATACAATAATTGGAAACAATGAGACGTACCTGAATGTTGTCCGTCATGTTGGACAACATTATGAGAGACTCGGGTCTGCTTTCCTTTCAAACAATCTTCGCACATTGTTTTATCTTTTGGATCCGATCTGGGAATGCCTACGATGACTTCAAATGAGATCAGCTTCTCCAAGGTGCCGTAGTTGACATGTCCCAACTTTTGATGCCAAAGTGTCAAGTCACATACCTTTGCGGAGTTGCAAAACTCTTGTCTACCGACTAGATAACAATTATCTCCAGTTCGGGTGCCGACATGACACATTTATCTGCCAGAATCTGTAACCTTGCATCCAAGCTTGTTGAATTTCACCTCGAGATCATCATCACATAGTTGGCTTATGCTAAGAAGATTAGCAACCAAACCTTCTACATGAAGAACATTTTTCAAAGCTGGTACATCCGGAACATTAAGAGTTCCTTTACCAATTATCTTACTCTTGCTTCCTCCTCCAAAGGTCACGTATCCTCCATTGAATGCTCCATACTCCTTCAATAGACTTTTGGTACCTGTCATATGACGTGAGAAGCCACTATCGAAGTACCAAAAACCTGTAATGTTAGTACGCAAAGCAGTTATGCACACATTACATTTCAGATTCAGTTTGGATACCCATTCTTTTTTCTTCCTTCTGCTTTCAGGCTGGTTGTTTTGAATGTTGTCAGTGATGTTGGGCAACATTGCTGACGACATTTTAGGCAATATTCTGAGTGCAGAGTTTTGAAGTTTGTAGCAGTAGGGTATAAGATGTCCTGACTTTTTACAGAAGCTACATATAAACTTTGATCCAATCTTAGTGATCAGAGAATTACTCAGTTTTTCTTTGACAAATTTTATCCTTTCAATTTGACTATGGATTCTGGAAGTATTTGTTTTGCTAGGAGATTGGTACCCAAGCCCAGCCCTGTAGGTTTATTGAAGTTCAATAATTCATCCATTTTGGAGGTTCCCATGTTGAGCTTTTGAAAGGTGGTCTCAGCTACGTTCAATAGTGCACGAATCTTACCAAGCTCTAGGTCCTTCTTGTTAAGTGCCACCTCTAATCGATTGATTGTTCCTTTCAGATTACTATTCTCAAGAGTCAATAATTTTACTTTTGAGTCTAGTTGCTCAGATTCAGTGATTAAGGCTTTACAAAGATTTTGTAATTCCTTTATCACGTCATCTTTGGAGTCAACTAGATCCAAATTTACAGCCTCAGTTGAAGAATTAAATCCACTAAAACAATTTACATCAGAATAGTCAAAGTATACATACCTCTCTGATGTTGAAGACATTTCAGATGTTGAGTCTGATGTTGTTCCTGATATTGTCGCAACATTGTCACCAACATCTTCATCGTCGGACAGTGAGTGTTCGAACATGGCTGCCAGCATTGACTGTGGTTCTTCTTCTTGATCTCCTTCCTCTTCTTCGTTCTCATCATCACTGAGAGTTACCCACATAACCTTACCAATTTTTCTAAGGGTGTTTGCACACTCATTTGCATAGTGTCCCCAACCCGAGCATGCATGACACTGCACTCCATCGAGTTGTTTGGGATTGAAATTGGTACTGTCGGAGTTAGATTTCCTCAGTGGATTATGATTTCTTTGCTCAGAAGGTGACCTATTCCGCTGTTTATTGAAGAGTGGGTTATGATGCTGTTTGTATTTGGCTTTATTGAGATCATTGTTGATCTTTCTCACTATTGAATTGAATCAACGAGTAAGTAAGGCAACAGTTGCACCATTTCCTAGTTCCTCCAAGTTTTCTTCCTCGTTTTCCAATTCAGTTTCCGAGGCTTGTCCTTGGAGTGCCAAAGTCTTGTCTTTATACAGATCTCTTTGGCTCTTCATGTTCATCTCATATGTTTGAAAGATGCTCATCAAGGGATGTAGATCCATAGTAGCAAGATTATGGGCCTCTTCAATAGCACAAATCTTAGTATTAAATCTTTCAGGAAGAGATCTGAGAGCTTTATCCACAAATTGTGTATTTTTTAAAGGAGAACCAAGCACTTGACACTGATTATCAATGTCAATTAACTTTTCAAAATAGAATTTTATGTCTTCAGATTCTTCCATCCTTAAGCGTTCGTATTGGCTTAAAATCATGCGAAGCTTTGTACGTCGTACACTCGAGGTACCTTCACAATGAGTTTGTAAGGTTTCCCAAGCGTCCTTGGCCGTAGTACAGTTCTGGATGAGTTTAAACATATAGAGATCTACCCATCCAAATATCGCATTTAGGGCCTTTTCATTGAAGCTCGCAATGTTGATCTCTTCCGCGGTCCATTCAGATTCAGGTTTGGTAAGTACATCACCATCCTCGTCTGCTGGGTACTTGGAAATCACATAGCCTTCGGAAACTGATCTCCAAGCTTGAACATCAATGGATTTGATATGAGAACGTAGTCGAATTTTCCAATAGACATAGTTAGTTCCGTCAAGAATTGGAAGTCTACCAACATTTTGTATAGTTGAGTCCATAGCCATAATATTCAGAATCAAACACTTATTGTATCAAGTGTTGGCTCTGATACCACTTGTTGGGTCCGGGCCTACGGATAAGCAAGAATATATAATAATAAAATCGTAATAGTTAGAACAATTAAAACAGTTTCTGGATGTTGCCTTCAACGTTGTGTCAACATCTGAGGCAACATTGTGATAAAACAGTTATAAACCTTTATAGAGTAAATGCAGCGGAAAAGTAAAGAGACACAAGGTTTATATTTTCAAGGGTATATATTAATATATCTCTTGATGGTTAATGACCAAAGAATTGTATAAATTATATACAATTACAAATGAATTTATTTTTACAAGATTTAACAATAAATGCGAAAAAGAAATTACAAACAAAAGTGAAGTCGCAGATGACTTTAGCCTAAAGTTAAAAGATCTAAAAAGACAAATACAACATCTTCATTACAAATTCTTGAAATATAAGCTTGATCTAGAATCTGGGCATCAATAGTAATGTGGGACTAGATGTTGTTATACTACTTTAGGCTAAGTGTGTTGTTCCAGTTTCTAAGGTGAATATCCGAGAGCTCTCTTGGTAATTCTTCTCATTCAATTCTGGACATCGATACTCTGAATCTCCCCTCTATTTATAGTGTGGAACTTCCCTTGAAATCCTCACTGATTGGTTGCGGAGGTTGAGTAAAAGAAGGCTTCAGCTTGGACCGGTTCTTGCTCCTTAAAAAGCTCAACGTTCTGGACTTGGTCTTCACATTGCTTCCTCTCCAAGCTTTGACTGTTTCTTTTTCCACGTTTTAAACACAACATCATTGTAAGTTTGCCTAGGTAATTTTTCTCCTCACAGTAACATAACCTGTTTTGGCCAGAAGAATAGGCAAAATCGTTACAGAGATGTTGTCAGGAATGTTGTCACAACATCGCAGACAACATTCTTATTTTCCTAAGATGTTGTCCTGAGCATTTACAGATGTTGTCACAACATCCAAACATCCATCCAACATCAACAGTAATGATGATTGTTATTTAGAAGAGAGATGGAGATAGAAACGTGATAGGAGGGAGAGTTTATAACTTTTGATAAATTTACAGAGACAAAAAACGTTGAATTAAAAATCTTGAGGGCATTCTGTTTTTTTTTTTTTAATTTAAATAAACTTGGAATGAATTAAAAAGAAGATACCTTCAATGCAATATAAAAGATTCTAATTTTTGGAGTTGGAACCTCACTACTTGTACTAATATCTTAAAATGTCACAAGAATTTGAGGTACATACAAAAAAGAAAAATAATTGATAAAAATATTCACGAATACTAAACCAACCAAGACAATTTATCAGGACTTTTGACTAATTCATAATGAAAAATGTGGCGGCCTAGATGCTAAAATCTCCAATGAATAGCAAAATGATAAACACAAAAATAATATTTTAATAATATACATTCCTCAATTCGACTATCAAATACATACATTTTTACCACTAAAATATTTGATGAAATCATAAAATATTACCAAGGATAGCTTACAAAAATTGGTGGCATTAACCTAAATTTCAAGAAGAGATATGTCACGACCTCTTTTAAGGAGTCGTGGTGGTACCTACGCTCTTCCCATAGGTAGGCGACCACTCCCTAATCATAGACATAATATAAGTAAGAAGTGCGGAAAATAACATGTCACGACCCAAATCACTGATCGTGCGGGCACCTATCCTTTTTCTACCTGGTAGGCGAACCCGTCCCATACAGATTCATCCAACAACATAAATAAATAATAAAAGCAATAGAAGTCTAAAAACATATATATATGATAATCAACAATTACCCGAGGAATCTAGTTTGAATAGTACAAAAGCTTCTAAGTATACAACTTGAATAAAAGTTACAACCACAACCTGAATACAATTTTTGTTAGAAGGAGAATTAATCAGAAAAGTCTAGATGAACTCCATGAGATACTTGAAGGCTAATCAAACTTGGCTCGTGTACCTGGAACAACTCTACACCCAGAAAAGGTGTATGAAGAGTAGTATCCTTGCAAACACTATGTACTGGTAGGTATCATAGGCCGACAACAGTAAGATAACATATATAAAGAAATGAGCTGAAGAATATACATGCTCACAATCAAGTACAAATACCACACAGTCCAAGAACAACAACTCAAGTATAGAAGTATCACTTCGGAATTCATGAAGTATGAGAATGAAGTAATCACTAAGCACATCCACGTAAGACTTGCAGTAATATGAATCGCACTAGATCTCAATAGTCTACAGTCATAGCCTAGGCGGAACCTCTAGTCCTCGAATTCATTAAGTGTCTAGGTAAAATATTTAACAAGGATACAACATCTCAAATGAATCAACAACCAAGGTATCAAGGATGAAACGCACCATGCAATACGATAAATGCAACAACCAGAATCAAAGATATGAGTGGGTGTATTATGAATGTATGTGCGATGAAATGCAATGCAATGCAATGGTCAAATGTAATAATCGTACTCACATGCTCCAAGCGGAATATCTCTACGTCCCGGCAGTCATGACCCATGGGGGACCCACAATGTCCATGTACCACTCTCATTCTCCCGACAAATACCTCGGGCATCGAACACTCTCATGATCCCGATAAAGACCTCGGGCATCGGACACTCATCTCTCTTTTACGCTTTCTAGCAAGACCTCAGAGGCTACACTCTCTCACTTATCATCATTTTCAATCACAGTTCATAAAAAATCATCATATGAAATAAGAATGTATGCCATGCATGATATCAATTACACTGGTCATAAACTACACTTCCCAATTTTAAGCCATTTTCATTATCCTTCCATTTCTGATGATAAGTGAGATATCAAGAGAGAGATGAATGCAAATACAAGTCACAAGAATAAAAAATATTGCATCAAGCTCACATAACAACTTATGGAACCAATCTAATTAGATTTCACCTCCTTACCACTAGCCATTTAGCACGCAACCCAGAGATGGCTACTATATCAAGTATGTCCAAAGAATCAGGGATGTTTCCTTCCTCTTATCATTTCCAGGACCAATCACATATAATATCAATGTATCATAGAAATGAGGATGATTGCAATGCAAAATAACAATATCAAGTGAATCATATCAATTCCAGATGTGCCACACATAGACACATATCACAATATCTATAACAAGCCATGTCCTTTCCTCTATCCATGATAATATCTAGATGAGTGAGAGAAAATCGAATTATAATCATAATATGGAAACTAAGTACAAGTTCAATATCACACACATGACAACAAGCCAACAACTCACAAAGAGCAACAAGCCCACGAATTAGTCAACAATACCAATCTAAGAATATCCATCCCAACTTCATACCAGAAATCGTAACATGCTTTATCCGTCAATAACAAACTCTACATATGCCTCACTAACCAAGGTCTAACCAGAAGGTAAGTCGTAACCTACCTGGATGTCGAACGGGAGCTACAAATGATCACACATGAGCCTTGCCTTTCTGAGGATCGCGGTAGTACTCGAAGTCTATTCATTATAATCTAAGTTAGAAATGGAAACTAACAATACCCATAACACTAGACTATTCCTTGAATCCAAACCAACTATGGGAAAGAAAGTGGGAACACATGCCCATAAGGGTAAAACAATAATTAAATGGTGAAATCGGTAAACCAACGTTCTAGAAGTTCAATTCTACTCTCCAGTTGCTAAATTAGTTCAAAAATGAATCAATTTCCTCATTCAATGCAAAACCCACAAATTAAGTATAAACCCTAGATTTTCCATGAATAATTTCTCAATAAAAATGGGAGATTTAAGCTAAATAATGGAATCCATGCTTAGAGTAGTCAAACCCATCAATTAATCTCATATTTAAGTCTAAATAATCAATCAACACTATTTAAGTAGAACTCATCCTCTTAAACTAGTTGTCTAGGTTTTTCCACCATTAATTCAAGACTAGCAAACGTAATTAAGGTAAAAAAATGTTAAAGAGACTTACCCCAAGAAGAAATCACCAAGAAACTCTTCAAATCGCCCTAGAGATGCTTTGGGTAAATAATTTTCAGAATGGGGAATGATGGTCTAATTACACACTTAAAATGGTTTCTAATTTCCAGTCGTCCGCTGCAGCAGTCAAAGGTTTGTTGTAGCGGGACCCATGCCAACGGCTTAACAATCGCACCCTTAACCCAAGATAAATTATAACACTATGATGTAGCGGTCTCATGCCCGCTACGACAGATTCCCCCAAAACCTCCCCATCCGCTATAGCAGACCAGGCCTTCGTCGAGGCGGGTCCACTGTGGCTCACTGACCCTCGCCCTAGTGAAGATACCAAATACTAGAAGAAATCCTACTTTCACAAATTCAACCCGAAATCTGACAATCACCCGAGACCTACCAGACACAAACCAAATATGCACACACATGTAAAACACATGCTACAGACTCACTCATGGTCTCAAAATTTCCATCAGAGGTCTATTTCATCGAATCAGCCCCCAACGACGTAAAACCAACTCTTCAACTACTAGTCAAAATGCTCCCGAGAGTCTCGAGAACCGAACCAACAATCCCACCAAGTCCTAAACGACCCTCAGGACCTCATGGAATTGACGAAATTCCAAAAAAAAAACATTTACCCAAAATTCAACTATTGGTCAAATGCTTGCACTTAAAGGTTCTAATTTCTTCAACTTTCACTAGAATCACCCGATAACTTCGAGAATTGGTTCAACAAGGGTAAACACAAGCCCAAAACCATGACTTACTCTTGCTAGAAAAGAATTCTAGCTTTATTGGAGCAACTCTAAGCAATTCCATCAAACCGATCTTACTCATAGCTGACTTCGCTAGTTCCAAGTCTTCTTAAACCTTCAAATCACAATACATGAAGCATACCACTGAATACCCCACCTAGCCAAGTCCGTAGGACACCATCTAATCACTATAAAGACCTCTCGCAACCATAGTACCTCCTTAAATCATTACCGAATAGTGACGTAACCCATTACATATGTCTGAGTAACTGCTCTCGGTAAAATATCAGCAGTTCACTCGCAAACCCTAATAAAGCTCGATAAACCAATCATACCTCAAATCTGAACTGAAACTCATCAAATCTGTAAAGGTAATTTACTAGGAACCCATAAGTCCTCCTGGAAATAGAAACATAGTCCATCAACCTCTAATCGAACAATTCTGACCCGGAATAAATACACAACCCCTAAAAACTACCAATAGTCACTCGAACTAACTCTAACTTTCCGAAACCAATCACAATCCTACTATAAATTTGTGGTAGCCAATTCCAATCTCTTCCTCATGTGTATTCAATCATGTCAGTCACCCTTGACTCCAAAAGCTAAGTCCTATTAATGTTGTCAACTTAGTACCGAAGAACTATACCTAATGAACTTCTACCTGATACATAAATCTGATATAATCCCAAACTTTTCAACGTAAAACCAGGAGGTCTCGGGTGGTTGTCAGATTGTGGGAAGAAGTTAGTGAAAAACCAGCAATCTGCTAGTGTCTGATGCATCGCTGGGATGAGCCTTTGTGCGCCATAGAGGACCCGCCACAGCGTGGGCCGGTCCACTATGGTGAGTGGTGAGAGCTTGTGAAGAGCCTTTATAGCGGGCAGTGGTCCGTTATAGCGAGTCTTAGGATTTCGTGTAGGGTCGTCATAGCGAGCGTAGGGCCATTGGCGCTATCCCACTACAGTGGACCAGTGACCGCTGCAGTGGACGACGGGGACCAGAATCCTTTTTAATGCTAAGTTAAACCCTTCATTCCCATTCTCAAAATTATTCCTTCATAGCATCGCAAGGGCGATTTGAAGTGTTTTTAAGTGGATTCTCTTTGAAGTAAGTCTCTTCAACCTTATTATCCTTTCTTTACCTTTCCTAATCTTGAATCAATGGTGGAAACCTAGAAAACTAGTTGAAGAAGATGAGTCTATACCTATATAGGGTTAATTGAATCTTAAGCTTTAAATGTGAGATTAATTGATGGGTTTTACTAATCTAAGCATGAGATTTCATTATTTAGTAACCAATAGGCTTGAATCTTCCTTTCTAGTTGAGAATTTGAATAAGGAAAAGCTAGGGTTTATGGCTAACTTGGGGGTTTTGTCTTGAATCGTGAAATTGACCTTTTCTTGAGTTAATTTAGCAATTCATTAGTGAAATTAGACTTCTAGAACGTTGGATTACCGATTTCACTTTCGAATTACCCATTTTACCCTTGTGGACCCATTTTCCCCTTTTTTCCATAGTGGTTTCAGTTCTAAGGATGGTATAGCGGTATGGGTATTGTTAGTTTCCATTACTAACTTAGATTTTAATAATGACTAGACTTCGAGTATAACCGAGATCCTCAGAAAGGCAAAGCTCCAAAATGATCGTTCGTGACTCTTGCTTTGTATTCAGGTAGGTTAAGGCTTACCTTGTGGTTAGACTCCAGTTAGTGAAACATATGTATAGTCAAATTATTGGAGAAAGCATGTTACGCCTTTGGGTATGAAGTTGGGATGGAATACTTAGGTTGGTAATGTTGTTGATTATGGTTGTTGCCTTATCGATCTAGTGGCTCATCGCCATGTGTATGATACTAGACTTGACAGTATATAGAGGAAGGATTGATGCAGTTTATTCATGATGATTAGGTTTCCATGCGTGGCATGGTTGACTTGATATATTCTCATTGGCATTTGACATCATTCATACATACATGATCATGCATATTAGATCGGGTTGCGCGCCACAACATATATATATATATATATATATATATATTGGTTCGGGTTGCATGTTTTGCAATATATACATATATTGGACCGGGATGTGTGCCACAATAGGTACATGGACTTCACGGGTACCCTATGGGTCATGACTACCAGGACATAGAGGTATTCCGCTAGGAGCGTGTGTGTATCATTGAACTGCATATGCATTCATATCCTTATATTCATACTTATCGGATTCATACTTGGTATTTGAACATGTGATGTTATTCTTGAACTGTGTAGTGTTTATATCTGATTGTGAGCACGACTATCTTTCAGTCTATTACTTTATGTATGTTATCTAACTCTTGTTGGCCTACGATACATACCGGTAGATAGTGTTTGTATTGATACTGTCTTGCTGCATTCTTTTATGAGTGCAGAGTTCGTGACAGGGTGGCTTCATCTCCTCGCGACTGACTCTAAGGCTTGCTGATAAACATTCAGTGTAAGCATATGGATGGATTCTACTTTTTAGACTTGTATTTATACTCAGACTTGCAATTATGTATTTAGTGGCTCTTGTACGACCTTAGACCAGATTTTTTAGGGATTGATGTATTATTCGGCACTCCTTCTTTATCTATCATAGACTTGTTATTTATATTGTCGAATTGGGTTTACTTTATTATTGATAAAGTTGTGATTAAGGGACAAGTTCGCCTACTAGGTGAGAAAAAGGGTAAGTGCCCGCGCGTTCCCCGATTTGGGACGTGACAGCTATATCTTTAAGTTAATTGAAAAACTAACCCCAATTGAACCCTCAATTTCATAATTTAAGAAAAGCTCCAATTTACAAATCCTAGATTTTTCTCCAGTTTAGAAAAGGTTTCAAATCCCAAATTAATTAATACAACATGGTCACCTATCATTAATCAACACTTATTCATAAAATCATGATCATCTAATACATATTCCAACCACAAATCAAAGGTTTATCTCTCTTAACCTTTCATGGAAGCTTACAATTCTTCTTCCCCAAATGAAGTCCAACTAGTATTTAAAAGACAATAATGATAAAAAAAAAAGGGTGAAATTATACCTTAGATGATGAATCAAATGGAATTCCTCAAGAAAGAGCTAAAATCGAGATAAAATATTTTGGAAATGTGAATTGATTTTGGGCATTTAAACATGTTCCAGAAATAGCAATCTTGCACTAGCGGAATCGATCATGCATGGGCGGCCTCGTC
This sequence comes from Anisodus tanguticus, assembly GCA_034509755.1. NCBI lineage: Eukaryota > Viridiplantae > Streptophyta > Magnoliopsida > Solanales > Solanaceae > Anisodus > Anisodus tanguticus. The sequence goes on along the minus strand of CM067540.1, from coordinate 40,736,591 downwards.
GCAACGGAAAAATGCTCACTGAGGCAGAAACAATAATTTCTAGCATATGCGTCGGTACGAGAGAACCACCGCAGAGGTGCCATTGTCCCTACGAGGAAACGTTTACAATGGCGGAAACCTCACAATGGCGGCCCACCACCCACTGGTGCGGACACCAACAACACTAGAATACTTCAAGACTTCCACCAAATACATGAAACACTCTCGTAACCTCCTGGATACAAACCAAACATGCTACCTAAGGTAAACGGTGCTACAAACTTACTCACGCCCCTCAAATTTCTCATTTAACTGAGCTAAGACATACTTTTCTAAAGAATCTCCCAAACTAACCAAATATCACAAATTTCACAAATGATGCCATAAAGTACATCCGATTGCCTCAGAAAGTGAACCAATGACGCGATTAAGTCATATATGACCCTCTAGAACTATTGGAAGTGACGGAACCCAGAAATAAACCTATATACTCGAAAGATAACTTTGAGTCAAACTAATCAACTCTAAGATTCCTATTTTGCGTTTTTCATCCAAAAATCACATAATTGAACCTCGAGCCCGTGCATCATAAACCCCTACACAGAGTCTATAGGAAGGGTAAAATAGTCAAATAAGGGTTTTTCGGACGGATCGTTACACCAGACATCAATTAAACAAACGTTCATCCTCGAACATAGAGAAACAAAAAGGGGAAAATATATCGAAAATAGTAAACAAGTCAAGGTATCTGCTCTGCATGTCGGACTCTGTCTCCCAAGCCGCCTCCTTAATAGGATGATGATTCCATTGCACCTTCACATAAGTTATATCCTTAGACCTCAATTTCCTTACCTGCTTGTCCAAAATAGTCATAGGCTCCTTCTCGAACTCCAAATTCTAATCAAGCAATACGGAGTTCCACTGGATATTATAAGAACCATCGGTATGGTACTTCTTCAGCATAGACACATGAAAAACCGGATGGATACTTGGAAGATGAGATGGAAGATCCAACTCATATACCACCTCTCCAACCCTCTGAAAAATCTCAAAAGGTCTGATATACCTCGGACTCAAATTTTCTCTCTTTCCAAACATCATCACACCCTTCATGGGTAAGACCTTCAATAGAACTCGGTCACTAACCATAAACTCCATGTCCCATACCGTTCAATCCGTGTACTCTTTTTGCCTGCTCTGAGCTGCCAGATGCTTGTGTTGAATCAACTTCACCTTCTCTAAGGAATCCCTTAACAAATAGGTACCCCAAGGATGAACCTTTAACATATCAAACCACCCAATGGGAGAACGACTTCTCCTACCATACAAAGCCTCGAACGGTTCCATATCAATACTGGAGTGATAGCTGTTGTTGTACGCAAATTCTGCCAGAGGTAAGAATTGGTACCAATGAACACAAAAATTAATCACGCAGACTCGTAACGTATCCTCAATATGTGAATAGTATGCTCGGACTGACCGTCTGTTTGAGGGTGAAAAGTTGTACAGAGATCCAAGCGAGTACCTAACTCCTTTTGCAAAGTTCGCCATAAATGCGAAGTAAACTGAATACCCCGGTCTGAAATAATAGAAATAGGTACACCATGAAAACAAACAATCTCACGAATATAGATCTTAGCCAACTTCTCTGAATTATAAGTCGTCTGGACCGGAATGAAATGTGCAGACTTGGTCAACCTATTAACAATGACCCAAATAGCATCAAAGTTCCCCAATGTCTTGGGAAATCTAACAATAAAATCCATGGCAGGTCTCTCCCAATTTCACTCGGGAATGGGCATCCTCTGAGATACCTCACCGAGTCCCTGGTGCTCATACTTGACTTCCTGACAATTCTAACACCGAGACACAAACTCAACAATATCTCTATTCATCCTACCCCACCGATAGTGCTGCTTCAAGTCTCGGTACATCTTAGTAGCACCTGGATGAATTGAATATCTAGAGATATGGGCCTTCTCCATAATCAACCTCGTAAAATCACCAACTCTAGGAACACACACTCTACCCTTGATCCTCAAAACTCCCTCATCATCAATCATAGCCTCCTTGGCTTCACCACTCATCACATTATCTTTGACTTTGCACAACTTCTCATCAACATACTAGTGGGTTCGAACCTGCTCCAAAAGAGATGACCTCGCCTCCACACAAGCCAGAATCCTACCCAGATTTGAAATATAAAGCATCACGAAACGGTTAGCTAAGGACTGGACCTCCAATGCCAAGAGATGTTGAGAAACAATCAAACGAGCTAAACTCCTTGTGTGCCACCACATTGGCCTTGCCTGGATAGTACAAAATAGTCATGTCATAGTCCTTAGCTTCTGACCTACCAGGGAAAATATAGCAATGTGTGTGTCCTCCATTGGACTGAGTATCCTGATGGTCGACTCAGCCTTAACGTGCCTCATCTCTCCCCGTTTAAGATTCATTGCGACTAGTCTGATGGACACTACTGCCTGATTGGAAACCTCCCCTGCTAACCTGACTACCACTCCTGGATGGTTGTGTTGGGGTCCTGGATGCATGAGATGTATTCGATACCAATTTGGGGCACTCTCTCTTGAAATGCTCAGTATCTCCACAATTATAACAAGTCCTAGCCGCTGAGGGCTGCTGAATAGCCCAATTGAAATGCCCAATCTCATAAGTAATGTGTTTATTATTATGTATTTATGTCTTCTTAAGATCAAATTGCAAAACATAACAATAAATCCAATCTATTCAGTTACACATATGATTAAGAAACACATGAATGATACATACAATACACCGTAATCATCACAACAAGAGTAATAATAATAATAATAATAATAATAATAATAATAATAATAATAATAATAATAATAATAATAATAATAATAATAATAATAATAATAATAGAAATAATAATAATAATAATAATGATAATAATAATAATAATCTGTTTTTATAAAGGCTGTATAGAGATAACAATTAGAATAACAACAATATAGTAGTTAAATAGACATTCCTTTCAACTATTAGATAGCCTAGTCTGAACGCATGGAATTGCATATGATCTACTTAATCAATGTAGTATTATAGATATAATCATGTTTGTTGCAATTATTGCTTACATATACAGTAAAACCTCTATAAATTAATAACCTTGGGACCATGAAATTTTATTAATTTAAAGAGATATTAATATATCGATAAATTAATATTTTATTAATTAAAAGAGAGACTTTTTAAATTCAGCAAATTTAGTACATACATATGTATTGAAAATAAATGAATTCATATATGTTTCATTGATTATATTCATGCATCAACCAATTCTTTGTAACTAATTAAATATATTCATGTATAATATCAATTCATTGTATACAATTAACTATTATATTCATGGACGCATGTATCAATTCATTGGAATTACTTAAATAATGTATACATGTTTACATTAATTCGTTGCACTTAAATAACTATTATAGCCAATTAAATATATTCATGCATGATGAATGAAACATATACTATATAAATCTCAATATAGAAATAAAATAATTCGTAACACCCAACCATGTCTTCTCATCTAAAAGGCATCGCAAAATCATCCATGAATGATCAAATGCTAAAGCATTATGTGAGTATAAGAGAGACCATCCCACATGCACTCAAAAAGATTTACAAGAGTGGGTTGATGAAAAATATCGTTTGAAAGTTAGTCAAGGTACAATATCAAACACTCTCAAGAGATCATCGGAGTACCTTTCAGCCAACTTTGAGAAGGGTGGGGATATTAAGCGACACAAATCGGCGAAATATCCAGATATGGAGAAGGTTCTTTATGAATGGTTTCTTCAGTACCAAGATCAAGTCAACATGACCGGAGAGCTTATTTTGAAGAAAGCAAAGGATATAATGAAGCTTTTGCATCCTCAACACCCTCATGAACATCAATTTTCTCAAGGTTGGCTTGAAAAATTCAAGGATGTTGGTTATCGCAATGAAATGGACGTCAACAAATTGGTGGACTATCCGGGTGAAAATGATGAATGTTCAATGGTTCAAAGTTTAGAGGAAATTGTTGCTGATATTATTGAAGATCCTACTAATGATGAAGCTGAAGATGATTCAATACCGTTGGAACCAGTCACGAGAAAGGAGGCTTTGAGCGCGACAACAACTCTTCAAAAAATTTTGTTGCAGCTAGAGAACTCGACACCGGAACTCTTGGCTGCAATTAAAAAAGTTAGGGATGAAATCCAATTAGATTTAAATTTTAAGAAAAATCAAGTAACAATAGATTCATATTTTAGCAAATTACCATAATATTTATAATTGTAATATTTATGAATTATTAATTTAGAGTTTTAATGGGACCTAATATTTATAAAGGGATTTTCCGAAAAATTATTATCTTATCGAATTTAATGATTTTTTACAAAAGGTCCAAGTCGGGACCGGAAGATTTTATTATTTTAGAGAGTTTATTAATTTATAGAGTATTAATTTATAGATGTTTTACTGTATATGATAATGCAAAGGATATTGTTGTAATATTTCAAAGTGAAATTCAAAATTTTTAATTGTGACAGAAATAATTTGAGGTATAAATTTTCTTAAATATTTTAACATATAAATTAAAATTAAAATTAAAATTAAAATTAAAATTAAAATTAAAATTAAAATTAAAATTAAAATTAAAATTAAAATTAAAATTAAAATTAAAATTAATAACATAATTACGGCTTTACCAGATATCATGTATGTGCCAGATTCGCATCTTATCCTAGGATGCTCGCCTTTTATCATTTTTTCCATTCACTAACAGATAACTATTAATCTTCGAAATACATATTAATTAGCGCTAGAAATATTTATCCACATACAGATGGGCATAACGTCTTTCCTGAGTACTAATTAATTTTATTTTTACTATTGGAATAAATGAATAATGGCAAATGAGATTCTTCAGTGAAAAAGGTCAATAATTTAAATAGAATTATAACTAATAATCTTTAGTTTTTTCCATAGAGATTATCGAGAGGCACTATACTTAATTTTTTAAAACATAGTCGAATCGAAATTATGATAAAATATAAATTTAGTTGTAAATTATCTTAAATATTTAACGTAATGTAACCAACATTAATTTGGAACATAACGTAATGTAACCAACATTAATTTGGAACATAACTAATATTTAGGACGACAACTTAATTATGACTTTATCATATATAAATTAGATCATAACAAAATTTGAAAAAAACAACTTAATTTCGATTTTACCATACATCATATAAGTGTAAGATTCACTTGTCACCCGAAGTCTTCCCTTTTATTCTATCATTGATCAATCTCTCAAATACATAAATGAGCGCTAAAAAACTGATATATGCATATATATATATATAGAAATATTACATTTACCATTGGAACAAAAGAGTAGTTACAACTGAGATTTTAAAGGGAAAAAGGTCAATAACTAAATCCAGTCAGTCACGAGCGTGCACACACACATATAATTAATTCGATTAAAAATATTGCATTCACTTCATTCGATTTCTGCTCTTCCTGAATAAATAAAATGATAAATAAAAAATCTGTGTATCCTTGGTCGAAGACCACTTCTATTTTTTATCGCATGAATTCTAATTAATTTTGTTTTAATATTGAAATAAATGAATAGTGACAGCTGAGATTCTATAGTGATAAAGGCCAGTAATCAAACAAATATCTAACAAATAAACTCAAATCTTTTTCATAGAAATTAATGAGAGGGGGTAGAACTTAACTACTCATTAATTAATAGCTTGTTTGTTTCTATTTATAAAATGAATATTGTGGGTTGCTATGATATTAACTCTTTTTAATTGCATTCTTAGCAGTATTTTTACCAAATTTGGTCTCCATTTTTTATTTTTCCTTCAAAAATAATTATAACACTAAACAACACGAACAACAATAACAACATACTCAGTATAATCTTACAGATGAGGTCTAAGGAGGATAGAGTTGTAACACTAAAACAGTAAGTAAATTAGATTCGTTTAATAGTGTATTTTATTTTCTGAGTAAATTAAACATAATATACATTTAAAGGGACATACTAATAGGATTTTTAAGTTTGTTTCTTCTGTTAGAATTTTTTTAACAAGGTTAGCAATTTAAACTAGTGAAAATTACTATATGTACAACTTGTAATATTCTTTTCAATTATACTATAATAGAGATTATATGCTTCAATTTTTCATCATTAAGTTTTTTTGCATCTCAAATTACAAACATTAATCATCTTAATTAAGTTGTATGCTTGTTTTTATTGTTAAAAATTTAAAGATTGAAGTTCCATCAGTAACTAGTACTTCTATGATGTTAGTTAGCATAGTAAAATATATGCAGGAATTTGATGATTCAGCAATGACGTATGAAGTTCACAAGTATACAATTTTATAACACAAAAGAAGAATAAAGGAAAACATTAGGCAAAAGTATCTTAAATATTCAATAACTTACTAATAGTACTACCATTTGGTAACTGGTAAGTGGACAAATAGAGGTAATAAATAGAATAATTATAAATTCAGATGTTGAGGTATCATATTTCTTAAGATGTACGTTACAACAAAATCACTAAGTATGTGTTTGATATAAAAGCATATAAAAAATATTTTATTTTGAAAAAAAATATTTGCTAAATCATTTTCAAAGTTTAGTAATAATACAATTTAGAGGATATGACAGGGAAATAATGATTTTATGACACTTTTCAATGCTAGTTATTGATAATAACATGTAAGTATATTGGTTAAAACAATTAAAATGGAGTAACTCGCTCAAATTCCATAAATGACAGAAGCCAATTTTTCTTATAATTAAAACGTTACTTTGGAAAATACTTTTAAGTAACTAAACCCTAAAAATGATTTTATCAAAAAAAAAAAAAGAAGCCCTCATACTAAATGCCTAAAACGAAAAGATATATAAGACAAAAGTATACATTTGTCTTGAATCAAGAAAGAAGAAAAAATTAGGTCAAATTGTAGGAATATGTTCCTTGCCTTTCATTGATCATTGTATACAATATATAGTGTTACATAATTACAAACTAGGTAACTAAATCTTTTTAATTATAATTAGAATATAAATTTACCTATCAATGGTAATATTCTATCAATGGTAATATACAAGATATGGTAATATTCTATATCACCCCCACAGTTAAAGCAGGAGGTTCTCGTATGCTGAGACTGGCTCAGAAGTCATCAAAGAGTATGCGCAGAAGTCCTTTAGTGAATATGTCAGCAATCTGATATCGGGAAGGAACATGAAGAACACAAACTTGTCCACGAGCAACTTTCTCACGTACAAAGTGAATATCCATTTCAATGTGTTTAGTGCGCTGATGTTGAACGGGATTGCTGGAAAGATATATCACACTTACATTATCATAGTAAAACATTGTAGTCTTACAGAGTGAACAGTGAAGCTCAAGTAGAAGGTTACATATCCAACAAGACTCAGAAACAACATTTGCTACACCTCTATACTCAGCTTCGGCACTGGATCGAGACAGATTATGTTGTCTTTTTAAAGATCAAGAAAGCAAGTTATCTTTGAGGAACACACAGTAACCCGACGTAGATCGACAAGTGTCAGGACATTCACCCCAGTCAGCATCAGAATAAGATGTGAGACCAGAGAATGAGGGCATTGAAAATGAAGAGTACCCTGTACATATCGCAAAATACGTTTGAGGGCATTCATATGTTCATTCGACGGGTTGTGCATATGTAAGCATATTTGTTGCACGACATATGATATATCTGGTCTCGTGAAAGTGAGTAACTGCAACGCTCCTGCTAAACTGTGATAGTGAGTCGGGTCGGCATACAGAGAATCCGAAGAGGCACTGAGTTTGGAATTAGTGTCAACCGGTGTGTGGACCGATTTGCAAGACATCATGTCATGCCTGCTCGGTCAATGATCTCTTCGGCGTACTTCCTTTAACAAAGAAATAAGCCACTTGTATGTCTATTAACAATAATGCTAAAAAAATAACTTAGGAGGCCCAAATCCTTCATAGCAAACTTAGAGGCAATGAGTGACATAATGGATCGGCGAAGTGCATCAGAAGATGTGGTGAGGATGATATCATCAACATATAATAGGATGTATGCCATGTCATTCCCTTTCTATAGATGAACAGTGAATGATCAGATTTGCTATATGAAAACCCGATAGACGAAACAAAATCAGCAAACCGTTGGTACTATGCACGAGGAGCATGTTTCAGTCCATAAAGTGATTTCTTCAAAAGACACACATAATCTGGATGAATCGGATCGTTGAATCCCATAGGATGATGCATAGATACGGTTTCATGAAGGTCTCCATGCAAGAAAGTATTTTTGACATCAAGCTGATGAATATGCCAACTCTTGGACAAAATAATACTGAGAATGATCTGAATAGTCGCTAGTTTCCCCATCGGTCTGAAAGTTTCATCACAATCCACTCCCACCTGTTGAGACTTACCATCACCTACAACACGGGCCTTGTTCCTCTCAAAAGAACCATCAGATTTCTTTTTATGTCGAAAAATCCATATAGAACGAATAATATTAGCATCAGGATGACGAGGTACTAGATCCCACATCTTATTTTCAATAAGAGCATTATATTCGTCAATCATTGCATTTTTTCAATTAGGATCAGACAAGACATCTTTAGTATTACGAGGAATAGGGGAAGGGGAAACCGAAGTGGACAAGTAAAATAGTCATTTGGGTTTGGAAATGCTGTGCATAGCACGAGTTTCCATTATCCATGGGTGTGCCACAAGAGGTTGGATAGGATTGGGATGGGGTGTCCGAGAAGTGGAGGCGGGACTGGGTGGACTACCTGGAGTAGGGGGATGGGGCCGAGAAAGGGCAGTGGCGTCGGGGAGAGGGGGGCTGGTCGAGAGACAACCGAGACTGAAGGCTGTGACGGGCTGTTCCGAGGCTCCTGTTGTGGGGCTGGGTGGACTACCCGCCTCAGGACGGCAGTGGTGGGGACGGATGTCGGTGATGACTAATTTTGCAAATGATGAATTAAAAAGGGATTTAGGTGATCATTTAAGAATTCATAGGAATTTAGGGATGGAGAATTAAGTTTGGCAAAGGGGATTTGAGACTCATCGAATATGACATGCCAAAAATTGATTATTTTTTGGCTTGACAAGTCATAACAATTGTAACCTCGATGATTAGGGGGGATGTAGCCAATAAAGACGCACGGGGATGACCGAGGTTGCAGCTTGTTGATTTATGTGGAAGGATGGATGAGGTAGCACAGATATCAGAAAGTTCATAAATAGTTATAGGAAGGATCCCAAAGATAGAGAACTTGAGTGGGAGACTTGTGTTTAAGAGACTTGTTTGGGAGAATGTTCAAGAGATAGATTTCCATTGATAGAGCGTACCGAAAAAAATGGGTGTGGGGGGGGGGGGGGGGAGGGATAGAGGCGTGAGCAAGGAGGGAACAAACTAAGTTGTTTATGATTTCAATTTTTCATTCGGCTTTGCCACTTTGTGGAGAGGTGTGGGGACAGAAAAAACAAAAAACAAGGACGTGTTTGGTGCAGAAAAGATTGAATTGCTTATTATCGAATTTCCTCCCATTGTCACATTGAAAACATTTAATATTCTTTCCAAATTGTGTCTTAATGAAAGTGTTGAATGAAGAAAAAATATAATAAACTTGGGAATTATTACCAATGGGAAACGTCTATAGGAAGTTTGAATAATCATCTAAAAACAACATATAGTATCGATGCCCGATTATGCTTAAAATAGGAGAAATCCATAAATCATTATGTATTATATCAAAAGGCATTAAAGTACAAGTGGATGAAGAATAAAATGGCAACTTGACATGTTTCCCGAAAACATAAGATTCACAAACAGGAGGAGAAGAGACATGTTTGTAAGCAATAAATTTATTTTTTCTAAGGGAGCATAAAATAGAGTCTCCCGGATGTCCTAATCTATTATGCCATAAAGGAGACGAAATTGATGCAAAGGTTGATGGTGAAAAGGCTAGATGGCTGACAGAGGTGGTGATAGGATAAAGGTCCCCGGTGCTATCACATCTCAGTATTCGCATCTCTGTCATAAGATCATTCACAAAAAAACCAAAATGATCAAATTCAAGGGAAACATTATTGTCGGTTGTGAAACGACGCACATAGATTAGATTTTTGATAAGTTTCAGGGCATGAAGGACATTTTTTAACGCTAATGGGGGGTGTGGTGGGGAAATAGATGATTGTCTATAACCTCAAATGGGTATTTCTTATCCACTACCAAAAATAATATAACAATTTAAATTGCTCATATTGAAATAAAACGAGAGAGTACCTTGGGATGCCATCATATGAGATGTGGCGCCAGTGTCCATGTACCAACTGTCGTTAGGAACGTTGAGAGACATCGTGTTCATAGCTGCTTTAAAATCCGTCGATGCGTAGGTTGAAGGAGGAGAAACGTGTGCACTGTATGCCTACTGTGGACGTGCGCCGAGGATGTCAGACTGGTCATGTCGGGCTAAAGGTTGTGCCCAGGAGGACGTCAGGTAGGGGAAAGGTGGAGCAGCCCATGTCAGTGGGGCACACGTAGACCATGGCGGGTAGGCAGCCCACAGAGGAGGCTGCTGCCTCTTGTCGCCTGTACCACTGTGTCCGGCGCTGCCGATGTTGCCGCTGCTATTTATGCCGCTGTTGCTATGGTTGTTCCTGGAATTTCTTCTTCTGTTGTTATTCTGGGAACGTGAGCCACATGTCAGATCGTTGTTGCCTATGGGATGGGGCGGGAGCCGAGCTTCTCAGGTCAGTATAGTTGCCGTAGGTGGCTGTGAGGGCGGTGTTGGCTGTGCTGGCATTAGTCGTTGCCTGCTTTGTTTTTCGGGTTTCTTCAAGAATGAATCTCGAATGAGCCTCATATAACGGAGGATATGACGTGCTTTGTTGGAGGATGGTAGTGACGCTGTCATAATTTTCATTCGAACCCACAATAAGTTACATCACCAATCATTGATTAGTGACCGGTGCACCGACGTTGGAGAGTTGATCAGCAATTATCTTAAGTTCTTGACAATAGGCCGACGTATTAGAAAAATCGTCCTGCTGAATGGCGTGAAATTGATTTTCCAGATACAAGGCACTTTGTTTCGTATTGTCATGAAAAATACTTTCTAAGTGCTCCTACGTTTGTCGTGCAGTGACATCGGTTTCAATGATTGTGTGCAATAGATCATTCGATATCGTGCCGTAAATCTATTGTAGCATAACCACATCTAAGTGGGATCAAACTTCATCATCAGAATCATCAGGTCTTTCTAGGGCTTTGATTTTGGAGGGATGATATAGTCGATGACTTTGTATACAAGACAATGAATCTTAAATAATTCTGCCCAAGATGAATACTGAACCTTTTCCATCTCAAGAGCTATGAGAATGAAATTCTTAATGTTGTTAACTACAAGAGCATGATGGAATTTAGGTTATTCAACCATTAAAATTGGAGAGGAAAGTCGAAGAAAGAAGGGATAGGGATACCGAGGAAGAGGGATGCCAATGGGGGAGGGGCGGCAACTTAGAGAGAAAAAGAAGATAGGGTTTGACTTCTGATACCATGTAGGAATATATTTGTTACCTTTCATTGATTATTGTGTATAATATATATAGTGTTACATAATTACAAACTAGGTAACTAATTTTTTTGTAATTACAATTGGAATATAAATTTACCTAATATAAAAGATATACAAAATATGATAATATTCGATCAATGATAATATACAAGATATGGTAATATTCTATCACAAATAAAAATTATTTGTATGGTCAACACTAAAGATGCATACTAGCCAATAGAGGATACTATATAAATATGCTTCAAAGATAGATGATACTCTACCAAAAGAGTTAAGTGTTTTACTTATAAATTCAGCCTTTGTATTACATTTTTTAGTTTCTTGTATCTCCTTGTTATGTCAGAAAAAGAAAATTCTCAAACTATTGAAGGAATGGACAATCAAATGGCAGCTCCTTATTATGATATGAGGAAAGAAGTTTGTGTGATGCACGTTGATCATGACAAAAAATGTGTTACTCAAATGATTGATTTTCTAAAGTCTTATTCATATAAAGGTAAAAAAATCAACATCTCTAAAAATATATATATAGAATTAAATTCTATAAGTTTTCCTTTCTTTTATATGAGATTTATTTGATATGATGCTTGTTATCTTATTTTTCTTTTAGAATAAATCTAGTTTTAGATTTTATTTATCTTATAAATCTTGAATTTCTTTTCTTTGTTGTCATAACACTATTTTCTATACTTGTTTATGTTGTTTTACTAGTTAATCGATGAGTTTTTCTTGTGGTTATGAAAAATTAAATTAAATTCTCTAATTTTGGTTCTTGCTATAAGCATGTCACACACTTGATTAGCTTCCTTCGTAAAGATGTATATGATTTTTTCAAAGAGGATCGATAGTTTTACGTTGGTCTCTGTGATGTTCCAGTTTTATCGAATTTCCCCCAAAGAACATAGTTTTATTTTAATTTATACGATTTAATCAACTTTCATGTGTTCAAACTTGGTCTTTTCGTAGCAATAGGAAAAATGTGTTCTTTGTCAATTGGATGAGTGACATAGAGTTGGAGGACAAAATTAATGAATTTCCTCAAAAATATTTTTTGAAGGTGTAAATCTTTGATTTTTACAAATCTATTTGTCATTTTACAAATAAATTCGCTTGGAGGCACAATATTAGAATAATGCGAAGGAAGAAAAGAGCAAGAGGACATGATAAGAACCAATTTGACTATCAATATTATTGACATTGAGATAACTTTTCTTTTTGTATTATATTGGATGTAGACAAAAAAAAAACAGGGGAGACCTAATTTTCATGAAAAAATATTTTTTTGGTTTAGTTAAAAATTATCCTCTTAATTTCATTTAGAGATTTTTTTTATTTTGTAATTCAAATAAAAAACTTGCATCTTTAAAGAAATTGACTAATATTTTTGTTAATATGCACATGTTATTTCATCTTTTTGACTTCGTGCGCGTCTTAAATTTTAGAATATTTTAATTTTATTAAATTATTTCTTAATTTGAAGGAAATAAATTCAGATCTACTTGAATAGTTTCCTGCCAAACAGTTTTTCATTTTGGTTCAATCTTAATAGTCATTGAATTACTTCATCTACTTTAATTTGTGAAGATATTAGAAATTTAAAATATTTGGAAAGAAGAAGTAAATGCTACTATGATTATCTTACCCAAAAACTAGCATAAAATAGAGATTTTCTTGAATTAACTTACCCACTCAAAGAAAATGTGTATAACTAACAATTTCAGTATAATTTAGATTTGTTTATATATTCTACGCGTGTTTATCGTTTTGACTTGAATTGTTTTGCTAGCTACTTTTGTATGTACTATTAGTACACATTAGGGCTGGCCACCCCTAGTACACATACATAAAACATGTAACTTTGTGGTAATAACAAAAATAACTAATTAACACTAGGAAATAAACTTTAATTTGAATGAAATAATAAAAAACAAATATTGCAAAATCTAGAGAGAGAAAAGAAGGGCTATTTTAATCCCTTTTCCGCTTTTAAAAACTTCTGAAACTCAAAGTTAATTCCTAAGTAATGAGTTAAGATTTTATTTTAGATACACCAGATAGAAAATACACCCTCATTGTAATCCTTCTAATACTATGATTTTAGGTAATACCTTTTCTAGAAAGTATATTTTATCATTTTGCGGCTCTGTATTCTATAAAGATTTATGATTCTTTTGTCGGTTTATTATCTTATAACTGTTTGTACTTTTACTATTGCACTTAAGATTCTTAAATTAATTAAATGATGATATAATAATATATGAGCCAGGTAACGATACACAAATTTCATAGAACGTTTTATTAATATCTTCAATTCCAATCGAATTAGTTATATTATTTGAAAGAAATAATCCCTTGATTATTTTCATTGATTGAAAGAGTTTATATACATTTACATATTTCCATAATAGGAGAATTCTATTCCTAAAACCTTATTCTACTTGGATACTAACTGTACAATTATGGTAATATAACTATTATGGTAAGTATACACTACTAATTACATTACAACTTTACCTAAACTAGGATACTAAAATACATTACCTAACTATACCATGTATAGGGGGAATCCGAGAATCCTAGCATCAATATACATAGGATACACACGTGTATATCGTGTATATCCTTTGTATATTTAACACACCCCCGCAGTCATAGCGGGCGGTCTTCGAACGCTTAGACTGTCCCTAAAATCTTCAAAAATGACCGAGGGAAGACCCTTACTATCAATTTAGAAGAAAGTTGCCCCAGTTGGGCTTTCAGCTATTCGTGATTACCGGTCTCGGTTTAGCATCATATATCGCTCTGGAGAGCATTTTTCTTGTAAAGATGTCGGCAATTTGATATCTTGACGGGACATGGCAGAGGCGTACCTGACCACGAGCAACCTTTTCACGGACAAAGTGAATGTCCATCTCGATATATTTAGTGCGTTGGTGCTGAATCGGATTACCAAAAAGGTAGATGGCACTAACATTATCGCAATAAATCAAGGTTGCCTTCTGAATAGGATAATAAAGTTCCAACAACAAATTACGTAACCAACATGATTCCGAGACCACATTAGCTACCCCTCGATATTCAGCCTCGGCACTGGATCGGGACAATGTCGACTGACGTTTTGCAAACCACGAGACCAAGTTATTGCGAAGAAACACACAATAGCCAGACATAGATCGTCTGGTGTCCGGACAGCCACCCCAATCAGCATACGTATACGAAACAAGTGTGGACATCGAGAAAGGATATAAATGCAAACCATAGTCAAGCGTACCCTGAATATACCGAATGATGCATTTGAGTGTATTCATGTGCTCCACTCTGGGATCATGCATAAACAAACACACCTGCTGGACAGCATACGTAATATCTGGTCTCGTGAATGTAAGATACTGAAAGGCCCCTGCAAGACTGCGATAGCGGGTCGGATCCTCGTATGGTACGCCGGCCGCGACACTAAGCTTGGGCTTAGTATCAACTAGAGTGGAAGTGGACTTACAGGATGACATCCCAGCCCTCCCAATGATCTCAGCTGCATACTTCCTTTGAGATAAGAACAACCCATCTGCATGACGAGTGACAACAATCCCCAAAAAGTAACTCAAGGCCCCCAAGTCTTTCATAGCAAACTCAAAGCTGAGCATTGTCATGATAGACTGGCGTAAGGCATCGGAAGAGGCAGCAAAATAATATCATCCACATATAACAAAATATAGGCCAAAGACGAACCACGACGGTAGATGAACAAGGAATTATCCAACCTGCTGTGAGTGAACCCAATAGTCGAAACATAGTCTGCAAACCGTGTATACCAGGCCCGTGGAGATTGCTTAAACCCATATAAGACTTCTTCAACAAACAGACATGATGAGGATGTTTGGGATCTCTGAATCCCAAAGACTGATGCATATAGACTGTTTCCTTGAGATCCCCATGGAGGAAAGCATTCTTTACATCTAACTGATGAATAAGCCATGCTTTTGAAAGAGCCAAGATAAGCACAGTGCGAATGGTAGTGGGTTTGATGACTGGACTAAACGTCTCACCACAATCTACACCAACCTGCTGAGTCTTACCATCACCCACAAGCCGCGCTTATGTCGGGCAAATAAACCATCTGAATTTTCCTTATGAGAAAAAATACACATAGACCTGATAATATTAATACCAGATGGACGGGGCACTAACTCCCATGTCTTATTATTGATAAGAGCATTATATTCATCGGTCATAGCAATTTTCCAATTCGGGTCATTTAAAGCAAACACGGGATTACGGGGTAAGGGGGATTTAGGGACATTACAATGTAAATTAAAATATCTTTTTAGTTTAAAAACACCCTGTTGACTACGAGTGACCGGTCTATGATTCGAGGAAGAATTGGGTGGATTTCGGGAATTTTTGGGCCGGAAAGGATCGGCGGCAGCCCCCGGAAAACGAGACGCGAGAACTAGACCAATTCCGAGAATTGGGCAATGGGTGGCCCAATTGCTTGGGCGGCCCGGTGGACGGTGCGGGACTTGTAGTGTGTGACAGACCAGTGGGACCAGCGGGCAGTGGGCCCACTGGAGAATTTTGGGTGCGGGATACATTTGAAAAATGGTGAATAATATATGGGGATATACTATCATCCAAAAAATTATACGAACTAGGCACAGGAGTACGAACATTAGCAAACGAAAATTGGGATTCATCAAAACTTACATGGCAATTAATGATGATTTTATTAGATTATAAATCAAAGCATTTGTAACCACGATGATTAGACAGAAAACCCAAAAACACACACGGAGTAGACCGGACATGAAGTTTGTTAATTGTGGTGGACGGGAATAACGGATAACACAAACACCTAAAAACTCGAAGATGTGAATACGAGGGAGTCTCATTATATAAAATTTGTAGGGGGGAAGAATATGCCAAACCTTTGGAAGGAATTATGTTAACGAGATATGTAGCCATATGTCGAGCATGATGCCAAAAAGATGGAGGTATGGAAGCATGAATCAATAATGTTCGGATAATGTTATTTATGGTACGAATTTTGCGTTCGTCTTTCCCATTTTGTGAAGACGTATGAGGACAAGAAAAATGAAAATTGATCCCATTATTAGCACAGAATTCCCAAAACACCCCATTGTCATATTCTTTGTCATTATCACACTGAATATTTTTTATTTCCCATTCGAACTGGGTTCTAATGAATGCTCTAAATTTTACGAAGATGGAAAAAACTTGAGATTTTTTCGCTATTGGAAACGTCCATAAAATTTTAGAATAATCATCCAAAAAAAGAACATTAAAGTATGAATAATATCAAATGGCATTGAAGTATGAGAATTTGAGTCTACAAGTGGCAACCTAACAATTTTTCCTAAAGAACGAGACTGACAATTTGGAGTACTACGCGTACCCTTACGTGAAATAAAATTATTTTTATCTAATGACAACAAAATAGATGAGCCCGGATGACCAAGACGAGCATGCCACAAGGAAGGAGAAAGGGCTGCAAATGCGGATGGCAAGGCTTGACTCGATGGACCGAAAGTGGGTGTGATAGGATAAATATCTCCCCTACTATCACACCTCATGAGAGGACTCCCCGTCTTGAAATTCTTCACAGAGAAACCAAATGGATCAAATTCAATAGAAACGGAATTGTCAGTAGTGAATTTATTGACAAACACTAAGTTTTTTTTATCAATTTGGGGGCTTGTAGGGTGTTTTTCAAGATAAGAGGTGGATGAGGGGGAGACAAAGTTTAATAACCATAACCACGAATTGGAATAGAATTACAAATTCCAACAATTATGCCGCGAGGGTTGCTCAAATTGTAATAAGACGAGAGTGTATCTGAATCGGATGTCATATGGGTAGTGGCACCGGTATCCATATACCAATTTGGGTCCGGAGGAATTAAACCAAGCGTGTGCATTGCGACTTCAATGTCAGTAGACGTGGGTGTCGCTGCGTGATGGGCCTGCAGGGGCCGAGGCCCAAGCACCCTTGCTTGCTGCCTCGGCCCAGACTACTGACTAAAACTGGGCCACTGCATTTTGGGCCGTGACGGAAGCTGGCCAGCCCACTGCTATTAAGGCGAAAACATTGGGTTGCCACTGTTTGGCCCAGACTGCGGGGCCCACAGCCACTGCATTGGGGCCTACCGTGAGGCCTAAAACTGCTGATGTTGCTGACCGCCCCGAGGGCCACCGCTGCCACCACCATTGTTCCGGTTGCCGCCGCGATTTTTGCCATTGTTTTTCTTATTTCCTTTTTTTTGTCGCCACCGTTGTTGCGGTTTTGGTCGGAGTTGTTGGAACCGATAGGATGAAAAATGGATTCGGTCATCATGACTACGGGACTAGCCCCGATAGCTACTTTTTTTGCCATGCCTACTTCTTCGAGTGTAAGCATAGAACGTGTTTGATAAAATTACGGAAGCGGATTTCTTTGACAAAGAAGTGTTTCCACACCACTATAGGCCTCGGAGAGGCCTGAAACCATTTGGAGAACCAAACGATCATTCGAAACCGGCGCGCCAACGTTACGGAGTTGGTCGGCCAATTCCTTTAATCTTTTGCAATAAGCCAAAACGTTAGGGAAATCTGCCATATTGACGTGGGAGAAATCTTGCTCAAGTGTAACAGTTCTAGAATTTTGATTATCTTGGAATATATCACGTAGTCTATCCCAGGTTGCCTGCGCCGTAGCGTCAGGTTCAATAATCGTTTGCAAAAGATCTGTAGAAATTGTGGAATATATCCACTGAAGGACGGTGGCATCAAGGGTCGTCCACAACTTAGGATCATCCTTGCATTTTGGCACATCCGTATCCTCAGGAGTCGCGGGGATTATTTGATGGATGACTTGATGCGATCGTGCCTGAATTTTGAACAGTTCGGCCTACGTCGCATATTGGATGTTTTTTATTTCAAGAACAAAAGGGATGTTATTCTTGATGTTAGAAACTGTAAGGGCAGGATGAAATATGTTCCATGATGTAGACATATTGATAGAACAATATGTGATTGAGGGATTTTGAAGAAAAAATTGGGAAGAGGGAGGAGCTCGTCGTCACAAAACTGAGAGCAAAGGTCTCGGAATTTCAAGGGAGGTCGACGGAAATATAGGAGAATTTGGGAGAGGAGATTAACACCTAGACTTCTGATACCATGAAAGAAATAATCCCTTGATTATTTTCATTGATTGAAAGAGTTTATATACATTTACATATTTCCGTAATAGGAGAATTCTATTCCTACAACCTTATTCTACTTGGATACTAACTATACAATTATGGTAATACAACTATTATGGTAAGTATACACTACTAATTACATTACAACTTTACCTAAACTATGATACTAAAATACATTACCTAACTATACCGTGTATAGGGGGAATCCGAGAATCCTAGCATCAATATACGTAGGATACACATGTGTGGCGAAATGGATTTTGGAATTTATTAACATTCTCCAAAAAAGGTACTGTTAATAATCCCGCAGGTACCGAAACCATTAAAAGAACCCCCAATAATTTATTGGGCACTGTACGAAGTATTTGAAATACAGGAAAGAAATACCATTCAGGTAATATTTCTAAAGGGGTTGGTATATCGTGTATATCCTTTGTATATTTAACATTATTAATGTCAAAACTTAAAAGATCATTGCCATGACAATAGATAGGTTAAATGAGAATAATTAAAAATTTATTGATAAAACCTTTCCCCTTTGCTAAATCTTCTAAACTTATTAGTTGCATATTCATTAAATAAGTTTATTTCAAAACTTTTGATCCTATTATTTTTGGGTATTGATAATAGTTTGTATTTAGTGTTTGTTTCAATGAGTCATTTGAATAAATTGGAATAACTTCTTTAACAATATATTCCCCTATGATCTTCTATATTCTATATAATTTAAATAATTTTACAAAATAATATATAGCAATTTTTTGTAAATTTATCTAAGATTACACAAATCAATTATAATATAAGCTGATTAATATGTGTGATTACAAAAATTAAAGTATAACAACATAACATGAGAATTTGAAATTGAATTTGTATATGAGAAATAAACAAACCTTCATGATAATTGCAGAATTTTCTTCTCTCGTTCTGCACTGACTTTTAAAATGCATTGATACAGTTATTACGGTTGGTAGGGATTTCACAACCATGAAAATTCACTCCAAAGGAAAGGAAAAAGTCGATGTGATGATAGTCAATGTCCATTTATCCGATTTGTATTCTTTTCAACTGTTGTCTCAAGCTGTAGCTTTAGATATTGTTTCACTCTGTAAGTATTTATTCTAATACTATTTGACCTATGACATCTTCTGCTATAGTAGGTAAAGTTAATTATTGTAATTAATACCGTAACAAAAAATTAGATATAAACTTTATCGTTAATCTGTCGCTAAATATACTTTTAAATGAATCCATTATTATATAGAATTGACGATGAATTTCTTACTATTTAGTGGTAAAAATTGTTCGTTAGTATTCATTCTCTTTGCCATATGAGAAATAGTTGTTTTGTAATATTACAGTTATAATGAATAAAATTCAGTGAATATATCTGAAATGAACTATTACATAATTTTTATAATATGACAAGAATATCTTTTATGATTTTATTTTTATATTGAGTAACGTCAGTTACTTTTAATCAATATAATACAAAGAAATATTGTCTATGGGATTCATCACAAAATAGTCCATTGCTAACATGAGTTTTTGATAATTTGATATTAAATAGGATTAGTGATGAATTTTTAATGTTTAGCGGCAGAAATTATCGGTGGTTAATCCTTTTTTTAGTGATATGAGAAACAATTATTTTGAAAAATAATACCTTTATTGTGGATAAAGTTTAGTAAATATATGTAATCACATAATGTTAACATAATGTTAATAACATAATTCAATTCTAATGCCAGCTTCTGAAAATAATTATGCAGTTATATGTGATGAACACAATGAACTCTTAGCAAATAAGGCTTTGAATGATGGAGCTTATCTTTACCTGAAAAATTCACTTGACGAGACAATTGTGAAATACTTGTGGCAATTTATATTGAGTGATAAAATACAAAGAGAGAAAGCGAGAATTTTTTTTAGAAGGAAATGGAGATAAGATGAATGTTGGTGATGATGATTGTATTGATAACAATAATACTATTAAGATAAAGAAAAAGCTGGAGAGAAGAATATTTCTTATGCTCAGGAACAAAGCAATAATATTCATGAGGCTGAAAATGAAGTCATACCGAATGAGATTTACAAGGACTACAAGACCGTTAGGCGAAAGGTGTGCACAGAATGGACTGTGGATCTTCATGCCAAATTCATGAAAGTTGTGTAGCAACTTGGTGAAGAAAGTAAGTTTACTTTCACATTTATTTAATTTTCTCTATGATTCATGTTAAGAGTCTCACATCGGATATGGAATGGGAACATGGACTCCTTATATGGACTTGAACAATTTCCTCACCCTACAAGCTTCTTTAGTAAAGAATGGATCTTGGGCTTAACTCAACCCCAAAAGCTAGCTTGTAGGGTGAGGATTGTCCAAGTCCATATAAGGAGTCCATGTTCCCATTCCATATCCGATGTGGAACTCTTAACACAGCTCCGCATGCCCAGACCTTGTTAACTAGAGCATGGATAATATAATTTGGGGGCCCAACATCGGTGAACAAAGAATTGGAATGAGCCTGACTCTAATACCATGTAAATAATGGATCTTTGGTCTAACTCAACCCCAAAATCTAACTTGTGGGGTGAGGATTTTTCAAGTCCATATAAGGAGTCCATGTTCCCATTCCATATCCGACGTGGGACTCTTAACAATTCAGTTATATGGAGCAATATGAATGGTCAGAATTCATACTTATAGCTAACGTCAACTTGTTTAGAATTAAGGTGTGATGATTATTGTATTTACATGTACCTCGACTTGATCTATAAATATTTTAGTTGAACTAATGGTCGGTATTCTGTACATTACCCTCATATTGAACATACCTGTAATCTCTTATAAACATTACCTTAAAAACTTACTTATGCAGGTGGCACCGACACCGAGTGTTCAACTTTCAGGACTAGCAAATTGTTTTTTATGAATCATCAGCATGATGATCCAACGCTTTCAGAGACTATTAGTGACAACTCTCATAAGGTTTTTTGTAGTGATAATACTATTTTCTCAAGTGAAAATTGCTATCTTTCATTTTTCTGGAGACTATTATGTTTCATATGACTTGGATTGCTGGGACTAATGGTATTGTCTTTTATTTACCCTTCAAAACTAATGGCTAAAAGATTTCGTTATTTTGTTGACTTGAAATTATAATTTCTTTTATCCTACTAATCATCATGGTATTATAAATCTTTTGATCGATTGATTATGTATTTACCGTCTAAGGGCTCTTCCTAGAGACAAAATTATTTTCTCAAATGAAAATTTCATCTTCTCATTTTTTCTGAAGATCGTATAGTTACATTTTAATTTTTTTTATATTACATTGTGGGAGGAGGAGTGGGAAAGGGGAAATGGAAAGATAATACATATGCATCACTTTATTTGAAAAAGTGAGGAGATCGTGGGCTTGAGCTACATCCATATGATGTTGTACTTTAATCAATAAGGCTGGTAGTAACAACACTCACATTTTGTTAATATCTCTATAATCTTTCAGAAAAATAGCGCAACAAAATGGTTATAAATTGTCACTTTATAATGACGATTGTTATTTTTTAAATAAAAACAGAGATAGAAACGTGATAGGAGGGAGAGTTTATAACTTTTGATAAATTTACGGAGACAAAAAAATGTTGAATTAAAAATCACGAGGGCATTCAGTTTTTTTTTTTTTTAAAAAATTAAATGAACTTGGAATGAATTAAAAAGAAGATACCTTCAATGCAATATAAAATATTCTATTTTTTGGACTAGGAACCTCACTACTTGTACTAATATCTTAAAATGGCACAAGAATTAGAGGTACATACAAAAAAGAAAAATAATTGATAAAAAGATTCATGAATACTAAACCAACCAAGACAATTTATCAGGACTTTTGACTAATTCATAATAAAAAATGAGACGGCCTAGATGCTAAAATCTTCAATGAATAGCAACATGATAAACACAAAAATAATATTTTAATAATATTCATTCCTCAATTCGACTATCAAATACATACATTTTTACATCTAAAATATTTGATGAAATCATAAAATATTACCAAGGATAGCTTACAAAAATCGGTGGCATTAACCTAAATTTCAAGAAGAGATATGTCACGATCCATTTTAAGGAGTCGTGGTGGCACCTACGCTCTTTCGATCGGTAGATGAACCACTCCCCAATCATAGACATAATATAAGTAAGAAGTGCGAAAATAATGTCATGACCCAAATCACAGATCGTGCGGGCACCTATCCTTTTTCCACTTTGTAGGCAAACCCGTTCCTTACATATTCATCCAACAACATAAATAAATAATAAAAGCAATAGAAGTCTAAAACCATAGTTATATGATAATGCAGAATACAACAAATACCCAAGGATTCTGGTCTGAATAGTACAAGTGCTTCTAAGTATACAACTTGAATAAAAGTTACAACCACAACCTGAATACAACTTCGGTTTAGAAGGATAATTAAACAGAAAAGTCTAGATGAACTCCATGAGATCCTTGAAGGCTAATCGAAGCTTGCTCGTGTACTTGGAACAACTCTACACCCAGAAAGGGTGTAGCAAGAGTAGTATTCGTACAAACACTATGTACTGGTAGGTATCATAGGCCGACAACTGTTAGCTAACATATATAAAGAAAGGAACTGAAGAATTTACATGCTCGCAATTAAGTATAAATACCACACAGTCCAAAAACAACAACCCAAGTATAGAAGTATCACTTCGGAATCCATGAAGTACGAGAATGAAGTAATCACTAAGCACATCCACGTAAGACTTGCAGTAATATGAATCACACTAGATCTCAGTAGTGTACAGTCATAGCCTAGACGGAACCTCGAGTCCTCGAATCCATCAAGTGTCTAGGTAAGAGATTTAACAAGCACAAAACATCT
Source organism: Anisodus tanguticus (assembly GCA_034509755.1). Taxonomy (NCBI): domain Eukaryota; kingdom Viridiplantae; phylum Streptophyta; class Magnoliopsida; order Solanales; family Solanaceae; genus Anisodus; species Anisodus tanguticus. Next base: position 40,712,821 of record CM067540.1, on the reverse strand, counting down.
CAAATGAATCAACAACCAAGGTATCAAGGATGAAACATATCATGCAATACGATAAATACAACAACCATAATCAAAGATATGAATGGGTGTGATATGAATGTATGTGCGATGTAATGCAATGCAATGACCAAATGTAATCTCCGTACACACATGCTCCGAGAAGAATATCTCTATGTCCTGGCAGTCATGACTCATGGGGGACCCACGAAGTCCATGTACCACTCTCACAATCCCGGCAAAGACCTCGGGCATTAGACACTCTCATGATCCCGACAAATACCTCGAGCATCAAACACTCATCTCTTTTTTTACGCTTTCCGGCAAGACCTCGGAGGCTACACTCTCTCACTTATCATCATTTTCAATCACATTTCATAACAAATCATATGAAATAAAAATGTATGCCATGCATGATATCAATTACACTAGTCATAAACTACACATCACAATTTCTAGCCATTTTCATTATCTTTCCATTTCCGGTGATAAGTGAGATATCAAGAGAGATATGAATGAAAATACAAGTCACAAACATAGCAAATATGGAAACAAGACCACATAACACCTTATGGAACCAACTTAATTGGATTTCACCTCCACACCACCAGACATTCCGCATGCAGCCCAGAGATGGCTACTATATCAAGTATGTCCAAAGAATCATGGATGTTTCCTTCCTCTTATCATCATCAGCACCAATCACATGTAATATCAATGTATAATAAAAATGAGGATGAATGCAATGAAAAATAACAATATCAAGTGAATCATATCAATCCATACGTGCTCCACATGGACACATATAACAATATCCATAACAAGTCATGTCATTTACTCTATCCATGATAATGTCTATATAATTCAGAGACAATTATAACATAATCACAACATGGCAACTAAGTACTAGTTCAATATCACACATATGACAACAAGCCAATAAATCACAAAAAGGCAATAAGCCCACAAATTAGTCAACAATACCAATCTAAGAATATCCATCCCCACTTCATACTAGGAGGCGTAACATTCTTTCTCGGACAATAAAAAACTCTACATATGCTTCGCAAGTGTCTTGGAGCCTGAACTGGTCTCCGAGCCATGTTGATCTACCCATACTACAGACTCGCTTGGTCAAGTGGCACATTTTACCCCCCAAGGTTCAACGGCGACCACGCTGTGTGCTGGTTGCCAGACGATTGGGCTTGTGTTCCTAGGTGCGCTACCGGCTGTACCTGAGTAGGCACTAGCTGATGCACATGCGGCTGAGGAACAACACTAGGAGTCACGGTCTTATGCTGAACAGCACCGCTCGTCAGAGGGATGGGAGAACTAGCCGAACATTCTCCTGGGTGCATTCGGTTGGTTTCCATCTCCCTCACTTGCTGAACCTCAATATGTACTATCGGCTTCACAATGTTAGCCAACTGTTTAGAAACTTGGTACATAATATCGTGGATGCCCAAGTAGATTTGTTATTTAATAAAAGACGTGGTCATTATGGTTAGACCTTCAGATTGGATAGATTCTTCCACAACTTGGGTTGATGGAGAAAGTGGAGGGGTATCAACCGATGTAGGCATACCCGAGGAGGATGCTAGTTCGTTGTTCCTTCTGGGAGGATTTTATTTAGGATGTAGACTGGACTCGGGGTTCATTTTCTTACCGGACCTTAGGTGCATACGCCAAGAATAACCCTGACCTGGAGAATCAAACTTTGCTATTAATTCACCTATGGTCCCACTAGGCGTGACAAATTTGTTACCATCCCAAGTGTTTGCCGTTTTATCGGCTGACGAAATCAGGTAACAAATTGATTCCTTAAGTAAGCGATTTGGGCTGCAAATGGAACTATAATTTCCTGCAATAGGTTCCCCAACTACTCCAGAAAGTGTTAGGATGGTGAGTGAGTAAACTAAGAGGTAAGAAACATGAATGAAGCTAACTACAGTAAAGTAAAGGATAAATACAAAAGTAAAGGATAAAGATAGATAAAAATTGAGTTGTTTGATTGATTGTGTGTGTCTATATACAAAGAATGATCCTATTTATAGTACAAAAAAGAGAAGAAAAAAAAAGCTGTACAACGTGCCCTCTCCCCCCCCCCCATGTCAGCCATCAAGTAACCCACTAAGTTCAATGACCCACTATGGGGGAGGTGGTACCGATTTTCTCGTCCTCTACTCCTTTTGCTCGGATAATGGCCCTTTCTTTTAGTTGTTGTTGGTCGTTATCGCTTTTAGGGGTCCTAAAACCCTTTTGACTTGGTCGTTGAGGCATCTGCATCTGAGTATGTCCCAGTCGTACCTCTAACTAACAACTCGGCTAAGCTGCCTTAACAGCCGATGATATTCTTGTAGTCGAGGGCTAGGAGTAAATTCAGCTCTGGAACAGTTCGGCTGTCATTGAATTCGGCTAAACACTTAAATTACTTTTGAGTGTTAACACTCTTGTAGTTAACAACATCAAGAATTTTATTTTCATAACTCTTGAGATGGAAAAGGTTCAGTATTCATCTTGGGCAGAATTATTTAAGATTCATTGTCGTGTATACAAAGTCATCGACCATATCATCCCTCCAAAATCAAAGCCCCTAGAAAGGCCTGATGATTCTAACGATGAACTTTGATCCCACTTAGATGTGGTTGTGATACATTGGATCTACGATACGATCTCGAACGATCTATTGCATACAACCATTTAAACATATGCCACTGCACGACAAATGTGGGAGCACTTAAAAAGTATTTTTCATAACAATAAGACACAACGTGCCTTGTATCTGGAAAATCAATTTTAGGCCATTCAGCCTATTATCAAGAACTTAAGATGATTGTCTATCAACCCTCACACGTCGGTGCACCGGTCACTAATCAATGATTGATGATGCAACTTAATGCGGGTTCGAATAAAAATTATGACAGCATCGCTACCATCCTCCAATCCAATAAAGAACACTATTACCTCCGTTCTATGAGGCTCATTCGAGACTCATTCTTGAAGAAACCCAAAAAACAAAGCGGGCAGCGACTAATGCCAGCACATCAAACACCGCCCTTGTAGCCACCGGCGGCAACCATGTGGAACTAAGAGGCTCATCTCTCGTCCCATCCCACAGGAAAGCCAACGATTTGACACGTGGCTGACGTTCCTAGAATAACAAAAGAGGGAGAAATTCCGGGAACAACCATGGTAACAACAGTGGAAATAGCAGCGGCAGCGCCGGACGCAGTGGTAGCGGTGGCGGAGGAGGCGCCCCGGGGGCGGCGACCACCACCAACGGTGGCGGCGGCAGCCTTCTCTGTAGGCTGCCTACCTGACATGGGCTACGTGGGCCCCACTGGCATGGGCAGCTGCACCCCTACCCGAAGTCCTCATGGGCCCAACCTTCAGTCCGACATCCTCGGTGCACGTCCACAACAGGCATATAGTGCACAGGTTTCTCCCCCTTCAACCTACGCACTAACAGATATTAAAGCAGCTATGAACACGATGTCTCTCAACGTTCCTAACGACAGTTGGTAAATGGACACTAGAACCACATCTCATATGATGGCATCCCAAGGTACTCTCTCATCTTATTTCAATATGGGCAATTTAGGTACTCTCTCATCTTATTTCAATATGAGCAATTTAAATCATAATATTATTGTCGGTAGTGGACAAGGCATTCTCATTCGACGCTATGGACAATCATCTCTTTCCCCACCACATCCCCCATTAGCCTTAAGAAATGTCCTCCATGCCCCGAAACTTATCAAAAATCTAATCTTCGTGCATCGTTTCAGAACTGACAATAATATTTCCCTTGAAGTTGATCCTTTTGGTTTTTCTGTGAAGGACCTTATGATGGGGGTGTGAATACTGAGATGTGACAGCACCGAGGACCTTTATCTTATCACCACTTACGTCAGCCATCCATCCTCCTCTCCATCAACCTTTGCAGCAATTTCATCTCCTTTATGGCATAATAGATTAGGACATCTGGGAGACTCTGTTTTACGCTCCTTTAGAAAAATAAATTTATTTCTTACAAACATGTCATTTCTCCTCTTGTTTGTGAATCTTGTGTTTTTGGAAAACATGTCAAGTTGCCATGTTATTCTTCATCCACTTGTACTTTAATGTCTTTTGATATAATACACAGTGATTTATGGACTTCTCCTATCTTAAGCACAGCCGGACATCGGTACTATATGTTATTTTTAGATGATTATTCAAACTTCCCATAGACGTTTTCCATTAGTAATAAGTCCCAAGTTTATTATATTTTTTCGTCATTCAGCACTTTTATTAAGACACAATTTGAAACGAATGTTGAATGTTTTCAATGTGACAATGGGAGGGAATTCGATAATAATCAATTCAAATTTTTCTGCGCCAAACACGGCCTTGTTTTTCATTTTTCCTTTCCCTACACCTCTCCATAAAATGGCAAAGTTGAACAAAAAATTGGAACCATAAACAACTTAGTTCGTGCCATCCTTGCTCACGCCTCTATCCCTCCCCCCCCCCCCTCCAATTTTTGGCATTATGCTCTTTTAGTGACAATCTATCTCTTGAACATCCTCCCAAATAAGTCTCTCAAACACAAGTCTCCCACTCAAGTTCTCTATCTTCGGGATACTTCCATAAGCATTTACGAACTTTCAGATGTCTGTGCTACCCATCCCTCAACACAAATCAACAAGCTGCAACATCGGTCATCCCCGCACATCTTTCTTGGCTACCCCCCCCCCCAATCATCGAGGTTATAGATGTTATGACTTGTCAAGCCGAAAAATAATCATTTCTGGGCGTATCATATTCGATGAGTCCCAATTCCCCTTTTCCAAACTCAATTCTCCATCCCTAAATTCCTATGAATTCCTAAATGATGGCCTAAATCCCCTTTTAATTCATCATTTGCAAAAACAGTCATCACCGACATCGGCAACCGTCCCTACCACTGCCGTCCCGAGGTGGGAAACCCACTCAGCCCCACAACGGGAGCCTCGGAACAGCCCGTCACGACCTTCAGTCTCTGTTGTCTCTCAACCAGCCCCCTCCCTTCTCCCCAATGCCACTGCCCCTTCTCGGCCCCACCCCATACTCCCGGAAGTACACCCAGTCCCACCTCCACTTCTCGGCCACCCCATCTCAATCCTATCCAACCTCCTGCGGCACACCCACTGAAAATGGAAACCCATGCTATGCACGATATTTCCAAACCCAAACGCCTATATAACTTGTCCACTTCGGTTGCCCTTTCCCCTATTCCTCGTAATCTGAAAGATGCCTTGTCCGATCCTAAATGGAAAAATGCAATGATTGACGAATATAATGCTCCTATTGAAATTAAGATGTGGGATCTATTACCTCGTCCTCCTTATGCTAATATTATTAGTTCTATGTGGATTTTTCAATATAAAAAGAAATTTGATGGTTCTTTTGAGAGGAACAAGGCTCGTCTTGTAGGTGATGGCAGGTCTCAATAGGTGGAAGTGGATTGTGATGAAACGTTTAGCCCGATAGTGAAACCATCGACTATTCGGACCTGTTCTCAGTATTGCTTTGTCCAAGTCTTGGCCTATTCATCAGCTTGACGTCAAAAATACTTTCTTGCATAGAGACCTTCATGAAACCGTATTTATGCATCAGCTTATGGGATTCAGGGATCCTATTCATCTAGATTATGTGTGTCTTTTGAAGAAATCACTTTATAGATTGAAACAGGCTCCTCGTGCATGGTACCAACGGTTTGCTGATTTTGTATCCTCTATTAGGTTTTCACTTAGTAAATCTGATCATTCACTCTTCATCTATAGCAAGGGTGGAATACATCCTACTATATGTTGATGATATCATCCTCACCATATCTTCTGATGCCCTTCATCGATTCATTATGTCATTTCTTGCCTCTGACTTTGCTATGAAGGATTTGAGCCCCCTAAGCTATTTTTTAGCATTGCTGTTATGAGACATGCATGTGGCTTATTTCTTTGTCAAAGGAAGTACACCAAAGAGATCCTTGACCGAGCAGGCATGACGTCTTGTAAACCGACCCACACACCGGTGGACACTAATTCCAAACTCAGTGCCTCTTCGGATTCTCTGTATGCCGACCCGACTCACTATCACAGTTTAGCAGGAGCATTGCAGTATCTCACTTTCACGAGATCAGATATATTATATGTCGTGCAACAAATATTCTTACATATGCACAACCCAACGGATGAACATATGAATGCCCTCAAACATATTTTGCGATATGTATAAGGTACTCTTTATTTTGTCTTACACCTATACAAGTCCTCACTCTCTGGTCTCACATCTTATTCTGATGCTGACTGGGGTAGATGTCCTGACACTCGTCGATTCACGTCGGGTTATTGTGTGTTCCTCAGAGATAACTTGCTTTCTTGGTCTTCTAAAAGACAACCTATTCTGTCTCGATCCAGTGCCGAAGTTGAGTATAGAGGTGTAACGAATGTTGTTTCTGAGTCTTGTTGGATACGCAAACTTCTACTTGAGCTTCACTGCCCACTACATAAGGCTACAATGGTTTACTATGATAATGTAAGTGTGATATATCTTTCCAGCAATCCCGTTCAACATCAGCACATTAAACACATTGAAATGAATATTCACTTTGTACGTGAGAGAAATTGCTCGTGGACAAGTTTGTGTTCTTCATGTTCTTTCCCGATATCAGATTGCTGACATATTCACTAAAGGACTTCCGCGCATACTCTTTGATGACTTCCGAGCCAGTAACAGCATACGAGAACCTCCCGCTTTAACTGCGGGTGTGATATAGAATATTATCATATCTTGTATATTACCATTGATAGAATATACCATATTTTGTATATTTTTTATATTAGGTAAATTTATATTCTAATTGTAATTAGAAAGATTTAGTTACCTAGTTTGTAATTATGTAACATTGTATTTATTGTACACAATAATCAATGAAAGGCAAGGAACATATTCCTACAATTTGACCTAATTATTATTTTTTCTTTCTTGAGTCAAGACAAAGGTATACTTTTGTCTTATATATCTTTTCGTTTTAGGAATTTAGTATGAGGGCATTTTGTTTTTGATAAAATCATTTTTTAGTGTTTAATTACTTAAAAGTATTTTCCAAAGTAACGTTTTAATTATAAGAAAAATGGCTTCTGTCATTTATGGAATTTGAGCGAGTTACCCCATTTTAATTGTTTTAACCAATATACTTACATATTATTATCAATAACTAGCATTAAAAAGTGTCATAAAATCATTATCTCCCTGTCATATCCTCTAAATTGTATTATTACTAAACTTTGAAAATGATTTATCAAATATTTTTTTTCAAAATAAAATATTTTTATATGCTTTTATATCAAACACATACTTAGTGATTTTGTTGTAACGTATATCTTAAGAAATATGATACCTCAACATCTGAATTTATAATCATTCTATTTATTACCTCCACTTACCAGTTACCAAATTGTATACTTGTGAACTTCATACGTCATTGCTGAATCATCAAATTCCTACATATATTTTACTATGCTAACTAACATCATAGAAGTACAAGTTAGTAGTTACTGATGGAACTTCAATCTTTAAATTTTTAACAATAAAAACAAGCATGCATGGTAAATTATTATTTTATTTTTTAATTCGATAAACTGCACACAACTTAATTAAGATGATTATTTTTTGTAATTTGAGATGCAAAAAAACTTAACGACGAAAAATTGAAGCATATAATCTCTATTATAGTATAATTGACAAGAATATTACAAATTGTACATATAGTAATTTTCACTAGTTTAAATTGCTAACCTTGATTAATTTTTTGCTAACAGAAGAAACAAACTTAAAATCCTATTAGTATGTCCCTTTAAATGTATATTATGTTTAATTTGCTCAGAAATTAAAATACACTACTAAACGAATTTAATGTACTTACTTTTTTAGTGTTACAACTCTATCCTCCTTAGGCCTCATCTGTAAGATCATACAGAGTATGTTGTTATTGTTGTTTAGTGTTATAATTATTTTTGAAGGGAAACTAAAAAAAGGAGACCAAATTTGGTAAAAATACTGCTAAGAATGCAATTAAAATAGTTAATCTCATAGAAACCCACAAATATTCATTTTATAAATAGAAACAAACAAGCTATTAGTTAATGAGTAGTTAAGTTCTACCCCCTCTCATTAATTTCTATGAAAAAGACTTGAGTTTATTTGTTACATATTTGTTTGATTGCTGGCCTTTATCACTATAGAATCTCAGTTGTCACTATTCATTTATTTCAATAGTAAAACAAAATTAATTAGAACTCATGCGATAAAAAATAGAAGTGGACTTCGACCAAGGATACACAGTTTTTTATTTTGTCATTTTATTTATTCAGAAAGAGCAGAAATCGAATGAAGTGAATGTAATATTTTTAATCGAATTCATTCTGTGTGTGTATGTGTACGCTCGTGACTGGATTAGTATTCCTAGTTCTATGTGAACCAGAGAGAATCATCTGGCAGTGCGGGAAAATGATAATAAAAAGCAGAATTTTTGGGCGAGAAACAAATCTTGGTAAGGTCATAATTAAGTTGTCGTTCTAAAATTTTATTGATGTTATAAGTTAATGTTGATTTCAGTATATTTAAATATTTTATAAAATATTATAATTGAAATTAGTTTTTGTCATAATGTGTGGTTCCAATACGTTTTTTCTACTTTTAAGTCTAACCGTCTCGTTAATTGCTATGAAAAAAGACTCGGATTTATTTGTTTTAATTGTTGACCTTTTTCACTTTAAAATCTCAGTTGTAACTACTCTTTTGTTTCAATGGTAAAACCTAATTAATTAGAACACCAAATTAAGAAGAAGAAGTTCAATGAAGAATTAATGCACACAAAGTTTTTATTTTTTTTATCATTTTCTTTTCTTATGTTTTCAAGGAGAGAGTAAACGTCAGGTGAAAGTAAATGTAATATTTCTAATTGTGCTTTATATATATTATATATGATAAAGTCGTAATTAAGTTGTAGTCCTAAATTTTAGTTATGTTCCAAATTAATGTTGGTTACATTACGTTAAATATTTAAGATAATTTACAACTAATTTTTTTTTTTATCATAGTTTAGAATCGACTATGTTTTAAAAAATTAAGTATAGTGCCTCTCGATAATCTCTATGGAAAAAACTAAAGATTATTAGTTATAATTCTATTTAAATTATTGACCTTTTTCACTTTAGAATCTCAATTGATATTATTCATTTATTCCAATAGTAATAATAAAATTAATTAGTACTTAGGAAAGACGTTATGCGCATGTGTATGTGAAAACATATTTCTAGCACTAATTAATATGTATTTAGAAGATTAATAGTCATCTGTTAGTGAATGGAAAAAATTATAAAAAGGAAGCATCCTAGGATAAGATGCGAATCTGGCACATACATGATATCTGGTAAAGTCGTAATTAAGTTATCAATTTTAATTTTAATTTTAATTTAATATTTATATATTAAAATATTTAAGAAAATTTATAACTCAAATTATTTCTGTCACAATTAAAAAATTTGAATCTCGCTTTGAAATATTACAACAAAATCCTTTGCATTATCATATATGTGTAAGTAATAATTGCAACAAAATGGACTATATCTATAATACTACATTGATTAAGGAGATCATATGCAATTCCATAAGTTCACACTAGACTATCCAATAGTTAAAAGGAATGTCTATTTAATTACTGTATTGTTGTTATTCTAATGGTTATCTCTATACAGCCTTTATAAAAACAGATTATTACTATTATTATTATTATTATTATTATTATTATTATTATTATTATTTCTACTATTATTATTATTATTATTAAAATTATTATTTTTACTCTTATTGTGATGATTAGGGTGTATTGTATGTATCATTCACGTGTTTCTTAATCCTATGTGTAACTAAATAGATTGGATTTATTGTTGTTATGTTTTGCAATTTGATCTTAAGAAGACATAAATACAAAATAATAAACGCATTGCTTATGAGATCGGGCATTTCAACTGGGCTATTCAGCAACCCTCAGCGGCTAGGACTTGTTATATTTGTGGAGATATTGAGCATTTCAAGAGAGAGTGCCCCAGATTGGTATCAAGTACATCCCATGCATCCAGGACCCCAACACAACTATCCAGGAGTGGTAGTCAGGTTAGCAGGAGAGGTTTCCATTCAGGCAGTAGTGGCTATCAGACTAGTCGCTGTGAATCTCAGACAGGGAGAGATGAGGCTCATTAAGGCCGAGGCGACCATCAGGGTACTCAGTCCAATAGAGGACGCACTCATTGTTATGTTTTCCCTGGTTGGCCAAACGCTGAGAACTATGGCATGACTATTTTGTATCATCCATCCAAGGTCAATGTGGTGGCACATGCCTTTAGCTGAAAGACAGTTAGCATGGGGAGTTTAGCTCGTTTGATTGTTTCTTAGCATCCCTTGGAATTAGAGGTCCAGTCCTTAACCAACCGTTTCTTGATGCTTTATATTTCGAATCTGGGTAGGATTCTAGCTTGTGTGGAGGCGAGGTCATCTCTTTTGGAGCAGGTTCGAACCCACTAGTATGTTGATGAGAAGTTGTGCAAAATCAGAGATAATGTGATGAGTGGTGAAGCCAAGGAGGCTATGATTGATGATGAGGGAGTTTTGAGGATCAAGGGTAGAGTGTGTGTTCCTAGAGTTGGTGGTTTGACAAGGTTGATTTTGGAGAAGGCCCATATCTTTTGATATTCAATTCATCCAGGTGATACAAATATGTACTGAGACTTGAAGCAACACTATTTGTGGGGCAGGATGAAGAGAGATATTATTGAGTTTGTGTCTTAGTGTCAGAATTGTCAGCAAGTCAAGTATGAGCACCAGCGACCCGGTGGAGTGTCTTAGAGGATGCCCATTCCCAAGTGAAGGTGGGAGAGGATTTCCATGGATTTTATTGTGAGGTTTCCCAAGACTTTGGGCAAGTTTGATGCTATTTGAGTCATTGTTAATAGGTTGACCAAGTCCTCACATTTCATTCCGGCCCAGACGACTTATAATTTAGAGAAGTTGGCAAAGATCTATATTCGTGAGATTGTTTGTCTTCATGGTATACCTATTTCTATTATATCAGACTGGGGTATTCAGTTTACTTCGCATTTCTAGCAGACTTTGCGAAATGAGTTAGGTACTCGCTTGGATCTCAGTACAACTTTTCACCCTCAGACATACGGTCAGTCCGATCAGACTATTCAGAGTCCGACATGTAGAGCATATACCTTGACTTGTTTACCCTTTCAGGTACATTTTTCCCTTTTCGTTTCTCTCCGTTCGAGGATGAACATTTGTTTAATTGGTATCTGATGTAACGATCCGTCCGGTCATTTTTAGCAAAAGACATTTATTTGACTATTTTACCCTTCCCATAGACTCTGTGTAGGGGTTTATGATGCAAGGGCCTGAGGTTCAATTATGTAATTTTTGGATGAAAAACTCAAAATAGGAATGTTAGAGTTGATTAGTTTGACTTAAAGTGACTTTCAAGTATATGGGTTTGTTTTCGGGTTCTGTCACTTTCGATAGTTCTGGAGAGTCATATATGACTTAATCGCGTCATTGGTTCACTTTCTAAGGCAATCAGATGTATTTTGTGGCATTATTTGTGAAATTGTGATATTTTGTTATTTTGGGAGATTCTTTAGAAAAGTATGTCTTAGCTCTGTTAAATGAGAAATCTGAGGGGCGTGAGTAAGTTTGTAGCACCGTTTACCTTGGGGTAGCATGTTTGGTTTGTATCCAGGAGGTTACGGGAGTGTTTCAGGTGTTTGGTGGAAGTCTTGAAGTATTCCAGTGTTGCTGGTGTCTGGTGTCCGCACCAGCGGGTGGTGCGCGGCCTCTGTGCGGGTTGCCTCGCAGATGCGGAGCCTGAGTGATTGTGAGGTTTCCGTCATTGTAAACATTTCCTCGCAGGGTCAATGGCACCTCTGCGGTGGTTCTCTCGTACCGGCGCATATGCGGGAAATTATTGTTTCTGCTTTAGCGGGCGTTTTTTCCGTTGCAACGAGGCCGCCCACGCGAGATCGATTCCGCCGGTGCAGGATTGTTGTTTCTGGCAGATGTTTAAATGCCCAAAATTAATTCACTTTTCCAAAATATCTTATCTCGATTTTAGAGCTTGCTTGAGGAAATTTCTTGAGGAATTCCATTTGATTCATCATCTAAGGTATAATTTCACCCCCTTTTTAATCATTATTGTCTTTTAAATACTAGTTGGACTTTATTTGGGGAAGAAGAGTTTTAAGCTTCCATGAAAGGTTAAGAGAGCTAAAGCTTTGATTTTTGGTTGGAATATGGATTAGATGATCATGATTTTATGAATAAGTGTTGATTAATGATAGGTGACCATGTTGTATTAATTAATTTGGAATTTGAAACCTTTTCTAAATTGGAGAAAAATCTAGGGTTTGTAAATTGGAGCTTTTCTTACATTATGCAATTGAGAGTTCAATTGGGGTTAGTTTTTCAATTAACTTAAGGATATAACTGTCACGTCCCAACTCGGGGAACATGCGGACACCTACCCTTTTTCCCACCTAGTAGGCGAACTCGTCCCTTAATCACAACTTGATCAATAATAAAGTAAACCCAATTCGACAATATAAATAACAAGTCTATGATAGATAAAGAAGGAGTGAGAAATAATACATAAATCCCTAAGAAATCTGGTCTAAGGTCGTATAAGAGCCACTAAATACATAATTGCAAGTCTGAGTATAAATACAAGTCTAAAAAGTGGAATATTGTCTCATAGTAGAAAAACAAGACAAGTATGAAAAGAGAGTCATCTAGGCTGCAGAATCCATCCATATACTCACCCTGAATGCTTATCAGCAAGCCTTAAAGTCAGTCGTGAGGAGAGGAAGTGGACTCTGTCACAAACTCTGGACTCATAAAAGAATGCAGAAAGATAGTATCAGTACAAACAATATGTACCGGTATGTATCATAGGCCGACAACAGTTAGATAACATATATAAAGTAATAGACTGAAAGATAGGCATGCTCACAATCAGTTATAAACACTACACAGTCCAAGAATATCACCACAGGTTCAAATACCAAGTATGCATTCGATAAGTATGAATATGAGGATATGAATGCATATGCAATGCAATGATACACACACGCTCCGAGCGGAATACCTCTATGTCCCGGTAGTCATGACCCATAGGGGACCCGTAAAGTCCATGTACCTATTGTGGCACACAACCCGATCCAATATAAGTATATGTTGCGGAACAGGCAATCTGGTCCAATATATGTATATGTTGCAGAACGTGCAACCCGAACCAATATATATATATATATATATATGTTGTGGAGCGCAACTCGATCTAATATGCATGATCATGTATGTATGAATGATGTCAAATGCCAATGAGAATATATCAAGTCAATCATGGCATGCATGGAAACCTAATCATCATGTCAAAAGTGCATCAATCCTTCTTTTACATACGGTCAAGTCTAGTATCATACACATGGCTACGAGCCACTAGATCAATAAGGCAACAACCATAATCAACAACAATACCAACCTAAGTATTCCATCCCAACTTCATACCCGAAGGAGTAATATGCTTTCTCCAATAATTACTGACTATACATATGCTTCGCTAATCGGAGTCTAACCACAAGGTAAGCCTTAACCTACCTGAATACCGAACGGGAGTCACGACCGATCATTTTGGAGCCTTACCTTTCTGAGGATCTCGGTTATACTCGAAGTCTAGTCATTATTGAAATCTAAGTTAGAAATGGAAACTAACAATACCCATACCGCTATACCATCCTTAGAACTGAAACCACTATGGAAAAAAAGGGGGAAATGGGTAATTCGAAATTGAAATCGGTAATCCAACATTCTAGAAGTCTAATTTCACTAATGAGATGCTATATTAACTCAAGAATATGTAAATTTCACGATTGAAGACAAAACCCCCCAAATTATCCATAAACCCTAGCTTTTCCTTTTTCAAATTCTGTTTAATTCTCCTTCTAAACAGAAATTGTATTTAGGTTGTGGTTGTAATTTTTATTCAAGTTGTATACTTAGAAGCTCTTGTACTATTCAAACTAGATTCCTCGGGTAGTTGTTGATTATCATATATATATATATGTTTTTAAACTTCTATTGCTTTTATTATTTATTTATGTTGTTGGATGAATTTGTAAGGGACGGGTTCGCCTACTAGGTGGAAAAAGGATAGGTGCCCGCACGATCAGTGATTTGGGTCGTGACATGTTATTTTCGCACTTCTTACTTATATTATGTCTATGATTTGGGAGTGGTTCGCCTACCGGTGGGAAGAGGGTAGATGCAACCACGACTCCTTAGAAGGGGTCGTGACATATCTCTTCTTGAATTTTAGGTTAATGCCACCAATTTTTGTAAGCTATCCTTGGTAATATTTTATGATTTCATCAAATATTTTAGATGTAAAAATGTATGTATTTGATAGTCGAATTGAGATATGAATATTATTAAAATATTATTTTTGTGTTTATCATTTTGCTATTCATTGGAGATTTTTGCATCTAGGCCGCCTCATTTTTCATTATGAATTAGTCAAAAGTCCTGATTGTAAGATGATATTAATCTCCCTTGGGGAGTCTTTCATTGATATCAAGGTATATATAGAGTACAATATTCATCCCTTATACAATAGGAATCCTAAGCCTATACAAAAGAGGAATCCTAGTCTTACCATAATTCTATTTACACAATATATGGAAATATTCTAATTATGGGTAGGGAATATATTGTTTCCTATATTTACACGTTTACACACCCCCTCAGTCGGAGCGGGAGGAAGCCGGACGCTGAGACTGGATCCGAAGTCAAGAAATAACATGCGGGAAGTCCTTTGGTAAATATGTCTGCATACTGATAAGATGATGGAACATGTAACACTCTGAGATGGCCTAACGCAACTTTCTCACGAACGAAGTGTAGGTCTATCTCAATATACTTGGTTCGCTGAAGTTGAACCGGATTATGAGAAAGATAGATGGCAGAGATGTTATCACAATACACAATAGATGCCTGACGCAAAGGACACTGAAGTTCTAACAGTAAATTTCTGAGCCAACAAATCTCAGCTACTACATTTTCAACGCCTCTGTACTCAGCCTCGGCACTGGAGCGAGATAGGGTAGCTTGTCGCTTGGCAGACCAGGAAATCAGATTATCCCCTAAGAAAACACAAAAGCCGGAGGTGGAGCATCGCGTGTCCGGACACCCTGCCCAATTTGCATCCGTATATGAAAGCAACCTGTCTGGTGCAGAGGGGTATAGGTGCAAACCATAATCAAGAGTGCCCTTAATGTATCGAATGATACGCTTAAGAGCAGTGAAATGAGACTCCCTAGGGACATGCATGAATAAGCACACCTGCTGAACAACATAAGCTATGTCTGGCCTGGTGAATGTGAGATACTGAAGTGCACCTGCAAGGATCCTATACAGAGTAGGATCAGAGACTGGAGCACCATCCATAGCATTGAGCTTAGATTTGGAATCAACTGGAGTAGGTACCTCTTTGCAGTTCCCCATCTTAGCCCTGTACACAATCTCTTCTGCATACTTACGTTGACACAAGAACATATGATTGGCAGACCTGGTCACTGATATCCCTAAAAAGTAACTCAGCTTCCCCAAATCAGTCATTGCAAATTCGGACTTGAGTAAGACAATAATCTCATTTTTCAATCCGTCGGAGGAGGTAGTAAGAACAATATCATCCACGTAAAGTAATAAGTAAGTAATGCTACTACCTCGATGAAAAATGAAAAGTGATGTATCACTCTTGCTGCATACAAACCCAATCTGCAAGATATACCTGGCAAAGCGATCATACCACGCACGGGGGGCCTGCTTCAGGACATATAGTGACTTACGGAGATGACACACATAGTGAGGAACTGCTGGATGGGTGAACCCTGGTGGATGATGCATGTAGACTGTCTCTCTCAGATCCCCATGTAAGAATGCATTTTTCACATAAAGCTGATGGATCGGCTAGTGTTTGCCCATGGCAATGCTCAAAACTGTGCGGATGGAAGCCGGTTTGACAACCAGGCTGAAGGTCTCACCACAATCAATGCCCTTCTGCTGATTTGTGCCATTAGCGACAAGACAGGCCTTATACCTCTCAAGATCCCCATTGTCTCTGAACTTGTGACGAAATAGCCACATACAATGAATGACATTCACCCCCTCAGGTCTAGGTACTAGATCCCACGTGTGCTGTTTAGTTAAAGCATTGAATTTCTCATACATAGACGCATTCCAATTAGGGTCTTGTTTGGCCAATTTTGGGTTCTTTGGAAGTGGAGAGATGGTTTGGGCAGACAATTTGAAATGGACTTTGGGTTTGAATATTCCATGCTTTGAACGAGTTTTCATTGGATGGGTAGGGACAGTGGGTGGCGGAGTGGTGTCTGAGACGGGGGGTAAAGTCGGATAAGGAGAAGGTGGGGGCGAAGTCGTCGGAGGCGCCGCGGCTCCTGGATCGAGAGTCGCGGCGCTAGAAGGTTGACAGGCTTCTCTGAAGTTTGGGCACCGCGGCGCCTCAGCACAGGGCCGCAGCGCTGTCGACGGTGTTTCAAAAGATGGCTCTTTGGAAATCAGGCGCCACGGCGCCTCCCCTCGAGGCCGCGACTCTGACGACGGAACAGAGGATGTGAGTTGTTCGATTATGAGTGGAGAGATGGCAGACTCGTCAAGAAATGAGTAGTCCTATTTTTGGAATTTTGGAAGATTCGAAAATGGGAATGTGGTCTCGTCGAATGTGACATGACGAGAAATGTGGATCTGCCGAGTCGACAAGTCATAGCATAGATAGCCCCTATGGTTAGGCGGGAATCCTAGAAAGACATATGGAGCGGACCTAGGAGCGAGCTTGTGAGGGGCGGTGGAGCTAAGGTTGGGATAGCACAGACAACCAAAAATCCGTAGATGATCATAAGAGGGGATTCTATGGTAGAGGATTTCGGTAGGGGTCATATTGTGAAGAGTGCTAGTAGGGAGAATATTTAGAGTGTATTCTGACATTTTAGCAGCATAGACTCAGAAGGATGGAGGGAGGGAGGCATGATTCAATAGGGTGCGAATCATATTGTTAATGGTGCGGATGATTCTTTCAGCTTTACCATTTTGTGGTGAGGTGTGAGGGCAGGAGAAACGAAAGACCATGCCATTATTGGTACAAAAGCGGTGAAACATAGAGTTATTGAATTCACGACCATTATCGCACTGAAATGATTTTATGCCTTTTCCAAATTGTGTTTGAATGAACTTGCGAAACTCAAGAAATTTGACAAACACTTTCTATTTAAATTTAAGAGGGTATAACCAAACGTAGTGTGAAAAATCATCAAGCAACACAAGATAGTATTTATGACCGAGAAAACTAGAGATATGAGATGTCCATAAATCGGCATGTATGATATCAAAAGGAGCAAATGTAACACTAGTAGATGATTTGAACGGAAGATGAATATGTTTGCTTAAAGAGCAAGAAACACAATTTTGGGCAAGTTTACCATTACAAGCAATGAAATTGTTGCCTCTAAGAAAATTAAAAACTGGAACTCCTGGATGACCAAGCCTATTATGCCAAGTTGAAGAAGAAACAACCGCTAGAGTGACGAGAGAGCAGATCTGGCAGCGGAGGTGGAAGTGAATGGATAGAGATCCCCCGTGCTATTGCATCTCGTAAGAGGTGTCCCCGTATGAAGATCCTTCACAGTAAAACCAAAAGGGTCAAAATCCACAGAGACAGAATTATTACGAGTAAATTGGCGAACAGATATGAGGTTCTTAATCATGTGTGGGGCATATAGGGTGTTTTTGAGGGAGAAAGGTGGATGAGGAGGTTGTGTGTATGAGGTACCATAACCCTTAACTGGAATGCGTTGTCCACTACCAACTGTAACATATTGAGGATGCTTTAAACTAAATAGTTTAGGAATAGTACCTGCAGACTGGGTGACGTGAGATGTGGCGCCTGAGTCCATGTACCAAGTATTGTCAGGTTGTTGCATAGAGAGGGTGCTGAACGCCTGACCCAACTCAGTGGGTGTCATACCGGAGGAGGGTTGCGGAACCTGACCTTGCATGAAGTGGGCCTGCTGTGGGGCTGGAGTGGGGCCTAACAAATCGGAGTAAGAATACGGATTGTATGGCTCCTGGTACTGGAATGGACTTGGCGCCGCGGCTCTGGACTGCGGCGCCGCGGCTCTGTACTGGGGCACCGCGGCGCTGTAGACGAACTGCTGAGGAGCCGCGGCCCAGTTGTTTTGCGATCTCTGTTGCTGTTGCTGCTGTTGGTTCTATTGATTGCGACCCTTGCCACGACCACGACCTCCTCTACCGCCACGACCTTTTCCACCCTTGCCGCTGTTGGGAGTTGTCTGGTGGCGTCTGATCTTGGGGTTGCGTGTCGACAGCTAACACCTGCTGGGCGTGCTCATCCTGCTTAGCACGACGGGTTTCTTCGAGCAACAATTGTGAGCGAGCTTTGTTAAAACTCGGTAGCAGATCTGCCTGTTGAATTATGGTGGCCAAAGTATCATATTCGCCCTTAGTAAGGCCAGAAATCATTTGTAGCACCATTTTATCGTCAGTGACAGGCATGCCGATGTTGGAGAGTTGATCCGCTAGAAGTTTAAGCTGCTTGCAGTACTCAGAGACATTGGAGAAGTTTTCAAGACGTGTTTTGTTGAACTGTTCTTCCAAATACACGGCACGAGTGTGCCTGTTTGTCTGAAAAATTTCCTCCAAACGATTCCACAAGTCAAGGGCTGTGGAGTCAGATTTCATGATAGTAAGGAGCAAATCCTGAGAGATACTACCATATATCCATTGTTTGACGCCGGCGTCGAGGCAATGCCAGATAGAATCATCAACCTCCGTAGGGCGCGGAATAGTGTCATCAATATGGTCAAGCACGTTATAGAGACATGCATGATTGCGAAAAAGTTCAACCCAGGGAGAATACTGGTTGTTTTCTTGATCAAGAATAATGGGAATATGGTTCTTGATGTTGGAAACAGTAATGGCGGGATGAAACGGGGGTGATGACTTTGTGGTGGGATTTGTGGAGGTAGAGGCGTCAGAAATTGTGGAAGAATCAGGGATAGCCATTTAGAGAAGAGAAGAAAGGAAGAACAAAACCCGAAAAACAAGAAGAAAATCCGGGAGGGCCGCGGCTTAGGAGAGGCAGCCGGCGGCTGTGGAAGAGAAAGGTTTTTAGGGTTTTGTTTATTTGGCTCTTGATACCATGTAAGATGATATTAATCTCCCTTGGGGAGTCTTTCATTAATATCAAGGTATATATAGAGTACAATATTCATCCCTTATACAATAGGAATCCTAAGCCTATACAAAAGAGGAATCCTAGTCTTACCATAATTATATTTACACAATATATGAAAATATTCTAATTATGGGTAGGGAATATATTGTTTCCTATATTTACACGTTTACACTGATAAATTGTCTTGCTTGGTTTAGTATTCGTGAATATTTTTATCAATTATTTTTCTTTTTTGTATGTACCTCAAATTCTTGTGACATTTTAAGATATTGTATTGAAGGTTTCTTCTTTTTAATTCATTCCAAGTTCATTTAAATAATAAAATAAAAAAACTGAATGCCCTCATGATTTTTAATTCAACATTTTTTTGTCTCCGTAAATTTATCAAAAGTTATAAACTCTCCCTCCTATCACGTTTCTATCTCTGTTTTTATTTAAAAAATAACAATCGTCATTATAAAGTGACAATTTATAACCATTTTGTTGCGCTATTTTTCTGAAAGATTATAGAGATATTAACAAAATGTGAGTGTTGTTACTACCAGCCTTATTGATTAAAGTACAACATCATATGGATGTAGCTCAAGCCCACGATCTCCTCACTTTTTCAAATAAAGTGATGCATATGTATTATCTTTCCATTTCCCCTTTCCCACTCCTCCTCCCACAATGTAATATAAAAAAAATTAAAATGTAACTATACGATCTTCAGAAAAAATGAGAAGATGAAATTTTCATTTGAGAAAATAATTTTGTCTCTAGGAAGAGCCCTTAGACGGTAAATACATAATCAATCGATCAAAAGATTTATAATACCATGATGATTAGTAGGATAAAAGAAATTATAATTTCAAGTCAACAAAATAACGAAATCTTTTAGCCATTAGTTTTGAAGGGTAAATAAAAGACAATACCATTAGTCCCAGCAATCCAAGTCATATGAAACATAATAGTCTCCAGAAAAATGAAAGATAGCAATTTTCACTTGAGAAAATAGTATTATCTTTACAAAAAGCTCTTATGAGAGTTGTCACTGCCTTCACAACCTTCTCCTTTCTGTCCCTATGTTGGAATAAGGTAAGGCAAAGTCCAAACGAGCTTTCTTTCTCTGATAGCGTTGGATCATCATGCTGATGATTCATCAAAAAAATTTGCTAGTTCTGGAAGTTGGACACTCGGTGTCGGTGCCACCTGCATAAGTAGGTTTTAAAGGTAATGTTTATAAGAGATCAAAGGTATGTTCAATATGAGGGTAATTTACAGAATACCGACCATTAGTTCAACATTGAGTTATCAAAATATATATATATTGAATTTTCTTATAGAATAAGAATATTAGAGATTATAATCTCAACCAAACACTAGAAAATAGAATTTAACCCCGCGTCCTATATGAATATATAATACAAAAAGTTTGATTTAATACTTATACTGGTTTTAGCTAATATCAAGAATCAAACTTGAAATAAATGTAATATAAATTCTTATTCCATGACTAATTTTCTAATCCCAATAACCAAACAACCCCTAAGATTAATATCAATCAATATAAATATTATTTCTGTTAATATTTTTCATCCTACAAACAAATACCAAAGAATATCAATTTGTTTGTATAATTATATTTTTCAAAAAATATATGTCATTTTTGAAAGAAAAAGAAATTGAAAAAACAACTTCCATCATATCAAACTAATATTTTAAATAAATAAAAAGTAATCTTGCGAGATAAGAAAAGTTAGATAGAAGCGCTAACCTGATCATCAGAGTAAACTTGATCAAACTTACTGCCATGTTCATTAGGAAGGTTAGCACTTGGAGGTCCAAGATTCTGGAAGAGATAATCCATATTATTGTAATCGAAATACGCATCACAATTTTTTCTCTCAGTTGAATCACTTCCTTTAGTATCACCCGCATGTGATGTTGCAATAATATTACTTGGATCAGACATGTTTGGGTCACCAATATATTGTTTGAAATTAGCAGTTACTACTCCCAATTCATCAATTATTGCATTTCCCATGTTTGTACCAGACATTATTGCGCTACCTAAATATGTTGTTACATGTGCCGCATTGAGATCTAAGTTGTAGTCATTTTGAGTATGATGATCCCCATGGTTAAATGTCTCTCCGAACCTATAATTAGTGCTTCCAATAATTGGGTCTTGTAGTCCTTGTAAATCTAACATTTCAAATAATGATCCATATTGTTGTCCTAGCCCATCACCTGCATTACTTTGATCCGACAAAAATAGGTTATTGAATGGGTTGTCAATTCTGAGGTAGTGGGGTTGAACCTGAAGTTGTGAGCTATCAGGCTGCTGCAGTGTTGAAGTCTCTCCTCTAGCAAAAATGTTGCTGGTATTAAGTGTCGGAAATAGAAACTCTGGATCTCTTTGGGTCTGATCTGGATTACGTTGTTGTTGTTGCATTGGAATATTTGTTTGAAGATGAGGCATTGTCCCATATTTTCTAAATCTTCTTCTTTGTTGATAACCACTTGAGAATTTTTGACCTGATCGCTGACGACAAGATTTTCGCTCTTTTGGTGCTCTCCAATTGTTGATACGACATTTCTGAGAGGTATTTAAAAAAATAAAAAGAGAGTTGGAACATGGATATATTTTATCATATGAACTCATTGTTATTTAGGTGTGATTGAAACGATAAAGTAATTTTTAATAGAAAAATGTCTTGGTGTTTGAAAATTGGTGAACGGTAAAAATATTTTGAAATAATATGAATTAAAGACTGATAACAATAATAGTGACTATAAAAAATAGATTTTTCAATGAATAACTTTTTCACTAAACATGAAAAAAAGTCGGTCGATAATCCTCTTTAATTGGTGAGTGTTTTGATAATACTTTTGAGTATTACATATTGAAAATAATGTATAAACATTTACTGGAGGAAGTGACGTAAAATTAAATATTTGTTCTGATAAATGATTTTTGATATAAAACTTAAATTAAGGTAGTTATAAAAATATGACGCCTCTCAGAAGTGTATGATGAAATCTTTCCAAACAAAACATCTTCTAATAACCAAATACGTAAAATAATTTATAAAAAAATTGCAAAATAACTTTCTCCGTACCAAACAAACACAAATGGCACATAATTTACCACATTTTTGTAAGAATATACCTGAAGATGGCTAGAAACTTGCATCCTGGTAAGACCAGGCACATTCATCACCTTACGAATCTCTTTTGGGTAACATCCTACATGTTCGATAAGAATGTAACTCTGATTTATTAACTAAAATATTTCTAGAACAAGTCAAGGTACATGTAAATACAATAATCACCACACCTTAATTCCAAACAAGTTGACGTTAGCTATAAGTCATATTGCTCCATATAAATGAATCATAGAGAAAATTAAATAAATGTGAAAGTAAACTTACTTCCTTCACCAAGTTGCTGCACAACTTTCATGAATTTGGCATGAAGATCCACAGTCCATTCTGTGCACGCCTTTCGCCTAACAGTCTCATTAATAGCGCTGCTCTTGCTCTCACCTTCACTAATCTCTTTTGTGATTTTTCTACCTCTCTTTCTTCTCAGTTTGTATAACTCATTCGATATGACTTCGTTTTCAGCCTCATGAATATTATTGCTCTGTTCCTCAGCATTAGAAATATTCTTCTCTTCAGCTTTTTCTGTATCTTCAACAATATTATTGTTATCAATACCATCATCATCACCAACATTCATCTTATCTCCATTTCTTTCTAATTGTTTTCTCGCTTTCTCCCTTTGTATTTTTTCTCTCAATACAAATTGCCACAAGTATTTCACAATTGTCTCATCAAGTGAATTTTTCAGGTAAAGATAAGCTCCATCATTCAAAGCCTTGTTTGCTAAGAGTTCATTGTGTTCATCACATATAACTGCATAATTATTTTGAGAATCTAACATTAGAATTGAATTATGTTCTTAACATTATGTGATTACATATATTTACTAAACTTTATCCACTATAAAGGTATTATTTTTCAAAACAATTATTTCTCATATCACTAAAAAAAAGGATTAACCACGGATAACTTCTGCCGCTAAACACTAAAAATTCGTCACTAATCCTATTTAATGTCGAATTATCAAAAAATCATGTTATCAATGGATTGTTTTGTGATGAATTCCATAGACAATATTTTTTTGTATTATATTGATTAAAAGTAACTGACGTTACCCAATATAAAAATAAAATCATAAAAGATATTCCTGTCATGTTATATAAATTATGTAATAGTTAATTTCAGATATATTCACTGATTTTTATTCATTATAACTGTAATATTACAAAACAACTATTTATCGTATAGCAAAGAGAAGGAATACTAACGAACAATTTCTACCGCTAAATAGTAAGAAATTCATCATCAATTCTATATAATGATGGATTCATTTAAAAGTATATTTAGCGACAGATTAACGAAAAAGTTTGTATCTACTTATTTTGTTACTGTATTAATTACAATAATACTATAGCAGAAGATGTCATAGGTCAAATAGTATTAGAATAAATACTTACAGAGTGAAACAATATCTAAAGCTATAGCTTGAGACAATAGCTGAAAAGAATGCAAATCGGGTAAATGGACATTGACTATCATCACATCGACTTTTTCCTTTCCTTTGGAGAGAAATTTCATGGCTGTGGAAGCCCTATCAACCGTCATAACTGTATCAATGCATTTTAAAAGTCAGTGAAGAACGAGAGAAGAAAATTGTGCAATTATCATGAAGGTTTGTTTATTTCTCATATACAAATTCAATTTCAAATTCTTATGTTATGTTGCTATACTTTAATTTATGTAATCACATATATTAATCAACTTATATTATAATTGATTTGTGTAATCTTAGATAGATTTACATAAAATTGCTATTTATTATTTTGGAAAATTATTTAAATTATATAGAATATAGAAGATCATATAGGAATATATTGTTAATGAAGTTATTCCAATTTATTCAAATGACTCATTGAAACAAACACTAAATACAAATTATTATCAAAGATTTCTCCTCCAACTCTATGTCACTCAGCCAATTAACAAAGAACACCTTTTTCCTATTTCTACGAAAAGACCAAGTTTAAATTAAAATAAAATTTGATTCATCATAACCACAAGAAAAACTCATTGATTAATTAGTAAAACAACATAAACACGTATAGAAATAGTGCTATGACAACAAAGAAAAGAAATTCAAGATTTATAAGATAAATAAAATCTAAAACTAGATTTATTCTAAAAGAAAAATAAGATAACAAGCATCATATCAATTAAATCTCATATAAAAAGAAGGAAATCACATAGAATTTAGTTCTATATGTATTTTTAGAGAAGTTGATTTTTTACCTTTATATGAATAAGATTTTAGCAAATCAACCATTTGAGTAACACGTTTTTTGTCATGCTCAACGAGCATCACACGAACTTCTTTCCTCATATCATAATAAGGAGCTGCCATTGAATTGTTCATTCCTTCAACAATTTGAGAATTTTCTTCGGACATAACAAGGAGGTGCAAGAAACTAAAAAATGTAATACAAAGGCCGAATTTATAAGAGAAACACTTTGAAGCATATTTATATAGTATCCTTTATTAGCTAGTATGCATCTTTAGTGTTGACCATACAATAAATTTTATTTGACCTAGTTATTTTTTTTCTTTCTTGAGTCAAGACAAAGGTATACTTTTGTCTTATATTTCTTTTCCTTTTAGGCATTTACTATGAGGGCATTGTTTTTTGATAAAATATTTTTTTAGTGTTTAGTTACTTAAAAGTATTTTCCAAAGTAACGTTTTAATTATAAGAAAAAAATGGTTTCTGTCATTTATGTAATTTGAGCGAGTTACTCCATTTAAATTGTTTTAACCAATATACTTACATATTATTATCAATAACTAGCATTAAAAAGTGATCATTATCCCCCGAATCCCGCACATGCAGAAGCTTAGAGCTTAGCCCGACTGCCCCTTTTTTATATCAAACACATCCTTAGTGATTTTGTTGTAACATATATCTTAAGCAATATGATACCTCAACATCTGAATTTATAATCAATCTATTTATTACCTCCATTTGTCCACTTACCAGTTACCAAATGGTAGTACTATTAGTAAGTTATTGAATATTTAAGATAATTTTTCCTAATTTTTTCCTTTATTCTTCTTTTGTGTTATAAAATTGTATACTTGTGAACTTCATAGCTCATTGACGAATCATCAAATTCCTACATATATTTTACTATGCTAACTAACATCATAGAAGTACTAGTTACTGATGGAACTTCAATCTTTAATTTTTTAATCATAAAAACAAGGATGCATGGTAAATTATTATTTTATTTTTTAATTCGATAAACTGCATACAACTTAATTAATTCGTGCATAAGGGTAAGGAACTTTGGATGAACTAATGCTACTGAGTTTAGCGTCGACAAGGCAAGTAGTGAATCTTTATTATCGAATGATATGGGAGACAGTCTCAGCATCAACAGAAGAAAAGGACTGACCGACCGCCGTTCAAGAGAGATCCCGAAGGCTCGAACTTTTTGCTAGCTTTGAAACATGGGCCGAAGGAAAGAGGAAGACCAAACAAAGTCGCGATCAAAGCAAAGAAAAAGATGCCAAAAAAGATTCACTTTAGCTTCTAGCTCGCTTAGCTTAGTGTAGGTTGCTTGCAAGACTTTTAGTGGAGTTCGACGCAAGCGCAAGATGAGCATGGTATCTATACCAAATTCTCCCTTCCCGAGTGAAGTGACTCACACTAAGCCCCGATTCCTTACTTAGGCAGATTCATCTTCTTCATTTTTTTGAGAGAATCGTGGTAAGGGCTGAAGATCGAGTTCATGCTTTTTTTTGGGCTTGTGTAAGGATTTCCCTATCGGTTAGTTGGAGAAGGGGCAATTGACTTCCTCCTTTCATTCTTCTATTCAAGTCGGAGGAAAAAGACTTTGACTCTTTATGGTCTGAATTCAATGGATCTCAAATCATCCATTTCTGAGCTTCAAGCCTTGCAAGCTTTTGAAGTCTTGCATTCATTTTTGTCTCATTTTCAGGTAGAGTGTACCTGGCCCCTATAGGAACCCCCTGATCTGATGGGGGGGGGGGGTAATTCCTAGGAAATAGGCTCACTTGGAAGGAGCGATAGAATATATAGCCTCATTCAACAGGAAAGCTTTGTGCTTTTTCTAGCTTTGGCAGGGTTTCTTCCTTTATTAAGTTAGCTTGGCTCTTGGCTTTGGTATATGGAAAAGAGTCTTTCCTTATATATTTTCCTTAACCTAATTAATCAGCCCAGGGGGAGAATGGTGATGGAGATGTATTGAGGCCTTCTCCTGTTCATCAACTCGAACCTCATTCTTCTACAGTTGATGTTACGGATTAGCCTCACTCTTCAGGCCAACAGCTTTACTCTCGTATTTTCGCCGATGCCACTGTTCACCGACCTCGAGGATTCCTGTCACCCGGCATAACATGTTTATTCTCGGCGGTGATTATAGTCTCTTTCCCAGGGTCAGGCTACTCCAGAAGATCAGCAGTCTAGCCCAGTTGCTTCCCTTCCAGTCGCTTCCTCGCTGCTCTCAACCCCAGGGAAAGTCTTTTGTCAGGGGCGAAAGCCGGCTCAACAAAGGACTTTTTTCAAGGGATCGTCGACAAGAACTACTCATGAAGACCCAAAACCCTACCTTAACCTGTCCTCAGACAGCCAGCCCTCACCAGGCTGCTGGCATTGCTAAATGCTCCGCCACGAAGCAAGCTTTCCCGAATACGACAGATGCGGAAGTGGCTAAAGAAGTCGGAGGACCGTGCCCCGGTTGTCATCTTTGTCTTTGTGTGTGTCTGAGTGGGACCTTTCCTCGTGAATTGCCTTCTTCGAGGCATGATCAGGGGCGACCGGACACCGAACAAAGGGAACCCTGGCTTCATTTGTCGTAGTAAGACCACCCCTCTATAAGCTTCTCCGGAAGATACTCAAGTCGTAATTTCTCATAGGGAATGGTGCCTTTAGAACCAAATTTCAGGCATAAATCCTGGGCCAAGTTATTTAGTGCAGCGGGAAGGAGAAGGTAGGAATCCCTTATACGGAACAATAATTTCTTTTTTTCATTTTTGCAAACCGACTCTATATTAGCACACATGCTCGAAACTTTTTTACCATAAATCATAGGCTTGAAGAGCTCTTTGGCCAGGGATCGAGTTAAGTGAGGAGTGAAGTTCGAGGAAACAACCAGTGCTGACCACACTGAGAGACAAGATGATTAGTGTTTGTAATTTGAGATGCAAAAAAACTTAACGATGAAACATTGAAGCATATAATCTCTATTATAGTATAATTGACAAGAATATTACAAGTTGTACATATAGTAATTTTCACTAGTTTAAATTGCAAACCTTGATAAATTTGTGCTAACAGAAGAAACAAACTTAAAATCCTATTAGTATGTCTGTTTAAATGTATATTATGTTTAATTTGCTCAGAAATTAAAATACACTATTAAACGAATCTAATTTACTTACTTTTTTTATTGTTACAACTCTATCCTCCTTAGGCCTCATCTGTAAGATCATACGGAGTATGTTGTTATTGTTGTTCATGTTGATTAGTGTTATAATTATTTTTGAATGGAAAAGAAAAAAATGGAGACCAAATTTGGTAAAAGTACTGATAACAATGCAATTAAAATAGTTAATCTCATAGAAACCCACAAATATTCATTTTATAAATAGAAACAAACAAACTATTAGTTAATGAGTAGTTAAGTTCTACCCCCTCTCATTAATTTCTATGAAAAAGATTTGAGTTTATTTGTTACATATTTGTTTGATTGCTGGCCTTTATCACTATAGAATCTCAGTTGTCACTATTCATTTATTTCAATAGTAAAACAAAATTAATTAGAACTAATGCGATAAAAAATAGAAGTGGACTTCGACCAAGGATACACCGTTTTTTATTTATCATTTTATTTATTCAGAAAGAGCAGAAATCGAATGAAGTGAATGTAATATTTTTAATTGAATTCATTCTATGTGAACCTGAGAGAATCACCTGGCAGTGTGGGAAAATGATAATAAAAAGCAGAATCTTTGGGCGAGAAACAAATCTTGCACTTACTCTGATGTTTAATAAGGTCATAATTAAGTTGTCGTTCTAATATTTTATTGATGTTATGAGTTAATGTTGATTTTAGTAAATTTAAATATTTTATAAAAAATTATAATTGAAATTAGTTTTTGTCATAAAGTGTGGTTCCAATACGTTTTTTCTACTTTTAAGTCTAGCCCCTCTCGTTAATTGCTATGAAAAAAGACTCGGATTTCACAAAATGCGAAAGCCGAACGCAAAATTCGTTCCATAAATAACATTGTCCGCACTATATTAATTCCCGCTTCCGTACCCCCATATTTTTGGCATCATGCTCTTCAAATAACTACATATCTCCTTAACATAATTTATTCCAAAGGTCTGACATATTCTTCCCCTCTTCAAATTTTATATAATAAAACTCCTTATTCTCATTTTCGGGTCTTTGGGTGCTTGTGTTATCCGTTATTCCCGTCCACGACATTTAACAAACTTCAGGCCCGGTCTACTCAGTGTGTGTTTTTGGGTTTTCCGTCTAATCATCGTGGTTACAAATGCTTTGATTTAACCTCCAATAAAATCATCATTAATCGCCATGTAATTTTTATGAAACCCAATTTTCATTTGCTAAAGTTAATACTCCCGTGCCTAGTTCGTATATTTTTTTGGATGATAGTATATCCCCGTATATTATTCACCATCTTTCGGATGTATCCCACACCCAAAATTCTCCAGCGGGCCCACTGCCCGCTGGTACTCCCCACACTGTGTCGTCTTCAAACCGGGTCCAAAGAATGGGCCATCCGTTCTACCCGATTCCGGCCCGATTCCGAGAAATCGTTTCGGGTCCAGTATTGGCCGATTTCGAATCTTGTTTCGGGTCCGTATTGGCCCAATTCCCGGTTCCAATTCCCGATTTGGGCCAGCAGGTCCACTGCCTACTGGCCAGTCCATCCTGAGTCCCAAAATCCACCCGCCTCTGCCCCGAGTCATGGACCAGTCACCCGTAGTCAACGGAGGATTTTTACACCAAAAAGACATTTTAATTTACATTCTAATATTCTTAAATCACCCTTACCCCGAAATCATGTGTCTGCATTAAATGACCCCAATTGGAAAATTACTATGACCAATGAATATAATGCTCTTATTGATAATAAGACGTGGGAGTTGGTACCTCGCCCATCGGGTATTAATATTATTAGGTCTATTTTTTGCTCATAAGGAAAATTCAGATGGGTTATTTGCTCGACATAAGGCGCGACTTGTGGGCGATGGTAAGACTCAGCAGGTTGGTGTGGATTGTGGTGAGACGTTTAGCCCGGTGGTCAAGCCGGCTACCATTCGCACTGTGCTCAGCTTAGCTCTTTCGAAAGCATGGCCTATTCATCAGTTAGATGTAAATAATGCTTTCCTATATGGGGATCTCAAGGAAACAATCTATATGCATCAGCCTTTAGGATTCAGGGATCCCAAACATCCTCATCATGTCTGTTTGTTGAAGAAGTCCTTATATTGGCTTAAGCAGTCTCCCCGGGCCTGGTATACGAGGTTTGCAGATTATGTTTCGACTATTGAGTTCACTCACAGTAGGTCGGATAATTCCTTGTTCATCTACCGTCGTGGTTCATCCCTGGCCTACATTATGTTGTATGTAGATGATATTATCTTGGCTGCCTCTTCAGATGCCTTACGCCATTCTATCATGACCATGCTCAGCTCTGAGTTTACTATGAAAGACTCGGGGCACTTGAGTTACTTTTTGGGGATTGCTGTCACTCGTCATTCAGATGGGTTGTTCTTATCTCGACGGAAGTATGCAGCTGAGATCATCGAGAGGGCTGAGATTTCATCCTGTAAGTCCACTTCCACTCCAGTTGATACTAAGCCCAAGCTTAGTGCCGCGGCTAACGTACCCTACGAGGATCCGACCACTATCGCAGTCTTGCAGGGGCCCTTCAGTATCTTACCTTTACGAGACCGGATATTACATATGCTGTCCAGCAGGTGTGTTTGTTCATACATGATCCCAGAATTGAGCACATGAATGCACTCAAACGCATCATTCAGTATATTCAGGGTACACTTGACTATGATTTGCACTTATATCCTTCCTCGATGTCCACACTTGTCTCGTATACGGATGCTGATTGGGGTGGCTGTCCAGACACCAAACGGTCCACGTCTGGCTATTGTATGTTTCTTGGCAACAACTTGGTCTCCTGGTCTGCACAGCGTCAGTCGACTCTATCCTGCTCAAGTGACGAGGCTGAATATCGAAGGGTAGCTAATGTGGTCTCGGAATCATGTTGGTTACGTAATTTGCTTTTGGAGCTTCATTGTCCCATTCAGAAGGCAACCTTGGTTTATTGCGATAATATTAGTGCCATCTACCTTTTTGGTAATCCGGTTCAGCACCAGTGCACTAAGCATATCAAGATGGACATTCACTTTGTCCGCGAAAAGGTTGCTCGTGGTCAGGTACGCGTCTGCCATATCCCGTCAAGATATCAAATTCCCGACATCTTTACAAAGGGTCTTCCCTTGGTCCTTTTTGAAGATTTTAGGGACAGTCTCAGCGTTCGAAGACCACCCGCTATGACTGCGGGGGTGTGTTAAATATACACGGTACATAGGATATAATTTAGTCTCCTAGTTTAGGTAATGTTGTAGTGTAATTAGTGTTGTACACTTACCATAATATTTGTATTACCATAATTGTATATTTAGTATCCAAGTAGAATAAGGTTTTAGGAGTAGAATCGGAATAGGATTCTCCTATTATGGAAATATGTAACTTGTATATATAACATTTCAATCAATGAAAATAATCAAGGGATTATTTCTTTCAGTTTTAGTTGTTGACCTTTTTTTTTTCCAAGGTAGAGGTAAAGTCTGCGTACACTCTACCCTCCCATAGTAGGATTTCACTGGGTTGTTAGTAGTTATTGTTGTTGTAGTTGTTGACCTTTTTCACTTTAAAATCTCAGTTGTAACTACTCTTTTGTTTCAATGGTAAAACCTAATTAATTAGAACACCAAATTAAGAAGAGGAAGTAAATTTCAATGAAGAATTAATGCACACAAAGTTTTTGTTTGTTTATCATTTTCTTTTCTTATGTTTTTCAAGGAGAGAGTAAACGTCAGGTGAAAGTAAATGTAATATTTCTAATCGTGCTTTATATATATATATGTCAGTTTTTTAGTGCTCATTTATGTATTTGAGAGATTGACCAGTGATAAAATAAAAGGGAGGACTTTGGGTGACAAGTGAATCTTGCACTTATAGGATGTATGATAAAGTCAAAATTAAGTTGTCATTTTAAAATTTAGTTATGATCTAAATTATATATGATAAAGTCGTAATTAAGTTGTCGTCCTAAATTTTAGTTATGTTCCAAATTAATATTGGTTACATTACGTTAAATATTTAAGATAATTTATAACTAAATTTATGTTTTGTCATAGTTTCGATTCGACTATGTTTTAAAATATTAAGTATAGTGCCTCTCGATAATCTCTATGAAAAAATTTAAAGTTTATCAGTTATAATTCTATTTAAATTATTGATCTTTTTCACTTTAGAATCTCAATTGCCATTATTCATTTATTCCAATAGTAAAAATAAAATTAATTAGTACTCAGGAAAGATGTTATGCACGTGTGTATGTGGATAAATATTTGTAGCGCTAATTAATAAGTATTTAGAAGATTAATAGTTATATGCTAAGTGAATGGAAAAAATGATAAAAAGGGAGCATCCTAGGATAAGATGCGAACCTGTCACATACATGATATGTAAGCATTAGCAATAATTGCAACAAACAGGACTATATCTATAATACTACATTGACTAAGTAGATCATATGCAATTCTATGCGTTCACACTAGACTATCCAATAGTTAAAAGGAATGTCTATTTAATTACTGTATTGTTGTTATTCTAATTGTTATCTCTATACAGCCTTTATAAAAACAGATTATTGTTATTATTATTATATTACTGTTATTATTATTAATATTAAAATTATTCTTTTTACTCTTATTGTGATGATTAGGGTGTATTGTATGTATCATTCATGTGTTTCTTAATCCTACATGTAACTGAATAGATTGGATTTATTGTTGTTATGTTTTGTAATTTGATCTTAAGAAGACTTAAATACATAAAAATAAATGCATTGCTTATGATATTGGGCATTTCAATTGGGCTATTCAACAACCCTCATCGGCTAGGACTTGTTACAATTGTGGAGAGATTGAACATTTCAAAAGAGAGTGCCGTAGATTGGTATCGAGTACATCCCATGCACCCAGGACCCCAGCACAACCATCTAGGAGTGGTAGTCAGGTTAGCATGGGAGGTTCCCAATCAGGCCGTGGTGGCCATCAGACTAGTCGCAGTGGATCTCATACAAGGAGAGATGAGGCTCGTTCAGGCTGAGGCGACCATCAGGGTACTCAGACCTATGGAAGACACACTCATTGCTATGATTTCCCTGGTAGGCTAGAGGCTGGGGACTATGACATGACTATTTTATACCATCCAGGCAAGGCCAATGTGGTGGCACATGCCTTAAGTCGAAAGGCAGTTAACATGGGGAGTTTAGCTCGTTTGATTATTTCTGAGCGTCCCTTGGCATTTGAGGTCCAGTCCTTAGCCAACTGTTTCGTGAGGCTTTATATTTTGAATTCGGGTAGGATTTTGGATTGTGTAGAGGCGATGTCGTCTCTTTTGGAGCAGGTTCGGACCCATAGTATGTTGATGAGAAGTTGTGCAAAATCAGAGATAAGGTGATGAGTGGTGAAGCCAATGAGACTATGATTGATGATGAAGGGTTTTTGAGGATCAAGAGTAGAGTGTGTGTTCCTAGAGTTGGTGATTTGACTAGGTTGATTATGGAGGAGGCTCATATCTCTAGATATTCGATTCATCCAGGTGCTACTAAGATGTACGGAGACTTGAAGCAGCACTATTGATGGGGCAGGATGAAGAGAGACATCGTTGAGTTTGTGACTCGATGTCAGAATTTTCAGCAAGTCCAAGTATGAGCACCAGCGACTTGGTGGGGTGTCTCAGAGGATGCCTATTCCAGAGTGAAAGTGGGAGAAGATTACCATGGATTTTATTGTGAGGTTGCCCAAGACTTTGGGCAAGTTTGATGCTATTTGAGTCATTGTTAATAGGTTGACTAAGTCCGCACATTTCATTCCGGTCCAGACTACTTATAATTCAGAGAAGTCGGCTAAGATCTACATTCGTGAGATTGTTCATCTTCATGGTGTACCTATTTCTATTATTTCAGACTGGGGTATTCAATTTACTTCTCATTTTTGGCGGACTTTACAAAAGGAGTTAGGTACTCGCTTGTATCTCAGTACAACTTTTCACCCTCAGACAGATGGTTAGTCCGAGCAGACTATTCATGTATTGGAGGATATGTTATGAGCATGCGTGATTTATTTTGGTGGTCATTGGGACCAGTTCTTACCTCTGGAAGAATTTGCGTACAATAACAACTATCACTCCAGTATTGATATGGCACCGTTCGAGGCGTTGTATGGTAGGAGATGTCGTTCTTCCATTGCGTGGTTTGATGCATTCGAGGTTCGACCTTGGAGTACCTATTTGTTAAGGGATTCCTTAGAGAAGGTGAAGGTGATTCAGCACAAGCTCCTGGCAGCTCAGAGCAGGCAAAAGGAGTATGCGGACCGGAAGGTCCGGGACATGGATTTTATGGTTGGTGACAAGGTTCTATTGAAGGTCTCACCGATGAAGGGTGTGATGAGGTTCGAAAAGAGAGGAAAGTTGAGTCTGAGGTATATCAGACCTTTTGCGATTCTTCAGAGGGTTGGAGAGGTAGTATAAGAGTTGGATCTTCCAACTGTCCATCCGGTTTTTCATGTGTATGTGCTGAAGAAGTACCATGCCGATGGTTCTTATATTATCCAATGGAACTCCATATTTCTTGATTATAATTTGGAGTTCGAAGAGGAGCCTGTGGCTATTTTGGACAAACAGGTGAAGAAATTGAGGTCTAAGGAGATAGCTTCAGTGAAGGTGCAATGGAATCATTGTCCTATTGAGGATGCGTCTTGGGAGACAGATTCCGACATGCGGAGCAAATACCCTGACTTGTTTACTACTTCTGGTACATTTCCCATTTTTGTTTCTCTCTGTTCGAGGATGAACGTTTGTTTAATTGGTATCTGATGTAATGATCTGTCCATTATTTTTAGCTAAAGATCATTATTTGACTATTTTACCCTTCCCGTAGACTCTGTGTGGGATTTATGATGCGCGGTCCCGAGGTTCAATTATGTGATTTTTGGATGAAAAACTTAATATAGGAATGTTAGGGTTGATTAGTTTGACTCAAAGTTGACTTTCGAGCATATGGGTTTGTGTCCGGGTTCTGTCACTTCTGAGAGTTCTGGACGGTCATATATGACTTAATCGCATCATTGGTTCACTTCCCGAGGCAATCAGATGTACTTTGTGGCATTATTTGTGTAATTGTGATATTTGATTATTTTGGGAGATTCTTTAGAAAGTATGTCTTAGCTCGGTTAAATGAGAAATCCAAGTGGCGCGAGTAAGTTTGTAGCACCGTTTACCTTGGGGTAGCATGTTTGGTTTGTATTCGGGAGGTTCCGGGAGTGTTTCGGGTGTTTGGTGGAAGTCATGAAGTATTCTAGGTTTGGTGGTGTCTTGTGTCCGCACCAACGGGTGGTGGGCCACCTCTACGGAAGTTGACTCGCAGATGCGGAGCCTGAGTAATTGTGAGGTTTCCGCCATTGTAGACATTTCCTCGCAGGGGCGATGGCGCCTCTTTGGTGGTTTTCTTGGACCGGCACGTATGCGGGAAATTATTGTTTCCACCTCAGCGGGAATTTTCCTTTGCGGCGAGGCCGCCTATGCGGGATCGATCCCGTAGGAGTGGGATCGATTCCGCCGGTGCGGGATCGATACTGCCAGTGCGGGATCATTGTTTCAGGCAGATTTTTAATTGCCCCAAATCAATTCTCTTTTCCAAAATATCTTATCTCAATTTTAGTGCTTGCTTGGGGGAATTTCTTGAGGAATTCCATTTGAGTCATCATCTAAGGTATAATTTCACCCCCTGTTTGATCATTAATGTCTTTTAAATACTAGTTGGACTTTATTAGGGGAAGAAGAGTTGTGAGCTTCCATGAAAGGTTAAGAGAGCTAAACTTTTGATTTGCGATTGGAATATGGATTAGATGATCATGATTTTATGAATAAGTGTTGATTAATGATAGGTGACCATGTTGTATTAATTAATTTGGGATTTGAAACCTTTTCTAAATTGAAGAAAAATCTAGGGTTTATAAATTGGAGCTTTTCTTAAATTATGTAATTGAGGGTTCAATTGGTGTTAGTTTTCAATTAACTTAAGGATATAACTGTCACGTAAACCCAATTCGACAATATAAATAACAAGTCTATGATAGATAAAGGAGTGTGGAATAATACATCAATCCCCAAGAAATCTGGTCTAAGGCCGTACAAGAGCCACTAAATACATTACTGCAAGTCTGAGTATAAATACAAGTCTAAAAAGTGGAATACTGTTTCAGAGTAGCAAAATAAGACAACTATAAAAAGAGAGTCATCTGGGCTGCAGAATCCGTCCATATGCTCACTGTGAATGCTTAGCAGCAAACCTCGCAGTCAGTCACGAGGAGAGGAGGTGGACCCTTTCACGAACTTTGCACTCATAAAAGAATGCAGCAAGATAGTATCAATATAAATACTATGTACCGGTAAGTATCATATGACGACAACAATTAGATAACATATATAAAGTAATAGACTGAAATATAGGCATGCTCACAATCAGATATAAACACTACACAATCTAAGAATAGCATCACAGGTTCAAATACTAGTCTGAATCCGATAAGTATGATTATGAGGATATGAATGTAATAATACACACACACTCCGAGCGGAATAGCTCTATGTCCCAAAAGTCATGACCCATGGAGGACCCGCGAAGTCCATGTACCTACTATGGCACAGAGCCCGATCCAATATAAGTATCTGTTGCGGAATGTGCAACCTGGTCCAATATATGTATGTTGCATAACGTGCAACCCGAACCAATATATATATATATATATGTTGTGGCGTGCAAACCTTGTCCAATATGCATGATCATGTATGTATGTATGAATGATGTCAAATTCCAATGAGAATTTGTCAAGTCAACCGTGCCACGCACGTAAACCTAATCATCATGTCAAAAGTGCATCAATCCTTCCTCTATATACGGTCAAGTCTAGTATCATACACGTGGCTATGAGCCACTAGATCAATAAGGCAACAACCACAATCAACAATAGTACTAACCTAAGTATTCCATCCCAACTTCATACCCGAAGGCATAACATGATTTCACCAATAATTACTGACTATACATAAGATTTGCTAACCAGAGTCTAACCACAAGGTAAGCCGTAACCTACCTGAATGCCGAACGGTTGTCACAATGATAATTTTGGAGCCTTTCCTTTATGAGGATCTCGGTTATACTCGAAGTCTAGTCATTATTGAAATCTAAGTTAGAAATGGAAACTAACAATACCCATACCACTATACTATCCTTAGAACTGAAACCACTATGGAAAAAAGGGAAAATAGGCCCACAAGGGTAAAACGGGTAATTCAAAAGTGAAATCGGTAATCCAACATTCTAGAAGTCTAATATCTCTAATGAATTGCTAAATTAACTCAAGAATAGGTCAATTTCACGATTCAAGACAAAACCCCGAAATTAGCCATAAACCCTTGCTTTTCGTTATTCAAATTCTCAACTAGAAAGGAAGATTCAAGCCTATTGGTTACTAAATAATGAAATATCATGCTTAGATTAGTAAAACCCATCAATTAATCTCATACTTAAAGATTAAGATTCAATTAACCCTATATAGGTATAGACTCATCTTCTTCAACTAGTTTTCTAGGTTTCCACCATTAATTCAAGCTTAGGATAGGTAAATAAAGGATAATAAGGTTGAAGAGACTTACTTCAAAGAGAATCCACAAAAAAACACTTCAAATCAGCCTTGAGAGGCTATGGAGGAATAATTTTGAGAATGGCAAATGAAGGGTTTAACTTAGCATTAAAAAGGATTCTGGTCCCCGTCGTCCGCTACAACGGTCACTGGTCCGCAAAAGCGGGCCAGCGCCAGTGGCCCTACGTTCGCTACGGTGACCCAACACGAAATCCCAAGACTCATCGTAATGGAACATTGCCCGCTATGACGACTCCTCACAAACTCTTACCACTCGCTACAGTGGATCGGGCCACGCTGTGGCGGGTCTGCTGTGGCGCACAATGGCTTGTCCCAGCGAGGCATCAGACATTAGTAGATTGCTAGTTTTCACTAACTTCTTCCCACAATCTGACAACCACCCAAGACCTCCTGGATGCAAACCAGACATATAACCCTATACAAAAACACGCTACGGACTCACTTGTGGTCTCGGAATTCCCATCGGAGGTCTATTTTATCGGGTCAATCCCCAATGGACAAAAACCAACATTCCAACCAATTACCAAAAATGCTCCCAAGATCCTCAAGAACTGAACCAACTATCCCACCAAGTCATAAATGACCCTCCGGACCTCACGAAATCAATGGAATTCTGAAAAAGGTCCGTTTACCGAAAAGTCAACTATTGGTCAGTCACTTCCACTTAAGGATTCTAATTCTTTCAATTTTCACTAGGATCTCTCGACAACCTTGGGAATTGAGTCAACAGGGGTAAAATGGTTAGAACGCACATAACGACTGAACATGTTGTTACATTAGATACCAATTAAACAATAGCTCATCCTCGAGCGACAAGGAAGGAATGGGGGGAAAGTACCTAAGTCAACAAACAACTGGGATATTTGGCATGCATATCGGAAACGGTCTCCCATGTGGCCTCCTCAACGGGATGATGCTTCCATTGCACCTTAACAGAAGCTATCTCCTCAGACCTCAACTTCCTAACCTGCCTATCTAAAGTCGATATAGGCTCCTCCTCATAAGACAGATTCTCATCAAGAAATACAGAATCCCAATGAATGATATAAGACCCGTCTGAATGGTACTTCTTCAGCATAAAAGTGTGGAAAACTGGGTGAACACCTGATAGGCCTGGTGACAAATCCAACTCATAAGCAACAGTGCCAACACGATGGATAATCTCAAAAGGACCAATGTACCTTGGGCTCAACATGCCTCTTTTCCCAAATCGCATACACCCTTCATGGGTAATATCTTCAAAAGAACCTACTCACCCTCCATAAACTCTAGATCTCGGACCTTTAGGTGCACATACATATTTTGTTGTCTCTGAGTTGCCAAAAGCTTTTCCTGTATAAGCACCACCTTGTCTAAAGACTCCCTTAACAAATCTGTACCCCACGGTCGAACCTCAAAAGTGTTAAACTATCCAATAGGAGAACGACACCTCTTACCATATAAAGCCTCAAACGACACCATATCAATGCTGGAATGGTAGCTATTATTGTACGCGAACTCTGCCAAGGGTAAGAACTGGTCCTAATGATCACCAAAATCAATGACACATACTCTCAATATATTCTCAAGCACCTCAATAGTCATTTCGGACTGTCCATCAGTCTGGGGATGAAAAACGGTACTGAGATCCAACTGAGTACCCAACATTACCTGCAATATCTGCCAGAAATGGGAAGTAAATTGAGGACCTCGATCAGAAATGATAGAAATAGGGACCCCGTGCAACCGTACAACCACACAGATGTAAATCCTGTATAACTTCTCTAAATTATAGGTAACCTAAACTGGAATAAAGTGTGAAGACTTGGTCAACCTATCCACAATAACCCAAACTGAATCAAACTTGCCCAAGGTCTTCGAAAGATCTACAATGAAATCCATAGGAATCCTATCCCACTTCCACTCAGGAAAAGGCATCATCTGAAGCAATACGCCAGATCTATGGTGCTCATACTTGACTTGCTAACAATTCTCACATTAGGCAACAAAATCTGCAATATACCTCTACATCTGACCCCACCAGTAATGATGCCTCAAGTCACGATATATCTTAGTAGCACCTAGATAAATGAAAAATCTAGAACTATGAGTTTCTTCCAGTATTAAATGAATCAAACCACCAACACGAGGAATGCACACACGTCCCTTGATCCTCAGAACCCCCTCATCATCAAGTACAGCCTCATTGTCCTCCCCACGCATCACTTTATCATATATCTTGCATAATTGAGCATCCTCAAACTAATGAGCCCTAATATGCTCTAAGAGAGATGACTTCGCCTCAGCACACGCTAAAATTCTGCCCAAATTTGAAAGATTCAATCACACAAAACTATTAGTTAGAATCTAAACGACCATGCATAAGGGACGCTCCGAAATAACCAACCGAGCTAAACTGCCCATATTCACTGCATTTCGGCTCAAGGCATCAGCTACTACATTAGCCTTACCTGGATGGTAAAGTGTAGTGATTTCATAATCCTTCAGAAGCTCCATCCACCTACGCTGCCTAGAATTGAGATCCCTATGACTGAACACGTGCTGAAGGTTATGGTGATCAGTAAACACCTCACAATGGACCCCATATAGATAATTCCTCCAAATTTTCAAAGCAAAGACTACCGCTAACAACTCTAAATCATGGGTAGGGTAGTTCTTCTTATGGATCTTCAACTGTCTGGAAGCATAGGCAATGACCTTGCCCTCTTACACCAACACAACGCCAACCCAAAACAGGATGCATCACAATAACTGAGTAATCCTTACCGTCCACGGGTAATGCCAAGATTAGAGCCGTAGTCAATAGAGTCTTGAGCTTTTGTAAGCTCTCTTCACAAGCATCGGACCACTAAAAAAGAACCTCATTCTGAGTCAATATGGTCAAGTGAGATGCAATAGAAGCAAACCCCTTCATGAACCGACAGTAGTAACTGGACAACACCACGAAGCTACAAATCTCAATCACTGTAGTCGGCCTCACCCAATCCCTAACATCCTCAATCTTTTTGGGATCAACCATAATCCCTTCATTTGATACCACATGCCCCAAGAATGCCACAAAATCAAGCCAGAACTCACACTCCAAAAATTAGGCATAAAGTTCTTTGCCTCTTAACAACCCAAGGACAATACTTAAATGACGCTCATGCTCCTCCTTACTCTTCGAATACACCAAGATAGAATCGATATAAACAATGACGAAGGAATCCAAGTATGTCTTAAAAATGCCATTCATCAAGTCCAAGAAAGATGCCAGGTCATTCGTAAGCCTAAATGACATCACAAGGAACTCATAATGACCATTACGAGTCCTAAAGGCTGTCATCGGAACATCCTTGGCCCTAATCTTTTGTGGGTGAGAGCCTGACCTCAAATCAATCTTTAGAAATACCAAAACATCCTAAAGCTGGTCGAACAAGTCATCAATACGAGGAATCAAATACTTATTATGAATGGTGACCTTGTTAAACTGACGGTAATCTATGCACATCCTCATCATTCCATCTTTCTTATTTATGAACAAAATGGGAGCACCCCAAGGAAAGATACTCGTTCTAATGAGCCCCTTACTCAATATAGCCTGCAACTGCTATTTCAACTCCCTTAACTCAATAGGTTCTATCCTATATGGTGGAATATAAATAGGGCATGTTCCCGGCTCTAAATTGATGCAGAAATCAATAACATGATCGGGTGGCATACCCGAAAAATCAGCTGGGAATACCTTTGCGAACTCACACATAATAGGCACTGACTTAATGGATGGAGAACTAATACTAGTATCATGAATATAGGCCAAGCAGGCTAAACACCCCTTGTCAACTAGTTTATTCACGCAGAGATAAAAAATGATACTTTTTAGAGCGGGACTCAGAGTACCCCTCCACTCAAGTCTAGGAATCCCAGGCATAGCTAAGGTGACAGTCTTGGCGTGAAAGTCCAAGATCGCGGGGTTTGGGGATAACCAACTCATACCCAAAATAATATTTAAGTCTACTATATCCAAGATCATCAAGTCTACCTACGTGTCATACCCCATAAAAGTAACTAAGCAAGACCAATAAACTTGATCGATACTACATCTCTAACTGGAGTAGACATATGAATGACACATCAAGATGGTCACACGTCAAATCCCAACCAACGGAATGATAAGTAGACACATATGAAAAAGTAGACTTGGGATCAAACAAGATCGTAGTCGGCCGATAAAGACCAGAAATTTGACCTGAGATCACAAAATCAGAAGTTTCAGCCTCGGGCCTACCGGGAAAAGCATAGCAATGTGCACCACCACGACCACCTTAGCTAGATTGCGCTCCTCACCTGAAGACCTAAGAACTACCCTTACCGGACAGATGTCTACCCCTGGATAATTGAGAACCACCACGGCCTGACTGAGCACCGCCCCTCACTGAAGAACCACCCTGGCTACCAGAAGATGCCAGAGTCTGGAACCTGAAACCCTGTTGAGTCCCACTTTGTCTAGATCAGGTGAAATGTCTCATAAGGTGACCAGGATTACGACAACCACAACAAACTCTAGGTGTTGGAGGCTGAAGAACGAAATGGACCACCACGGTTAGCTGGCTAAGAGAAAGAACCTCCATGAGACTGCCAACTTCATAACCACTCTAACTGACCACTACCTTAGTGACTGGAACCACTGAACTAACCATGCTGACAAGGCCTCTTCTCACTAGACCCTCCAAAAGATTGAATCAAGGTAGACTCGACACTCACAGTATGATCCACTACTTCCTGGAAGGAAGACCACATGGCCATAAGCTGAAGACAAGCAAAATGAAATTAAAGCATTAGTTCACCAAGAAATCTACGAACCCTCTCTACCTCTGTGAGAATCAATCGAGTGACATACCGAGCCAAAAAAAAGAACCTGGCTTGATACTCCACTATGAACATACCTTTCTACCGTAAATATATAAACTCATCCTTGCGTTTCTCTCTCAAATGATGCGGTACATACTTCTTCAAGAAGGCTTGATGGAATTGTACCCAAGTGAGTGGAGGTAAACCAGCAGGTCTTCCCTTAATGTAATACCTCAAACACGTCTTCACATCTCCGCGAAACTGGGAAGATAAATAACCCACACCATGGGACTCTACAATACCCATCTTGTAAAGCCTCTCATGCATATCTGTAATGAACTCATAAGAATCCTCGCTACGTGTAACATAAAACCTGGGCAGCTCCATCTTTAGGAACCTACCTATGAGCTCCTGATCTCCAAGTGTCAAAGTTTTGGCTACTACTGGCATAGGAATACCCTCAGGGGCTGGTATACCATCAATACTCGGGGCTATGACAGTAGTAGGCTACATCCCCGGTGTCTGACCCTACTCAAGAGTCCGTAATCCTGCTCTCATTTGAGAATCACCTAGAGTAGTGGCACCACCCATGCCATGCTGGGCATCAAGATATTTTAGTATACGGGCCAATGTGTCCTACAATAGAGGGTCGGACATGGCCTAGGTAAGTCTTGTCTAGCCTTATACCTCCCCAGTTGCCTGCTCTCTCTTGAGCTAACGCTCTGGAAAAGCTGATCGTGCCTATCTCTATCTAGCCACAAGGGCCCTGTCCCTATACAGTGCAGCACCACAGCCTCTACCTCAACCGCAACCTCTAGCATGTTCTCGTTCTCTCACATCGGTCCTAGTAGCAAGCTCAGGTGCACTGTCCCTCGTAATATCAGCTCATGTCCTCACTATCTATGAGAAAATAGAAGTGAATCGAATTCCAATTCGAATATTCCAGATAGCAATTTGAATAAATTAGCACGAAAGAATGAAGAAATTTAAGTTTCCTAAATGTCTCATAGCCTCTCGCAGATAAGGATAAAGCTCATCATACCGATCCACAAGACTTTACTAGACATGCTCTTTTACTTATAGAACCGAGTAACCTAGGGCTCTGATACCAACTTGTCATGTCTCAAATCGGGGAACATGCAAACACCTACCTTTTTCCCACCAGGTAGGCAAACCTGTCCCTTAATCACAACTTGATCAATAATAAAGTAAACCTAATTTGGAAATATAAATAACAACTCTATATAGATAAAGAAGGAGTGCGAAATAATACATCAAACCCCAGGAAATCTGATCTAAGGCCGTACAAGAGCCACTAAATACATAACTGCAAGTCTGAGTATAAATACAAGTCTAAAATGGAATACTCTCTCAGAGTAGAAAAATAAGACAAGTATAAAAAGAGAGTCATCCAGGCTACGAAATCCATCCATATGCTCACCTTGAATGCTTATCAGCAAGCCTCAGAATCAGTCGTGAGGAGAGGAAGTAGACCTTGCCACAAACTCTGCACTCATAAAAGAATGCAGCAAGATAGTATCAGTATAAACACTATGTATCGGTAAGTTTATATGCTGATAACAATTAGATAACATATATAAATTCATAGACTGAAAGATAGGCATGCTCACAATCATATATAAACACTACATATTCCAAGAATAACATCACATGTTCAAATACCAAGTATAAATTTGATAAGTATGAATATGAGGATATGAATGCATATGCAATTATACACACACACTCCGAGCGGAATACCTCTATGTCCAGTAGTCATGACCCATGGGGGACCTGCAAATTCCATGTAATTGTGGTGGCACACAACCCGATCCAATAGAAGAATATGTTGCAGAACGTGAAACCCAGTCCAATATATGTATATGTTGCGTAATATGCAACCCAAACCAATATAAATGTATATATATATATATATATATATTATGGCGCACAACCCTATCTAATATGCATGATCATGTATATATGAATGATGTCAAATTCCAATGAGAATA
The DNA here is from genome assembly GCA_034509755.1 of Anisodus tanguticus. Taxonomy (NCBI): domain Eukaryota; kingdom Viridiplantae; phylum Streptophyta; class Magnoliopsida; order Solanales; family Solanaceae; genus Anisodus; species Anisodus tanguticus. The sequence continues at coordinate 40,668,402 of CM067540.1, read as the reverse complement.
TATCAAGTCAACCATGCCACGCATGGATACCAAATCATCATTGTGACTATCCTAAATCCCATTTGTGTCGTGAGGGAACCTACCCTAACCCATAGGCGAACTCGACCCAGAATCATATAATTAAGCAAAAATAAGGAGTACAAGAGAAATAATTAACAAGTCTTAGAATATAAATACATAGTCTGAATGAAAATCCCAAATATTTCGGTAGTTATGAGTACCAAACTCTAAACTGAATACAAGTCTGAGTACAAAAAATACATAATCTGTCCAAATGTAACAATAAATCATAGTTAGAGAATAGCAAGAATAAAATATAAAAGAAGAATAGAGTTCCAATGCTGGGGAAGAAACTACAACTTACCATGGACTCCCATATCACGATCTCTGATGGAGAGGGGGGTGGAATCAAATTTCTTCGGTATTGCCTCCTGGCTCAGTACAAGTACATAGAGTGCATCAAGCGTAAAGTGAGTAGGGCAAATACGTGTAATCAACAAGCATCGTCGACCTAGCCTAATATAACGGTGGCGAGGGCTGGTACTTTCTGATATTTTTCTCTACTAGTTAGTTATTTATGAATAAGGATAATTCAGTTAACCAACCTATATAAGTCTACAGTTAAAGTAAACATAAGTACTCTCGAGACACACATCGCACAAGTCTAACCTACACCTCATTTAGGGTGTCTAGATCCCTCAAGTTCCTCTACTCAAGTTCCACAACAAGAATAAGCTTAAGCCAATAACATTTCTTCTAGCAGTCTAAAGATCACAAGTATGATAGAGTTCAATCATGGCACATACGACATCAATCACATATCATAATATAAGTGAATTCAATGCAGGATCATATGAATGAATGCAAGTGGCCATAAATACCTGGTACACACACGCTGCTGCAATAGCTGTCACGTGACACATGGGGGACTCATGAGGTCCATATACCCATCCAATCCCATCGGATACCAGCACGAGGACTGATGTGTCATATCAGTCATCACTCTTATAAACATGTATCATATCCCTTAATCCAACTTCCTAAGTCATTCTCAGTAATTTATCAGTAAGCCAATGCCAAGTATAAATAATGTATGAATGAAATGGATATAAATACACCATGCAATCAGCATAATTAGTTTATCAGTCTTAATCAAGTGCTCAGACGAGGTGCAGAGTGATGAATGCATGATAGTCAAATCAGAATATCACATCAATGGCTACAAGCCCATGTAAAACAGCAAGCATACCAAACTAAGCGGACTCTTGCACCGCATATCGTGGCCCGAAGGCTAACCACATAAACTCCTTTACTTGCTCTATATTAGTTCATTAATTACCCATTTAAGTTCACTCGGTACCCGTATTAGTAATCGTCACCTCACTAATATAGGACCCCAAGTTCCCATTGTTCCCTTTAATTCATTACATAGCATACCAACACAACTCTACACTAGAGTCTAGAAAGTTTCAACTTGCCTGATTATAGCCGAAGACTCATGCAATCGCCTTTACTTTTTGCCGAGATTCCTCACGAGCCCACTATGACCAATTACATCAAGTATATGAGATTATGGTCTAATATTATCCATAATCCCCAAGCTAGGTTACACAGCAACCCCGGGCCCACATTATCAAAATACTAACGTTTCTACTCAATTAGCACTAGCACATGCTAGACATTCATATTCCCAAGTTAATTGAATAACAAAGTCCCAAAGGATCTCCAATTTCATGAATTAATTAAAAGCTTCAATTCTAACCATAGAATTTCTCCCAATTCCCAAAAGGATTTATAATATTAAATTGGTCTTATAATCATCATCTACTAGTTAAATACATCATTAGTTTATAATTTTAGCAACAATGAATGAATAATCAATCCCTAACCCCTCATTACAACTCTCTTATTCTCCACAAAGTATTTCTACATTACCATTCACTTAATAAACATACTAAGGATGTAATAAACTATTTCACATTAATGGAAGGGAGAAAGGTTACCTGAATGATGAAAACCTCTTGAATCTTTCACTACCTTGCTGCCCAAGCTCCAGTTCTAAGGAGGAATAAATGTGAGTAATGAAATGAATGCTAGGTCAAAAACCTACATTTAATCAGCACATTGTTCTTGCTCCGGCTGACCCGATTCCGTTGGGATGGACCCGCTCTGGTAGAAACCCTATCCACTGGGGCAGAAACCACTTAACCTCCAAAACATTCACTGGGGCGGAAGCAACCTCCGCTAAGGCGCACATGCCCCAACGAGGAACACATCCACTTTGGCAGATTCTCATGATCCAATCCAACCCCACTTCGGTGAGCCTAACCTTCGCTGAGGAGGACGCCTGGTCGCCATAGCGGAAACTAGCAACCAACCGCAGTCCAAACCTATTAATTCTTCCGTCAACCACCCAAAACACTCCCAGGACCTCCCAGAAAAGGTATTTAAAGCTCATATTTCCAAAAAAAGGTCTCTAAAGACCGGGTGTGACTAAAGTCAACACTTAAATTCTAATTTCTTAATTTTACAAACTAACACCTAAAACACACCGGGCTGCCTTGGGACCCGAACTAAAGGCTCAATTAAGTTATAAACATCTTTCGGAGCTAATGTAACCGATGAAACCGTGAACGAAGCAAGTTTACCCAAAAGTTAACTATGGGTCAAACTCTTTTAATCTCTTAACTTAGAATTTCTCAAACTTAACAAAATGGGTCTGAAACCTACCTAACCATTTCAGGAATCATGTCACCCATCTCCGCAAGTCACAAGCAAGCAAATAAAGACTCAAGAAGGGTAATTTAGGGGTTTCTAAGCAAAACTATCAAAACATCTTTTCGAGTCGTTACAATCATGTCAAAAGTGCATCAATCCTTCCTCTACATACGGTCAAGTCTATTATCATACATGTGGCTACAAGCCACTAGATCAATAAGGTAACAACCACAATCAACAATAGTACCAACCTAAGTATTTATCCCAACTTCATACCCGAAGTCTTAACATGATTTCTCCAATAATTATTGACAATACATATACTTTGCTAACTGAAGTCTAACCATAAGGTAAGCCTTAACCTACCTAAATACCAATCGAGAGTTATGAATGATCACTCTGGAGTCTTTCCATTATGAGGATCTCAGTTATACTCAATGTCTAGTTATCATTGAAATCTAAGTTAGAAATGGAAACTAACATTACCCATACTGCTATAATATCCTTAGAACCGAAACCAACTATGGAAAAAAGGGGAAAATAGGCTTACAAGGGTAAAACGGATTATTCAAAAGTGAAATCGATAATCCAACGTTCTAGAAGTATAATTTCACTGATCAATTACTAAATTAACTCAAGAATAGGTCAATTTCATAATTCAATACAAAACCCGCAAATTAGGCGTAAACCCTAGCTTTTCCATTTTCAAATTCTCAAGTAGAAAGGAAGATTCAAGCCTATTGTAGTAAATAATGATATCCCAATCATAGATTAGTCAAACCCATCAATTAATCTCACATTTAAAGCTTAAGATTCAATTAACCCTAGATAGGTAGAGACTCATATTTTTCAACTAGTTTTCTAGGTTTCCACAATTGATTCAAGCTTAGGAAAGGTAAATAAAATATAATAAGGTTGAAGAGACTTACTTCAAAGAGAATCCACTAAAAAACACAATTGCCCTTGAGATGCTATGGAGGAATAATTTTAGGAATGGGAAATGAAGGATTTAACTTAACATTAAAAAGGATTTTGGTCCCCGGCGTCCACTGCAGCGGGCCCGCGCTAGTGGCCCTATGCTCGCTACGGTGACCCAATATGAAATCTCAAGACTCACCATAGCGGCCCACTGCCCGCTATTGTGGCTTCTCACAAACACTCACTACTCGTCATTTCATACCAGTCCATGCTGTGGCAGGTCTGTTGTGACGCACAAAGGCTCTCCCCAACGAGGCATTAGACACCACCAGATTGTTGGTTTTTCCCTAACTTCTTCCTTCAATCCGACAACCACCCGAGACCTCCCGAATGCAAACCAGACATGTAACCCTATTTAAAAACACACTACAGACTCACTCATACTTTTAGAATTCTCATCGGATGTCTATTTTACCAGGTCAACCACCAATGGCCAAAAACTAACTTTCTAACCAAATACAAAAAATGCTCCCAAGATCCTCGGGAATCGAACCAATAATCCCACCAAATCATAAACGACCCTTCAGAATTCAAGGAATGGACAAAATTCTAAAAAAAGTCTATTTACCCAAAAGTCAACTATTGGTCAAACACTTCCACTTAAGGATTCTAATTCTTTCAATTTTCACTAGGATTGCCCGACAACCTCGAGAATTGGGTCAATAGGAGTAAAATGGTAAAAATGCACATAATGACTGAACAAGTCATTACAATAATTAGTTAGCATGTGTTAAAGCTTTTTGAGTGATAAAATTCGTATTTTGACACCATGGGCCCGAGGTTGATTTTAGGTGTATTTGGTATGTTTGAAGGACTTAGTCCTTGTATTGTGTATTAGCTTAATATGAATGTACAGTCTATACGTGTTAGACTATGACTACTATGAGGTGCTCCAGAAGGGCAAGGCCATAATTGAGATTTGATTGTATGTGGCACCTGCTCGACTCTGAGGTATGCTACAGTTTCTTCTTATTAGACTTCGATAGAAGTACGTAAGTAGTTTTAAATATTAAGGGGTATTGGACGTGTTTGGGGGTCCAACCTTAGCGGTTGTGATGAATGCATGGGTAAGTACCAGTGTTAAACTATGATGATGAGTGATTTGGGGAATCTACCTTAAGCTAATTCTGATTACTGTTGATTGGGCTTGTCACTATTTATGTGGGCTCGTTGCCATATTTTCTATTGTTGTGTTTATTCATCACACATGCTTTCGATATGATATCATGATCGTACTTGGATTGCGTGTTATTAAATTCTAAAAGTATGTGATATTCACCTCTTATACTTGGTTGCATATCATTACAACTTGATTTCTTGCCTTGTATTATCAGTTGCATTCATACACTCACTATTCTGATGATATTGATAAGAGAGGTATGGAAATGATGGGCTCCGTTGAGAAATTTTGGAGGAGTATATGGACTTCACGGGTGCCCTATAGGTGCAGTTTATAGAATTTGAATACTTGTATACTACAGATGAAAGGTACTTGGCATATGCATTACATTGAGATCATACATACATTAATTCATTGATTATCTATTGATGGATTAAGTGTTTGACTGATTATTGATGACTTGGTTGGATTATTGGATAAAGAAGGATTGTTAATTGATCAGTTAATACTTGAGATGTAATGACACAATTAGTCATTTTGAGAAAAGATTCTCTTTTTGACATTTCGTCTATTCCAGAAGCTCCATAGTAATTATTTTGACTTGCTTATAAAATTTGAAGTCAAACGGATGTCATTTTGTTCACTATGGGAATTCGCATGAGGAAGTTTTAGTCATTTTAGCTCGGACAACTATTGTTGTACCTAGTGTGTTCTCTAGGGTGGACTCTGGGCCACTAGGGTGGGACTCTACACTGCTGGGGTAGACTCTGGGTGGCTGGGGCGGACTCTGGGGCACTGGGGCGGGATTCTGGGCTATAAAAGAAATTAGATTGTGTTCCTTTCTTATTTTGAGCATATCTTGAGTTCTAGAGCTCCGTTTGAGGTAATGTTCACGACATTGATCTAGTATTAATAGGAGGTAAGTATATAACATTCATTTTGTTGTTTTCCATGATTATTTCCATTAGTTGTGGTTTTTATCCATGATTTGGGTTGGGGAAAATGAGGATTTTTGACATTAAAATGAAATAAGCTTTTCCTCGATTTGGGATACAAATAATGGATGGATTTCAAGTATTTTTTGTATGTACTCTATAAGTCATGGGTAAACTGATTTTGCACTAAATTTCCTATTTAGCCCTTCGTGGCTTGGAATATTATTTTGGGTGACTTTTGGGTTCAGATTTAAAGTATGCCAATATGGGTACCATCGGGTTCGTATGACTTACTAGAATAATATTTAGACCATATCGAACTTGAATTTCCTACAAAATGACTATTTTTTCCTTTGAGGTGGGGAATGAGTTTTCGAACTAATTTTTCAACCCAAAATTTTCCTAAGACTTTTATGGATATCCTTTGAATCTTGTGTTAGTGTAAAATTCATAATTGCTAGACTTTGCTTATTTTGAGATGTTTCGGTTGAAGAAAGCTTGAGTTATATACTTTGTGGAACCTGTTCGGACTTTAAGGCAGGTTACGATTTACCTTCTGGTTAGACTTCAGTTAGCTAAGTGTATGTATAGTTAGTTACTGTCGAAGAAAGCATGTGCGCCTAAGTTGGGATGGATTACTAGGTTTGGTATTGTTGACTGATTTAAGGTTGTTGCCTCTATGTGATTTATTGGTTTGTTGCCTAGTGTTGGATAGTGGATTGCACTTAGTTGCCATATCGTCCTTGTGATATAGTTGTATCTCACTTAGCATGGTATTATCGTGGATAGAGGAAATGACTTAACTTGATACTGATTTTGTGATATGTGTCTATGTGTGGTATGACTGGGGATTTGATATGATACACTTGATATTATCATTGCATTGCATTCATATATATTTCCATGATATATTGATATTATATATTATTGTCATGATGGTGATAAGTGAGAAGGAAAGAACATTGATTCTTATGACATTTTGATTGTGTAGCCATCTTTGAGTTGTGTATGGAATGGCTAGTGGTATGGTCGGTGATAGAGTCATCTCCAGGATGTGTGATACAGAGTGACTGGTACATGGACTTCGCGGATACCCCATGGGTCATGACTGCCAGGACGTAAAGATACTCTGCCCGAAACGTGTGTGTATAGAGATAACATATGTCCATTGTATTGCATCGCATATGCATTCATTGTCATCATCTCATTTTACATATATAGATCAGATTTGTTAATTGTGCTTGTGTTTTTTATTATTCTGAGGAATCGTAGTAACTTGGCAGACTTTGGTTTAGGTGCTTCACCATAGGCTATCATTTGGCTATTGATCTTTCTATACTTGAGTGATTATTGTTGGACTGTGTCATGTTGTACTTGATTGCGAACATGTCTATTCTTCAGTATCTTATTTTATATATATTAGCTAACTATTGTCCACCTATGATACCTATCAGTACATAGTATTTGTACCGATACTACTCTTGCTACACCCTTTTCGAGGTGAAGAGTTGTTGCAAATACATGAGCGAGGTTCGATTAGCCTTCAACAATCTTGTGGAGCTCATCTAGACTTCTCTGTTTAATTCTTGTTCTAAATAGATGTTGTAGTTAGGTTATGGTTGTAAATTTTATTCCAGTTGTATACTTAGAAGCTCTTGTACTATTCAGACCAGATTCCTTAGGTAGTGTTATATTCCGCATTAACATGTATCTATATTTTAGACTTCTATTTCCCTTATTACTTATTTATGTTGTTGGATGAATCTGTACGGGATAGGTTTACCTATCAGGTGGGAAAAGGTTAGGTGCCCGCGTGTTCCCTGATTTGGGACGTGACAAGTTGGTATCAAAGCCCTAGGTTACATGGTCTATAAGTACAAGAGCAATGTCTAGTAGAGTCATACTTATGGGTGTGTTGCGTGCCACACTTATAATTGGGAGGCTATAGGACATCTAGGATATTTCTATTCTTTCATTCCTTTTGTGCTATTTCATTCAAATTGGTATCTGATCGATTCTAATTGGTATCTAAAACTTCTTCACCTTTTTTGTCCTTTTTGGGTGAGATTGTATGATCGGCATGACTTCAACAGTGGGTTGCTTAGAAGTGGGGGAAGTGTAATTATGGCTTAACAAGAAGGGTTGCTTGAGGTGTGCTTAGAGCGGGGAAGTTTCATCATCGTCAAGGTTTTGTATGATAGTTTTGTGGCACAAATGTATCAATGGCAAATCAATAATTCAACAATGGAAGTGTATAGATGTCGATATCTGAAGACAAGTGTAAACTCAGAAAAGAACATTTGATTTGACAAAGCGGACAGTGATCGTGCTAAGATTGCGATGAGAAGTTGGGAATATGAACTTGAAGAGTGACCTCTTGGTGATAAGGTGTGAGAAAGTAAGACTTATTAGTACCTATTTGTCCTATGGGACAGAGGCGTAAGGAAGAGAATTTAGATAGATCAATATCTGCTATAGAAAGGTAACAATTGGTATATGAAGTGTTTTTTGGGAAAAGTTGCAAGGTGTACCCGGGCAGATATCGTATAGGCTACGAATTGTTGAGTTGGCTTCGATTTGATAGTAGATTAGAATTAGTGGTTGTGAGTTTTTTCAGGGAATGGTTTTCTGATCAAAATCGGGTGGTAGTGTTACTTGTGATGAGTGAATCTTAGTGGGATAGACAGTCATGTTCTTCACCTAAAAGGTGTGTTCGTGGGTTCACTTATCATTTTCGAGGTTAGTGATGATAGGGGATAATTGAAACCAAAATATTGTTGATTTTTGAGTATTTCACAGTCGTTTAGTATTGAATGAGTGTGAAAGTCGTATATGCATTGGTATGTTGGACTCGTCATAAGCTAATGGGAGCCAGTGATCGACTAAAAGGAATAACTCTTGCATTGCACAAGTGTCGAGGTACATTTGAAGGATTACCAGGTGTTGCATCTAGTTTTTGGATGAGATTTGTAGGCATCAGTATGTAAAGGGTAATACTTGGAAAGTTCTATAATTACTGGTATAATGACTTTGGAGTTGACCGAAGGACAGGGGAAAACATTGCATGGTTAATTGGATGTGTATGGTTCAGCAAAATAAGGTAAAGGTTGATTCTTCGCAGGTGAGCATCGTTTAAGGACTATGAACCAATATATAAGAAGGATTATTTTGGTTAGGGATTTCTGTCAAGGGTACTTCGATAAAATAATATGAGAATGTTAGTAGGTTTGAGCAATGATCGGTCATTAGTAGTGGTTATGATTTGAACGAAAGGTGTGAATTGAGAAATTAAGATAATTTGGAATGAGTAAGGTATCTAGTTGAGAAAGGGAAGAATTTAGATTCAAAGCAATGCGAAGTCTTGGGTTAGGTGTGGATTATGGTGGCTTTAGTTTCACACCTTTCAAACTGGGTGAAATTGTTAGTATGCTCGGGGGAGTAGGTCTATGGTAATTAACTAAGTGTTATGATGAATATTCCATGGGGTTGTGATTGACTATTGGTGGTATACTGTATTGAAGTATTGTTAATTAATAGCACGGGTGAGTATTTCAGGTAGTAAGGTAGTAAATACTTGGAGGTAATTGCACAAGGTAAGGTGCTTGGATCTTATAGTAGATGTGTTAGGATTTGATGCCTTCTTGATTGATAAAAGATAGTGAGGTCTTACTATTAGAGACTCGATGGGTGAAGGTGTAGTAAATGAGGCCGTAGGCTTCGCGTCGAAATGTTGAAAGTTGTTGGCTAGTTAAGTGAAAGTACAATGAGGACTTGTTGTATTTATAGTTCATGAGGTCCTATCAGACTTGCGTAGAGGGTAGAAGTTGAGAAATATGAAGGTTTCAGTTAAAGGTACATGTCTTTGGTACTGAGTTGATGACTTGGATGTGATTTAGCTTTTGGAGTCGTGGGTGATGGCACATGATAAATTACTCATGAGAAAAAGGATATAATAGGTCACTGCATGCTTATGGGAAGCCTATCAGTTATGTATGGAATCAGTTCAGATTACGATTAATGATTTAGAGATTCTGCATATTATCCCAAGTCAGATTTGTTCATTTAGGGTCAGGTGGCCCGTGTTTATTTTTCCTGAAGGACTTATAGTATTCTAGTGAACCACTGATAGGGGTTCGATGAATTTCAATTCGGAATGGAGGTATGACAGTGTTACCGGTTCTCATTGGAGTTTTCAAGTAGGATTCATGATATTTTTTGGATGATAATGATTCAGACAATTCTAATGGTTTACACGGGTAATTGGAGATGTATTGAGGAGGTACAATGGTTATAGAAAGTCTGTAGAGTGATTAGTTGATTTTCTATGAATCTGGAACGACAAGGTAATCAGTAAGTATGCTTATAGTATGATGATTTAGAGATTCGAGGAAAATTGGACTTGTGACGTGTGTGTATGTGTTTCTAAGGAATTTTGTGCAATGACGACCTTGATAGTCGTGAAGGAAGGCTAGTAGAGTTTGATTGTATTATCAGGTACATGTTGGATTTTGGTTGTGGTTACAACTAAAGGAGGATGGTGATTATGGTCAAAATTGCAGATTCAATCTGACGCGTAAAGAGGTACAGTGGTGATCAAATCAGGGAATTCAAGCGAAGCTAGTTCAAATATATGGGAATCATCGGTTGAAGAAATTTCGGGTAAGGAAAGGTGGAAATTTGAGTCATTGAGTTAAGTTAGAGGAACTGTTGACTGATAACGTAAACAAGCTGTACTATCGGCATATTTCTTGCCCGTGGAGGCTTTCATGAGGTTTATAATAGAGGTTACTTGGTTGCCATCAATGTTCGTACTCTTCTTTACCATTCGAGGATGAACGACTATTTAATTGGTATCTGATGTAACGACCGATCGGTCATTTTGAGAATCGATTCTCTTTTGGCATATCATCTATTTTAGAAGCTCTGTAGTAATTATTTTGACCTTCTTACAAAATTTGAAGTCAAATGGATATCATTTGGTTCACTTTGAGAGAAGGTTTCACTATGGAAATTCTAGCATTCAATTATTTGGATAAATTATTTATTTTGGGAAAACGTGCTCTAATTGGCAATTTGAAGATCTTGTTAGATTTGAAATATTATTTATGGCATGTAGAAATTGATTGAGCTAATTTTAGAGTTCGTTTGATTGATTTTTGACAATTAAATCGGTTTTAGAATTACATATGCCTATTTATGGTGAAAAGACGGTCATAGAAGAAATAAGAGCCAGATTTGAAATCTGTTGTTTCAGTTAGGTCCGGGATGTGATTATGACCTAGTGGAGTCATTAGTTCGATTCCCTAGAGGTTCAGATGTGATTAAGGTGATTGGGGAGAAACTAACTTTTGAGATGGTTTGGAGTTGATCAAACTCAACATCGGGTCAATACGGATCCATATGGGTGTTTTGAGAGTTCGAGCAGCTTCGTATGATCATTTGTGACTTGTAGAAACTTTCAAAATTGGATTTGGATTTCGTTTGATCAAGCTAGGGTGTTTGAGTTGTTAGCTTAAGTCGCTCCCCTTCGACGATTCAATATATCATTATATTCATTTGATGTTGTAATTGATTTTTGATTGTTGGAATAGATGCATATCATAATAACGAAGCCATAGCAAGTCTTCATGTCCTTCTTCATTGAGAACTGCTTGGTACGGTACAGAACCCTGCAAAACAAAAATATCAAACTCGCTAATTTGGTTAGTAGCAGTACATCCGCACATTCTATTTCTAAGGCTTTCAATACTAGCCGCAGAAACAACATGTCTTTTGTGAGGTTGTGTTGAAGAAGAAGAAGAAGATGGTATGGAAGCCGGTAGGTTGCTAGCACTTTCTTGTTGGTAAAACCTATATATTTCTTTGCATTCGTCTTCTACGCTAAACAACACTTCTTCTTTAGTTTGTTCAATAGGTGGTGGGTGATTTGGATTTTTGGGACTTGGAGGTGGTAGTACTGCTATACAATCGTAAATAGTTTTAATAAGTGATTTAGTACCGTCTATTTTAATAGTCGGATTTAATACAACACCAATAATATAAACAGTGAGAATAGAAATAAAATATTTTTTTAATAACTGCCTTATAAGCTGGTTTATCCATATATTCATTAAGCAGTAAAAATATTAGAGCTATATAAAACAACATAGTTGAAATAGCAGGATAATATATACCGGAAAATTCTTTTGTTGCTTGAAAAAAATTCTCTAAAAATACAATAAGTTCGGAAATTTTTACCCAATCGCTATCTACAACCATATCAGCTAGATTTTGATTATGAGAGTTAAAAAATAAAGTTATAGGTTTTCTATAGTCATAAGCAACAAGTAGTTGCTCGTATAAAGAATTCCACCTAGTGGGTACTTCTTCTGGAATTTTTCTATAAGGTAGTTGACAATCGTGACAAGTTTTTTTATATTATTTTCTTCGTTGTATTCTATTATTTTTTAAAATAAAGTTTATAGCAAATTGTATTTTACTAAGAATGTCTTCAAAAAGTGATAGACCATCCTGTACAATTAAGTTATATATATGGCACACGCATTTTATATGAAAATGATCTGGAAAAGATGGAGTTAAACTATTTTTTTAAATTGTAATAGCTTAATTGTTAGAAGAAGCATTAGCTAATGTAATAGTCATAATTTTATCAGTTATTCCGTAATAATCGCACACTTGATAAATATTTTCTGCGATAAAAGTACCAATGTGCCTATCATCTATATATCTATACGCTAAGATACGTTTTTGCATAGACCATTTATAATCTGTCCAATGACAAGTTACCGTTAGATAATCATGGTCATTAGTACTACGGCCTATATCAGAAGTGATAGCCACTTTTCCATTAAAATGATATAATAAATAACGTAAATACTGTTGTTATTCATGTGCAAATTTAAATACATCTCTCTTAACAGTTGATCTAGGAAAACTGTTAAAAGTAGGATTATACAAATCTCTAATGTAATGAATAAAACCGGGAGATGAAGGAAATGAAAAAGGCAAACCCCCCACAACAACTAATTTTGCTATTGCTTCCCTATCTCTATGTTTATTGTATTTAGGGCCTACAATTCCCCCCGTCATAGGGTTAATTTGACCATGTACTTGGTCCGGGACAGTATCAGTATGTGAACCTTGTCCCGATGGAGCGCCGTTTGCACACCCGATTTTGAAGCCTCGTATTGGGCATACCTAGCTGGATGAGCCCTTACTACGTGTCTCATTAAACCCCCCGTCCCACCGTGACCTTTTCCAGTTTTAAATTTTAAAACATCTTTACAAATTTTACATCTAGCTACTTGATTCTCTACGTCCCTATCAAAAAATGTCCATGCATCTGATTCTAATGGTCGTTTTGCTGGACCTCGTCTCATACTAGGGGGAATAGGAGGCATTTCAGTTAAAGGTGCACTAGTGGGTGTGTTGTCATCAACATTAGTGGGTGTATCATCTAGATCATCGTCTAAATTAAAGTCTTCTTGAGTTCCAGAAAATAGCTCATCGTCTAAATCTAATGGTATTGTAGGAAAATGTTCAGTATCAACAAAATCATCCTGTGTAGGAATAGGATTCTGTCTAGAAATAGGACTCTTGCCCTTGTTGCCCCTACTAGAAGAAGCATGACCCCTACCCGTAAGCATACGTTTAAATCCTTCCATTATAAATTTATAATTATACTAATAAATAATTAAAGTAAATGAAATTAAGTACACTAAATAAAATAAACAGACAATAATAATTTAATGAAGGAATGTACCAAACGTCGACGAGTAATCGAGAGGTTGAAAATTGAAACTTTGCTCGATGGAAGATCCTCAAGATAGTTGCCGACTTCACTCCTAATTCCCAAATGAATAAATAAAATTGAATATTTAGTAGACAATGTAGACTTATAGAGAGATAGATTGAGAGATTAGAGAGATTCTAGGAAGATTTGTGAGAAATATGAAGAGAAAATGAGGTATTTATAGTTGGAAAATTGGGTTAAAGTGTAAATATAATAACTTATGGGTTAAAAATAAATATTAAGGGGGTAGGGGGGTTGGGGGAGGCCAAAAATGGTTGTTGCACAACGGCCAAAATGTAAAATGGTCGTTGATGCAATGGTTATTTTTGCAAAAGGGGGCTTTCGGGCGGGATCGAGTCGGGACAGGGGCGGGATCGGGGTCGGGTCGGGACTTGCGGGCCTGGGGCGGGCCGGGATGGGTCGGGACGAGACATTGTCCCGTCTCGGTTTGAGTCCCGATATCGCGATTTTTTTTGTTTTTGAAATACTCGGGTTCGGGGCGGGATCGGGTTGGGACCAGGCCGACCGGGCCCACTGGCCAGCCATACTCTCACTTCTATAGTTGGGGTGGAGGTGTCACGACCCATTTTCAGGAGTTGTGATGGAACGTACACATTTTCCACCGGTAGGCGAATCACTTCCCAAATTATCAATAAAATCAAGAAGAATTGCGGAATGAGTAATATTAGTAAGCTATCTCATATTTCTGTAAAAGTGGAACATAAGTCTGAATCATCAAATACAATCCCCCAATATCTTGTCAATAATACAAGAGCGCTAATATGGATACAAGTCTGAATAAAAGATCACATAAGCCAAAACTGAACTACATAGTCTGAAAATCTGAATCGTGTCTCTCGAATCAAGGTAAAGACAGAATAAGAAAATGAGCATCCAATGTATGCCAAAAGTTAGCATCCTCACCCTAAATACTCGCAGTCAACCTATTCAGACTCAAACTCGAGATCTCGAACTACCAGACGGACATGTATCTACATTAGAAAATATGCAGCAAGTGTAGCATGAGTACACAACGTACCCCCATAGACATCATAGGACGACAACGACGGAAGATACGTAACAGAGATAAATATAAAGTGGACCCCAGATAAACCAATACTAGACAGTTCAATAGTCCATTTAAGTCACATTGTACACATATCAATTCACTAATTCATCAAGTCACATTGTTCACATAAGGTTCCAATCACAGTCAAGTACAATCAATCCATTCACATATATAGGAACCTTACTATCATAGTACCCACAGACTAGTACCCTCTTGTGAGGTCATACTTAATCTTAACCCCACTTACCCAACTTATCACATTAAACAAACGAGTCAAACTTATATCACAACAACAATTTTAACGCTTCCAAGAGTGTTACACCTAAGCTAAACATGATGATATTAACTCATTTATTAACCATAGCATTTACACTTAGTTAAGACTCTATACAATTATGGTCTGACACATATAGATTTTTTCACATCTACCTTTGCACTAGTGACACTTATCACATATTCCTTACTAGACTCGTTACCCAGTCACACGATCAACTACCATACAACACAGAAATGCACATAATTCCCTGGACTAAAACAATAGCCATGACATAATTTATATTTCTGACCACAGTAGTAGTTGACATCAAACACTTAGACTTGCAATTATTAAACCCCAAAAACCCATACACGAGAAAGCAAGCCACACACAACAACAAAATCAATTCAACAATCTCAACCATTATCCAAGTGTTCATAGAGACTAGCATAATCATTATTTCCAAGTATTCACAGAGACAAGCGCAATCATAGCGACCATTTCAGTCTAATACAATCAATTCAATCCATGTAAATCAAGATTTCACCAAAGTTCCAATAACCAACCGTACTCATAACCAAACCATAATTAATCAATGTATAGATGTATGATATGAATGCAATGCATATGCAAGGTACGTTTCTAAATCTACTATACAATAGGTCAATATTTATTATGAACTGTACACCATTAGGGGACCCGTGAAGTCGATATACCGCTAATAGCAAGCCAAAATTCCACACAGGAATCTGGCTAGAGCCCAAGACTCATTTGTCTGAATAATATCATATTGCAGGCGTGCAACTCTGTTCCCTGCAAATCAATATCCGTTGCGGCATGCAACCCGAGCCATCCGTATTATTATCATCTCAATATTTCCATAATATCATAAGTGTTCTTATCTTTTCGGCCTCTTGGGCCCACAATATATCCATACCACTCTCATATCAATATCACATAACCATGAGTGTATGAATGTAAATGAAAATATAAGGCAAGACATCATGATATAATGAGATGCAACCAAGTAAGGAGATGGAATATCACATGCTTTCAAGAGTTCTATAACACACATATAATCCAATACAGAGGATTTCATATCAAATCAGTCCATCAACCATAATCCTTGTGAAATTAGGATATCATATCAAAGCATGTATGATGAATAAACACAACAATATCAAATATTGTGACAAGCCCACATAATGGAGACAAGCCCAAACAACAGCAGTCGGAATCAACATAAGGCTAATCCCCCAAATCACCCATCATCAGAGTTCAACACCGGTACCCACTCAACGTTCATCACAACCATTTGATTACGACCCCCAAACACGCCTAATACCACTCAATATTTATAACCACTATGTACTTCTATCGGAGTCTCGAAAAAATAAATTGTAGCCTACCTCATTGCCGAATAAGAGCTCTAACAAATCAAGCCTTGGTGATCGCCTTTCCCTTCCGATGTACTTCACGATAGTTAAAGTCTATCCACATACATATTATTCGTTAATATAAAGCTAATTACAACAAAAACAAGACTTTAAATACCCATCTCGGGCCCACGTCACAAAGACTCGAACTTTAATACTCAAAAACCTCTATTACATACTAAGTAATCATATCCTTAAATTAATTGAAAAACTATACACATTTGAATCCCCAATTGAACAATAATCTAAAAGCCCCAATTTAAAACTCTAGATTTTTCCCCTTTTGAAAACAAACTTCTATAATCAAATTAAGCTTTAAAACATGATAATCTAACATCACTCAATCCTAATTCATGATATTAACACTAATTGATCCATAAATCCTTATTAAAATCAACCATATAACTCTCTTAATCTCTCAATATGCACAACTCATCTTCCGCAACTCACATAATATGATAAACCACCATTAAAAGAACCCATTATCATTACTTAATCCATAAGAGAGAAATAATCTATTACCTCAAGGATGGAAATACTTGTAAAGCTCTGAAAATACCCCTATGCGGCGCTGGATTCGAGAATTTGTTATTTGGGAAAAAGAAATCTGACCTAAAAATGGTTATAGGACACATGAACAGTGATCCGCCCGAATCGACTCCGCTGGAGCGGACCCGCTGAGGCAAAAAATACCTTGTTGGGGTGAGAGTCACTTGACAGCTCACCCCTCACCAAGGCGGACACGACAACACTGCGGTGGACTTTCCCGGACTCTCCAAATTCTGGTTCGGCGAGCCAACCCCTCGTCAAGGCAGACCCGCCAGAGTGGATGCTAGTTCCGCTATGACGGACACCAGACATTAGCTGATGGAAAACAACCCAAAACCTATGTTGATCACCCAAAACACTCCCGGAAACAAACCAAATATGCTCATCTATGGTAAGAAGTGCTATGAACTCGCTCGTACCTTCTAATATAACTAATAACTAAGCTAAGCCATACTTTTATAAATATTCATCTGAGAAAAACCAATTATCTAAATTTCACACATAAGGCCACAAAATACATATGATTGCCTCGGAAAGAGAACAAATGACTCGACTAAATCATTAATGGCCCTCCAAAGCTACCATAAGCTACAAAACCTGGAAATGAACTCTTCTAGCCAAAAGCCAACTTGAGTCAAACTAACCACCAACTCTAAGTTTCTAAACTTTGGATTTTTCGTATGAACATCATATAAATGGACCTCGAGATCTGTGCCACCCATCCTCGTCAATCACAAACCCCACATAAAGATTATGAGAAGGGTAAAACAGTCAAATAAGGGTCTTTATCTAAAAACGACCGAACAGGTCGTTACATCAGATACCAATTAAACAAATGTTCTTTCTTGAAAAGAAGAAAGAAAGAATAGAAACCGACGAGTAACCAAGGAATCTTCTTAAAAACCTCATGAGAGTCCCAACAAGACAGAAATGAGACGATCGCACTTCATGTTCATTCAACCAGTAGAAGCTACTATAACTTACCTCAACACCTCATATCTCTATTCCTTCAATTGAAATTTCTTTCATAGTTGATTCTCAAATGTACGAACTGACTTCACTCAAATTTCCTGATTTGATCATAGCCATACTTCTATCCGCATATCCTTAGTTGTAGCCATAACCATAGTCCAACTTGTACTGATATCACCATCTAGTTCTACTAGCTTCCCCTTCTCAACTATCAATGTCATCCTTCGCACCAAGATTTCTTAGAATACATAAACACACATCAGAAGTCCAATTTCCATCGAATTTCCAAACCACCATACTATAGACATGCCTACTGATTACTTTGTTGTGCCAAATTCGTAGAAAAATGATTGATCCCTCTGAATACTTTCTATAACCAATTGACTTCCTCAATGCATACCAAGTAACTGTGCGAACCACTAGAACTGTCTGAATCGATGTAATTTGAAAATTATCATCAATCTTACATGCAATTTTGATGGGAGTTGGTAACACCAAAATACTTCCACTTCAAAAATGAAATCCATCGAATACATGTCGGTGGTTGACTAGAATACCACAAGTCCTCCAATCCATGTAACTTATGCCACCAACCCTAAGTAAACAAATTTGTCCTGGAATAAAATACCCAATTTCTAAATCATCGTTAGCCACCCAAATGGATTCCAAATTAGCTAGTAAACTTCCCATAATCATGTTATGATCTCTTCCATCTCTTTTCTCATGAACAATCAATCACGTGCTATCACCCATAATTTCAAAAGTTGGATTCCATCCAAGTCATCACTTAGTACCGAAAATCTGTACCTTTGATCGTATCCTTCATATTTATCAACTTCCATTTGATATGCAAGTCTGATAGAACCCCATGAACTCTAAATATATCAAATCCTCTTATACGCTCTCTTAACTCGCCCACCCTGTGGACACCTTATCAATCTCTATCTGTCATATCTTGCTAATTACCAGCCTTATCAAATAATTCCACCCGGTCTAAAAGATGCAAAAATAATGTCACCATAATCTACATCTAACCCAAGAATTTCCGTTGTTTCAAATTCGAATCATTTCCTATCTCGAAGATGTACTTACTCAATCCAAATTAGATCAACCACGCACTTATCAAATTTCTTACATTTCCACCATTCATTCCTATCATGTGCACCACTAACAACCGATCATTACTCAAACCTTTGAACATGGAAACTTCTCCTAAAAATCAGGCATATTCCATGTACCATCCTTTATGAAATTCCTCAGCTAGAAAAAGACATCAACCCACTTTGTCTACTCTGACCAACAGTCATTTAGTACCCCAATAATAACCCGAACCATCACTGGACCAATCTATAATTCGGAAGTGATCCCTAATTACCGAACATACCCTCCTGCTAACATACTCATATAGTTTCATAGAAATACCTTTGTAAAAAATCCTTGACTGAAATAATCCCCTTTCTATACCAGTCTATACGTTCACTGACTCGATCATCAATACCCAAAGCCTTTCACAACTAGAATTATATCAAACCATCGTCAACCTATTACCATGAATATTCCCATTGACCAACACCTTATTCAAGGGTATATACGATGTTTCCCTACCAAAACCCAATTTTTACCTTATTTTGCCAAACCATAATATATCCAACTAACAGTGCAATTTTCCTTATCCTTCAGTCACCTCTAGAGTCATTATACCAGTAACTAAAGGACTTCCCAAGTATCATGCCTACAAATCTTATCAAAAACTAATGCAACACCTGGTAACCCCTCATTAGAACCTCATATCATCCAGCGCTAAAGTCCTCCCTATTAGTCTAGCACTGGCTCACATTAGCCTATGTTATGTCCAACATACCAATGCATATACGACTTCTTACACTCACTCAATACTAAACAACTGTGAATTAACTCACAAATCGACAATCTATTGGTTTCAACAATCCCATACCATCACTAACCTCGAAATACCAAGTGAACCCATGAACACACTCTTAGGTGAAGAAATAAAAGAATGCAAGGAAGGGTTCCCTGCATCGAACTGCTGGGCTCTCACTAACACAATTGTATTTCTTGGGAGGATATTTCCATTTGAAGGGGCTTAGGGGACAGCTAGATGATCAAAGATCAAAGCTGCTTCGATAACAAGTACACATGGATTACATGACTTTGATAGGTGCCGAGAAAGCGACTGTCTCTTCCACTAAGCTTCACTTATCATAAGTAACATTGCTACTTGATCTCGAATAGAAAACCATTCCCTGAAAGAACTCACAACCTCTAATTCTACTTTTCTATCACAATACTATCAAATCGAAGCCAACTCAATATTCCATAGCCTATACGACATCCACATTCGTACACCTTGCAACTTGTCCCAACAAACACGTTAGATACAAATTTTTCCCGCGGAGATTGATCCCTCTAATTTCTTTCTCTTGCATCTCTGGATTTTCATTACCATATTCCAAAGATACCACCGAACGGAAGAGTCACAAACATTACCCAATCAACTGAACCTTCAAATTATCACTGGGTACTAAAATTGATCACGCGCCCATGTCATGGTAGCACAACTCATACCCTACCGCGCGACATGATATCGAACTACTCACACACGAATTTAAGAGCGTGTTACCACCATCGGTGATAGAATATGAAAAAGAAGTTCAGATACCAATTTGATTCAACTTAGCACGAAAGGAATGAAGAAAGTGAAGTTTCCTAAATATCCCATTGCCTATCAAAGATAAGTACAGACGTCTCCGCACCGATCCACAAGACTCTACTAGACATTAGTCTTGTATTTAAGACCGTTTAATCTAAAGCTCTGATACCACCTTTGTCACGACCCTTTTCAAGAGTCGTGGTGGACCTACATATTCCCCACCGCTAGGCTAACTACTTCCAAAATTATCAATAAAATCAAGAAAACTTGCGAAAATAGTAATATTAGTAAGCTATCTCATATTTCTGTAAAAGTGGAACATCAGTCTGAAATATAAAATACAACCCCTCAAGATCTTGTCAATAATACATGAGTGCTAATACGGATACAAGTCTGAATAAAAGACCACATAAGCCAACACTGAAATACATAGTCAGAAAATTAGAATTGTCTCTCTCAAATCAAGGTAAATACATAGTAAGAGAATGAGCATCCAATGTATGCCGAAAGTTAGCATCCTCACCCAAAATACTGGAAGTCAACTTGCTCGGACTCAAACTCGAGATCTCGAACTAGCAGAGGGACCTGTATCTGCATAAAAAAGATGCAGCAAGTGTAGCATGAGTACACAACGTACCCCCGTAAACATATAGGTCGACAATGACGGAAGATACGTAACAGAGATAAATATCAAGTTAACACCAGATAAACCTATACTGGACAATTCAATAGTCCATATAAGTCACGTTGTACACATATCAGTTCACCGATATATCAACTCACATTGTTCACATAAGGTTCCAATCACAGTCAAGTACAATCGATCCATTCACATATATAGGAACCTTACTATCATAGTACCCACTTACTAGTACTCTCTTATTCAAGTCATACTTAATCTTAACCCCACTTACCCAACTTATCACATTAAACAAACGGGTCAAACTTACATCACAACAATCATTTTAGAACACTTCCAAGAATGTTACACCTAAGCTAAACATGATGATGTTAACTCCTTTATTAACCTTAGCATTCACACTTAGTTGAGTCTCTATACAGTTATGGTCTGACACACATAGATTGTTCCACATATACCTTTCCACTAGTGACACTTATCAGAGGTTCCTTACTAGATTTGGTGCCCAGTCACACGATCAACGACCAGACAACACATAAATACAGATAATTCCCTGGACCTAGACAATAGTCATGGCATAATTTACATTTCCGACCACAGTAGTAGTTGACATCAAACACTTAGACTTGCAATTATTATACCCCAAAAACCCATACATGAGAAAGCAAGCCACACACGGCAACCAAATCAATTCAAGAACCTCAACCATTTATTCAAGTGTTCATAAAGACCAGCATAATCATTATTTCTTAGCATTCACATAGAGAAGCTCAATCATAGCGATCATTTTGATCTAATACAATTAATTCTATCCAAGTAAATCAGGGTTTCACCCATGTTCCAATAACCAACCGCATCTCGTTACCAAACCACAATTAATCAATGTATATATGTATGTATGATATGAATGCAATGCATATGTAATGTACCTTTCTCAACCTTGTGTACCGTACGTCAAGGTTTTATTATGAACCTTACACTCATGGGGGACATGCAAAGTCCATATACCGCTCCTAGCTAGCCGGAATTTCACCCACAAATCTGGCTAGAGCCCAGACTCATTTGTCTGAATAATATCATGATGCAGGCGTGTAACTCCATTCCCTGTATATAAATATCCATTGCAGTGTAGAACCCGAGCCATCTGTATTATCAACATCTCAATGTTGCCATAATCTCATAAGTGTTCTTACCTTTCTGGCCTCTTGGGCCTACAACATATCCATACCATTCTCATATCAATATCACAGAACCCTGAGTGTATGAATGAAAATGACAATATAAGGCAAGACATCATGATATAATGAGATGCAACCAAGTAAGGAGATAAAATATCACATGTTTTCAAGATTTCAATAACACGCATATAATCTAATACATAGGTTTCATATCAAATTAGTCCATCAACCATAATCCTCATGAAATTAGGATATCATATCAAATCATGTGTGATGAATAAAAACAACAATATCAAATATGGTGATGATCCCACATAATGGCGACAAGCCTAAATAACAGCAGTCGGAATCAACATAAGGCTAATCCCCTAAATCACCCATCATCACAGTTCAACACTGGTACCCACTCAAACATTCATCACAACCATTTGAGGGGGACACCCAAACCCGTTCAATACCCATCAACATTTATAACTACTACATACTTCTATCGGAGTCTCAAAAAACTAAAATGTAGCCTAACTCATTGCCAAATAGGAGTGCTAACAAATCAACCCTCGATGATCGCCTTTCCCTTCCGATGCGCTTCGCTATAGTAGAAGTCTATCCATGTACATATTATTCATTAATATAAAGATAATCACAATAAAAATAAGACTTTAAATACCCATCCTGGGCCCATGTCACCAAGACTCAAACTTTGATACTCAAAAACCTCTATTACATACAATGTAATTATATCCTTAAATTAATTGAAAAATTATACACATTTGAATTTCCAATTGAACAATAATCTAAAAGCCCCAATTTAAAACTCTAGGTTTTCCCCTTTTTGAAAATAAACTTCTATAATCAAATTACGCTTTAAACATGATAATCCAACATAACCCAATCCTAATTCATGATATTAGACCTATTTGATCCATAAATCCTCATTAAAATCAACCATATAACTCTCTTAATCTCTCAATATGCACAACTCATCTTCCCCAACTCTCATAATATGATAAATCACCATTAAAAGAACCCATAATCATAACTTAATCCATAAGAGAGAAAGAATCTATTTTCTCAAGGCTGGAAATGCTCGTAAAGCTCTGAAAATATCCCTATGCGGTGCTGGTTTTGAGGGTTTGTTATTTGGGGAAAAGAAATTTGATCTAAAATAGTTATAGGACACCTGAACAATGATCCGCCTCAGCTGAATCAACTCCGTTGAAGTGGACCTGCTGCGATGGAAAATACATTGCTAGGGCGAGAGTCACTTGAAAACTCACCTTTGTCACGACGGACTTCCCCAGACTCTCAGATTCTGCTTCAGCGAACCAACCCCCTCACTGAGGTAGACCTGCCCGAGCGGATGTTGGTTCCGCTGTGGCAGACACCAGACATCAGCTGATGGAAAATAGCCCAAAACCTATGTTGAACACCTGAAACACTACCGGAACCCCCCGAATACAAACCAAACATGCTCGTCTATGGTAAGAATTGCTATGAACTTGCTCGTATCCTTGGATTTCACTAATAACTGAGCTAAGCCATACTTTTCTAAAGAATCATCTGAAAAAAATCAATTATCTAAATTTCACACATAAGGCCACAAAATACATCCGATTGACTTGGAATGAGAACCAATGACTCGACTAAATCATAAATGGCCCTCCAGAACTAACGGAAGCGACGGAACTCGGAAATGAACTCAGCTAGCCAAAATCCAACTTGAGTCAAACTAAATAACTCTAAGTTTCTAGGCTTTGGGTTTTCATCCGAACCTCGAGATCCATGTCACCCATCACAAACCCCACATAAAGATCACGAAAAGGGTAATATAGTTAAATAAGGGTCTTTAGTTAAAACAACCGGACGGATCGTTGCAGGAAATAAGTATTATCTTTCCATTTCCCTTTTCCACTCCTCCCACAATGTAATATAAAATATAAAAAATGTAACTACACGATTTTCACAAAAAAAGAAAAGATGCAACTTTCATTTTGGAAAATAATTTAATCTCTATGAAGAGCCCTTAGACTATAAATATATAATCAATCGATCAAAAGGTTTATAATACCACGATGATTAATAGGATAAAAGAAACTATAATCCCAAGTCAACAAAATAATAAAATCTTTTAGACATTAGTTTTGAATGGTAAATAAAAGAGAATATCATTAGTTCCATCAATCCAAGTCATACGAAACATAATAGTCTCTAGAAAAATGAAAGATAGCAATTTTCACTTGTGAAATAATATTGTCACTACAAAAGGCCCTTATGAGAGTTATCACTGATAGTCTTTATTAGCATTGGATCATCATGCTGATGATTCATCAAAAAAATTTTGCTAGTCCTGGAAGTTGGGCACTCGGTGTCGGTGCCACCTACATAAGTAGGTTTTTAAGGTAAAGTTTAAAAGAGATTACACGTATGTTCAATATGAGGGTAATGTACTGAATACCGATCATTAGTTCAACATTGAGTTGTCATAAAATATTTTTTACGAAAATCTTTTTTCACGAAAAAGAGAAAAATTGACTTCTTTCACTTATAGGCGAAAGTTAGTTTCTTTCACAATTCTCTCTATTATTAACTTTATATGACTGTCTTAAGTCTTAACCAACATTCAGAAAATATGACTGTTTATCTTTCACAATTCTCTCTATCATATAAATATTGCTATATCTCATTTTTCTAGAGACATATAAATATTATTTCTTATTCCAGGACTAATATTCTAAGCCAATAACCAAACAACCCGTAATATTAATACCAATCAATATAAATATTACTTTTGTTAATATTTTTCATCCTACAAACAAACACCAAAGAATATCAATTTGTTTGTATAATTATATTTTTTCAAAAAATATGTCATTTTTGAAATAAAAAGATTTTGGAAAAACAACTTCCATCATATCAAACTAATATTTTAAATAAATAAAAAGTAATCTTGCGAGATAACAAAAAGTTAGATAGAATCGCTAATCTGATCATCATAGTAAACTTGATCAAACGTATTATCATGTTCATTAGGAAGGTTAGCACTTGGAGGTCCAAGATTCTGGAAGAGATAATCCATATTATTGTAATTGAAATACGCATTACACTTTTTGCTCTTAATTGAATCACTTCCTTCAGTATTAACCGCATGTCATGTTGCAACAATATTGCATGGATGGGATATGTTTGGATCATCAATATATTGTTGGAAATTAGCATTTACTACTCCCAATTCATTATTTATTGTGTTTCTCATGTTTGTACCAGACATTATTGCGCTACTTGAATATGTTGTAACATGTGCCACATTGAGATCTAAGTTTTAGTCATTTTGAGTATGATGATCCCCATTGTTAAACGTCAGTCCGAGTCTATAATTAGTTCTTTCAATAGTTGGGTCTTGTAGTTCTTGTGAACCCAATATTTCAAATAATGATCCATATTGTTGTCCTAGCCCATCACCTGCATTACTTTGATCCAACAAAAATAGATTATTGAATGGGTTGTCAATTCTGATGTAGTGGGGTTGAATCTGAAGTTGTGAGATATAAGGCTGCTGCAGAGTTGAAGTCTCTCCTCTAGCAAAAATGTTGGTATTATGTGTCGAAAATAGAAACTCTGGATCTCTTTGGGTCTGATCTGGATTACACTGTTGTTGTTGTATTGGAATATTTGTTTGAAGACGAGGCATTATCTCATATTTTCTAAAGCTACTTCTTTGTTGATAACCACTTTGAAGATATTTGACCTGATCGCTGACGATAAAATTTTTGCTCTTTTGGAGCTCTCCAATTATTGCTACGACATTTCTGAGAGGTATTATAAGAATAAAAGGAGAGTTGGACCATGAATATATTTTATCATATGAACTCATTGTTATTTAGGTGTGTTTGAAATGACAAAAGTTACTTTTAATACAAAACTTTTTTGGTGTTTGATATTTAGTGAACGGTAAAAATATTTTGAAACAATATGAATTAAAGACTGATAACAATAATAGTGACTATAGAAAATAGAAATATGCAGTTGTTTCGCTCTGAAGTGTTTGTCGTTTTATCGGCTGACGAAAATCGGATGACAAATTGATTCCTTAACTAAGCGATTTGGGCTGGAAGAGGAACTCTAACTTCCAGCAATGGGTTCCCCAACTACTCCAGAAAGCATTAGGATGGTGATTGAGTAAACTAAGTGGTAAGAAACATAAATACAGCTAGAGTGCAATAAAGACGATAAAGATAGAATGAAGATATGTAAAAATTAGATTTTTGATTGATTGTGTTGTCCCTTTCTGTACAAATGATTCCTATATTTATAGTACAAGAAAAATAAACGTGACCCCCTATGTTAGCCACCGAACTACCCACTAAATCTACTAGCCAACTATGAGGAGGTGGTGCCGATTTTTTTGCCTGGACCTCTAGAACGATCGACGACACTCCCTTTTGGTTGTTGCTTGTTGCTACCTTTTCTAGAAGGTTCTTTGACTTAGTCTTCGAGGCGTCCGAGTATGTGTGGGTCTCAGAAGTTCCTCAGAATTATGACTCGACCAGACTACTGTAATAGTCGATGATGCTTTTCTAGTCGAGAATAAGGACTAACGGATTCGGCTATGATTCCGCTCAGTTACCAAATTAGAATCATTTTCCACCTTCAGCTATCACTTGATTCGGCTAAACACTTTTGAGTGTTAACAGCAGTGAATAACTTTTTCACTAAACATGCAAAAAAAAGTCAGTTGATATTTGATAATCCTCTTGAATTAGTGTGTGTTTTAATAATACTTTTGAGTATTACATATTGAAAATAATGTATAAACATTTACTGGCGAATAAATTAAATATTTTTTCTGATAAATGATTTTTTATATAAAACTAAAATTAAGGTAGTTATAAAAAAAATATGACGTCTCTCATAGTGTATGATGAAATCTTTCCAAGAAAAACATATTCTAATAACCAAATACGAAAAATAATTTATAAAAAAATTACAAAATAACTTTCTCTGTACCAAACAAACACAAATGATACATAATTTACCACATTTTTGTAAGAATATACCTGAAGATGGATAGAAACTTGCATTCTGGTAAGACTAGACACATTCATCACCTTACGAATCTCTTTCAGGTAACATCCTAAATGTTCGATAAGAATATAACTCTGATTTAATAACTAAAATATTTCTAGATCAAGTTGAGGTACATGTAAAAACAATACTCACCCCACCTTAATTCCAAGTAAATTGGCGTTAGCTATAAGTATGAATTCTAACCGTTCATATGGCTCCATAAATGAATCATAGAGAAAATTAAATAAATATGAAAGTAAACTTACTTCCTTCCACAAGTTGTTACACAACTTCCATGAATTTGGCATGAAGATCCACAATCCATTCTGTGCACACCTTTCGCGTAACGGTCTTATTAATAGCAATGCTCTGTCTCTCACCTTCACTAATCTCTTTTTTACTTTTTCTACCTCTCTTTCTTCTCAGCTTGTATATCTCATTTGGTATGACTTCATTTTTAGCCTTATGAATATTATTGCTCTGTTCCTCAGCATTAGAAATATTCTTCTCTCTAGCTTTTTCTTTATCTTCAATAATATTATTGTTACCAATACTATTAGCATCACCAACATTCATCTTATCTCCATTTCCTTATCTTTTTCTCACTTTCTCTCTTTGTATTTTTTCTCTCAATACAAATTGCCACAAGTATTTCACAGTTTCCTCGTCAAGTGAGTTTTTTAGGTAAAGATAAGCTCCATCATTCAAAGCCTTTTTTACTAAGAATTCATTGTGTTCATCACATGTAACCACATAATTATTTTGAGAAGCTATCATTAGAATTGAATTATATTATTAACATTATGTGATTACATATATTTACTAAACTTTATCCATTATAAAGGTATTATTGTTCAAAATAATTATTTCTCATAACACTAGAAAAAGGATTAGCCACAGACAACTTTTGTCGCTAAATATTAAAAATTTGTCACTAATCCTCTTTAATATCGGATTATCAAAAAAATATGTTAGCAACACTGTTTTGTGATGAATTAATAGACAATATTTTTTGTAGTATATTGATTAAAAGTAACTGACGTTACCCAATATAAAATTAAAGTCATAAAAGATATCCTTGTCATATTATAAAAATTATGTACTAGTTAATTTCAAATATATTATAATGACCCGTCAGGTAATATTTAGCTAAATACTCTTATTTGACTATTTTATCATTCCCGTAGACTCTATGTGGGGTTTATAATGTGCGGGGATGGGTAGCATGGATCCCAAGGTCCATTTATATGAGTTTCGGATGAAAAGACCAAGTTTGAGAACTTAGAGTTGGTTAGTTTGACTCCAAGTTGACTTTTGGCTAGATGAGTTCATTTCCGGGTTCCGTCACTTCCGGTAGTTCCGGAGGGTCATTTATGACTTAGTTGAGTCATTGGTTCACTTTGCAAGGCAATCAGATGTATTTCGTGGCCTTATTTATAATGTTTGGGTTCTTAGTTTGTCTTGAATGATTCTTTAGAAAAGTATGTCTTAGCTCGGTCTTCGTGAAATTCAAGGGTATGAGGAAGTTTGTAGCACTGTTTACCATAGACTAGCATGTTTGGTTTGTTTCCGGGGGGTTCCGGGAGTGTTTTGGCTGTTCAACAGATGTTTTGTGCTATTTTTCATCAGCTAATGTCAGGTGTCCGCCACGGCGGGACCAACATTCACTCATGGGTTCGCCTCAGCGAGGAGTTGGCTCGCCAAAGAAGAATTTAAGAGTCGGGGAAAGTCCACCACGACAGATGAGCTGTCAAGTGACTCTCACCCTAGCGAGGTATTTTTCATCGCAGCGGGTCCGCTCTAGCATAGTCGATTCATTCGGGGCGGGTCACCGTTCATGTGTCCTATAAATCTTTTTAGGTCAGATTTATTTTCTCCAAATAATAAACCCTCAAAAGTAGCGCCACATAAAGGTATTTTCAGAGCTTTACGAGCATTTCCATCCTTGAGATAGTAGATTGTTTCTCTTTCATGGATTAATTTATGATTATGGGTTCTTTTAATGGTGGTTTAGCATATTATGTGAGTTGGGGAAGATGGGCTATGCATATCAAGAGATTAAGATAGTTATATGGTTGATTTTAATAAGGATTTATAGATCAAATAGTGTTATTACCATGAATTAGGATTGGGTTATGTTAGATTATCATGTTTTAAAGCTTAATTTGATTATAGAAGTTTGTTTTCAAAAAGGGGGAAAATCTAGGGTTTCAAATTGGGCCTTTTAGATTATTGTTCAATTGGGATTCAAATGTGTATAGTTTTTCAATTAATTTAAGAATATGATTACTTAGTATGTAATAAAGGTTTTTGAGTAATAATGTTTGAGTCTTGGTGACGTGGGCCCGGGATAGGTATTTAAAGTCTTGTTTTGTTGTGATTAGCTTTATGTAATGAATAATATATATGTGGATAGACTTCGACTATCGCGACGCGCATCAGAATGGCAAGGCGATCACCGAGGATGATTTGTTAGCTCTCTTGTTCGGCAATGAGGTAGGCTATGATGTAGCTTTTTGAGACTCCGATAGAAGTACGTGGTAGTTATAAATTTTGAGGTGTATTGGACGTGTTTGGGGGTAGCACTCAAATGGTTGTGATGAACGTATGAGTGGGTATTGGTGTTGAACTATGATGCTGGGTGATTTGGGGATCAGCCTTATGCTAATTCTGATTGTTGTTATTTGGGCTTGTCGCCATTATGTGAGTTCATCTCTATATTTGATAATGTTATGTTTATTCATCACACATGCCTTGAAAGGATATCCTGATTGTACTAGGCTTACTGTTGATGGACTGCTTGATATGAAATCTTATGTATTGGATTGTGTATGTGTTATTGAACACTTGAAAGCATGTGATATTTCATCTCCTTACTTGGTTGCAACTCATTATATCATGATATCTTGCCTTATATTGTAATTTGCATTTATACACTAATGGTTCTGCAATATTGATATGATAGTAGTATGGATATGTTGTGGGCCTAAGAGGCCGAAAAGGTAAGAACACTTATGAAATTATGAAAACATTGAAATGGTGATAATACGGATGGCTCGGGTTACATGCTGCAACGGATATTGATACGCGTGGAATGGAGTTGCATGCATGTAACTTGATTGAGACTCAACAAATGTGTCATGGGCTCTAATCAAATTCATGTGTGGAATTTTGGCTGGCTAGGAGCGGTATATGGACTTCGCGGGTCCACCATCGATGTACGATCATAATCAAACCCTTAACGTACTGTATACCAAGTTGAGAAAGGTCCATATGCATTGCATTCATATCATTCATACATCTATACATTGATTAATTGTGGCTTGGAAATGTGATATGGTTGTTATTGGAACTTGGATGAAACCTTGATTTACTTGGATTGAAATGATTGTATAGGACCGGAATGGTAGCTAAAATTGAGCTTTACTCTGTGAATACTTAGAAATAATGATTATGCTGGTCTCTATGAATACTTGGATGAATGATTGAGGTTGTTGTATTGATTTGGTTGCCGTGTGTGGCTTTCTTCTTCGTGTATAGATTTTTGGGTTTAATAATTATATGTCTAAGTGTTTGATGTCAACTTCTACTATGGTCGAAAATGTCGGTTATGCCATGACTATTGTCTAGGTCTAAGGAATTATGTACATTTGTGTGTTGTCTGGTAATTGATTGTGTGATTGGGTAATGAGTCTATTAAGGAACATGTGATAAGTGTCACTAATGCAAAGGTAGATGTGGAACGATCTATGTGTGTCATACCATAACTGCATAGAGACTTTACTAAGCGTAAATGCTAAGGTTAATAAAGGAGTTAACGTCATCATGTTTAGCTTAGGTGTAACACTTATGGAAGCGTTCTAAAATAGATATTGTGAAGTAAATGTTGACTTATTTATTTAATGTGATAAGTTGGGTAAGTGGGGTTAAGCTTGAATATGACTTGGACAAGAGAGAGTACTAGTCGGTGGGTACTATGATAGTAAGGTCCATGTATATGTGAATGGATTGATTGTACTTGACTGTGATTGGAACTTTTTCTTAACAATGTGACTTCATGAATCAGTGAATTGATATGTGTACAATGTGACTTATATGAGCTATTGAATTGTCTAGTATAGGCTTATCTAGTGTCAACTTGATATTTATCTCTGTTATGTATCTTCTATCGTTGTCGGCCTATGATGTCTATGGGGTTACGTTGTGTACTCATGCTATACTTGCTACATCTTTTCTGATGCAGATATAGGCCCCTTTGCCAGTTTGAGTCTGAGCATGTTGACTTCCAGTATTCAGGGTGAGGATGCTATATTCCGGCATACCTTGGATGCTCATTCTCTTACTCTGTCTTTACCTTGATTCAAGAGACACGATTTAGATTTTTAGACTATGTAGTTCAGTTTTGACTTATGTGGTCATTTATTCAGACTTGTATTCATATTAGCACTATTGTATTATTGACCAGATCTTGGGGATTGTATTTGATGATTCAAATTTATGTTTCGCTTTTACAGAAATATGAGATAACTTAGTAGTATTACTATTTCCGCAATTCTTCTTGATTTTATTGATAATTTGGGGAGTGGTTATGTAACGTCCCGTACTTTCGGGTTATGATTTAAATCGCTAAGCGTGTGCAAGGAGACCCGAGCGTTGGGAAAAATATATGTTATATTTATTTATGCTAATAAAGAGATTAGTATATAAAAGGATTAAAACCCGAAATAATTTTGGACACACAAGTGTAACGACGGGGATCAAGAATAAATTTGGTACGTACACAAAGAGTAGTATGGACTAGTGGCATATTAGGAAATTATGACATTGAGTATATGAAGGTTTTATAAGTTATTAGAATTTAAGTGAATTGAGATCATAATTATGTGTGTAATTGAGGGTATGTTGAATTAATGGAAGACATGGACATTTAATTGGGATTATTGGATAAACTTTTAAGAGACATGTTGACGTGATACTTCTTGAGGGCTGTCCACATGGATGGAAATTGTTCACTTATGCTAGTGACTAAGTAAACAGTGGAACATCTAAATAGGACAACACATCATCACTTCACCATTTTTGCTGCTTGACCGACTCCTTTGGTTTAAAGCCTATATGACATCACTTCCACATATATTCTTTACATAAGGACTTGAGGACATCATGAGATTACCTCTTAGGAAGCTAGCTAGTTAACCACTCTATAGCAATTACACTGTAACCACATTCATTTCGCTAGTTTGTATTATTTGAGTAGAATTCAAATAAATTCCATCATGAAGGATGGATAGTTAAGTCCACTATACTTAGCTTGGTGTCATCCCTTCGGTAGTAGCTACCAAGGTTATATTTTTATAGCTTTCAAGGCATAAATCTTTGAAAAAGACGTTACAACATAATCAGAAGGTTGTCGTAAGCTCAGATTCAAAGGTATGTTAAGGCAAATTATTTCATTCTTTTGGCATGTTCCGTGTAACAAAATGGAACCATGATATTACTCCATAATTTATCCTACTCCTAGTAGTTAAGAATATTCATGTTATTGATTCCTATGCTAAAAGCATGTCTAAATATATTTCTAAGTCCTTATTGAGGCATACAGAAGATGTGTTGATATTCACAGGGCTAGTCAAAGGTGCAAGGATATTATGTCACTCGGGGTATTTTATTGTCATTCATGCATATTCATTTGCATTGCATTCATATACTACCCTGGACCACTTGTGCCATGCACAATACTATATGGTAAATATTATATATATATAAATGTAGGGGATATGGGAAAAGAGGAAAAGGCGTTATATACGCACACCACCTGTAGTTGGTACAGACTATCACAAAAGAGCCTGAAGAGGCCAATACGATGTGAGGATGTGATGTGATGTGATGATGTGATGTGATGCCTATATGGCTTATTGGGACGGGTTGCACAATCCGCAACACTAACATATATTGGGACGGGTTGCACGATCCGCAACACTGACATATATATATATATATATACTGCACTTGCATCATGCATATGTTAATTAACCATTACATGGTATGATGCCCACAGAGGCTGTTATGGTAAGGAAATTGCCCGATGAGGCCAATAAATATAGACACTGCATTGTGCGTAACATGTAGGCAAGTGTATTAGGGCCCTCCGAGGTAGTTCCTGTTGGTCAGTTGTTTATGTTTCAGTCATTGGTATACTCATGTTATGCTATTATATATGCCTGACCTACTCAGTACATCAGTCGTACTGACGTCCCTTTTATCGGGGGACGCTGCGTTTCATGCCCGCAGGTTCGCATAGGCAAGGCGACGACCCATGTGAATAGATTGCAGTTTTCAGCGAATTTTGGAAGCACTCCTTTCTTTCTGGGGTGTCGGTCTAATTTTGGTATGATACAATTTTGCGTGTCTACATGGGTATGGCGGGGCCTTGTCCCGACCTTTGATGTTGCTACTCTTAGAGGCTTGTAGATAGGTGTCTTGTGAGTAGTAGACTTGTACGGCCTTGTCGGCCTTGGTACATGCATATATATAAGTTGGTTACCTAGTTGTTCATAATTTTCTTTCGGCTTAGTCCGTAGTTAATTATGATTAGATGTTCATGGTAAGAATGGCGATAACCGGCGGGTGGGATCCGGGCGCCCGTCGCGGCCCTATGATTTGGGTCGTGATAGGTTCTTCTACTGGTGGAAAATGTGTAGGTGCCACCACGATTCCTGAAAAGGGATCGTGACATATATTCACTGAATTTTATTCATTATAATTGTAATATTACAAAACAACTAATTATCATATAGCAAGGAGAAGGAATACTAACGAACAATTTCTACCTCTAAATAGTAAAAAACTCATCGTCAATTCTCTATATATAGTATATTTAGCGATAGATTAACGAAAAAGTTTATATTTAATTTTTTGGTAGTGTATTAATTACAATAATTAACTTTACCTACTATAGCAGAAGATGTCATAGGTCAAAAAGTATTAGAATAAATACTTACAGAATGAAACAATATCCAAAGCTACAGCTTGAGACAACAGCTGAAAAGATTGCAAATTGGGTAAATGGACATTGATTATCATCACATCGACTTTTTCTTTTCCTTTGAAGAGAATTTTCATGGCTGTGGAAGCCCTACCAATAGTCATAATTGTATCAATGCATTTTAAAAGTCAGTGAAGAACGAGAGAAGAAAATTGTGCAATTATCATGAAGGTTTGTTTATTTCTCATGTACAAATTCTCTAAGATGATATTAATCTCCCTTGGGGAGTCTTTCATTAATATCAAGGTATATCTAGAGTACAATATTCATCTCTTATACAATAGGAATCCTAAGCCTATGCAAAAGAGGAATCCTAGTCTTACCATAATTATATTTACACAATATATGAAAATATTCTAATTATGGGTAGGGAATATATTTTTTCCTATATTTACACGTTTACACACCCCCTCAGTCAGAGCGGGAGGAGGCCGGACGCTGAGACTGGATCTGAAGTCAAGAAATAACTGTCGGGAAGTCCTTTGGTAAATATGTCTGCATACTGATAGGATGATGGAACATGTAACACTCTGACATGGCCTAACGCAACTTTCTCACGAACGAAGTGTAGGTCTATCTCAATATGCTTGGTTCGCTGATGTTGAACCGGATTATGAGAAAGATAGATGGCAGAGATGTTATCACAATACACAATAGATGCCTGACGCAAAGGACACTGAAGTTCTAACAGTAAATTTCTGAGCCAACAAATCTCAGCTACTACATTTGCAACGCCTCTGTACTCAGCCTCGGCACTGGAGCGACATAGGGTAGCCTGTCGCTTGGCAGACTAAGAAATTAGATTATCCCCTAAGAAAACACAAAAGCCGGAGGTGGAGCATCGCGTGTCCGGACACCCTGCCCAATCTGCATCCGTATATGAAAGCAACCTGTCTGGTGCAGGGGGTATAAGTGCAAACCATAATCAAAAGTGCCCTTAATGTATCGAATGATACGCTTAAGAGCAGTGAAATGAGACTCCTTGGGGGCATGCATGAATAAGCACACCTGCTGAATAGCATAAGCTATGTCTGGCCTGGTGAATGTGAGATACTGAAGTGCAACTGCAAGGCATTTATACAGAGTAGGATCAGAGACTGGAGCACCATCCATAGCACTGAGCTTAGATTTGGAATCAACTGGAGTAGGCACCTCTTTGCAGTTCGCCATTTTAGCCCTGTACACAATCTCTTCTGGATACATACGTTGACACAAGAACATATGATTGGCAGACCTGGTCACTGATATCCCCAAAAAGTAACTCAGCTTCCCCAAATCAGTCATTGCAAATTCGGACTTGAGCAAGACAATAATCTCATTTTTCAATCCGTCGGAGGAGGCAGTAAGAACAATAACATCCACGTAAAGTGATAAGTAAGCAGTGCTACTACCTCGATGAAAAATGAAAAGTGATGTATCACTCTTGCTGCATACAAACCCAATCTGCAAGATATACCTGGCAAAGCGATCATACCACGCACGGGGGGCCTGCTTCAGTCCATATAGTGACTTACGGAGATGACACACATAGTGAGAAACTGCTGGATGGGTGAACCCTAGTGGCTGATGCATGTAGACTGTCTCTTTCAGATCCCCATGTAAGAATGCATTCTTCACATCAAGCTGATGGATCGGCCAGTGTTTGCCCATGGCAATGCTCAAAACTGTGCGGATGGTAGCTGGTTTGACAACCGGGCTGAAGGTCTCACCACAATCAATGCCCTTCTGCTGATTTGTGCCATTAGCCACAAGACGGGCCTTATACCTCTCAAGATCCCCATTGTCTCTGAACTTGTGACGAAATAGCCACATACAACGAATGACATTCACCCCCTCAGGTCTAGGTAATAGATCCCACGTGTGCTGTTTAGTTAAAGAATTGAATTCTTCATACATAGCCGCATTCCAATTAGGGTCTTGTTTGGCCAATTTTGGGTTCTTTGGAAGTGGAGAGATGGTTTGGGCAGACAAGTTGAAATGGACTTTGGGTTTGAAGATTCCATGTTTTGAACGTGTTTCCATTGGATGGGTAGGGACAGTGGGTGGCGGAGTGGTGTCTGAGACGGGGGGTAAAGTCGGATAAGGAGAAGGTGGGGGCGAAGCCGTCGGAGGCGCTGCGGCTCCTGGATCGAGAGTCGCGGCGCTAGAAGGTTGACTGGCTTCTTTGAAGTTTGGGCGCCGCGGTGCCTCAGCACAGGGCCGCGACGCTGTCGACGGTGTTTCAAAAGATTGCTCTCTGGAAATCAAGCACTGTGGCGCCTCCCCTCGAGGCCGCGGCTCTGACAACGGAGCAGAGGATGTGAGTTGTTTGATTATGAGGGGAGAGATGGCAGACTCGTCAAGAAATGAGTAGTGCTGTTTTTGGAATTTTGGAAGATTCGAAAACGGAAATGTGGTCTCGTCGAATGTGACGTGACGAGATATGTGGATCTGACGAGTCGACAAGTCATAGCATAGATAGCCCCTATGGTTTAGCGGGAATCCTAGAAAGACACATGGAGTGGACCTAGGAGTGAGCTTGTGAGGGGCGGTGGAGCTAAGGTTGGGATAGCACAGACAACCAAAAATCCGTAGATGATTATAAAAGGGGATTCTATGGTAGAGGATTTCGGTAGGGGTCATATTGTGAAGAGTGCTAGTAGGGAGAATATTTAGAGTGTATTATGACATTTTAGCAGCATAGACCCAGAAGGGTGGAGGGAGGAGGCATGAATCAAGAGGGTGCGAATCATATTGTTAATGGTGCGGATGATTCTTTCAGCTTTACCGTTTTGTGGTGAGGTGTGAGGGCAGGAGAAGCGAAAGACCATGCCATTATTGGTACAAAAGCGGTGAAACATAGAGTTATTGAATTCACGACCATTATCGCACTGAAATGATTTTATGCCTTTTCCAAATTGTGTTTGAATGAACTTGCAAAACTCAAGAAATTTGACAAACACTTCTGATTTAAATTTAAGAGGGTATAACCAAACGTAGTGTGAAAAATCATCAAGCAACAGAAGATAGTATTTATGACCGAGAGAACTAAAGAAATGAGATGTCCATAAATCGGCATGTATGATATCAAAAGGAGCAAATGTAACACTAGTAGATGATTTAAACGGAAGACGAATATGTTTGCCTAAAGAGCAAGAAACACAATTTTGGGCAAGTTTCCCATTACAAGCAATGAAATTGTTGCCTCTAAGAAAATTAAAAACCGGGACTCCTGGATGACCAAGCCTATTATGCCAAGTAGAAGAAGAAACAGTCGCTAGAGTGACGGGAGAGCAAGATCTGGCAGCGGAGGTGGAAGTGAATGGATAGAGATCTCCCGTGCTATTGCATCTCGTAAGAGGTGTCCCCGTATGAAGATCCTTCACAGTAAAACCAAAAGGGTCAAAATCCACAGAGACAGAATTATTACGAGTAAATTGGCGGACAGATATGAGGTTCTTAATCATGTGTGGGGCATATAGGGTGTTTTTCAGGGAGAAGGGCGGATGAGGAGGTTGTATGTATGAGGTACCATAACCCTTAACTGGAATGCGTTGTTCACTACCAACTGTAACATATTGAGGATACTTTAAACTAAACAGTTTAGGAATAGTACCTGCAGACTGGGTGACGTGAGATGTGGCGCCTGAGTCCATGTACCAAGTACTGTCAGGCTGTTGCATAGAGAGGGTGCTGAACGCCTAACCCAACTCAGTGGGTGTCATGCCGGAGGAGGGCTGCGGGACCTGACCTTGCATGAAGTGGGCTGGCTGTGGGGTGGAGCGGGGCCTAACAAACCGGGGTAAGAATACGGATTGTATGGCTGCTGGTACTGGAATGGACTTGGCGCCGCGTCTCTGAACTGGGTCACCGCGGCTCTGTACTGGGGCGCCGCGGCGCTGTAGACGAACTGCTGAAGAGCCGCGGCCCAGTTGTTCTGATATCTCTGTTCGTTATTCGCTTGTTGGTTCTGTTGACCGCGACCCTTGCCACGACCACGGCCTCCTCTACCGCCGCGGCCTTTTCCACCCTTGCCGCCGCGCCCCGCCGCCGTTGCGAGTTATCTGGTGGCGTCTGATCTTGGGGTTGCGTGTCGACAGCTAACACCTGCTGGGCGTGCTCATCCTGCTTAGCACGACGGGTTTCTTCGAGCAACAATTGTGAGCGAGCTTTGTTAAAACTCGGTAGAGGATCTGCCTGTTGAATTATGGTGGCCAAAGTATCATATTCGCCCTTAGTAAGGCCAGAAATCATTTGTAGCACCATTTTATCGTCAGTGACAGGCGTGCCGATGTTGGAGAGTTAATCCGCTAGAAGTTTAAGCTGCTTGCAGTACTCAGAGACATTGGAGAAGTTTTCAAGACGTGTTTTGTTGAACTGTTCTTCCAAATACACGGCACAAGTGTGCTTGTTGTCCTGAAAAATATCCTCCAAACGATTCCACAAGTCAAGGGCTGTGGAGTCAGATTTCATGATAGTAAGGAGCAAATCCTGAGAGATACTACCATATATCCATTGTTTGACGCCGGTGTCGAGACGATGCCGGATAGAATCATCAACCTCCGTAGGGTGCGGAATAGTGTCATCAATATGGTCAAGTACGTTATAGAGACATGCATGATTGCGAAAAAGTTCAACCCAGGGAGAATACTGGTTGTTTTCTTGATCAAGAACAATGGGAATATGGTTCTTGATGTTGGAAACAGTAAGGGCGGGATGAAACGGGGGTGATGACTTTGTGGTGGGATTTGTGGAGGTAGAGGCGTCAGAAAGTGTGGAAGAATCAGGGATAGTCATTTAGAGAAGAGAAGAAAGGAAAAACAAAACCCGAAAAACAAGAAGAAAATCCGGGAGGGCCAGGCGTAGGAGAGGCAGCCGGCGGCTGTGGAAGAGAAAGATTTTTAGGATTTTGTTACATATTGTGTAAATATATTTACACGTTTACAAATTCAATTTCAAATTTTCATATTATGTTGCTACACTTTAATTTATGTAATCACACATATTAATCAACTTATATTATGATTGATTTGTATAATCGTAGATAGATTTACATAAAATTGCTATATATTATTTTGGAAAATTATTTGAATTATATAGAATATAGAAGATCATATGGGAATATATTGTTAATGAAGCTATTCCAATTTATTCAAATGACTCATTGAAACAAACACTGAATACAAACTACTATCAATACCCAGAAATAATAGGATCAAAAGGTTTTGAGAGAATCTTATTTCACGAATATGTAACTATTAAGTTTAGAAGATTTAGCAAAGGAAAGGTTTTATCAATAAATTTTAATTATACTCATCAATGATCTTTTAAGTTTTGATATAATAATATAACTAATTCGATTGAAATTGAAGATATTAATAGAAAGTTCTATGAAATTTGTGTGTCGTTGCATGGCTCATATATTATTATATAATCATTTAATTAAATTGAAAAATCTTAAGTGCAACGCAAAAAGTACAAACAATTATAAGCTAATAAACTGACAAAAGAATCATACTTTTTTATAGAATAGAGAGCCACAAAATGATAAAATATACTTTCTAGAAAAGGTATTACCTAAAATAATAGTAGTTGAAGGATTACGATAGTGTATTTTCTATCTGCTGTATCTAAAATAAAATCTTAACCCATTATTTAGGGCTTAACATTGAGTTTCAGAAGTTTTTAAAAGTGGAAAAGGGATTAAAATAGCCCTTCTTTTCTCTCTCTAGACTTTGGGATATTTGTTTTTTATCATTTCATTCAAATTAAAGTTTATTTTCTACTGTTAATTAGTTATTTTTGTTATTACCACAAAGTTACTTGCTTTATGCATGTGTACTACATGGTACATACAAAAGTATCTAGCAAAACAATTCAAATCAAAAGGATAAACACACATAAAACATAAAAACAAACCTAAATTATATTGAAATTGTCAGTTATACACCTTTTCTTTGCATGGGTAAGATAATTCAAGAAAATCTCTATTTTATGCTAGTTTTTTGGTAAGATAATCATAATAGCATTTACTTCTTCTTTCCAAATATTTTAAATTTCTAATATCCTCACAAATTAAAGTAGAGGAACTTATTCAATGACTATTAAATTTGAACCAAAATGAAAAATAATATTTGGCCGGAAACTATTAAAATAGATCTTAATTTATTTCCTTCAAATTAAGAAATAATCTAATAAAACTGAAATATTCTAAAATTCAAGGCGCGCGCAAAGTCAAAAAGATGAAATAAATTAACAAAAATATTAGTAAATTTCTTTAAAGATGTAAGTTTTTTGTTGAATTACAAAATAAAAAAAAGCTCTAAATAAACTAAGAGGAAAACATGAACTTCTTTCCTCATACCATAACAAGAAAAACTCATAGATTAACTAGTAAAACAACATAAACGAGTATAGAAATAGTGTTATGACAACAAAGAAAAGAAATTCAAGATTTATAAGATAAATAAAATCTAAAACTAGATTTATTCTAAAAGAAAAATGAGAAAACCAGCATCATATCAATTAAATCTCATATAAAAAGAAGGAAATCACACAAAATTTAGTTCTATATATATTTTTAGAAATGTTGATTTTTTATATAAATAAGACTTTAGCAAATCAACCATCTGAGTAACATACTTTTTGTCATGATCAACGAGCATTGCACGAACTTCTTTCCTCATACCATAATAAGGATCTTCCATTTGATTGTCCATTCCTTTAACAGTTTGAGAATTTTTTTCTTTTGACATAATAAGAAGGAGATACAAGAAATTAAAAATATAATAGAAAAGTTGAATTTATAAGTGAAATACTTAACTCTTTTGGTATATTTATATAGTATCATCTATTGGATAGTATGCATCTTTAATATTGACCATACAAATAATTTTTATTTGACCTAATTTTTTTTTCTTTCTTGATTATATTTCTTTTCCTTTTAGGGATTTAGTATTAGTGAATATTTTTTGATAAAACAATTTATTAGTGTTTAGTTCCTTAAAAGTATTTTCCAAAGAAACGTTTTAATTATAAGAAAAAATGGCTTCTGTCGTTTATGGAATTTGAGGGAATTACCCCATTTTAATTGTTTTAACTAATATACTTACATATTATTATCAATAACTAGCATTAAAAAGTGTCATAAAACCATTATCTCCATGTCATATCCTCCAAATTGTATTATTACTAAACTTTGAAAATGATTTTGCAAATAAATTTTTTCAAAATAAAATATTTTCTATATTCTTTTACATCAAACACAACCTTAGTAATTTTGTTGCAATGTATATATTAAGCAATATGATACCTCAACATCTGAATTTATAATCATTCTATTTATTACCTCCATTTATCCACTTAGCAGTTACCAAATGGTAGTACTAGTAAGTTATTGAATATTTAAGATAATTTTGTCTAATTTTTTCTTTTATTTTTATACTTGTGAACTTCATACATCATTGCTGAATCATCAAATTCCTACATATATTTTACTATGCTAACTAACATCATAGAAGTACTAGTTGCTGATGGAACTACAATCTTTAAATTTTTAACCATAAAAACAATTATGCATGGTAAATTATAATTTTATTTTTTAATTCGACAAACTGCGTACAACTTAATGAAGATGATTAATGTTTGTAATTTAAGATGCAAAAAACATAATGATGAAAAATTGAAGCATATGATCTCTATTATAGTATGATTGACAAGAATACTACAAGTTGTACATATTGTAGAATAGTGTAAATCTCCTTAATTGGAGTTCTCTTATTAATGTCATATATATAGAGTGTACAATTGTAGTCCTAATAGAATTAGGATCTCTATTTTACATTAATTACACTAAATATTAATTATAGAATATATTGTGAATATATATGGAATATATTCACTATAACACCCCCTCAGTCAGAGCAGGAGGAGGCCGGACGCTGAAACTGAATCTGAAGTCAAGGAACAGTTGTCGAGGAAGCCCCTTAGTGAAAATATATGCGTACTGATATGAAGAAGGAGCATGAAACACCCTAACGTGATCCATTGTAACCTTCTCACGAACAAAGTGAATATCCATCTCAATATGCTTGGTTCGCTGATGCTAAATCGGGTTATGAGACAAGTAGACAGCAGATAAGTTATCACAGTAGACCAAAT
Organism: Anisodus tanguticus; assembly: GCA_034509755.1. Taxonomy (NCBI): domain Eukaryota; kingdom Viridiplantae; phylum Streptophyta; class Magnoliopsida; order Solanales; family Solanaceae; genus Anisodus; species Anisodus tanguticus. The sequence goes on along the minus strand of CM067540.1, from coordinate 40,625,840 downwards.
ATGCCTTACGTACGGGACAATGAAGCTCAAGAAGGAGATTTTGGATCCAACATAGTTTGGCAACAACGTTCGCAATGCCTCGATATTCAACTTTTGCACTCGAATAGGAAAGTGTGGCTTGCCGCTTCGCAGACCACGATATAATATTATTCCCAAAAAATACATAATATCTGGACATAGAGCGACGAGTGTCTTGACAGCCTGCCCAATCTGCGTCTGTGTAATAGAGCATTCTAGTCGGTGTGGAGGGATATAAATGAAGTCCATAGTCAAGAGTGTCATTAACGTACCGAATGATACGCTTAAGAGCTGTAAAGTGAGCCTCCTTAGGAGCGTGCATGAACAAGCACAACTGTTGAACCGCATATGCAATATCTGGCCGAGTGAATGTGAGATACTGAAGAGCACCTGCGAGACACCTATAAAAAGAGGGATCACTGACCGGATCCCCGTCATCTGCACTAAGTTTAGACTTGGAGTCGACGAGAGTGGGCATGATCTTACAATTTGCCATTTTATCCCTGTAGACGATCTTCTCTACATACTTACGTTGACACAAGAACATGACATGTGCAGATCTGGTCACTGATATCCCCAAAAAATAACTCAACCTACCCAAGTCAGTCATAGAAAATTCAGACTTCAGTAGAGCAATGATCTCGTGCTTCGATCCATCTGAAGAAGCTGTCAGTACAATATCATTCACATAAAACAGATGGTAAGTTGTGTTAGTACCTTGATGAAAAATGAACAATGAATGATCACTCTTACTGCACACGTAGCCTATCTGTATGATGTAAGTGTCAAACCGCTCATACCAAGCCATGTGGTCTTTTTTCAGCCCATATAGCGACTTACAGAGATGACAAACATGATGAGGAGCCTTCGGATGCACAAAACCTGGCAGTTGATACATATAAACGGTTTCTTTCAAATCCTTATGTAAAAAAAACATTCTTTACATCAAGCTGGTGAATATGCCAATTCTTCTCCATAACGATGCTCAAAATTGTGCGGATGGTAGCTGGATTATCCACTGGACTGAAGGTCTCACCACAATCAACACCCTCTTATTACCCTGTGCCATTTGCCATAAGTTTGGCCTTGTGATGTTCAAGGGCACCATTATCTATCTACTTACGATGAAATAGCCATATACAACAGATTACATTCACGCCCTTAGGTCGCGTAACAAGATCCTAAGTGCGTTGTGAAGTAAGTGCATTAAAATCCTCACGCATGGCCACATTCCAATTTGGGTCAAGTTTGGCTAAGGTTGGGTTTTTAGGTGTTGGGGATATGGTTTTAGTGGACAAATCAAATTGGACTTTTGGTTTGAAAATCCCGTGTTGTGCACGAGTTTCCATATGGTGGGTTGGGAGGCTGGATCGAGTGAAGTAGGGCGATAGGTGAGGACTGCGGGTTGGGATGAATAGTTACCGGGCTGGGCTAAAAGGAAGTGGGCTGGGCAGTGTAGCCACTGGTCTGGGCAATAGGACTGGGTCGTGGGGTAATTGGGCTAGACAGTGGGTAAATTGGGCTGCGCAATGGCGGTAATGGGTGGGGCTGACGGGATGAGTAACGTGGAAGTGGATCCCATAAATGGGGCAGTGGGTGACGAGTTGAAATTTGGCCAATATAGTACGTTTAGAATTAGAGGGGAGGTGTCCGAGTTATCAAGGAAACCATAGTCAGTGGCTCGGAATTTTTGGATGTTGGCAAATGGGAAGACGTTCTCATCAAACATGACATGTCGGGAGACTAGGACTTTGCTTGTGGATAACTCATAGCACAAGTACCCCCTATGGTTTGACGGGAAACCTAGGAAGAGGCAAGGGGTGGAGTGAGGTACTAATTTGTGAGGTACCGTGGAGGCAAGATTCGGGTAACAAAGACAACTAAAAACTCGAAGGTGATTATAGGAAGGGATCTGATAATAAAGGATTTTGGTGGGTGTCCTATTTTGGATTGTATGGGTAGGTAAGATGTTAAGAATGTATTCTACCATTTTTAATGAATATACCCAAAAGGTAGAGGGAGAGACGCATGAAAAGAAATGTGTGAATCACATTGTTAATGGTGTGGAGAATTCGTTCAGCTTTACCATTTTGAGGAGACTTATGAGGGCAGGAGAAATAAAAAGCGATGTCATTAGCCGCACAGAATTTATGAAATGAAGAGTTATTGAACTCACGACCATTATCACATTGAAACGATTTGATATCTTTTTCTAATTTTGTTTTGACAAAGTACGAAATTCAAGGAATTTGAAGAAAACTTGAGACTTAAGTTTAAGCGGATAGACCCAAAGAAAGTGAGAAAAATCATCCAGTAATACCAAATAATATTTATGACCTAGGTTTCTAGATATAGGAGATGTCCATAAATCTGCATGAATAATATCAAAGGGAGAGAAAGTAATACTTAAAAAAGACATAAACGGAAGTCTAACATGTTTTCCTAGATGACAAGAGGAGCAACTATGGAAATTTTTTTCTTTATTACATTGAATTAAATTACGGTTTCTAAGAAAATAAAAAACATGAGCCCCTGGATGACCAAGTCTACTATGCCATGTTGATGGAGAGATTACAGCTAGAGTTGTGGGTGGAGTGACATGGGCAGTGGACGTGGATAGGAAAGGATAGAGGTCCCCACACTATTGCATCCCGTAAGAAGTCTCCCCGTACGTAGGTCCTTCACCGAAAAACCAAATGGGTCAAAATCAATAGATACGAAATTATCAGTGGCAAATTTTCTAACAGATATTAGGTTCTTGATAATGTTAGGGTCATATAGGATGTGTTTGAAGGAGTAGTGGGGGTGTGATGGTGGAGTTAATGTGTGGCCAAACCCTTGAATTTGAATATGATGACCATTTCTGACCATAATAGATTGAAGAGTATTTAAATTCGCAGTTGTAGAAGATTACCAGAATTATTGGTGAGGTGATACGTGACACCTGTATCCAAATACCATGCATCATCGGGCTGCTGAATATTTAAAGTACCGAAAGCCTAGCCTAAAATTTTTGGTATTCGTCCTGTCGTAGGTTGTTGGGTCGATCGGAAATTGCCTGGTGAACTGGACCTGTCTAGCGGGCTGCTCAGTGTGCTCCCAGTACACTGGGCCTCTGCTAGGCCCACTGATGATGCTGGGCCATTGGAAACTACTGTTGGGTGAGGCCCAGTTACTATACATCGGCTGTGGGGGGGCGGCCCACGTTGCTTGCTTGTTGCGGTTGCTGGGCCTATTGTGAATTGCTCAAACTGCTGGCCTGATTTCCACGACCTCTACCTTTTCCTCCTCGGCCACCCCCCACGTCCCTTGCCTCTGCCACCACCGCAGTTGTTTTGTGAGGGAGGGGGAATGTGGTGTTCAAAATATGTCTGCCGGCTGGAGATGGCGGTGGTTGTTACGGTTACATTAGTTACCAAGGTTATCGGATTGTGCTTGTCCTATTTTTCTCATCTTGTTTCCTCTAATAGCAACTAGGACCAGGCTTTATTGAAGCTTGGTAGGGGATCAGATTGTTGGATCATTGTAGCAAGGTGTCGTAATCACCTTTTGGTAAACCATTAATTAATTGAAAAACCATTTTTTTGTCTGAAATAGGGTTGCCCACATTAGACAATTGGTCGGCAATCAATTTTACACGTTTGCAGTAATCGGTCATGTTTGCAAAATTTTCAATACGGGTAGTGTTGAATTGCTCCTCAAGATACACGACACGTGTGTGTTTGTTGTCTTGAAAAATTTCCTCCAATCGTGTCCATAACTCGTGGGTCATAGCTATGGTCTTCAGAATAATATGAAATAAGTCCTTAGAGATAGTTCCATAGATCCACTGTTTGACGATAGCGTCAAGGTGTCTCCATGTCACATCGTCGACGTCGGTAGGGAAGGGATATGTGGTATCAATATGGTCAAGCACGTTGTAAGCACATGCATGAATATGAAAGAGTTCAACCCATGACACGTATTTTCCATCCTCCTGATCAAGAATCAACTGTATGAAGTTCTTGATATTAGTTATGGAAAAAGCCGGATGAAAAGTGGTGGGGGTGCAAGAGGAGGGAGGATTTGTGACGTCAGTAGTTGAGGAAGAGGAAGCAGGAGAATCCATTAGGGTAGCCGAAAATATTTGGAAGAATATCGGGTAAGGGGCTGCCATATATCAGTTGTATAACAGCGGTATACAGTTCTGCATAGGTGATAGATGTCTCAGGTGGTGTAAATCGCCTGTATACCTGATGTATAGGGGCCAGAAACAAGGAATATGGGGGATGTATATCATGATTTATCAGGGAGGAGTAGGGTATACAGGTTGTATATCACGAAGGAGCAGTGGTATAGGAGGTTGTATACGGTTGATTTTCCGCCGGAAGAGGGAGGCGGAGGGGAGGGGTACGGCGGCTACACTAGGGTTTAGGGTAGGGAGAGATTTTTGGCTCTTTATACCATGTAGAATAGTGTAAATTTCCTTGATTGGAGTTCTCTTATTAATGCCATAAATAGAGAGTGTACAATTGTAGTCCTAATAGAATTAGGATCTCTATTTTACAATAATTACACTAAACATTAATTACAGAATATATTGTGAATATATATGAAATAACCTTTCTGACTGGACTGACTCGGGGAAGGGTCAATCTCCGGAGGAGCATGCTGCACAACCCTCATTCGTCCTGACTAAATAGTAGACACTATCACATATAGTAGTTTTGACTAGTTTAAATTGCTAACCTAGTTTAAAATTTTGCTAACAGAAGAAACAAACCTAAAATCCTATTAGTATGTCCTTTTAAATGTATATTATGTTTAATTTGCTCAGAAATTGAAATACAATATTGAACTGATCTAATTTGCTTACTGTTTTAGTGTTACTACTTTATCTTCCTTAGACTTCATTTGTAGGATCATACTGGGTATGTTGTTATTGTTGTTCACGTTGTTTAGTGTTATAATTCTTTTTGAAGGGAAAAGAAAAAATGGAGACCGATTTGATAAAAATACTGCTAAGAATGCAATTAAAAGAGCTAATCTCATAGCAACCCGCAATATTCATTTTATAAATAGAAACAAACAAGCTATTAATTAATGAGTAGTTAAGTTCTACCCCTCATTAATTTCTATACGCTCGTGCCTATATTAGTATTTCTAGTTCTTTATCAACCTGAGGGAATCATCTGCCAGTGTGAGAAAATGATAATAAAAAGCATAATCTTTGTAAGAGAAACGAATCTTGCACTTACTCCGATGTTTGGTAAGGTCATAATTAAGTTGTAGTTCTAAAATTTTATAGATGTTATAAGTTAATGTTGGTTTCAGTATATTTAATAATTTTAAAAAATTATAATTGAAATTAGTTTTTGTCATAATGTGTGGTTTCAATAACATTTTTTCTACTTTTAAATCTAACCCCTCTCGTTAATCTCTATGAAAAAAGATTCGGATTTATTTTTTTTAGTTGTTGACCTTTTTCACTTTAAAATCTCAGTTGTAATTACGCTTTTGATTCAATGGTAAAACCTAATTAATTAGAACTATGGAAAATTAAGAATCGGAAGTAAATTTCAAAAAAGATTTAAGGCACACAAAGTTTTTGTTTTTTTTATCATTTTCTTTTCTTATTTTTTTCAAGGAGAGAGTAAATGTCAGGTAAAAGTAAATGTAATATTTCTAATTGTGCTATATATATATATATATATATATATATATATATATATATATGTCTGTTTTTAGTGCTCATTTATGTATTTAAGAAGTTGGATCAATGATAAAATAAAAGGGAGGACTTTGGGTGAGAAGTGAATCTTTCACTTATATGATGTATGGTAAAGTCGAAATTAAGTTGTCATTTTCAAATTTAGTTATGATCCAAATTATATATGATAAAGTCATAATTAAGTTGTCGTCCTAAACTTTAGTTATGTTCCAAATTAATGTTGGTTACATTACGTTAAATATTTAAGATAATTTACAACTAAATTTATATTTTGTCATAGTTTCGATTCGACTATGTTTTAAAAAAATAAGTTTAGTGTCTCTCGATAACCTCTATGTAAAAGACGAGAGTTTATTAGTTATAATTCTATTTAAATTATTGACCTTTTTCACTTTAGAATCTCAATTTCCATTATTCATTAAAGTAAAAATAAAAATTAATTAGTACTCAGGCAAGACGCTATGTACATGTGTATGTGGATAAATATTTCTAGCGCTAATTAATATGTATTTAGAAGATTAATAGTTATCTGGCAGTGAATGGAAAAAATGATAAAAAGGGAGCATCCTAGGATAAGATGTGAATATGGCACATACACAATATCTGGTAAAGTCATAATTAAGTTATCAATTTTAATTTTAATTTAATATTTATATGTTAAAATATTTAAGAAAATTTATAACTCAAATTATTTCTGTCACAATTAAAAAATTTGAATTTCACTTTGAAATATTACAACAAAATCCTCTGCATTATCATATATATGTAAGCAACCATTGCAATAAATAGGACTACAGTTAAAAGGAATGTTTATTTAATTATTGTATTTTTGTTATTCTAATGTTATCTCTATATAGCCTTTATAAAAACAAATTATTTTTATTATTATTATTATTATTATTATTATTATTAAAAATTTTATTTTTACTCTTATTGTGATTATTAGGGTGTATTGTATGTATCATTCATGTGTTTCTTAATCCTACATGTAACTGAATATATTGAATTTATTGTTGTTATGATTTTGTAATTTGATCTTAAGAAGACTTAAATACATAATAATAAACGCATTGCTTATTGAGTAATCAAGGTAATTTATCACTTATGAGAATACATAGATCACTCCTAAATGCGACATAATAAATTAGATTTGCCTCTGTTATTATTTGTAATTTGATTTTAAGAAGACTTAAGTTCGTGATAATAGATCAACTCCCATATTATGGGTAATCAAGATATTTTATCATTAATGACGATATGTAGATTACTCCTACATATGACAGAATAAATTAGGTTTACCGTTACTATTATTTATAATTCAATCTTAAAAAAATTAAATAAGTGATAATATATTGATTTAGTATGGGTAATTACTCTTTTGAGAACTCTAGATGAATTTCACTAACCAGTTGTGGCATCTACTCTATGAGTGATTCTTCACACTTAATTGTAATATAAAGATAAATCTCCTTCTATTTGTTTTCTTAATATACCCTTTGCAGGAGAGCTGAGCATTGTCATTATAGGCTGGCGTAAGGCATCGGAAAAGGCAGTCAAAACAATAGCATCCACATATAATAGAATATAGGCCAAGGACGAACCACGACGGTAGATGAACAAAGAATTATCTGACCTGCTGTGAGTGAACCCAATAGTCGAAACATAGTCTGCAAACCGCGTATACCAGGCCCGTTGAGACTGCTTAAGCCCATATAAGGACTTCTTGAACAAACAGACATGATGAGGATGTTTGGGATCCCTGAATCCCAAAGGCTGATGCATATAGATTGTTTCTTTGAGATCACCATATAGGAAAACATTCTTTACATCTAACTGATGAATAGACCATGCTTTCGAAAAAGCCAAGTTAAGCACAGTGTGAATGGTAGCTGGCTTGACCACCGGACTAAACGTCTCACCACAATCTACACCAGCCTGCTGAGTCTTACCATCACCCACAAGCCACGCCTTATGTCGGGCAAATGAACCATCTGAATTATCCTTATGAACAAAAATTCACATGGACCTGATAATATTAATACCAGATGGACGTGGCACCAACTCCCACATCTTATTATCAATAAGAGCATTATATTCATCGGTCATCGCAATTTTCCAAGTCTGGTCATTTAAGGCAGACACAGGATTACGGGGGTAAGGGTGATTTAGAGACATTAGAATATAAATTAAAATATCTTTTTGGTTTAAACACACCCCGTTGACTACGAGTGACCGGTCTATGACTCAATGAAGAATTGGGCGGATTTCGGGATTTTTCTAGCCTCGGGACGGACTGGCCAACAGGCAGTGGGCCTGCTGGCCCAACTCGGTAAACAAACGCCAGAACTGGACCAGTTCTAGAATTGGGCTGGACTAGCCCAATTGTTGAAACTGGCCCAGTGACTGTACTGGAAATTACAGTGTGTGACGGACTAGTGGGACCAGTGGACAGCGGGCCCGTTGGAAAATTTTGGGTGCGGAATACATCCGAAAAATGGTGAATAATATATGGGGATATAATATCATCCAAAAAATTATACGAACTAGGCACAGGAGTATTAACTTTAGCAAATGGAAATTGGGATTCATAAAAAATTACATGGCGATTAATGATGATTTTATTAGAGGATAAATCAAAGCATTTGTAACCACGATGATTAGACGGAAAACCCAAAAACACAGACAGAGTAGACCGGGCCTGAAGTTTGTTAATTGTGGTGGACAGGAATAACGGGTAACACAAACACCCAAAAACTCGAAGATGTGAATATGAAGGAATTTTATTATATAAAATTTGAAGGGGGAAGAATATATCAAACCTTTGGAAGGAATTATGTTAAGGAGATATGTAGCCATTTGTAGAGCATGATGCCAAAAACACGGGGGGTATGGAAGAATGAATTAATAAAGTTCGGACAATGTTATTATGGAACGAATTTTGCGTTCAGCTTTCCCATTTTGTGAAGACGTATGTGGACAAGAAAAATGAAAATTGATCCCATTATTAGCACAGAATTCCCGAAACACCCCATTGTCATATTCTTTGCCATTATCACACTGAATATTTTTATTTCTCTTTTGAATTGGGTTCTAATGAATGCTCTAAATTTTAAGAAGACGGAAAAAACATGAGATTTTTTCGCTATCGGAAACATCCATTAAACTTAGAATAATCATCCAAAAAGATAACATAATACCGATGACCCAAAGAACTAAGAACAGGAGACGTCCATAAGTCGCTATGAATAATATCAAATGACATTAAAGTATGAGAATTTGAGTCTACAAATGGCAACCTAACAATTTTTCCTAAAGAACAAGACTGATAATTTGGAGTACTACTCGTACCCTTACATGAAATAAAATTATTTTTATCTAATGACGACAAAATAGATGATCCCGGATGACCAAGACGAGCATGCCACAAGGAAGGAGAAAGGGCTGCAAATGCGGATGGCAAGGCTTGACTCGATGGATCAGAACTGGGTGTGATAGGATAAAGATCTCCCCTACTATCACACGTCATGAGAGGACTCCCGTCTTGAAATCCTTTACATAGAAACCAAATGGATCAAATTCAATAGAAATAAAATTGTCAGTAGTGAATTTACGGACAGAGACTAAGTTTTTAATCAATTTGGGGGCATGTAGGGTGTTTTTCAAGATAAGAGGTGGATGAGGGAGAGATAAAGTTTATGACCATAACCACGAATTAGAATAGAATTACCATTACCAACAATTATGCCGCGAGGGTTGCTCAAATTGGAATAAGACGAGAGCGTACCTGAATCGGATGTCATGTAGGCAGTGGCACCGGTGTCCATATACTAATTTGGGTCCGGAGGATTTAAACCAAGCGTGTGCATTGCAGCTTCGATGTCGGTAGACGTGGGTGACGCTGCGTGATGGGCTTGTGGGGGCCGAGGCCCAAGAATCCCTGCTTGCTGCCTCGGCCCAGACGACTGGTTGTATGTGGACCAAGTAGAATTGGGCCTGGACTGCTGCTGGGCAGCCCACTGCCAGTGGGATGAAACTTGACTAGGCCCAAACTGTGGTTGTGGGGCCCAGAACTGCTGCTGCTGCTGACCACCGCGAGGGCCCCCACCTACACCACCATTGTGCCGGTTGCCGCCGCGGTTCTTGCCATTATTTTTCTTATTTCCTCCCTTTTTGCCGCCACCGTTGTTGCGGTTTTGGCCCATGTTGTTGGAACCGGGAGGATGGACAGTGGATTCGGTTATCATAACTACAAGACTAGTACCGGTAGCCGCCTTTTTAGCCATGCCCGCTTTTTCTAGGTCTTCCGAAGACATTGGGAAAGTTTGATTTGGTTTGGGTTATTATCGGTAGGCTCACTAGGTTCGCATATTTCATTTCGATTCAGGTTACTTATAATGCGGAGAATTTAGCCATAATTTACATTCGTGAGATTGTGCGATTGCACGGGGTTTCTCTTTCTATTATCTCCGATCGAGGTCCTCAGTTTACTTCCTATTTCTAGCGGACATTGCATGCAGAGTTGGGTACTCAATTGGATCTTAGTACCGCTTTCCATCCCCAGATCGATGGACAATCCGAAAGGACTATTTAGGTGCTCGAAGACATGTTGAGAGCATACTTTATTGATTTTGGTAGTCATTGGGACAAGTTCTTACCCTTGGCAGAGTTCACGTACAATAATGGCTACCATTCCAGTATTGATATAGTGTCGTTTGAGGCTTTATATAGTAAGAGGTGTCGTTCTCCTATAGGATAGTTTGATGCTTTTAAGGTTCGATCGTGGTGTACAAATTTGTTGAGTGAGTCTTTAGACAAGGTGAAGCTTATTCAGGAAAGGTTTCTGGCAACTTAGAGTCGGCAAAATATGTATACAGACCGAAAGGTCCAAGGCTTAGAGTTTATGGAGGATGAGCAGGTTCTTCTAAAGGTATCACCTATGAAGGATGTGATGCGATATGGGAAGAGGGGAAAGTTGAGCTCAAAATGCATTGGTCTATTTGAGATTCTCTATTATATTGGTGATGTTACTTATGAATTGGCTTTGCCACCAAGGTTGGCGGGTGTTCATCCAGTTTTCCATGTTTCTATGCTGAAGAAATACCATTCAGACGAGTCTTATATCAGTCGTTTGGATTTGGTGTTACTTGATGAGAATTTATCTTATGAGGAGGAGCCTATAGTGATTCTAGATAGGCAGGTTTCGAAGTTGAGGTCAAAGGAGATAACTTTCATGAAGGTGCAATGGAAGCATCATCCTGTTGAGGAGGCTACATGGGAGACCAAGTTCGATATGCATGGCAGAATATCCCCAATTATTTGCTGACTTAGGTACTTTTCTCCCCCTTTCTTTCCTTGTCGTTCGAGAATGAGCGATTGGTTAATTGGTATCTGATGTAACGACATATTCATTCATTACGTGCATTTTGACTATTTTACCTATGTTGACCCGATTCCTGGAGCTATCAGACGATCCTAGTGCATGTTGAGAAATTAGAACCTTTAAGTGAGACCGTTTGACCTATAGTTGAATTTTTGGTAAACATGCCTTTTCCGGAATCCTGTCAATTTTGTAAGGTCCAGAGGGTCATTTATTACTTGGTAGGTATTTGGTTTGGTTCCTGATGCCCTCGGGAGTGTTTTCATCGATTGTTTGGAAAGTTTGTTTTAGACAGTTGGGGGTGGACCCAAAGATATTTACCTCTGATGGAAATTCTAAGACCACGAGTAAGTCTGTAGCGTTCTTTTATATATGTGTCCATATATGTTTTGTGTCTAGGAGGTCTCGGGTGATTGTCGGATTTTGGGTTGAAATTGTGAAAGGCTTAATTCTACTGGTTTCTGGTGTATTCACTATGGCGAGCCTCAGTGCTCCCAGCAGATTAGGATCGCCCCAGCGGACAACGTTTTGCTACGGCGAAGGGTTTAGCGTTTGGCATAGGACCTTGGGCGCAATCAAAAGGGTCACACACGTGGATCCACTGCAGCGGACCTTGACCGCTGCAGCGGACGACATGAACTCCAGAATCCTTTTTAAAGTGCAAATTAAGTCATTCATCTCCTAATTCGAAAATACTCCTCCAAATCACTCTTAGGGCGATTTCAAGCATTCTTAGGTGGATTCTTCTTAGGGTAAGCTTCTTAAGCCTTGTATTACCTTCCTTTAGCTTTGTAGTTGATTTAATGTTGAAAACAACCTAGAAATTAGTTGGAGAAGATGGGTTCTACCTAGTTAGAGTTTATTTGATTATTAAGACTAAAAGTGAGATTATTTTATGGGTTTTGCTAATCTAAGCTTGGATTTCACTAATTAGTAAGTATTAGGTTTGAATTTTTCATTATTGTTGATGAATTTAAATGTTGGGAAATTAAGGTTCAAACCCAAATTGGGGGTTTTGTATTAATTGATGAAATTGGCATAGTCTTAAGTTATTTTAGCAATTGACTAGTAGGATTAAACTCCTAGAACATTGAATTTCATATTTCACTTTTGAAATGTCTGTTTTACCCTTGTGGACCTATTTTCCTTTTCTCCCCTATTTGGTTTGGGTTCAAAGGAATAGTCTAGTGTTATGGGTGTAGTTAGTTTCATTATGTAACTTAGATTTTGATAATATTTAGACTTCGAATACTACTGTGATCCTCAGAAGGCAAGGCTTATGTGTGATTATTGTGACTCCCGCTCGGCATCCAGGTAGGTTACGGCTTACCTTCTGGTTAGACTTTGGTTAGCGAAGTATATGTATATAGATAGTTACTATAGGATAAAGCATGTATGCCTTCGGGTATGAAGTTGTTATGGATTACTAGGTTTGGTACTGTGATTGATTTGTCGTTGTTGCCTCTTGTGATTCATTGCTTTGCTGCCTAGTGTTGGTTAGTGGATTGCACTTAGTTGCCATATCGTCCCTGTGATATAGTTGTATCTCACTTATCTGTATATTTTCATCGATAGATGAAGTGATTTAACTTGATATTGATATTGTGATATGTGTCCAAGTGTGGCACGATTAGGGATTTATATGATACACTTGATATTGTCATTGCATTGCATTCGTCCTCATTTAAATGATATATTGATAATATATGTGATTGGCGTGATGGTGATAAATGAGAAGGAAACAACAATGATTATTATGACATATTGATTGCGTAGCCATATCTGACCAGTGTGTGAAATGGTAGCGGTGTGGTCGGTGGTAGAGTCATCTCCAGGATGTGTGATATGGAGTGGCTAGTACATATACTTCACGAGCTCCCCATGAGTCATGACTGCCGGAACGTAGAGATATTCCATCCGGAGCATATAGTGTACGGAGATTACATTTGGGCATTGCATTGCATATTTACTCATCATTAAATTCACATATTTCTTGGATTCTGTACTTGACTCTCTGTGCTTGGGATGTTTGTTCTTGAACTGTAATATTACTTGTACTTGATTGCGAGCATGTTTATTCTTCAGTTTCTTTATTATATGTATGTTAGCTAACTGTTGTCGGCCTATTATACCTACCAATAAATAGTGGTTGTACTAATACTACATTGCTGCATTCTTTTGAGTTCACAGTACATGACCGGGTCGGCTTCTACACCTCGAGACTGATCACGAGGTTGTTGTCGAGTCTTCTTGGGTGAGCACTACTTGATGGGTTCGCCGCCCCGGGACTCCTCCATTATTATTTGTCTTTTTTTTTATTCTAAGACATATCGTATTTTGAGACTTATATTATTCAGACTTGTATTGATGATTAGTGGCTCTTGTACTATTTCAGACCGCTCCTTGGGGTTCTAGTATTATACTTCCGCACCTATGATATTTATGATTTAGTGGGTACCGATGTTGAACTTTGATGATGGAGTTTGGGGAATCAGCCTTGTGTTGGTTTTGATTGTTGATTATATGGGCTTGTCGTCATAGTTTCTTGATATGTCTACTCATCACACATGCTTTCGATATGATATTTCAAAATGTACTTGGATTTTATATGTGTATTAAATTCTTGGAGGCATTTGATACTTTCATCTCTTATTTAGTTGCATCTCATAGTATCATGATATCTTGCCTTAAATAGTCATTTTCATTCATGCACTCATGGTTATGTGGTATTGATATGAGAGTGGTTTGGATATGATGTGGGGCCAAAAGGCCGGAAAGGTAAGAACACTTATGAGATATGGCAACACTGAGATGATATTGATATGCGGGGATCGGAGTTGCACGCCTGGAACATTATATTATTACAACCAAGGGTTGGGCTCCGAGTTATTCCAGAACAGAGGGTTATATGGACTTTGCGGGTCCCCATGGGTGTACACGTCATAATAAAACATTAACGTACTGTATACCGAAAATTAAGAAAGGTACCTAGCATATTAATTGCATCCTCATTCATACATTCATCCATACATTGATTACTTGTGGTGTGATAACGTGACTTGGATTGGTAATTGGAACTGGGGTGATTTACTTATAGACGAGATCATTGATTGATTTTATTGTATGGACATATATAGTTGCATGTTGTCTTGGTCTCTGTGGATTGGCTGTATGGATACCCTTTATGTGTCTGGTAGTCAATGTTGAACTTATCTGTGTTAGTGGATTAATTATCTTATAATTGCTTAGTGGGTGACCGTGTCAAATATCTAAAGGGTCTAGCATGGATTGTGGGTATAACAGTGGGGTTGGGTTTTGTTTCTGGCTTAAGGATGTCTCACGTGTAATTGATGTTGGCCGGTAAAAGTAAGGATTAGAGAACTACTTGTTAATTATGGTAAGAGTCTAATGTACTAAAAGAGTGTTTTGTTTGTAACTGGATTTGGCCACACATAGGTTTAAGACTAGTGGTATAATTGTAAACAAGGTGTTCTTTATCCTAAGGGTTACATTATGGAAGGTCTAAGAAAATGGAACAATCAACTGTGTGCCTAACTTACTTGTGGTATCAAACCAATGTAGTAACGTCTAATATGATTTGTAGCATTACTAAGTATAGGTGTGAGATTAGAGGAATACTGGAAAATATGAATGTATATGTAATTAAGTGTTTCATGACTTATTTGAGGATTGTTAGCTACATGACTTGTATAACTTGATGTGTGTGGTGCCATTATGAAATGGTAGACTTACGTATTATAAAACGTACGTGCTTAGTGAGCCTTTATATGATTAGGCTAATTTGTTAATTCTTTGATCTACTGTGTAAACAACATGACTTATTCGACTAATTGAATCGCTAGTGATAGGATTATGTGGTGTCAACTTGGTATTTATCTCTAATTGCGTAGTTTCTGTCGTTGTCGGCCTATGATATCTACGGGGGTACGTTGTGTACTCATTACACTTGCTGCATCTTTTCTAGATACAAGTATCCGGTCTATTAGGTTGAAGTTTGGAGCACGGAAAGCTGAGGCAGACTACTCTATTATGTGGCCTTAGTTTCTATCTTATTAAATTGTTCCTTCATTCGGGCAGTATTGTTATATTCCACATTCATTTGTTGCATTGTAGAGTCCTTGTTTAAGTCAGACCAGGTTCTGGGGAAGAAAAATTTATTGTACAAATTTGTTGTTCTTATGATTAAATGAGTTTCTTTTCGATTGTAATTTTATTCTCTTCCGCATTGTTTAAAACCTTTTTAAAGACTGTTTTGAGAAATTGATTAACCTAGCAGGGGTAGTTTGTAGGTGCTACCACGATGCCCATAATTTGGATCGTGACAATAAGTGTGGAAGTTCATAACATCTTAGAATGGAGGAAGAAATGAGTGATACAGAATGGCCATGTGATGAGAGACTAGTTGCCAGATATTTTAACTAACCTTTCTTTGGTTTTGCCGGTACAACAGCAGCTAGAAGGCAAGTAAACATTGACAAGATGCATATACCTAGCCGCAGGTTCAAGACTGTATTTGCTAGAGAACCAGACTAACTCAAAACAAGATTGGCAGTACATATACAACACACATGAAAGCTGTATTACATAGACGGGAAGAAGATATCAGTGAAGTCCTTTGAACAACAAGACTAAGTTCATCAACACATGTATCTGTCACTATGCAATTTCTATCCAATGTGTAGTATTAAGTTTATGTTCAATCTGTTGGAAGAGCTTCCATAGTGATAGAGATCAGGTACCGATGAACATCAACTTTGAGAGGAGATGATAACATGGTTATATTATATAGTTTTTGTAGCTATCAAGCCTGAACTTGCATAATTTCAAGTTGAAAGGATCCTTCTGTTGGTACATGATCCCATAGCACCTGGTGAGAGCTTTGAGGTGAATCAAAGTGGAATCAAGTCAAAACTTGGATATGTGGCAGTTGTTTAGGTTAGTTTAAGCTATTTAGACTGTTTTACACTTTTGTTAGTTACTTTTGGCCTTGCAAATCTTGTTGCTATTCTTTTCTTTGACGTACATATTTTGATTTTAATAGATTCACAACTAGCTATAGTTAGAGATGTTCAAAAATCGGTCCAGACCGGCAAAATGGACCGAACCGGATCGGACCGGACCCAAGACAATCGGTCCGGTCTTCGGGTCGGGAATTTTTTTTTCGGGTTCCGATCCGGTCTAGTCTAAACCTGAAATAACCCCGAACCGGACCGGACCCGATTATAAAAATAAAGAAATCCTTTACGTTAGGCTATAGTCGGTTTTTTACTAAGATTAAGTTCTTAGTTTAGTTAAATTATTAATTTATTATTATATTCTCAAGGAAATTATATCATTTATATGAGATATGAGGGCTAATGACCGCTACGAAGCAAGTCGCAATTAAAAAACCCTTGAATACCAGCACCAGCTGCCTGCCACTCCATGTCTCTGCCAACCTCTAATTCTTTACTTAAAAATTTTCCTTCCAATTTTCAAACTCTAATCCATTAATAAGTTTACAACGTGTTGCCGGCATTGCCACATTGCAGGTGGAATCTCCATCAACAACAGTAATTGTAAGTCAACAACAACATTTAGGGTTGTTCAAAAATCGGTCGGATATCTATGAGCATTCATTCTCACTTGCATTTAGGGTTCTTCATCATTTTTCTATTTTTCTTCATTTTTTTTTTACTTATTAATTTTTCTATAATAATTTTTATTATTTACACTTTGTATACCAATAAAAGATGGCGCAAGCACTTACTTGTGCACAAGATTGGCTTCGCCCTCGAAAAGATAAAGAGAAGGGGATTGATGTAGAGGAAAAGTTGGAGGAATTGGAGCTACTTGATAAAGGTATTTTCTAAAATTATATTATACTTAATAATTTCAAAATAATATATTATACCTTCACTTTTATTATTTTGTTTGTTTATTATTATTATTATACATAATTAGAAAACTCTACTTTAAATGATGGTGATTGGTGAATTAGAAGTTGTATTTGCTTCATGCAAAGTAATGAAAAAGGTAAATGGCCAATCATCTAATACTATATAATGTAATATGAATTCCTCATGATTTTTATTTGATATTAAATTTGAACTAATTAGTTTTTTATTGAAACGTTTTGTTGCAGATTGATGTTGATGGTGTAAGGATTTCATTAGTATCATTATTGTTCAAGATTTGAGGAATTTTTAAAATTTTTAATAGGCATGGATTCAATATTTCTAGTAATTTAGTTTTGGGATTATTTTTGGACATGAAGTTGTAATATGTGACTTAGTTCTTCTTATTTTCTTATACTTTAAGCTTCCATACATGAATTTTGATCAAATTTAAAAGAGATTAAATTAGTCAAATCACTTCAACGTACCAGATTTATCACAAAGCTAATGCAAAGCAAATTGAACTTTCTTTAGAATCTATCCGGTCCGGGTTTTAGACCGGACCTGCTGGTCCGGTCCGATCTTCGGTCCGGTCTGGTCCGGGTTTGGACCGATGAACAGCCCTAGCTATAGCTAGTTATTTTGCTAAAAAAAAGGATAAAAGGAAAATAAATAAAAGACTAATTTATCAAGATAAGAATTAATTGGCCTGATTCAAAGATAAAAAAAATTAACTTATCAGAAAAAACTCTACACATTAGTATTATGCATCATTAATTCCGTTAAAAGGAGAAAAATCCAATGACAAAAAATAAGATAATTTATTTATGTGTTTTGCTCTTTTCAAAATTATGAAATAAATCACTTATAACATTCTAGTATTCTTTAGGGTCGTTTGGTTACCAAGATTAAAATACTCATCTCAAAATAAAATTTAAAATTACATTTAAGCCATGTTGATTATGATTATATTAAATAATATCAGTATAATTTTATATCAAATTTTTAGTAATTCGATAATAATTTCAAGATTATAATGATGAGATTATTAATTCCTAAATGGTTCTATTTGGAACTACACAATCCCTATAATTTCGCAACGTGTGATTTCTATTTTCCTTTAATTATGTTATCAATGAGGAACAATAAAAAAAAAAGAGAGGGAAAAAAAGAGGGAGAACTTTTCAAATTTTCATTTCAGAAAAATAAAATAGTGGCAAGATAACTATTGTAATAATAGTATGACGTGTCACTAATTTTCATAATCTCTTACAATGATAAAGTGGATTATTGTAATAATAGTAGTGCAAACGGGAGATAACAATTGTAACAATACACAAATTTTAAATTAATTTTAGGTAGCTTCAATCCACTTTTGATTAAATTGTTGTTTGAAAACTAAAGTCTACTGTCTTAATTTTATACGTGAAAAATAAACTCAATGAAATTTAAACAAAACAAATGTTAAATTCGCAAAACTAATTTCAATATTATCACAAAATTGAATTATAATCTTTATAATGTTTGTTGAAAAGAAAACTAAATGTTATTGTAATTACTAGATAATGCTTTTGCAATTATATTTTAAAGAAAATTTAAATGTTAAACGAATTTGTTTAAAGAATATAATATGAAATGCATCATGATGAATAAGAATATAACCTAAAGCTACTTAAAGAAGAAAAAGAAAAGAAATAAAAGAAAATATTTGCGATGATAAGAATTAGTTGGCCTGATTCATAGAAGAAGAAAAATGAACTTATTAGAAAAACTCTTCACATGAATATTATGCATCATTAATTCCGTTAATAGAAGAAAAATCCAATGACAAAAAATAAGATAATTTATTTATGTCTTTTACTCTTTTCAAAATTACGAAATAAATCTCTTATAACATTTTAGTATTCTTTAGGGGGCGTTTGGTTACCGAGATTAAAATACTCATCTCAAAATAAAATTTAAAATTACATTTAATCCATGTTGATTATGATTATACTAAGTAATATAAATATAATTTTATATCAAAATTTTAGTAATTCAGATAATCATTTTAAGATTATAATCATGTGAGTATTAATTCCTAAATAACTCTATTTGGAACTACACAATTCCTATAATTTTGCAGTGTGTAATTTCTATTTTCTTTTAATTATTTTATCAATGAGCTAGAGGGAACAATGAAAAAAGGAGAGGGAAAAGAAGAGGGAGACTTTTCAAATTTTTATTTCAGAAAAATAAAGTAGTGTCAAGATAACTATTGTAATAATAGTATGACATGTCACTAATTTCATAATCTCTTACTATGATAAAGTGGATTATTGTAATAATAGAAGTGAAAACGGGAGATAACAATTGTAACACTATACAAATTTTAAATTAATTTTAGGTAGCTGCAGTCCACTTTTGATTAAATTGTTGTCTGAAAACTAAAATCTACTGTCTTAATTTTATACGTGAAAAATAGCACAACGAATTTTAAACAAAAAAAATGTTAAATTCGCAAAACTAATCTCAATTTTATCACAAATTTGAATTATAATCTTTAAAATGTCTGTTTACAAGAAAACAAAAACATTTTGGTAATTATTACATATTGATTTTGCAATTATATTCTAAAGAAAATTAAAAAGTTAAACGAAATATTTTAATGAATATAATATGAAAATGCATCATTATGAATAAGAATATAACCTAAAGCTGCTTAAAGGAGAAAAAGAAAAGAAACAAAAGAAAAATTTGTCAAGATACGAATTAGTTGGCCTGCTTCAAAGAAGAAGAAAATGAACTTATTAGAAAAACTCTTCACATGAATATTATGCATCATTAATTCCTTAAAAGGCGATCAATTCATTGATAAAACAAAAGATCATTATAATGTCTTGTTTTCCTCTTTTAGTCGATGCAAAGTTGTCTAAATTTAGTTTGAAAAATTAAAACAAATTCTTCAAACAATATAACTTGTTAAGAAGTGATTCTAAAATTACGAATTTAGGTATTTCTAAGATTGAATCACAAATAATAACAACGCTAAACCCAACTTATTTCGTCGCAATCTGCATATCCTCATCAGTGATAATTGTTTTTTATGCTTGAAGTAATAAATTAACTTGATTGCTTGTATGAATTTTTTTGTCAAAAACGGTTAAATATACACTTACCATAATATTTGTATTACCATAAATGTATAGTTAGTATCCAAATAGAATAAGATTTTAGGAGTAGAATAGGAATAGGATTCTTCTATTATGGAAATATGTAACTTGTATATATAACCTTTCAATCAATGAAAATGATCAACAGATTATTTCTTTCATGGTATCATAAGTCTAGGTCTCTTTCTCTCCCAAATCTCGACCACTTTCTCCTCGGGTTCCGAGCTCTTACTCTCGGATTCCGTGCCTGTGGAACCTTCTCTCTTCCCAAAATTTTCTTCCCAATCCCTCAATCACGTATTGTTCTATCAATATGACTACATCACATAACACGTTTCATCCTGCCCTTACAGTTTCTAACATCAAGAATAACATCCCTCTTGTTCTTGAAATAGAAAACGTCCAATATGCGACGTGGGCCGAACTGTACAAAATTCATGCACGCTCGCATCAAGTCATCCATCACATAATTCCCGCGGCTCCTGAGGATACGGAAGTGACAAAACGTGAGGATGATCCTAAGTTGTGGATGACTTTTGATGCTATCGTCCTTCAGTGGATATATTTCACAATTTCTACCGACCTTTTGCAAACGATTATTGAACCTGACGCTACGGCACAGGCGACTTGGGATAGACTACGTGATATATTCCAAGATAATCAGAATTCTAGAGTTGTTACTCTTGAGCAGGATTTCTCCCACGTCAATATGGAAGATTTCCCTAACGTTTTGGCCTATTGCAAAAGATTGAAGGAATTGGCGGACCAAATCCGCAACGTTGGTGCGCCAGTTTTGAATGACCGTTTGGTCCTCCAAATGGCTTCAGGCCTCTCCGAGGACTATAGTGGTGTTGGCACGCTTCTTCGTCAAAGCAATTCACTTCTGTAATTTTATATCCATGGAGTTCCTCTCCTACTTCCACTCGGGAATGGGAATCCTCTGAAGCACACCACTAGGTCCTTGGTGCTCATTCTTAACTTGCTGACAATTCCTACACCAGACAACAAAATCTACAATATCTCTCTTCATCCAACCCCACTAGTAGTACTATATCAAATCATAATACATCTTAGTAGCACCTAGGTGAATGGAATATCAAGAATTATGGGCCTCTAATAATAAACGAATCAAATCACCTACACGAGGGACATACACACGTCCCTTGATCCTCAAGAACCCCCTCACTATCAAGCACGACCTCCTTGGACATACCACACAATACATTGTCATGAATCTTGCATAACTGGGCAGCCTCAAACAGTTGAGCCTTAATCTGCTCTAAGAGAGATAACCTCGCCTCAACATATGCTAAAACTTGGCCCCAATTCGAAAGATTCAGCCGCACAAAACTGTTAGCCAGAGTCTGAACCATTATGGCTAAGGGACGCTCAGAAACAACTAATCGAGGCAAGCTACCCATACTCACTGCCTTGCGGCTCAAGGCATCAGCTATCACATTAGACTTACCCGGATGGTAAAGTATAATGATATCATAATCCTTCAGAAGCTCCATCTATCTATGCTGCCTAGAATTGAGATCCATTTGAATGAATATACGCTAAAGGCTGCGATGATCGATAAACACCTCACAATGGACTCCATATAGGTAATGCCTCCAAATATTCAAAGTGAAAATCACCTCTAATAACTGCAAATCATGGGTATGGTAGTTCTTCTCATGAATTTTCAACCGTCTGGAAGCATAAGAAATGACCTTGCCTTCATACATCAACACAACGCCCAAACATACATGAGATGCATCACAATAGAGTGAGTAATCCTTACCCTCCACGGGTAATGCCAAAATCAGAGTTGTAGTCAATAGAGTCTTGAGCTTTTGAAAGCTCTCCTCACAAGTATTGCACATCTAAAACGGAACCTCATTCTTAGTAAATCTAGTCAAGTGACACGCAATATAAGCAAATCCCTTCACAAATCGGCGGTAGTAACTGGCCAACCCTACAAAGCTATGAATATCAATCACAATAGTGGGCCTCCCCCAATCTCTAACAACCTCAATCTTCTTGGCATCAACTATAATTCCCTCTTTCAATGCCTCATGGCCAAAGAATGCCACAGAATCAAGCAAAAACTCACACTTTGAAAATTTGGCATACAACTCCTTCCCTCTCAACAATCCAAGGACAATTCTCAAATGCTGCACATGTTCCTCTTTACTCTTCAAATACACCAAGCTATCATCGATAAAGACAATGACGAAGGAATATAAGTATGGCTTAAAAATACCATTCATCAAGTCCATAAAAGTTGTTGGGGCATTTTTAAGCCCAAAAGACATCACAAATAACTCGTAATGACCATAACAAGTCCTAAAAGCCGTCTTCAGAATATCCACAGCCCGAATATTCAATTGGTGATAGCCTGACCTCAAATCAATCTTTGAAAATACCTAAGCACCCTGAAACTGGACGAACAGGTCATTAATACGATGAATTAGGTACTTGTGAATAGTGACCTTGTTCAACTGATGGTAATCTATGCACATCCTTATCGTACCATCTTTCTTCTTCATAAATAACGCGAGAGTACCTCAAGGGGAGATACTTGATCTAATGAACCCCTTACTCAAAAGATCTTGCAACTCTTCTTTCAAGTCCCTCAACTCAGTAAGTCCTAGCCTATAGGTGCAATAGAAATAGGGCACGTGCCCGACTCTAAGTCAATGCATAAATCAATATCACGATCGGGTGATATACTAAAAAAATTGGAGAGAACACTTCCGCAAACTCACATACAACATGCACATACTTAAGGGATGGAGAATCAATACTAGTATCATGAATATGGGCCAAGTAGGCCAAACATCCCTTGTCAACAAGTTTTTTTGCGCAGAGATAAGAAATAATCTTCTTCAGAGCGGGACTAGGAGTACCCCTCCACTCAAGTATAGGAATCACGAGCATGACTAATGTAACGGTCTTTGCATGGTAGTCTAAGATCGCGTGGTACAGAGACAACTATGTCATACTTAGGCTACCAGACGTCGGAGTCCTAGGGGTATGTGGAACTTGGAATCCTGAGGAGTCTCACTCTGTCTATATCGAGGACAATTTCTCTTGAAGTGACCCAACTCACCACAACCATAACAAACTCTAAGCATTGGAGGCTGAAGAACCAGATGGACAACCTCAATTGGATGGCCAGAGAAAGAACATCCATGAGACTGTCCAGCCCCATAACCACTCTATCTAGAAGGGCCACTAGAAGATGCCGATAATACGAACTAAATGGTATGACTAAGAGATGAATGATTGGTCATGGAAGACAGACGCTCGCCTCTGTTACTAGAAGAACCACAAAATCTACCATGCTGACAAGGACTCTTCTTACTAGACCCTCTTAAAGTTTGAACTGTGGAAGCCTCAACACTCATAGCATGATCCACTACTGCCTTGAAGGAAGACCAAGAGCCACAAGATGAAGACAGGGAATGTGGAGTGAAAGCACAAGTCCATTAACAAATCTACGGACCCTCTCTGCCTCTATCGAAATCAAGTGCATCGCATATCGAGCCAAAAATAAGAATTTGGCCTCATACTCTGACACCGACGTACCCCTCTGCCGCAAATGGGTAAACTTATCCATGTGTTGATCTCTCAAAGTACGCAACACATACTTCTCTTAAAAGAACTGGTGAAACTGTACCCAAGTGAGTAGAGGTGAACCAGCTGGTCTGCCCTCAATATAATACCTCTACCATATCTTCACATCATTGTAAAACTGGAAGGACATATAGTCCACGCCATGAGACTTAACAATCCCCATCTTGTACAACCTCTCATGCATACCTATGATAAACTCACATACATCCTTATTGCGGGTACCATGAAACCTAGGTGGCTCTAAATTCAAGAACCTACCAATGAGCTCCTGATCTCTATGTGTCAAAACTTGGGCTGCTACTGGGCCTAGAAACATCCTCAGGGGCTATTAAACCATCAATACGCAGGGCCATAGCAACAACAAGCTACATCCCATGTATTTGTCCCTATTCGGAGGTATGTAACCCTACTCTAGTTTGAGAACCACCTAGAGTGAAACCGTTCGTGGCCTGTTGGGCATCAAGATGCAAAAGTATATAGGCTAATGTGTTTTGAAGTATTGGGTCGGACCTATCCTCGGGGTGAGTTTGGGATGGACCCAGACCTCTCCTCACTACTTACTCTATCTCGGGCCCACGGTCTGGAGAAGATGAGCATGCCATTCTCTGTCCAGCCATAAGAGCCCTACCCTTGGTTGGTGCAGCACCACGGCCTCTCGCTCGACCGCGACCTCTCGCTTGTTCTCTTTCTCTAGCATCGGCCCCAATATCAAGCTCGGGCGCACCATCCCTTGCAAGATGATCTCGTGTCCTCACCATCTGTGAGAAACTAGAAATGAATCAGATACTAATTCGAACATTCTGGGTACCAATTTGAATAAAGTAGCATGAAAGAATGAAGAAATTTAAAGTTTCCTAAATGTCCTATAGCCTCTCAGAGATAAGTACGAAGCTCTTCATATCTATCCACAAGACTCTACTAGACATGTTGTTGTACTTATAGACTGGGTAACCTAGGGCTCTGATACAAACTTATCACAACCCTAAATCACTGTCATGCGGGCACCAACCATCACCACCTCGGTAGGAGAACCTGTCTTTTAAGCAGTAATTTAACAATTATTAAATAAATATAACAAGATAAGCAAAAGTCTAAATCATAAATATCATAGGTGTGGAAGTATAATACTAGTAAAACCCCAAGGAATGGTCTAAAATAGTACAAAAGCTACTAATAATCAAACAAGTCTAAATAATATAAGTCTCAAAATACGATATCATCTCAGAATAAAAGAAAAGACAAGTAATAATGGAGGATTCCCGGGGCGGGGGATCCATCAAGCAATGCTCACCCTAGAAGTCTCAACAACATCATCGAGATTAGTCTCGAGGTGTAAAAGTGGAACCGGTCACGTATTCTGCACTCAAAAGAATACAACCAGGTAGTATCAGTACAATCACTATATACCGGTAGGTATCTTAGGCCAATAACAGTTAGATAACATATATATAAGAAAGAATCTGAAGAATAGACATGCTCGCAATCAAGTACAAATAATATTACAGTCCAAGAATAAACATCCCAAGCATAGAGAGTCAAGTACGAAATCTAAGAAATATGTGAATGTAATGATGAATAAATATGCAATGCAATGCCCAAATGTAATCTCCGTACACTACATACTCCGGATGGAATATCTCTACGTCCCGGCAGTCATGACCCATGGGGGCTCATGAAGTCTATGTACTAGCCACTCTATATCACACATCCTCGATATGACTCTACCACCGACCACACCGCTAGCCATTTCGCACACAGCTCAGATATGGCTACGCAATCAATATGTCATAATAATCATTGTTGTTTCCTTATCACTTATCACCATCAAGCCAATCCCATATAATATATCATATAAATGAGGACGAATGCAATGCAATGACAATATCAAGTGTATCATATAAATCCCTAATCGTACCACACATGGACACATATCACAATATCAGTATCAAGTTAAATCACTTCCTCTATCCATAATAATATAAAGATAAGTGAAATACAACTATATCACAAGGACAATATGGCAGCTAAGTGCAATCCACTAACCAACACTAGGCAGCAAAGCAACAAATCACATGAGGCAACAACGACAAATCAATCACAGTACCAAACCTAGTAATCCATAACAACTTCATACCCGAAGGCATACATGCTTTATCCTATAGTAACTATCTATATACATATACTTCGCTAACCAAAGTCTAACCAGAAGGTAAGCCGTAACCTACCTGGATGCCGAGCGGGAATCACAACGATCACACAAAAGCCTTGCATTCTGAGGATCACGGTAGTACTCGAAGTCTAAATATTATCAAAATATAAGTTAGAGAATTAAACTAACTACACCCATAACACTAGACTATTTCTTTGAACCCAAACCAAATAGGGGAGAAAAGGGAAATAGGTCCACAAGGGTAAAACAAACATTTCAAATGTGAAATGAAATTCAATGTTCTAGTAGTTCAATCCTACTAATCAATTGCTAAAGTAACTTAAGACTATGCCAATTTCATCAATTAATACAAAACCCCTAATTTGGGTCTGAACCTTATTTTCCCAACATTAAATTCATCAACAATAATGGAAAATTCAAACCTAATACTTACTAATTAGTGAAATCCAAGCTTAGATTAGCAAAACCTGTCAATTAATCTCACTTTTAGGCTTAATAATCAAATAAACTCTAATTAGGTAGAACCCATCTTCTCAAATTAATTTCTAGGTTGTTTTCACCATTAAATCAACTTAAGAAAATTAAATGAAGGTAATACAAGGCTTAAGAAGCTTACCCTGTGAAGAATCCACCTAAGAATTCTTGAAATCGCCCTAAGAGTGCTTTGGAGGAGTATTTTTGAATTGGGACATGAATGACTTAATTTACACTTTAAAAAGGATTCTGGAGTTCCCATCGTCCTATGCAGTGCTCAAGGTCCGCTGTAGTAGACCCGTGCCTGCGACCCTCTTGATCGTGCCCAAGGTCCGAAGCCAAATGCTAAACCATTCGCTGTGGTGAAACATTGTTCGCTGGGGCGATCCCAATCCGCTGGGGCGCTCTAAGGCTCGCCCCAGTGAATACACCAGAAACCAGCAGAATTCAGACTTTCATAATTTCAACCCGAAATTCGACAATGACCCGAGACCTCATAGACATAAACTAGATATGCACACATGTAAAAGCATGCTCAGAATTTCTATCAGAGGTCTATTTCTTTTGGTCAACCCCCAATGGCCTAAAACAAACATTCCAATCAATCGACGCAAACACTCCTAATGTCCTCGGGAACCAAATCAACTATCCCACTAAGTCATAAATGATCCTCAAGACCTCACAGAATTGACAAAATTCCGTAAAAGGTCCATTTACCCAAAAGTCAACTATAGGTCAAACGGTCTCACTTAAAGGTTCTAATTTCTCAACTTTCACTCGGATCGTCCGATAGCTTCGCGAATTGGGTCAACATGGGTGAAATATTCCAAATGCGCATATCGACTAAACATGTTATTACACTTAATGCCAAGGAGGATCCATAAATGGTCGATCCTCAGTGCGCATCTCCGATGATACACCCCGCGATTCTACGTGCGATCGAACACATGGTTAGTCGATTTGAGCTCCGGTGACCCGAGACCCATTTTTAGGCCACGTATGACTTATATGATTGTCTAAGAGGTATACATAAGGTTGAAAGTCA
This sequence comes from Anisodus tanguticus, assembly GCA_034509755.1. NCBI lineage: Eukaryota > Viridiplantae > Streptophyta > Magnoliopsida > Solanales > Solanaceae > Anisodus > Anisodus tanguticus. Next base: position 40,598,373 of record CM067540.1, on the reverse strand, counting down.
ATTGGATTAAATGAATCGCATCTCAGCAAATTTGGACGAAGATTGAGCGATATGCTAAGCAATCCGCCCCACGAAAGCCGTTACACCTCGCAGATGGGGCAGAAGGTTAAGGCCCCTATTCCTTTACCACACTGCAACCATATGTGGTGTAATATGTGGCCGTGTATGGTTATCTATGGTGTATAACCAGTAGGAAATGTGAGGCAGTGGAAGGTACTATTTAAGCAAAAAATCAGTGGCTTCATATCCACATTTTATTTTCGACCCCAAACACTCTGAAACCCTTCTCTATGGTTCTTACATCATCAAGGGTCCACCCCATACTAATTATAAGGGAAATCTTCCACGGAAAATCACTACAAAGCTTGGAAATCTTCTCTAGATAGCTATATAAGTTAAAGGTTATCTTGAAGATGGAAGATAACTTGTTGTAAAGGACCTTGTGGCTGGTTTAAGGTTAGATCTTGGTGTTCTTAATGATATCTATCTTCTCATAGATTATTTGGAGTTATTGATAGAGGAAATTGTGATAGTCAAGCTAAGAAATCCATGAAGAAGTTGATATTGATCTTGGATTGTTTTGGATGATTATGTCTAGGAGTTGGAATATGTACTATTGTTGTTATTGTGGTTGTGTTTTTGAAAGGGGAGTGATGGCATATTACTAACCTTGTATATCATAGATGAGAAACATTCCTTCTAGGTGATCGATAAAGTGTCATAGTAATTCGATTCTTGATCTATGGATTCTGTCTTGACCTGAATCACTTATATTATGTAGATAATCATTCGTAAAGCTCTCGGGAGTTCGCAAGGCATTGGTAGCAATGTAACACAGGTATTTAAGGCTATTTCCTTCTTTCAAAGGAATGACATCCCAAGTATTTATCATTTTCAAAATAAACGTCCACAAAATCATTCTATTCATATGTCTATTATCACTTGCCGGACATAGTTCTCTTGTTATTTTTATATTCCAGTTTCATTGTTGATTGTCTAGTTGAGACCATACTCCCTATTGATGGAGTCTCTCAAGTCATAGTTTTGTATAACGACAAGTGTTATTGCAAAGAAAATGAAAAGATCTAACCAAAGTTAAAGGATAAAATCTGTGGTTACCTTCAATGGACGAGTCTTATTCTCATGTTGTTATCCTTCATTGGAACATACCTTTTACCTCATTATCATATTCTGTATATCATGTAGTCTCTGAGCTTCATAGACCTCAAAAAGGAGGATTCCAAAGAGTTAGTCGTCGAGTCGACCAAGAGTCATTTTAAAGAAAATTCAAAGAGTTTATGAGTTTCAAAGAGGCCAATAGCCATTGTTATCATAGTATCTTATCCACAACACCGAACCTATGCCGGTGGGTAGTTATACATATATATATATATATATATATATATATATATACGTACGTATATATATATACATATATATATATATATATTATTCACACCACCATTGTGACTACCTGCTGGGAAGTTGTACATGTACATTATACATACTGCACCATGCTATAGTCGGTTGGGTACGCACCTATATGTGCATCCATACATACACATCAGAGTATACCTGAGGGATGTGACATATTATGCATCGAGTTATAAGCCGTGGGAAGATTACAAACTAAAGTTGCTATACCAAGAGTTCAGTAAATTTTTAGAGTTTTATTGTTCACCCTATGTGGCATACAGATTATTAGAGTATCAGTTTGCTTTTTTGCTTCTCTTTATAACTTATGTTTCCATATTGTTATTCATGCTTTAAATTCCAATACATTTCATTTGTATTGATGTCCTATTTGATGGGGACACTGCATGTCATGCTACAAATTCAAATAGAGGTGCAGATAGACCTCTCCAGTAGGAGCTGGTTGAGTCATGCAGATCGAGTGGTGAGGTTCACTTCATCCTAAGTTATCGAGTCAAGGTCATGAATTGAGTTCGGTACATGTACATTTGATGGGTAGGTCGGGACCCTTTCCCAGCCATGACACAGTTATGTTTTCCAATGAAGCTTGTAGATTGGGTTTTATGTATAGTTGCTTTGTTGTCATCATATTAGATTGTTCTGTTCAGTTTCCTCTTATGTTGATCATTCTGAGGCCTCAGCTGACCAGATCATTATATGCTCAGGCTATGATATACAAGTGGTACGCTCGGGCCATTCCAACACCAGGTGCCGGCCACATCCCCCAGTTTGGAGTGTGACAAACTTGGTATCAAAGCAAGTCTATCCTAGGGAGTATACAAGCCGTGTCTAGCAGAGTTTTATTTATGGGTGTGTTGTGCACCACACTTATAAATGAGAGGCTGTTAGGCATTTAGGGATGGTTTGTGTTATTTCATCTCAAAGATCATGCAATAGAGCTGAGTTGTGAAAATTCTAGTCTAACTCTTGCTATACATAATTTCAGTTTTGACAATAACCAGAAAGACCTTGGTTAACCCATTTCACAGCCAGCCCACAAAAGATTCTGACCAAGATTATTGACACATAAGAGGTGCGAGTATGATATCAAAATTTTAGAGTATGCGTGACTATCTCCCCCTTATATACGAAGGAAGTGATGTAGGTTAAGAAATATGAAGTACCAACTTTAGAAATATAGAAAGAGTAAGGTGGTGGAGATACCAAATGTCTGAAATGTAGAAGATTGTAACGAGATCAGAATTCTGATAGAGTAATGAAAGCCTTGTTATCCTGTCTTCAGTGGTGATAGAATCACATCAAACAATACCTATTTCTGTTACTGGTTTATTGACGTGAATGAATGTATGTTTTGAAAAAAGTAGGACCTTAGGATTTAGTAGGGATTTAGCACGATCCTTAACATGGGCGATATTGAAGAATAGTATAGTTAGGCGGTGATAACCCTTTTGGAAAACGTGTACATGACATACCTAGGATTTTTTATCCAAGTATGAACTTGGAAAAATTTAGAGATTTAGCTGGCTAGGTATGAAGCCCTTTGTGTAGGAGGTCAATGTTTCCCTCGGTGCGGCTCTTGTTAGAAAATAGAGACGGGGAGGAAGTTAGACATAGAAAAGGTATATTATGAGAATATAGACGAGTATAAAAGATAAAATTGGTAGCAAGAGGATAATGCAAAGGTAAATGAAACATTGGAATAAATGTATGAGATGACGAAGAGTCGTGAAATAAAATATAGAAGGATGGAAAGCCGTGTCCAACAAAGATAGAAAGCAATGAAAGCGGTAATGGTTGGGGCGTTGAGAGGAAGGTGTCATGAGGTTGAGTATCTATTACGAGATTCGACTAAGCCAAAATTTAATGGGATAGGCCATCAAGATGATTTAGCGATTAACTTAAGGGACATTAATGCTGAGTTGATCCTTCTGGTAAGATAGAATAAGAGTCTAAGACTCTCGAGATGATATAATAAGAGATATCGCGGAGTGGCAAAATAAGTGGGTAGTCAGTTAAGGAGTTAACTGCAAGGAAGGGCAGTCCTTAAAGGTCAGCAAGGAATGAGTCCCTAAGGCTAACATTTTTAGTATCGGACTTGTGGCCCTATTAAGGGATATTGCTTTAAGGCAAGTTGCATGTTGTTAAAGTATTGTAGATTATGATGAACGTCGATTTTATGACCAGATATCTCAAGAGGGACATTCTGGACGCGAGAGGAGTAATACATGGAAGATGGTGCAGGAAAGAACTGACATAGACCCGTACTATGATCTAGTGAGAAAAGGCAAAGGTTACAGAGAAACATTTTGCGACGACTAAGGTTGTATTACCTAGATTTTGTGTATATGACATGAATACCAAAGGATATGTACGTATTAACACCCAAAGACTCCCCAAAGGCCCATTTATAATTGAAGAACAATTCCTTAGGATATGAAGTGATTTCTCCCTTGGATGATCAAGATCACCTTAAATTCTTATGTAATTGATGATTGGAAGCTAAGAATCTCTTTGAGCTTAGTGCAGAGCTTATTATGGAGTATGTTCTTTCTATCTTAGGTAAGGCTCCACTAATCTTGTATGTTTTCTGGAAAATCCTTATTTATCTATGTGGAATTGTTAAAAATAACACATGAGAATTGAGCTAAACTCTACGATGAAGGTATGTTAGTTGTTGAATTACTTTGATTGAGTTCTTGAGATAACATAGCTATAAGTTGAAGGATATGGGTTTAGAGGTTGTTATACCCCGTAATATTATGTTTCATCGCATCGTCGATTGATACCTATGTCCTAGAGAGAGGTAAGATCTTACGAAAGGATAATAAAGGTTTATGACTTGTTTATGGAAGTTCCGGAGTATATATAAGCTATACGGATCAAAATAATTGTGTTGTGAAAGAAATTAGAAACTGAGCATGTTTGATGGCAAGGTGACAGACCGTCAAAATGCCAAGGTGAATCGTCAAAGTGACATAGATTTTTGATCTCAGGAGGCAGATTGATGGACCATCGAATGTTTGACATATTGTCAATCCCAAAGTCAAATCGCGGTGGTGGTAAATTTTTGACGAATTTACAATCGGGTTTTGCATTTTGTAAGCCATTTCCCCCAAATCAGACCTCGAGCACCAACCAAATCCTCTATAAGAAATCCCTAACACCCAATATTAATCCCAAGGCAAATCACATAAGATTAACGTGATAATCCCAATGAAAATCATAGAAACTATCTTCTCCGTATTGAATTGGGTTCAGAAATCCTTGAATTTGGGGAAAGTTGCTGTATTGATAGGGATTTGATGTTTCTAGGTAATATTCACCCTCCTCTATCTATTTTTGTGATTAACTAAGGGTTTGGAGTAAGTTGTGAAAGGATTTTTATAGTCGAAATCCGTAAATCGATGAAATCATTGTATATAGACTTGTGGGTTATTTTGATCAAGATAATTGATTAGTATATTGATTGTTGGTGTTGTAAACATAAGAAAGTATGTTTCGGAGAATCGCGAGCTCAAATTACATAAGTATCCTTTGTTAAAAAGTCTAGAAATCTTTCGTGTTTAAGGTTATCGATAAGATGCCTAAATTGAATTTCTTATTTTGATATGAATTCAATATTGGTATCAACCATTTGTTATCGATAATCATCCATAAGGGATACAAGGGCTTATAGGATAACTTGTCGCTTTGTGGATAAGGTATGTAAGGCTACCCCTTTATTTCAAAAGCATGAAATTCAAAGAGTTATCATTTTTAAAAAGAAACATTGAGAACTTCACTTTATTACGTATCAAAGTCTCTTGCTCAGAAGTGTTCATTGCTTATTCATATTCTTATGATCCTTGTTTTTGGTTACTGTTCTCATCATAAGTATTCAAAAAGAAACATTCTAAGGAGTAAATCATTGAGTCGACCATGAGTCGTGTCAAGATAAAGCCAACAAAGTTTACGAGTGTCAAGAGAGGCTAAAGAGCCATTGTTATGACAATATGTTGTTCCCACTCCCGAATCCCATTAGTATTGATATATTTTCCATTGGAATTTGATATCATGCATATATTCATGATCATTTATTGGATAGGGTTTTACGTTTCGCAACATATACATATAATGGATCGGGTTGCACGTTCTGCAACATATACATAAAATAGATCGAGTTGCACGTTCCGCAACATATACATATAATGGATCGGGTTGCGTATTCTGCAACACATTTATAAATCATTGTGCACATTGCATTGCATATCCATACATACACCTTACAATATACCTAAGAATAATGACATGTTATATACCTCACGCTACAAGATGAGAATAGTTTATACAGTAATGGTCTATCCAGAAAGGTTGTATTTACGTTACAGAGTTTCGTTATTTGCCACATATGGCATCCAAGTTGCTTATGCTTTCATTTACAACTTATCTCCTCATATTGCTCTTATGATTTCTTTATAGCCTACAGTTTAATACTGCTACTCATACTTTACCTACTCGATACATTATTTCATACTGACGTCCCTTTTGCTAGGGGCGCTGTGAGTTCATGCCGTAGGTTCTAGACATCGGGTGCCAGCTATACCCTAGTTTGGGGTATGCCAAACTTGATATTAGATAAGGTCAGTCCTAGGGAGTCTGTGAGCCGTGTCTAGTAGAGTCTTGTTTATGGGTGTGTTGTGCACCGCACTTATAAATAGGAGGCTTCCTGACATTTAGGGATGGTTTCTATTATTTTGCTCCTAAATCATGCTATAGTGCTGCGTAACATGGTTTGAGTCTAATTCGTGCTCTAATTCCTTTTTAGTAATTATGCCAATTAATACAAGGGCTACTACTAGTTATTGAGCAGGTGCTGATAGGGATAAAGGTACCAGTAATGCCTCACCCGGCCAAGTTGATAGAATGGAAGCTTAGGGAGAGTCACACTCCCATGTATCACCAGTTCCACCCCCTCAGAAGGAGATTAGAGGAGGTGGAATATCTCCAGCTCCTCAGGACATGGTTCATCTAGTTTCGTAGAATCTGGTTCCTCCATTCCCTCCACCCTAGTCTTCTATGGAAGGAGTGGAAAATGCCGTATAACTATTAGCACAAATAGTAGCTACTCACCAGCGTTAGATAAGGGCTTCTATAGGCACTAGGTCTTTTGATGGTATTTGGAGTTTTAGGACTTGAGAATTTCTCGGGTTGAGTCCACCATATTCACAGGGACTAATCCAAATACGAACCCCTAAGATTTTATTGATCAAATATTATGGGTATTGCGAGTTATGCATGATTTGGAGATGAAGGAGGAACAGTTGGCCTCTTTCAGGTTACGAGATGTGGTTGTTTTATGGTGTGAGGCCTGGGAGCAGTCTCAAGGACCAGATACACCTCTAGTTGTGTGGGAGGAGTTTTCAGACGCCTTTCTGGATCACTACTTTCCGTTAGAGGTATGAGAGGCTAAAGTGGAGCAATTTGTAAACCTTAAACAGAGGGGCAAGAGTTTAAGGGGATACTATATGCAGTTTGATTCCCTAGCTAGGTATACTCCAAATATGGTGGACACAATGAGGGCTCAGATTCATCAATTTGTAGCGAGTTTAGATTCGCATATGATTGAGGAGTGTACAAAAGCCTCACTCAATAGAGATATGGATATTTCTAGAATACATGCATATGTTTAAGGCGTTGAGGACTGCAAACGGTAGCTTTGAGAGGATAGAAGTGCCGAGAGGGAATTAAATAAGAGAGTTAGTTTAGCTGGGTCATTCGGAGAAGCATTGGGTAGCTCCAGGCAATAATTTCCTAGATGTCTGCCTCGATTTGCTAATAGTGCTCCATCTCAGTTTCAAGGGCCTAGATATGACAAGTGTACTCAGCTTATACCAGGGCAGAGTTTGAGAGCTTCAGGTTTCCAGGAGCAAGGTAGTTCAATCCAGATGAGACCACCATTGCCACCTTATGGTCAGTATCATAGGCGACATTCGGGACATTGTCTTTAGGGTACCGATGTGTGTTAGAAGTGCGGTGAACCTAGTCATTACATGCGCCAGTGTCCAAGTGGATGTATAAATTATGCAGCTCAGCCAACATGATAGAAAACAACATCCACATCAAGTGTACGTCCGTAGAGTGGTGGGCCCCAATCCTCAGCAGGTAGAGGCAGAGGCCGAGGAGGAGCCTCTAATTTAGGATTTAGAGTCATTTATACCTCTACGCTTTATCCGGATGCCAGGATTTAGAGTCATCTCCAGATGTTGTCACATGTATACTATTCGTTTTCACCTATGATGTTAATGCATTGTTAGATCCGGGCTCCAATTTTTCCTATGTTACGCCTTTTCTCGTGAGCAAATTTGGGTTTGAACCAGAAATGTTGTCTAAACCATATGAAGTTAGTGGATATAAGGAGCGGGTTGGATGGGTATGTGGTTCAGATGTGGAAGTGATTCTGGTTGACCCAAAATGGAGTGGAAATATCGGGTTCTTAGGCATCTCGAGTTAGGGAGACAGTGTTGTGTTTGAGGGTGATTTCGGGAGGAAGTAGGGGAAAATGGGACTTGGCATTTTCGAAGATTGTTTTGGGAGTGTTGTGGGGGGATGTGGTGATCGGAATTTGGTGTTTGAGTGATGGCAGGTTGGAGGAAAAGACCCAAGATAGTGAAGTAATGGTAGGTCGTGGTAGATGGGACACTTGGTGGTGATTGGGTTAGATGGGTAGCTGTGGTTTAATGAGGAGGCTGGTATTTTTTGGAGATTTTTATGAGACGTTAAGGGCTATACGAATGATGAGTTTAAGGTGTATTGAATGAGTCTTGGTTCCGAATTATAGAGTACAACTCGAGTAGGAGGGATGATATTTGCAATGCCGGTGAACAAGCCAAGGGAGGGTAATCTATGCCCTTGTTGCTCCCAAGGCTTAGACTAGGTTGGTTCACACAAGTACCAATTGCCGTTTACCACCAAGGGTGTTCTTCAAGCTCGGGTAGAGACTAGGTCACACAAGTCATAATCTATACTTGCACCGAAGGATATTTGATCCACACAAGGATCGGCAAGCTTCAACACACAAGTTGAAAACTTAACTTTATATTTTGTATAACTTCAAAAACTGCCTTTTACATTCATCCTAAGGGTCCTATTTATAGTGAAGTGAGGACCATTATAGAAAGCAACTAAAAGGACACAATTACAAGAGTACTTCGACCGAATGTGAATAAGGTTTGGCTTGGCTTGGGGGTCAAGTTGGTTCTCGGCCATGGTGACTAATGTAAAAGGGATTGGGCCTTTCTTGGAGACAAAGTCGACTGGATTGGAGACCAAGTTGGTTCTTCGGTCATGGTCAGTAATTTAGAAAGGGTTTGGCCTTTCTTGGAGACAAAGTCAATTTTCAATCCTCTTCACTCCTTGACGCGGTCTTCGACCATCTTCTCTTCTCGGCTTCAACATTCCTACAAGACATTAAATGTGTCCTAATGCAAGATAGGGGTAATTACATGGTTTTAATATGTCCTAACTAGTAGCTTAGACTTAGAATCTAAAGACAAGAAATTAAGTGCAAGGCTTCGGCCAGGGCCACATAAAAGCCGAAAAGTAAACTATTGTACTTATTGATATTTTATTTTTTATCTTCAATACCGCACCATTTTAAGAACGTAACCATTGGATGGTTGGCCATTTTGGGCATCCCCAACAAGTCACTTCTTGGTTCTTCTGGCTATACCAAGTTGACTTCCTTTCTTCCATCAATCTCCCCTTCTTTGGAAGAATTTTCCCCCAAATTCTCATCACCTATGTACGGTGACAAGTCCCCTACATTAAATATTGAGCTAATGCCTCCATACTCATCTGGTAGTTCAATTTTATAGGCACTATCCGCAAATCTAACCAGAACCTTGAAAGGACCATCCGCCCTTGGCATTAGTTTGTTTTTCCTTAGTTTCGAAAACGTTTCCTTCCTTAGGTGTAGCCAGACTAAATCTCCAGGTTTGAAATGGGGTTGAGTCTGTGTCTTGTTAGCCTCCATTTTGTACTTGTCATTGGCCTTTTGGATTTGGGCTTGAATTTGATCATGCAATTTCTTGAAGGTCTCAACTCGCTCCTTAGCTGTGAAGCTTAGTACTTCTCCCTTTGGGATCGGTATTAGATCAGTGGGGAGAAATGGGTTTGTACCATATATGATCTCAAAAAGGGCCTTACCCGTGGTGCGTGACCAACTTCGGTTGTATGCGAATTCCGCGTGTTCCAATTTCAGGTCCCAATCCTTGGTTGTTTTGCTTACTAACCCTCTGAACAAGGTACCAAGGGTTCTATTGGTTACTTCTATCTGACCATCGGTTTGCGAGTGATGGGACGTGCTAAACAGTATGTTGGTGCCAAGGAGCCTCCATAGTGTTTTCCAAAAGTAACTTAGGAATTTTACATCCCTATCCGATACAATAGTGTTCGGGACACTATGTAGCCTTACCACTTCCCTCAAGTATAAATCCGTAATGTGAGTTGTGTCGTCGGTTTTGTGGCAAGCAATGAAGTGATCCATTTTGGAGAACCGATCCACAACTACCATGATGGAATCCTTTCCCTGTTGGGTCCTTGGTACGCTAAGAAAAAAGTCCAAACTCACACCCTCCCATAGTCTTTCCGGGACCGGCAATGGAGTATATAATCCTTTGTGGAAGGTGCTTTTTGTCCTTTGGCAAGTAGAACATCGACTCACTACCCCATGCACATCCTTATCCATTTGCGGCCAGTAGAAATGTTCTTGTAGGATCTCCAAGGTTCTTATGATTCCATAATGTCCCGTGAGGCCGCCTGAGTGCACTTCCCGTATGAGCAATTCCCATGTGGAGCATTTGGGCACACATAATTTATTTCCCTTGAAAAGGAACCCTCCTTCGAGGGAAAATGGTCTATGCGGTTCTTTACCGCATTCGGCTACGACATCTTTAAACTCAGGGTCTTGATCATAAAACTCTTTAAGCACTTCGAACCCGACAAGTTTTTATTCGACGATGGTTAACATGACATGTCACCGGGAAAGAGCATCTGCTACCACGTTAGACTTCTCATCCGTGTGCTTTGTAAAAATGTGAATGTTTGTAAATAAGAGACCCATTTGGCATGTCTCGGGTTCAACTTCCTTTGACAATGTAAGTATTTCAAAGATTCATGGTCCGAATAGAGAACAAAATGTTGTGGCCTCAAGTAACGTTCCCATTGAGTCAAGGCCCTTATGATATCATAGAATTCCTTATCATAGGTAGAGTAATTGAGTTTCGCACTACTTAGATTTTCGCTAAAGAAGGCAAGATGTCGTCTATATTGGATCAAAATGGCACCAATACCAATCCCACTTGCATCACATTCTACTTCAAAGGGTTTCTCGAAATTTGGTATGGCTAATACCGGAGCATCACACAATTGTCCCTTTAAGGTCTCAAAGGACTTTTGCGCTTCGTGAGACCATTTAAAGTTACCTTTCTTAGTAAGTTTCGTGATAGGTGCCGCAATGGTACTGAAATCTTGAATGAAGCGGCGGTAGAAAGATGCCAACCCATGGAAACTTCTTACTTCACTTGCATTTTAGGTACGGGCTAACTATGGATTGCCTCTACCTTGGAGGGATCTACATGGATGCCCTTGGATGACACTATGTACCCGAGCAATGGAACACTAGTGATCATGAACGCACACTTCTCCAATTTTCCGTATAACTTCACTTCCCTTAATCTTTGGAAAACGGTCTCTAAGGGCACTAGATGGGATTCTTTGTCTTGACTATAGATTAAAATGTTGTCTAAGTATACCACGACAAATTCTCCCATGAACCGTCTCAACACCTCGTGCATGAGCCTCATGAAGAAGCTCGGTGCATTGCATAAGCCGAACGACATTACAAGCCATTCATATAATCCAAACTTTGTTTTGAAGGCCGTTTTCCATTCATCACCTTCCCGGATTCTTATATGGTGGTAGCCGCTTCTTAAGTTAATTTTGGAGAACATCTTGGCTCCGTTCAACTCATCCAAAAGATCATCAAGTATTGGCATAGGAAATCTATACTTGATGGTGATGTTATTCACCGCTCGGCTATAAACACACATTCGCCAAGTGCCATCTTTCTTTGGTACCAAGAGGGCGGGTACCACATAGGGGCTAAGACTCTCGCGAATAAAACCTTTGTCCAATAGCTCTTGGACTTTCCTTTGCAATTTTTTGGCCTCCTCCGGATTGCACCGATATGCCAGTCTATTAGGCAATAAACTTTCGGGAATAAAATTGATGGCATGTTCAATACCCCGAATTGGTGGTAGACCGGGGCAAGGTCGTCCAGAAACACATCTTCATATATTTTTAGGAGAATTTTCAAATCGTTATCTTCGGCTACCTCCCCTAACATGTCCTTCATGCTTTTGACCTTCAGGCCATATAGAGGACTCCCCTTCTTTAATTATTCGTTGATATTCAAGCATCGAGAGGTAATGATTCTGATTCTTTCCGAGCTTCCGCACTCCAAGTCTTCCACTCTTTGACATCTCTAGGTGACAATGGCACTAGTCGGAATCTTTTGCCAACCTTACGAAAGGAATAAGTGTTCTATTCTCCATCTTGTTGAGCCTTTGGATCATACTGCCAAGGTCGCCCTAACAGAATATGGCACGTATCCATGGAAAGGATGTCACACCATATCTCATCCTCATAATTGCCAATCCGGAATTTGACATGTGCTTGCCTTGTGACTTTCAGCTCCCCTTCTTTGTTGACCCATTAGAGGTCATATGGCTGTGAGTGATCACGAGTAGGAAGTTCTAACTTGTCCACCATTTCCGTGGAGGCAAGGTTTGAACTACTTCCCCCATCGATAATCAATTTACACACCTTGTCTCTTAGTTTACACCGAGTATAGGAAAATTGGCTTCTTCGAGTCTCCCTCGGATCCTTGGGTGGGACCTTCAAATCATGTTGAAGTACCAATCCTTTGCATTTTGGACCAGTAAGTATAATCTCGGAATTGGCTTGACTTCTTATAGTTTGTTCCGCAAGTTTCTTTTTAAAGATTTGCACTTGGTCCTTGATAATTTGGATGAGGCACCTTTGAAGTTCTTTGCTAATTTGCTCCATAGAGTCAAAGCGTGGGACGGGATGTCCAAGATCTGATACCAATCTGATGGATATAAGGAGCGTGTTAAATGGGTATGTGGTTCGGATGTGGAGGTGATTCGGGTTGATCCAAAAAGAAGTGGCATTATCGGGTTCTTAGGCTTCTCGGGTTAGGGAGACAGGGTTATGTTTGAGGGTTATTTCAGGAGGAAGTAGGGGAAAACGGGACTTGGAGTTTAGGAGGTTGTTCTGGGAGTGTTTTAGAAGGATGTGGTGATTTGAATTTGGTGATTGAGTGATGGAAGGGTGGAGGAAAAGACCCGAGATAGTGAAGTACCGGTAGGTCGGGGGTAGATGGGACATTCGGTGGTCATTGGGTTAGACGGGTTGCTGTGGTGTAATGCGGAGGCTGGTATTTTTTGGAGATACTTATGAGACGTTAAGGGATGTATGGTTAATGAGTTTAAGGTGTATTGAATGAGGCTTGGTTCCGAATTGTAGTGTACAACTCGAGTAGGAGGGAAGGGATTTGGCTAAGTGTTGGCTTTTAGTGACTTCAGGTTGGATGTCTAGTAGAGGTGGTTATTTTTTGAATTGTGAAGGATATGCCCAAGGATAGAGGAACGGGGAGTTAATTTCCCGAACCGACACCAAGGAGTTGGTGATCAATGCCACAAGGTAGATACTGGGGTTTGCTATTTGCAATGCCCGTGAACAAGCCAAGTGAGGGTGATCTATGCCCTTGTTGCTCCCAAGGCTTAGACTAGGTTGGTTCACACAAGTACCAACTATAGTTTACCACGAAGGGTGTTTTTCAAGCTTAGGTAGAGACTACGTCACACAAGTCCTAATCTATACTTGCACCGAAGGAGATTTGATCTACACAATGGTCGACAAGCTTCAACACACAAGTTGAAAACTTAACTTTATATTTTATATAACTTCAAAAACTGCCTTTTACATTCATCCTAAGGGTCCTATTTATAGTGAGGTGAGGACCATTGTAGAAAGACACTAAAATGACACAATTACAAGAGTACTTCGGCCGAATGGGAACAAGGTTTGGCTTGGCTTGGGGGCCAAGTTGCTTCTCGGCCATGGTGACTAATATAAAAGGGATTGGGCCTTTATTGGAGACAAAGTCGACTAGCTTGTAGACCAAGTTGGTTATTTGGTCATGGTGAGTAATGTAGAAAGGGTTTGGCCTTTATTGGAGATAAAGTCGATCTTCAATCCTCTTCACACCTTGACGTGGTCTTTGGCCATCTTCTCTTCTCGGCTTCAACATTCCTGCAGGACATTGAATGTGTCCTAATGCAATCTAGGGGTTATTACATGGTTTTAATAAGTCCTAACTAGTAGCTTAGACTTAGAATTTAAAGACAAGAAATTAAGTGCAAGGCTTCGGCCAGGGCCACATAAAAGCTGAAAAGTAAACTATTGTACTTATTGATCTTTTATGTTTTATCTTCAATACTGCACCATGTTAACCACGTAACCATTGGATGGTTGGACATTTTGGGCATCCCCAACAAGTCACTTCTTGGTTTTTGTTTCAATACCAAGTTGACTTCCTTTCTTCTATCAGAAGTAGCTACACCGGTTAGTGAGATGATTGTAGCAAGACGAATTTACAAGAATAGGTCGAGACCTGACAAGGTGTCGGGTGCCAGCCTCTCCTTACATAGATTGGGGTGTAACAGAGGTAGACAATGCAAATCATCTCTGAGTGGTGTTACAGACGCTCCAAGATCGTAAGTTATATGTCAAATTTTCTAAATACGAGTTTTGGTTTAACTTTGTTGCCTTGTTGGGCCATATTGTATCCTTATAAGGTATCAAAGTGGATACTTAAAAGATTGAGGCCGTAAGGAATTGGTCGAGACCTATAACCCCTACTGAAGTACGTATTTTCATGTGCTTAGCAAGATATTATCGGATATTCGTGGAAGGTTTTTCTTCTATCTCAGCAACTATGACCAAGCTCACTCACAAGGAAGCTATGTTTTAGTTGACAGATGTGTGTGATTCAACTTTCAAGAGTTGAAGGACAGGTTGACATCCGCACCTGTGTTAGCCCTTCCCGAAGGTACCGATGGGTATATGGTTTATTGTGATGCCTCTAGAGTTGTATTAGGATGTAATCTGATGCAGCATAGAAAGGTTATAGCATACGATTTGAGGCAGTTAAGGAAGCACGAGGTAAATTATCCGACTCATGATCTTGAGTTAGTAGCGGTAATCTTTGCCATGAAGATGTGGTGTCATTATTTATATGGAGTCCACGTTGAGATATTCCCGAACCACAAGAGTCTACAGTATATATTTCGCCAGAAAGAACTAAATTTAAGGCAAAAAAGGTGGCTAGAACTATTGAAGGACTATGATGTCGATATTTTATATCACCTCGGTAAGGCGAATGTCATAGCTGATGCCTTGAGTCGTATGTCTCTAGGGAGTTTGGATGGAATTGAATCTAATATGTTAGAAATGACCAAAGAACTAAGTCGCTATCCAATTTAAATGTACGATTCTTGGACACAGATGACATGATGGGTTGATTCCTATTGTTCAGTATTGTTGTAATATATCTTAGCATGGCCTTGTCGGCCGGAAGTTTATTTATATGGAACCCTGGTCATCAGATTGGTACGCTCGGGCCAGCAGGGCACTGGGTGCCAGCCACCCCTCTAGTTTGGGGTGTGACTGAGATTATAGATTATGTATGGTATGTTGTTATTATTGAGAAAGGAATAGTAAGTGGCATCCTATTTATAGAGGTTAAAGCAATGTAAAAAACCGCTAAACGTACAAGACGCAAAAAGGAAAGGGTGGAGAGTAATAAAAGGAAAAGACATATGTAGGCTCAAGAAGAGTATCCTGAATTTATAGATAAGAGGGTAGGTCGAGTTTTATTGACAAAGGACGTATACGGAATCTAGAAGGAGACAAGTGGGGTGTCTAGATGAGCCATCAGACTATGTTATATTTATATTAAGGAACGATCTTAGCACATGAGGATTTGATTTCACAAGCAAGCGACAATAATTCTCAAGAAGTATTTCGAGCAGGAAGTTATGGTAGAAGGGCTAGTGTAAAGCAATTAAGTTGAGGGGTTACGAAGCTTGGAAGTAAAAGATTATTGTTAAGGATGATACCCCTAATGAACGAAAAGAGGTGTAATGGTAAGAAGGATAAGAGGTAAAAGATTAGGGATGTCAAAGATCCCATAGGATTGCTAAGAGCATATTGCCGGTAGATTTCTACTAAGAACAAGAGAAAGATTTAATCCGCATACATGTTAGAATGACTCACCGATAATGGTAACAGTTGAGGAAGGACTAAGATTTAATCCCAGAGTGGAGCATGAGGACAGACATATAAAGGACCCCTAAATAATAAAGGTTGAAATTGGTCGATAAAGTGCAATGTACTTACCAGAGAAAATATGGAGGATGAGGTTGTTTTAACTTAAAGCCCAGATAGGAAACTTAAGTTCATGATTTAGGGTTGGCAACAGTGAGCCTATATTAGAAGTATAACCACGAGGATCTTCATTGTCAATTTGATACGAGTCTCTCTTACAAATAAGTAAAGGCACCTTCTCGAACCTGTCGCGATGTCATAAAGACTTATGAGCCCTTTTAAAGAGAATAAAAGGTTCTTGGAAAGAAACAGAAAGTATGTAAGCAAAGGTGAACTTCGATGATGTTATACTGCATGACTCTTCATTAAAAAAAGGGGTTTCAGGAGTTTGACTCTGTTAAGTGAGTAGCCCACTAGAGGGAAAACAAGAGCATAGCATTGTTCCAGCCAACCAATAAAAAATCCAAACATGGGACTAAATCAATGATAGATGTGTTATATAGAATTCAGTGGTATCTTTCCTTTAAGGGATGGAGTGGAAGATAATCGTATGAAGATTCAATCCTATTACCTCCCGAGGAGTAAGTTCGGTGGAACATAATAACAGCCTTCAGAGTAACCTAAGATGAGATATATTAATGGTTTAGCCTATATCGAGGCCCAGAAAAAAAGGAAGGACTAGAAAATGAGCTTCAACATATAGCAAGTTTAAAGGTCCAATGTTAGGGCTCCAATGATAACATAACAATATGTGGAAAATGTTAGTGTTACCCCGATGGAAAAAGGAAAATAGATGAAAAATGGAGAGAAATGATACCATCAAAAGGTAGGGTTTCGTGGTAATAGAGCCAATACCAGAGTTAAAGCGAGACATAGTTCTCTAATTACCAAGTCAGCTGTGTATTTCAAGTTTAGCTAGATTGTGGAACAAAATGGGAGCAAAAGTGGCTTGTTCCCACTATCTTATTCGCACGGATTTGATGAATGTATGCTACAACATTAGAGTAATAAATTGAGGCGGTAATAAGAAGCAGAGTAGTGCCGAGCTCTGGTTTAGCCCCCCTATGGTCAGCATGGAAAGAAAAAGCATTAAAGGGCCAGAAGGGCTAGTACATAGAATTCAGATTCCCACCTAGAAAGGATAGAATGGCTTAAAGATAAAGCTCCATATGGGTTCGTGCATGTTCTTATCTATTGTTAATCAACAAAATTGTAGGTTGACCCCATTCTTACTAAAATAAGAGTTATTCGCGCAATAAAGGATTTCGCTAGCTGTACATCGATAAAAAGGTTGCATGGTTTTAGGATATTTAAATATTCAGTACCCCAAGTGGGGAGGACCCAGTTGCAAAGAAAGGTGTAGAGGCACAAAGAGAACTACTGTAGTTTGCTGCCAAACAAGTTGTCGAGCCGAGTACAAGATCTAGACACTCAAGGGTACGATACATGAAGGTATCCCTGATCTATAAGAAGAATAAGATGATCGTCTACCCTATTATGAGGTGTATATTATGGCGGTTATTATATTATCATCGAGATGAATTACTATACGACTTGGTATGGTCGGGAGCATAAATCATCAATCTACTACCTTAACATAAGAGGATAAGCATTATTTAAACGGGTATAGGGCGTCAGTTCCCAAGGTGGTGAAAGAAGTGAAGTGCCTTCATAAAATACATGCTCAGCATTCAATATTTCCAAAAATCACCTACTGATATGCACTATAAAGAGCTTATTAACACGAGTGAAGGTTCATTGACCTTTTTATATGATTTTGCCAATAAAAGGCATGATAAGATTCGACTAGAAACACAAGCTTACCCTCAGATTCAGTAGACCATATAAGATCACGGAAGGATCTAACCAAGTGACCTATGAGTTTAAGATTATTTCTAGAATCAGAGAAAGCTCATTCAGTTTTATGTACAAATATCACCAAAGTATATATATAAAAGGTCTCTCTCACATTTTGCATATCAAGAATGTTCGGATTGCTGAAGACCTGCCCTATAAAGAGGTCTTGACTACTATCCTTTCTCACTAAGTTCAGACATTTCAGGCTTATGAAATGGCATTTGTTAAAGTACTATGGAAGAGCAATGGCATAGATGTAATGTTATGGGCTGCTGAGAAAGATATGAGATCTACATATTCACCTATAGTCAAGACATCAAGTTCGCGTAATACTCGTGCGATATGATTCCCTTTTTCCTACTCTATAGTAGTGAACTTGTCCAATGCCCCTTGTACATATAATGATCTTAAGAAAGATGTGACAGATGTATCTCAAACACCAAAACTGGACAGTTGAGGTGAGTTATGGCTACCCTTTTAAGTATCATGATAGATAGATAGTCGTGTGAGGCCGGTATGATGTTATATTTCTTTGGATTGCCTTGTATGGTATTTGTGTTGATTCTTGTTATTTGGCAGGTTTTGAGATAGTTCTATTTGTATGAGAAACTCTACCGAAATTCTGCTAAAACCCAAGAGTTAAGGCCTCTCAGTTACGTCCCTTAGCATTCGAGGACGAATGTTCTTAAGGGGGAATAATGTTACACCATGCGATTATACGTGCGATCGAACGTATGGTTAGTCAATTCGAGCTCTTATAACCCGAAACCCTTTTTGAGGGCCACATATTACTTATATGATTGTCTAATAGGTATACGGAAGGTTGGAATTCAATTGGATTAAATGAATCACATCTCGGTAAAATTTGAAGATTAAGCGATATGCTATGCAATTCGCCCTACGGAAGTCATTCCACCTTGCAGATGGGGAAATAGATTAAGGCTTGTGTTCCTTCACCTCACTACCACCATATGTGGTAGCATATGAACAAGCAGATGGTGATTTGCGGCGCATAACCAGCTGCAGATGTGAGGCGGTGGAAGGTGCTATTTAAGCCAAAAATCGGTGGCTTCATATCCACATTTCATTTTCGACCCAAATACTCTCAAACCCTCCTCTAGTGTTCCTAAATCATCTATGGTCCATCCCATACTAATGGTAATATAAATACTCCATGGACAATCACTAAGAATCTTGGAAATCCTCCCTAGATAACTAGACAAGTTGAAGGTTTTCTTTAAGGAGGAAGAGAACTTGTTGTAAAGGACCTTGTGGCTGGTTTAAGGTAAGTTACTGATGTACTTAATGATCTCTAGCTTCCATAGCTTATTTGGAGTTATTGATAAAGGTAACTTGTGATAGTCAAGCTAAGAACTCCATGAAGAAGTTGCTATT
Organism: Anisodus tanguticus; assembly: GCA_034509755.1. Classification (NCBI taxonomy): domain Eukaryota; kingdom Viridiplantae; phylum Streptophyta; class Magnoliopsida; order Solanales; family Solanaceae; genus Anisodus; species Anisodus tanguticus. Next base: position 40,579,236 of record CM067540.1, on the reverse strand, counting down.
GTTCTTGGATTGTTCTTGAGTAAGATTTGAGATGATTATAGCTAGGAGTTGGCCTATATATAATTGTTGTTTTTGTTTTTATTATTGAAAGGGGAGTGATGGCATATTACTAACCTTGTACATAATAGATGGGAACCATGCCTTCTAGATGATCGACAAAGTGTCATAGTAAGACGATTCTTGATGTATGGATTCCGTCTTGACCCAAATCACTTATATTATGTAGGTAATCGTTTGTAAAGCTCTCTAGAGTTCGCAAGGCATTGGTAGAAATGCAACACAGCGATGTAAGTCTATTTCCTTCTTTCAAAGTCATGACATCCCAAGTATTTATCATTTTCAATCGAAACGTAGACATAATCATTCTATTCATATGTCTATTATCCCTTACTGGGCATAGTTATATTTTTATTTGTAAATTTCAGGTTCATTGTTAATTGTAAGATTGAGACCATACTCCCTCTTAATGGAGTCTCTCAAGTCACTATTTTGTATACCGACAAGTGTCATTGCAAAGCAAAAGAAAAGATCGAACAAATGTTAAAGGCTAAAAGTCGTGGTTACCTTCAAAGGACGAGTCCTATTCACATGTCATTGTCCTTCATTGAACATATCTTTTATCTCGTTATCATATTTTGTATATCTTGTTATCTATGAGCTTCATAGACCTCAAAAAGGAGGATTTCAAAGAGTTAGTCGTCGAATCGGCCAAGAGTCATTTTAAAGCAAAGTCAAAAGTTTATGAATTTCAAAGAGGCATTGTTATCACAATAGCTTATCCACACCACCAAACCTATGCCAGTGGGAAGTTATATATATATATATATATATATATATATATATATTATTCACACCACCGTTGAGACCATCCACTTGGAAGTTGTACATATACATTATACACACCGAGCCTCGCTATAGTCAGTTGGGTATGCACCGATATGTGCATCCACACATACACCTCAGAGTATACCTGAGGAAAGTGACATATTACACCTCGGGTTATAAGCTGAGGGAAGATTACAAACCAAAGTTGATATACCAACAGTTCAGTAAAGCTTCAGAGTTTCATTGTTCGCCCTATGTGGCATACATGTTATTAGAGTATCAGTTTGCTATTATGCTTCTCTTTACAACTTATGTTTTCATATTGCTATTTATGCTTTAAATACCAATACATTTCATTTGTATTGACGTCCCATTTATTGGGGGCACTGCATGTCATGCTACAAATTCAAATAGAGGTGTAGATAGAGCTGGTTGAGTCATGCAGATCGATTGGTGAGCTTCACTTCATCCAAAGCTATCGAGTCAAGGTCATGAACTGAGTTCGGTATATGTACATTTGATGGGTAGGTCGGGACACTTTCCTAGCCATAACAATATTATATTTTCCAATGAGGCTTGTAGACTGGGTTTTATGTATAGTTCCCTTGTTCTCATCATATTAAATTGTTTTGTTTAGTTTCCTCTTATGTTGATCATTTTGAGTCCTCAACGAACAAGATCATTATATGCCCAGGCTGTGATATACATGTGGTGCGCTCGGGCCATTCAAGCAATGGGTGCTGGCCAGACCTCTAGTTTTGGGTTTGAATCCAACTCTTCAGGGCTTCTCGTGGTGAACGTAGTCTAACACGTAAGTTCTACATATTAATATGAAAGAATCATTTTCAACGACTTAGCTCACAACCAAACATAAGACACCTACACCTCCATCCCGAGTCCACGGTGTTAAAATCCATACTTTATTACCCAAAATGGCTTTAAACGTGATTACTAGGTATAACCCAAAATTAATTTGAAAGACAACTTCATTTAGGTCCTCAATTTCATATTACCCAAGAAACCCCAATATGTAACCCTATGTTCTGCCGCAATTTAATAAAAGGTTTCTATAATAGAATTAAACAATACAACATGGTCATTTTATCCACACAATACTTAGAAGGAAATCAAATTTTAACCAATTCTTTTATATCATAAGCTTTTGGTTCTATCAATTTCAACTATCAAAGAGTCTTCAATTTATGTTTCCCATTACATGTTTTACCCCAAACACCATAAACATATAATAACACCATAAGGAAGGAAAGATTACCTTCCAAGAGGGATTTTTGGCAAAATGGACAGGGAGACTCCTCAGGTCGGCTTCCATTTCGAGGAAAAATAATTTTGGGAAAAGATGAGATAATTTAGGGCTTTTAAAACAAACTAACTATCAGCGCTTGCGCCGATGCAGATGAACTGCAGCGAGTAATGGGATCACTAGGAAAATGCACTTGATACCTCACCTCAGCGCCAGGCGGGAAGATTCTCTGCTAGAGCGGACGCCCCTTGTCCACTCGGCAAAAATAGTTCTTTTTAGTGACACATTACTTCAATCAAATTCCTTTCCAAATCCATAGAATTTACTTAACTTGTGATTCCCACTAGTAGAATCATCGGTGAATGCTCGGAGGAGAATTATAATAGAAATTGGGCGGGAAGTTCATAATGATCAAACGAGTTGTTACATCAGATACCAATTAAACAAACGTTCATCCTTGAATAGGGAAGAATGGAAAATGGTGAGCATAGAAGACATGGCTCGAGACTTGGTACCACAAGAGGTTCTTATAAATTTCGCATGATAAGGATAGGAAAAAACATCGCGCATCATCATTAGGACTCTACGTCACCAACTCTAGTTTATAGGATGGATTCTGTTATCGACAATTTAGACTGGGCGATGGAGACCTCTCATCACAATCACAATAGTAGAAATAATTATTTATTCACACAATTTTGAATTTAGGGATTCACGGTATCACATCATGCCATCGATTACACTATCACACATCACAACGCGTTATTTATATCAGTACAACTAGGTTCGTGATAGTGGCTGTCCACATATGCTTTTTTAAATTAGCCACCGAATGAGGAATACAGGGTATACAAGGAAGGCGGGGCCTTATGCTTGCCAGAGTTAAACTAGGCCTAAGAAGTTGGTTTTAATTATCCACAGGGAATCAACTATTTATCACGATACAACTTATTTCAAGGATATCACACATGTGGAAAATTCAATAAAATCAGGGGACCCGCTATGGTGGAAATTTTGGGCGCAGGACCGCTTCTGCGCTCGCACATTCACTACCGCTGAAGCAACAACTAGAAAGGAACATCTCTCGCAGGGGCGGTATAATCACTCGCTCTTGCAGATGGACTAGGGCGGAAAATAGTCCTCTTGGGTGGAAGATAAAAAAATTGAAAACTTGCGTCAAAACAGATCGGTCCCTCCATATTTCCCACTCTTCCTCAAACTCTTTCTCTTCCAAACTGCTCCAAAATTCACCAACTACTCCTGCAAAATACTCCCAACAAACCCTACACCTACATATTATTCTTTCCCTCTCACACACAACTCCCCACACGCATTGTCTTATCCCCCTTCCATTACGACAGAGTCAAACCGATGGCGGCATGCATACGAAGACATCCAAAACTCTCACAACATACAACCACCTAAGTTTGCAACTTGGTAAGTTCTAAACTTCGTATTACACACTTTTACTTCATAGAATAATATAGAAACATGGTAGTGGGTGGAGAATCTTTCATAAAAACTTAAACATTTTGGGGTGGTTGTTGTTGTGGGGATAGATCCATAGATCAGGTAAAATAATAGGTTAAACGGAGTTTATACAACATGCTTGCTCACATAATAACCAAGGTGAGGGGGTTTTCCGGCTAAAATCGAGGTAACATTTCTCAATTTTTTGATTGGGTTTGGTCTGAGATGATGATCTCACTCCGGCGGATAGCTTTCTACTGGAGCAGATCCGTTGAGGCATAAAATAACATCGCCAAATCAAAAGGCAGGGGAGTAGGGTTTTCCACTAAAGTGGATACAAAACGCGTTGGAGCATATTCGCTTAAGCGACACTATTTCCGCCGAGACAAAAACATGACAACAATTGTACAAAAATAGTAGTTTCACACCGGCTAAGTCAAGTTAATTTTCATTGGCTTCCTTGTCTCATTATACTCGTAATAGCATGATACATATGATTCCATCACTGAACTAACATAGGATTGATAAATGTAGGTATATTTAGAGAGAATAGATTAACATCAAATGGACAACCTTGCCCAGAAATATAGACTTGTCGATGAAGAGCCTTTTGGTGGCTATGATATAGTTCGATTCATACCCAGAGACTGTAAGAACTATTACCACAAAAAAATGAGGGACAAAAAGTTATAGGGCGAGAGAGGCATCGACTTGATTAGCGTGGAAGAGTGTCTTCTTGACTTTTATAATCGACTGGTGCAAATAGGCTGGATGTTCTTTGTCCTGTCCCCCTGCAAGGCTAACGAATATTGGGTAAGAGAGTTTTATGCCAATTTGAAACGGGTGAGATTTTCAGAGCTAAATCCAAAGATAAGGATTCAGGGCAAGATGGTACCAATTGGAGCCGAGGTAATAAATTATTTCTATGGGCTGTCGAACCATCCCCCGGAGATTATAGACACCAAATATCATTGCGGTAATGAGGCATAGTTAGTTCCACATTTGGTGGCTGAGGATCACAGGGACAAAATCACATGGGCTAATAAGAAATTTGGGATTACGAACAAATACTTCACTGCCGAGGCTAAGAGGTGGAGGGGTATTATTGTGATTAGGGTGCGTCCCTCTAGTAACAAGTCTAATGTTCCACACTTTCATGCTCTGATGATAGATTGCCTCCTAGATGATGTTCCGGTAAATATAGGCCATCATATCATCTAAGAGTTGATAGACTATGTGCATAAGAGAGGGCTGGGTTTGATGTTTCCTTATTTGATTATTGAGTTATGCCGGAGAACGAGTGTGCCGGATAAGCTTGATAATGACTGGATAGATCCTGAGGGGGTATTCTACCTCTAAAAGTGTCAGGAGTGGGTACACTAGTGAAGAGTAAGAAAAGGAAGGTAGAGTTGAATGTAAATGGTAATGGTGCTGATGATGGGTCGCAGTTGTATCCATAAGGGAAACTTGGTGCCATGGACTCCCAGTTGCAGGAGATTAGAGACTTGGTTGCTGGATTTCCTAGGCCTTCTTTCGGAGCTAGTTCATCGGGTGTCTCTACCAACTACTTCTCCCATGAGGAGATGAAAGGGTACCTTGAGTCGCAGAAGGCCGTACAGAGGGTACCTTGGCATACTTTGTAACACACTATTAATGAGAACTGTTTTTCCTCATAAATATAGTAGTCTATCTTTCCAATTTTTCAACTTATCCTTTACCTTCTCGATCAAATCATTCTAATAGTGTCATGACCCGTTTTGAGGAATCGTGGTAGCACTTACACCATCCCACCAGTAGGTGAAACACTTCCCAATCATTCACATGATATGGCATAAATAACAGCGGAAAGATAACAAATACTATATAAACTATCTATAACATAATGCAGAATAATATAAGTCTAAAACATCCCCCAATTGATCTAGTCTGGAGACACAAAAGCACTATGAAAATGATAAAAGTCTAAAACTGTGGTCAATGTAGTGCCAAAACTAATACATAAGCTAAGGATGTATGTCATGTCTCTCAAATGCAACTAAAAGACTGAAGTAGATAATAAACATCTAAGGGTATGCTAGAGGTAGCATTCTTACCTTGAATGCTGATAAATCAACCAACCAGACTCAACCATGTTATCCCGTAGAGGTTGAAAGAACTACAGTTGCATCCAAAAAGAATGCAGCAAGTGTAGAATCAGTACACAACGTACCCCCGTAGGCATCATAAGTCAACAACAATAGAAGATACACAAAAAGAGATAAATACCATTTGACACCAAGTAATGCTATACTAGCAGTTCAATAACCTAATTACTATCACATGAATCATGGAATGGTTTATAGAATGAACATGTCGCCTTGTTCATATAAGACTTCATTTCCATAAGATTTAACCAATTCAATAGAGTTCAATATCATGGTTCACGTATTTAACAACCAAACCTATATCTCAAGTACCCAAAACATCAGTCAAGTCACCGATAATCAATTCAACACTTAATCCATCAACATATAATCAATGCAAAGGCATATGAGTGATTATGAATGCAATGCATATGTCAAGTACCTTTACAATGCAGTATACAGGTTGTCAAGTTTTTATTATGATCAACCATCAATATATGAGGGACCCGCAAAATGCATATACCCCTCTGGAATGTCCCATAGGAGCCCAACCTTTGGCTGAATAACATCATGTTGCAGGCGTGCAACTCGTACCTCGCATTTCATCATCAACTCAGTATTTCCATAATCTCATATTGTTCTTACCTTACCGGTCTCTTGGACCCACAACATATAACATACCACTCCAATATCAATAATATATGAACCATAAGTGTGAATGCAAATGACATTTCAATGCAAGAATCATGATGTAATGAGATGCAATCAAGTATAGAGATGAATATCAAATGCTTTCAAGAATTCAATAACTATTATACAATCAAAGTACAAATCAAGATATCATATCGAAAGCATGTGTGATGACTAAATATATCAGTAGAAACAATGGCGAAAAGCCCAATTAATCAACAATCAAAACCATTATAAGGTTGATTCTACAAATCACCCATCATCATAGTTCAATAGCGGTACCCCCTCAAACGTTCATCACAACCGTTTGAAAAGGACCCCCAAACATGCCCTATATCCCTCAATATTTATAATTAATTACGTACTTCTATTGAAGTTTTGTGAAAGTGAACCGTAGCCTTCCTCTAGGCTATACGGGAGCGCTAATCAATCAAGACTCGGTGCTAGCCTTATCTTTCCGTTGCGCCTCATGATAATCGAAGTCTATTCGCGTATATACTATTCGTTAATATAAGCTTACACAACATACAAGGACATAATCCTTACAAAGCAAGACTTTAAATACCAAACCCGGGCCCGCGCTACCAAGACTCAAAATTTAATACAAAAGTACGTAGCATACATACTAGGTAGTCAAATGCTTAAGTTAATTGGAAAACTATACACAATTGGACCCTCAATTGGACAATATACAAAAAGCCCCAATTTGGAAACCATAAAATTTTGTCCAAATTAAAATAGGTTTCTACACTCAAATTAAGCCTTACAACATGATAATATAGAAATATCCATCACTAATTCATAATAATCTAAGTAATTTAATCGATACAACCCCCATTAATCAAATATTTAACTCTCTTAAACCCAAAATGGAATCATACTTCATTTTATCTAGGACATATGGACAATACAACCCATTAAAGGACGTTAAATCATGAAACCAAGTCATAAATGGTAGAAATATTTACCTCAAGATTGAATTCTCTTCTACACCTCTGAAACTTCCCCCTTGCGGCTATAGGTTCGAGATATACCATTTTAGGAAAAGAATCTAACCTAAGGGAATCTATTGGACACCTGATACAACAATATCATCCCAGCAGAAATGACTTCTCTGGAGTGGATCCGCTGCCGCGAGCCATTACTTTGCTGAGGCGGTGTCACTTCACACCTCGCCTTATCTCACCCCTACGGACAATCCCTCATCCAAGTTGGTAACTCACAACTTTCCCACCCCCACAGGAGCAGACAGAGGTGCCGCCGAGGCAGAAATAAAACACTAGATCATGGAATATCCAAATTTCACAAATAAGGCCACAAAATGCATCTGATTGCCTCAGGAAGCGAACCAATGACTCGACTTAGTCATAAATGACTATCTAACTATATGTATTCTAGTTTTGGGTTTTTCATTTGAAACTCATATAAATGGACCTCGGGATCGATGCCACCCATTCCTACACATCACAAACCCATATAGAGTCTACGGGAAGGATAAAATAAGCAAATAAGGGTCTTTAGCTAAAAATGACGAAATGGGTCATTACATCAGATACCAATTAAAACAACGTTCATCCTCGAACAAAGATAAACAAACAGAGAAAACATACTAGGAGTAGTAAACAAGCTATGATATCTGCTCCGCATGTTAGAATCGGTCTCCCATGTCACCTCATCGATTGATTGATGCCTCCACTGAACCTTCATAGAAGCTATCTCCATCGATCTCAACATCTGCACCTGCCTGTCTAAAATAGCCACATGCTCCTCCTTGAACTTCAAATTCTGATCAAGAAATACAGAGTCCCACTGAATGATATAAGAACCATCAATATGATACTTCTTCAGCATAGACACGTGGAAAACTGGGTAAATTCCTGAAAGACCTAGTGGTAGAGCCAACTCATATGTCACCTCCCTAACTGTATGAAAAATCTAAAAAGGTCCAATGTACCTCGGGGTCAACTTCTCTCACTTGCCGAACCTTATCACACCCTTCATGGGTGAGACCTTCAGAAGAACTCTATTACTAACTATGAATTATAAGTCTTAGACCATTCGGTCCGCATACTCCTTCAGCCTCCTCTAAATTGTCAGGAGATTATCCTAGATCATCTTTACTTTCTCTAAGGAATATCTTAATGAATCTGTACCCCAAGGTCGGACCTCAAATGCATCAAACTAACCAATCGAAGATCAACATCTCCGACCATATAAAGCCTCAAACGGTACCATATCAATACTAGAGTAATAGTTATTATTATATGTAAACTCTGCCAAAGGTAAGAACTGGTCCCAATGACCACCAAAATCAATCACGCAAGCTCACAACATATCCTCAAATACGTAAATAGACCTCCCAGATTGATCATCGGTCTCAGGGGTAAATGTTGTACTGAGATCCAAGCGAGTACCCAACTCCCTCTGCAATGTCCGCTAGAAGTGAGAAGTAAACTGAGTACCCCGATCCGAGATGATAGCAATAGGAACCCTATGATGATGAAAAATCTCACAGATGTAGATCTTAGGCAACTTCTCTGTAGTATAAGTTGTCTGGACCGGAATAAAATGCGCAGACTTGGTCAATCTATCAATAATGAACCCAATAACATCAAACTTGCCCAAAGTCTTAGGAAACCCAACAACAAAATCCATGGCAATCTTTTCCCACTTTCACTCGGGAATGGGCAACCTCTGAGACACACCATCGGGTCACTGATGCTCATACTTGACTTGTTGGAAATTTTGACATCGAGACACAAAATCAACAATGTCTCTCTTCATCCTACCCCACTAATAGTGCTGCCCGAAATCATAGTATATCTTAGTAGAATCGAATACCTAGAGTTGTGGGCTTCCTCCATAATCAATCTGGTTAAATCACCCACACAAGGCACACACACTCTACCCTCGATCCTCAAAACCCCATCCCTATCAATCATGACCTCTTTGGACTCACCACTCATCACTTTATTTTGAATTTTGCACAACTTCACATCATCATAATGGTGAGTCTTAATCTGAACCAAGAGAGATGACCCTACCTGTACAAAAACCAGAATCCTACACGAATTTGAAATATCGAGTCTTACAAAACCATTGGCTAAAAACCGGACCTCTAATTCCAAGGGATGGTCCGAAGAAATCCAATGAGTTAGACTCCCCATGCTAATTTCCTTTCGACTCAAGGCATCCGCTACTATATTGGCCTTGCATTGATGGTATAAAATGGTCATGTCATAGTCTTTCAACAACTCCATCCACCGACGCTGCCTAGAATTTAAATCCCTTGAATTAAACACGTACCGAAGGCTATGGTGGTCAGTATACACCTCACAATGAACATCATACAAGTAATGCCTCCAAATATTCAGGGCAAACATAACTGCATCCAACTTCAAATTATAAATAGGGTAATTTTTCTCGTGCACCTTCAACTGCCTCGATGCATAAGCAATAACCTTACCCTCATACATCAACACACACCCTAACCCAATCCTAAAAGTATCATAATACACGGTAAAGTCCTTTCCCTCAACCAGAAGGGATAAAATGGGGTTATGCTTTTAAAAGCTCTCCTCACACAGGTCAGACTACTGAAAGGTACTTCCTTTTGAGTCAAACGGGTCAGATACAAAGCAACAAAAGAGAATCCCTTGATGAAACAATGATAGTAGTTAGCAAGATCTATAAAACTCTGAATATCCATCCTAGATGTCGGTCTAGTCCAGTCCTGGATTGCCTTTATCTTCTTTGGCTCAACCATAATCCCATCCTTGGACACCACGTGTCCCATGAGTACCATAGAACTCAACCAAAACTCACTCTTCGAGAACATAACGTATAGCTTCTTCTCCTTCAATAATCCAAGGACCACTCTCAAATGCCGCTCATGGTCCTCCTGACTCTTCGAATATATCAGGATATCGTCAATAAACACAATCACACTAGAATCCAAGTACGACTTGAATATCTCATTCATCAAGTCTATGAATGTTGCGGGGGAACTGGTAAGCCCAAAAGACATCACTAAGAACTTATAATTTCCATAACCAATCCAGAAAGCCATCTTGGGAACATCCTCGGCTCGGATCTTCAGCTGATGATACTTGGACCTCAAGTCAATCTTTGAAAACACATAAGCACATTGAAGCTAATCGAACATGTCATCAATACAAGGAATCGAATACTTGTGTCTGATGGTGACCTTATTCAACTATCTATAATCAATGTATGTATGCATGGTGCCATCCTTCTTCTTCATGAAAAATGAAGGAGCACCCAATAGAGATACACTCAATCGAATGAAGCCCTTACTCAATAAATCCTGAAGCTGCTCCTTTAACTCTCTCAATTCCGCTGGAGCCATACAGTACGAGGAATAGAAATAGGTCGAGTATCCGACTTAAGATCAATGCAAAAGTCAATGTCCCTATCTAGCGGCATACCCGATAAATATGCAGGAAAGACCTTGGAAACTCGCTAACTACAGAACTAAATCAAGGGAATAAGTCTCCACACTCCTATCTTGAATGTGAGAAAGATAAGCCAGAAAACCCAATTTACCAACATACTAGCTCAAATGTAAGAAATGACCTTCCTAGGAGCAGGGCTAGGAGTGCCCTTCCACTCTAACCTCAAAAGATCAAGCATAACTAACATGACAGTCATGGAAGAATAGTCTAGGATCACATGATATGGTGATAGCAAACCCATACCCAATATAACATCGAAATCCACCATATCTAATAAGACCAAATCTACCCAAGTGTCGTAACCCAGAAAGTAACTACATATATGCAATAAACCATATCTACAACCACAAAATCATCGACTGGTGTAGACACACAAATAGGAACATCAAGCATATCTTACCACATCTCCAATTTAGCAAAAAAGTAGGCAGACATAAAAGATAATTTATACCCTGGATCAAATAACACAGTAGAAGACTGATGATCGATTGAGATAATATTTGTGATGACTGTATCGGATGCCTCAATCTTAACCCTACATGGGAATGCATAGCAATAAGTGCATCCTACCTCAAATTGAGTACCCTACTGGCCACATCGTCTCGAATGAGCTCCATCTCTTCCTGACTAGGATCCACCATGACTTGAGTGATGACCACCACGATCCATCTAAGATCCTCCTCGACTGGTCTGACTACCACCTCAAGATGGTTGTACTAGTGTCCTGGGTGCATAGGATATACTTGATATATATTTGGGGCAATCTCTCTTAAAGTGCCCAATCTCTCTATAGTTGTATAAAGTCCTGGCTGTTGAGGCATGCTGAATAGAGATAGAAGAACCTGAACTACCATGGTTTGAATATCCAGAGTAAGAACCCCTCGATATTGGCCCCCTCCATAACTACCCTGCCTTGTAGAGATTCCATCAGTAATCTGGAGAGCTTCCTGAACTGGTCGACTAGGTTGTAATTGCTGATATCTACCCTAATGCACATAACCATATGAAGTAGAACCACTAAATTTTCTATGTCGCCTCACCCTCTTATTAGGCCCATATCTAAACATATTGCCTATCACAAACTCCAATATCCTAGCATGCTGAACTACTATCTCAAAAGAAGATTTAGAGGCCAATAACTGCAATGTAGACAACTGGAGTGGAATACACAATCCTCGAACAAAACATCTCACTCCCTCCACCTCAATAGGTAACAACGATGCTGCATAACGCGATAAGGCATGGAAGCGAGCCTCATACTATGAAACTGTAGAATTCCCCTATCCAATGTTCTAAAAATTATCACATTTTCCTAGATGCAACCTCAATGGAATATACTTCACTAAAAACACCCAATAGAACCTAAACCATGTCAATAGAGGCAACCGTGTGAGTAAGCCATCAACATACGCCCTCCACCATTGTTTCGCGTCTCTCAAAAGTTAAAGGGTCATAAAACTAACTTCGTGTGACTCAATAATATCCAGCTATGTAACCTCTCATGGCTGCTCATGATGAACTCATACGCATCCTCCTCGGGCTAAACATAAAGCACTGGAGGATTCTTACTCAAAAAGTGATCCCAAATCTTTAGCTTAACGCGGGTCATAGTTGTCCCTCCAACAGGCCGAGGACCAAACTCCGGAGCATGAACCTTATTGATATGGGGCACTGATATCACTGCTGGTTGAACCTTGAGAGTATGAAACTCTAGGGTTTGAGTCTTTCCCTCTCTGACATGGGTATGAGAACCACCTAGAGTAGTAGGATGTACGTCAGCTTGGGCAAATCCATCAAGAACACACAACAACCTGACTAGTGTGTCTTGTAGAACCGAAGTGGTAATAAATCTAGGATGATCTTGTGTTGGTTCCATCTCCTCCTCAAGTAACTTGTCCTTTGGCTTAATAAATGGTTCAGGGGAAAAAGATCTAGCCCTATCCTGATCGGCTCTTTGTGCCCTGCCCCGAGCCGGTGTTACTGCTCTGGCTCTACCGCGACCACACATTACCGATGCCGGTGTCAGTTCCTCTTTTCTCACTGCGTCGTCATGAGTTCTCACCATTTATGAGAAAATAGAAACAAAGGTGATATACAAATTTGATTCAACTTAGCACGAAAGGAATAAATAAAGTGAAAATTCCTAAATGTCCCAAAGCCTCTCGAAGATAAGTATGGAAGTCTCCGCACCAATACACAAGACTCTACTAGACATTTCTCTTGTATTTAAGACTGTTTAACATAGGGCTCTGATACCAACTTTGTCATGACCCCTTTTGAGGAATCGTGATAGCACCTACATCTTTCAATGGGTATGCGAACCACTTCCAAATCATTCATATGATATGACATAAATAAAAGTGGAAAGATAACAAATACTATATAAACTATCTATAATATAAATGAAGAATAATATAAGTCTGAAACATCAACAACATCCCCCAAGTGATCTAGTTTGTAGATGCAAGAGCACTATAAAATGATACAAGTTGAAACTAAGGGTAGCAACGTGCCTAAACTAATACATAAGATAAAGATTTCTTTCATTTCTCTCAAATGCAAGTAAAAGACTGAAGTAGATAATAAATATCCAAGGGTATGTTGGAGGTAGCATCCTTCCCGGAATGCTGAGAAAATTAACCAACCGGACTCAGCCACGCTATCCCGTAGAGGAAGAAGGACATGAATCTACATCCAAAAAGAATACAACAAGTGTAGCATGAGTACACAACGTACCCCCATATGCATCATAGGTCGACAACAAAGGAAGATACACAAAAATAGATAAATACCAAGTTGACACCAAGAAATCCTATACTAGCAGTTCGATAACCCAATTATTGTCACTTAAATCATGGAATGGTTCATAGAATCAACATGCCACCTTGTCCATATAAGACTTCATTTCCATAAAATTTAACCAATTCAATAGTGTTCAATATCATGGTTCACATATTTAACAACCAAACCTATATCTCAAGTACTCAGAATATCAGTCAAGTCATCGATAATCAATTCAACACATAATCCTTCAACAAATAATCAATGCAAAGGCATATGAATGATTATGAGTGCAATGCATATGGGAAGTACCTTCACCATCTAGTATACAAGCTGTCAAGTTTTTATTATGATCTACCACCTATAGGGGACCTACGAAGTCCATATACTTCTCCAGAATATCCCATCAGAGCCCAATCTTTGGCTGAATAATTTCATGTTGCAGGCGTGCAACTTGTACCCCACGTTTCATCATTATATCAGTATTTCCATTATCATTTTGTTCGTACCTTCTCGGTCTCTTAGACCTACAACATATATCATAACATTCCAATATCAATAACATATGAGCCATGAGTGTATGAATGCAAATGAAATTTCAAGGAAAGAATTGTGATATAATGTGTCACACCCCAAACTAAGAGGTGTGGCCCGCACCCGGTGTCGTACTGGCCCGAGCATACCACTCTAATAACTAGGCTCCGATACGAGTAGAAGTTTCGACTGACAATGAAGTACTAGGATATAATCCGAACAACAATGTTATGGGAGGGCCGACAAAGCCACATTCTATGAGACAAGCTGTAAGACAACCTCCAAGGGTGAACAGACAGGGTTAAACACAACATATGTACATAAACAAGTCATACAAGGTTGCAACACAAATTAACAAAAGACAACTTGGCTGACAAGGTCATACATCCACAATTATAGTTACTAGACAAGTCTACAAGTCTCTACGAGTACTTGTACCGTCATATGGTCGGGACAGGGCCCCAACCTACCCTTTATATACATATCTACACAAAATATGCTCAACACCTAACTAGGAAGCTCCAGGAAAGATGAAGCTTACTCACTGATGGCTGAGCTTAATAGCTCCTACAGAGGTAGTCTATTAGAGCCCCTATTAGAACATGCGACATGAACATATAGTGTCCTCGGCAAAAGGGACGTCATTATGAAAGAAATATACTGGTATGTAAACCATGAATTGCAATATGAAAGTATAAGTTGTAAAGAAGAGCATAAAAAAATCTGATACTCTGATAACTTGTATTCCACATATAGAGAAACTCTGAAGATGTACGGAAGACTTTGTATAGCAATTTGGTTTGTAATCTTCCCCCGACTGGTAACCCGAGGATTTATATGTCACTTCCCTTATATATACTCTGATGTGTATGTATAGATGCACATATAAGTGCCTTCCCAATTGACTATAGTGTGGTGCAATTTGACACCTAATTTTTATCCTCCAATACTCTCATTTAAGTATTTAAAGTTCTTGAGTTATAAATGGAGTAACATATGCATTTTACTGAGAAAAAATGATTTTATGAATTACCTCGGTGACATTTTGCCATTTTTATTTTGAAAAATATCATCAAATATGTTATTGTAATCATTTGCATAATTTTACATATTTTTTTAGAAATATCTATCAATTCTTATAAATTAAAGAAGATGGTCATTTAATTACTCGTCTAAATAAATTATATTAAATTGATAAATATTTTACTCCATGAAATTGATGAAGTTTGATTAATTAAATAGAGTGTCAAAACATCTCATTTTTTATTCCTCAAATTTTAAGGTTTTACATTTCTATGGCCTTTTTTAAAAGGAAGATTTCAATTTTAGCCTCAATTTGGTTTTAATTGGCTATATTGGCCACAATTGAAATTAAAATGGCTATTTGATATTTGACCACATAGCTACCTTTGGGAAAATATCCCCAAGTACACAACCCCTTTACTTATGCGAGTTTGGGGCCATCTCGTTTGCAAAATGGTCGCACCCAGTCCAAACAGTGGACCAGACCCGCCGAGTTCGTGGTATAAGGAAAAAGCCATAATTTCCCTCTCATTTCTCCTTTATGCAATAGCTAGGGTTAAGCCCTAAGCTTCCGCGACTCTCCACTCTCTCCTCTCTCTTCACGTCACTATTCTCTTGCCAAAAATTGCAATGGCATAGAGTACTCCTCCTTCTCTATGTTTTCTTACATCCCCGAATAGAGCAAGGGACATTAAATTCCCTCTCCACCTACCCCTACCGTGCCTCGACTGCGACACAGATATACTACCCCTGCTATTTTTCTAGGTTCCCATTAATGGGATTTTTCCCAATACAAACCAAAAGAATGATATCTCATTGGTTCTCTTCTTTTTCCTTTCAAAATTAATTCTCAAATCTGCGAAATTATTTCTCCAACATCGGTGCTTAGATGATTTTTGAGGGGTTTTGGGGCCTATAAAAGGAAACCCTACCCTTAGCCCAATAACAAATGATGCAAGTAAGGAGAGGTTATGGTTGGTAAGTGGGTCGGGTCTTGGTTATATTCGGGTTGGACACAAAAGGTGGTTCTTAAATTCTCAGTTTCTAGCCGGGCAGTGGGGTTTTGGTGGTTTAGACGAGTTAATTTAGGTAGAATTGGGTCAAGGATTTTCATGGGGGTGTCGTGGACAAGTTGAGGGTTGTGTTGGTGATCGGAACTTGGTGGTTTGATAGTGGCAAGGCCACGGAACAGACCTGAACCAGTGAGGTTCTCAGTAGGTGTGTTATGGTCGGGCAGCCTGGTGTTGATGACTGTTTCGGGTAGTTGTATAGGGAAATGAACTTAGATGTTTTATGGGGTTGTCACGGATGGGTTTAGAGTAATAATTATGTTCGGTTCTTGGTGTTTTGATGGTGGAAAGGTGATGAAACAGAAATGAAACAGTGAGGTTGTTGGCAATGTGTGTTATGAGGATTGATTGGTATTATAGGGATTGGATGGAACTTTTGTCGGTGGTTTCGGTTAGGGACCTTTAATGGGGATGTTTATGGAATCTTATGGGATATGGTGGTAGAAATAATGAAGTGGTTCGGATGAGGGATGAACACGGAATGCGATATGCAAGTTCGAGTACATACTTAGTGTTGGAGGTTTGATTTGGTTAACTGTTTGGACGGTTGTGGATTTGATGAGGTACGGTTGATGCGACCAAGGATAGAGACACGGGGGTTTTACTGCCCGAGTCGACACCAAGGATAAGGTGACCCAATTCCACAAAGTCTTGACTGGGTTTTCTAAGTGCAATGCCCGTGAACTAGCCAGGTGAGTGTGATCAGATGCCCTTTTAGTAACCCAAAGCTTAGGCTAGGTTGGTTCACACAGTTCCAACGTTCGCTTACCACTAAGGGGGTTCCTCGAGCTTGGGTATTGATTTGGTCACATAGTCCTAACCAAGACTTACACTAAAGGGAAACCTTAGCTTGGGTTTAACTAGGTCACACAGTCCTAGCTTCAACTTACACCAAGGGGTTTGGCTCACACAGAACCAACTAAGAACTTACTATCCCGGATTGAAAGACTTAGCAAAATGATTAAACACTCAAGTTTATATCTCAATCAACTCTGCATATTTACAAGGTCCTAAGAGTCCTATTTATAATAGAAAATAGACCATTCTAGGAGGCAAACTAAATGACACAAACTATATGACAATTTCAGCCTAGTGGGAACAAATGGGAACGAGTTCGGGTTTACTTGGTGACCAAGAGTGTTTCGACGAAACCAAGACAATGGGAAAGGTCTTGGCCTTTCTTGGGGACAAATAATGAATCTTTCACACTCCCTTTGTGGATTCCAAGTAGAAGAGTGGATGGATTTGGCTTCTCAAGACTTCATCTTTTTGGAACTAGTTTAGAAGCTTTAATCTTCTTTGTGTAGCCAAATACATGGATGAATTATTCTCTTGGAAGCTTCATCTTCTAGACCATTCTTGTCCTTGTCAATTTGTCACTTCGGCCTTGTTATCTCGTTGTAGGAACTCTCGGCCTTGTCACCCTCTTCCTATTACATGGATTATTAATTGTGTCCTAATGGGAGCTAGGGGTTATTTACATGTTACATCATGTCCTAAGGAGAACTACAAGCTAAGCTAGGAATTAAAGATAAGCTAAAATAACAAAATGGTCTTCGGCCAAGACCTACATACAAAGCCAAAATAAACATGCTTCCCGGATGTTAGTTTTGATTTATGGGCCATCGTTGATAGTCTTAGAAAAAAACCTCCTGACTTATATTAAGAGTTTAGGTCTGCGGGCTTTCTTTCATCACTAAGCCTTGAACACTTGAAAAATTCTCAAGAGTCGAGCAAAGTCTCTATTTGAGAAATCTGGAAACCTGTTGCAAGTAAGGAGGGGTAATGTTTGGTAAGTGGGTCGGGTCATGGTGATATTCGAGTTGACCCAAAAATGGATGTCAAAGTAGGGGTCTCGGGTTCTTGGTTTGGCTGGATAGTGTGGTGTTTTTTGGCTGTTTCAGATAGCTGTGCTTGGAAATGAACATAGATATTTTATGGGGTTCTCACGGGTGGGTTGAGTTGTAGTAAAGGTCAGGGTTTGGTGGTTTGGTAGTGGCAAGGCCACGGAATAGACATGAACCAGTGAGGTTCTCGGTAGGTGTGTTACGGTCGGGAAGTGTGGTGTTGATGACTATTTCGGGTAGTTTTATAGGGAAATGGATCAAGGAGTTTTATGGAGTTGTTTCAAGTACATTGAGGGTGGCAATGATGATTGGGGTTTGGTGGTTTGATAGTGGTAAGGTCTCGGAGATGATCTGAAACATTGAGATTCCGGTGAAGGTTATTTAATTGGATTGTTTGTGGTTGTCGGGTTTGGATGATTGTGTACGTGCGGTTTCAGTTGTCAACCTTTGGGAGGGGTGTTTGTGAAGTACTGTGGGAGGTAAGGGTGGTTGGTATATAGTATGTTAGGTGAATATTGAACATGAGTTTCTAGATGCAAGCATGAGTGAAGGGTGGTTGATTTGGTTAAGTGTTGGTTCGGTTGATATGGTTTAAGTGAGGTACGATTGATATGCCAAGGATTGATATACGGGGGTTTTACTACTTGAGTCGACACCAAGGAGATCATGACCAGTTCCATAAGGTCAAGAAT
Source organism: Anisodus tanguticus (assembly GCA_034509755.1). Classification (NCBI taxonomy): domain Eukaryota; kingdom Viridiplantae; phylum Streptophyta; class Magnoliopsida; order Solanales; family Solanaceae; genus Anisodus; species Anisodus tanguticus. The sequence continues at coordinate 40,560,445 of CM067540.1, read as the reverse complement.
GGGGTTGCTAAGTACAAGCCTGTGAACTAGCCAAGTGAGGGTGGTCGGAAGCCCTTTTAGTAACCCAAAGCTTAGGCTAGGTTGGTCCACATGGTTCCAATGTTCGCTTACCACTAAGGGGGTTCCTCGAGCTTGGGTATTGCTTAGGTCACACAGTCCTAACCAAGACTTACACCAAAGGAAAACCTTAGCTTGGTTTTAACTAGGTCACATAGTCCTAGCTTCAACTTACACTAAGGGGTTTGACTCACACAAGAACCAAAGGCCCACATAAGGACCAACTAATGTATACAACACACAAGTTGAATACCTTATCTTTGGAGTAAAACTCACTTTTATATATCATCAAACTCTGAATATTTACAAGGTCCTAAGGGTCCTATTTATAGTAGTAACATGGACTATTCTAGAAGGCAAACTGAAGGATACTAACTACATTACAATTTCAGCCTAGTGGGAACAAATGGGAATGGTTTTGTGTTTACTTGGTGACCAAGAGTGTTTCGACCAAACCAAGACAATGGGAAAGGTCTTGGCTTTTCTTTGGGACAAAGAATGAATCTTTCACACTCCCTTTGTGGATTCCAAGTAGAAGAGTGGATGAATTTGGCTTCTCAAGACTTCATCTTCTTGGAACTAGTTTAGAAGCTTCCATCTTGATTTTGGAGTGCCTTGGACGAATGGAGAAGAGAGTATTTCGACCATCCCTTTATCTTATTTGTGTAGAAAACTACATGGATGAATTATCCTCTTGGAAGCTTCATCTTCTGAACCATTCTTGTCCTTGCCAACTTGTCCTCCAGCTCACGGCCTAGTCATCCCTTTGGAAGACCTTTTGGCTTAGTCACCTTATTGGAAGACTTTCGGTCTTGTCACCATTTACATGGCCTATTAATTGTGTCCTAAGGTAGTTATTACATGTCATACAATGTCCTAAGCTAAGAGTTAAAATCTAATTTAGAAACAGAAACTAACAATACCCATAACAAATGATTACACCTGAGCCTTTTCTTTTTGAGGATCATAGTAGTACTCGAAGTCCATTCATTATTGAAATCTAATTTAGAAATAGAAACTAACAATACCCATAACACTAGACTATTCCTTGAATCCAAACCAACTTTGGGAAAGAAAGAGAGAAACGGGCCCACAAGGATAAAGTTGTAATTAATGGGTGAAATCGATAAACCAGCGTTCTAGAAATTCAATTCTACTCTCCAATTGCTAAATTAGTTAAAAATGAATCAATTTCCTCATTCAATGCAAAACCCCCAAATTAAGTATAAACCCTAGATTTTCCATGAACAATTTCTCAACAAAAATGGGAGATTCAAGCCTAATAGTTACTAAATAATGGAAGCCATGCTTAGAGTAGTCAAATCCATCAATTAATCTCACATTTAAGGCTAAATAATCAATCAACACTATTTAAGTAGAACTCATCCTCTTAAACTAGCTGTCTAGATTTTTCCACCATTGATTCAAGACTAGAAAAGGTAATTAAGGTAAAAGAATGGTAAATAGACTTACCCCAAGAATAAATCACCAAGAAACTCTTCAAATAACCCTAGAGATGTTTGGGGAAATAATTTTTGAAATGGGGAATGAAGGTCTAATTACACACTTAAAAAGGTTTTCTAATTTCTTGTCGTCCGCTGCAGCGGTCAAAGGTCCGCTACAGTGAGACCCGCTCCAGTAGCTTAACAACCGCACCCGTAACCTAAGCTAAATTACAACACTCCACCACCTATCCACTACGATGGTTTCCCCTAAAACCTCCCCACGCTATAGCAGACCAGACCTTCGCCGAGGCGGGTCCGCTATGGTGCACTGACCCTCGGCCCAGCAAAGATACCAGATACTAGAAGAAATCCTGTTTTCACAAATTCAACCTTATTAGTCAGAACTTCCTTTAATTTATCTCAAAGATCCGATTTTCCATACTCATAAATTCTTACACAACTAATCCCCGAGTATAAGAACTGTTTTTATTGGAATTATCAGATTCAATATCCCACAACCAATCCTCAAAACAACACAAGCCTTTAGACATAGACACATTAATAGCCCACTCTGAACCGGTACACACAAGTAACCTTTCACCCTTTTACAATTGTTCTTCGCACCACGATTTCTTAGAAACACATAAACACAAGCCAAAACCATGACTTACTCTTGCCAGAAAAGAATTCTAGATTATCAGAGCAACTCTAAGCAATTCCATCAAACTGATCTTACTCATAGCTAACTTTGCTAGTTCCAAGTCTTCTTAAACCTTCAAATCACAATACAGTAAGCATACCACTGAATACCCCATCGAGCAAAGTCTGTAGGACACCATCTAATCACTCTAAAGACCTCTCGAAACCATAGTACCTCCTTAAATAAGTACCAAATAATGATGTAATCCATTACATCTATCTGAGTAGCTGCTCTCGGTAAAATATCATCAATCCACTCCCAAACCCTAATAAAGCTGGTAAACCTGTCATATCTTAAATCTAAACTAAAACTCAGTGAATCCGTGAAGATGATTTACTAGGAATCCATAAGTCCTTCTGGAAATAGAAACATAGTCCATCAAGCTCTAATCAAACAATTTTAACCTAGAATGAATGCACAAACCCTGAAAACTACCAATAGTCACTCGAACTGACTCCAACATTCCGAAACCAATAATATTCCTACCATACATATATGGTGGCCAATTCTAATCTATTCCTCATGCGTAATCAATCATGTCAGTCACCATTGACTCCAAAAGCTGAGTCCTATCAATGTTGTCAAGTTAGTACCAAAGAACTATACCTTATGATTACAATCTTCATGTTTCTCAACCTCTACCTGATACACATATTTGATACAACCCTAAACGTTTCAACGCAAAACCTGTAGCCTCATATAATACCCCTTTAACCATCAAATCTCCCATTATAACACCTCAATATGCCCATAACAATTCCAAAAGTATTAAATCTTACAACTACCGCTCTAAATCTCACGAAACTACTCTCAAGTCCTTAATATCCAAAAGTGCTCACCTAAGCTATCCAGTCAATATTACTTGCAATATAATGCACTACCACAAATATGATCTCATCTAAAAAATATAACTGTAGTCTCCACATAATAGAAATTTCCATAATTCCTTTCCCTTAAACCACACTAATTCATCCACTGAAGAGTGTTACAAAACATCCCAACAATACACCACACAAGCCACTTCCATAAGCCTTGACATGTCGGTTACCTGAAATTTGCTTCTCACTAGTCGATGTGTAATGACTTATTTTGTCATTATATGTACTTTGACTATTTTATCCCTGTTGACTCGATTCTCAGAACTTTCAGATGATTCTAATGGGAATTGAGAGATTAGAACCTTAAAGTATGATAGTGTTGACCAATAGTTGACTTTTGTATGAATGAGCCTTTTTTTGAATTCTGTTGATTCTTTAAGGTACGAAGGGTCATTTACGACTTGGTGGGATGGTTGGTTTGATTCTTGAGGCCCTCGTGAGAATTTTTGGCTATTGGTTGGAAAACCTAGTTTAGCCCACGAGTGTTGACCCGGGCGCGTGTCCGCTATAGTGGGCCTCTGGCCACTGCAACGGACGACAGGATTTCCATAATGTTTTTAAGTGGGTTAAAACCCTTCATTTCCCCCATCTCGAAAATACTCCTCCAAAGCACCTTTGAGGAATTTTCAAGCATTTTTAGTGATTTCTTCTTATGGTAATCCTTCTTAACCTTGTATTATCTTTATTTAGTTTCCTTAAGTTGATTAAATCATGGAAACAACCTAGAAATCTAACTGGGAGGAAGAGTTCAACCTAGTTAGGGTTTGTTTGATGATTAAGCTTAAAAATGGAAATTGATTGATGGGTTTTACTATTCTAAGCTTGGGGTTCACTAATTAATATTTGTTAGGCTTGAATCTTCCTTTTTCTTGATGAAATTGACTATGGGAAAAACTAGGGTTCATACCCAAAATTGGAATTTTTGCTTATATGACAAAAATAACCTAATCTTGAGTTGTTTTAGCAAGGAATTAGTAATATTGAACTCCTAGAACCTTGAATTTCATGTTTTACCTCCAAATTGACCGATTTACCCCTATAATCCCATTTTCCCTTTCTCCCATATTCAGTTTGGATTCAAAGGAATAGTATATTGTTATGGGTATTGTTAGTTTCATTCTATGAATTAGAATTTGATTATATTTAGACTTCAAGTTCTACCATGATCCACGGAATGGCAAGGCGCAAGTGTGATTCGTGGGACTCCCGCTTAACATTCCAAGTAGGTTATGACTTACCTTCTAGTTAGACTTCGGTTAGCGAAGCGTATGTGTAGTTAGATTCTATTGGAGAAAGCATATAAGCCTTCGGGTATGAAGTTGAGATAGATTACATAGGTTGGTTACTGTTGACTGATTATGACTTGTTGCCTATATGTGGTTACTAGACTTGTACGTAATGCCATATCATACTTATGATGTAGTTGTATCTCACTTATTTGGCATGTTCATAAATAGAGGAAAGGAGTTAATATAATACTGATATTATGATATGCGTCTTTGTGTGGCACGACTGGGGATTGATATGTTACACTGGCTATTGTCATTGCATTACATTCATCCTTATTCCCATGATATATTGATATGACTTATGATTGGCGTGACAGTGATAAATGAGAAGGAAAGATCTATGATTCATATGTCATACTATATTGCGTATCCATCTCTATGTTGTGTGATACAGAGTGGCTAGTGAGGTATTCGGTGGAAGAGTCATCACTGCTAAAATCTACCCTGTTGTCCATAACCACGAGAAGTATACCCACTGAATTATCCATATCGCCTCGCCCTTTTGTCAGGCTCATATCTGGGCAGTTCGCCCCTCACAGACTCAACCATCCTCACATGCTCTTCCACTACCTCAGAAGAAGCCATAGAGGCCACCAACTGTAACATAGCCAAATGAAGGGAATACACAAACCTCTCACAAAACATCTAACTCGCTTAGCCTTTGTAGGTAGCAATGGCGCTGCATAACATGATAAGGCGTAGAAGCGAGTCTCATAATCTGCAACTATCAACCGCGCTGCTCCAACCTCTAGAACTATCATGCTTTCCCAAACGCAAGCTAATAGGCATATACTTCTCTAGAAAGACCCAATAGAATCTTACCTAAAACATTGGAGGCAACCCCTGCTAGTCGACAATTAACATAAGCTCTCCACCATTTTTTACATCTCATATAAGCTGAAGGGCTATAAAATAGACTCCGTGAAACTCAACGATACCCAAGGTAGTAGCCTCTTATGGCTGCTCACAATAAACTCATACACATCCTCTTTGGGATGACCATAGAATTAATGAGGCTTCATGTTGGAAAAATGATCCCAAATCATTCGTTCATTACGAGTCATAGTTGTCCCTGCAATCTATCGGGGATCAAAATTTAGTGCTGGAACCTCATCAATACAGGGTCCTCACATGGCAGCTGGCTGATCAATATGAGTATGAAACTCGGGAGTGGGTGACCCATTCGGAGTAGTTTGATGCATGCCCGCCTGGGAAAAACCATCAAGCACACTCAACAACCTAACCAAAGTGTCCTGTAAAACTGGAGTTTCTATAAATTTGGGTTGATCCTAGGCTAGTCCCATCTCCTCATCCAACTAGTCATCTTGAGGCTCAATATATGGACCAGGGGAAATGGATCTAGCACGAGCTTGATCGGATCTATGTGGTCCGCCCTGAGCCGGTGCAACTCATTAGGCTCTACCTCATCCCTGAACAGATCCTCTACCTCTACCGCACACTGCAGGTGCAGGTGCCGATTCCTCATCTCTCGCTGCATTGGCACGAGTCCTCACCATCTGTCAGAGAATAGAAAATAAAGGTCAGAAACCAATTTGATTAAAGTTAGAAAGAAAGGAATGAAGAATGTGAAATTTCCTAAATGTCTTATATCCTTTCGAAGATAAGTACGGGCATCTCCGCACCGATCCGCAAGACTCTACTAGACATTGCTTTTCTATTTCAGACTGTTTAACCAAAAGTTCAATTACCAACTTTCCCACGACCCCTTTTAGGAATCGTGGTGGCACCTACACTCTTCCTACGATAGGAAAACTACTCCCAACTCATTAACAATACAAATATAAATAGAAATGTGGAATTAACAAAAACACTTAAATAAACTATCTAATCATCATAAAAGAAATGCTGAAGAAAGGTCTGAGAATCATAAGTACAACCCCCATAGATCTGGTCAATAATACAAGAGCTCTAAATGTAAATACATAAGCCAAATGAAATGGAACATAGTCTAATAGTCTAAACAAGTCTCTAGAACAGAATAAAAGATAAGAAATGAGGTAGGAGCATCTTCGGGAATGCCAGAAGGTCGCATCCTCACCCTGGATACTGATGATCAACCGGCTCAAACTCAAACTCAAGGTCTCGAACTAGTAGAAGGAGTTGTATCTGCATCATAAAAGAATGCAACAAGTATAATATGAGTACACAATGTACCCCCGTAGGCATAATAGGCTGACAATAATGAAAGATACTGCAAAAGAGATAAATATCAAGTTGACACCAAATCATCTTATACAAAATAGTTCTATAAACTATGTAAGTCACATTATTCACATAATGTCACACCCCAACCTTGGGGGGTGTGGTCGACACTTGGCACCTAAAGGTCCGAGTGAACCAACTGTAGTACCTGGACTCTCTAACATGCAATTGGGGCCGACAAGGCCTACAAATAATCATAACTTGATAAAAATGTACAACTTGTAAGCAGAAAAGGCCAAACAACAGTAAATACACATAACTGAGGTCGACAAGGCTATATCAGGAGTATCAAGAACTGACAAGAAGGACAACAAGGCTAGATAGGACGAATATACACTAATACTAGTCTGCAAGCCCCTAAGAGTTCTATAATACAACAACTGGTCGTGACAGGGCCCACCATAACCAAAATGCCAAAACATATACATACATAAGTACCTAGCAACTCCAAACCGCAACTCCGGAGAAGTGGAGTGCGATTGTCAATAGCTGAGAGCAAGTACCCTACTAGGGAAGTACATCTGCCTGCCTATCTATACATGCAGCCATGAACACAGTGCCCCAGAAAAGGGGACGTCAGTATGAAAGAAGTACTGAATATGTAAGGCGGAACATAAGTAGCAAGAAATGTAATACAAGAAGTGAAGGTACAAAAGTCAACCTATAATTCGAAAGAGGCCTCAGATGGCACACAACCGATACAATATTGAATATATGCATGTAAGTAAAATAGGGACACTCGATGAGGCCATATCATACAGTATCATATCAAATCCAGTTGTGGGGTGAGCTTATAATAAACTTTCCAGCCATATGGATACGATGGTATTTGCCCAACTAATTAGTGGTGTACACATATAAGTGCATGCACAACCGACTATAGTACGGCGTGGTGTGATATAATAGATACATATATGCATGCAATGCAAGACCAAACTCAAGAAACACTACAATTAGAGTCGGAGTGACCTATTGTCGTTATCAATCGACTATCGTTATTATTGCTACGTTCTTCAACTGTAACTAATATGATTAACAAAGAGTACACAAGAGAAACGAACAATTTGGACAAGGAGGAGCATAGTAACTTAGGACTTCTTTGTAGAAAACTGTTTTAAGGAACGTACTTATGTTAAATCATGCTAAAGAAGGAAAAACCCTTACATACCTTTAACTACAACTTCCTACTTGTTTCTATGACCAATATCCTCGATGCCTCAATCTACAAGGAAATATAACGATACTAGTGTTAATTATAATGACACAAGAATCATATATCGAGCGGCTCGCTCATTTTATAATGAATTCGACAGCATATCCCCTATTTATTTCACATTCCTCAAGTTCAAAATAACAAGAACAACCACCACCACATAAGTTCCAGCCATACAATAACTTAGAACAATCACCAAATAGCCCACACAACAATAACACACCTTGCACAATTTTCCGCTATTAATTCCGTATTTTTCATCTCATAATGTTTCTATGGCCTAGACGAACACAAATATATCTAAGAGGGGAGAATTCTTACCTTAAGAACTACTCTTATTCTACCTTTCTTTATTTCGAAGAATGCCCAGATTCAACAATACGATAAAAATGGAACAATGAGATTGAAACAGTGAGCAAAACCCATAAATTGTTTGTGAGAAGAATTAACCGTGTTCTCTTAAAATATAACCCACGTTATTCCATGATAAGTTCTCGTTGCTGCGTGTACATGTAACTGCAGCAAAATATTTTTTTGCTAAGTGAATTGTCAACAATTTAAACACAGTAGACTTACAGAATTTTTGGCCTTTACACGTGGGCCCCCTATGGCTATGCCTTAGCATTACTTTAGTAACACCAAATATTTTCTCTTTTTGCCACATATCCATTATCCACGTATATCTCCCTTAAGATTGATGCACCAATCCCAATTAATGTGTTTATTTTCACTACAATTTCTCACTTAATCAATTACAAAAGTAATCAATTTCTTGATATCAATTCACTCAAACATTGATTATTTTAACACACTTCATATATTCATTATCATGATCATATTCTATGAGGCTCGGGTCTACTTACATAGGTCGAGCGGTTCAAACCATAGCTCGAAAGCCCGGAGTACTACATTGATGAAACTCAAATACAGTCACTTCCAAATTCAAACTTGTCGAAATGTGCTATCTTGATCCGTTAAACTTGTACACTCCCCTACACCTCTTTAAACTTGTCTTAAACCATTTTTAGATCCAACCTAATTCATATAGCTTTAAAGAAGGACCACGATTAGTTATTTCCCGCTCCCACATCGGGATCTCCATTAACTTTCCTACCGGCTGCAGGCACTTTATTATTATTTACTGATACTTAAGGTACTAAAGTACAAACTCAGGATATCTTTCTTTGTACCATTCCACAAAAAGACCCCTTTAATATCATGGTACATCTTATTTGATCATAGATGAATAGGGTAACATGGATAATGCACCCATTTCCATCACCACTGAAGCAATTCATACAATTCATTTTAAATATGATTGCGTCATCTATTAACTACATTGGAAGCCACCAACACTAGTTACCTTAAGTAATCCTTGATGTTCTTACTATTATCACACAAAGCTATTGATACCACCATTTACGATTTAAAAACCCTTCAACTATACTTTTGAAACTCTTGTCTTCATTTATCTTACTCATGATCTAGATTCTTTTAACTACACCTTCCTGGAAGCGCGTCCATTATATCGAGCAATATTACTCCTATAAAATTCTAGCATGATTAATTGGATACCCTTCCACCTCAAGTTAATTTCTAGAATCCCTATGACCATGTTCCCCATTTATACCAGTCATTTTAATAATAATTTGTGATCATGCTACCTTTCGGATACAAGTTGTCTACATCGTAATACCTCAATAACTCAAAGTTGTTGCTTGTGACACAAATCCAACTCTTTCTGTGTAAATATATACTGATGACCTTTGTGATCTATAAAGATTTCAACATATACGCCATATAGATAATCTCTTCAAATCTTAAAAGTGTGCACAACTGTGGATAATTCCAGATTATGGATTTGATAGTGCTCCTCGTACTCCCTCAACTATATCGAAGAAATTACATTTCTTTACTCATTCTGGCACTTGAAGCATATGAATGAAAACTTATCTTAGTCCTCACACCTTGGAGACTCTTGTATACGTAATTTCAAATATCTCTCTAGATTCTAATTTTCCGTTCAATAGACATGATAGGTGATGAGTTATCAACTTACTCCCTTATGGGATACATTCAAAATTTTGAAGGACTTAAAGTTATAGGACGACTCTTCTATAGTAAGTGGTTTAGATCACTATACTTAGACCGAATTCTCCCTCTTTATCCCTTAACTAAAGTCTCCCATTGATTGTCGTTAGAAAAGATTATCTTGTTGACATTAAGATGCAAGTTCATTACCTCATTTACCCTGTAGATCCTTTGGTGATTTGTATCACATACAATCACCCTTAGTTGTTTCACTTGCACCCTTACTCTAATAGTGTTACTTCTGGGAAAAATTTTAAACACATGCCTCGTATCCTAGGTTGAATGGTCATTTTATGACTTTTGGAATGCTTAAACTGAACTTTTCGTGCTATCGCTTCTGGCTGGATGCTCTCTGAGTGTTGCGACTGTGCACATGTGGAACTGAAACCTCATACACTTGGAGTCACTAGGTAATTTTGTATCATGTAATGATTCGTCTATGACGTCTTGTCTTGTCATATCTAGGCCTTTCATAAGTTAATTATGAATTTTTCAATTCCATTCATCTTTATATTTCAATTTTGGTTAACTCTTCTTGGGGACTTATCCTTTGCCTTCATTTACCTCTCATTTTAGTTTTCTTAGAATCAAATGTCATGTTGCCTTTACCATCAACTGGCACCTCTAGCCTGAAGGTCATTTTATTGTCTCCTCCCTACCACTTGTACTTACGTGTCATTCTAGAGTCGTGACACATCATCCAATAATTTCAAAGGTTCCTTCAATTCAGTGTCCACAACATGATTTGATTTACTAGCACCTCGATACGCAACTTTAAATGGTAAGCGATATAACCCATTCTACTGCCCTCTATTATTATGGGTAACTAGCCCTTATATAACTTAGGATTATTATTTCGAGTGCATCATTCTACGCATTTCCTTCAAATATCTCCACATCCAATATTAATATAACCCATTCAAAACAATCCATTCGCATTATCAACATCCTGGGATCATTTCCAATCTCTTAAACAAGGTGAGACGATTTGTGTCACAGATTTATAAAATACATTCTTGTCTATGTTGTCAAAAATTACTATGAAACATATGGGTTCTTATAACCTTTTAAAACTGTTTAGCAATGCTCTTCACACCTCACCTTCATAACTATTTACCAGCTCACCATTCATCTCACAAAACTTGGGCTTTTGTAAGATTATCAGGGTAACACAACTTCACGAATTCGGGATCTTCCTGGCATAATTTTCCGAAAGGAAAGATCACATTACCTATTCCATCACTAAATCGGTGGGATATCACTTTCTTCCGGTCTACCAACATATGTACATGAATTTAATTAGCATCTCACTTTTAGTCATAACCTATTCTCATCGGAGTATTTAATCCCCCAAGTAATGTTGTGCAACTAATCCCTAAAATAAAGGGAAAATCAATACTTTCAACACAAACATGTAAATGCTAAGTCTATAAGAGGTAAAGATATCGATAACAATAATATAATAATAGCATACCTTAGATGGCATCGAGGCTCTATCCATTCTCTTACCATTACCGTTATCGATCCTCTCCGGAAACTCATGTACTTTGTGGCTCCTTCTGCCACATAAATAATAAACCCATGTACCCTTACATCACAGTCCCACATGCATCAGACCACACTGCCTGTAAGTCTGGCCTCACTCGACCTACACTCCTCTGACTATAAGGTCGACAAGGCCAAGACAAATACACACTAAAATTCTTATGAATCAGATATATAGCATGATTCTAGATCAAGAAGAAAGGTAACTAACCTAAATGCTATGTAGCCTCTTATTTATAAGTGTGGTGCACAACTCACACATAAATAAGACTCTACTAGACACAGCTTGCAGACCCCCTGGGACAAACCTGCTCTGATAGCAAGGTTGTCACATTGGAACCTTGGGGGGTGTAGCTGGCACCCTACACCCGAAGGTCCGAGCGAACTAACTGTAGTAGCTGGAATCTCTAACATACAATTGGGACCGACAAGGCCTCCAAATAATAATAACCTAATAGGAATCTTGATGTAAGCAGAAAAGTCCCAACAACAGTAAATATACTTAACTGAGGCCAACATGACGAATGCACACTAATACTAGTTTGCAAGCCCCTAAGATTACTATAATACAAAAGTTGGTCAGGACTGGGCCCCACCATACCCAAAATACCAAAACATATATATACATAATTACCTAGCGACTCCAAATCGCAACTCCGGAGAAGTGGAGTGTGACTGTCAACAACTGAGAGGTAGTACCCTACTAGGGAGGTATGTCTACCTGCCTATCTATACCTGCGGGCATGAACACATCGCCCCATAAAATAGGACTTCAGTACAAAAAAAGTATTGAATATGTAAGGTGGTATATAAGTAGCAAGGAATGTAATACAAGAAGAAAAGGTATAAAAGTCAACCTGGAACTCAAAAAGAGGCCTCGGAGGGTACACAATCGATACAACCATGAATATATGCACGTAAGTAAAATTAGGCCACTCTATGGGGCCATATCATATAGTATCATCTCAAATCCTATGTGGGGTAAGCTTATAATAAACTTTCTGGCCATATAGGACACGGTGGTATCTGCTCAACTGATCAGTGGTGTGCACATATAAGTGTCTACGCGGCGCGGTGTGATATAATAGATACATATATGTGTGCAATGCAAGACCAAACTCAAGAAACACTACAATCATAGTTGGAGTGACCTATTGTCGTTATCCACTGACTATCGTTATTGTCGCTACGTTTTCCAACTGTAACTAATCATCAAGCGGCATAACATATATGGTAAATATGATCAACAAAGAATACACAAGAGATACAAACAGCTTGAACAAGGAGGAGCATAGTAACATAGGACATCTTTTTAGAAAACTATTTTGAGAAACGTACTTATGTTAAATCATGCTAAAGAAGGGAAAACCTTACATACCTTTAATGACAACTTCCTACTTGTTTCTATGACCAATATCCTTCATGCCTCAATCTACAAGGAAATATAACTCTACTAGTATTAACTATAATTACACAAGATTCATATATCGAGCGGCTAGGTCATTTTATAATAAATCGGACAACATCTCCCTTATTTCATTCTCATTCCCCAAGTTCAAAATAACAAGAACAACAACCACCATATCAAGTCCAGTCATACAACAGCTTAGAACAATCACCAAACATCCCACACGACAATAAGAACACCTTAAACGATTTCCCGTTATTAATTCCATATTTCTCATCTCATAATTATGCTATGGCTTGGACGAACTTAAATATGTCTAAGAGAGGAGAATTCTTACCTTATATGCCAAGAATTACTCTTCTTCTACATTTCTTTACTTTGAAGAAAGCCCCGATTCAACAATACGATAAAAATAGAACAATGAGATCGAAGAGGTGAGCAAAACCCGTAAATTGTTTGTTAGAAGAATTAATCATGTTCTCTTAAAATATAACCCACGTTATTCCATGAGAAGTTCTCGTTGCTGCTTGTAAATATAATTGTAGCAAAATGTTTTTTCTAAGTGAATTGTCAACAAATTAAACATAGGAGACTTACAGAATTTTTGGCCTTTACATTTGGACCCCCTATGGCTATGCCTTAGCATTAATTTAGTAACACCAAAAAAATTATTTTTCTTCCACATATCCATTATCCACGTGCATATGTCCCTAAAGATTCATGCACCAATCTCAATTAATGTGTTTGAGTTGGGAGCTTTAACCATTCAGCCATGGATGCTTAGAGGGGATCCTCATACATGATGAATAACCAAATTCCAATTTAAATGAAATCTTTAGGATCAGAACTGATGCAAAGGATAGTCTTTGTAAGAAGGACCAAAGCGCACAAGCAAGACTGAAATAACCTACTGATTCTTGCCAATCATAACAACCAGAATGGGTTAGCGCCCCATTGGCAAAGTCAATCACTTTATGAATTACACACGTAATAAATTTTTTGATCTCAATTTACTCAAAAATTAATCATTTTTAACACACCTTTATATATTCATTATCATGATCAGATCATATATAGCACTAGTCCATATCCTCTTTTATACACAAGAATTATTATTTTCAACCATTGTCGTCACACATTTAAGTATGAATTCCTTTCGAGACTTCATCTTCTTATAAAATGAGCTCTTTATTTGTATATATGAATATGATCAAAATTGCCTGGGACTAATGTTTACTTACATAGGTCGATCAGTTCAAACCATAGCTCGAAAGCTCGGGGTACTACATTGATGAAACTCAAATATGGCCACTTCCAAATTCAAACTTGTCGAAATGTGCTATCTTGATCCGTTGAACTTGTACACTCCCCTAAACCTCTTTAAACTTGTCTTAAACTATTGTTATCATTATATATGTTGTCTTAACCTTCCAAAGTCACTCAGGTTTATCAATGATGAGCCTTGACGTAAAACAAACCACCTTGTTCATAAAACATTTCATAATCATGTATGTTACCCCAGTTCCAGAAGAGTTCAACAATAATATCTCAAGTATCAAATCATCAATTAACAATCCTTCTTTATCCAAGAATAAAATCAAGTCATCAATAACTAGTCCAACACTTAATCCATCAACATATAATTAATGAAATAATGTATGTATGATATGAATGCAATGCATATACCATGTGCCTTTCATCTCCAGTATACATTCGTTCAAATTCTATGAAGTGCACAGCTATGGGGGACCCGCAAACTCCATATACTCCTCCAGAATTTCTTAACAGAGCCTAGTTCTTCGTTGTCTAATAATTGTTGCAGGTATGCACCCCGTTCCCCCGCGTATCATCATCATCTCAATGTTTTCAATCAGACCCACAATATTTTCATACCACTCTCATATCAATATCATCATAACTATGAGTGTTTGAATGCAAATGACAATACAAGGCATGAAATCAAGATGTAATGAGATGCAACCAAGTATAAGAGATGAATATCACATGCTTTCCAAGTTCAATAACACGTAATCCAATTACAATCAGGATATCCTATCGAAGCACGTGTGATGAATAAATACGACAATAGAAAATATGGCGACGAGCCCACATAATGGTGATAAGCCCAATCAACATTAGTCGGAATCAGCTTAAGGCTAATTCCAAAAATCACCCATCATTATAGTTCAACACCGGTACCCACCCAAGCATTTATCACAACTGCTTGAGTGGGACACCCTAATATACCCAATACCCCTCAACGTTTATAACTGATTAAGTACTTCTATCGGAGTCTACTAAAAAAGAAACCATAGCCTACCTTAGAGCCAAGCAAGTGCCACGTGCAATCAAATATCAGCGCTGGCCTTTCCCTTTTGGAGTGCCTTGTAGTAATCATAGTTTAACAAGCATGGATTGTGCAATCAAAAGGTTTCCATATTCAAACTAAACACTACAATATGATTATATATCATAAATCAATACTTATTTACAATATTAAGGTAAACTAATTCATATTACACCCTTAAATCAAAGTTTCATCCTCTCTTATTCTAACATGAAGTCTAGACTAAGATTAGAGACCTAAAATTATGAATTAAAATCACAAAGGGTGAAGAATTTTACCTCTAATGAAGAACTTAGCTACAACCTTCAATAATTCCCCCTTAGAAAGCTCTAGAAGTGAGGTAGGATGTTTTAGGAAAGTGGTTTCGACCTAGGGCATTCAATAGGTTTCTTGAAACATCGATTCCACAAGCGCAGTCTCGTTGAGTCATAAAAGGAGTCCGTTGAGGCACAGCCACTTGACACCTCGGCGCAGAAGCAGAAAAATACCCCTGCAGAGGTGCATTCGCCTCCATGAGAAAAACTCTGCATGGATGGAATCTGACCAAGCACTCCTGTCCACTTCAGCGAGCCAACCTCCGCATGGGCGGACATCCAACTGCTAGTGCGAACTCCAAACAAAAGAAATATGAGATTTACTAAAATCTCATAAAACACCTAAAACACTCTTGAGACCCCCCAGACACAAACCAGACATGCTCTCAGGTAAACAGTGCTACGAACTCTCTCGTATCCTCAGATTTCCTATATAACCGAGCTAAGACATACTTTTCTAAAGAATCATCCTAAATAACGAAATGTCACAATTTCACAAATATGGCCACAAAGTACATTCAATTTTCTAGAGAAGCGAACCAATGAATCGACTAAGTCATAAATGACCCTCTAGAACTACCTAAAGCGATGAAACTTGAAAAAGAACCCATATACTTGAAAGTCAACTTTGAGTCAAACTAAACAACTCTAAGATTCTTAATTTGGGTTTTTCATCTGAAAAAATATATATAAATGAACCTCGGGCTCCGTGCCACCCATCCCCATGCATCACAAACCACACACACAGTCTACGGAAAGGGTAAAATAGTCAAGTAAGGGACTTTAGCTAAAAATGACCGGATGGGTCGTTACATCATATAACAATTACAAATGTTCGTCCTCAAACAAACAGAGAAACAAAAAGGGGAAACCTACCGAAAGTAGTAATCAAGTCAAGGTATCTGCTCTACATGTCGTACTCTGTCTCCCAAGTCACCTCCTTAAAAGGACGATGCTTCTATTTCACCTTCATAGAAGCAATATCCTTAGACCCCAATTTCCTCACCTACCTGTCCAAGATAGCCATAGGCTCCTTCTCGAACTCCAAATTTTGAACAAGCAATACAGAGTCCCATTGGATTAAGAACCATCGGCATAGTACTTCTTCAATACAGACACATGAAATACCGGATGGACACCAAAAATATCTGGTGGCAGAGCTAACTCATATGTCACCTCTCCAACCCTCTGAAGAATCTCAAAAGGTTTTATATACCTCAGACTCAAATTCCCTCTATTGTCGAACCTCATCACACCCTTTATGGGTGAGACCTTCAATAGAACCCTATCACCAACCATAAACTTCATATCCTAGACCTTCCCATCCGCATACTTCGTCTACCTGCTCTGAGCTTCCTGGAGCTTGTCCAGAATCACCTTTGCCTTTTCTAAGGAATATCTCAACAAATCGGTACCTTAAGGCCGAACCTTAAACACATCAAAACCACCAATGGGAGAATGACATCTCCTACCATACAAAGCCTCGAATCGTGCCATAAAAATACTGGAGTGATAACTGTTGTTGTATACAACCTCTGCCAGAGGTAAGAACTGGTCCCAATGACCACCAAAATTTATCACGCAAGCTCGTAACATATTCTCCAATACCTGAATAGTATGCTTGGATTGTCCGTCTGTCTAAAGGTGAAAAGTTGTACGAAGATCCAAGCGAGTAACCATCTCCTTTGGCAATGTCCACTAGAAATTCGAAGTAAACTGAGTACCCTGGTCTGAAATGATAGAAATAGGTACACCACGAAGATGAACAATCTCACAAATGTAGATCTTAGCCAACTTCTCTGAATTATATGTCATTTAGACGAGAATGAAATGCGCAAACTTTGTCACCCTGTGAACAATGACAGCATCAAACTTGCCCAAAGTATTGGGCAAACCCATAACAAAATCCATGTCAATCCTCTCACACTTTCACTTTGGAATTGGCATCCTCTAAGACACACCACCGGGTCACTGGTGCTCATACTTGACATGCTCCAAATTTTGACACCAACAAACAAATTCAATAATGTTTCTCTTCATCTTGCCCCACCAATAGTGTTTCTTCATGTCTCAATACATCTTAGTAGCACCTGGATCAATTAAATTCTAGAGATATGGGCCTCCTCCATAATCAACCTCGTTAAATCACCAACTCTAGGAACACACACTCTAACATTGATCCTCAAAACCCCTTCACCATCAATCATAGCCTTCTTAGCTTCACCACTCATTACCTTATCTCTGATTTTGCACAACTTCTCATCATCATACTGGTGGATCTGAATCTGATATAAAAGAGATGACCTCGCCTCAATACAAGCCAAAATTATACTCGGATCTAAAATACCAAGCCTCATAAATGGTTGGCTAAATACTGAACCTCCAATACCAAATGATGCTTAGAAATAATAAAGAGAGATAAAGTCCATATATTGACTGCCTTTCAACTCAAGAAATCTGCCACCACGTCAGCCTTTCCTGGATGGTACAAAATAATTATGTCATTGTCCTTTACCAACTCCATCCATATTTGCCTAGAATTCAATATCATACCCCGTACTTTGTACATTATTTTTTATCATAGGTTAACTAACATAAGTTTAGTAAGGTTGACATCCCTTCACAAGGTTAACAAAGGTTTAGACAGGTGTTAAGTATGTTTGTATATAATAATTTATTGTCACACCGCAACCTTGGAGGGTGTCCGGCGCCCTAAGGCCCAAGCATACCGATCTTGATAAATTCCATAGGCCTCTAAGAGAAATATAATCCATATCATATATGTATAGACACGTATATAACGTCGTAGGCCTCTGTGGGCAATATAAATGCATAATATATATGTATAACGACTTACTAAAGGACATGCCTTATTAACTCAGTGACGTAAGGTCGTTACACCTCCGATCATCATTATGAGACTGATATCATTACTATTACTTGACTCTACCCAATTCACAAATTATGAATAAACTTTCTGGAAGCAATATTAGTTGATCATGAATCAACATGGAGAATTCTAGTTACTAAGAGTGGAGTCGTTATGAAGCAGTGTTACGTTCACATCTTGTTTATATAGATCATGCCAAAAGAAGAAATAAGCTAAACCCTACATACCTTATTAAAGAAACCACTTACGTCACGTGAAGCCTCGTACGCGTTATGGATGATTATCTACATTATAAAAGGGACTTGTTATTAATATCAAATTCATATCCAATTCTAGTTACTAAGAGTGGAGTCATTATGAAGCAGTGTTACGTTCACATCTTGTTTATATAGATCATGCCAAAAGAAGAAATAAGCTAAACCCTACATACCTTATTAAAGAAACCACTTACGTCACGTGAAGCCTCGTATGCGTTATGGATGATTATCTACATTATAAAAGGGACTTGTTATTAATATCAAATTCATATCCCTTACGGAAGCTCACTTAAGCATATCATCGAACATCTTGCGTTCATAGGATTCTTGGGCTTTCTCTTTAAGGAAAACTTATGTAATTTGATCCCACAATCTTCCAAACCATGCTTTACTTAATCCCACAACACTTACAATCAATTTGATTATGAAATTTATCTCATACCTCAAGTAAAACATCCCAACAAGTCCTACAACTTATGATTCCGAAGTTTACAAGTTTTGAGTATAAAAATCCTTCCATAACTTGCTCCAAAACATCAATTAACCATAAGAATTGGTCGAGGTGAATAGAACTTACCTTAACACACAATAATCTCTTAAAAACAGCCCATTACTTTGCCTCGAAGTTTTTTCAAAACTAGTTCTACAAGGAGAAGACAATTCTCATGATAATCACGGGATTCATCACACTAATCTTGCATATTATGGCTTAGATTTGGTCTTAGAATGTTCTAATATATTAGATAGGATTTGGGAGATGATTAGGGTTGGATTTGGGTGAAAATGATGTCTAAAAGTCAAAGAGAACAATTTACACCCGAAACCAAATCTACACCGCCACATTTGACAGTTCCATTTGATGGTCCGTCAAATCTGCAGTATAAGTTTTGATGGTCCGTCAAATCTTCCTTTTTCTCAGATTGATATCTATCTACCATTGTAATCATAAAGTTAAACCATAACTCACCTCGACTGTCTGAATCTTGGTGTCTAAGTTGCATCTGTCATATTTATGTTGTGATCATCAACTGTAAAGGTGTATGAAAGAAGTTTACTTCTATAGAGTAGGAATTAAGGGCATCATATCGCATGAATATTATGTGAACCTGATGTCCGGACTATGGAAGAATATCTAGATCTTATGCCCCTCTCAACTGCCCATATCATTATGTTTAAGCCATTGCTTTTCTGTAGTACCTTGACAAATGTCACCTCATGAGTTCGAAACTCCTGCATCTAGTGATAAAGGATAATAGTCAAGACCTTGTCTTCAGTAATTTGAACATTCCCGATAGACAATATGCGAGAGAAAATTCCTATAAACTTTGGTGATATCAATGTGTGAAAACTGAGTGAACTCCCTTTGAAATCGGAGGTAATCTCAAGCGCGAAGGTCTCTTGGCTAAATATTTGGGTAACCTTATACAGTTTGTTGTATTTGGAGTTAGACTTGCCTTCCTGGCCGAATTTTGTTTACATCTTTATGGGTAATGCCCTAAAGGACATTTCATCATGAACAGCATCCCTTAAATCTCAGTACCGCACACCAGCGAGTGACTTTTTGCAATCCTGGACCATTGACATTTACTCTTGTAGGAAATTTACTTCTTCCATAACTCTGAGGGCTTCTTGTGTCGTATCTTCGAGCATCTAAATCATGCGCTTGGCTCGATCACCTGACTTAGAGCGAACTATAAGAGATTTCTCTGCACTCTTAAACTTTCCTCAAAGAATCTTGTAATTATACTGCACCGAGACCCTTCTACCTGGGGTATAAGGTATTTAAATGTCCTGGGATCTTATGAACTTTGTCGATGGACTACGAGAAAAATCCTTCACTACATGAATAGCCTTTGTTTCAGTAGGGATCGGGTCAACTTGCAAATATGTTGATTATCAGCCGTTGAGAGCAATATTTTTTATAAGAACATGTATGAACCCATACTTAGCTTTATCCTCAACCCAGGTTATCCTTTCTAGATGGGAATCTAAGTTTTGTGTACTAGTCCTTCTGGAACTTTAATGCTTTGCCTCTCCATGCTGACTACCGGGTGCTATGCCAAAACTCAACATTGCTCTACTTAGCATTATCATAACAATCCTTGTCTTTGGTATCATAATATGTCCTTCATGTTTCTAGATGAACAGTATAGCGGGAACAAGGCACATTCTCTTTTAATCTTATCACGTAACTCAACGGAACTTGGGACACACGATTTTCCAACGGTATCAACTTCCAACGTTCCCTCAGTTCTTTTTTTTTTATTGCCATCAGGGTGGCACTAACATTTACTATGTATCGATCTGTTATCATTGGAGCCTTGAAATAGGATCTTTAAACTTGCTATCTGTTGACTCTCCTTTTCTAGTGCTTTCTCCTTTCGGGCCTCGATATAGGCTAAACCATTAACATATCCCATCTTAGATTACTCTGAAGGTTGTTATGATATTATGCCGATATTAATCCTCAGAAGGTAATAGGATTTAACCCTTTTACAGTTATCTTCCACTCCATCTCCCTAAAGGTGGGATACCTCTGAGTTTTATATAACACCTATATCGTTGATTTAATCCCATGTTTGGATTCTCGATCGATTGGCTAGAATAATGCTATGTTCTTGTCTTTCCACCATATTTGTGGGACACTCACTTACTGAAGTTTAACTTCCAAAACCTCTTGCTGTTAAGGGGGAGCACGCTTTACAACATTATATGAATCCACTTTTGCCTACTTACTTTCTTCTTCTTTTAACAACCGTTATTCCCTTTAAGAGCACTCATAGTTCTTTGTACTATTGCGACCCGTCCAAGAGGGTGCCTTTACTTATTGGTAAGAGAAACTCGTGTCATCTTTACACCTAAGATCCTTGTAGTTATATTTCTAATGTGGGATCACTATTGTCGACCCTAAGTCATGGGCTTAACTTTCCTATCCATGTTTTAGGTGTAAACAACTTTGTCCTCTGATTTCTCCTAGGTTGACACTTTGTAATGCATCGACTAATCTAAACCTTTGTTATTCCAGGGATCCTTATATATCTAGCCTTACGCGTCACTTGAAATCAAATCTTGGTCCTTAACCTACTATCACAATTACCGGTGAGTTGTTCTCATCGGTATGCAGATTAAATCCTTCTCTTGTCCTCAATCGATATCTACCAGCCATTAATTGCATATTCTTACGGAATCTTGGATATCCCTAATCTTTTATCACTTATCCTTCTTACCATTACATGTCATTTTTTTCACGATGAGTATCACCCTTAACCGTTGGCTCTTACTCCTAAGCTTCATAGCCCCTCAACTTGGTCACCTCTCATATTATTACTTCTTGCTTGAAATATTTCTTGAGAATTGCGACCGCTAGCTTGCGAGCGATGTCTCAAGTGCTAAGATCGTCCTTAATATAGATGTACCATAATCTGATGGCTTATCCGACCGTTCAACTCATCTCCTTATGGATTCCGTATACATCTTTTAATGATGATACTCGACTTATCCTTTTATTCATAAATTCAAAATACTCTTCTCGAGCCTATATATGCTTTCATTTCTGGTTATTCGTCATGCTTTCCTGGGTGAATCTCTTACAATTAACGATATTTACAATCGATTTACCTCTTTTAACTGGGAGGCCACTGTCATTTTTTTCATGATATCCCTATAAATACATACATATCCATTGATATTCATGGCATATCCATAAAATCTAGGTAAATTAACGCAACCTTAGCCGTCGCAAAGGTTCCCTTCGTAACCCTTGCATTTGCTTACTAAATTATCCTGCGAGTCTATGTCGGTTCTTTCCCGCATCATCTTCTTATGTATTACTCCTCTCATGTCCAGAATTTCCCTTATAAGATATCAGGTCATCAATTCGATGTTCTTCATAATCTACCATCCTTTAACAACTCACAACTTACCTTGAATAAATACCCCTTAATAGGGTCACTGAATTTCTCGCATAAGTAAGGTGTCACGTATTCATGACTGACACGCTTATTCAGGTAAAAACAAAAAAAAATAACAATAACCTTGGGGGGCTCATTCGTTACTGACCCTTAAGGATCACCCTTCCTTGCAGAGTACTCCTTTACTGCCCATTCGCTTATTTGCCATTCTGTGGTAGCTCATATTATATCCTCTCGAGAGTCTTCAACTCTTATTCTGTCCTATATGAAGGATCGACTCAACATTGAAGTTCCTTGATTTAATGGTTAAATCATCTTAACGGCCTATCCCATCGGTTTCTATTTACTCAAATCTCGTAATAGGTACTTGGCCTTATAACACCTTCCCTTCGACGTCCCGACCACTATTGCTTTCATCTCTTTCTATCTTTATTGGCCACGACTTGCCATTCTTCGATATCTTATTTCGCGACTCTTCATCGTCTCATATATTTACTCTAATGTTTCATTTACCTTGGCATTATTCTCATCTCGAATGGCATGAATATCATTTAAACCCGAAGATAAGTCGGTCACCAACCAAATTGACGGTTCAATTTGACAGTCCGTACATAGCTGTCCTTCAAAGTTACAGTGAGGGTCCACTTTTGACGGTCCGTACAATTTTGTATGGTCCATCCTAATGGTCGTCAAATTGAAATTCTGCAGATTTTTGTCTCGTTACCAGTCACATGGTTGATTATCAGACAACACATATATGCACATAGTTTCCCTGGATCTAGACAATAATACAAACCCATTGACACTTTCGACCACAATAGCAGTCGACATCAAACCCTTAAACTTACACTTCTTAAAACCACAGAGACCCTTACACAACGAAGCAGGCCACATACGGCAACCAAATCAATTCAACAAATTCAACCATTTACCCAAATGTTCATAAAGACCAGCCTAATCATGGAAATTCACCCGATTCACTAGAATAAATCAAATTTTCAAGTATTCACAGAGACAAGCCCAATCATGGAAACTAATCCACATTATCAATCGACAGATAATTAATGCAATGAGATGTGTATGATATGAATGTAATGCATATGCCAGGTACCTTTCCTTTTCCCGTATACAAGCACTCAAATTCTATGAGTTGCACACCTATGGGGGACTCGTGAAGTCCATATACCCTCCAGAATTTCTCAACGGAGCCCAGCCCTTGGCTGTAATAATTATTGCAGGCATGCAACCTCGATCCCGGTGTATCATCATATCCATTGGGCATGCACCCGAGCCATCCATAATACATCATCTCAATGTTTCCAATAATCTTATAAGTACTTTGCCTTTCTGGTCTCTTGGACCCACAATATTTTCATATCACTCTCATATCAATATCATCAGGACTGTGAGTGTATAAATGCAAATGACAATAAAAGGCAAGAAATCAAAATGTATGAGATGCAACTAAGTATTGGAGATGAATAACACATGCTTTCAGAATTCAACAACAAGTAACCCAAGTACAATCTGAATATCATATCAACAGTCCATCCATAATAATCCAAGTACTATCAGGATGTCATACCAAGCAGTCCAACCACAATAATCTAAGTATAATCATGATATCATATCAAAACATGTGTGATGAATAAACACAATAATAGCAAATATGTCGACAAGCCCACATAACAGCAGTCAGAATCAACTTAAGGTTGATTTCCCAAATCACCCATCAACACAGTTCAACACCGGTACCCACTCAAACGTTCATCATAACCATTTGAGAGGGACCCCCACACACGCTCAAAACCCATCAACATTTATAACTACTGCGTAGTTCTATCGGATTCTTGAAAAACTAAATTGTAGCCTACCTCATTACCAAATAGAAGCGCCTACCAATCAACTCTCAGAGATAGCCTGGCCTTTTCGCTGCACCTCGTGATAATCAAAGTCTATTCATGCATATACTATTCATTAATATAAAACTTACACAACAAACAAGGACATAATCCTTAACAACGTAATACTACAAATACCAACCCCAAGCCCACATCACCAAGACTTAAATTTTTGTATCCAAAAACCATCAATACATACTAGGTGGTCATATCCTTAAGCTAATTAGAAAATTATACACGTTTGGTCCCTCAATTGAAAAATAAACAAAAAGCCTCAATTGAAACCGTAGAAATTTCCACCAATTGAAAACAAGCTTCCATAATCAAATTGAGCCTAGAAACATGATTATCTATCATAACCCAATCCTATTTCACAATAATAATACCTTTTAATCCATAAACCTCCATTAAAATCAACCACATAGGTCTCTTAATCTCACAATATGCGTTACTCAATTTCCACAACTATATTCATACTATATCACCATTAATGAAGAACTTAAAAGCATAAACTTAATCCACAAACAAATAATCACTTACCCCAAGGATGAATTTACCCTAGGGTTCCGAAAAGGCTCTTATAACGACTCTGATCTCGAGTGTTCTATTTTTAGGAAAGAATTTCTAACCTAAAAGCATTTATAGTCACCTGATATAGTACTTCTGCTCCGGCGGAAGAGTGGACCTGCTGCGATGGACTAGACCCTCGCTGGGGCGGTGTCATTGACACCTCACACATTGCCACAGCGCTCATGAGTCAGCGGCGGCGGACTAGCCCTAGTAGAAAAATCCTCTACTCCGGAGGAAACCCACCATTACCCAAACATCTGGTTCGGCGAGCCAAACTCTCATCGCGGCGGACTCGCCAGAGCAAACACTGGTGCTTCCGCGGCGGACACAAGAAACCAGCAAAGAAAAAATAACCAAAACTCTTATCCAACACCCGAAACACTCCCGAGACCCCATAGACACAAACCAGACATGATCGCCTAAGGTAAACAGTGATACAAACTCGCTCGTACCCTCGAATTTCTCATTTAACCGAGCTAAGGTATACTTTTCCAAGAATAGACTAGGATAAATCAAAATCCAAACATTACACATACGGCCACAAAATACATTTGATTGCCTCCGGAAGCGAACCAATTACTCGACTAAGTCATAAATGACCCTCCGGAACTACTTAAAGCGACGGAACCCGAAACGAACCCATATACTCAAAAGTCAACCCAGAGATAAACTAACAAACTCTAAAATTCTTAATTTTGGTTTTTCCATCTGAAACTCATATAAATGGACCTTGGGATCCGAGCCACCCATCCTTGCACATCACAAATCCTACATCAAGACCACAGGAAGGATAAAATAGGCAAATAAGGGTCTTTAGCTAAAAACAATCGGATGGGTCATTACATCAGATACAAATTAAAGAAACGTTCATCCTCGAATGGAAAAAAAGAAAGTACAAAAGCTGACGAATAACCAAGGAATCCCCATCATAACCTCATAAAAGCCCTAATAGGCTGGAAATAAATCGATGGCACTGCATGTTCACTTAACCAGTCAAACTACTATTAACTTACATCACTACCCCAAATATCTATTCCTTTATAACCAAAATTTCTTTCACAACTTATTCTCAAATGTAAGAACTGACTCTGCTCGAAATTCCTGATTTGATCACAACTATACCTCTTTACACGTCCGGTTGAATTCACAACTATCACGACGGTCTCCATCATCCATTAATTGTAGCCACAACCACAGTCCATCCTTTACCTGATAACATAGTCTGATTCTACTAGCCTTCCTTCTCAACTATCAAGGTTGTCATCGCACAAAATCTCTTAGAAACACACACACACACATCACAAGCCCAATTTTCCTCAAATTTATAAATCAACATACTATAAGCATACCTACTAATTACCTTACCATGCCAGATTTGTAGAAAATCAATTGATCACTCTACAGACTTCCCATAATCATGCCAATTACCCGTGTAAACTATTAGAACTGTTATAATTATTGCCATCCAAAAAAATATCATGAATCCTACTTGCAAACTTTAATGAGAACCAGTAATACTATCATACCTCTATTCTGTATTGAAATCCATCAAACCCCTGTCTACTAGAATACGATAAGTCCTCCATGCAACATAAAGACGAGCCACCTGGGCCCAAATGAAAATTTCTGACCCAGAATAAAATGCTCAATTTCTAAATCATCGATTGTCACCCGAACTGATTCAAATTTAACTAGTAAGCTTTCCATAAGCATGTTATGACCTCTTCCATATCTCTTTCTCGTGAACCATCAATCACATGCCGCCACCCATAGCTTCAAAAGTTGGATTCTATCCAAGTCATCATTTTAGCACCGAAGAACTATACATTTGATTGTAACCTTTAGGTTTCTGAAATTCCACCCGATACGTAAGTCTGATAGGATCCTATGAACTCTAAATACATCAAATCCTCTTTTTCCTTTCTCTTAACTCGCCAACAACTTCGAACATTTCGACGCAAAGCCTGCGAACTCATTTACTACACCTCGACCCATCGAGTCTCTAATAGTAAGACCTCACTATCGTTTATCAATACAGAAGGCATCAAATCCCGCAATCCTTGCGCCTTACCAAATCTTAACACATTTACTATACGATCCGTGCACCTTACCTTGCACAATTACCTCCAAGTCTATACTACCTAAAATACTCACCTGTAATATTAATCAACAATGGTTCAACATTGTCTACCACTAGTCGTCAATCACAAACCCCATGTAACATTCGTCATAACACTTAGTTAATTACCATTGACCTACTCCTTTGAGCATACTAACAATTTCACCCGATCTGAAAGGTGCAAAAACTAAAGCCACCATAATCCACACCTAACCCAAGAATTCTCGTTGCTTTGAATCCAAATTCTCTCTTTTTTCGAAGAGATACCTTACTCGTTCCAAATTATCTTAATTTCTCAATTCACACCTTTCATTGAAATCATAACCACCACTAATGACCGATCACTGCTCAAACCTTCTAACATTCTCATATCATTTCATCGAAGTACCCTTGCCAAAAAAAATCCTAACTGAGATGATCCTTCTTCTATATTGGTTAATAAGTTCACTGAACTGATCATCGATAACTAAAAAGCTCGTCACCACTAGTATTAGTCAAATCGTCATAGATCTATTACCCTAAATAACCCCATTGACCAACGCCTTATTCGATAGTCCTTAAATGATGCTCACTCGCAAAGAACCAACACTTACCTTATTTAGTTGAACCATACACATCCAACTAACCGTGTAATTTTTCCTTGTCATTCGGTCAACTTCAAAGTCATTATACAAGTAATTATAGAAATTCTCAAGTATTAACCTTCAAATACCAATGCCCACAAATCTCATCCAAAAAACTAAATGCAACACCCGGTAATACTTCAAATATACCTCCACACTTGTCCAGCGCAAGAGTTATTCCTATTAGTAGATCACTGGCTCTTATTAGCCTACGGCGAGTCAAACATACCAACGCATATATGACTTTTACACTCACTCAATTGTTTTGGTATGCTTAAAGGACTAGGTCTATGGTAATTGACTAAGTATTATGACGAATGTTCCTTGGGGTTCATAATTGGTGACTTAGGGTAAACCGTACTGAAGCGTTGTTGATTAATAACATGGATAAGTATTTCAAGTATTAAATACTTGGAAGTAATTGCGCAAGGTGAGGGCATTGGTCACAAGGTTGATACGTTAGCATTTGGTAAGGCACGAGGGTTGCAGGATTTGATACATTCTAGATTGATAAAGGATAGTGAGGTCTTACTATTATAGACTTGATGGGTGGAGGTGTAGTAAATGAGGTTGCATGCTTTGCATCAAAATGTTCGGAGTTGTTGGTGAGTTAAGAGAAAGTACAAGATAATTTAATGCATTTAGAGCTCATGGGGATCTATCAGACATGTGTATTGAGTAGAAGTTGAAGAACTTGAAGATTGCATTCGTAAGGTGTAGTTCTTAGGTACGAAGTTGATAACTTGGATAGAATCCAGCATTTAGGGTCGTGGATGATGGCACATGATTGACTACTCTTGAGAAAAACGACGGAATACATCACTGTATGCTTATGGAAAGCCTATCAGTTATGTTTGGAATTAGTTCAGGTGGCTATCGATGATTTAAAAATTGAGCATTTTATTTAGGGTAATATTTGTTCATTTGGGGTCGGGTGACCCGTGTTTATGTTACCTGGAGGACTTATGGTATTCTGGTAAACCACTGATAAGTAGGATTAATGATATTATTTGAATGAAAACGATTCAGATAGTTCTAATGGTTTACACGGGTACTCGGTATGTATTGAAGAGGTACTAATGGTTATGTGAAGTCTTAGATAGATTAGTTAATTTTCGACGGTTTTGACACGACAATGTAATTAGTAGGTATGCTTATAGTATGGTGATTTGGAGATTTGAGCAGATTTGGGCAATGGGTTTTGACTAAGCGATTTCAATTTCGAGGTATAGAACTAACGATACTGGAATTGGCGCAAACAACCTTAGATCAGATCATTTTTTAATGGAATTACTTAGAATTTTCTCAGATGAAGAAAGTGTCTTTTCTAGCAAAAGGAAGCCATGATTGGACTTGTGTCTTGTGTCTATGTGTTTCTAAGAGATCTTGGTGTGAAGGACGCCATTGATAGTTGAGAAGGTTGACTAGTAGAATCATACTATGTTATCGGTACATGTTGGACTATAGTTGTGGCTACAACTAAAGGATGATGGTGATTATTGTGATAATTGTGGATTCAATCGAATGCCTATAAAGGTATGGTTATAATCAAATCAGAGAATTCGAACAGAGTTAGCTCTTACATTCAGGGATCAGTTGTGAAAGAAATTTCGAATGTGAAGGAATGGAGATTTGAGTCGTTGAGCTAAGTTAACAGAAGTTTTGACTGTTATAGTGAACAAGCAGTATTGTCGGTATATATTTCATGCTTGTTGAGTCTTCAAGAAGTTATGATGGGGATTCCTTGGTTACTTGTCGCCTTTTTTACTTTCCTTCTTCCATTCGAGGATGAACGTTTGTTTAATTGGTATCTAATGTAATGACCCTGTTGGTCGTTTAGGCATTTTACCCTTCTACCCCTGTTGACCTTTCCCCTAGCATCATTAAAGTGTATTCAACTTGCAGGGATGGGTGGAGAAAGTCCTGAAATGGTCGGGTGAGTCTTGGTTGATTTTAAGAAAATTAGAAGCTTTAATTTAAATAAATTAAATAGTGTTGACTGATAGTTGATTTTGAGTATATGGGTTCATTTCCAGGTTTCATTACTTTCGGTTGCTCTGGAGGGTCATTTATGACTTAGTCGAGTTATTAGTTCACTTCCCAAGGCAATCATGTGTACTTTGTGGCTTTATTTATGAAATCATGATATTTGGATATTTTGGGTGATTCTTTAGAAAAGTATATCTTAGCTTGATTATATGAGAAATCTAAGTGCGCGAGCGAGCCTGTAGCACTGTTTACCTTGGGATAGTATGTTTGGTTTGTATTCGGGGGTTCCAGGAATGCTTCAGGTGTTTGGTGGAAGATTTGATAAGTCTCTAGTTGTTGGTGTCTGGTGTTCGTACTAGCAGTCGTGTGGCTGCTTCTACATGTCTGCCTCTGTGGAGGTTGGCTCGCAGATGCGGGCCCTGATTGTGTGTGAGCTTTCAGCCCCTGCGGTGGCTTTCTAGCAGAGGCGAAGGTGCCTTTGCGGAGTTTGCTTCGCTCCAGCGCTGAGGCAAGATGTTAAGTGATTACGCCCCAGTTGACTTTTTCCCACCGAAGCAAGGCCGCGCCTGCTGAGTCGATTTCGTAGGAGCAAAATCGGTGTTCAGTCAGTCTTTTAAAAACCCTAAAAATGATTCATTTTTCAAAAACACCATATCTCGGGATTAGAACTGGTTAAGGGGGAATTTCTTGAAGTCTGTGCTAGAGGTCTTCATTGGAGGTATCTTCACCCTTATTGATTATGTTTCATATTTTAAGGTTCCTAATCCTAGTTTAGACTTTATTTGGGGAAGATGAGTTCTTAAGTTTCATGATAGAACAAGAGGGAATAAAATCTTGATTTTAGGGTGTAACATGAATTAGATGATCTTGATACTATGAATTAGTGTGTTTAATATTGGATAATGATGTTGTGATGATCAATTTGATGTTGAAACCCTTTTCACTTTTGTGGAAATTTCTAGGGTTTGGAATTGCGGATTTTATCTAATCTAGCAATTAATGATACAATTGGACTTAGATTTCAAATTAACTTAAGGATATAACTATTTAGTATATCATTATCCTTTTTCAGTAATAAAGTTCAAATTTTGGCACCGTGAGCCCGAGGTTAGTTTTAGATGTCTTTTGGTATGTTTAAGGACTAAGTCCTTGTATGTGTATTAGCTTACTTATTAACGTAAAGTCTATGCATGTTAGACTACGACTACTATGAGGCGCTCTAAAAGGGTAAGGCATGCGTAGAGGGTTGACCGTTCGTGGCTCCTGCTTGGCTATGAGGTAGGCTACGGTTTTTCTTTTGTAGACTTTGATAGAAGTACATAGTAGTTATAAATATTGAGGGGTATTGGTCGTGCATGTGGGTCCCACCATTTCGGTTGTGATGAACGCTTGGGTAGGTACCAGTGTTGAACTGTGATGATGGGTGATTTGAGGAACCACCCTTAAGTTGATTCCGACTGCTTATTGTTTGGGCTACTCACCATTATGTGGGCTTGTCGCCATTATTGATATTGTTGAGTTTATTCATCACATTGCTTTCGATATGATATCATGATTTTACGTGGATAACGTGTTATTAACTTCCTGAAAGCATGTGATATTCTTCTCTTGTACTTGGTTGCATCTCATACATCATGATTACTTGCCTTGTATTGTCATTTGCATTCATACACTCGTGGTTCTGATGATTATTGAAATGAGAGTGGTATGAAAATGTTATGGGTCTAAGAGACCGGAAAGGTAAGAATACTTTATGAGATGGTTGGAAACACTGAGATGATGATGATATGTGGTGGAGTGGGTTGCACGCCTGCAATTGATGTTATACAACAAAGAGCTGGGGTCCATTGAGAAATTTCGGACATGTATATGGACTTTGATGGTCCCCCA
The DNA here is from genome assembly GCA_034509755.1 of Anisodus tanguticus. NCBI lineage: Eukaryota > Viridiplantae > Streptophyta > Magnoliopsida > Solanales > Solanaceae > Anisodus > Anisodus tanguticus. The sequence continues at coordinate 40,528,785 of CM067540.1, read as the reverse complement.
TGTGTGTGCAGTTCATATAATATGAACACCTGTATACTGGAGATGAAAGGTACCTGCATATGCATTCCATTATATCATACATACATTCATTCATGTTTTGGTTACATATTGTTTGGTAATGTGATATGGATTAGTTATTAGAACTTGAGTGATTTCCTAATTAAATGGATTTGGATGATATGATTAATTATATTGGACTGAATTGCTTGCCACGATTGGCTTGTTCTTTCAAAATAGGGTCATGTGGTTACACCTATATGAGTTTGAGTACTCGTTGTCAGACTTTATTGTGGTCAATGGATTTTATTGGCTTGTGTTGCTTGATGTTGGACAGTGTTATTTGATAGCGCGTCTAGTAAAGGATTGGTCGAAGTGTTGTTGTTGTAGTTAAATGACTTGTAAGTTATATATGTGTAGATCCTCTCATTAATCAAGGATGTACGGCATAGACTTCTACTTAAAGTATAATAAGGATGTTAAATGAACAAGTATATGTCATGCCCTTACTGGTATAGAACCGTAATCAAGCTCAAGAGTTAGAGAGAATAAAAAGATAATATTGTTATGATCAGACTAATCGTGATAGCCCTAGAGAAAGATTGTGATATGATGTTGTGTACTAGGGTCAACTTGTTTTACTTTATTAATTGATAACTTGGTTAGGTGGTGACAACATTAATATGACTTAGACAGAGTTTACTAGTTGGTGGATATTAAGTGTAAGATCCCCGTGTGCAATATAAATTGAAATGTACTTGTCTATGATTGAACCCTTATGTGAATAAGGTGACTTATGTGACTACTTGAACTGAGTAGAATAGATCTATTTGAGAGTCAGCTTGATGTTTATTTATGTTACATATCTTCTGTCATTGTCGGTCTATGATGCCTATGGGGTTGCGTTGTGTACTCATGCTACACTTGCTGCATTCTTTTGGATGCAGATACAATGCCTTCCTCCAGTTCAGGACCTCAGGGTTGAGTTTGAGCTGGTGGATTTTAAGACTTTAGGGTGAGGATGCTTCCTTCTAGCATACCCTTGGAGGCTCCTATCATATTTCTGTCTTTTTATTTACTAGAGAAAAATATTCAGCCTATTAGACTTGTTTCTTTTCCCATTTGACTCATGTATTTGGTTTATAACTCTTGTATTATTGACCAAATTCTCGGGGTTGTATTAATGACTATCAAGCGTATTTTTTGCATTTATATTATGGTTAGACATTTTTATCAAGTATTTTGTTATTTTCACATTTTTTCATTAATTATGTTGTTAAATGAGGTGTGGTTTGCCTACCGATAGGAACAGTATAGGTGTCACCACAATTCCTTAAAAGGGGTCGTGACAACAGTATATATGTTTTGGTATGCCTAAATGGAGTGTCAACTTGAATCTTCTTGCTTATGCAGATAATACAATAATCTTTGCCTCAACAGATAATTTGTCACTGGAAATGACAATAACAGTCTTGAAAGATTATGAAAAGATGTGTGGTCAGTTGATAAATAGGGACAAAAGTTCATTCTACATGCATCAGAAGAAAGTTGCTTATATTTGTTAGGAGGTTGAGCAAACCATTGTTTCACTAGAGGTACTTTTCCATTCAAATACCTTGGGTGCCCAATATTCCACAGCAGAAATAAGAAGGTATATTATAATGATTTGATCAAGAAGGTAAAAGATAAGTTGCAAAACTGGAATGGTAGACTACTGTCTGAAGGAAAAGCATTTCTCATTAATAGTGTGTTACAAAGTATTCCAATGTATTTTCCATCTGCATTGGCTCCTACTAAGTATACACTAAATGAACTGCATAAAATTGCAAGGTTCTACTAGAGTAACAAAGAAGATGGCAAAAGTAGACATTGGTCTGCTTGGTTAAACGTTTGTGTTCCTAAACAAGAAGGAAGATTGAGATTTAGATCCCTATTTAATGTATCCAAAGACTTGTTTGCTAAATTGTGGTGGAGGTTTAGGACAGGCTGCACCTTGTGGTCAACATTCATATGGAACAAGTATTATAAGAAGCATATTCCAACTTTGGTACAATGGAAAGGGGGATCACAATTGTGGAAGAGGATGCTAGAGGTCAGACATGCAATTGAAAAGGAAATTTGGTGGGAACCAAGAAATAGAACTGCTAGCATTTGGTTTGACAACTGGACCAAGCTAGGACCTCTTTCTTAGGTTATGCCAACAAATTTCCCAATGGACAATAGCATACATGATGTGGATAATGTGATTATCAATTAAAATTGAGGTTTCACATTCTGTATCAAATAATACCAGAACACATTGTTGTTCATATCAGAAAGGATTTTCACAAAGATAAATCTTCAAATGAAAAGGATAAGGCCTTGTGGATGCTCACAAGTAGTGGTAAATTTATAGTTGGTAGTGCATGGGAGAAGTTCAGACAGAGAAATGATCCAAGCTGGTTTTTTAGACAGATTTAGAGTAAAGGACTACATTTCAAAATTGTTTTTTTCTTGTGGAGAGTTTGGAAACAGAAGCTACCTGTAGATGATGGGAATATCTATTTTGTAGGTGTTGTACTAACATTGAAGAAGAAACAATGGAATACAATTTCGTTATAGGAAAATATGCAACAAACATATGGAAGATTTTTCTCAATAGTAGAAGATGTGCAAGATCCTTTTGTTCAAATAAAGCAAGCAGTCAAGAAATGGTGGGACACAGAATGTTCTTCAAAGTTGAAGCCATTATATCAAGCAGCACCAGCCATTATTCTTTAGCATCTTTGGAAGAGAAGAAGCACAATTTTGCATGGGGGAGATATGTCTAGGAATAAGGTCATATATTAGATAAACCTTAACATTATTCAACTAGAAACATCAAAATATCCCTGGTTGACAAACATGCCTAATTCTTGGCCTCATTTAGTGCAGTACTTGGAAGCTTATAGGCCTTAAATTTAGTACACATTGGTGCATTGGTGTAGTCCTCATCAGGGGTGGTTTAAGTGCAACAGTGATGGTGCTTCCAAGGGAAATCCTGGCCCTAGTGCATTTGCATATTGTGTAAGAGTTTGTGAAGGGGAGTTTATATATGCAAGTACTAGAAGAATTGCAGACATAACATGTTTAGTTGCCAAGGACAAAGCAATGTATGATGGAATTGCTTATTGTATGCATAAGTAGTTTCTTCCACTGGTTTTGGAAATTGATTCTCTAAGTTTGATGAAGATAGTAGAAGGGGGATGGGATATACCATAGAGTATAAGTGTGGAATTTCATAACATCTTAGAATGGAGGAATAAAAGAGTGATACAGATTGCCCAGGTGATGAGAGAAGTTGTAACGACTTGAAAAGTTGTATTGCTTATTTTTCCTTAAAACCCCTATATTACCCTTCTCAAGTCCTTTTCTTGCTTGTGACTTGCGGGGATGGGTGGTACAGATCCCGAGGAGATTGGGTAGGTTTTGGATCCTTTTTGGTAGATTTGTGAAATCATATGTTAAGAGAGTAGACAAGTTTGACTCATAGTTGACCTTTGTATAAACACACTTTTTCGTAGTTTAGTTAGTTCCATTAGCTCCGGAATGATGTTTATGACTTTGTCGAGCCTTTGGTTCGGTTCTCAAGGTAGTATGGTGTATTTTGAGGGTGCGTTTATGAAATTGTGGAATTAGAACTTAAGAGTTGACTTTAGTCAAACTCAAGCCTTGGAGACCTTTTTTGGGAAATCCGAGTGCGTGAACAAGTATGGAATGTGTTTTTTGATAGGAATGCATGTTTGGTTTGTATCCGGGAGGTCCCGAGAGTGTTCTGGGTGTTTGATGGTGAGTTGATGAGTTTTGGACTGCTGATGGTGTCTGGTGTTAGTGCCAGCGAGCAGGTGTCCACTTCCGCGCATCCACCTCTATAAAGGTCTAGCTCGCAGAATTGAGACTTGACCATATGCCGAGGGTCTGCTTATGCGGACATGGTCCTCGCTGCGGCGAGTACGCCTATGCAGAGTTTCCATCCGCCCCAGCGTGATTCAGGATTTTTAAGTGGCATCGCCTCAGCGGATGGGTTTTTCATCGAAGCGAGTCCGCTCCAGTGAAGTCGATTCCGCTGGAGCGGGATCACTGTTCAGGTTATAAGAGTTAATGACCTAGAATTCTATTCTCATTCCCCAAAACACTCTCCTTGGTTTTGGAGCTTGGGCTGTAGATATTCTTGAAGATTCAAGGCGATTCATCACTTAAGGTTACTTTCCACCCATTAATTAATATGTATTAGTTAAAGTTCCATCCTAAGTATGATTCTTACTTGGGGGAAATAAGAGAAGTGTTTCATTGAGAATAAGAGAGTTATATTTGGGGAATGGTTATTGGATTATTGTTATTGATATTGTTACTAGTGGATGATAAGGAAGGACCTTAGAGCGCGTATGTGCCCGGCTTCGCGGGATCGGGCCTTGATGAAATGGCTGCCATCTTAGACACCGTCTTATTGGCCCGTGGAAATTATCTAAACCGAGAGAATCAAACCTTTATTCCTCTGACTTTATCTCTCATTCGCGGAGCCTCGTAGCTCGGATTCCTTGGGTAAGGGATCCAAAGTGTAGGCTTTATTCCTTCTCTCACTTCTTGAAGACTTTCTCAAGCGTTTAGGCCCCTACTGTTTTTTACGATCTTCTTTCCCCCATATAGATATTGAATAGAACGAGTTCATGCTTAGAGTATCTCCATTAACAGAAAAAAGTATCTTGTCCATATTTAATTGAGCAATTGCATGTTAAAAACCCTTTTGGGAATTGAGGGAGTTTCTAGGGTTAGAATTGATTCTTTTTGCCAATTCATGAATTAAGAATCCATTTGGGCTTAGTTATTAAATGAACTTGAGATTATGACTATCTAGCATCTTATGGTACTACTTGGGTAATAAAGTCTGTATCTTGATAATGTGGGTCTAAGGTTCCTCTGTAGTTTAACTTGGGGATTTTATTTTCACCTATAGATATGGGTACCATTAGACCCATAATCTCATATAATTGATATATTGACCATAGTTGGCTTGTGAGGAGGCTCAACGAAAGGGGAAAGTTGTTTCGTGAGTTCTTCAGCTTCGAATCAGGTAAGTTTAGACTTACTAGACTCTAGTGTAGCGTTATGTGTTGGTATGTTGTTAATGAACTAATTGGAGTAATGTGGAATTAGGGGTCCCTTATTAGTGAGGTAATTAACACTAATACGGGCACCGATGAACTAATCTTGGGTTAATAATAAACTAGTATGATATACTTTAAGCAGTTTATGTTTAGCCTTCGAGTCATTAGCGTGGTGCATAAATCATCTTAGGTTTGGTATGATTGTTGATTATTTGGGCTCGTAGACATATTTGATACACATATCCTTGATTTTACTTGTCATGCATTCATGACTCTACATCTCGTCTAATACTTGAAAAGGAACATATATACTAATTGTATTGATTAATATGATTGCATGGTATACACATTTCCATCTCATTCATACAGATTATATTGGCATTTGACTGTTGAGTTACTGCTGAAAGAGGTACATATGGCCATTGTATACATACATATCATCTTCATTGCATTCATTCATACATTTTGATATGTATATGATGTTGTGTGTACTTGGTGTTGATTTCTAATAAACGATATGATCTTATGACTTGATAAAGGAAATAGTGGAACTTGAGACTTAGCATTGTTGTATGAATTAAGTGGAAGGATTTGATGGGTCTAGATGCCCTGAATGGGGTTTAGGCTGACTTGGTGACATTGTGGCTTAATCGTAACATAAACTTGAGAAGTTTGTAATTATATTTTACATTGTTGAACTTTAGAAATACTGATAGATTTGGTTAACTGAACTCTTATTATGCTTACTTGACTAATTAGTAGAGAAGTATCAGAAAGTACCAACCCTTTCCACCATTATAGCTAGGGTCGGTCGATGATGTTGCTGAGTACATGTGTTTCCCGTACTCACTCTACACTTGTTGCTCTATGTGCATGTATCGAGCCGAACGACGGAGGAGCAGGTGAATCTTAGCTTACTTGGAGATCGCTTGAGGAGTCCAAGGTAAGCCGCTGATGCATTCCCATCATTGGAACTCTTTTCGCATGTTTATGTTTCTGTACTTGTTACATTCAGACAATACTTATTATTCACTTTCAGACTTGTATTTGATTTAGAGCTTTGTCCTCATGACTACCGGATCATTTAGGGGATTTCTTTTAACCATGTATTAATTCCTAAAACTTATTGATATTTCTTTTGTTATCTCTTTACTTTCCGCATTTACTTTCGTATTCCTTATGTTATATGAATGGGGTTTGGCGATGGATTAGGGTAGGTGCCCTCACGGCACAATGGGATTATGGGTCATGACAAATTGGTATCAGAGCACTAGGTTAATGGTCTCATGAGTACATAAGTAATGTCTAGTAGAGTCTTGCGGATTGGTACGAAGAGCTCCGTACCTATCTTCCAGAGGCTATAAGATATTTATCAATTTTCAATTCTTTCATTTTTTTCGTGCATTTCTACTATGATTAAATTCTAAATCTTTTTGTTTCACTCATTCTCATAGATGGTGAGGACATGTTCGGCAATAGAAGGAGAGAGGATCTCGCACCAGTACATGCACCCATTGTCAGAAGTGGTGCACGGGGAGAGGTAGAGGTAGAGCTAGACCTCTAGTTGCAACCCGAGGCCTAGCGCCGATAGTTTCTTCGATGCGTGACAAAGCGGAGTCTTCGGGGCTAGGGGATATTTCAGAGGATGATCAGGCTGATAGGGAAGGACTGGATCAGGTGCCCCCGAGTTTCATTGCCATGCCTGTATTATAGAACACTCTGGTTCGTATGATGAGCTTCTTGGAGACTATAGCTTAGGGTATTCATTCATCCACTTCTGATGGTTTACATACTAGGGTTGGAGGATAGACTTTTGACTATACTACTATGCCCAGTTATCGGACACTAGGGGTTTATCCAGCACCTGCTGGGGTCTCTTAGTTCTTAGGTGTGACTATACCTGCTCTTGCTACACCTCCAACTGCATAGCCCGTTATGTCTATTAAGAAGTAAAAGATGTTCGAGAGGTTTTGAAAGTTAGATTCACCCAGATTTAATGGGGGTCTCAAGGACGATGCATATGACTTCTTGATTAGTTTCCGTAAGAGGTTGCACAACCTCGAATTAGTGGAGTCATGTGGTGTTGATTACACTACCATTCAGATGGTTGGACTGACCAAGCAGTGATGGTGGTCTTATCTTGAGTCTAGACCAGCAGGGTCCCCTCCTCTCAATTAGGTTTTATTTTCCCAGATTTTCTTGGAGAAGTTCGTGCCTCGTAGTGTTTGAAAGAGGAGCCAATATTAGTTCGAGGGGTTACACTAGAGGCGTATGTCTATGATCAATTATGAGACATATTTCCATGAATTGTCTTGCCATGCCTTGATGATTTTTGCTAATAAGGCTGAGAGGGTGATGAGGTTCACCAATGGGTTGGTATGTCCTCTTCAGTTGATTGCAGCACAGGTGGCTGCCATATGTTAAACCTTTCAGTAGATTGTTGATACCGTGAGAGAGACCGAGTTTATTCGGAGAGAGGATTATGAGAAGAGAGTTGTCAAGAGTCCACGTCATAGCACTCAGGGAGCTACTACATCTAGAGATCGGAGTCATTATAGCTACGTTCATCACCATTTGAGTGTTAGGCCAGTTGTTGCTCCTATTCCTACATTAGAAGGGGCCATCCTTCTGGTACTTCGTATGGTTGGGGAAATTGACCTCAAGTTCTTATCGGCCCTCTGGCCGTGGTGGTGATGCTGGTGTTAGTTCTTCTTCTCAGCCAACAACAACTCCAAGGGATTGTTTTGAGTGTGGTGATTTTGGGCTTTTAAATAGGGATTTCCCCAAACTTATGTGTGGTGGACAATACCAGGGTTCTCAGTGTTCAGGATATAGAGCAGCGGGGGCAGCCAGCTAGAGAAAGGTCCCAAGGTTCTAGAGGTTGTTCTCAGGGCCACAGAGGTGGCCGTCAGATAGGTCAATGTGGTGCTAAGTCCTGTCAAGATGGCAGATGTAGGGGTGATCATGGCCATTTCTATGCATTTTTAGGTAGAGGCCTCTAATGTTGTGATCACATGTACTCTTTCAGTTTGCCATTGACCTACTACAATTTTGTTTCATCCAGGGTCTACCTATTCTTATGTGTCTGCCTACTGTGTTTTGAGTTTGGACTTTATGTGTGAGTCTCTAGCCATGCCTATTCATATTTCTACACTTGTTGAGGATTCTGTAGTGGTATATTTGGGCTGTGTATTTACGTTGATGGGAGATGATATTTATAGTAGGCTTGTAAATTTTTCATATGGGTAGATTTTGAAGCTATTTTGGGTATGGATTGGTTAGCTCCATATCAGGTTATCTTAGATTGTTATGCAAAGACTGTTACCTTATCCATGTCGGGTACTCCTCAGTTAGTTTGTAAGGGTACTCTTAGTCAATATCCACAAAATGCGATCTCTTTTCTTAAGGCCCAGGAGATGGTAGAGAAGGGGTGTGTTTCTTATTTGGCCTATGTTCATGATACTAGTGCAGAGACTCCTTCTTTGGAGTCAGTTTTGGTAGTTTGGGAGTATCCAAATGTGCTTCCTACAGACCTTCCCGATGTTCCGCCAGACCGTGATATCGAAATTTATATTGATCTAAAGCCGAGCACTCAACCGACAGAGTTGAGGGAATTAAATGAGCAATTGCAGGATCTATTGAGTAAGGGGTTCATTCAACCTAGTGTTTCTTCTTGGAGTGCTCTAGTGTTGTTCGTGAAAAATAATGATTGGTCCATACGCATGTGTATCAATTACAAGCAGCTGAAAAAGGTGACCATCAAGAACAAGTATCTGATTTCGCATATTGATGATGTTTTTGGTCAGCTACAGGGTGCTTCAGCCTTTTCTAAGGTTGACTTGATGTCCGATTATCATTAACTGAAGATCAGGAATGAGGATGTTCAAAAGATAGCCTTCAGGACAAGATATGGACATTATCAGTTTCTAGTGATGTCATGTGGGTTGACAAATGCACCTGCAACCTTTACGGAGTTGATAATTGGGTTGTTCAGACTCTACTTGGATTCGTTCATGATTGTGTTTATTGATGATATCTTGATATACTCACAGACCGAGGAGGAGCACAGATAATATTTGAGAATCGTGCTTGGTATTCTAAAGGAGAAGCAACTCTATGCAAAGTTTTCAATATGTGAATTCTGGCTGAGCTCGATAGTTTTATTGGTCATGTGGTGACCAATGATGGTATTATGGTAGATCCCACGAAGATTAAGGTGGTTAAAAGTTGGATTCAGCCTGTTTCGATTACCGAGGTTCAAAGTTTTATTAGCCTTGCAGGGTATTATCGGCGATTTGTGAAGGGATTTTCATCCATTACAACTCCATTGACTAGGTTGACTCAAAATAAGGCTTCTTTTCAGTGGTCCAAAGATTGTGAGGCAAGCTTCCAAAAGCTCAAGGCTTTATTGACTATTGCTCTGATTTTAACCTTGCCAGTTGAGGGAGAGTTTTACCATGTATTATAATGCTTCTGCAGTGGGTCTTGGGTGTGTGTTGATGCAGAAATGGAAAGTAATAGCCTATTGTTCGAGGCAATTACAGGTTCATGAAAAGAATTATCCCACTCATGACTTAGAGTTGGCGACGATCATGTTTTCCTTAAAGATTTGGAGGCACTATCTCTATGGGGTGCATTGTGAGGTTTACACCGACCATCGTAGTCCTCGGTACTTGTTCAGTTAGAAGGATCTTAATTTGAGATAGCGTATGTGGTTGGAGCTTCTGAAAGATTATGACATGACTATTGTATATCACCTGGGAAACGCGAATGTGGTAGCGGATGTCTTGAGTCGCAAAGCGGTGAGCATGGGTAGTTTGGTTATGTCGCATGTTGGAGAGTGTCCTATGGCTATGGACGCTCAATCTTTGGCAAATCGGTTTGTTATTCTTGACATTTTGGAGCATGGTAGAGTGTTAGCCTGTATAGAGGTGCAGTCTTCTTTGTTGGAGCAGATTAGATCCCATCAGTTCGATGATGTTGAGTTGTGCAAGATCTGTGACAAGGTGTTGTGGGTAGAGCCAATAGAGGCTATTATTGGCAGTGATGGTGTTTTGAGGATCAAGTGTCGAGTTTGTGTTCCTAGGGTGGATGACTTGACTAGATTAACTATGGAGGAGGTCCATAGTTTGAGGTACTCCATTCACCCAGGGGCTATGAATATGTACAGTGACATGAAAAAACATTATTGGTGGTGCAGGATGAATAGGGGCATAATGGAGTTCGTGTCCCGGTGTTTTAATTTCCAGCAAGTGAAATATGAGCACCAGAGGCCTGGTGGCGTGCTTCAGAGGATGACCATTCCTATATGGAAGTGGGAGCAGATTTCCATGGAATTCATTGTGGTATTTCCCCATACCTTGGGCAAGTTCAATGCTATATGGGTCATTGTGGATAGGTTAACCAAATCTGCCTATTTCATTCCAGTTCAGACTACTTATAATTCAGAGAAGTTGGCCAGGATCTACATCCGAGAGATAGTCAGATTGCACGGGATTCCCATTTCTATGATTTCTGACCAGATTACGCAGTTTACTTCTCATTTTTTGCAGTCTATGCAAAATGAGTTGGGTACTAGAGTGGAGATTAGCACAACCTTTCACCCTCAAACTGATAGCATGTCTGAGCGGACTATTTAGGTTCTCGAGGACATGTTGCGAGCTTGTATGATCGACTTTGGTGGTTATTAGGACCAGTTCCTACCCTTAGCGGGGTTTGCTTATAACAACTACAATTCGAGAGTTGAGATGGCACCATTTGAGGCGTTATACGGTAGAAGGTGTAGTTCTCCTGTCGGGTGGTTTGATTCTTTTGATTTTTGACCTTGGGGTACTGATTTTTTGAGGGACTCGTTGGATAAAGTTAAGTTGATGCAGGATCAGCTTCTTACAGCCCATAGTATGTAGAAGAGTTATGCAGATCATAGGGTTCGTCCATTGGAGTTTATGGTGGGAGAGAGGGTTTTTGCTGAAGGTTTCACCCATAAATGGCGTGATGAGGTTCGGGAAGAAAGGCAAGGTTAGCTTGAGGTTTATTAGTCCTTTTGAGATAGTGGACAGAGTTGGTGAGGTGTCCTATGATTTGGCTATGCCACATGGGTTATTCGGTGTGCACCCTGTGTTTCATGTTTTTATGTTGAAGAAGTATGTTGCTGATGGTTCTCATGTGATTAGATGGGTTATGGTGATGCTTGATCAGAATCTATCTAGTGTGGAGGGGCCTGTAGCTATCAAGACATGCAGGTTCGAAAGTTGAGGTCCAAGGTGGTAGCTTCAATGAAAGTGCAATGGAGGAGGCTACATAGGAGACTGAGTCTGATATGCGAGCTAACTACCCCGAGCTATTTAAGGGTCCAAGTATTTCCTTTTCTTCACGGTTCGAGGATGAACGTTTATTTAAGTGGTACCTGAAGTAAAGACTCGAAATGTCCTTTTTCTTATTTTGCCTTGAAACCTCTAAATTACCCTTCCCAATTCCTTATTTTCTTACTTGTGACTTGCAAGAATAGGTGGTAAACCTATCGAGGAGATCGGGTAAGTTTCAAATCTTTTTTGGTAGGTTTGGGAAATCCTAAGTTAAGATAGTAGAGAATTTTGACTCATAGTTGACCTTTGGATAAACACATTTTTTTCTGTCAGTTCCATTAGCTCCGGAAATACATTTATGACTTAGTCGAGCCTTTGGTTTGGATCCCGAGGCAGTGAGGTGTATTTTGAGGGTGTGTTTGTGAAATTGTGGAATTAGAACTTAAGAGTTGACTTTAGTCAAACCAGAAGCTTAGAGACATTTTTCGGGAAATCTGAGTGTCCGAGCAGGTCTAGAATGTGTTTTCTGATTGGAATGCATGTTTGGTTGGTATCCGGGAGATCCCAGGAGTGTTTCGGGTATTTGACAGAGAGTTGATAAGTTTTGGACTATTGTTGGTGGCTGGTGTTTGCGCCAGCGAGCGGGTGACCACTTCCGCGAGTCTGCCTCTATAGAGGTCTGGCTCGCAGAAGCGAGACTTGACCATGTGTCGAGGGTCCACTTCTGTAGACTTGGTCCTCGCAGTGGCGGGTATGCCTCTCCAGAGTTTCCACCCGCCCCAGCGTGATTTGGGACTTGTAAGTGACATTGCCTCATGATGTGCCTAGAAATTACGTCATATTTTATACCAATTTCATGAATTATTGTTGTCCTTTATGCATTTGTTGTAGTCATTTCTTATGTTATTTTGGTTCTTGTAGGATTTTTTGCATTGGGACACCAAAAGTGAGGAAATGCGTTGAAACATGGATAAATGTGCCAAAAAAGGAAAAGTGCAAAGAAGACCACTTCTGTGGATCGCAGAACCAGACTGCGGACTGCAAAATAGCAGGTATGTCGCAGAAATAAACATTGAAAGAAAAATTCTGCAGCCCCAAAGTGCGACCCAAACTACGGTTCGAGTTCAACTCAAATGAAGATGTAATCAATATCGTCCACTGAGATGTAGATCGATCTACGAACCACTGCTTCAGTTCGAGTTCAACTCAGATTGCAAAGACTAAACACACTTGCAAATCGCAGCCCAGTTCTGCGAATCGTACTTCTTGCCGCAGTTCTAAATAGTCCAAACAAGAAACCACTTTGCAAACCCAAGGTCCATTTTGCGGACCGTACACCAATTATGCGGTCGTAGAGTGATCAGGTGGTTGCATTTTTATAATTATATGTAGTCTGAAAATTGGGTCCCTATATAAGGCTACCTAGGGTTTTATGATTTGACACATTATTCCTACTTTGTACCCTAGATTCTAGTCACTTTATCTTGTTCTTACAAAACAACAACATACCCAGTGAAATTCCATACCGTGGGGTCTGGGGAGGGTAGAGTGTACACAGACCTTACCTCCACCTTGGTAGGTAGAGCGGCTGTTTTTGGGAGACCCTCGGCTCAAGACAAAGCATAATCACAAGCAAGATAATCAAAACAAAGCAAGATAAAAGAGTAAAGCAAGAGAAACGGTCAGACTCAGATAAGGAATTAAAGCAGTATAGAGTGCATTCGAACAAAGGGACCAGTAGCTAACACAACTAAATAAGATAAACAAAATACAATAAACAATAAAGAACACATAGCAGCAGACACAAATTACTATTTATCTTGAGTGATTATTTCAAAAGATTCTTAGTGTTCTTGGACCATTCTGTAAAGACAAGCCATTATTTATATTAAATAATGGTAAGCCTTATTTTATGTTTATTATCTTGTTATGCATTTATTATTTGACATGAGTGGCTAGACTTAGGTTGGGGTTCTGATGAAATAATGGAATATGGTAGTAGGGATAGTTTATAAAACATGAAATGGATGTATTAATGTGGGATTCAACTACCCCTCAATCTTAATGTTTAAGAGTTGGTTGCAAACATTTCTTTCTTGCTTATTGTCTCTAGTCAAACTTGAAAAGGGAGACTAGAGTCTAGAAAAGGGGTAGATTGATTAGAGTTTGAGAAATCCTAAAGTGAAATTAGGTGGGTCAATTGAGAAATTTCCACCTAGATAATAGTACCCATTACCTATACCACACTAAATACACCCACTTAATCATAAACGCAACACCACTTCCATGAATTAAGTTACAACCCTAATATTCCCAATTACTTAATAAATTAATCATTAATTGACTTGATAATCTGAGTAGTTATAACAAACAAACAAACAAATTTGTTTACCATAGAAGTAAAGTAATTAGTAAAGCCATAATACAACGCGAATAGTACAATTTCTCATCATACTCCTTGTGGATTCGACCCCAACCTAGTTGATTTACTATATTTGACAATAGACGCGTTATACCATATTAAGGTGTAATTTGGGCGAGATCAAATTTTGGCGTCGTTGTAGGGGAATACGGTCTTGAAATTTTCTATTTGTAGTACTATTACTTTGCTCAGAACATTAATTCTAAATTTACGTTTACTTGTTGTTTTTGTGTTGTAGGTGTTATGGTGGATTTATCCAATGATGAGGGAAACATAAAGATGGCCACCTTTGCTAATGCCATCCGGCCACCCCAAATTCCATGGAATGCAAGTTTCCACATAACATCCACCATGCTCCACATGCTCAACAACAAGAGCTTATTCGATGATCGTCATCCGACGAACCGAATAGGCTCTTGAGGAACTTTAATAAGGTGTGTATTACATTCCGTCATTCCAATGTGTCCGAAGATGTCGTGAAGCTAAGGCTCTTACCCTTTTCTCTAATGGTGGAGGCTACTATTTGGTTGGATGACTTGCTTTCTGAGTCCATCACAACATGGACCGAGTTGGTAGAGGCATTCCTTGAGAGGTTCTTCATGTCGGCTTGCATGCTCTAACTCCGAGATGAGATCTTGACGTTCCGTCAATTGTCCGGTGATGTCTTGCATGAGACATGGATAAGGTTAAAAAAGAAGCTCAAACAATGCTACAATCATGGGTTGAGTGATGATATCTTGCTCCAAACATTCTATCGGGCGCTCGATTTGATCAACAAGTCAGTGGCCAACAACATAGCGGAAGGTGCCTTGAAGGATAATTCATTTACGGTGGTAAGTGAGCTTCTTGATAAGCTAACAAAAACAAACCATTCTTGTCATACGAGATCGTCGGATGTAGTTGGGGGTGGTCCCTCTAAGGTGTTGTGTAGAGAGACATTGGAGAAGGAGGAAGAGAGGAACGGGACCCATGGCGCAATTGATGACCCAAATGGCGGTCCTTACCAAACATGTGATGGAAAAGGGACCTACAAAAGTGAATGCAGTCACTTGCATAAGTCCTAAGCAAAGTACCCTATGATCATGAGGAGTACAATGAAAATGAAGATGATGTGAACTTCGTGACACAATCAATTGAACCCATGTCCTCAACAGCGACTAATTTTGACACTAGCCAAGCCCCATTACCGCAACGATCATTATCTGCCATTGCACTCACCGAATGGTTCGGCAAGCCAAAATGGGCATTGATCACCTCAGCCCCATTTTTTACAACAGTACCCCGAAGTATAATTTTTGGATCATGGACGGACAAGTCCACTATCTTAAGGTTAGCATAGAATTCCCTAACCCAACCCTCATTATCCTTCCCGGGATCGTCGATGAAGCAATTCCACCCCATTCTATTCAAACGCTCAAAGAACTCCTAAGCCTACTGTTCCACCTTTCTCATATTGATTCCCCGTTCGAACAACAACCCATTCCCCATATACTCTAACGGTACTGACACTCCCAAGACGGGAAGTGAGCATAGTTCTGACTGCTTTCTCCTTCGTTCTGAGACATATTTCAAAGGAATTGTACCTACAAGGATCGTATAAGTTAGTTCCTACAATTTTTCCAAGTCCAGTAATTAATTACATATCGTTCAAGCCAAGGAAACTCATAAAAATAACCCCAGATGAGCTAGTGCAAAGCAATTGGTTTCATCACTGTTGTGCAGGTCACACGTCAGCGGAAGTAGAGCTACTAGAGCGAGACTACTGTCGCAGACAAATGTCCATTGGGGCGAAGATATTTCGCAACCGCGAGTAGAGACACGCAGGGGCGCACGGGGGAGGATCTGCTTTTGCAACCGAGACCCCGCACTCGCGCTATAATTCCCGTAACCCCCTTATGTGCACTAGCGTACCCTATATGCCCTAGTGGTGTCGCGCCTACGGGATGGTCCCGCAAGGACGGACCCGTCTTCTTCACCGAAACAACCACAAAAAATTTTGAAAAAATTTCCTCCATTTTGACTCAAAATCCGTATATTTATCACAAATCGCCTAATGTTCCTGCATGCATGACTCCTAAACTTCATTAAACACGATTTCAAGCAACAAATACCCCAAAAATTTCAAGAAATCTAAACCCACCACCATGAACAACCACACTACCTTTCGAGTTTTCTACCCCCATATCTGAGGGTTTCTAAGGTATTACTTCGTGATAAAACTATTTTGACGATCAAGGTACTAAGAATTTCTAGATTTCTCCCCACCACCCACCCGAAACCCTATTAACCAAATTTAAGGATTTTGCTTTCTATTAATCAAAATTTAGAAATAAAAATTCCAGATTCATTACCCTAAGATTGTACTAGAGTTGATGGGAGTGTTTACGTACCTTAATTTGATGATTAGGATGAGATAGTGAGGTGTGGAGAAACCCTTTTCGCTTGCGAGTGTGCTCTCTTATTGTGGAAAGTTTAGGGGAGGGTGTTAGTAGTAGGATGATTTGAGGGAAATTGGGGTGAGTTTATGAGTAATATGAGTGTTTTAGTGTGGGTGTGGGAGATGAGGGGATTACCCTTCGTTTACCTTCTAAAATCTTGAAGATTCGCTGCAGTAGAGGATTCTGGCCCAGCAGGACCACTGTAGCAGATAAGATCACCGCCCTCGCGGATCTCGCCCTTCCTCCCAGAACTGTCATAGCTTCTTTACTTCGCACCTATGCTATACGCCCCCGCGGATAGTCTTCCTGGGACGGAGTCAAATAGTACCTTTGCCTTTCGAAATTAATTATTCCACTCTGGTGTAATTCGAGTCTATTTTCTTTGTGATTCTTTCCTAGTAAGCCTTGTAAGTCTTTCAAAAGTGGTATATTATAGTTCTATTGAGTTAAGTAAAATATCCTTTACATGTATCCTCATGGAACGTACTGCTGAATTGTATCCGAAAATGTACGGTTCATTTCCTTTCACAAACAGGTAGTATGCCGCTAATGTAGGTTGGTGTCACGAAGCTCGAATGTGAAATGACACGTCAACCCTAGATATCTCGCACCGTGTCTGGTATCAACCTCGTTTTTCTCCCTTCCATTTCCTATCATTCGATGACAAATGATTACTTAATTGGTATCTGATGTACCGACTTGTTTGGTCATTACCGCTTTCCCTCACCCTGTGTCCAAATCACCCTTCGTCGTGGTGCCATCAATTTTATGTGGGAGAAACTTTAGTTTAAGATTGACCTGTAATCTAGTTATAAAGGAATTAAAATCAAGGTAGGGCAGCCCAACATTGTATCTCCCCCCAGCGTGAGTGGGCTGTGCCCGTGGTTCTACCCCAGCGAATATTTCGTCTGCCACGAAGGAGAAAGTGAAACCCTTATAGTTCACCCTTGTGGACAGGTTAGTGTCGCAGCGGCCATCGCCCCTACAAACAGGGTGCGCCCCAGCGAGAAAACACTGGGCTGATATAGTATTTAAAGCCTCATTTTGGGATGTTACCTCATTAACACCCAACACTCACATCAAGCCGCCTCTTAGGTTAAAATTCTGAAGAAACCCCATGGGATCTTTGGAAAGGTAATTCCTAAAATTCAACTGCTTCATTTGGTTTAATATTTCCTTTACTCATTAAGGTAGAATTCTAAGGCTCAAGAAATGGGGAGTTTTCTTGACTTGTAAAACCCTTGATGGAGAAAATATGTTGAGTATTGAGCTTGGGGTTTGGGGGATGATGATTATCAATGACTTATTAGATTAAAGGACCTTAAGCTTAGGTTATTCATCAATGGTGGAAACCAAGAGAACTAGTTGTACGTAGGGTTAAAATAGTTAGTTCACCACTTGAGATTTAATGGTTGTAAATGAATATTGTTGGTAGGTTTGACTAATGTCAGCTTGGGATTCCTCTAGGTAGTAACTTATGGGCTTGAATCTTCCATTACTAGTTAAGGAGTTGATTATGGAAAGATAGGGTTTAGGCCTAAATTAGGGGTTTTATTTTGGATTATGTAATTGATCAATACCTTAGCTAAATTAGCAATTGGGAACTGGATGTGAACTTTTAATACATTAGATTACCTATTTTGCTAATAAATTAGCATTTAACCCCTTTTTCCATGGTTAGGTACCATTTCTAACTTGATTTTAATGATTGGCTAGAGTACGAGTAGAATTAAAATTCTCACAATGGCAAGGCTCCGGTGCTATCATTTGTGGATTCCGTTCGACATCCAGGTAGGTTATGGCTTACCTTTTAGTTAGACTTCGGTTAGTGAAGTGTATATAAAGGTAGCTACTATCAGAGAAATCATGTACGCCTTCAGGTATGATATTGTGATGGATTACTAGGTTTGGTACTGTTGACTGATTTGTGGTTGTTGCCTCTTGTGATTTATTAGTTTGTTGCCTAGTGTTGGTTAGTGGATTGCACTTATTTGCCATATCGTCAGTGAAGTGTATATAAAGGTAGCTACTATCAGAGAAATCATGTACGCCTTCGGGTATGATATTGTGATGGATTACTAGGTTTGGTACTGTTGACTGATTTGTGGTTGTTGCCTCTTGTCATTTATTAGTTTGTTGCCTAGTGTTGGTTAGTGGATTGCACTTATTTGCCATATCGTCCCTGTGATATAGTTATATCTCACTTATCTTGATATTATCACGGATAGAGGAAGGAATTTAACTTGATATTGATATTGTGACATGTGCCCATGTGTGGCACGATTGGGGATTTATATGATACACTTGATATTGTCATTGCATTGCATTCATCCTCATTTTCTTGATCTATTGATATTACTTGTGATTGGCGTTATGGTGATTAGTGAGAAGGAAATAACGGTGATTATTATTACATAAAGATTGTGTAGCCATCTCTGAGTTGTGTGCGGAATGGCTAGCGGTGTGGTCGGTGGTAGAGTCATCTCCAGGATATGTGATGCGGAGTGGCTGGTACATGGACTTCGCGGGTCCCCATGGGCCATGGTTGTCGGGACGTAGAGATATTCTGCGTGGAGCATGTGTGTACGGAGACTGCATGTTTACTCATCATTATATTCACATATTTCTTAGATTCTGACTTAATACTCTGTACTTGGATTGTTTGTTCTTAGACTGTGATATTACTTGTACTTGATGCGAGCATGTCTATTCTTCAGTATTCTTCCAGTATATATGTTAGCTAAATGTTGTCGGCCTATAATATCTACCGGTACATAGTGTTTGTACTAATACTACATTATTGTATTTTTTATGAGAGCAGAGTATGTAATGGTGTCCATTCTCCTTCCTTATGGTTGATTTTTACGATCTCGCTGACGTACATCTAGGGTGAGTACTTGGACGGATGCGTAGCCTGGTGTCTCCTCGTTTACTTATCTCATTAGCTACTTGAGACAGTATGTCACTTGTAATTCATGTATTCATATTTAGACTTGTATCACATTTAATAGTGGCTCTTGTACTACCTTAGACCAGACTCCTTGGGGTGTTGTTGTATTTCCGTACTTATGTTATTTATGATTTAGGCTTTCATTTATTTGATTTATTACTCATGGTTTTTGAATTAAGGATAGAGTGACGGGCTCACCTACTGAGGTGGAAAATGGTAGGTGCCCTCACGACTAAGTGATTTTGGGCTGTGAAATAGTCGGAGCATTTCTCCAGGTTATGGTTGATCTAAATAAGATAGAATACAAACCAGCTCTAGTATCATAGGGATTTAGGAACAAAATCTTAATGTCTCCAATCTCCTAGATCTGATGTCGAATCCTAAAGGAGATGCAGTGATACTTGATTCTCAAATATAGATACCCTTCAACAGAATGAGCCAAAGATAATACCACAGATCAAAGAGGTATCCATGTCTAAATCTCAGTGTCAAACCTGTATTCCAGTGGATTCACTATTCCTTCCATACCTGAACCTGAGATTATGGATCTGCTGCTTATCTAAGTTGATAATTCTTCTCCCTACAATAGGCAATTCAAAGAAATCCTGAAATTGTTGTGTACCGGCAAAATCAAAAGCTAGGTTAGTTAAATAGTTTGCTAGGTTGTTTCCTTCCCTATATATATGTTAAATCAACATATTGAAGTGTTCCATCAGCTGCTTAATCCTCCCCACCATTGAACTGATACACCATGGTGCCTCCCACAAACCCTCTACCACATTCTTCAAAAAAAGGGTTTTTGTTTCTAAGATCAATGAGCAAATTTCATGTTCTACACAATACTTCAATCCTTCCAAAATAGCTCTAGCCTCTGCTTTACCATTTGTAACTTCTCCAATTTCCTCACATTGTACATATATCACATCTCCTTGCCTATTTCTCACACAAAATCCATATGAACTAAGACCTGGATTACCCATGCCCCATCAGTATTACATTTGAATCATCTTTCATTAAGAGGCTTCCAGTACACAACCTTAGTTATCAAATAGGGCTGATATTTTTCTAAATACATAACCATCTCTAGCCATAGAAATGAAATGTCCTTTAGCCATAGGTATGTCAGCTTTGTTAAATAGTACAGGTTTTTGTTGACTTCATGTACTACCTTTTTTAAGCTTATCTTACCCGCATGCTTAATAGTATTGTTACACATCGTAGTTTCACGTTTTGTCGTATCATCGATTGATACCGATATCCCCGAGAAGAGGTATGACTTTCCATAAAGGTTATAGCTTGTTTATGGAAGTGCTTGCGTGTTTGGAAGTTAATCGGATCGAAGAAAATACATTTCAACTAAATCAGAAAAATGTCCAATTTGACGGGAAGATTGACGGACTGTTAAAATTGTCAATCTGAACCGTCAACTTTTTTGAGAATTTGATGTTACATATCTGGATATTGACGGTCCTTATTGACAGACCATCTAAAGGACCGTCCTTTTGAGGCGGTCAAATCAAAGGTCAATTACACAAGATTAAGGTGATAAACCCCTCGATTATCCTAAGAATTGTTTTCTCCTTGTGAAATTGATTCTGAAAACCCTTGGAGATGGAATTGCTTTCTGTTTTAGGGGGATTTTGGTGCGTAAAGGTAAGATTTATCCTCCTCTACATATTAATATGATTAATTGATCATTTGGATCAAGTTGTGAAAGGATTCTCATAATCAAAATTCGTAAACCTATGAAATCATTGTGATATGACTTGTGGGCTGTTTTACTTGAGAGGTAAGTTGGAATTAATTAGTAAACTGATTGTATATGTTGTGAAACTAAGGAAAGTGTGCTTTGGAGGATTGTGAAATCAAATTGCATAAGTAGCCCTCGTAAAGAAGTATAAGAACCCTATGTGCTTAAGGTTGTCGATAAGATGCCTAAGTAAAGTTTCTCTACAGAATATGGATTCGATATTGATATCGACCCTTTGTATGATATAGATAATCATCTATAAGAAGTGCAAGGACTTGTAGAACGATTGTCGCTTCATAGACAAGGTATGTAAGGCTATCCCTTTCTTTCAAAAGCATGAAATAAAAAGAGTATCATTTTCAAAAAAAATGTCGAACGCTTCTTTCTATTGTATCTCGTAATCTCTTGTCAAGAGTTGTTCATTTTTATTTCTATTCTCATGATCATGGTTGTTTTGTTACTGGTTTTCTTATCATACGTCTTTAGAAAGTAGTATCCCAAAGAGTTAATCGTCATAGTCGACTAAAAGTCGTTCCAAAAGTAAAATCAAAGAGTTCTGAGTTTTAAAGAGGCGTTAAGTTCTACTATTACTATACATATGTATATTCTCACACCACCATTGCAAATAGCTGGTGGGCAGTTGTACATGTACATTATACACACCACGTCGCACTATAGTCGGTCGGACAGGCACGTAGATGTGCATCCATCCATACACCTCAGAGTATACGTGAGGGAAGTGACATATTATACACCTCACACTATAAGTCGAGAGCAGTTTATACAGTAAGGCCTATCCAGACATGTTTCATTTTAGTTTCATAGTTTCATTATGCGCCTTATATGGCATCTTGGTTACTTTAGGCTTTCCTTTACAGTTTATCTCTTCCTATTGCTTTTATGCCTTTCTTTACAACTTATAGTTTCATATTGTTATTCATGCTTTATATACCGGTACATTTCTTTCATACTGATATCCCTTTTGTCGGGGGAGTTGTGTGTTCATGCCGCAGGTTCTGATAGAGACTCTGCTAGGCCACCACAACAGGAACTGTCAAGTTCAACCATCAGTAAGTAGGCTTCGTCCTTCCCAGAGCTTCCTAATCAAATATTGAGTACCTTTTGTAGAGTTATGTACCGTATGGGTAGGTCGGGGCCCTATTCCGACCATATGACAATTCAGTTATTCGTAGAGGCTCACAGACTTGTCTGGTGTGTACAGTTGTTAATATATAGCCTTGTCGGCTAAGTTGTCTTTTGCTGAACCATGTTGTGACCTTGTCGGTCCTGTTATGTATATATATATTGGGCTAGTCTCTCTTGTTCAGTGTTGTTGTTGTGTTATATCTCAGTACGACCTTGTCAGTCGGAAGTTCTACTCATACATAAGACTGGTCATCAGAGTGTTACACTCGAGCAAGCAGGGACGGTAGGAGCATAAAAATAGGACCCTTGGCCCTCAAGAGCAAGCATAGTTTTCACAATCCTCTCAACTACCTCATCATCATGATTCAACAATATCGCCATCAAGGCCCCTTTAATGGCATCAACCTTGGCGTTCAACTCTACCTCATCATCAATCACATCAAATACCCCCATATCCATAGATTATTTCATGGATTTGCACACATGGAAGGTAATCTCTTCATCATTCATTCAGAACATCAACTCTCCACTTTCCACATCACATAACATTCACTCCATCGCTAAGAATGGTCGTCCTAAGATTATGGGAACATCATAGTCAACCACACAATCAAATATCACAAAATCGGCAGGGAAGATAAATTTGTCAACCTTCACAAGAACATCATATATGATCCTCATTGGCTTCTTCAATGTCCTATTCACCATGAGCAATCTCATACTTGTAGGTCATGGCTTGCCCAATCCTAACTTCTTGCAAATTATGAACGACATCAAATTGATGCTTGCTCCAAGGTCACAAAGGGCTTTTGCAAATTGGTACACTCCAATGGTGCACAGAATAGTGAAAGTACTAGGATCCCCTTCCTTCTTCATAATGAAGCAAGAAACGATGGTGCTACATTGGTGTGTAACATCCTCCGTCTCAAAACTCACTATTCACTTCTCTATGATCAAGCCTTTCATGAACTTAGCATACCCCGACATTTGTTGCAAGGCTTTAACAAGTGGAATATTGATCGACAATTGCTTTAGCATCTCCAAAAACTTATTGAAGTTGCCATCTTCAATTCTGTTGGTAAAACTTTGTGGAAAGAGAGGAGGAGGCCTTTGAATAGGCTTTAAGGCTTTTGGAGCCTCCTCTTATTTGTCGTTCCTTTCTTCACTTTCAAGAACTTTCTTTTTTTCATCAACTTTTTCTTCCACCAAGACAAAATCATCTACCATCTCGTTATCAATCTTCTTCGGCTTCTCAACCGCAACAAACCTTTCATCTACCACATCCATCGGTATCTTTGGCTCCTTCAACACATTCCTACTTCTAGTAGAGATAGCTAGACAATTAGACACCCCTCCCTCTTCGTTTCTTGGATTGGCTACCATATCACTACGAAGAGTCCCCTTTGTCTTGAGTTTAGTGTAGAAGAGATTTGCCCCAATTGGCTCTCTAGTTGCTTGATAGATGTTGAATATGGGGATATAAGATTGTTGAGCTCCTTTATGATAGCATCGGACTTGTCTTGATTTTTTAACACCCTACATATCATCTCTTCAAGTTTTGAATTAGAGGGATTACTAGTAGAGTCACGATTGTGGTAAGGAGGAAGTTGGGTAGGTTGTTGGTAAGCTTGCCCCCTTGGTGGAACATAAGGGTTGGAGCTACCATTTTGGTACCCATTGTTGTTTCTCTCTCTCAATCCCCCTGCATCCCTCTCTCTCCAATTAGAGCTGCCTTGATCATTTCTCCAACCTTCATTCCCCCTGGTTGATTCTAACATTAGCTTCAACCCTATGAAAGTGAAGGGGCATGGTACTGCAAGAGGAAGATTGATGTGGATACCGGGGTAGATGTGAGTCGGGGAGAGGGTGGGGATGGTACTGCACCATTACGGCCTCAGGGGACTTTTGAGATGTTGGGTTCTCAGATGGAGGAGATGAGGGGGTTGATCCTTTGTAGACCTCCCATTGAGGTCGGCCCATCATGTACTACTAGTTACTGCACTAAAGAGGAGATGAAGAATTATCTGGAGGAGATAAAGACTTCGGTGGCCTCGCTGCAGACTGTCTACACTATCATGGCTAAGACCCCGGGCCGGCTCCTTACTGACTTTGACGAGGAAAAGAAAAAGAACAAATCCCAGGGTAAGTTGTTGTTAAAGGTCTGGAGGGGATTCAAAGGAATGTTCAAGAATATATGCCTAAATAATAGGCTTCCGATTGAAGACCGGGATGATCGGGAGCGATATTCCTTCTTGACCGAGCCCGATGCTGGTGGTGATGCTAGTAGTTCAGATGAAGTAGGTGATGAGGCATCCAATGCAAGGTAGAAGAAGCAGTTTCCCCATTTCCCCTTTGCATGCCATGATTTTAGCCCTGGTAGGGCTTGTTATTTCTAGACAATGATTTGGTTTGCTTTGGTGACGTTTGAACAACTTGTTTTCCTTGTTTTTGGTTTATATTGCTTGTTTTTTATGGATAATTGCTTGTTTGGTAGATGAATTGCTCCCTTCTCGGGCTTTTGGATTGTTATAGTTGAATATTTATGATTTTGGGTATTATTTGTATGAAATTTTTGAGTTCGAAACATGTTTGAACATAGGGACAGTGGCTCACTAGTTCTGGTTAGTTCATCCGCTGCAGTGGACGGGACTTCCGCTATAGCGAATGTGCTACAGCGAGAAGATAACCGCAGTAGCGGACAAGGAAGAATGCTCAGGGTCCGCTCCAACGGTCGGCCCTTCTCTATGTCGGATATGCTTCTGCACACTTGGCTCCGCAAGCGCGGTTTCTGGCATGACTTATATTTCGCCTCAGTTGCCCTCTCTATGTGGGCGCGGGACCGCAGACGCAAGATGTACTCGCTACTGTGAGACTCCATGAAACATAGAGGAGTTGCTGCAACTAAGGAAATTTTCTAATACCCTCAAAAGTTACACAAGTCTAGGACTCGTCAATCGTTCTTCACACACGAAACCAACCCACACAACACCATAACGACGACACCGTTAGATACCAATTGGGCACATCTAGATACTAATTTGGCCGAAGTGGCACGATAAGAAAGAAAGAAGGAAAGTTTTCTAAATGCCCTTTAGCTTCTCGTGGATGGGTACGAATGTCTACATACCATTCCATGAGACTCTACTAGACATTGCTTTTGTACTTATAGATCGGGTAACCTAGAGCTCTGATACTGACTTGTCATGACCCAAAATAACTTAGTCGTGAGGGCACCTACCATTTTCCACCTCGGTAGGTGAACCCATCACTCAATCCTTAATTCAAACAACTATGAGTAATAAATCAAATAAATAAAATCCTAAATAATAAATAATGTAAGTACATAAATATAACAACACATCAAGGAGTCTAGTCTAAGGCAGTACAAGAGCCACTATTAAATGCGATACAAGTCTAAATATGAATACATGAATTACAAGTGAAATATTGTCTGGAGTAGCTAAAGAGACAAGTAAATGAGGAGACACCAGGCTGCGCATCCATCCAAGTACTCACCCTAGATGTGCGTCAGGAAGACCGCAAAAATCAACCATGAGGAAGGAGAATGGACACCATCACATACTCTGCACTCATAAAAGAATGCAGCAAGGTAGTATCAGTACAAACACTATGTACCGGTAGATATCATAGGCTGACAACAGTTAGCTGACATATATACAGAAAGAATACTTAATAGTAGACATGCTCACAATCAAGTACAAGTAATATTACAGTCCAAGAACAAACAACCCGAGTACAGAGTATCAAGTCAAAATCCAAGAAATATGTGAATGTAATGATGAGTAAATATGCAACGCAATGCAATGGCCACATACAATCTCCAAACACACATGCTCCGGGCGGAATATCTCTACGTTCCGGCAGTCATGGCCTATGGGGGGGGACTCGCGAACTCCATGCATCAGTCACTCCGTATCACACAGCCTAGAGATGACTCTACCACAGACCACACCGCTAGCAATTCCTCACACAACTCAGAGATGGCTACGCAATCTATATGTCATAATAATCATTGTTGTTTCCTTCTTACTTATCACCATAACACCAATCATAGATAATATCAATGTATCAAAGAAATGAGGATGAATGCAATGCAATGACAATATCAAATGTATCATATAAATCCCCAATCGTGCCATACATGGACACATGTCACAATATCAATATCAAGTTAAATCTCTTCCTCTATCCACGATAATATCAAGATAAGTGAGATACAACTATATCATAGGGACGATATGGCAACTAAGTGCAATCCACTAACCAACACTAGACAGCAAACCAATAAATCACAAGAGGCAACAACCACAAATCAATCAACATTACCAAACCTAGTAATCCATCCCAACTTAATACCCGAAAGTGTACATGCTTTCTATAATAGTAGCTATCTATATATAAATTTCGCTAACCGAAGTCTATCCAGAAGGTAATCCGTAACATACCTGGATGTCGAGCGGGAGTCACGAATAATCGCATAGAAGCCTTGCCATTCTGAGAATTCCGATTCTACTCGTACTCTAGCCAATCATTGAAATCTAAGTTAGAAATTGTCACTAACAATACCCATACAATTAGATTATTCCTTGAATCCAACCCAACTATGGCAAAAGGGTAGATCAATAATTTATTAGCGTTTCTTCTGAATGTTTACCTAAGAGGCGGCTTGATGTGAGTGTTGGGTGAAAATAAAGTCAAATCATGAAATGAGGCTTTAAATACTAGGTCTGCCCAACATTTTCTTGCTAGGGCGCACCCTGTTCACGGGGGCGATGGCCGTTGCGACGCTAATCTATCCGCAGGGGCGAACTCTAAGGGTTTCTCTTCCTCCATCGTGGCGAACGGAAGATCTGCTAGGGCGGAACCGAGGGCGCGGTCCACCCATGTTGGAGCGAGGTACAGTGACGGGCTTCCCTACCTCAATTTTTATTCCTTCGTAACTAGATTACGGGTCAATCTTAAACTAAAGTTTCCCACACATAAAATTGACGGCACCACGGCCAAGGATGATTTGGACACAGGGTGAGGGAATTCGGTAATGACCAAATGGGTCATTACAATTGGATGATACCCACGTCCCTGGTGAGAGCTTTGAGGGACATAATAGCAGTGACAATCAAAGGTATTAATTTTCTACTTATTAAAAACTTATTGGAACTAGTGGAGAAGAAGTTTGGGGATTTTAAATAATAGGAATTCACAGAAACCAACAAGTTTCTCAACTACAGCAACATCGTTCAAGACAGGATTTGCATAGAGATTATGGAGCTATAAACTGTAATTAGAAGAAGCTTTTACCTCGTGCTCCTCAACTGAGCGATGGAAAGACAAGTACACCGGTGGTCTCATGGACAAGCTCATGCTTCTCAGCTCAGTCGCCATGGCTATCGGCGGCAGATCACCGGAGGTGTATGTAGCTCAGATGGGTTTGAGTTTAGGGAAATCACTTTCCTTTTGCTGTCGATTGGTGTGTCGGGTCTTCTAGACCCTTCAGCTGTTTGTGTTTTTTTTGGTTTGTTGCCTTTTGTTTTACTTTGTACAGAGTACAGACCATAACCACTATTCGATAGTGATATTGCTTAAAAAATGCATCTTTAATTTCATTAAAAGGAGAAAAATCCAATGACAAAAAAATAAGATAATTTATTTTATGTGTATTGCTCTTTTCAAAATTAAGAAATAAATCACTAATAACATTCTAGTATTCTTTAGGGTCGTTTGATTACCGAGATTAAAAAACTCATCTCAAAATAAAATTTTAAATTACATTTAATCCATGTTGATTATGATTATATTAAATAATATAAGTATAATTTTATATCAAAGTTTTAGTAATTAGGATAATCATTACAAGAATATAATCTTGACATTACTAATTCCTAAATAACTCTATTTGGAACTACACAACCCCTATAATTTCGCATAGTGTAATTTCTATTTTTTTAATTATGTTATCAATAAGCTAGAGGGAACAATGAAAATAAAAGAGAGGGAATAGAAGAGGGAGAACTTTTCAAATTTTCATTTCAAAAAAATAAAATAGTGTCAAGATAACAATTGCAATAATAGTATGATGTGTCACTGATTTTCATAATCTCTTATAATGATAAAGTGGTTTATTGTAATAATACTAGTGGAGACAGGAGATAACTATTATAATAATATACAAAATTTAAATTAATTTTTTGTAGTTTCAGTCAACTTTGGATTAAATTATTGTCTGAAAACTAAAGTCTATTGTCTTAATTTTATACGTGAAAAATAAACTCAATGAATTTTAAACAAAAAAATGTTAAATTCGCAAAACGAATTTCAAAATTATCACAAAATTGAATTATAATCATTATAATGTTCGTTGACAAGAAAACAAAAACGTTATTGTAATTACTAGATAATACTTTTGCAATTATATTCTAAAGAAAATTTAAATGCTAAACGAAATCTTTTAAAGAATATAATATGAAATACGTATGATGAATAAGAATATAACCTAAAGCTGGTTAAAGGAGAAAAATAAAAAGAAATAAAAGAAAAGAAAAAATTTGTCAAGATAAGAATTAGTTGGCCTGATTCAAACAAGAAAAAAATGCACTTATTAGAAAAATTCTTCACATGAATATTATGCAACATTAATTCCGTTAAAAGGAGAAAAATCCAATGACAAAAAAATAAGATAATTTAATGTGTTTTGCTCTTTTCAAAATTAAGAAATAAATCACTTACAACATTCTAGTATTCTTGAGGGGTCGTTTGGTTACCGAGATAAAAATATTCATCTCAAAATAAAATTTGAAATTACATTTAATCCATGTTGATTATGATTATATTAAATAATATCAGTATAATTTTATATCAAAATTTTAGTAATTCGGATAATCATTTCAAGAATATCATGAGATTAATAATTCCTAAATAACTCTATTTGGAACTACACATTCCCTATAATTTCGTAGCGTGTAATTTCTATTTTTTAATTATGTTATCAATGAGCTAGAGGGAGCAATGAAAAACAAAGAGAGGGAAAAGAAGAGGGAGAACTTTCAGAAAAATAGCTAAAATGCACCTTAACATTTGGTCGGATTATTTATAACACACTCAACCTTTACGGGGAGGGAGGGCTATTACTCCCCTAGTCATATTTTTAGTGTATCACCATTATCAGGTGAGCTGACAAGAAACGTGAGAACACGACTGTGGAGCGCCTGATGAGTATATTGAACTGAACTCAACCCCTAATGTTTTGCCATGTGGTGCAAATAACGGTAAAAGAATACTCCCTATTTGTTTGCCCTTATATTGACCCGATATGGACTCCATTTTTGCTTAGAATCAATCAAAAACCTTCAAATTATCTAATGGATTCAAATGGTAAGTTATTCTTTGTGTAAATTTCTCCTCCTCTTTTATTTATATCTTATATTTGCTAAGCTATTCTTCTAATGTCACCGAAATTTCTGTCTAGGGTTCTTCATGAAAGAGGTGAAATCAGAGTTGACTAAGCTTTGTACTGATAATGAAGATCCAAAGATGAAGCTATAGGTGCGATGCCATCAGGGGGGATTACTAAAAATGTAGATTTCCTAGTTTCTTAACAATCCCGGAAGAAGATTTTGGTCCTGCCCCTTCTACGGTGTACGAAAATTTATTTTTTATGTTTCGTCATTTTCAAAACGCCTTACAGTGAATTTGATTGGTTGAACTTTTGTTTAGGTGAAGACATGTAATTTCTTTCTGTGGAGAAATGATCTTATTGATCAAATATCTAAGTTCATTATTCACAAATTGGTGAAGAAAATGGATGAAGATTTTTCTTTGAAAAAGAAAATAGAAGAAGAAGTTGCTTTAAAGAAGAATTTGCTATTGAATGAGGTCTTGTTGCATTGAAGCCGCAATGGGCATGGAAGGAGAGATTGGTTGCATCGATAGTGAAATAGTCGAGGCAATACAAACTTCTTGTGATAATGAGAAGGTCATCGATAATAATATTAAATAGCTTGAGAATGTCATTAACAATGAAGAGATGAAGGTGATGGAGATTAAAAGGCTTGAGAATAAGCTGAAGAAAGAGAAGAAATGCAGTTGCTTTAGTATTAAGAATGTGTTCATTTTGAGTATGTTGTTGTGTTTTGTTATTTGGTTTAATAGGTTATGGAAACTTGAAAATTTGAAGTGTTATCAAGGTCAATTGTCATATCAGGACTTATTGTATGTGTTTTTTGTTTATGTTTTAAGTTGAAGCACTTTAATGTCATGGAGGTTCAATTGAAAAGTTGTTGTCATTCACTTTAGGAACTGTTGGAGACAACACATTATATAGCAATTGCCCACACTATATAATGTAAAATAAACTATTGAAATACGAACACAAATCAACACTTAATATATAAAGTTTTACACAAAATCAGTTGCAACTTAGTGATGCAAGTTGCACCATTTCCACAAACAAGTACTTAAAAGTCATTAACCACTAATACATTCAGTCTTTAATACTAATACAACCAAAGTCAAGATTATGTAGTTTGAAATCCAAAAACATCCTAAATCATGTCAGTATCAAAATACTAAACTACTACAAGTCAACTTCACTTACATGGCTCCTTGCCATTACTAGGAGTGGTCTTGTTCATTTTCTCTCTTATAATACCTTCAAGCATGCTTCTTGTGTAGCATGGTTTTCCCTTATACCTCATTCCTATCCTTTCCTTGTGACAAAGATCTTCTGTAACTTCTGCAGATCTTATAGGTTATTTACCACCTAAATTCAACACTCTACTACAAGGCATGCCATGTGTATTAAGAAAATTAAAAATCAGCATATTGTTTCAATTCACATACCAATGCTACTTTACACAAACTATTACACTTTCATGTACAACTGGTGCTTTTCTTGGTCTACCCCTTGGCCTTGCAGCATTGCTTAGTCCATCAACTTGTCTTGTTTGAGATGTAGCAGTACTTAGTCCAGCATTGCTTGATCTAGCAACTGCAGTGGTTTGAGATGCAGAAGTACTTATTCCACCATTGCTTGTTCTAGCAGTTCTTGTTCCATTCTACAAGATAAATGCAAGGTTAGTAAAATTCAAATAGTGCAAAAATACAACAGTTTAATGGACTTATAGTCATACCTTGTGACAACTTCATTTATTGTGGTTTTTACCTCCATAACTGCTGCAAGTCATCTAATGCATGTTTTTGGCAGTTTTCCTTGAGTTTCCATGCCATGCAACTATATGTCTCATTGACAATATTAATAGTGTGGTGATATAGACCATCACTAATCTCAAACCCATGCTCTCCATTAAACTCAATATTATAGTTCATTGACTTTCCTATGTTTTTTTCTAACACCCTTAAGGCCATTGGAGATATTTTTGTCACCCAAGTGTTTGCAAAAGATCTCATCACACCTAT
Source organism: Anisodus tanguticus (assembly GCA_034509755.1). Classification (NCBI taxonomy): domain Eukaryota; kingdom Viridiplantae; phylum Streptophyta; class Magnoliopsida; order Solanales; family Solanaceae; genus Anisodus; species Anisodus tanguticus. The sequence continues at coordinate 40,497,222 of CM067540.1, read as the reverse complement.
CCTAATCATTACCTTCACCCTAATCTCTTCTAATATGGTTATGATGGTCTTGTGTCTTGCAGACAAGATCCAAGCATTAAAACTCTCAGTCATATTATTATCAATTATATCATACTTAGTTTCAGTATTGAAATATACCTTACAGAAGGTGTGCTTCTTGTAGTAGAGTAAATCTCATACAATTTTCTCACCACCAAGCGGTTTCAATTAGTCCAGATTTTGCTTAAGATCTTCCTCAAATGTGCTTCTTGCACATTTCCAGAAAAACATCCGCCTTTTAAGGCCTCCTCGCTCTTTTGACCAGTTTGCAAGGATGTGTCTAGCACATTGCCTTTGCTCCACTTCTGGTAGTAGATCTTTTATGGTGTCAAGAAGCCCCGGCAAAATCATGTTTAACAATAAATGAAATCCACAAAGTGTAACAATATATAAAAATAACATAATCAACACAAATGAAGAGTTTAATACCTTTTGTGATGTAAAGAAGGCCATGAGCTCAAGTGTCCAACATGAGCCACAAGGTGATTTGCTAGGAGTGCCAAAGATTTCCAATAGTCCTATGGTGATATGCTTAATGTGGAATGGAGTGTGGAGTGGAGTTGAAGAAAAGACTTGAAGATCCAAAAAGTGTCATTAATTTTTGGCTTTTATGTAGGTCTTAGCCGAGACCATCTTTTAGCTTGCTTTTAATTTCTAGCTAAATTACTATTTTCCCTTTTAGCTTAATTACTAGGCCTTGAAATAAAATAGGATGACTAAGCCGAGAACTATCTAGAAAGAGAAGCTTCCAACGTCTTCCAAGGAGGTAATTCATGAACTAGCTAGTTCATGCACTTATCTATATGGATGACACAAAAAGTTGGCCTAGAGAACATGAAGGGTTGGTCGAGCATCTCCCCCATTCGGCCAAGATACATGGATGATACAAAAGGGTGGCCTAGAGAACATGAATGGTTGGTCGAGCATCTCCCCCATTCGTCCGATGACACAAAAGGGTGGCCTAGAGAACATGAAGAGTTGGGCCTTTTCCCTTCTCCCAAACCAGTCGAACACCTTTCCCTTTCCCATTCGGCCGAGGGCAATGTTTGCGTCTTTCTTGTTTACTCTTCTAGAAGGTATAGAACTAGTATAAATAGGAGATGTAATTGATGTAAGGGGACATTAAAGTTTTATAAATAATATTTGAGTTTACTCAAGCTTGCTAAGTTTTCAAATTTTGTGTTGTTATCTTAGTCGGACCTTCTGTGGTCCAACCCTTGGTCATTTTATGGTCCAAACCCTGGTATTTTTGTGGGCCATCCCTTGGTCTTTTTGTGATCCAAACCCTCGGTGTAAGTCTAGTTAGAAGTTTTGTGATCTAACTATACCCAAGCCAAGATTTTATCCGGTTACTTGTTACAAACACATTGAAGGTCTTCTTGGCCTACATTACCTTACCTGCACACTAAATTTATTTTTCAATTTCATGCCCCATCCTTGTCCAAACTGCCTAATTCCTTACACCTCAATACACTCCAACACTTTCCCAACTCACACCAAAAGGTCGTCAACCGACGCATTCCACAAACACCCAAACCCCAACCAATTCCCCACAATCCTGATCGCACCCTTATTCCTCCAACCTTACTGTCACGACCAGTTTCCGCCACCTTACCACCACCCACCAACATAACCTACAACGTGTCTAGTTCATCCTCTCAAAACGCCTTACTCCAAATTCACCCGCACACCCCCCACCAAACAGACAATGCCCGCCAACCCGCCAACCTCCATTTGGCCCCTATTTTCGTATCCACTCGGTCCCAATCAAACTCCAACCCACCTAACCATAAAATCCCTTCCTTATATACATCATTTTGGTATCAGAGCAAGGCGTTCTCGTCCCACGCCTTGACGCTATGGCTAACATAAATGAAGAACTTTGGAGGATCATAAGTGACCTTTTTGCGGAACAAATGCAAATCTTGAGAGAAGAGTTTGCGGAGCGTGCTGTGATTAATGATGCTGAGTTCGGGGAGGAGATTGCACAAAATAATCCGAGGCATGAAAGGGAAGATGATCGAAGTCTATAATTTGACCTTCCAACCTTTGAAGGAAATATGGACCCGGAAGGGTTTATGGAATGGTTAAGGGCCGTTGAGAGGCTTTTCGAATACAAGCAATATGATGACCATAAGTGTTTTAAGGTTGCTACATTGAAATTGAAGGAATTCACTTCTGTGTGGTATGAAAACTTCAAAACAAGCCGGAGGAGGAATGGAAAAACCAAGATTGAATCTTAGGACAAACTAAATAAACATTTGAAGAAGAAGTTCTAGACAAGGGAGTATGAATAAGATCTATACCTCAGTCTCACCAAACTTCTTCAAGGAGTTCTTAAAGTTGAGGAATATGTTCGAGAGTTCGAGAAAGTCACCATGCTTTGTGACTTAGAAGAAAATGAGTCTCAAAGGGTTGCATGATTTATTGGAGGCTTGAACGTGGTGATTCAAGAGAAGGTCGAAGTTTCAACATACAACACATTTGAAGATGTATGTCACTTAGCAATCAAGTTTGAAAAATAACAAAAGAAAGGTACCCCAAAATCCTAGGTAAAGCCCACTAATGTTAAAGAAAAGGGTAGTACCTCTTTTACTAACCCATTGTATAGCCAAGAAAGTGTAGAGAAAGATAAAGAAAAGAAAGTAGAGGGTAGATAGAAGTGGAAAAAGGTATTTTAAATGTCAAGAATTATGACACCTTATAAATGAATGTCCTAACCCTCTGGTAATGACTATCGAAGAGTATCAAGATTATGGGGATTCCTTTGTTATTGAGGAACTCGAAGTTGAGGATGTCCTTGAGGAAGATGTTGATCTTGCGGAGTAGGGTGAAAGTTTAGTACTCCAATGTATGTTGACTGTTCAACTTGAAGAACAGGAGGAGACACAAAGAGAGCAATTATTTTACACTCGATGCAAGGTAAATGAAAAGCTATGTAATATGATCATTGATGGAGGAAGTTGTGCCAATATGACCTCTGTGGAAATGGTGGACAAATTGAAACTACCTACCCGCAAGCATTCTAATCCATATGCTCTCCAGTGGTTAAACAAAAACAAAGAGCTAAAGGTAATAAAACAAGCTCTTGCTAGTTTTCAAGTTGGTAAGTATGAAGATGAGATATGGTGTGACATTCTACCTATGGATGTTTGTCATATTTATTGGGTCAGCCATGGCAATTTGATAGGAAAATGCAACATGATGGAGAAAAGAATATATATTCTTTTCAAAAGGATGATAAGAAGATCCGATTGATAACATTGTTACCTAGTGAAGTAAAGAAAATGAAGATCCAAAATGCCAAGAAATGCAAGAAAAAGTCTGAGGCCCTCTTGCTTAATGCATCGGAGATAGAAGAAGAATTATAGAAGGGGAGTTCTATAGGCACATTGGTGCGCGAGGATAAGAAGAGTCTTGTGGGAGATATGGTTGAAGATGCCGACTCGAAAGAACTCTTGAAGAAATCTGAAGATGTGATTCTGGATGATCTTGCACCCGGATTACCACCAATTAGAGCCTATAGATACCATCCGGAAGAGGCTAAGGAGTTGCAAGAACAAATACAATAATTACTAGACAAAGGCCTTGTCCGAGAGAACCATAGTCCATGTGTGGTACCCTCCTTGTTGGTACCAATAAATGATGGAACTTGGCGCATGAGTATTGATAGTCGAGCGGTCAAAAACATCATTGTGAAGTACAGGTTTATTTTGCCAAGATTGAATGATCTTTGGGATGAATTGAGTGGGGCCAAGTTGTTATCCAAGATAGATTTGAAGAGTGGCTACCATCAAATGAGGATACGATAGGAGGGTGAATGGAAGATGGCTTCCAAAACCAAGTATGACGTGTACGAATGGCTTGTGATGCCATTTGGATTGTGGGATGATCCCAGATCTTTCATAAGGCTCATACACGAGGTACTACGACCATTCATGGGGTATATAGTATAATTTAAGGGCATTCATATGGATCTATCCAAGATGGAAAATATCCGGAGTTGGCCCGAGCCTACGAATGTGAGTGAGGTAAGAAATTTCCATGGTTTGGATCGTCATTTCATTCGAGATTGTTGTAACCTTGCTGCCCCTATCACTGAACTATTGAGAAAGGGAGAGTTAAAATGGTCCCAAGGAGCATAAAGAACTTTGGAAACCTTGAAGGGAAGGATATGTGAAGCACCGGCTCTAGACCTTGAGAAGCTATTTGAAATTGAGTGTGATGCTATTGGAATTGGTGTTGGTGCCGTCTTGATTCAAGAAAAAAGATCCATTGCTTTCTCTAGTGGAAAATTAGGTAGTGCACGGCTCAACCATTCTACTTATGACAAAGAATTTTGTTTGGTGAGATCCTTGGCCCAATTGGGACATTATTTGAAGTCAAAACCCTTTGTCTTGTATTCGGATCATTTGGTTTGGCCATATATAGATGATGAGAATTTGAGGGCAAATTTTGTTAAAGAATGGGAGTATGATGTAAAGAAGGTCGTGAGCTTAAGTGTCCAACATGAGCCACGAGGTGATTTCCTAGGAGTGCCAAAGATTGCCAATTGTCCTATGGGGATATGCTTAATGTGGAATTGAGTGTGGAGTGGAGTTGAATAAAAAACTTGAAGATCCAAGAAGTGCCATTAATTTTCGGCTTTTATGTAGGTCTTGGTCGAGACCATCTTAAAGCTTGCTTTTAATTTCTAGCTTAATTACTAGTTTCTCTTTTAGCTTAATTACTAGGCCTTGTAATACAATAGGATGACTAAGCCGAGAATCATCTAGAAAGAGAAGCTTCCAACGTCTCCCAATGAGGTAATTCATGAACTACCTAGTTCATGCACTTATCTAGATAGATGACACAAAAGGTTGGCCTATAGAACATGAAGGGTTGGTCGAGCATCTCCCCCATTCGGTTGATGACACAAAAGGGTGGCCTAGAAAACATGAAGATTTGGGCCTTTTCCCATCTCCCAAACCGGTCGAACACCTTCTCCTTTCCCATTCGACCGAGTGCCATGTTTGTGTCTTTCTTGTTTCCTCTTCTAGAAGGTCTAGAACTAGTATAAATTGGAGATGTAATTGATGTAAGGGGATATTGAAGTTTTATGAAATATATTTGAGTTTACTCAAATCTTGCTAAGTTTTCAACTTTTGTGTTGTTATCTTAGTCGGACCTTTTGTGGTCCAACCCTTGGTCCTTTTGTGGTCCAAACCCTCGGTGTAAGTCTAGTTAAAACTTTTGTGATCTAACAATACCCAAGCCAAGGTTCTATCCAGTTACTTGTTACAAACACATTGAAGGTCTTCTCGGCCTACATTAGCTTACCCACACACAAATTTTTTTATCAATTTCATGCCCCATCCCTATCCAAACTGCCTAATTTCTTGCACCTCAATACATTCCAACACTTCCCTAACTCACATCCAAAAGGTCATCAACCGACTCCTCCCACAAACACCTAAAACCCCCAACCAATTCCCCACCATCTCGATCACATCCCTATTCCGCCAACCTTACTGTCCCAACCAATTTGCGCCACCTTACCACCACTCAAGCACAAAATACCAACCACCAACATAACTTACAAAGTGTCTTGTTCATCCCCTCCAAATGCCTTAGTCCAACATCATTCAAATTTACCCCGCACCCCCCCCCCCCCACCAAACACACACTTCCCGACAACCCACCAACCTCCATTTGACCCCATTTTTGTATCCACCCGGTCCCAATCTAACTTTGACCCACTTAACCATACAATCCCCTCCTTCTATACATCATTCTGCATATCTGAAATCTATGTGTAACTAGTGCCATCCCCTAAGTTCAAGTATTCAATCAACAATTTCATAAACCATGTCCATATAGTTTTGTTCTCATACTCCACAACAACCCAAGCAATTGGAAACATCTGGTTGTTACAATCCTTAGCCACAACAACTAGCAATTGTCTTTTGCTACAACCCTTCAAGAAGTAGCCATCTAGACCAATATTCATTCTATAACTAGCTAAAAATGACTTTCTCAAGGCATCAAAACAAATGTAGAACCCTAGGAAGAAAGGCCTACCATCTTCAGAAAATTCAGTATTTGAAACTTTCACCACACAAGTACTACTGGGATTTGTTCTCAACAATTCATCCTTATAATCAAGTATTCTTCCAAACTCTTTGACATGATCACTCATGATTTCATGTAAATCTTTAACTATAGCTATCTTAATAGTTCTCTTCCCCACATGTACACCCAACTCCTTTCTAATTGCTTGTTGAAGTTTGATAACTCTAATATTTGGTTGTTCAGTAATTCTATTTTTATATTGGCTAGCGAAGAATTTAGAGTTGCACATGTAGTTCCTAGTGATCTGAACACGTGTGTTTATAATGGTAAGTTTTGATCTGGAAATTCTTGGTTGTGTTGTCAAGTTTTTGCATATATCAGCCAAGGACACCCTTCCATACATGTCACCCTCACCCTTGTAGGCTTATTTACATACTTGTCTAACAGGATCTTCTTCTGAATTGAATACCTAGTTACAACATCTCTAAATTTATTAACACTATTAAAAATCATACCAAGATGCCACACAACCTTCTTACATGAAGGATCAAACTTTATGTACTTACTTTCCCTTCTTGGTGCTAATGTTAACCCTCTTACCCATCATATTCATCTGTTTCACAACTATATGCTTCAAAACTATAGTAAAAGGGCTTATCACAACCAACCCTTCCTTCCAAACCTCTATTATTAGGTTCTATTTCATCAAAGCCTATATTTTGTTCAACTTCACCTAAAGATACATCATCATGCTTAGGTGGTATTTTTTCTCTTCTAGACCATCTCTTGTAAGAACTTCTTTCAGACCTAAAGGTTCTAACTTCCTCATGTACATCAGATCTATCATCAACATCAGGACCATTAAATACATCCATATGGTTAGATTCTACTTTAGATTCAAAGCTAGAATTTGTTGAGTCAGATCCCTCTTGAACATGGTCACTACTGACTAGATCTGCAGTTTCACCAGCTGTAGTTTGAGGGGGTGAAGTTTCAGGAGCTTCAGTTTGAGGGGTTGAAGAATTAGTGGCAGGAAATTAAGAAGGTGAAGTAGTAGTTGGTGGAGTTTTAAGTGGTGTATTTTCTGGTGCTGGAGTCTCATTAAGGTTGTTTTGAGAAGCATTTAGTTCACATTAGATACCCTCATTCCCTTTATTAAAAGCATCACCTATTTTTTTTTTGTTGGGATCACTATATTCCAATTCAAGTGGGGGGACATGTGCTTCATCTACCATGTGGCAGACATACACTTCCGCAATGTCCCCATCTTGAAAAGTTAGAGAAAGTTCACAAATATCCCTATCACTAAGGATATCTACAGGAATGTCACTATGAGGGGGCTTCACCTTAAATGCACAACTTGGGCTATATCCTAATTCCTTTATGTAGTCCCTAAGATCAAAATAAGACAACCTAACCACATCAATATCTCAAAATTCAGTACATTCACCACCGACATATTTTTGCTCACCACTACTAAGATTAAATTCCCCACCATAAAACCATCTCAACGTAACCAAAATGAAGTCAGCCATACCTGAAAGTTACAAGTAAGCTTTTACTAAAATCATAGAGAGGAAAAAATATGATTTTAACTAAATCCGCAGCAATACTATGAATAACGAACATACCCCTAAATTATTCATGTGTTTAATCGTTAATTTAACCATAATTCTAAAGAAAACCATAATTTACAAATAAATCGATTCAAAACCCTAGAATGCAAAAAAATATGTTTATGTGTTAAGTATCATTATATTAACACTATATTAGTTGATAAATTAAAACCCTAACCTGCAAATATCGACTACAAAGATTAATGATGTAGCACCGACAAAACAACTAAAAGGCACCTTAAATCAGTACACACACAAGCCAAGAACCAACTACGATGATTATTTACGAGATTTAGATATTTAGTGGTTAAATTTCCATGGAATTGACAGTAAAATGGTTGGAAGATCGATTGGGGTGTGAGGGTCTTTTTGGGTGAAGGTTGGGATTGGTATGGTCTAAATGAATTATTAAGGACTATTTGGCCTTTTAATAATCACCTGATAATGGTGTCTAAAATACACTAAAAATATGACTAGGGGGTAATAGGCCTTCCGTAAAGGTTGAGTGTGTTATAAATAATCCGGTCAAACGTTAGGGTGCATTTTAGCTATTTTCCCAAATTTTCATTTCACAAAAATAAAATAGTGTCAAGATAACTATTGTAATAATAGTATGATGTGTCACTAATTTTCATAATCTCTTACAATGATACAGTGGTTTATTGTAAAAATAATAGTGGAGACGGGAGATAACTATTGTAACAATATACAAATTTTAAATTAATTTTGTGTAGCTTCAGTCCACTTTTGATTAAATTGTTGTCTGAAAACTAAAGTCTACTGTCTTAATTTTATATGTGAAAAATAAACTCAATGAATTTTAAACAAAAAAATGTTAAATTCGCAAAACTAATTTCAATATTATCACAAAAGTGAATTATAATATTTATAATGTTCGTTGACAAGAAAACAAAAACGTTATTGTAATTACTAGATAATGCTTATGCAATTATATTCTAAAGAAAATTCAAATGTTAAACGAAATATTTTAAAGAATATAATATGAAATGCATCATGATGAATAAGAATATAATCTAAAGCCGTTTAAAGGAGAAAAAGAAAAGAAATAAAAAAAATTGTCAAGATAAGAACTAGTTGGCCTGATTCAAAGAAGAAAAATGAATTTATTAGAAAAACTCTTCACATGGATATTATGTATCATTAATTCCGTTAAAAGGAGAAAACTCTAAAGACAATAAAATAAGATAATTTATTTTATGTGTTTTACTCTTTTCAAAAGTAAGAAATAAATCACTTATAACATTCTAGTATTCTTTAGGGGTCGTTTGGTTATCGTGATTAAAATACTCATCTCAAAATAAAATTTTAAATTACATTTAATCCATGTTAATTATGATTATATTAAATAATATCAGTATAATTTTATATTGAAATTTTAGTAATTCGGATAATCATTTCAGATTATAATCATGTGATTATTAATTCCTAAATAACTCTATTTGGAACTACACAATCCCTATAATTTCGCAGTGTAATTTCTAATTTTATTTTTTAAAATGTTGTCAATGATCTAGAGTAACAATGAAAAAAAAAACAGAGGTAAAAGAACATGGAGAACTTTGAAAATTTTCATTTCTCAAAAATAAAATAGTGTCCAGATAACTATTGTCACAAATTTTTATAATCTCTTACAATGATAAAGTGGATTATTGTAATTATAATAGTGGAGACGGGAGATAACTATTGTAACAATATACAAATTTTAAATTAATTTTGTGTAGCTTCAGTCCACTTTTGATTAAATTGTTGTCTGAAAACTAAAGTCTACTGTCTTAATTTTATATGTGAAAAATAAACTCAATGAATTTTAAACAAAAAAATGTTAAATTCGCAAAACTAATTTCAATATTATCACAAAAGTGAATTATAATATTTATAATGTTCGTTGACAAGAAAACAAAAACGTTATTGTAATTACTAGATAATGCTTATGCAATTATATTCTAAAGAAAATTCAAATGTTAAACGAAATATTTTAAAGAATATAATATGAAATGCATCATGATGAATAAGAATATAATCTAAAGCCGTTTAAAGGAGAAAAAGAAAAGAAATAAAAAAAATTGTCAAGATAAGAACTAGTTGGCCTGATTCAAAGAAGAAAAATGAATTTATTAGAAAAACTCTTCACATGGATATTATGTATCATTAATTCCGTTAAAAGGAGAAAACTCTAAAGACAATAAAATAAGATAATTTATTTTATGTGTTTTACTCTTTTCAAAAGTAAGAAATAAATCACTTATAACATTCTAGTATTCTTTAGGGGTCGTTTGGTTATCGTGATTAAAATACTCATCTCAAAATAAAATTTTAAATTACATTTAATCCATGTTAATTATGATTATATTAAATAATATCAGTATAATTTTATATTGAAATTTTAGTAATTCGGATAATCATTTCAGATTATAATCATGTGATTATTAATTCCTAAATAACTCTATTTGGAACTACACAATCCCTATAATTTCGCAGTGTAATTTCTAATTTTATTTTTTAAAATGTTGTCAATGATCTAGAGTAACAATGAAAAAAAAAAACAGAGGTAAAAGAACATGGAGAACTTTGAAAATTTTCATTTCTCAAAAATAAAATAGTGTCCAGATAACTATTGTCACAAATTTTTATAATCTCTTACAATGATAAAGTGGATTATTGTAATTATAATAGTGGAGACGGGAGATAACTATTGTAACAATATACAAATTTTAAATTAATTTTGTGTAGCTTCAGTCCACTTTTGATTAAATTGTTGTCTGAAAACTAAAGTCTACTGTCTTAATTTTATATGTGAAAAATAAACTCAATGAATTTTAAACAAAAAAATGTTAAATTCGCAAAACTAATTTCAATATTATCACAAAAGTGAATTATAATATTTATAATGTTCGTTGACAAGAAAACAAAAACGTTATTGTAATTACTAGATAATGCTTATGCAATTATATTCTAAAGAAAATTCAAATGTTAAACGAAATATTTTAAAGAATATAATATGAAATGCATCATGATGAATAAGAATATAATCTAAAGCCGTTTAAAGGAGAAAAAGAAAAGAAATAAAAAAAATTGTCAAGATAAGAACTAGTTGGCCTGATTCAAAGAAGAAAAATGAATTTATTAGAAAAACTCTTCACATGGATATTATGTATCATTAATTCCGTTAAAAGGAGAAAACTCTAAAGACAATAAAATAAGATAATTTATTTTATGTGTTTTACTCTTTTCAAAAGTAAGAAATAAATCACTTATAACATTCTAGTATTCTTTAGGGGTCGTTTGGTTATCGTGATTAAAATACTCATCTCAAAATAAAATTTTAAATTACATTTAATCCATGTTAATTATGATTATATTAAATAATATCAGTATAATTTTATATTGAAATTTTAGTAATTCGGATAATCATTTCAGATTATAATCATGTGATTATTAATTCCTAAATAACTCTATTTGGAACTACACAATCCCTATAATTTCGCAGTGTAATTTCTAATTTTATTTTTTAAAATGTTGTCAATGATCTAGAGTAACAATGAAAAAAAAAACAGAGGTAAAAGAACATGGAGAACTTTGAAAATTTTCATTTCTCAAAAATAAAATAGTGTCCAGATAACTATTGTCACAAATTTTTATAATCTCTTACAATGATAAAGTGGATTATTGTAATTATAATAGTGGAGACGGGAGATAACTATTGTAACAATATACAAATTTTAAATTAATTTTGTGTAGCTTCAAAGTCCACTTTTGATTAAATTGTTGTCGAAAACTAAAGTCTACCTGTCTTAATTTTATATGTGAAAAATAAACTCAATGAATTTTAAACAAAAAAATGTTAAATTCGCAAAACTAATTTCAATATTATCACAAAAGTGAATTATAATATTTATAATGTTCGTTGACAAGAAAACAAAAACGTTATTGTAATTACTAGATAATGCTTATGCAATTATATTCTAAAGAAAATTCAAATGTTAAACGAAATATTTTAAAGAATATAATATGAAATGCATCATGATGAATAAGAATATAATCTAAAGCCGTTTAAAGGAGAAAAAGAAAAGAAATAAAAAAAATTGTCAAGATAAGAACTAGTTGGCCTGATTCAAAGAAGAAAAATGAATTTATTAGAAAAACTCTTCACATGGATATTATGTATCATTAATTCCGTTAAAAGGAGAAAACTCTAAAGACAATAAAATAAGATAATTTATTTTATGTGTTTTACTCTTTTCAAAAGTAAGAAATAAATCACTTATAACATTCTAGTATTCTTTAGGGGTCGTTTGGTTATCGTGATTAAAATACTCATCTCAAAATAAAATTTTAAATTACATTTAATCCATGTTAATTATGATTATATTAAATAATATCAGTATAATTTTATATTGAAATTTTAGTAATTCGGATAATCATTTCAGATTATAATCATGTGATTATTAATTCCTAAATAACTCTATTTGGAACTACACAATCCCTATAATTTCGCAGTGTAATTTCTAATTTTATTTTTTAAAATGTTGTCAATGATCTAGAGTAACAATGAAAAAAAAAACAGAGGTAAAAGAACATGGAGAACTTTGAAAATTTTCATTTCTCAAAAATAAAATAGTGTCCAGATAACTATTGTCACAAATTTTTATAATCTCTTACAATGATAAAGTGGATTATTGTAATTATAATAGTGGAGACGGGAGATAACTATTGTAACAATATACAAATTTTAAATTAATTTTGTGTAGCTTCAGTCCACTTTTGATTAAATTGTTGTCTGAAAACTAAAGTCTACTGTCTTAATTTTATATGTGAAAAATAAACTCAATGAATTTTAAACAAAAAAATGTTAAATTCGCAAAACTAATTTCAATATTATCACAAAAGTGAATTATAATATTTATAATGTTCGTTGACAAGAAAACAAAAACGTTATTGTAATTACTAGATAATGCTTATGCAATTATATTCTAAAGAAAATTCAAATGTTAAACGAAATATTTTAAAGAATATAATATGAAATGCATCATGATGAATAAGAATATAATCTAAAGCCGTTTAAAGGAGAAAAAGAAAAGAAATAAAAAAAATTGTCAAGATAAGAACTAGTTGGCCTGATTCAAAGAAGAAAAATGAATTTATTAGAAAAACTCTTCACATGGATATTATGTATCATTAATTCCGTTAAAAGGAGAAAACTCTAAAGACAATAAAATAAGATAATTTATTTTATGTGTTTTACTCTTTTCAAAAGTAAGAAATAAATCACTTATAACATTCTAGTATTCTTTAGGGGTCGTTTGGTTATCGTGATTAAAATACTCATCTCAAAATAAAATTTTAAATTACATTTAATCCATGTTAATTATGATTATATTAAATAATATCAGTATAATTTTATATTGAAATTTTAGTAATTCGGATAATCATTTCAGATTATAATCATGTGATTATTAATTCCTAAATAACTCTATTTGGAACTACACAATCCCTATAATTTCGCAGTGTAATTTCTAATTTTATTTTTTAAAATGTTGTCAATGATCTAGAGTAACAATGAAAAAAAAAACAGAGGTAAAAGAACATGGAGAACTTTGAAAATTTTCATTTCTCAAAAATAAAATAGTGTCCAGATAACTATTGTCACAAATTTTTATAATCTCTTACAATGATAAAGTGGATTATTGTAATTATAATAGTGGAGACGGGAGATAACTATTGTAACAATATACAAATTTTAAATTAATTTTGTGTAGCTTCAGTCCACTTTTGATTAAATTGTTGTCTGAAAACTAAAGTCTACTGTCTTAATTTTATATGTGAAAAATAACTCAACAAATTATTATCTGTCATGATCCAAAATTTTATTGTGCCATGAGGGCACCTACCCTAACCCATAGGCGAACCACTAACGTCCAAACATCAATAATATAAAGCAAATGCGAAAAAATTAAGGAAACAACATAGGTATTATTAAGTTTTAGAACTCAAACATAAACCTTGAAAGAAAACCCCAACGAAGGAATTAAAAATCAAATTTCAGTTAAGTGGACCTCTAGTAAGTGGACCTCTAGTAAGTGGACCTCTAGTAAACTCATCAAGGAATTAAAAATCAAATTTGGGCGACCTAACCCTATACCTCGCCCCAGCGAAGGGTGGACTGCGCTCGCGGTTGTGCCCCAATGCATCCTCTATCTACCTCGACGGATGAATGGAATCTTCAAGTGTCCACCACCGTGGACAGACATGCGCCACAGCGGTGTCCGCGCCAGTAGACGAAGCACGTCCCACCAAGGAAGTGTTGGGAAAACCTAGTATTTAAAGCCCATTTCGACATTTAGCATCATTTTTCACCCAACACACATTTCAAGGCCGATCATTAGGGAAAATTTCAGGAGAAGCTCATGGAACCTTGGGGAAGGTAAACTCCAAACCTCAACATCTCTTCCTTTAATTAATTACTTTATTTAGTGGTGCTTGATTCTAAGGTTCATAAATTGGGAGTTCTTAGCTTGCAAAATCATAGATGGGTGATAGGTTAAGTCTTGAGCTTGGAGGTTGGGGGATGAAGATTATTAATGACTTGTGGGATTAAAAAACCTTAAGCTTAGGGTGTTCATCAATGGTTTAAACCTAGAAGACTAGTTGAAGGATGATGAGTTTAAATGGTTAGTTCACTACTTGAGATGTAATGGTTATAAAGGAATATTATGGTAGATTTGAATTGTGTAAGCTTTGAATTTCTCTAGATGGTAACCTGTGAATTTGAGTCTTCATTTCTAGTGAGGAGTCGATTATGGAAAATTAGGGCTTAGGCCTAAATTGGAGTTTTTATATTGAATGGTGTAATTGAACAATACTTAGCTAAATTAGCATTTGGAAAGTAGATGTGAACCTTTAAAATATTGGATTACCTATTTTGCTAATAAATTACCATTTTACCATTTTTCTATAGTTGGGTTAGATTCAAGGGACATTCTAATTGTAAGGGTATTATTAGTATTCATTTTAACTTAGATTTCAATAATTAGCTAGACTATGAGTAGAACCGGGATTTTCAGAATGGCAAGGCTGCAGTATGATTATTCGTGGCTCCCGCTCGGCATTCCAGATAGGTTACGACTTACCTTCTGGTTAGACTTCGGTTAGCAAAGCATATGTATAGTTAGTTGCTGTTGGAGAAAGCATGTACGACTTCGGGTATGAAGTTGGAATGGATTAATAGGTTTTGTACTGTTGCTGATTGTGGTTGTTGCCGCCTTGTAATTTATTGGTTGTTGTGTAGTGTGGGATAGTGGATTGCTCTTAGTTTCCATATAGTACTTGTGATATAGTTGTCTTTCGCTTAACCTAGTACTAATATTATGATATGTGTCCATGTGTTACACAACTGGATGTTGATATGATACACTTGATATTGTCATTGCATTGCATTTATCCTCATTTTCATAATATATCAATATTATCTGTGATTGGCATGATGGTGATAAATGAGAAGGAAACAACAGTGATTCATATGATATATTTATTGTGTAGCCATTTCCAGGCCGTGTGATATGGAATGGCTAGAGGGGTGTTTGGTGGAAGAGTCATCTCTAGGCTGTGTGATATAGAGTGACTGATACATCGACTTCATGGGTCCCTCATGGGTCATGACTGTTGGACGTAGAGATATTCTGTGTGGAGCATGTGTGTATGAAGATTACATTTGGCCAGTACATTGCATTGTATATGTATCCATTCACATCATTTCATTTTACTTCTATGGATCGAATTGTTGAATGTACTTGTGTTGTGATTATTTTGAAGAATTGTGGAAAACTTGGCAGACGCGGGTTTAGGTGCTTCACCATAGGCTATGATCCGGTTATTGATCCTTCTGTACTAGGGTGGTTATTTTTGTAATGTGATATTACTTGTACTTGATTGAGAGCATGTCTATCTTTCAGTTCTTTCTTATACATAGCTAACTATTGTTGGCCTATGATATCTACCGGTACATAGTGTTTGTATTGATACTACCTTGTTGCATTCTTTTATGAGTGCATAGTTGATGATGGTGTTTACTACCTCCTCTCATGGATGATTCCTGTGGCTTGTTGTGAAGCATCTAGGGTGAGTTCATGGACGAATGCGCAGCCTGAGCTTTCCCTTAATTACTTGTCTCACTTGTTCTCGAGATAGTACTATACTTGCAGTTCTCCTTTTTGTATGCATACATGTATCTTGTAAAGTAGTGGCTCTTGTACTTTCTTAGACCAGACTCCTTGGGAATGTTGTTGTATTTCTGTACTTATGTTAATCATGATTTAGACTTTCATTTATGTTAATACGTTACTTATGGTTGTTGATTTAAGGATTGAGGGACGGGTTCACTTGCTGAGGTAGAAAATGATAGTGCCTGCATGATTAGGTGATTTTGGGTCGTGGAAAAAACAAATATCCATTTTTCAGTCCAAGTCTAAACCTAAGTTCAGCAACCCATTTATACATGTTTCAGTCACTCAGGCCCATTATTTGTGTCTTTCAATATCAGTCCAATTCATATTCTCAATTCAAAACCCAAGTCACTTTTTCAAAGTCCAAAATCAGTTTGTACTTTACTGAAAACCTATATTTATTTCAAGTTCCAAAAAATTCCAAACAGTTTAATTTTTTAAACCAAAACAGTCTGTTATTTCCATTTTTTATGATTTAAAACAAGGTTTCGGAAAATCATTTATTGGCGATCTAACTAAACTATCTACGTATCGTTTGCCTATCCTAGATTTGAACCATAATAAATTCTAATATTTATCAAAGTTTACAATCAATACATATATATATAAATTATAAAATTGAAATGGAGATTGTGTTTAGACTGGTGGGCCTACTGAAGCCCACTAGTTGATTATTTTTACTCATAGTTGGGCCTTCATACAAATATTAGCTTCTCTTGCTCATTTTCTCGGCCAAAACATAATTGATTGGGCCTCAGTCCAATTGGCTAAAGATGGTGCAATCTAACTCGACCTCGGCTGAATAGAAGTGATGGGCCCAGTAAAGGCCGATCTCGTGGCAATGCAACATGAATCACACAAGAGAAAAACAAGGGTGCAAATTAGAAGTAGCCAAGACTTATCAATTAATTACAATGCATGAAATAAATAAACAGTAAAGCCCATAACAATTTGCATTTAATTCAGAATAAATGGGCTAGCCCAAATCAAATAGCAACAAAAAAAGGAAAGGAAGAAGATAGCAAATACTGGGCCAAACCCAATACCCACTTGTGAAGAAACGAAGATAGAAAAAGGCATTAGAAATATGTCAGGCCCAACAAACACTCATGGCAAGATACTTATGTGTAACATACAAAGTGATATACAACCTTTATACTTCATATATGTCACATCCCAAATCGGGGAACGCGCGGGCACCTACCTCTTTCCCACCTGGTAGGCGCACTCGTCCCTTAATCACATCGCATTCAAATAAAGTAAAACCCAACCATCAATATAAATAATAAGTCTAGGATAGATAAGAAAATAATACGAAAGTAATACAACAATCTCTAGGAATCTGGTCTAAGGCAGTACAAGAGCCACTACTATAAATCTGAATATGATTACATAGTCTAAAAATACAATATTGTCTCGGAATAGCAAAATAAGACAAGTAGATAAAAAGAACATACGGGTTGTGGATCCATCTATGTCCTCACCCAAAATGCTCGACAGCAAAGCCTCGAGAATCAGACACGAGGAGAGGAAGTAGAACATGTCACATACTCTTCACTCATAAAAGAATGCAACAAGGTGGTATCAGTACAAACACTATGTACCTGTAGGTATCATAGGCCGATAACAGTTAGATAACATATATAAATAAAGAGACTGAAATAAGGGCATGCTCACAATCAGATATAAACACTAGACAGTCGAAGAACAACACCACAAGTTCAAATATCAAGTTCGAATTCAATGAATATGAATATGAGAATATAAATGCATATGCAATGCAATGATACACACACACACTGATCGTAATACCTTTACGTCATGGTAGTCATGAACCATGGAGGACCCGCGAAGTCCATGTACCTATGTTGCGGAAGGCACAACCCACTCCAATATAAGTATATGTTGCAGAACGCACAACCCGATCCAATATAAGTATATGTTGCGGAATGCTCAACTCGATCCAATATAAGTATATTTATAGTTGTGACGTACAATCCGATAAAATATATATATTTATATAGTTGCGGCGCGCAACTCAATCCAATATATGTATATATATAGTTGCGGTGCGGAACCCGATCCAAATGCATGATCATGTATGTATGAATGATATCAAATGTCAATGAGAATATATCAAGTCAATCATGCCATGCATGGACACATAATCATCATTCTAAGAATGAATCGATCATTCCTCTATAAACGATCAAGTCTAGTATCATGCATCTGGCCACTAGATCAAATAAGGCAACAACCACAATCAACAACAGTACCAACCTAAGTATTCCATCGCAAATTCATAATCGAAGGCGTAGCATACTTTCTCCAATAATTACTAACTCTACATATGCTTCGCTAATCGGAGTCTAACCATAAGGCAAGCCGTAAGCTACCAGGTAGCCGAGCAGGAGCCACGAACTCCTAATCCACAAGTCCACCCGAGAGAATATCGGATAGGCGCATGAAGTTCCTATGTTACCACACACATTCAATCAACACATAAGGACCAATTCTACGCTACCATGATTCTAATGATATCAAACATGTCTTGTAAGGAACTAGGGGTAAAGTAAATTTAAAACCTCATCCCGGACCCCAGGGGTAAAATGGTAATTTTAAAAAATATCGAGTTCAATATTATCAAGATAGTGTTCTACGGGTTCTTACAAATCTAACAACACTCATATTGATATACTTTAGTCTGAAATCCAAAAAGGTGACCCCGGGCCCACAAAAGCATAATTGGAAATTTAAGTTAGACACACGTTACCCATATTCTAAATAGCCATAATCCAAAGTTTCATGAAATTCTAACCCCAATTGAGCCTCCAATTGTATGACTTTGTCAAAACCCATAAATCGAACGTCTGTAAAATCCGGATAGAAAGAGAAATTTATGTTAGAAATAGTTTACCCAAGGTTTAAACATGTCAAAAACCTAGAATTTACTCAAATCTAACCATAATTAATTTAAGAAAACTCAACTTTCAACTTAGGGTTTAAAAACCTTAATTTCCCCAACCAAACACGGATAAAATCGATACTAAATGAACATAAACTTGAAGAAATGTAAAAAAAAAAGGTTGGATACTTACCCCCTAGTTTAGACGAGAACGCCACAAATATCACCTCAATCGGAGCTCTAGAACTCGAGTTATGAAGAAAATACCAAATGGACGAAGTCTGAATTTTTAATACACTAAGACGTCCGCCGCAGCGACCAGAGGTCAGATGTAGCGACCAGATCGCTATAGCGACCAGATCGCTATAGCGACCAGATCGCTATAGCGACCAGATCGCTATAGCGACCAAAGGCTCACTACAGAAACTAGATGCACGTTGTAGCAACCACATGGTCCGCCCCAGCGACCACGCCATAAACCAACAATTTTCCCGGAACTAAAATGGCATAATTCCCTCATGCGGCGATGATTCAAGTTGCTATGGATCACAAATTTCGATACGCATCTATTCCAACAATAAAAACTAAATTCCAACATCAAATGAATCTAATGATACATCGAAACGTCATAGGGGATCTACTTAACCCAACGGCTCAAACACCTAAACTTGACCAAACGAAGTCCAAATCCAATTCTGAAAGTTCCTACAAGTCACAAATGATCATACGAAGCTTCTCAAACTCTCAAAACACCCAAATGGATCCCTCTTGACCCGATGTTAACCGTCGTCAACTCAAACCATCTCAAAAGATAGTTTCTCAACCAACCACCTTAATCACATTTGAACTTCCCGAAAACCGAACCGACGACTTGACTAAGTAATAAATCACATTCCAGACCTAACGGAATATACGAAACTTTGAAAAATATACATTTGCCCCTGATGTTGACTTTGGTCAAACTTCTTCATTTCTTAATTTAAGAATTTCCATAATATCCCTTCTTCTTATCCAAAAGTCTCATGAATCGCTCCACTCAACCCTGTAAGTCATAAATAATGAGTTAAATCTAATAGAGACAACAAATTTTGAATTCAGGTCTTATTTCTTCTCGTGACCATCCTTTCAACATAAATAGACATATTTAATGCTACAACCGATTTAATTATCAAAAACCAATCAAAGAAACTCTACAATTAGCTCCGTCAATTTGTAAATGTTATAAATAATATTTCAAATCTAACAAAATCTTCATATTGCTAATCAGAGCATGTTTTCCCAAAATAAATAATTTATCCAAATAATTAGATGCTTGAATTTCAATAGTAAAACCTTCTCCCAAAGTGAACCAAATGACATCCATTTGACTTCAAATTTTGCAAGCAGGTCAAAATAATTATTACAGAGCTTATAGAATAAACAATACACAAAATAGAGAATCGGTTCTCAAAATGACCGATCAGGTCGTTACAGTATACATAGGGGTATTATGCATATAACTTATACATCAAAGTGTATATCGATGTATATCTCGCATGAACAAACACACGAAA
The DNA here is from genome assembly GCA_034509755.1 of Anisodus tanguticus. Lineage (NCBI taxonomy): Eukaryota > Viridiplantae > Streptophyta > Magnoliopsida > Solanales > Solanaceae > Anisodus > Anisodus tanguticus. The sequence continues at coordinate 40,476,818 of CM067540.1, read as the reverse complement.
GTGAAGTTTTAAATAAAAGACTCAGTCACAGTTATACATTATGGACATAAGAGGGAGGGGCATGTTATTCATGAGCGAGAACAAGAAGCTAGATAAACACACACACATCAACAGGTTGTTCATCTTCTAGACTAGAAGACACATATTCAGCTAGGTCTCACTAAGAATGGAAACAGTGAGCAATTGCATTTTAGGATTACTTGGAGAATGATGGGAACATGCTGAGGGTAGGGGAAGACAACTAGGAAACATTATGATATGCATGCAGATTCTTATTACGTCAAACATGGTTTTTGATCAAGACAACCCAACTGAGCCAAACTCTTAACATATTATTTCATTTTTTACTTAAACATCGAAGCTAAGTGACACAATAAAAGTCTCACACAATATATTTAAGCCAGATAGGACCTCAAGAACAAATACACACCTCATACAAATAAAACATGACCTTAACAACCCCTTCAATAGCCTAACAGATTCATGTTTGACACGTATAGCATGTCTATTAGCTAGGACAGACCATATGACACTATGTAAGCTTCTCAAACTATCTTTCAGACCATGGTCATAGCTTAAATAAGATACATATCCATTTCAAAGTCATTAGGTGATCTAACACATCTATAACATGCATTATCTTGTTAAGTCTTAGCTATCTTAAGTTAAATAAGCCAACTGAGTTAAATACTTATCCTTCATATCATTTCAAAACCTAACAAAGGCTAGATGGCATGTTATAAGTCATCTATAACACAGTCAAATCAGATATTGCTTTCAAAAGATAGTACAAACATCAAGCAAGCTCAAAATGACATTAACATCCCATTTATCTTTAAAGCTAGAGTTAAATGACCAAACAAATGTGGTAGGGACATGAATTAACTAAAACACAATTCCTAAGGGGCTAAACATGCTTCTCAAATTATTATTGTAGCATTTTAACCAATTCATTTAGCTAACAAGTTTCACATTGGTATTTCTAAATACCACATTAACCAGCAGCCTGAGATTTGGTTAAAATACACTAAAACTAACATGCTTCCGTACCCCCATCTTTTTGGCATCATACTCTACAAATGGCTACATATCTTCTTAACATTCTTCCTTCCAAAGGTTTGACATATTCGTCCCCTCTGCAAAGTTTATGTAATAACACTCATTCCTATTCGCATCTTACTATTTTTGGGTGCTTATGTTATCCGTTGTTTCCGTCCACCACAATTAACAAACTTCAGGGTCGTTCTACCCCTTGTGTGTTTTTGGGTTATCTGTCTAATCATCGTGGTTACAAATATTTTGATTTATCGTCTACTAAAATCATCATTAGTCGCCACATAATTTTTGATGAATCCCAATTTCCTTTGCTAAGGTTAGTAATCACGTGCCTAGTTCGTATAATTTTTTGGATGATGGTATATCCTCGTATATTATTCACCATTTTCCGAATGTGTCCCGCACCCTAAATCCGCCAGTGGGCCCACTGGCCACTGGCCCCACTGTTCCATCAACAGCTACAGTTCCCGCAGCTATGTCCAGTCCAGTTACTGGGCCAGTCACCCAGCCCATTACCGCCACTGTTCCAGCCCCAATTTCTAGTTCACGTTACCGAGTTGGGACAGCAGGCCCACTGCCTGCTGGCCAGTCCGTCTCGAGTCCCGAAAATTCCCAAAATCCACTCGCTTCTTCGCCGAGTCATAGACCAGTCACTCGTAGTCAACGGGGTATTTTTAAACCAAAAAGACATTTTAATTTACATTCTAATGTTATTAAATACCCTCTACCCCGTAACCCTGTGTCTGCTTTAAATGACCCGAATTGGAAAATTGCTATGACCGACGAATATAATGCTCTTATTGATAATAAGACGTGGGAGTTGGTGCCCCATCCATCTGGTGTTAATATTATTCGGTCTATGTGGATTTTTGCTCATAAGGACAATTCTGACGGTTCATTTGCGAGGCATAAGGCTCGTCTTGTAGGTGATGGTAAGACTCATCGGGTTGGTGTGGATTGTGGTGAGACATTTTATCTAGTGGTCAAGCCGGCTACCATTCGCACTGTGCTCAGCTTGGCTCTTCCGAAAGCATGGCCCATTCATCAGTTAGATGTGAAGAATGCTTTCTTACATGGTGATCTCAAGGGGATAGTCTATATGCATCAGCCCTTGGGGTTTAGGGATTCCAAATATCCTCATCATGTTTGTTTGTTGAAAAAGTCCTTGTACGGGCTTAGGCAGTCTCCACGGGCTTGGTATAAGAGGTTTGCAAACTATATTTCGACTATTGGGTTCTCTCACAGTAGGTCTGATAATTCATTATTCATATATCGTCGTGGTTCTTCATTCGCGTATATGCTATTATATGTGGATGATATTATCTTGATTGCCTCTTCTGAAGCATTACGCCAGTCTATCATGACAATGCTCAGTTCTGAGTTTGCTATGAAAGACTTGGGGCCCTTGAGTTACTTTTTGAGGATTGTTGTCACTCGTCATGCAAATGGGTTGTTCTTATCACAGAGGAAGTAAGCAACTGAGATTATTGAAATGGATGGGATGTCATCCTGTAAGTCCACTTCTACTCTGGTTGATACTAAACCCAAGTTGGGTGCTGCGGCTGGCTCACCGTAGAGGATCCGACCCGCTATCGCAGTCTTGCAAGGGCCCTTCAGTATCTTACGTTCACAAGACCAGATATTACGTATGCCGTACAACATGTGTGTTTTTTATGCATGATCCCAGGGTTGAGCACATGAATGCACTCAAGCGCATTATACGGTACATCCAGGGGACACTTGACTATGTCTTACATTTATATCCTTCGTCGACGTCTACACTTGTCTCGTATACATATGCTGATTGGGGTGGCTGTCCAGACACCAGACGTTCTACGTCTGGCTATTGTATGTTTCTTGGTAATAACTTGGTCTCGTGGTCTGTGAAACGTCAGTTGACTTTATCCCATTCCAGTGCCGAGGCCGAGTATCGAGGGATATCCAATATGGTCTCTGAATCATGTTCGTTACATAATTTGCTTTTAGAACTTCATTGTCTGATTCACAAAGCTACCTTGGTTTATTGTGATAATGTTAGTGTCATCTATTTTTCTGGTAATCCGGTTTAGCACCATCGCACTAAACATATCCAGATGGACATTCACTTTGTTCGCGAAATGGTAGCTCGTGGACAAGTACGCGTCTGTCATGTCCCTTTCAGGTATCAAATTGCAGACATCTTTACAAAGGGTCTTCCCTCGGTCCTTTTTGAAGATTTTAGGGACAGTCTCAACGTACGAAGACCGCCCGCTATGACTGCGGGGTGTGTTAAATATACAATAAATCTACCGTGATATACAATCATGTATATCACGGTTTGTCCGATATTTCCCAATGTCTATCAATAGGATTAGTGTAACAATTTATTTTATATTTGTACTATAATTAGAATTGTATACTTACCTTAATTATAGGATTCTTGTACAAGTAGAATAGGGTTTTGGGAGTAGAATAGGAATATGATTTTCCTATTATGAAAATTGTAAATTGTATATATACTTATTCATTAATGAAAATAATCAAGGGATTATTTCTTTCAAGAAGGATGGACAAAAATCCCATTTTCAACATAATCATTACCCGGCTTTGATCCTTCTATCATATGCTACATAATCACACAAATGTGGTTGTCGTTTGGGTTCTATGAGAAAAACTCATTGACATAAGGACGGTTTTCCTAATTGCAGCGACAATGCCTTGGATTGTCCTGCTTAAGGTGTATGCAGCATGGCGTACTTCTATAGAATAAGATTTTTTCCTATGAATTTCAAGAGTGGGACTGAATGTCTGCGAGAAAGTATGTAGTAAGACTATCGTACCAACTCTGAAACTAAAGAATCCGAAGGAGCGGAAGAGTTTAAGAAAACACCTCGCATTAATCACAGTGTGTGTAAGTATATGTTCAAAGACTGTTGAAAGTGCAATGGCAGTGTAAGGAAAGCAGTAACATGTATGCCTAAACCGAATAATTTCACTAAGCTGAATATCTAAACGAGGAAAGGGGAGGCTATTAGCTAAACTTACTATTATCACTTTTGCGGGTTCACACTTAAAGCAGAAAACAAATATAAACCCATAAAAATGTTGGTAAAAAAAAAATGTAAACAACATGCATATACATAAGACACAGTTTTAATAGAGGAGATGGACGGAGACTCTTGACGCGAACGAAGGCTGCTAGTTCTGGGCAAACTCAACTCCAACATTCTCTCATGTGCATTCATGAAAAAAAAAAAAGTGGAGGAGGAGAAGGATTAGAAAACTGTTCCTAATAATTGGAAAGCAAGCGGCCAAGTAATGACATGAAATATGAAATGTAACAAAACAAGTACTTTCATTGATTCTCCAGAATTCAACTGCAAGTTTCAAATTAAATATTTGAATTTCAGCTATGACACTTGACGATGATACAGTAAGATAATGAACTCAGCCAATCATTCAAACAACTCTATCCTTCATTTGTGGTTTATTACATAAGTAAAACATCAGTAAGACACAATCAAATAGGAGTCTAGTTTGCCACTTACTCGAGCCAATTATGGGCGATTCACTTTCATGCTAGTGTGAGTTGTTTACGGTATCTCTACCACTCGCTACAACAAACAGATGACATAAGTTGTGCAGCTCTCCAGTAATTACAGATACAGGTCTTTACATAAGCTATTCAAGTAGCTTAACAGAACATTCTCAAACAAAGACTCTTAAGACAGTGATATAGTAGTTTAAACAGTCCAGATGCTTTTTACAGAATTTTAACAAACTCAACATGCTAGACAATTTCATGTTATTAACAAAAAGATAAATGTAACGACTTGTTTGGTTGTTTAGGCATTTTATCCGTTCACCCTGTTTACCCTTCCCCTAGTACGTTATACTGTATTCGACTTGCAGGGATGGGTGGAGTTGTTCCCAACATAGTCTGGTGAGTCTTGGTTGATGTTGAAGAAATTAGAAGCTTTTAAGATTGAACAAGTGAAAAAGTGTTGACCGATAGTTGACTTTGAGTATATGAGTTCGTTTCCAATTTCGGTCGCTTCCGGTAGGTCCGGAGTGTCATTTTTAACTCAGTTGAGTCCTTAGTTTGCTTCCCGAGACATTTGGGTGTATTTTGTGTCACTAGTTGTAAATTAAGGAAGTTGGATGTTTTGGGTGATTTCGAAGAAAAGTGTATCTTAGCTCAGTCGTATGAGAAATTCGAGTGCGTGAGTGAGTTTGTAGCATCAATTATAGTCTAGTTGCATTTGATTTATATCCGGGAGGTCTCGGATGAGCTTCGAGTTGAACTTGGTGAAAAACCAATTTTTTGCTGGTTTCTGGTGTACCACTTTTGCGGGCATGGGTGCGCTTCTACAGGTCCGCCTATGCGAGACATGGTACGCAGACGCAAGGGAGTGATGTGTCAAGTGGCTTCGCAATCGTGAGCCTTTCTTCGCGGAGGCAAGTCCGCGGGTGCGAGATTTGCTGGGTAGAAAGTCCTATATTTTTCCATATTTCAAACCATTCTTTCCATTCATCAATTCTAAACCTAGAGAGTGGTTGTGTGGGTGATTTTCAGAGCTTTGGTAGGAATTCTTCCTTGGGTAAGTTCCTATTTCTCTCTTTGTGATTTATTTATGAAGAATGAAATCTTTGGGGTTTTATCTCTAATTTTGGGAAAAGGATAGCCTAAGTTCCATGTTGAGAGTAAGAGAGTGAGAATCTTGATTTTGGGATTGTTTATGGGTTAGGATAATTATACTATAATCTAGTATTAATTAATGTTAGGTGAGGATGTTTTAATGATAAATTTGGTATTAGAAATCCTTTTCTAAATTGGGGGAAAACCTAGGGTTTGGAATTGGGGCTTTTGCCTAATCTTATAATTGGGAGTCCAATTGAGTTTGGTTTTCAAATAAATTTAAGGATATGATTATTTAGTATGTTATTATGTTTTTTCGAGTAGTAAAGTTCAGATTTTGCTACCGTGGACGGGGTCAATTTTGGGATGAATCTTTGTATTATTTGAAAAGACTAAGTCCTTGTGTTTGCATTAGATTACTTATTAACGTAGCATCTATATGCTAGACTACGAGTAATATAAGGCGCTTCGAAAGGGTAAGGCCTGCGTTGAAGATTGAGGTTCGTGGCATCTGCTCGACAGTGAGGTAGGCTATGGTTTCTCTTTTGTTGACTTCGATAGAAGTACGTAATAGTTATAAATGTTGAGGGCCATTGGGCGTGTTTGGGGTCTCACCTTAGCGGTTGTGATGAACGCTTATGTATGTACCGGTGTTGAACTGTGATAATGCGTGTTCTGGGGAATCAGCCTTAAGCTGGTTCCGACTGTTGTTGTTTGGCCTCGTCGCTATTATATGGGCTTGTCGCCATTGTTGATATTGTGTGTTTAGTCATCACATTGCTTTCGATATAATAAACTGATGTACATGAAATTACGTGTTGTTGAGCTTCTGTAAGCCTGTGATATTCATTTCCTATGCTTGATAGCTTATTGTGATTTGTGTTGTTGTGCATTCATCATTCTACATCTTGTCTAAATACTCGGAAAAGATTTGATAATACTAATTGTATTGATTATGCTTTTGCATGGTGTACACATATCCATATCATTCATATATATTATTATTGGCATTTGAATTGTGAAATATAGATGAAAGAGGCTTGATAGCCGGTTATTGTATATGGTACATGGTAAGAGAGTGATAATTGATGATGATACTACATCTACATAGCTGGGATCCGATGAGAAATTCCAGATGGATATAATTGATTATGATATTACAGCTACAAAGCTGGGGTCCGATGGGATCGGATAGATATATGGACCTCATAAGTCCCCCATGGGTCATGTGACACCTAATGCATGAGCGCTGTATTCCGGGTACATATGACTATTGCATACGTACATATCATTTGCATTGCACCCCATTCATATCGTTGGCGTGTATTTGATGTTGTCTGTACTCGGAGATGAATAATGGTAGACTCTATGATCTTGTGACTCTTAGGGGGAGAAATATTAACTGTAAAAGGTACATGCCATTTGAATTAGTATGCATATCATACTTACATTCATACATTGATTGTTTGCTTATTAGTACGTGATTTGGAATGATTGATTGGAACTTGGGTGATTCTTATAATTAACTGTACTTAAATGATGGATTGATCCTATTGGATTGGTTGCCATGATTAGGCTTGTTCTCTGTGGATTTGATCATGTGGTTTACAACTTATGAGTCTAAGGATTTGATGTCGAATTGTTATTATGGTCGTAAATGTCTATTGTCAGAATTATAATCTAGATCAAGGAAACTATGTGTATTTGTGCATTGGTTGGTAATTGATAGCGTTATTCGGTAAAGTGTCTAGTAAGGAACTTGTTGAGTACGTTTTAATGAACTATTTTGTGTCATGCCCGTAAACGCATAGAGTCATAATTAAGCCTAAAGGCTAAATTTAAGTAAAGAGTTAAGATGGTTATTATGGTCAGTCTATGTATAATATCCTTGAAAAGCATTCTTAAGAGGATGTTGTGTACTAAGTGTCAACTTGTTTATTAAATGTGTCAAGTCGGGTAAGTGGGGCCAAGTATGAATATGACTAAGACAGAGGGTCAGATTGGTGGGTAATGATAGTAAAATCCCTGTGTACTATATGAATCGAAGTGTACTTGACTATGATTGAATCTTGTGTGACTAGAAGATTTATATGATTCATGAACCTTAATGTGAACAATGTGACTATTTGAACTGCTTAGAATAGGTCCTATCTGAGAGTTAACTTGATATTTATATTTTTTACGTAAGTTCCGTCGTTGTCGGCATATGATGCCTATAGGGGTACGTTGTGTACTCATGCTACGCTTGTTGCATCTTTTACGTGAATGCATATATTCGGTCTATTTAGGTTGCAGTTTGGAGCACATGAATGTTAAGTAGACCATGCATTCCTGGTAACCTTGGTCTTCATCTAGTTAGGTCGCCCCTATTCTTTTAGGGCGCAGTTGTTAATTCTTTCCTTACTTTGTATCTTAGAGTCCTTGTACGAGTGACACTAGGTTCTGAGTAGTAACCATTGTAATTGGTGAATGATGTAAAGGTTAAAGGAGTATTGTTATATATGTATCTTCCACTTCTTCCGCATATTATATTCATGTTTTTATGGTTTGAATGTTAGTAGTTCGCCTATGGATTAGGGCAGGTGCCCTTACGATGCAATTGGATTGGCGACTGGCATTGTATCAAGATGGGTAACTATGCGGTACTCTGGAATAAATGGTCTAGGGTGGAATAACAAGAGAGAATCTTGAGTATCTCTTCAGTTTGAAGGTTTAGGTTTCATTTTCGAGGAAAGGCTATGATGGTGGTGGTAGGTTATTGTAAGAAATTATTGACTAATAACACGAATGAGTAGTTCAATACTAAAGACCTGAGAGGAAATACACAAGGTAACATAAATGAATTATAAGGTTGATACGTCAGGAATTGGTAAGGTTGGTAAATAGCAAGATATGACAGATAGAGGTTCGATGAGGTTTCTAGAGTTGTGGGTGAGTAAGAGAGAGTACAAGGAAGATTCATTGTATTTAAAGTTTATAGGGTTTTATCAAACTAGCACATCGGGCAGAAGTTGAGGAACATGGGGATTACAATCATAAGATGTAGATATTCAGTACTAAATTGATGACTTAGATTGGATCTAGCATTTGGAGTCGTGAGTGACGGCACGTGATTGATTATTCATGATAAAAAAATAGAAGAGGTCATAACATGCTTATGTAAAGCGTACTAGTTATTTTGGAATCAGTTTGGGTAACTATTGATGATTTAGAAATTTGAGCACTTATTTTCGGGTTAGAATTGTTTGGTTAGGGACGGGTGGCCTATGTTATATTGACTGAAGGACTTATGGTATTCTAATGAACCACCGACAAGGGTTCGATGGATTTTGATTCAGAATGGAGGTATGACAGTGTACCGGTTCTCATTGAAATTGCAAGTAGGATTGATGACATTATTCGGATGACAATAATTCAGATAGTTCTAATGGTCTATGTGGGTACTTGGTATGTATTGAGGAGGTAAAAATGGTTAGGGGAATTCTTTAGAGTGATCAGTTGATTTTCTACAGATTTGGCATAGCAAGATAATAAGTAGGTATACTTATAGTATGGTGATTTGTAGATTTGAGAATAATTGGACAATGGATTTTAACTAAGTGATTTTGATTTATGGATACAGAACTAACGAGATTGGAATTAGCACGATCGACTTTGGATAAGATCAGTTTTTTTATGAAATTACTTAGAAGGAAAGCCATAATTTGGGCTTGTGGGGTGTGTTTATATGTTACTAAGGAATCTTTGTGCCAGGACGGTCGAGGTAAGTGTGAAAGAAGGATTAGTGAAATCAAAATATTTTATCATTGCAACTTGGACAATGGTTTGTGGCTACAACTAAAGGATGGTGGTTGTCAATGTGATATATGTGGATTCAATCGAATGTGTAAAGAGGCATGGTTTTAATCAAATCAAGAAATTCGAGCGGAGTCAGTTCTTGCATTCGAGAATCAGTTGTGAAAGAAATTTCAGGCATGAAAAAATGGAAATTTGGATCGATAACCTAAGTTAAAGTAGATCTGACTAATAAAGTGAATGTGTCATACTATCGGTATATATTTCTAGCCTATTGAAACTTCATGAGGGTGTGATGGCGATTCCTTTGTTACTCATTGGCTTCCGTACTTTCCTTCATCTGTTCGAGGATGAACGTTTGTTTAATTGATATTTGATGTAATAACCCATTTGGTTGTTCAGACATTTTACCCTTTCACCCTTGTTGACTCTTCCCCTATCACGTTAGAGAGTATTCAACTTACGAGGATGGGTGGAGAGGTTCCTGAGATAGTTGGGTGAGACTTGGTTGATGTTGAGGAAATTAGAAGCTTTTAAGATTGAACATGTGAAAAAGTATTGACCGATATTTTACTTTGAGTATGTGAGTTTATTTCTGATTTTCATCATTTTTGGTAAGTTCATATAGTCATTTATGACTTGGTCGAGTCATTGATTCGCTTCCTGAGGTGTTCAGATGTATTTTGTGTCACTAGTTCTAAATTGTGGAATTTGAATGTTTTGGGTGATTTAAAAAAAATATGTCTTAGCTCAATCGTATGAGAAATCTGAGTGTGGGAGCGAATTTGTAGCATCGATTATAGTCTAGTTGCATGTTTGGTTAACTTGGTGAAAAAATAGATTTTTGCTAATTTCTGGTGTTCTTCTTCTGCGGGTCTGCTTATGTGATACTTGGCCCACATATGCGAGGGAGTGAGGTGTCAAGTGGACTCGCGGGCACGAGCTTTTCTTTGCGGAGATAAGTCCACATCTGCGGACAAGGTGTCCGCGGGTGCGAGATTCGCTAGGCAGAAAGTCCTATATTTTCCCAAATTTCGAACCATTTTTTCCATACACCAATTCTAAACCTTGAGAGTAGTTGTGTGGGCATGTTTAGGGCTTTGGGAGGAATTCTTCCTTGGGTAAGTTCCTATTTCTCTCTTTGTGATTTATTTATGAACTAAGAATGGAATCTTTGGGGGTTTTATCTCTAATTTGGGGAAGAGGATAGCCTAAGTTCCATGTTGAGAATAAGAGGGTAAGAATCTTGATTTGGGGATTGTTTATGGGTTAGATGATTATAATATTATAATCTAGTGTTGATTAATATTAGGTGAGGATGTTTTAATGGTTAATTTGGTATTAGAAACCCTTTTCTAAATTGGGGGGAAACTTAGGGTTTGGAATTGAGGCTTTTGCCTAATCTTGCAATTGGGAGTCCAATTGAGTTTGGTTTTCAAATTAATTTAAGGATATGATTATTTAGTATGTTATTATGCTTTTCGGATAGTAAAGTTCGGATTTTCTATCGTGGGCTCGGGGTCAATTTTGGGATGAATCGTTGTATTGTTTGAAAGAACTAAGTCTTTGTATTTGCATTAGATTACTTATTAACATAGCATCTGTATGATAGACTACGAGTACTACGAGGATCTTCAAAAGGACAAGGTCTGCATTGAAAATTAAAGTTCGTGGCTCCTTCTCAACATTGAGGTAGGATATGATTTATCTTTTGTAGACTTGATAGTATGTATTAGTTATAAATATTGAGGGGTATTGGGCATGTTTAGGGGTCCTACCTTAGCGATTATGATGAACGCTTATCTGGGTACCAGTGTTGAACTGTGATAATGGGTGTTTTGGGGAATCAGCCTTAAGCTGATTCCGACTGCTATTGTTTGGGCTCATCCTCATTATGTGGAATTGTCGCCATTGTTGATATTGTGTGTTTAGTCATCAAATTTCTTTCGATATGATAAATTGATGTACATAAAATTGCGTGTTGTTGAGCTTCTGTTAGCCTATGATATTCATTTCCTATGCTTGATAGCTTATTGTGATTTGTCTTGTTATTCATTCATCATTCTACATCTTATCTAAATACTTGGAAATGATTTGATAATACCAATTGTATTGATTATGCTTTTGCATGGTTACACATATCCATATCATTCATATATATTATTATTGGCATTTGAATTGTGAAATATGGATGAAAGAGGCTTGAAAGCCGGTTATTGTATATGGTACTTGGTAAGAGAGTGATGATTGATGATGATACTACAGCTACATAGCTGGCATCCGATGAGAAATTCCAGATGGATATAATTTATTATGATACTACAACTACAAAGCTGGGGTCCGATGGGATCAGATAGATATATGGACCTCATGAGTCACCCATGGGTCACGTGACACCTACTGCATGAGCGTGTGTATACCTGGTACATATGGCTATTGTTGTCATGACCCAAACTGGAGGGCCGCGACGGGCACCCAGACCCTACCCGCCAGAAACCACATCTACACTCCATCATTAATCGTATTTAATACGGACTGAGCCGTGATAGATTATATAAAGTTCAAACCCAAAAGCCCCAACTTACACGTATCTACAAGCCTCTAAAGAGTAAAACATACCACAACCAGACCGCAACTCCGAAATGAATAGAGTGCTCCACATACCTGCTGAACCAACAACCTACTAGGGTGAACTGTCACTCTGTCAATATGAACCTGCGGGCATAAAACGCAGCGTCCCCAACAAAAGGGACGTCAGTACGACTGATGTCCTGAGTATGTCAGCCATAAGAAATAACGTAGCAGAGATATATCATAATTTGAAACAGAAACAACTGAACATCCGTAAATGCCTCTGAGGGCCCTAATACATATGCCTAAATGTTATACACAATGCAATATACATATACATCAGCCTCTTCGGGCATCTTCCTTACCATAACAACCTCTGTGGGCATCATACCATATATTGGTAATGAATGCATACGTGATTCAAATGCGGTATATATATATATATATATATATGTTAGTGTTGCAGATCGTGCAACCCTTCCCAATATATGTTAGTTTTACAGATCGTGCAACTCGTCCCAATAAGCCACACAGGCATCACATCATCACATCATATTGGCCTCTTAGGGCTCTTTTGTGATAGTCTGTATCAGTTGCAGGTGGTGTGCGTATATAACGCATTTCTCTTTCCCCATATCCCCTATATATATAATATTCACCATATAGTAATGTGCATATCACAAGTGGTCCAAGGTAATACATGAATGCAATGCAAATGAGAATGCATGAATGACAATAACACATCCTGGCCCAATATCCTTGTACCTTTGGCTAACACTGTGAATATTAACATTTTTTCTGTATGTTTCAATAAGGACTTAGAAACATACTTAAACAGGCTTTTAATATAAGAGTCAATAACATGATCATTCTTAACTGCTAAGAGTAGAGTACTGTATGGAACAATATTCCGGTTATGTTTTGTACGTAGAATATGCCAAAAAGAAGAGCCTTGCATACCTTGTTGTCAAAGTTATCTAAGTACCGCGGATCCTTGTAAGCTTTATAAGTGTTTATCTACACCATATGAATGATTTACATCATAATCGTATCAATATACTAGAAATTACTTCATTGAGACATTCTAGTGAATACTTTGTACGCGTAGAATCTATACTTCTTCTATGTCAAAACCTATGCATCTAACCACACAATCAGCCCTTCTAACATTTTTTTTCTTACTGCTACAATGCTTAAAATAATTCAGCAATTTCACATGCAACTTCCAATTTCATATCTACAGCCCCAATAATACCCAACTACTTAGTATTTCGTTAATCACCCTAGAATTAGTAAGAATCATGTTCTATGATTCGTATAAGTTTAAGAAAAAGAAGTATTACCTCTTTTCAAAGTAGCGATGAGCATCGCCGGACAACTTTTCTCCCAGCTCAAGTTCCGACAAGCATAAACCAGACCCAAAAATCGATTTCCGAGGAAGCTCTGGGTCACATCTTGGGTTTCTGAGTTCTTAGGCTTGTTTAAGGCTTCAAATTCACTGGAATTAACGTCTATAACACCACATATTTCTCCCTTTTTGGTTATATGAAAACTTATAGAAAATCCCTAATTTGGTCGAGAATTCCAGCGACTACCGACTAAGGTTTTACTCCTTCTGCTTGGAGTGCAACAAACCTTTATCCATGGAAAGATTCCTACAGATGCTTGATGAAGATAGTTTGAAGAGATGAAGAAGATTGAGGAGATGAAAATATTTAATGGCTAAGGGTAAGTGTCTTGAAGACGCTGGGAAGTTGCCACCGTATTCATAAGGCTTATTCATTCCGATTGTACGCTTATAATGCTACACGTAATGTCCCACTATATATTGTCCCTAATAATAATTAATTAATCCCATAATTAATTAATTATACCCACAATTAAATTTCCAATCTCAATTCACTTAAATCCTGACGACTTATAAAACCTTCTTATATTCAATGTCATAATTCTTGTAATATGACACTAGTCCATAACCTCTTTGGAGATATACAACTATTATTATCAATCCCCGTCGTCACACTTGTTAAATCCAAAATTATTTAGGGATCACATCCTTTTATATACTAATTTCCTTATTAGTATACTCAAGTATAACATAAATTTCCCGGGGTCCGGGTCTACTTGCTTACGTTAGGTGCTCAAACTATTACCCGAAAGTACGGGGTGTTACATCCTCTCCCCCTTAGAAACATTCATCCTCGAATGTCGGGGTGACATATCCAATGCTTGTATATGCTCAACTTAGGCAATGAACAAATCATTTCAATTTAACTCAATTAATCATAAGACACAACACCAGCAATATACAATAGGATCAAATCCAGGCCTTACTTAGCAAAATAACTACAGACAGGTTGACGCTTGCAATTCTCGTATTTTGGGAGATTAAAAGTAACATAGAGACATGGCTTGGAAGTCAAGATAGAGTAACTTAAGCATGTTTATCTCTAGTTTCAACAGATAGAAGTGCAACTCTCATCTTAATACAAATACCAGCAAATAAATATATGTTCTAAAATTAGCATGGGACTAATCTAAACATGGATTAGTCTAACAGATCTTGAGCCCCATGGTATATGCAAACAGGTTCAAAATCTCCTTTATAATTAGACACTTAAGCCTAATGATATGTATCTAGCTAATAGGGATATTGGTCAAGGATTCCCTTAGCACATAAGCATATAAATATAGAACATATACTCCAGTTCTTGGTTTTTCTTAAATCTGAACTATGGCATAAACATGCTACCCAAACAGATCTTCAGTTAATATATCAAGGTAAAACAGGGTTGTGAACTAATGTTATTAAACATAGAGTTTTAATCAGGAACAATGTTCACATAGGTAATTGAAGTTTTAGCAGATCTGCAGAGTGTTCATATTGATCCAAACACAAACTGATATCATTAAAAGCAGTCAAGAACTTTATATGACATGTAAAAAATGATTTGTTCCACATAATCTTAGATTAAACAGGTTAACAAAACAACCAGTGAGGTTCAAAGCAATCAAGAACTTTGGGGATATACAATTATTATTATTAATCTTCGTCGTCACACTTGTTAAATCCAAAATTATTTAGGGATCACATTCTTTTATATACTAATTTCCTTATTAGTATACGCAAGTATAACATAAATTTCCCGGGGTCCGGATCTACTTGCCTACGTTAGGTGCTCCAACTATTACCCGAAAGTACGGGGTGTTACAATTGCATACATACATATCATTTGCATTGCACCCCATCATATCGTTGGCGTGTATTTGATGTTGTCTGTACTCAGAGATGAATAATGGTAGACTCTATAATCTTGTGACTCTTAGGAGAAGAATTATTAATTGTGAAAGGTACATGACATTTGAATTGGTATGCATATCATACTTACATTCATACATTGATTGGTTGCTGATTAGTATGTGATTTTGAATGATTGATTGGAACTTGAGTGATTCTTATAATTAATTTACTTTAATGATTGAATTGATCCTATTGGATTGGTTGTCATGATTAGGCTTGTTCTATGTGGATTTGATCGTGTGGTTTACAACTTAAGAATCTAAGGATTTGATGTCGAATTGTTATTATGGTCGTAAATGCCTATTGTCATAATTATCATCTAGATCAAGGAAACTATATGTATTTGTGCATTGGTTGGTGATTGATAGCGTTATTCGGTAAAGTGTCTAGTAAGGAACTTGTTGAGTACGTTTTAATGAACTATTTTGTGTCATGCCCGTAAACGCATAGAGCCATAATTAAGCCTAAAGGCTAAATTTAAGTAAAGAGCTAAGATGGTTATTATGGTCAGTCTATGTATAATATCCTTGAAAAGCATTCTTAAGAGGTTGTTGTGTACTAAGTGTCAACTTGTTTATTAAATGTGTCAAGTTGGGTAAGTGGGGCCAAGTATGAATATGACTTAGACAGAGGGTCATATTGGTGGGTATTGATTGTGAAATCCTTGTGTATTATATGAATCGAAGTATACTTGACTTTGATTGACTCTCATGTGCCTAGAAGATTTATATGATTCATGAACCTTAATGTGAACAATGTGACTATTTGAACTGCTTAGAATAGGTCCTATCTGAGAGTTAACTTGATATTTATATTTTTTACGTAACTTCCATCATTGTCGGCCGATGCCTACATGGGTACGTTGTGTACTCATGCTATGCTTGTTGCATCTTTTACGTGGATGCAGGTATTCGATCTATTCAGGTTGCAGCTTGGAGCACGTGAATGTTAAGTAGACCATGCATTCCTGGTAGCCTTGGTCTTTATCTAGTTAGGTCGCCCCTATTCTTTTAGGATCTACATTTTCGTCTGTACAAGGCCTCATATGGAGCCATTTTAATACTGGCGTGATAGCTATTATTGTATGTGAACTCAATAAGGGGTAAGTGATCATCCCAACTTCCCTTAAAGTCTAACACACAAGCTCGTAACATGTCCTCGAGCGTTTGAATCGTTCACTCAGCTTGACCGTCTGTCTGAGGATGGAAATCCGTACTCTAATTAACTCGGGTACCTAACCCTTTCTGAAATGATTTCCAAAAGTTAGTTGTAAACTGAGCACCTCGGTCAGATATAATAGAAATAGGCACACCATGAAGTCGAACAATCTCCTTAATATATAACTTCGCATAATCTTCTGCAGTGTAGGTAGTTTTCAGCGGCAAGAAATGAGCTGATTTGGTCAGTCTGTCAACAATCACCCAAATAGAATCAAATTTCCGATAGGAACGAGGTAAACCCGTAATGAAGTCCATATTAATCATTTCCCATTTCCCATTTCCATGTCAGAATCTCGATGTTCTGAGTCAAGCAACCAGGCTTTTGGTGTTATATTTTTACTCGCTGACAATTGGGGCACTGAGCTACAAACTCTGCCACGCTCTTCTTCATGTCGTTCCACCAATAAATACTTTTGAGAGCATGATACATTTTAGTCGATCCTGGATGAATAGAGTACCGTGAACAATACATCTCCGTCATAATTCTATCCCACAATCCTGCTACATTTGGAACACAGACGACCCTGGTGCCTAGGAGTTTCCTGTTAGTCAATTTCAAAGGTCGTGGTCTTCTTCTATTGAATGCTCTATCTTATCTTCTTCAAATTAGGGTCTTCCCATTTACGTTCCTTAATTTCTGATATATAAGGAATGATCTTGACACATCCTGGACCACAAACTTACTATCATCTGAATCCACTAGTCGGACTCCCAAAACTAGCTAACTGATGAAACTCTCTTACCAATTCCTTCCTTCTGACTTGCATTGGCATCGAACTGATCATTGACTTACGGTTGAGCGTGTTTGCTACAACATTGGCTTTGCCAGGGTGATATAAGATGTCCACATCATAATCCTTCAATAATTCAAGCCATCTTCTTTGTCTCAAATTTAGCTCCTTTTGTTTGAATATGTATTGCAGACTCTTGTGATCCATAAAAATGTCTACATGAACACCATATAAATAGTATCGCCAAATCTTCAGTGGATAGACTACCGCGGCCAACTCTAAATCATGTGTCGGATAGTTCTTCTCATGTTTCCTCAATTGTCTTGAAGCATAGGCAATCACTTTACCATGTTGAATTAGCACACATCCTAAACCTGCTCCCGAGGCATCACAATACATAACATAACCTTCTGGACCCTCTGGGAGAGTAAGGACTGGTGCCGATGTTAATCTATCCTTTAACTCCTGTAAACTTCGCTCACAAGCATCGGACCATTAGAATTTTATAGCCTTTTGTGTTAACTTCGTTAGTGGTGCCGATATGGTAGAAAATCCTTCTATAAACCTTCTATAATAGCCGGCTAAGCCCAAAAAGCTGTGAACCTCTGTTGGAGTCATAGGCCTTGGCCAATTCTTCACCCCTTTAATCTTCTGAATGTCAACTCTTATACCCTCGTCTGACACTATATGACCAATAAAAGCCACTGACTTTAGCCAAAACTCACATTTGGATAGTTTTACATATAACTTATGGTCTCGGAGTATTTGTAGTATTATCCGCAAGTGACCCACATGCTCTGTTTCCGAGTGGGAGTAAACCAGAATATCATCTATAAATACTTTCACAAATACGTTCAGGAATGGGCGGAACACGATGTTCATTAGATTCATAAATGTTGTTGGTGCATTTGTAAGTCCAAATGACATTACCAGGAACTCGAAGTGCACATACCTTGTCCTGAAGGCCGTCTTCAGAATATCCTTCTCCTTAACCTTTAGCTGATGGTACCCCGACCTTAAGTCAATTTTTTAGAAACATCTCGCACCTTGTAACTGGTCAAACAAATCGTCAATTCGGGGAAGAGGGTACTTGTTCTTGATAGTAACTTTATTTAGCTGCCGATAGTCGATACACATCCGTAATGAGCCATCTTTCTTTCATACGAACAATACCGGTGCACCCCAAGGAGATATGCTAGGCCTAATAAAGCCTTTCTCGAGCAAGTCCTTTAATTGCTCCTTCAATTCTTTCAATTCAGCTGGAGCCATCCTATAAGGAGGAATAGATATCGGTTGAGTGTCTGACAACACATCTATACCGAACTCAATTTCCCTTTCAGGAGGGAGGCCTGGAAGTTCGTCTGGGAATACATCAAGAAATTCACTAACCACCGGAATTGATTGAGAACTAGGTGGTTCATCATCGACATGCCTTGCCCGAACAAGATGGTATATACATCCTTTGGAGATCATCTTTCTTGCCTTAAGGTATGAAATAAATTTACCTTTTGGCGTTACCGTATTACCTTTCCATTCAAGGACTGGCTCTCTGGAAATTGGAATCTAACAATCTTTGTTCGGCAGTCAACATTAGTGTAGCATGACGCTAACCAATCCATGCCCATAATAACATCGAAGTCAACCATTTCTAATTCCACTAAATCTGCTAAGGTCTGATGACTATAGGCCAATACTGCACAATTTCGATTGACCCGTCTGGCGATTACCGATTCACCAACCGGTGTAGATACCACAAATGGATCCCTTATCGACTCAGGATCCATACCAAATTTACAAGAAATGAAAAAAGTAATATATGATAAATTTGAGCCTGGATCTAACAACGCATACACATTATGTGAAATGACGGATAGCGTACCTGTAATGACATCAGGTGAGGATTCCTGATCTTGCCTTCCCATCAGTGCATAAGTATGATTCTGGCCCCTTCCTCTGCCTCGACCAGATAACGCATGCCTACTCTGTCCTAACGGGCGTACGATTTGGATGAAGCTGCTGCAGATCCGACCAGCTGAGCTCTACCACCTTCACTTTTTGTCGGATAATCTCGCGCTATATGACCACGCTCCCCGCAAGAATAGAATACTCTTCCCTCTTATTGGCACAACCCTGCATGGGTCCCACTACACTGCCCACATCAAGCCAATGGCGGCCCATCTGCATAGAATTCCCTCTATAAAAATATCCTGGTGCTCGTGAACTCTGGCATGGTCCCGTTTGAGTATAATGATTAGCCCTCGATCCTGAAGATGGCAATGATGCACCGGCTGATAGGTAAGATGGTCATCTATAAGGCTGTGGCCTAGGCCCGCCTTCGAAGTCCCTCACGCCACTTACAGACCGAGCCCATTTATATTGGCCCCTATCACGCTCTCGATCGATCCGTTGTTGCCTCTTCTGATCCTCCAGGTTTTGTGCATAAGCCTGGATGTGAGCAATATCCGTATCCTGATTCAAAGAAGCCGTAGTACATTCGTTGACCAAGTGTGGCCCCAAACCAGTAACGAACCAGTGTACCCGGTCACTCATCTCAGCTATAATTGTAGGAGCATATCGAGCCAAGGAATTAAACTGCAAGCTATATTCTCGAACGCTCATGTTGTCGTGTTCAAGATGTAGGAACCTGTCCTGTTTGGCCCGTCAAAGCTCAACTGGTAGAAAATATTGTAAGAAAGACTCTGGAAACTCCCCCTATCTGCTGGCGCAGCACGAGGTCCCCTAAATTGCTCCCATGTATTAAACTATTTTACTGCGACATCCCGCAGTCTATAAGAAGTCAACTTTACCGACTCGGTATCGGTAGCATCCATCACCCGCAAGGTGCGTTGTACCTGATCTAAAATATTCTGCGAGTCCGCATTCAAATATGTTCCTGTGAATATCGGAGGGTCTAGATTGATGAAATCCCGAGCTCCTGTGCTAGCAGCTCTGTCAGAAGGACTGGGAACCTGATGCTGGGCTTGAGCGGCCACCAATCGTGTCAATAACTGAACCGCACTTCTCATATCAAGATCCACGTATAGAGTATCATGTGGAGGAACTAAAGGTGCTGCAGCTCCACTAACCTCCTCTAATGGTGATGTACCGGGAGAACCATATGAAGGAGTCGTACCGAGGGTCTCGCTATGGCCCTCGCTAACAGGTGGCAATCAGCTGGTACCTTCGCCCGTAGCCGTATACCAATACCTTATACTTTTGGACCTCTTCCTTGCGGTAGGCATCGCTGTAATCATAAGCACGAAATGAATAGGAGTGAAATACTTATAATTCAGTTCTATAACACGATTTATGAGATGAAAGAATAGAAACCATCCTTAAAATGTCAGATAGCCTCCTGTTTATAAGTATGGTGCACAACATACCCATAAACAAGACTCTACTAGACACGGCTTGTATACTCCCTATGACATACATGCTTTGATACAAAGTTTGTCACGACCCAAACCGTAGGGCCGCGACGGGCACCCGGATCCCACCCGCCGGGTACTGCCATTCTGACCATGAACATCTAATCGTAATTAATTACGGACTAAGCTTAAAGAAAATTATGAACAACCAGGTCACCAACTTATATATATACATGTACCAAGGCCGACAAGGCCATACAAGTCTACTACTCACAGGACACCTGTCTACAAGCCTCTAAGATTGCAACATCAAAGGTCGGGACAAGGCCCCGCCATACCTATATAGACACGCAAAATTGTATCATACCAAATTCAGACCGACACACCGGAAAGAGAGGAGTGCTTCCAAAATCCTCTAGAAACTGCAATCTATTCACGTGGGCCATCGCCTTGCCTATGCGAACCTGCGAGCATGAAATGCAGCGTCCCCCGACAAAAGGGACGTCAGTACGACTGATGTACTGAGTATGTCAGACATAAATAATAGCATAACAGGAATATACCAATAACTGAAACATAAACAACTGACCAACAATAACTGTCTCTTAGGGCCCTAATACACTTGCCTACATGTTATGTACAATGCAGTGTCCATATTTATTGGCCTCATCGGGCAATTTCCCTACCATGACAGCCTCTGTGGGCATCATACCATGTAATGGTTAATTAACATATGCATGGTGCAAGTGCGGTATATATATATATGTCAGTATTGCGGATCGTGCAACCCGTTCAAATATATGTTAGTGTTGCGGATCGTGCAACTCGTCCCAATAAGACATGCAGGCATCACATCACATCATATTGGCCTCTTCGGGCTCTTTTGTAGTAGTCTGTACCAGGTGCAGGTGGTGTGCGTATATAAGCACCAGTGGTCCAGGGTAATATATGAATGCAATGCAAGTGAAAATGCATGAATGACAATAAAATACCCCGAGTGACATAATATCCTTGCACCTTTGGCTAACACTGTGAATATCAATACATCTTCCGTATGCCTCAATAAGGACTTAGAAATATATTTAGACATGCTTTCATCATAGGAATCAATAACATGAATATTCCTAACTACTAGGAGTAGAATAAATTATGGAGCAATATCACGGTAATATTTTGTTACATGGAACATGCCAAAAGAAAGAAATAATTTGCCTTAACATACCTCGATTCCACTTAAAAGCTAATCACGACCAATCAGAAAGGAGCAACCTTTCTTTTCTTTCGTACAGGAACGAAGCATGGAAAATCAAAAGGACATTCACTTATGATGTTGATTCCACAGCACTAAGAAAATAGCTCAAAAACACAAAAAAGTTGGGGGCAGATGACCTATGCCCCAAATTACATAATCATTTTAAGTATTGCAAATGTTGAAGCAGGTGGATCATATCTATTTTACCAACTCTTTTAGGACGTAAACTCCCTCCCCCTATGATAATCAATAACTCAAACCGCTGGCCAACTCTACGAGTTGCCACCACTTAGTCCACTTAAGCTTAGTCACTTTAGGATCTCTTTCTAAAGCCACACGTAATATTCCATTAATTAATTGGTTAGACCCCCACTAACTCTTGTTCCTTCACAATTATTTATTGATCCCACAATTAATCAATCACACACAATTTAATTTCGTGATCCCAATTCACTTAAACCTTGATAACTTATAAGACATTCATATACTCAATGTCATAATTTGTGATATGACACTAGTCCATAACATCTTTATGCACGTACCAAATTTATTTTCGGCTTCCGTCGTTACACTTGTTACGTCCAAAATTAATTCGGAGTCTAATCCCTTTTATATACTAATCTCTTTGTTAGCATAAATAAATATAACATAAATTTTCCCAACGCTCGGGTCTATTTACACATGTCTAGCGATTTTACATATGCTTAGCTATTCAAACCGTGACCCGAAAGTATGGGATGTTACAGGTACGTGCCCTCACGACGCAATTGGGATTTTGGATCGTGACATTAAACTATTAAGAGTCTTGTAGACATCATCTTAAAACTTCTAAAGAAAGCTCAAGATCCCTTCTTCAAATATCAATGTGAACTTTATGGTATATACTTTAACACAAAATACAATCCTGTTCAGAGATTCAAAAGAAATTTCAAATGTTGTTAAGAGACAAAATCCTGTTTATCTTGGTTTAAGGAAAAGAAGCAAATCAAAGTTAAGTCCTTTAGAGACTCAAAAATAATAATTTAACTTATTGTATTGTTTTTAAGAAACACCAGTGAACTTAGCAAAGATATGTTCTGTCAACTTCTGGATACTTAAACTCACAGTAAACTATTATTCATCAAAATAAAATCCCAAATAAACTGCAGCAAACAAATCCATCTTAGACAGATCTTTATACATTTGAACAAGACCTTTAATCTCAAATCATAACTTGTATAGATAACAGTAGAAATTAAACAACCTCCATAGGTTAAACACACGCAGATCTGATAATCATGATCATAAATAATCCACAAGACCATCATTTTGTAGTCTAGACAGACTAAACCATTTTTTAACCTGATAATCTAAAAGCTAGTAGTTTTCACAACACCAATTAAACACGGATCAGACAGGAACAAGAGGGCTACATTGTTATCCCACTAAGATCATGATGCTACATTTCCATTAAAATGATATCTTTAGTAGAGAAGAACTTTTAGTAAGAAAACAGTCACTTGAGGATATCCTCGAATAGGTTTAGATGAGAGACGCAATTAAACACATGTTCAGTAGCTTCACATGTTGATTTTTGTCAAACAAGAACCAGAACGCAGATTCAAACGCACTTTATGTTGGAAATTTGTCTTTGGCGGGAGTTGCGACCGACCAACTTTAACGGCTTAAACACTAGTGTTACGCATGTTGGAGAATCCGGTTCTTCACACATGCATGATCTACTAAGTACGTAGATGACCGTAGGGCCAAGAATCGTCAAATTTCGTTGAGAAATGAAAGAGATATTGGTCCACGAAGTGAGGTGTTTGAAGCATGGAAAAGTGTGGTTTGAGATCAATTTTCCCTCATCGGTGGAGGAAGAAAGAATTGTTGTGTTTATAAGACTCAAAATTGGTTTGGGGTTTGGGACCCCAAGGGGTATCCCATGTGTTTAAAGGAGGGAGGACCTAGATGTGCTTCGGTTCGAGGAAAGCCCACACGCGCGCCGCCCGTCCCGTCCGAGATCTTTTTGGGCCAGAGAACTTCGCCAGATGTACAGTTTGATCCCAGAATTCTTTCATATATACAGTTTGGTCCCTGAAGTTTCAAGATGTACAATTTGGTCCCTAAAGTTTCCAGAAAGTCAGAATTGGGCAGAGAGATCAGAAACGCCACAGCACTCAATTCAGCCATTTATTTTGGCTGACTTACTCCGTTGCACATCTTCACCATTTATTTTGGTGGTATTACTACCTCAATAATGGCTATTACTTGGCCAGTAATGGCACTTATGGAGGCAGTTCTTCAGCCCCTCCTTCTACTATATAAAGACCCCATTGTCACCATTGTTGAGCACACTTTACACTAGATGAAAAACAAAAAACAGAATTCTTCTTCCTACAATCTACCAAGCATCATTTCGTTACTAAAAATTCTTCACGGTAGCACTTGAGTTTCCTTTGCTCAATTGTTCTATTGCTGTTTTATCTTGGGAGACAATTGTCCAGGACGTATAAAGGATACATACGGGGCAATATTGTCTTAAAGACAGAGTGCCACACTCGACTCAGCATACACAAAACAGTTCCAGTTTCTTGTTCAACATCATTGTAATTTCAGTTTGTTGTTGAATTGTAATTTCAGTTTTGTATTACTTAGTAGTTATTTGTAATTTCCGTTTCCTGCACCTTTGTATCCAACAAGTTTAAGACAATATTTGCTTACTGTAAATGTTGTAACATGGCTGGAAACATGAATGATGTTGTTGCTACTGCTGCTGCATCTCAAGGCAACGTTGTTGCCTTCCCGCCATCGCCGCTATCGGCCAAGGCAAGCAACTCGTTGCCTTCACTGCCGCTTCGCTGCTCATCGTTCAAGGCGTAACTCTCGCTTTGCCTTCCCGACTGCTGGTGCTTCACCTTCTGCCTCACACCACCATGATCGCCCTAAAAAATTCAGGGGATCAGAATTTAAGAGATGGCAGCAAAAGATGCTGTTCTACTTAACTGTAATGGGCATGGCCCGGTTCCTAACGAAAGATCCTCCACGCGCTGGAGATGAAATGGACTATTCGCCTGTTGAAACGGGTGAAGGGGGCCTTAGTATCTATGTCGTTAACGGCATGAAGATGGTTCTTGATGCGTGGAATCATAGCGATTTCATGTGTAAGAATTACATACTGAACTGCTTGGCAGACCCTCTCTACACGGTCTATTGCACCGTTGGCACTACCAAAGAGCTGTGGGAAAAGCTGCAAAAGAAGTACAACGCACAATATGCGAGTACTAAGAAGTTCATCAATGGAAAATTTCTAAAATTCCAAATGGTGGATAGTAAGACAGTGATCTCCCAAGTCCAGGAATTCCAAATGATTTTACATCACCTGGATTTGGATGGAATGAAACCAAACGAGCAGTTTTTGGTTGCATCGCTGATTGAAAAGTTACCTCCTTCATGTAATGAATTTATGAGTTACTTAAAACTCAAGACAAAGGAGATGACCTTTGAAGAGCTTATTATCAAACTCCAAATTCAGGAAGATAATAAGAAGACCTTGCCAAGGGGTAGACAACCTGCTGAGGCAAAGGCGAATCTAGCTGAGGCCAAAGGGAACTCAAGCAAGAAGCGGAAGTTCCAGAAAGACGGCAAGGCCCCCGCAGCGGATATGTTCAGAGGTAACTGTCACCACTGTGGGAAACCTGGTCATAGGATCAAGGAATGTCGCAAGCTCAAGACTGAGCAACAACAGAAAGCCAAGTCTAAAGGCAAGGCATAAGCAAATGTCGTCAAGGACACGCTCCTAGATGACATGATTGAGGAATTCTCGACAGTGGTGCTAGAATCCAACTTGGTTGAGAATCCGATGCAGTGGTGGATGGACACAGGTGCTACTAGACACATCTGTTCCAACAAAGATGTCTTCTCCACGTACACACCGGTCACTGACAAGAAGCTATTCATGGGCAACAACGCTTCCTCTAACGTCCTGGGGGTAGGAAATGTGGTCCTGAAGATGACTTCCGGCAAGAAACTCACTCTGAAGGAAGTGATGTACGTCCCAGATATTAGAAGAAATTTAATTTCTAGACCTTTATTGGTTAATGCTGGTTTTAGGCTAGTGTTTGAATCTAATAAGTTTGTACTCACTAAGAATGGCACATTTGTGGGGAGAGGCTTCGTCTGTAAAGGCCTCTTCAAAGTGAATGCCATGTCTGTAATGCGTCCAAGTAATAAAGTTGAACCTTCTTCTTATTTGCTTGAGTCTTCTAATTTATGGCATCATAGATTAGGACACGTTAACTACAAGTCTATCCAAAGGCTGGTAAAGATGGAGTTGTTGTCGTCTATCGACGTAAACCCTCAACACAAGTGTGAGGTGTGCGTAGAGGCAAAACTCACCAAGCTTCCTTTTCGATCCATCGAAAGGAATACCGCTCCTCTAGAACTTATTCACACAGATATATGTGATTTGAAGTTCGCACAAACTAGAGGGGGAAACAAGTACTTTGTGACATTCATTGATGATAGCACAAGGTATTGTTACCTTTACTTGTTGAAAAGTAAGGATGAAGCCTTTGAAGCGTTCCGACGTTACAAAGAAGAAGTTGAGAACCAACTAAGCCTACGGATTAAATCCATTCGTAGCGATAGAGGGGGAGAATATGTAGCGCCATTTGAGGAATACTGTGCCCAAGAAGGCATTATTCATCAAACGACGGTTCCATACTCACCTCAATCAAACGGTGTGGCGGAACGTAAGAACCGCACATTAAAGGAAATGATGAATGCCTTGCTTATCAATTCCGGTCTTCCCCAAAACATGTGGGGAGAAGCCGTCCTTACCGCTAATACGATTCTTAACAGAGTCCCACATAAGGGTAAGGACAAAACTCCATATGAATCATGGAACGGAAAGAAACCCACCTACAAATATTTTAAGGTGTGGGGTTATTTGGCAAAGGTTGAAGTACCCAAGCCAAAGCAGGTCAAGATTGGGCCTAAGACTGTAGATTGTATATTCATCGGATATGCAAATAACAGTAGTGCTTATCGCTTCTTAGTGCATAAGTCAGATATTCCAGATATCCACCAGGGTATAATAATGGAATCAAGGAATGCTCTATTCTTTGAAGGTACCTTTCCTAGAAAGGAAAAAGACATAACCTCTCGCAAATGAAGTTATGCACAAAGCTCTCAAGAATCGGGAGTCATCGACGGCCCGGATCTAGATGATCCATATCTAACGGATCTCGAGCTAGCTGAACATCTGGAATCTAGAGTTCCAGATTCTCAGAACTTGGAGGATCCAGAGATGGATCTAAGGTGAAGAAAAAGGGCCTGGAAGGATAAATCCTTCGGTCCTGACTTTGTAGCTTATATGGTTAATGATGAACCAAGGACAATTGCTAAGGCGTTGTCAACTCCAGAAGCACCGCTCTGGAAAGAAGCTATTGAGAATGAAATAGGCTCCATTCTGCATAACCATACTTGGGAGTTGGTTGATCTTCCTCCGGGAAATAAACCATTGGGTTGTAAATGGATACTCAAACGGAAATGCAAAGCAGATGGGTCTATAGACAATTACAAGGTCAGGTTGGTAGTCAAGGGCTATCGGCAGACAGAAGGCTTTGACTACTTTGACACATACTCCCCGGTATCCCGGATGACATCCATACAGGTATTCATTGCGATCGCAGCTTTGCGTGACCTTGAGATACACCAAATGGATGTCAAGACAGCCTTCCTAAACGGTGATTTGGAAGAAGAAATTTATATGGACCAACCCGAGGGGTATGTGGTTCAAGGGCAAGAGAAGAAAGTCTGTCGACTTGTCAAATCTCTGTACGGGCTGAAACAAGCCCCGAAGCAATGGCACGAAAAAATTGATAGTACTCTACTATCAAAGGGTTTCGCCATTAATGAGTGTGATAAATGTGTCTACACGAAAGGTAACTCTGACTCATTTGTTATGATATGCATGTATGTAGACGACATGTTAATCACAGGAAGCAGTCCTAGGGTAATCCTAGAGACTAAGAACATGTTGAAACAATGCTTCGACATGAAGGATATGGGTATCGCAGATGTCATCTTAGGGATTAAAATCTCTAAGACGTTTGACGGACTAATCTTATCTCAGTCTCACTACATCGAGGATGTGTTGAGAAAGTTCGAGATGTTAGACAGTTTACCGATAAAGTCACCAATGGATACAAATCAAAAGCTTGATAAAAATCTTGGTGCACCTGGATACCAGGAGCGATATGCACAGGTGATCGGTAGTTTGATGTATATACAAACTGCACCCGACCTGATATTTCTTATGCAGTCAATAAGTTGGCTAGGTTCACCCGTAATCTAAGTGATAATCACTAGAAGGCGTTGAATCGGGTATTACAACAACTGAAATACACGTTAAATTTTGGGTTACACTATTCGAGATATCCAGTTGTACTAGAGGGGTACAGTGATGCAAACTGGATATCTGATATAGAGAACACCAAGTCCACCAGTAGGTATGTATTTACAATTGGTGGTGGGGCTGTGTCTTGGAAATCCTCTAAGCAAACTTGCATTGCCCGATCCACGATGGAATCGGAGTTTATCGCTTTAGACAAAGCAAGAGAAGAAGCTGAGTGGCTTCATGACTTCTTAGAGGATGTTTCGTGTTGGAACAAACCCGTACCTTCGGTAATGATCCACTACGACTGTCAGTTGGCTCTAGAAAGGGCACGGAATGCTATGTACAACGGCAAGTCTCGTCATATTCGACGGAGACATAAGACCGTTAGGCAACTGATCACCACGGGTATAATATCCATTTATTACATTAAGTCAAAGGATAATATAGCAGACCAATTGACAAAGGGCTTACCCAAGGATCAGATGGTTTGCTTGTCTAGGGAAATGGGCTTAAAACCCAAAATATAAGGACCAATACAGTGGTAACCCAACCTTACTAACTGGAGATCCCAGTAATTCAGTTCAATGGGAAAACTAAGCCGTAAAGGTTCAGTTGATCACTTCGGTGGAAGAATGAGCACTTCGGATAGTGATTTCTGTAAAGAAACACCAAATCCAAAGTCGTTCCCGCGATAGACGTTAAGTGCTATCTGCAGTATGGGTAAAGGTTAAGTTTTCAAAACCTTTAATGATCTTCAACAGTTGAGGTTAGGTTTTAGGAAACTTTTAATGGTTCCTAACATTTGTGAAGTAGGGTATAGCAGGATACCTTGTAGGAGACCACCTATTTAAGTGCGAGGACAGGCCGCCTCAAATGAACGCACTTAAGAATCCAAGAAGTTGTCCATGGACAAAATGGACAAAACATTACGAAGAATAGAGTAAGGGAATTTGTTGTGTTGATACTATTGACTTGGCTTACACTAAACACTGACGGTTCAAGACATCACGTTCATCGCGCAGTAAGTAAGTCCGATGGTATTTAACTATGGAAGGTTCAAAGCTGAAGCTACCTCTCTTTATGCAACATCGATCCGCTGAAATATTGCTGGAAATGAAAAGGCACCATGTGAGTGCGCCAAAATCTCTTTCAAGAGGGGATTATTCGAAATTTGCCTTTGGCGGGAGTTGCGACCGACCAACTTTAACAGCTTAAACACTAGTGTTACACATGTTGGAGAATCCGGTTCTTCACACATGCATGATCTACTAAGTACGTAGATAACCGTAGGGCCAAGAATCGTCAAATTTCGTTGAGAAATGAAAGAGATATTGGTCCATGAAGTGAGGTGTTTGAAGCATGGAAAAGTGTGGTTTGGGATCAATTCTCCCTCATCGGTGGAGGAAGAAAGAATTGTTGTGTTTATAAGACTCAAAATTGGTTTGGGGTTTGGGACCCCAAGGGGTATCCCATGTGTTTAAAGGATGGAGGACCTAGATGTGCTTCGGTTCGAGGAAAGCCCACACGCGCGCCGCCGCCGCCCGCCAGTCCGGTTCGAGTTCACGGGTTCACGGGTCGTGGGCTGTGGGCTGTGCTTCTTCTGATATTATATTTTTGGGCCAGAGAACTTCGCCAGATGTACAGTTTGATCCCAGAAGTTTCATATGTACAGTTTGGACCAGAATTCTTTCATATGTACAATTTGGTCCCTGAAGTTTCAAGATGTACAGTTTGGTCCCTAAAGTTTCCAGAAAGTCAGAATTGGGCAGGGAGATCAGAAATGCCACAACACTCAATTCAGCCATTTATTTTGGCTGAATTACTCCTATAATGGTCAATCCGTTGCACATCTTCACAATTTATTTTGGTGGTATTACTACCTCCATAATGGCCATTACTTGGCCAGTAATGACACTTATGGAGGCAGTTCTTCAGCCCCTCCTTCTACTATATAAAGACCCCATTGTCACCATTGTTGAGCACACTTTACACTAGATGAAAAATAGAAAACAGAATTGTTCTTCCTACAATCTTCCAAGCATCATTTCATTACTCAAAATTCTTCACGATAGCACTTGAGTTTCCTTTGCTCAATTGTTCTATTGTTGTTTTATCTTGGGAGACAATTGTGCAGGACGTATAAAGGCTACATACGGAGCAATATTGTCTTAAAGACAAAGTGCCACACTCGACTCAGCATACACAAAACAGTTCCAGTTTCTTGTTCAACATCATTGTAATTTCAGTTTGTTGTTGAATTGTAATTTCAGTTTTGTATTACTTAGCAGTTATTTGTAATTTTCGTTTCCTGCACCTTTGTATCCAACACTTTAAACAGAAAATTGAACTAAAGGGCAAGTTTTGCAGCTTCTTAACATACACTTTAAAACGGAAAATCAGAAAAATGATGATAACATTCAAGCAACTACATTTTATCTGGGGACTGAAATAAAATGAAAGACGAGGGTGATAACTAACCTTCTTTGGCGCAACAAACTGAGGCGATTCAAAATATTTTGAATCGCCGAATCCTCTCGGAGAAGTTGTGTTGTTGGGGGAAAGTAAAAGCGCAAGGGCTGACTCTTTTTTTAGGAGAAAAAGAGAAGAGAGAGAGAGAGATCACTTCTTGAGAATTAAAGCTTTTTTAGGGGGGAATTTTAGCCCTTTGAAACTTTTTTTTTTTTTTAAAAAAAATATCTCAAAATTATATAGTAATTAGTAAAAATATTCAAAATTCATTTTAGGAAATTTTTAGGATTGAGAAGCACAGTGAAATTAATTAAAGGAAAAAGAAGAATCAAAATTGGGTGTCAACAATACTCATTCGGTCCAAGTCCGCATACCAACACATTTTTTGCCTTGGCATTCTTTTCAAGCATCTTATAATCACCCTTTTCTTTCTTTACCTTTATTCCATCAGCACCCTTCTTGGTAGGATACTTAGGTCCCTCAGCGACTATTTCTCATAGCTCATAGTCTTCTACATGCAGATGATCCTCCATGCGAGCTTTCTACCATGCATAGTACCGTCTGTCAAAAAATAGTGGTGGTCTCCTAGGTGATTGTCCTTCACTGTACCCAACTGGTGGTGCAACATTTATCATGATCTTTCTCTTCAGGTGTTAACCTTTTTAAGAGAACTTGTTCTGATAACAATTGTTATTTCTGCACACCTAATTGTTTAACCTATGTGATGCCTAATTTTTACCTATAGGATGAAACATGTAACTCCACATGTTCTAAGAATCATGATTGTTGAATAGTAAAGAATAGTAAAGCTTTCATGGAAACCACCCGGCTCACAAGGGCAGTAAAAACCATGACATACACCTCTGTGGGATTTATCCCCAACTCTACTACAATGGTGAGTCTCTGCAAATTCAAGTTACAAACTATGTAACCTAGGAACTACAAACTCTAATTCATATCTTACTAACCTACCCAGACTAGTAAGCAACCTTCAAGTTAAACTCTAACTTGAAGTTGAATTTGACAACGTTTTATACCTATAGAATTTGCTTTTATGAAAGCGGATAAAGGTACAACTCAATAAACAAACATAATACACAAATCTAGACTTTAAGAACTGTAAGCATAAACTCTGTAGCACAACTTCTTCAATTTTCTTTGATGTATTAGGGCGACACTTCTTGAATCAGAACTCTCAATATAGCATAGAATTTTTTCTCTCAATATTCTGATTTCTCTCTTTGTGAGTGATCAATGTTCTTCATGGTAAGACTTGATATTTATAGATTTTGAACTTCATTATTGTGGCTGAACTAACCCCTGCTTGATACGGCCCATTAAGGTAGAATAGGGTTTGAGGTAGATTAGAATTATTACATCTTCTCGTATATTTAGTTTCCTTGTATGACTCTAAAATATCTTGATAAGTATGGTGAAAAATCCTGACAAGTATAGCACTAAATCCTGCCATCTTGTACGCCAAGTATTTTCCATAAATAACACAAACCCTACTTGTTACAGGATTTGTTTGGAACATATTCTTAGACCTGGTTCAAGCACCTGGTACTATAGCCTATGAATCTTCTGATTGTTCTAAGCTGGAACATGTTCGAACACTTGTTCCATCAATCTCCTCTCGTGCATGTTACAACTAGCTTTGTCCTGCTTATGAGATGTTGGATGGAATATGTTGACATATTTGTTTCATTCATCATGTATTGCTCTGTGTCTATTTCTCTTCACCTGATCTCTGAGCTTAATTCTTTCAGCTATGTATTGCGTCTGACCTCTGATAGATCAACTCCAGAGACCTGGTTCATTCAACCACTACACTTACTGTCCATTTGAGGTAGAACAAGTTTGTATGCTTATTCTGGTCTACATTGAACTACTCTGTAGATGAGTTATCTCCTTGACCTTTGTACATGTCTGCATTTGTCTCTATAATAGAACAAGTTCATGGACCTAGTTCATTCACTTTGTTACCAGTTATAATGTGGAAACCTATTGCCAGTCTGATTCATCCACTGTTAGGACTTGATTCATGTGTTGACGTGCCTGCAACCTCCTTGTAATAGAACATATCTTTTACCAAGTGTGTTCTTGCTCTTTCAGGCATTCCCTATATTTAGAACCTCTGTTTGTATCTCAGTCATATGTCTAGCTTAGTTCACTTATCACATGTATCTAGACCTGGTTTATGCACCTTGCATATTCATTTTGTCAATCATCAAAACTAATCAGCAAACCTCAAACGTGTTAATGCCAACACGTACAAAAACCAATATAATATAAGAAACACATGCTAAAAATGCATTAAGGATGTTACTAGTTCATGAAAATGGTATTGAATGTGCCATAAATTTGTGGAACATCATAACCTTGCCCTATATCTATCCATAACTTATTATGTGCAACAACACCGTCAGCCCCCACTTTCATAGCAGCAACAAACTCCAAGACAACCTCTAGTTCAACACGTCATTCTTAGTGACCCATCAACAACTTTGTCGGACTCAAACCTCCATGGGGACTCTTCTCTAGGTAAGCCGCATATTACCCACCCTCTCACCCAGCCCCGCCACCTTCATGCCCTATAAATACACTTGTATCGATGCATCGACAACATCCTATCCCCTTTAAGTCTATCGTCATCATAGCACCACCACAAAACTACCAAACATCGTGTCTCATACAGCACTAAACACGACAGACGATGTTTGATTGCCCGTTTCCCATGTTCATATTACTAATATCTCAAAAACCCACCCACACTCCACTACACTGCTCTCTGTCATGGTGTCTTCAATAGATCTCAAAATAACATTCACAACGTAAGGAAATGTTTTAACTAAATGACTCATCACACTTGTTAGACCTCATACTTCATACGATATTTTTGTTATAAGTTGTCTAATGTAAGCTCAGAAAGGATGAAATTTCTCTACAAGGTTAACGAAGGTTTATCGGATTCTTAAGTAAGTTAAGGTAAATGAGACTTGGAAAACAAACGGGATATTAGATGTATTAAATTGAGTTGCTTGGTTACCGTCCTACTTGCTTGAGCTACTTGCATACCCATCCTACTAGATTGAGCTACTTAACACATGTCGTGATTATTAAATGAGGATGAGTCACGTGTTTATATGAATAAGGACAACATGTGACACCTATTATATTAACCAAGCTGATAACAACTAGGTGTGTCACATACTTTCTAAAAGGAAATGCCAAATTAAGCCATCTAATGGGGCATGTGGAGCTCGACTAAGAGGACGCCTTAAAGGGTTGATTAGCCTCTTTTCTCTCATTTTCACTTCAGAAAACTTCATCCTCAAGAAGAAACCTCATCCATAGAAAGCTCTCACCAAATCTGGTTGTTCTACACCCCTAACAACCCTCAAGTGATTTTCTCTTCTTCTCAAGTTTAAGTTGGAAGAAAATTCAACCCTTGAAGAATCCATCTTGAGAATAGACTTCCTACCAAGGTAAGGGTTTTTCCCCTTTGATTTCATTTCTCTTTGTGATGAATTGGTTAACGAATCTTTTACATGTTTTAGTGGAACTCAAATGAGTTGAAAATGGTCTTGGGTGTGTAGAGGTGTTTTAGGGAGTTGTTCTTGCTATTCTAAGGTAATAAATCTCTTACTCTACATGTATTTAAGCTTATCTAAGTGGTAGTTAAGTCATTGTAGTTAGAACTTTTGAGATATCTATCGAAAAGCTTGTTAATAATGTTATAACTTGCTGGACTATTTTGGAGTTATGCTCTTGATGTTTTATGGGTGGAAATAAGTAGAAATAACTTAAGAATACTATTGGTATTATGGCTGATGTGTTTGAAAGAAGAGAAGGCTTGGATAAGTGTTTTTGATATTGAAAAATTGAGTTTGCTGCTCGTTTGTTGTTGTTTCTTTTGCACCATTGTTGGGCTGTAGTGATATTATTTCTAGATTGAGTTAATGGCTGGTTTAAATGAGATGGATCTTATTTATGTACTATTGGTTGTGTTGCTCGATTTAAAAGAAAATAAAAGTTGGAAACGTGTCGTTTAGTAATCTGAAATCGAGTTTGTCACTCGCTACTTTGTTGTTGAGTTTTTGGTTGGTTATAACCATTATTATTCCTATTGAAGGATTAAGGAAAGTAATGAAATCAGGGGATATGTGACTCGTTTTAATATATAATAAGCTTATCGTTTGTTGTATGATAATTGTATCTTTAATAGTTTAACGATAGTGTCATTATCATTGTTGTAGATTAAGGTGCAACGAGTTCATTTCAACGTGGTTATTGGATACATTGTCATAAGGTATGTAATGGCTATCCCTTCTTTCTATAGCATGATCCCGTACCTAAAAGGTATTACTTAAAGATGTATAAGAGAAACATTTACTACGAGCTTATAGAAATCATTGAGATGTCATTGTTTGTCCCTTGTCGGGAGTACTTTCTGCCTTAAAGATTATCCTCATCATTAGCTATGTATATACAGATCTTACGGACCTAGTCCTTGGTTGATGATAGTTGTTTATCTCTTTATGATATGTTTGATTGTTTGGCACATTGTTGCATATTCCACAGATCCTATAGATGGCCTAGTATGTTATACACTTATTTCACAAAGCCTATAGATGGCTTGGTATGTTATATCCTATCCCACCGAGCCTTATTAACGCTTGGTACTTCATGTATATCCACAGAGCCTTGAATGGCCTGGTATGTCAGATTGTTTCTACAAAGCCTTGTATGGCCTGGTACGTTATGTCGTATCCATAGAGCCTTTTTATGGCCTGGTATGTCACGATTATCCACATAGCCTCATTAAGGTCTGGTATGTTATACATATCCATAGAGCTCCGATAGGGCCTGGTATATTGTTGATATTACTGTATGATGTGAGCAGGGAATAGGTAAGTATATCTTCAGATTTCCCTTCTATCTTTCAAGTATGTTTAGCTATGATGCTTTCAGTTTTAGTTCAGCTTTTAGTTATTTTAGTCGCCTTACATATTCAATACATTATTCATACTGACGTCCCTTTGCTGGGGGCATTGCATTTCATGCGTGCAGGTTCTGAGAGACAGCTAGAAGAGCCCCCATAGTAGGCACTTCAGAGCTCAGTTGATTGGTAATCTCCATGTCATTCTGAGTTTCCACATTCATATGTTTGAGTACTTTTAAGTTTCTTATAATTTTGATGGGTAGGTTGGGGCCCTTTCTCGACCACTGTACACTTGATCTTTCCTAAAGGCTTGTAGCTATGTCATGTGTTGTCCAATTTGTACATTATGGCCTTGTAGGCCTAGACGTTGTCTAGAGTATGTGTTGGCCTTGCTAGCCTTGTTATTTTGTTATTATAAAATACATGGTGGCCTTAACGG
The DNA here is from genome assembly GCA_034509755.1 of Anisodus tanguticus. Taxonomy (NCBI): domain Eukaryota; kingdom Viridiplantae; phylum Streptophyta; class Magnoliopsida; order Solanales; family Solanaceae; genus Anisodus; species Anisodus tanguticus. Next base: position 40,440,671 of record CM067540.1, on the reverse strand, counting down.
CCTATTATGTATATATTCATGTTTGGGTTCAATCCCTTGTGTTGATGAGCGAGGGTGCTCCAGTTTCATTTCATACAGCCTTGTTGGGTTATAGAACTCCATCTAATGATGCGATTCGGCCTTGTCGGCCAAAGTATATGTATGTTCAGCATTACAGATGGGTATACTCGGGCAAGTAAGGCACCAGGTGTCAGCCATGCCCCTCCGCTTTGGAGTGTGACAAACTTGATATCGGAGCAGGTCGTGTCTTAAGGAGTCTACAAGTCGTGTCTAGTAGAGTCTTATTTATGAATGTGTTGTACACCACATTTATAAATAGGAGGCTGCGAGGCATTTAGGGTATGATTACCTTTCTTTCTGGTTCTAAAATTATTCCATAGAGTTGAGTATAAGGAGTTTGAGTCTAACTCCTATTTTTGCTACAGATTATAAAGAGATGCCTGTGACAAGGCAGACTTCAGCTAGCCAGAGGGATAACATACCAGGAGAAGATACTAGTAGAGCACCGCGAAAGATGCGGCACCATCTGAGAGTTAAGGGGAGACACCCTTTCAGCCATCCTTGACTCCTCCACCACCTGAGGAGCTCCCCAAATCCACTCCACCTACAATTCCTCATCATGTCCCATCTGATCAGGATCTTAGGAGTGTAGTTCAGTTATTGACCCAGCTAGTGGCCACTCAGGCCCAGATACAGACTAGAGCATCAGCAAGTGCTAGGCTTTCTGAGGGGCCAAGTAATTCTAGGGTACGAGAATTTATAGCCATGAGCCCTATAGAGTTTCCAGGTACAGATGTGGATGAGGACCCTTAGAATATTGTTGATTAGCTTCATAGGATCTTCAGGGTCATGCATGCTACCGAGGTTAAGGCAGTTGAATTAGCAGGTTTTAGGTTGTGAGATATTGTCATTCTATGGTATGAGTTGTGGGCGAGGTCTAGAGGTCAGAGTGCGCCACCAGTGGTTTGGGAGGATTTCACAGAGGCTTTCCTAGATCACTATCTATCGATGGATATTAGAGAGGCTAGAGTTGATCAGTTCATAGCCTTTAGGCAGGGCAACATGAGTGTTAGAGAGTATGGCCTTCGGTTTATTCCTTGGCCCGATATGCCCCATCGATGGTAGAGACTATATGAGATATGGTTCACCGGTTTGTGGCCGGACTTGAACCACACTTGATTAATGATTGTACTACAGCCTCCTAGATAGATAATATAGATATTTTGCCAATGTGAGCGATGGGTTACCCAGAGGGTTGAGAGAGAGAAACATAAGAGGGCGAGATCCGCCATTCAGTATAGGGAGGCACAGAGTGATTTCAGGCCATGATCTTTTGGATGGCCACCCCCTTTTCAGTTTCAGTCAGGGCCGGGTGAAGTTCACGAGCTACCGTGTCTCAGCAGCAGATGAGTTCTGTCCAAATGAGGCCACCTCCACCTTATTATGGTACTTATGGTAGCATTCACTATGGGCAGTGCCAGTTGGGCACTAATGCTTGTTATTCGCGTGGGCGTTCGGGCATATGATGAGAGATTATCTGATTAGGAGATGATGTGGTATGGTACAGTCGAATGGTTCAGTAGCAGGGTCTTCTGCCTCAGGAAACCCTCCAGCAGGTAGAGGTCTAGGTAGAGGTGGACCTTCTAGTTCTAACGGTAATCAGAATCGCATCTTTGCTTTGGATAGTCAACATGACCTTGAGCCTTCACTAGATGGTATGACAGGTACATTAATTGTTTGTTCCTATGGTGTTTGTGTTTTGATAGGTCATTAACATATGTAAGGAGAATCGATATAGTATCCTATGTAATCGAGGTTAAATGAGTGAGTATAAGATTTGTGCACTATTGTGTATGAACTTGAGTCAAAGACACTAGAACTACTTCGTCCTTATGAGAGTTTTTTTTAAGAGTAAGATACCTAAGTATAGGTATTCCGAGTGATCCAGACTTCAAGTAGGGACCTAGAGCCCCATAGTTGAGTATGTGGGAATGGTAGTGATACCATTAGTAACATAACTTTTAGTTCACGAGTCCTCGAGGCCAGATGTCTAGTTATAGGAATAAGAAAGGAAGCTAGAAGTGGTGCAGTGTCTCACTTGAGATTCTAGAACAATATAAAAGAACACTAGGATGATAGCAAGTATGCTAATGAGCCCAAGTTATTATGAGGGGGTATAGAGTACTTAATAAGGAAAGGGACTTACCCTTAATGTTCATATAGTGATAGAGAAGTTGCAAAATATAAGTGTGATAACGGATTGTGGGTAGACATAAGCTATACTAGTGATACATTGTTACTTAGGTTGAATCATATAGTGAAAGTAATCATCAAAGAGGCTCTAGATTACGGCCAAGAGGAAAGGTATTGGCCACTTGTACATGGGCATAATTGGGGCATAGAATATCACTTAAAGAAAATGACGTTAATAGTTCTTTTAAAAAAAAGAAATGAATGACATTCAAGGAGATAGTACATGATGCTACAATTTGGCAAGAAATGATTTAAGTGCTACATGGGAATAGAATACCCCCATAAGATAGAGTTACGAAGAAACGTTATAAAATATAGTTATTGGGTAATGGTAACGCCCTTAAGATGAACCATGATGGTATGACCAAGCTAGCGTTAAGATATTATAAGTCGTGGTGCTAACCAATGGACAAGATAATTCATAGAGAATGTTCCTATGATTAGTTGTGTAGGATTCACACTCTACATTCGAGGACGAATGTTCCTAAGGGGGGAGAGATGTTACACCCTATACTTCATACCACATTGTTGTTATAAGTTATCTAACGTGAGCTCATAAAGGATAACATCCCTCTACAAGGTTAAGGAAGGTTTATCATAGTCTTAAGTAAGTTAAGGTAAATTAGACTTAGAAAACAAATTGGATATTTGATGCACAAAATTGAGTTTCTTGCTTACCGTCCTACTTGCTTGAGCTACTTGCATACCCATCCTACCAGATTGAGCTACTTAACACATGTCATGATTATTAAATGAGGATGAGTCAAATGTCTATGTGAATAAGGACAACATGTGACACCTATTATATTAACCAAGCAGATAACAACTAGGTGTGTCACCTACTTGCTAAAAGGAAAGGCCAAATTAAGCCACCTAATAGGGCATGTGGAGATCGACCAAGAGGATGCCTTAAAGGGTTTATTAGCCTCTTTTCTCTCTCATTTTCGCTTCAGCAAACTTCACCCTTAAGAACAAAAATCATCCATAGAAAGCTCTCTCCAAATCTGGTTGTTCTACACCCCTAACAACCCTCAAGTGATTTTCTCTTCTTCTAAAGTTTAAGTTGGAAGAAAATGCAAACCTCGAAGAATCCATCTTGAGAATAAGATTCCTACCAAGTAAGGTAAGGGTTTTTACCCTTTGATTTCATTTCTCCTTGTGTTGAATTGGTTAATAATCTTTTACATGTTTTAGTGAAACTCAAATGAGTTGGAAATGGTCCTAGTTGTGTAGAGGTGTTTTAGGCAGTTGCTATTGCTATTCTAAGGTAATAAATCTCTTACTCCGCATGTATTTAAGATTATCTAAGTGGAGGCTAAGTCGTTGTAGTTAGAAATGTTGGTTTGGAGTTATGTTCTTGATGTTTTATGGCTGGAATTAAGTAGAAATAACCTAAGAATACTATTGGTATTGTGGTTGATGTGTTTGAAAGAATAGAAAGCTTGGAGAAGTGTTGTTTGATATTAAAAAATCGAGATTGCTGCTCGTTTGTTGTTGTTGCTTTTTCGCCATTGTTGGGTTGTAGTGAGCTTATTTCTAAATTGTGTTTATTGCTGGTTTAAATGACAAGGATCTTATTTTTGTATTGTTTGTTGTGTTGCTAGATTTAAAAGAAAAGAGAAGTTGAAAACGTGTCATTTAGTAATCTGAAATCGAGCTTATCACTCGCAACTTTGTTGTTGAATTGATGGCTGGTTATAACCATTATTATGCCTACTTAAGGCTTGAGGAAACTAATGAAATCAGGGGATTTGCTGCCCATTTTAATATAGAATAAGTTTATCGTTTGTTGTACGATAATTGTATCTTTCGTAGTTTAACGATAGTTTTATTATCGGTGTTGTAGATTAAGGTACGACGAGTTGATTTCAACATGGTTATTGGAAAGATTCTCATAAGGTACGTAATGGATATCCCTTATTACTATAGCATGATCCCGTACCTAAAAGGTATTCCTTAGAGATGTATAAGAGAAATATTTACTACGAGCTTATAGATATCATTGAGATGCCACTATTTGTCCCTTGTCAAGAGTAATTTTTGCCTTAAAGCTTATCCTTCTCATTAGCAAAGTATATACAGATCATACGGACTTAGTCCTTGGTAGACGATATGTCACACCCTAACCTTTGGGGGTGGCCGGAACTCGGTGCCCTAGGTCTCGACCGTACCATTCATGATAGTTGTACATACTCACTAATATATGGGCCAACAAGGCCCCTAACGATTGATTCCCTGGTCTAAAAGACGTAATCACCTGCACGCAGAAAAGGCTCAATATACATATATATACAACAAGGCTAATAAGGCCAATACAAACACATCTATCAACTGGAAGGTCCGACAAGGCCACACAAAACTACTATATACATGACGACTATATATAAGCCTCTAGAGAGTGTATCAACAACATATGGTCAGGACAGGGGCCTGTTATACTCAACTATGCATATATATACAACCTCCATACCTATCAATTCACTAAACCGCTCCGAAAGAAATGAGAGTGACAACCTTCAGCTGAGTCAAGTCACCTACTGCGAGGTATCGTCTGTATCCCTATCTGTACCTACGGGCATGAAACGCAGCACCCCAACAAGGGGTCGTCAGCACGAAAGATGTACTGAATATGTAAGGCTGAAATGGTAAACAGATACAATACTGTGAATGAAACATAAAGTTGAGACTATAACTAAGTGCAAGACTGTAAATAGGGCAGTAGAAAAACAACCTATACTATAAGTATATATATGCCACATATGGGGCTATTATGTCATCATTACGCCGCTCTTTTGGGCTACCATGATAAACTTCCCAACTGCAGTGGTGTGCACATATAAGTGCCTACCCGGCTGACTATGGCGCGGCGCGGTATTCTTGAATAGATACGTATATATATAATTCATGCAATGACTTTGAATGGCCTTATGAATCTGGTCAGAGTGACTCAGGGTCGTTATCCTCCGACTATCGTTATGTAATTGTTTCCGTATCAATGAGATAAGATCAACGAAGCCATAAGTAGGCAGAAGACTTATGTTACTATCAAGTTGAGGTCAATTCTCCCAAACAGAATAATAGGAGTCGTTAACTATGACAATATGATACATAATTAATCGTAAGCTTAACTTTAAGAGTAGAGTTCTATTGGGAGAGACGGCATTATGATTACGCTTATTCGTAGGTCATTCCAAATGAATAAAAGAGTGAGCCTTAACATACCTTTAATGTTGAACCTCTATTCACGTTATCATAATCACCCTTCTTTACACTTTAATCTACAAGTAACAATAATAACACAATCATTAACTAAAGGAAGGCACGACAACAACACAATGAGAGGTAAGATCGCTATGTGATAAACTAAACGACGTTTCCTTTTGCCCTTCATTTCGTCAAGTTCACAACAACAACAAAAACACACGTAAATCATTAAATCTACATCTCCAACACCTTAAAACAGTCCTAACAACACCCAATAATTAGCTTAAACCTTCTGATCATCGTCTTGTATTTTCTTAACAAAAACATACCTTGGATGCGCATACGAGCTCGTAGATGATCGTTGATGATGGAGCATACTTTGGTTTCTCTATTTCAAACTTCATGCCACTTTACTTCACTACGAAGTAACTTTCGATCTTCTACAAATCGGAGGGAACCGATGTTAGTATCATGAAATCGACAGAAGAGTCAACTAGAAAAAGCTTAAACTTTATTTTTCTAAAATATAGATAGAACGTTGCTTCTCTAAATTAAGAGGTGGTTCTCTTACCAAAAATAGAAAACACCGATGCCCAAAACAAATTAAGTACGTTGCTCCATGTATATTAGTTGTTCCATATACATTTATTCTTCATTGAGAAGCAAAATCATGGATCATAAATATATAGCCATGTATTGATTGTGGGGTCCACACCAAATGTCCACTTATTTCAATCTTATCTCAAAAAGTATTCCACCACCAGATCCTATATTATATGTAATTAGTCATTTATATTGCTTCCTTGACATAGTCCCACGTGGCCATGTCAAACACAACACTTATCTCTTTAACCTTGTTATCAAAAGTCATTTTGCCTCCTACTAAACTTTATAATTTATTTATTATCCCCAATTATCTTAAATAATAATCACATTTAACACACTTCATATACTCATTATCATGGCCATGTGATATAACACTAATCTGTAGCCTTTTTGGCACATAAAAACAATATTATTTCCAATCATCATCGGCACACTTTTAAGTCCTAAATCATTCGAGACTTCATCGTTTCATAAACCAAGCTCTTGATATGCACAATTCAATATGACCAAAAAAATTCATGGCTCGGGTTTAATTACATAGTTCATGCGGTTCAAACCATAGCATACAAGTACGGGCTATTATCATACACTCTCTTTTAGCGAAATTCATCAAAAAGTGTTTCATTTGATTCGTTTAACCTCTAATCCTCACGAAACTACCTTAACATTATCTTTAAACCATCACCATCCTTGTAAGAAACCTTAATCCTCTGAGTTCATATCAATTTAAATGACACATCCTAACAAGGAAGTACGGAGTGTAACATCTTCCCCCTCTTAGTAACATTCGTCCTCGAATACAGAGGTGTATGGGAAGGGTCAAATTATTTCCTACGAAAATTTTGACAGAGTTTCCCCTATAATTGGCAACTATCCAATACATGCAAATAGTCAAACCCAACTTACATGCCTCGTAAGGCCATAAAAATATCATATATTCATGTCAGACCTCACACGATCATCATATATCAAATGTAACAATGTAGGACCACAACTCACCTTGTATGTAAGTAATTTTATCATTATCACGCTACCTCAACTAGAGTATCACCTCTGTTTTGAAACAAATGGGGGTCTTTACACTTTATCTCCTTGGTGTTTTTGTTCCTTCATAAGGGGGTTTTACACATCCATCAGTACAAGGCTTTCTAGGGAGCCATTCTGATACTGGAATGATAGCTTCTATTAATTGCTGACTCACACCCATAACATACCCTCGAGCATCAAAATTATGCGCTCTGTTTGGCCGCTTGTCTATGGATGAAAGGTTGTACTAAGATGCAATCATTTAAGCAAATAGTTAAAACCCCTTTTGCCTCACTTCATGGCCTGTCAATCTTGACACATGAGGACGTTTGCATGTACTATTCTAGGGTCCTCATTTAGTACCTTCCAATTTGTACTCTAGTCCTCCAACATTCAGCTTACCCTCAAGAAAAATTGTGTTTGTATATGTCGATAAGATTCATCTTAAGGGACGTTCTACCACCCAATAATGATAATCTGAAAGTCACCAACACATTTCACCTTAAGTTTAGAATAGTAGGTTCATAATGATTTACCTAACATCGTTGATACGATTTACCTTAAGTAATGATCTAGAATTCATTTGCGAACTCTAAAATGTACCCACTAAACTAAGCCTCAATAGAATTTAACTACATGATTGATCTCCCCTTATTCTCTATACCCCTTCAACGATCACACCAGCCATATAATTCATCTTAAGTAGGCTATACACAAAAAATGATCATCTGAAGATTATCCACAGGATTTATATTCTTGATGTCATGGTACATCATGGCCGACCCTGGATGACTAGAAATATGGGAGTAATGTACCTCTACCATAAGTTGATACCGTAGTCCCGCATCACATGAAACACATAATCAACCTCGATCCCTCAACACCCTGTCTGCTTCTACCTCGAAGGTTGTTACATCATTCTGTCGGACCTTCTCTTAAAGTTGCAAAAGAATAGGATCTTCATACTGATATTTCTTTACTTTTTGGTACTATAGATGATATTGTTGTATTCTAAATGACAACTCTGCCATCATTTGAGTCTAGCAATCGACTCCCAACTGGCTAGCTGATGTACTCTCGAGCTAACTATCACCCCTCAGTCCTAAGTATGCTAGGCTGCTCGTGGACCTATGAGATATTAATATCGTAATTCATTAATAACTTGAGTCCTCTCCTCTGTCCCGCCATTCCATTCCTTCTACATATGGATATACAAAATACGTGATGATCTCTAAAGATGTCCATATTAGTACTATATAAGTAGTGTCGTCATCCTTGCATGTGTATACAACCACTGCTAGCTCTAGATCATGGGTCGGGTGTTTCTTTTTGTGCTTTCTTCACTACTTCAAAGCATAAAAATCTTTTCACTTCATCTGTTTGACACTTGCAACACCGATGCGTCAACTTATCTTAATTCTCACATATCCTAGAACTTGCTATACACATAATTCCTAACATTACTCTTAATCCCATTCTTCGTTCAATGGACATAATATATAGTTATTAGCATACCTCATCATTGGTTACGCACAAAAATAATGAAGAATTGACGTTAAAGGACAACTTCTCTATAATCCAACTTAGATCACTATACCTGGAACGAACTTTCCTTCCTCATATTATAGCTAACTTCCCTTATCAATTTACCTAGAAAGGGTTCTCTTATTCATAATAAGCTACAAACTCATTGTGTCATATATCCTTGTGGATTCATAGTCAATTTTTGAACTGTCCATAGTCACCCCTGATTACTTCCACTTTGAACCTTATTCTAATAGTGTTACCTTCAAACATACCGAGCTTATGACATTTAGTCATTTCTCATATTTACTCTTGACGTTTCACTTATTCTGCCAATCTTTTGCTAACTTTGTCATCTCGCCTCATTTTGGGGAACTCCGGCAAGATGTTGTCTCGCTTCTTGTTTCTCCCCTCCTCAACCACGACTTTTCCTTTGGTTGTTCAATGCTTATTATTCACTTTGAATAGGAGGTACACGGAAGTGAATTCTTACCCTACACTTAAAGATTCGAATACCTAGACCACTGGATCTTCTGAGCATTCAAGAAGTCATATTTGACTGTACAATTCCTAGGCACGACACCCATATATATCACCAAACGAGGAACTATTGACATGCTCATAATATTCTTAGTAATGTCATCTAGTCCCAAAAATTTGCCCAATGCTAAGGATTGCTCTAACCCTTACTAAATCCTGAAATTCTACTCCTTTCTAAAGTTACGTCTCTTGAAACCTATAGGTCGTAAGCCTATAGGTGCTACTAACTACGCTTCTTTCAGTGTCCAAAGCGTAATCATAACGCTCACGTTTCTCCAACTGAATTCCAGCTACTTTACAATCTTCTTTATTCAGGTACCTCGTGCCTTTTTCATCTTACCTCCTTGCCCTTTGAACCTCATGCTTTACTTTTTGATGCCCTCATGACCTTCTCCCCAAACAGATGAGATAAAGGTGCAATTTAAAGTTCTAGCATCATATTTGTGACCTCACATTTACTTATTATAAACACAACTTAAAATTGTGTCTCTATAACTCTGTTTTGCCGCAACCACATCTAATTATCTTACTAGTCGTCTTCTTTCTAGTCGTAGGTATCACTGTATCACGAAGTATAAAGATATGGAGTTGAACTCTTACGATTCAGCTCTATCGCACGATCTAGAACGAGAAAGAAAGGTGACAATCTTAAATGCCCCATAGCCTCTTGTTTATAAGTGTGGTGCACTACACACCCATAAACAGGACTCTACTAGACACGGCTTATAGAAATCCCTAGGACAGGCATACTCTGACACCATGTTTTTCACACCCCAACCTTGGGGGTATGGCCGACACTCAGTGCCCTAGGGCCCGAGCGTACCACTCATGATAGTTGTACATACTCACCAATATATGGGCTGACAAGGTCCCTAACAAATGATTCTCTAGTCTAAAAGACGTAATCACCTACACGCAGAAAAGGACCAAGATACCTATATATACAACAAGGCCGATACAAACACATCTGTCAACTGGAAGGGCCGACAAGGCCACACAAAACTACTATATACATGATGATTGTCTACAAGCCTCTAGAGAGTGTATCAACAACATCTGGTCGGGACAGGGCTCTGCCATACCCAACTATGCACATATGTACAATCGTCATACCTATCAGCTCACTAAATCGCTCCGGAAGAAAGAAGTGTGACAAACTTCAGCTGAGTCAAGTCACCTACTGCAAGGTATCGTCCTTATCCCTATCAATACCTGCGGGCATGAAACGCAGCACCCCAGCAAGGGGTTGTTAGTATGAAAGATGTACTGAATACATAAGGCTGAAACGGTAAACAGATACAATACAGTGAATGAAATATAAAGCTGAGACTATAACTGAGTGCAAGACTATAAATAGGGCAGTAGAAAAATAACATGTACTCTAGTGCCTCTAGTGGCAAGGATTATGCATACTTTATTTTAAAATTCTTTGTATACGTATATAAGTATATATATATCACATATCGGGCTACTTTGTCATCATTATGCCGCTCTTTGGGGCTATCATCATAAACTTCCCAACTGTAGTGGTGTGCACAGATAAGTGCCTATTCGGCCAACTAGCGCGGCGCGGTATCATAAAATAGATACATATATATATATATATATATAATGCATGCAATGACTCTGAAAGTCCGTATGAAGATCGTAGAAGATCGTTGATTATGGAGCGTACTTTGGTTTCCCTGTTTTGAACTTCCTGCCACTTTACTTCACCACAAAGAAACTTTCGATCCGCTACAAATCGGAGGGAACCGATGTTAGTATCGTGAAATCGACGGAAGAGTCAACTAGAGAAAGCTTAAACTTTATTTTCCTAAAATATAGATAGAATGTTGCTTCTCTAAATTAAGAGCTGGTTGTCTTACCAAAAATAGAAAACACTTATGCCCGGAACAAATTAAGTACGTTGCTCCATGTATATTCGTTGTTGCATATACATTTATTCTTCATTGAGAAGCAAAATCATGGATCATAAATATATAGTCATGTATTGATTGTGGGGTCCACACCACATGTCCACTTATTTCAATCTTATCCCAAAAGGTATTCCACCACCAGATCCTATATTATATGTAATGAGTTATTTATATTGCTTTCTTGACATTGTCCCACGTGGACATGTCAAACACAACACTTATCTTTTTAACCTTGTTATCAAAAATCATTGTCTCCCACTAAACTTTATAATTTATTTCTTAATCCCCAATTTCCTTAAATATTAATCACCTTTAACACACTTCGTATACTCATTATCATGGTCATGTGATATAACACAACTCCATATCCTCTTTTGGCACACAAAACCAATATTATTTCCAATCATCGTCGGCACACTTTTAAGTCCTAAATCATTTCGGGACTTCATCCTTTTATAAACTAAGCTCTTGATATGCACAATTAAATATGACCAAAAATTTTCGTGTCTGATGTCTACTTACATTGTTCGAGTTGTTTAAACCATAGCATACAAGTACGGGCTATTACAATTCACTCTCCTTCAGCGAACTTCGTCAAAAATCATGTGATTCGTTTAACCTCTAAACCTCACGACACTTCCTTACCATTATCTTTAAACCATCCCCATCCTTGTAAGAGACCTTAATCCTCTGAGTTCATATCAATTTAAATGACATATCCTAACATGAAAGTACGGGGTGTAACATGATAGTTGTTTATCACTTTAAGATATGTTTGATTGTTTAGCACCTTGTTGCATATTCCACAGAGCCTATAGATGGCCTGGTATGTTGTACACTTATTTAACAAAGCCTATAGATTGCATGGTATGGTATATCCTATTCCACAACGCTTTATTAAGGTCTGGTACGTCATGTATATCCATATAGCCTTGTATGGCCTGGTACGTCATGTCATATTCACAGAGCCTCGTTATGGCCTGGTATGTCATGATTATCACAGAGCCTCATTAAGGCCTGGTATGTTATATTTATCTATAGAGCCCGATAAGGCCTGGTATGTTGTTGATATTATTGTATGATGTGAGCAGGGAACATGTAAGTATATCTTCAAATTTCCCTTCTATCTTTCAAATATGTTTAGCTATGATGCTTTCATGTTTGGGTTGAATCCCTAGTGTTGATGAGCTAGGTTGCTCAAGTTTCATTGAATACAGCCTTGTCGGGTTACAGAATTCCATCTTATGATGTGATTCGGCCTTGTCAACCAAAGTATGAGTATGTATGTTCAGCATTATAGATGGGTACGCTCGGGCAAGTGAGGCACCGGGTGCCGGCTACGCCCCTCCAGTTTGGGGTGTGACAACACTCCCACCATCACACCCCAAACCTTCAAACAAGCTCAAAACATTTTGAGTGGCAGAATGCTATGAAATTAGAATTTGATGCCCTACTAAATAACCACACTTGGGAATTAGTTTTGAGTGGTTTGTGTAAAATGTCGTGTGTTGTAAGTGAATTTTCAAGGTTAAACCAAAGGTTGATGGCTCAACCGATTGCTTCAAAGCGCGGGTAGTTGCAAAGGATTTTACGCAAAGACTAGGGGTTGACTTCCACTCGACTTTTAGTTTTGTCATCAAACCCACCATTGTTCATATAATATTATCCATTTCCCTCTGTTTCAACTGGCCTCTCTAGTAACTTGACGTCAACAATATTTTCTTCAAAGCAACCTTGAAGAGGAAGTGAACATGATGCAGCCTCTATGCTTTGCAAATGAGGTATATCCTTCTCACATTTGTCAGCCTAAGGGCATTTATAGCCTGAAATAGGCACCTCGGTCCTCACACACTACCGCAAAGATTACCTTCTCTCCATGGGTTTTATCAAGACTAAATCTGACAGCTCCCTCTGTCCAACATGGACTTGGTGACATCATGTATCTTCTTCTATGTTAATGACATCATCATCTTATCGCATTCGGTTTGTTTCTAAAAAAACAATCTCAATAGGTATTAAAGATTTTTAAAAAAAATTAAATAAAACCATGATCGATTTTTGTAAAAATAATTTCGTGGTATTTTTTAACGACCAAGCTTTGGCGCTAAAAATCGACCTGATTAGTTGATATTACGAAAATAATTAGAGAAAACCCGACTGATGTCGATCGGTTTTTGTTGGTCAATTTTCGCCCTTATTTTAGTAGTGTGAATACTTGGCAAACTGTAATAGCTTTCCTTCACCAGGAAGACATATTCTACGCCGTCAACAAACTCTCTCGAATATGTCTCAACAAATTCACTAGAAAGGTATCAACAAATTTCTCATGTACCTTTGTGGTACAAGTTAATTTGGCTTTCTTGTGTCCCCGGATGTTGATCTCAATCTCCATATGTATTCTGATGTCGTTTGGACTGGTGATCTCACTGATAGATCCTCCACCTCTGGATATATATTATTTTTCCCATTAGTCGGGCCCTTAAAAAATAGAAGACCATAGCTTTCTCTTCCAAAGAGGCTGAATATAGAACTGTGGTTAATCCTCTTGCTGAGACGCTCTGCATGAACAATCTACTACTTGAGTTGCTTTTTCCACCAAGGAAAGTTCCAACCATTTAATGTGACAACATTGGTGTCACCTACTTGAACAAGAATCCCGTCTTTCACAGTCGCATGAAACATGTCGAGGTGGACTTATGTCGAAAAGAATAGGGTTTGTTTTATCCATGTCCATGCTGCTGACACTCTCACCAAAGCTCTGATCAAGCCTCGTTTGACCGTAGATTTTTCAAGTTAGGATTTAGTGATACATCGCCTAACTTAAGGGGACGTATTAGAACACCATACTTCGATGTCATTGTCTTTAGAAGTTGTTTATATATGTTTATCCCTCTGTCGTTTATGTTTATATCTTTTAACATATATTATTATTTGATATACTTTAAGAGTTCCTTTCAGTTGGGATAGTCTATTAGTATTTTGATTTGCACAAGTCTCTTAATATAATGAGTATTATTAGGAATAACGTGTATCTAAATTCATTGAGGCTTTCAATAATAAATAAGATTTCCATCACTTCTTCTAGTGTTTATAAGTATGTCACATAGATTAGGAGAGAAAGAGTAATTCATATGGACCAAAACTATTATTTTACTCTTGAAGATATTAGTAATAAACTAATAACGAAAAAAATAGTGATTGTTCCTTTACTTTAGGGGGAGTATGAGGAAAGAAGACCGACTCATAGTTTCTTTTTGTAACTGCTATCATCACATAAACATGTTTTCTCCTTTCTTTCCTTTGAAAATCCTCCCTGGTATCAATCGCCTCTTCTAATTTTTTTCTCTATTGTCTCTAATTCTTCTCTAACATGTTTCTCTTTCTTCTGATTTGTCTCTCTACAAGACACTACGAAAGAATGATATGAAATATTCGACTTTTACATTGTCATCTTATTCTTTGTTTAGGAAGTATTAAATTATGTTCAAATACTTGGTTTATGATTTAATACCATATGCAATTGCATTTCTTTTCATGTGATGATTTAGTGTTATCCTCGACAGGAATTTATTATTTTGGGAGAGTGGCAAGGATCTATTCGACGTGCTTTTACGATTAACCAAGGACTCTTCAAAAATGTCTTCATCACAATCTGAAAAATCCTCACCTTCCTCCTCCTCCAAGGATTCAAATTCTCAATCTTTTTCGTCTAACGTTGACTCATCACCATCTCGAGATAGTAATGAATCTTCTAATGATAACGACAACAACAACAATAACAACAACAACAACAGTAATAATAATAACGATAGTAACAATAATGATAATAACAAGTCTCAACCTTCACCAAAATCGTCATTTTCATCTATGGGAGGATCACAATCCCGTCCTCCGCCCCCGCCGCCTCCACCCCCCTCATGACTCTCAATCACATTCCCCTCATAGACATAACTCACCACCGCTACCAAAACATGATAGCGATTCATCTAACAATAGTAATCGTGAGAAAACACTTCGTACAGGAATTGTTGTTGCTGCTGGAATATTATTTCTTCTATTGCTAGTTTTCCTCATTTCTCGTTGTAAAAGGAAAAGAATAAGAAGGTCACGTGATCAAATGGGCTTAGACATGGACGATTCTCATACAGCGAATAGTAATCTATTCTTTTTTCATCTCTTAATTACCTTATATATATTGTTATGTTTTAGATATAATGTTTTTTTCCTGAGATCATATTAAATAAATATTCCTTTTATTCGGTTGATGTGACACTTTTCTTTTTAGTTTATAGTAAAAAGAATGATATTTTTTTTATAATTAGATATAATTTAGTTTTAAACCTTTTATTTTGACCTTAATGAGATAAATTTTATCCATATAAAATAGAGAATATAAAAAAAGTCCAAGTGAATTAAAATTAACAAATGGATCTCACTCTTCTCATTTTTTTTTTAGTTTTAAGCCCCATAATTAGGCTCATTAAGTTCATTATCAAGATATTGACCTCGCTGGATACGATGCCATGATGAACAGCTTATTAATCATGTCCAACTTACTTCATTGTACTAAAGAGTTTAATTTCTGAACACTAACAGTACAGGAGATTCTTACACTATCAAGTCGGTATAAAGATACAACAACAACATATCCAATGAAGTCCTACAACTTGGGGTCTGGAAAGGGTAGAGTGTACAGACCTTACATCTATCTTGGTAAGTAAGTAGATAGGTATTTCCGAAAGACCTTCGGCTCAAGATAAAGCATAGGCACAAGCAAAGCAGAGAAACGGTCAGACCCGTACAAGAAATTTAAAGAAGTATGAAAATGAGTAACAAAAGCGAATAAGCCATGATAAAGTATTCTGAAAAAAAGAAGCAGTAACTAACGAAGGTAAATAAGATAAACAAAATACAAAAACGAACATAAAATAGCAGAAATCAAAGGACATGGGACTATAAAACAATACTGCGCCTACTAGTATGATAGGCTAAGCAGGGCTACCATAATAACACTACAACTACCAGTATGTAAGCGTAAGTAGGACTACGCTCAACTACCTACTACTCTTCTAACCTAATTTGTGTCCTCAACAACCCCCTATCTAAGGTCATGTCCTCAGTAAGTTGCACAAGCGCCATATCTCGTCTAATCACCTCTCCCCAATACTTCTGCGGCCTACCTCTACCCCTCCTGAACCCATCCATAGACAACCTTTCATACCTCCGCACGGCCATTTGTGCCTCTCCTCTGCACATGCCCAAACCATCTCAAACTCGTTTCCCGCATCTTATCCTTCACCGAGGACACTCCCACTCTGTCCCGGATATCATCATTTATAATCATATCCCTCATTTTATACCCACACATCCATCTCAGCATCCTCATCTCCGTGACTTTCATCTTTTGGATGTGCGAAGTCTTGACTGGCCAACACTCCGCCCCATACAACATAGTCGGTCTAACCACCACCCTATAGAACTTGTCTTTAAGTTATGGTGGCACCTTTTTATCGCAAAAGACTCCAGATATGAGCCTCCATTTCATCCACCCTATACCAATACGATGTGTGACATCGTCATCAATCTCTCTGTTCCCTTGGATAATAGACCCGAGATACTTAAAGCTTTCTTTCTTTGGAATGATCTGAGTATCAAGCCTCACCTCCACGCCTGTCTCAAGGTCGCTCCCGTTACCGAATTTGCACTCCAAGTATTTTGTCTTGGTCCTACTCATCCTGAACACTTTAGACTCCACAGTCTGTCTCCAAACCTCTAGCTTAGCATTCACTCCACTGCGAGTCTCATCAATCAGGACTATGTCATCTGCAAATAACATACATCATGGCACCTCTCCTTGAATTTATCTTGTCAGTCTATCCATCACCAAGGCAAATAAGAATGAGCTAAGAGTTGATCCCTGGTGCTGCCTCATCATCACTGAAAAGTGCTCCGAGCCTCCTTCTATTGTATGTACCCTGGTCTTGGCTCCATCATACATATCATTGATCGTCCTAGTGTACGCCACAGGTACATCTCTAACTTCTAAACATCTCCATAGAACCTCCCTAGGGACTTTGTCGTATGCCTTCTCGAGGTCAATGAAAATCATATGTAAGTCTTTCTTCCTCTCCCTATACTGCTCGACCAACTTCCTAATAAGATAAATATCTTTTGTAGTCAAATGCCCCGGCATAAATTAAAACTGGTTCTCCACAATCCTTTCCCAAACTTTCATAGTGTGTTTTAGCAGCTTGATACCCCTATAGTTGTTGCAACTCTGGATGTCACATTTGTTCTTGTACAAAGGAAATATTGTACTCCACCTCTATTCTTCGGGCATTCTTGCCATCTTAAAAATGACATTACACAACTCAGTCAGCCACTCCAAACCTACCCTGCCTGCGCTCTTCCAAAATTTTACTGGGATCAGGCCCGGTCGCTCGTCCCCTGTGCATCTTGCGAACAATAACCTTAATCTCATCAACCTTATTACTCCTACAATATCCAAAATCCTGGTACCTTCTGGATTGCTCCAGATCTCCCAGCACAATGTCTTTATCTCCTTCTTCATTCAAGAGTTTATGGAAGTAAGACTGTCACCCCCATCTAATACGCGCGTTCTCTACCAGTATTTTATTGTCCTCATCCTTGATGCACCTCACGTGATCCAAGTCATGGGTCCTCCTCTCCCTCACCTTGGCTAGTCTATACAACTTTTTATCCTCATATTTTTTCTCTAATTCCACATACAGGCGTTCAAAAGCTATTGTTTTTGCCTCCGTAACCGCTAGTTTTGCCTCCTTCCTCGCCATCTTATATGATTCCCTATTCGTTTCTCCACCTCATCTTTGCTTTCTACCAATTTCGCATACGCCACTTTCTTTGCTTCCACCTTCTCTTGAACTTTACCATTCCACCACCAATTCTTTCGATGTCTACCACGGCTACCTCGTGAGACCCTTAGCACTTCTATAGCTACCTCCCGAATGCAACTGGTCATCTTGTGTCACATATCGATCGCATCCCCACTACTCTACCAAGCCCCCCTGGCTATCAACCTCTCCCACATCTCTTTTGTACTAGCCATGGTCAAACTTCCCCATTTGATTCTTAGCCTGTCATCCACAACCCTCATCTTCTTCTCCATCTTGATCTCTAAATCCATCACCAAAAGTTTATGGCGAGTTGTAAGATACTCACTAGGAATAACCTTACAGTATTTACAAAGACCGTTGTCAGCCTTCCTAAGGAGTAAAAAATCTATATAAGTCTTAGCCACCGAACTACGAAACGTCACCAAGTGCTCCTCTTTCTTCAGGAACCTCAAATTTGCTATCACCATCCCACAAGCTTTAGCGAACTCCAAAAGTGAGAAGCCTCCCTCGTTCCTGTCCCCGAGGCCAAAGCCTCCATGCACGTCGTCATAACCCCCGGAAGTGACCCAATATATCCATTGAAATTCCCTCCTACAAATAACTTCTCAGTAGGTGGTATACATCCCACCACCTCGTCCAAATCCTCCCAAAAGCGCCTTTTTTCCTCCTCGTCCAAGTCTGTCTGCGGCGCGTAAGCACTAATAATGTTCATAGTGAACCATCCAACTACCAATTTAATCGCCATCATCTTGTCATTAACCCTCCTAACCTCTACCACCTGATACCTTAACTCATTGTCTACCAAAATGCATACCTCATTCCTATACCTCGACCTACCCGAGAACCATAACTTATTCCCGTCCACATCCTTAGCCTTAGGTTCTACAAATTTGATCTCCTGGACACAAACTATATTAATCCTCATCTTCTTAAATATCTTAACTAGCTGTATGGACTTCTCCGTCAAAGTCTCAATGTCTAAGACCCTATTCTCAACCTAGCATCTCTCTTACCCCACTAATCCCCCTAACCCTCGCCCCCATCCCCGACCGAGAACATGACCCTAGTCTACCATCGTTTACCAACGCCACTAAGGCAAACAAAAACTAGTCAAATATACATAAGATAAGCAAACCAATACTACAACACAAGCTAGAATCTAGCAGCAAACCGGACTACGACAATAAGGGAGAAATGTCTAAAGGCAAGAAAATTAAGGCAAGAAATGCAACGTCAAGATCTAGTAAAGCGAGACAAGCAAAATTCAACTACAATAATAAAGGGAAAGAAGTGAATATGGGCGCCCGGAGGTACCAACTCCAGCTGCATATAACTTGTTTGCCGCCAGAAACTCACTTTTTGCCGGCGGAGCATGTTGAAAAAATTGAGTACATGTGTAGATCTGATCGAAAACCCACTGGGGAGGAGTTTCCGGTTGAAGAGAAAATAAGCTAGGGGGAAAAGATAAGAGAGGGGGGATGACTGGCCGGAAATCGTTTCAACCAGAAAGATCTGACCGGAATGCTTCGTCGGCGGTAAGGGAAAAGAGTACCTGGTCGGGACGCACTGATGTCCGACGGCGAACAGGACCCTGGTCACCGATCACCGACCAGAGTGGCGCACCAAGATGAGATTACCGTCGGAGAAGGTGGGGTGATGGGGGTGTTGTTACCGTTATGGAGAGAGGAGAGAAATCTTTGTTGCACTTTTATCAAGGAAGGATGAGAAAGATCTCGATATAAAGATAGTTACCAAAAATTATTCATAATTAGTGAATTAGTAACCTGAAAAGTAAATTTGACCTTCTATAGTAGATTTAATTGCACTAATAGTATAAAAAAATGAATCTGATCATTCTTTGGATTTCCTATTAATTGTTTGTTTTCTTGCTTATTGAGACTTTTTTTATTTGGCCTCTAAACCAAAGTCTCATATATTTGTACAGGAGATGACTATTATAACAATAAACAAAATGGGAATTGGAACAACAACAATGTCCAATCTACAGAAAATGTGGTTAAGATTCCCCCTCCAATTGATAGTGCCGGAGTTAGCTCCGAATATAATTGGACAATAGCACCACCACCTCCACCACCACCAATGAGAAGTTCGAGCTCTGCTATCTTCTCTGGCGCACAACAACAACAAAAAAAAAATCCTAATTTGCCACGTCCTCCAAACACATCAAACATATCTTTTGGTTTAAACCAAAGTAGTTTAACTATGATGACTTAGCAACTGCGACTGTAAAAGGATACAACTTATAAAATAATGAAAACTCATCAAGCGTTTATTAAGGTTAATTTGTTAAATCAATTATTATGGAAAACGTATGAAGTAAAACGTCTTTTGGTAGACTTTAGGAAAGAAAATGAAATTTCAAGATGAGGTGCTAGAAGCAAAAAAGAAGAAGAGAGATAACGATTGAAAAAGAAATAGAAAACTATTTTGAAAATGAAATTGAAGAGATTAGGACACATATAGAAAGAATTAGAACTACATATAGCAGAATAATAGAAATAAATACCAGAATAAACGAACAAGATGCTATGATATACGATCTAAAAGCATATATAAGAATGGAGATAGAACACTATGGATGAAAAAAGACTAATGGAACATCAAAACAAGTTAGAAGAACTCAGAATAATAGCAGAAAAACATCTTACATATAATAGAGATATAAACCAACATATAGTAAGTTGCAGAATAAGTATAGATCTAATAGAAGAAAGAGATCAACGTCTACGAAAAAATTCTAATCAAATAGATGAACAGAAAGAAACTATTAAAGAATTACGAAATAGGATAGCATTAGAAAGCGAATAGTTAAGACAAAAAGAAGAAGAAAATTTGAAGCTACTGGAAGATAAATTAAGAGAAATAATCAGAAAAGATAATGAATTAACAGATCTAAAGGATATTATAGAAGAACAATATAAGTACATAAACCTATTAAAATATGGATAAAGGAAAGGAAATAATAGAAGACTCTAAGGATATACACTATCAGATGAACACATATGAAGGAGGATCAACACAAACACTAATCTTTAAACCAGAAATATACCAGAAAATACAAGATGAAAAAGAGGAACTATCTGTAAAGAAAATATTTAAAACAAAATGATTTGAAAGAAACAAAGAAATAAGATACATAGCACACAAACATGAAAACATAATAGACACAACGAGTGTAAATGGAAGAACGAAAATTAACTTAATAACAGATGAAGTGATAAAAAGAGAATTAACAAAACTATCTACTAGAGAAGCCAGATAGAAACATATACTTCGGAGGAGTAGAATTTACAATAAAAGCCTACTTTCAAAAGAACATAGATACACCTATACAAATATACATATTGGATGATAGGATAGTAGGAAACTTACAAGATGCTTTAATATCAGTAATAAAAGGAAACTTAATATGTCAAAAACTAAATTTTACGGTACAACCAGACTTTAGTATATCATTAAAAGATGAACACAAAGACTTAGCCTTGACACTATATTACAAACTAGATGGAATAACGATGCCGCCAGGAAGTAAAGTAATAAGTATTGAAACAAAAATGATATATGCCCTAACAGGAAACCACCATGTAAAGAAACAACATGAAATGAACATAGTAGTACCAACAATGTACCAAGAAATATTAGAACAAATAGAACACAAGGAAAACTCCAAGATAACTATACCAAAAGAAATATATATGGATTTTAATACCAGAACCCTTACACCATCAAAAAGATTAATACCAAAAATAGAAGGATCCAGATTGAGTATTACAAGAGAACAAATAAAGTCACAACAGACTAGCGTTACACAACCTAAAATATTAGATTTAATAAATATAAACACAAGTAGATTAAAGGTTAAGGTAATAATAGTTAAAGGCATGATAACAACAGATTGCATAGCTGAAATAAATACCGGAGCTATTAAAAGTTTTATACATATAAGTAAGATTAATGAAAATGATTGTGATTTAATAGACCCACAAACTTATAATTATCCTGAAAGTGAAAGACAAATAATAATTACTAAGAGTATTAATTTAAGATTCAAAATCCAAGACTTAGAGTATAAAATAAATATAGGAGTAATAGAATATGATAGTTTCAATGAACTACTTTTAGGAAGTGATTTTTTAACAATGATAAATTATAAAATAAATAATAACGGAATAGAAATAAACGATCAAGGAAAAAATGAGATTCGTAAATAAAATATGAATATACAAAGGGAAATAATAACGAAGAAACAAAAATTAAAGGAAATAAGGACAGTCTTATCAGAAGAGATATTTTCCCAACTAAAATACTTAAAATACAAAGCAAAAGAAATAAAATTAGAAGACAAAAACAAAGGTAAACAGGTAGCAGGAGAGAATGAACCCAGTACGAGTAAAGAAAATACAATAATTGATACTACCACACAACAACCTGAAATAGTGTCAATCGATGCGTGGAGAAGAAGTAAAAAACCTATAATGATGGATATCAGTAAGATAAAACCAAAATTATCATCTCAAGTAGAAAAAACATTGGACGGTCTAGCGATATTAAATAAAAAAGGACAACTTTGATGGAAAAGCAAGAACCTAATATACCCGGTGTACTTACGTTTTTAAGAAATAATTGGAAAAAGATAATAGAAAAAGAAAGACACAAATATGAACCTATAAGGACAAAAACACCAAAAGAAGATAAAGATTCAAGAGAAGAAACATTTACCTAAAAAATACAGAAAAAACAACCTACGAATACCTAAACCTAAAACTAGACAAATAAAAACTAGAAATATCTGAGTTAAAAACAGAGAATACAAGGTTGAAATTACATAGTAATGAAGAATGGTATGATAAGTACAAAAAATATAAACACAAGTTTAGAGACACGAAAAAAATATTAAAAGAAACAAAGGTAGAACTAAAACAAACAAAAGAAGAATTAAAATGGGTAAAACAAGAACTAGAAGAACTAAAAGAAGAAATACAAATCCTTAGAGAACAAATGAGAAAGTTAAAAGGAAAAAAGAAGGTAAGAAAAAATACAAGTGATGAAAGTACTAGCAATAATGAAAAAACTGATAGCGATTCAGATAGTAACGTTAAACCAACTAACCAAGACATACAAGTAGTAGAATTCATAGAGGAAGTAGAAAACAAAGAAAACTCAGAAATAGTAAAAGAAAACAACCAGATAATAGAAACTCTACAAAAAATGAAAAGAGTAAATGCCATCATAGAAGAACATGAAAGTGATATAGAAGAAGAATATAATAGACCTGCAGAAACGGAAATAGAAACAGATGATGTAATAAATGAAGATGCAAATGATTATACTGAAGAGGAACTAGTAGACCCTAACTTAGAAGTAATAGCAAGAAAACGAACTAGATTACCAAACCACATATCAGTGGGACAACAAGCAGAATTTAAAGAATTTGTAGGATCAATGGCACAAGGAGTAAATTACAATGGATATTTTCTCGACCTAGATAACGTTTATGATGAACAAGAAATAGGAAGAAGAATAATTGATTGGAACCTTGGAATGTATATAGCAATAATGAACTCTACACAAACAGAAAACTTAGAATATATGTATGAATTAATATCTAAAACATTAATCGGAAAAGTAGCATACTGGATAGAATCTATAGCATACCAACTAAGAGGAGAAGTACTCAGTCATGCAACAGATTGGAAATCTATGCTGATAATATTTGATATTATACTAAAGAGAGAATTCTTAGGAGAAAGATGGTTAGTAGCTAGGGAAAATGTACTTGCAGAAAGAAAAATTGAAATAATAATGAGTTTAAACAATATGAAATGTTGTAAGATTAATAAATTACCAGAATATACGATTAGTTTTAGCAAGTTCTTTTATGAAGCAAGATTTTTACCAGAAGAAGGTCTGATATATCAACAACTTTATTATGACCATTTACCAACACCTTATAATACTAAGATATCAAAAGAATACACTCAACTAGAACCAAAAGAAAACACATTAGGTGAAAGAATAAGAGTACTAAGGGCATACTTAATGCGGAAATGCGAAGAATTTAGAATGCAACAAAAAATTAAAAAAGATAAGAAACTAGGATTAAGGGAAATATGTGGATTCACGGAAACAAGATTAGTATTTGGATGCGATGACAAAAGAAAAGAGAAAAGATATAAAAAGAATAATAAAAGATATCAAACAAAGAAATACGGAAAAATAATAATTACAAAAATTATGATAACAGACAAGATTTTAGCAATAAGCCCTATTACAAACCTTACAGAAAAAAGAGATTTAAAAGATATAAAAATATCCCTGAAACCAGAAGAAAATTTAGAAAAAGAAAAAATATGTAAAACCCATAGAAACAGAAAAAGCTAAAGAATGTAAATGCTGGAACTGTAATGAAAAAGGACATTATGCTAATAAATGCCCAAAACTAAAGAAAAAAAAGGAGTAAAATATATAAATACAACACAATTTATAATGAGTTTACAACAGATTAAAGAAGACAATGATAAATGGTATGAATATGAAAACTTCTACGTCAGCCAAACTGATGAAGAAAGTGAATCAGACTTAAAAAATATTAACTTCATTAACCAACAATCAGAAAGTGAAAATACTTCTAAGTAAAATGAACATGCTAGAAAAGGAAAAAACAAAACTACTAGAAGAAAGAAATTATTGGATACAATGTGAACAATATGTTCGCTATAAACTTGTTACAACTTCAACTACAAGTGAAACAGGAAACAAATATTACAGGGATAGACATAACAAGGTTACAAAAAAATCTTAAGAGAATAATAGAAAGAATAAGCGAAATAAATTGGCAGCTTATTAAAATAAGAAGAAATATACAAATATTAATGGATAATGAAAACATTCGCCAAGAGGTAAGAGAATTAGAACAAGATGAAAACCTCCAACAAAGGTTAAGAGAAATGAATATTGAATAAAATCCTAATACCTAATGGTAGCAATCTATATAAAAGCCCATATAGAATACAAGGTTAACAAAATGATAAAACAAAAAATCTTTATTGATAGCGGAGCAAATTTATGCTTAGCAAGAAAAGACGTATTGGAATCACATAGGTGGAAGAGAACCATATCACATAGAGCAAGAGTATCAGGATTTAACGAGCAATCAAAAGAACTGGATGTAGTAGTAGAAAACATGAGAATTCTATTAGGAAAAACTATATTTAGATTACCAATAATATATCAATTAGACAACATGAAACAACAAGTGTTATTAGGAAACAACTTCCTAGATTACTTTAAGACACAAGTTATAGATAGTAATATTTTTAGCTTACAAACACCCTGTAATAAATGGATAGTATTAAAAAGAATATTACCAATACACACATTAAGATTATGTGCTATAAAAACTGATAGGAATAATAACCTACAATTATTAAAAGAAAAATATCTTAATATACTAAAAATAAACTTTGGAGAAAATCCAATTCAGATATGGGAAAAAGAAAAAATATATGCAGAAATCAAACTGATAAACAAAAATGACATAATTAGATCCAAACCTATTAGATATAGTCCAACAGATCAAAAAGAATTTGAAATCCAATTAAAAGAATTACTAGAACTAAAAAATGATACAAGAAAGTAAAAGCCCACATAGCAGCCCAGCCTTTTTAGTAAGGAAACATAGTGAACAAAAGAGAGGGAAAGTCAGAATGGTAATCGATTATAGAGAACTAAATAAAAAGACAATATTTGATGGATATTTTTTACCATATAAAAGAAATCTTATTAACCGTCTAGGAAATAAAAAATGGTTTAGTAAATTTGATTGTAAAAGTGGATTTCGGCAAATAAAACTGACAAAAGAATCAAAATTTCTAACAGCCTTTAGTGCCCCCCCCCCCCCCCAAGGACACTATGAATGGAATGTACTACCCTTTGGATTAAAAAATGCACCACAGATATTCCAAATAAGAATGGATCAAGTATTTAGAAGGTTAATAGAATTTTGCATAGTATATGTCGACGACATATTAATATTTAGTGATAATCTAGACGATCATATAAAACATCTAGAAAAATTTATAATAACTATAAAACAACACGGAATACTATTATCTGAAAAGAAATCCAAAATATTTGAAAACAGTATTGAATATTTGGGATATATTATAGATAACGAAGGGTTACAACTGCAAGAACATATAGTAACAAAGATAAAAAAATTTAAAGAAAAACTAGAAAATAAAAAAGAAGTACAACAGTTCTTAGGAGTAATAAATTATGCTTCAGACCATATAAAAGATTTACCACTCTTAAGAAAACCATTACAAGAATTGATAAAGAAAAACATAACCTTTGAATGGAAACAAGAACATACTAAAGCCATAAAATATATCAAGGAAAAAGGTAAAAACATTGCCAAAACTCAGAATACCAACAGAAAAAGATCAACTGGAACTCTTTACTAACGCAGTGATATAGGATGGGGAGCAGTCCTCATAGCCTATGATAAAGAAGATATAGATAAAGAAAAACCACTTATTTGTGGACATGGAGGAGGAACATGGAAACCAAATGAGAAAAATTATCATATAAATGAAAAAGAATTATTAGCGGTAAAATTTGGAATAAAAAGATATCATTACCATTTACTACCAGTAAAATTTATTGTTAGAACCGACAAAACGCAGGTAAAAGCTTTTATTACAAATAAAATAGATCATTTACCAGAATTAAATAAAAGGAGAAAATGACAATCATTCTTTTGTTGTTATGACTTTATTGTTAAGAACAAATCTGGAACTAAGAATGTTTTAGCTGATTTTCTTAGCAGAAATAACGATGTCGATCAACAGTGATAAAATTGAAGAATACATTACCAACGCCATGAATTCCCTTATACAAACCAATGAAATCCTAATATCCAGATTACAAGAAAACACCAATACTATAAACCAACTCAGAGAAGCCATACAAGACTTGATAACCCTGAAAAACTTACAAGATGAACCCCAATCCAGATCACCTATCACTACACCTAAAAGATCAGAAAACACTACTACGAAAACCATGGCACCATTTGTATCAAAACTAGCAACCATACCATCTTCAATAACATCCTCTTCATCAACAGTATCAATGGCCGACAAGCTGAGATACACACCTGAATACATCAACGCTTACGAAAAAAATAATAAATTTTATGATTATAAGACTAACCCTCACATTCTATGCAGTGATAAACTGAGCAAGTATCTCAGATTCTTGTGCAGCGAGCAAGCAAACCCAGAAATAGTATCAAAACTATTCACTTATGGTTTTTATTGACAAACTAATAGTGGATGAAAACATGAGTAACATTGTCATATTACCAAGCATCATTGTGGAGTCCACAAGACTGATGATGGAATCATTCGGGAAAGTAATATATGGAATACAGATATTTGACGCATCAACAGATCTAACTGGAAAGCCAATTGTGATATGTCAAATATTTAAAACAGGGAAAAACAACACCATCAGTGGAGATGACGAAAACTTGAATAAGAAAATACCATGCACTTTAGAGAAATTCCAAGAATGGCTCAGTGCAAAAAGAACATTCGGACTATTAACCTTGAAAACAAGAATAGAAGACATGCTGAGAGCAAAGAAGGCATGTATTATTGGAGACTCAAAAGGAGGAGAAGTAGAAGATATTATCACCCTATATTATGACAATGACATCATGACACAGGACACTATGAGATTAACATAAATGACAAAATCATAAACCTGAAATACAAATATGCAAAGGAGACAGTAGAACAATATCAAAAGACAATTGGACAAAATAGAAGACCCGTAATAAATACCAGACCTACTATTACCACCAATGTAATAAAAAAAGAAGGAAGTTCTGATCCTTTTGCATAAGGATCTGAAAAAATTTACTACTTGAATAGGGATCATGTAGCTTTGCTACTTGAAACCCAACTGAACAGGGAGCCTGTAGTTCTTGCTACTTGCAGCCCAAATGAATACTTTGAACAGGGAGCTTGTAGTTCTTACTACTTGCAGCCCAAATGAATACTTTGAAACAGGGAGCATGTAGTTTTCACTACTTGCAGCCCAACAAGATACTCTGAACAGGGAACTTGTAGTTTTCACTACTTGCAACCCAACAAGATACTCTGAACAGGGAGCCTGTAGTATCTACTACTTGCAGCCCAATTTACTACGATGTATTACTACGTATTACCATGTATTACAAAATATGATAGAAGATCAACTCAATCAAGGACACTTGGAAAGCAAAAAACAAACGGAGATATTATCAAAGAAGACACCTGGAAAGCAACAACGATATCATCAAGAGGGACAAAGAACTTTTTGAAAAATCATCAGACAAACTGTAGCACTTTAGACTTTTGAAAAAGTGATTACTGTTTACTTTACGACTTTTTGAAAAGAAATTATGTCATAATATCAGCCGAGGTTATCTATATAAGGAGCCCCTTGTAACCTGATTATTCATTCAAAAAATTTCGATACAAATCCTTACTTGAAAATCTCTATGTCTAGCTAAACCCCCTCCTTAGTCTATAATCAATATCAATTGTAATATCATAATACCAGAGAAAAGAACACTTTGAAAGATTATATTAAAACCATATCAGTCTATAAACCTGCACCTTAGCAAGAATTTTAGAAGATAGTCTGTTGAGAACTCCCAGGCACCTAGGCTAATCATCCTGCAAATTCGTGGAAGAAGAAGGGAAGCAAAGCCAAGGGTGAGTTGAGATATCCGGTGATCTGAAATTCTGATTAAGAGGTATGATTTCTAGACTACGTGTTTTTAATTATGATCTTGATAAATGTTAAACTCTGTAATTATGATGTTTATATTGGTTAAAGATTATAGGCTTTTATTTAAAAATGAATTTTGAGTTGATACTACCCGTCTCCCTATTACATGCTTATTATTTGATAAACTCAGACAAACTTTATCAATCTACCATCTATATTCCTACCCTCTTCAGGGTTACTAGATGATGAAAAGATCCGCCCAGAAATTGATTCTAAGGCCAATCTTCTTGGACAAGGTGGTTTTGGATTTGTACATAAAGGGGTTTTACCTAATGGTAAAGAGATCGCTGTAAAAAGTTTAAAATCAAATAGCGGACACGGAGAGAGGGAATTTCAAGCTGAGGCCGTGTCAATCATCGACATCTTGTGTCTTTAGTTGGTTATTGCATTGCAGGATCTAAAAGAATGCTTGTCTATGAGTTTATTCCTAACAACACTCTTGAATATCACCTTCATGGTATGCTTTATAAGTGCATACTAACATTACCTGCCAGTATGTTTAGTATGACCGAAGTCATTTTCCGCATTTGTTGATGTTGCCTAACAAGAAAATGTTTTCAAAGGAAAACATACCTTTTTTCAGCAAATATATTTTATGGAAAATGACCTTCAGCATACCAAACACACTTGAAATAGTAAATATCCAATTTATTTACTTAGCAGTCTATTTAGTATGATGAAAGTCTTTTTTACAAAAAAAATGCCATGAGAAAGTCATTTTCTTGTGTTTTCTAACCAGCAAATGTTTTCCAAGGAAAACATACTTTTTTTCTACAAATATCCTTCATGAAAAACATGCCGTTTTCAATCAAATATCTTCCATGGAAAATCACTTTACTAAACACACTTGAAATAGTGAAATTCTATTTTAGTTGTAGTACTTATTAAACGTGTCCTTTCTTTAAAATTTATCCCCTTTTACATATTTTAATTGTAGGACTTGGTAACCCAGTTATGGATTTCCTACGAGGCTTAAAATTGCAATAGGAGCAGCCAAAGGGTTTGCTTATATTCATGAAGATTGTAAGTCAATTATATTATTTATCATTTTCTCTCTGGATAATTGAGATATATTTCCTTTGATGGCTAAGTAGTCTTATATAAACTTCAGGCCACCCTCGCATTATACACAGAGACATTAAAGGTGCAAATATTCTACTGGACAACAACTTCGAAGCCAAGGTATACATATATACATTGGATTATCTTATTTTACACTATTAGCTAGTGCAATTCAACCTGCGTGCTATTGAAGTTTACTTGTCTAATTTTCAGAAAATTGACTCCACTGATTATGGGTAGTCAATTTTAAGTGACATCATAATGTAGATATACATATGCTAGAAACAACCATGTCATACAAAAGTACCTACTAGTAATATTTGAGTAGTTTCATTTTCACGTAATACTAATATGATTCTAATATTATATTTTATCAGGTGGCTGATTTTGGATTAGCTAAGCTTGCAGCTGATAACTTTACTCATGTGTCTACCCGTATCATGGGAACTTTTGGGTAAGCAATCTAAATTTATCTTTTTGTTTTAGTTGTCATTTAAAAAAGGGAGGTCAAATTTGTTGTGGTACCATCTGAGATTGAGCAATTTTTTTAGTCATTAAACTTTTGATCTAATATTACTTTATTGTTACCAAAAATGTCTAGTCTTGCCAAGGACCCCTAATGAAAGTGTCAACCCGAAAGAAATTTTAAACCATATTTAAAAGTTGAGTAAATTTGGATCTCTTTTACCTTGATGAATTTGGACAACGAAGTCCACCCATCTCACGCTATAACTCTATTATAAGGAAAAGTATGAGACGATTTGCTGGCAAGAATATGAATAAACTAAAAATATATAATTTGAGAATTTGACAATTGAAGGGCAAATTTGAACCTTTTCCCTTAATTAAGATAACACACAAAAAAAAGTGTTTTCAAATTCTTTGTTTTCTATTACTACTGATGTTTCCATTTCCCTTAAGAATAGATGAATAATTTATATTGTCATTTATTTTCAAAAAAATAGGTACCTGGCACCCGAATATGCTTCAACCGGAAAGTTGACAGAAAAATCTGATGGTGTTATGCTTCTGGAACTTATAACAGGACATCGTCCTATAGATGTCAACAGTGAGTGAGAACTTAGTTGATTGGGTATGTATGTGTTTCAACTTTGCTGCTTCAAATAAACAAAATAGGTACCTGGCACTATTTAATGTATTATGTTTCTTGATTCTAGTTATTTAACGTACGAATTTGGCAGTTGCATGTATGTGTTTTGTAAGCAAGTTTTAGCTAGAAAGTTTAGTATTTATTTGGATTGCTTGCTCTTACTTTGCATTTTTATCATTCGATTGAGATTGTTTTTTTTTTTAATTTAGTTTCAAACCTTACAGTCCGCTATTCTCATTTTTGACATAAATCATTTGAAATTATATTAGGACATATCACATTATTCTACCGTTGGATCACATCTACTCAACATCTGTTTCAACACAGTTTTGCGTAGATCAAAATGTAATTTGGCAAAACAAAAGAATGAACCCAAGCTAAGTCAAAGCCTCGCATACTTGATGTTTGCCTTTTAGTTTCTCCTAGAAAGATCTATTCTGGGAATGATATTCTGTGGGAGTTCACTACTTCGGTTGACAATACGTGGATCCAAGTATAGTCTGTGTAGATCATAAAGTATGATAAGGGTCTTAAAAATCACGCACTATGCAAAGATGCTTGTTGGTCGATGGAAGTCCTAATTTTTTTCTGATTTTTCGACAGCAGGAGTGGGTTTTCCAACGACAGGGTAGAAACTTTTATCGGTAAAGTAAATATATATTGATCAAAAAAAAGTGAACCATTAGATTAAAATTGATACGTGCTGGTAATCTGAAGCACAACTGGAGAAGATGGAGAAAGGAACCGGAGACGAGCCAGCTACAAATATGCACGCTTTTTAGGAGGAAAATTTGCACAATGGCAACGATATCAGCACCGCAGGGATAGCCTCCCCTTGTCAAATCCAATATCTGCCCACTTCACTATGTAAAACGTCTAAAAGGAATATCTGCCGAGAAAATTGATACCTTCCAAAAATCAAGCTCTTAATATACAAAAATAACAGAGATGTGACCACCAAAAGATGTCACAGCAAAGTCACTCATTTCTTGAAAAACTGCCAACACGAGATGCGGACAAAAGGCACAAGATGCAACGATCAGAACATAACTTGCACTCTAAGAAAGAAAATAATCAACCACCCTTATACTCTTCTAGAAAAAACAAATTGGTATATAATAAGAAAAAACATAAGCAATTGAATGTGGAAATTGTCACCAGTTAACCTCCTGAATGGGAGACAGGTGTAGTCACAAATTGGCCATTCTTATATACATGAGCAAACTGCTGCGGCAAAGCGTGCTCACCCTGCAATAATTGTCCATACGTTAAACTAGTTCGATCAAAACAGGAAATACAGAGAGATTTAACGCTGCCAGAAACAAGTTGAACTACTTCTGTTAATAGGATATAGATACTCTACAGTATTACTATGATGTGCTTGCACATCAGTTGAGGTGCCAGTGCTGTTTATCTAGTAATGATTGAATAATAGGATGGAAGCAAGGAGAAAGCGCGCGTCTTCAGATTTACTTGCTCATATGAAACGCATGATGTTGCCAAGAGAGCCCAAGGGAAAAAAAGAAATGACAGAAGAACATGACAAGAAGATGAGAAGATCACACTGAATTCAAACATTGGCGGGATCTTCTTTAAAAACCATGGTTATCAGCTAACCATTTTCACCGCTTAACTTACAGGTTTTAGATGGGATAAAGTATAGATGGAACAGTGTCTTGAAACGCTATAGCAGAAAACTCAGATAATATAAGCATCAACAGCTCCTTTTCTGTTCTGCCGTGCATCAAAACACTAAGGTGGCATTTGTCACTTCACTTCCACATAAAGAGGTTTCTTGCAAGTTGGCGTTCGTAAAACTGAGAACAAAATTTAAGCTTGAAAAGAAAATTTCAAGTTGAATTGTGGTTTGAAGTTTTTCAAATCTGCTTTTACTCACTGATCTTCTACTCTCACAACTTTTTTTTTGTTTTTGTTTTTGTTTTTGTCTTTGTCTTTGTTTTATGACAAGGGAACTAGCTACTCTTCGGGTGCGCATTACCCTGCTCCTGTGCAATAGCCCACAAACCACACAGGAGAGATAACCAGCACTAGGCAAGCCCTGTGCGACATGCTCCACCCAAAAGGAAATCCCCGGCAGGGAGTTTCAAACCTGAGACCTCCATTATGGAAGCCCCTAGATCAACCAACTGAGCCACCCTTGCGGGTCTCACAACCCTTATTTTTTCTCAAAGAACTACGACTATCGGTGCACAATTTCAACTTACAGAAACTTTTTGCCAACTTCTGATTCAAAAATATTTTCTTTACTTCAACTTCAAATATTTGTCCAAAACTTGCATGAGTGTTATCTTCATGTACACCTTCAAAACATTTTAAAGGTATATTTCAACTAAGAACTTGTCACCAAGTGAGATGTCACGACAATGCTTTTAGAGGTCATTAGCTTCTAAGTTCATCCCATCTGAGTTTGATGCTTAGCAGTTAGCACCAAGCACAAAAACAAATACATGAATAGATAACTAAGAAAAAGGAAAAAATAACTTACCCAATCACTATCAGGCCCAGCACCAGGAACCAAAACATTAATTTCACTTGACTTAGCTGTTGTAATGGAAGTCTCCAAAGAATCTTTGCTCAAGTATAATTGGCATCCAGTTGTATTATCGACTGAAATTGTTGGTGCTGAACCCTAAAGATCCCACACAAGGGATAAAATAAAATGATGAAGTCATGATACATAAAAATGAAATTCCAATAAAAACATCACTAAACCTTGAAGGAAAGCATTATTTGGATACCTGACACTGCACCTCCACACCATTGCAGTTGACAACCTCACAAGCTGCCACAACATCCTGTCCACCAAATTTATAAATCAAAATAAGCAATTAGGTATAAGACACTACAACCTCCAATACTTAAACGACCTATTTTCTCCTTTTGAAATCAATCACTGACCATGAATACAACTCCCATTTTAGCGCACTTATCAACTGTTATGTTATTGACTTTCCCTGTGTGACATCAAACAAGATCATCTGCATATTAGAGCACTGAAAACCACCTCATCGTTATCCAGTTTGTGCCACTACTTCATATTAGATGAAAAAATGTTGTTACCTTGGATCTGCAGAACTGAATCTTTGCACCCAAAAATATAGACAGATTGCTTTGCATCGCAATCATCAATGACCAGATTCTTTCTTCCTATTTGATTCTCAACCACCCATCTTGGAGGAAACACAAGATCAGAGTCAGAAACATACTTACCTAATCTCAAGCACATATTAATTGAAAGCAGAATTTATACTCACTTACGACCCATCTGAAGTTCCAGCTTTGGAGGTCCAGCTTTAGAGAAAGAGGGTGAGCTAACGCGACCTTCCTTTTCTCCTGCACTAATGACCCCGGTTCTGTCTGCGCGGTTCTTTGTCTTCATATCATCTGTTACCTTCCTCAATCCTAGACAAAAAAACAATCAACTACGGATAATACTTTATCTACATTAAACGGGAGGGAAGGTAGCTGAGCATTTACCAACGGTCACTGGCTTTCCCGAATTAATATCATCAAAAACAGCTGCCATCCCTTTCGTCGGGCGTGATGATGAAGCCTGAGGAGATTCGGAGCTGAATAGAGAAGCTGGTGGCGGAGGAGGCGGCAAGGGACGACTTGGTGCGGGAGCTTTTGGTGGTGCAGATACAGCAACTTTACCTGTAGCCCATACAGGGCCCAATGGATAGTGACTCTTAACATAATCTCGCAAGCCAGGGAGATACAGCTCTTTCAATGCTTTTGCCCATTCAACATGATTTGGGTCTTTGTTTCTGAACTCCACAAGAACCTATATATCATGAAATTCAATAGAGGTTGGAATAGTATGACATTTTATATTGCGCACTATTTTTTTATCAAGAAATTGCATTCAATAATATTGTGCACTATTATACTACCTTATTTATTAATAAGGGGAAAACAACATACATAACAGCAACCAAACAGCAGAGCATAAATTGAAATGTGATCTTCCAGCTCGGAAGAAAATCCAAAGCAAAAATACTTTTCCATCAAGAACTGAATGGACTCAGAGTACTGTTTCTCTAGCTAAAGGCAACTCAACTAATTTTGGTATTTATTTCTTTCATTTGGTCGAGGCATGGGAGTAATAACCTAGAGTTTCCAGGTTCAAATTTCAGTTATAACATTACGGGCGAGCCTATCTTCTCTGACCTCGATGAGCAGGATTACTTTGGCAACCTATAATTGTTGGGCTGGACAGGTTTAAAGGTGGACTCGCCAAGGAGAGCGCAAGTTTGGGCACAAACACTACAGACTAAGAAATTACATTTAATAACTAGTTTCTTTGTTTTTCAAATCAACAACTACACATCAATCCCAAATAGTTGGGATTATAGATAAATCAATAGCAAAGAGCGTAAAAAGGAGAATGTCTTGAAACAATGACTCTTTTTTGAAACTTAAAGAGTGAATGCCACACTTGTTTGGGAACACTTCCAGACACAATTAGCTACAAGTTCAACCTCTCTTGTCAATTCTTTATCTTTGCCACCACTCTCACCTCCGGCCTTATTTTGGTGATTCTGGCTTTGACTAACTTGAGGAGCCCCTCCAACAAATTGGGAACTTGATAATGGAAGGCCTCAATTTTCTTTTCTTGATTGTTGGAAGGCCTCAAATTCTCCCAGAATACTGAGACCAGATACCACCAATCCCTAGGAGGCCTCTAGAGAACTCAACAGTCTGAAGAATTCTCTTTGTCCATAGGTGTTTTTGGGCCGTTTAACCTCTCCTCCCTCCTTGCAGGTTGAGTTCACACCGTCTTCCACTCTTTTAGATGCCCTCAGCCCTCAAATTGCAACTACTTTTTTTAAGAAAGGTGAGATTACAATTGTAACAACCTTTTTCAAACTGCAACAACCTCTCATGATGATGTCTTCCTTCGTCTCTTTCTTCCATCCTTTCTTCGATAACCAAGAAGTTCGTGTTTCCAACTTCGAAGCTCGATGGATATTTGACCCATCTGTCTAACGCATCTCCACTTAAATACCAGGCTAAATTCACGAGTTAAAATTCGAAATTGTAACGTGAGCCTACCATACATCTTGTACTAACTCTGCTGTTGAAAAAACCTTGGTTAGATTGCTTGTTTCCAATCATCAATAAGAAAGAGAATAGGCGGACCAGAGAGGTCCCCCGTCCATTTCAAATGTGACCCAATTATGTTTGTGTTTTGGTTTTCAATGAGAAGAACAAGCATGGTTTCTGTTATGAATCATCTCGCAAAATTCCTCAAATGTTTTATAAGCACACATGTTAAGTTTCAAGGAGTGCCAAATGAAGAATTACCAACTTACTCGTTGACAAGGTTGTGACAAAGCTCAATTTGTCTCCAATTTGCTCTTAAAAGGATTCCATTATACTTTGATTCAAATAGCTTGTTAAGAAGGATAATGTTCTGCATATCCAGTTACTCCGTAGAAAATACTTTCCGTTAAAAAGGAAAAAAAATGACTTCTGTCACTAATCAGTGAAGCCATTTTCATTTACATCCAACTCTACTCCATATCACTTGTTTCAATCAACATTTTTTTATAACAGAGAATTCCCCGAGGGCCAGTTGCACACAGTTCGAAACTCAATGGATAATGGACCCACCCTCTACCCTTTCTCCACTTAAATACAATATTTTTGTTTGTGGAAGGGTTGAACTCATGTCGTGCGCCTACCATTTAGAAATTGACAGTAACCTTCATTAATAAAAAAAATATCACCAAAACACTATATTTGTACCCTATCCTACACTGTACTATTACCATATATCACAAATTTTACCCCAACCAAACACTAGAAACTGGTATATAAAAACAATTTGGGAAGTTAAATATTTCCCATGGAAAATTTTTTGCTCCGTCCCGAAAGCACCAAAAATAGCATTCACTTCTTCACACGGCATAAAAGTAGTAAATTATTCAGAACTTCCGAACATGGTCAAGGTAGTTGCTTCCAAGCCACTGCACTAGATGGGCATGTAGTCGTAGTAGTCGACCATATAGCAAGAAGGATAATAGAGTGCAAGTGGCTCTTTTGCTCCAGTAATGAAGGAGAAGGACAGTAAATTCAAAACACAACACCAATCAAGGAAAGTCTGGACTATTTAAGTAATCACTGTTCCTTTTCCACCTAATGCTGGCCAGGTCGCACAAAAATATTGCAAATGACATGGTGTATGTTCTACTCTTATTTTTTGTCTCGGATGGGTCATGCCACTGAATCTGAAGGATGCAGTGGTAAGTTGGAGCTCATGGCAAGTTGGTAAAGTGATCAGGAGTGTCTAGACTATGATACCAGACAACATATTTTGGGTAATATGGAATGAAAGGGGTCAAAGATGTTTTGATGATTTATCAACTCCAAACTATCCTCTAAAATCCAAATGTCTCCTACTTCTATTCAGCTGGGACAAACTATCATTTGTTAGCTCCATGCACATAGACTAGTTCTAGAGCTAACATTCTAAATAGTTTTAGTATATCCTTTTTTGTAGCTTGTCAGCTTCCTGCTATAGAATAGACAATTCTAATGAAGCTGATGCCAGCAATGAATACTTACTTCATAAAAAAAATCAAAGACTTTCTCAACCAAGAGAATGATCAGAGAAAAATGTGAGCAGCTACAGAAAGTCTAATTACCTTGTTATTGTAAAATTCAGACATCTGCCAACTTTCTTCCACATGTGCAATAGGCATACTCATACCTAGAGGGTACCAACATTGTCAACAAGTGAACTGGGACTAAACAAAGTGGAAAAGTTGGAGAATATCCTACCACAATCTTTTCCAGCGTAAGCGATCCATGCCAGGGCAGTTAGACTATCAACAGAAGCCTTCAAGTGATTGAAGAAATCAGATCGCCGTCCCTCTGTCATTTTTGTAGCTTTCACAATCACATCATTCAGAGGCTTAAGAAATTCAGCCAAAACAGACATGCTAGGTTTCTGCAGATGAAGACCAAGCATGAGCATGTGTAAGAAAGAAGTATAACATGGAACAGATTCTTGTGGTAATTAGAGTGCATTATCACAAAGCCTCAACGTCCTTTATTCACTTTGCTTCAATATAACAAACTGCACACTGCTTAACAGATGGTCTATTAATAGCCTATAGCAGCAGTATGTATGTGTCTTGCATTAAATGAAAGGCGATAAACTTGAAAGATTTCACATAACTTGCATAACAAATTACACTCTCCATGTGTTGTGGACAATTTCAAAGTGATAAATTCAACACCTCTTTTGACAAAAATTGCGAGTCCGATCCAAAAACTTGGATAGTTCACAATCGTTTCAATTAGCAGAACTGCAGAAGCTACAAATAAGACCCTTTTCTTTTTGATAAGCAGAAGTTACCAGTAAAACCTATTCTGCTTCTGAGCTCTATCTTCTCCATGCAGTTGAAACACACTTCTTATGCTCCAAATTAACCTTTCGTTTAGAGAAATTAGAAGTCCAGTCCAAAGAACGGGACACCTCATAACTATTTCAATTAGCAAAATTCACCAACAAGACCTATCCCCTTTCGAGAGTACTATCACCTTGATACAGTTGAAAGGAGTCTCCCTAACCTCCAAATTAGACTACTCATCTATGTAAGAATCACTCGCGCTTTTCCACTCTCATGATGCACAAACCACATGAAATACAACAATGAGAAAACAGAAGGTACATGCTATATAAGTCCTCGCATTTGTACTACTTAAATTGAAGAGATAATAGTCAAAAAAAACATCTCAAGTATCACTTTTTGGCGAGTTTCCTACCTGGACTATCAGGTGTTTGTGTTTCCTACCTGCACTATCACAGACACCAACTACTTATCAAAACACATCTCGAAGCTGACTAAACCAAGTGTTTGAATACAATAGTCAAAAGGCACGTGACAACTTAATTTGCCCATAAGCTGACTCATTAATTTCAAGGTGTGTTTTGATAAATAGTCAGTAATAGTTCAGGTAGGAAAGGCAAACAAGGTAGGAAAGGCAAACACCTGATAGTTCAGGTAGAAAACTCGCAAAAGAGTGATATTTCATGTGTGTTTTTGACCATTATCTCTAAACTGAATAGACAAACTCAAGAAAATATAACTTGCATGACTTATCAAAACAAGGAATAATGTAACTTGCATCACATTTCTTTAATTCTATACTGACACACTCAACTAGTATACTAGACAAGTAACAATATATCAATCAACTGTAACAGTATATAATCTGCAAGAATCCTCTCTATCCATTCCGTTGTATAGACTGAGTTAATTTAAGAAAGTTAACCTGAGTTTCCTTGATTTTGATAAGAAGTTCTCTCTGAGCTTCAAAAGCTTCCTCAACAAACTTAGTTACATCCAAAACTTGTCCACCAATCTTCTCAGCAGCACTGCGAACTCTTCCAACGAACTGTGACCTCAGATCGTCAAACGCAATAATCGATGGATCTAAAGCCGCCGCCGCAGTTTCGCCGTGTCCAACCGAAGCTCCGCCGTCGAATGACAGCGCCTCCAGCCGCGACACGGCGGACTCCAATCGCTGTATCAACTTCTCATCCATTGGCACGGTGAGTATGAGTAAAGTCTTCTCTTTCTCTATCTATCTTCTAGAAGTTTCTCTCTCTAGAAATGAAACGAAGTTGTGATTGGTAGATAGAGAGAGAGTAGATCTGGTGAGTGTTTGTTGTTGTGATGTTTCTGTGGCCCTTTTGTGTGTGTGGGCTGTGGAGAATGTTTGTGGAAAAAGTTAATTGAGTCTTTACTCTTTACTTTGAATTTTTGAAACGCCGAAAGGGAAAAAGATAATTTGACGAAAATGGAATATTATTATATGTGCTGTCTAATTTGAGGTCCTACACGTGTTCTAGTAAGTAGTAAATGATGGACTTTTTTACTCTTCTCTGCGTTGTAACACACCTGGAAGTGTTTTTTTTAAAATTCTCTTTTATATTTCTTCCTGAATAATACTATACAAGGAAAACCAGACGGATTAAAAATGTCAATTAACATGATATACAAATTATTGCTACAGTTATTCGAAGTCATTTTGGATCACTAAACTTTCTCGCATATGAAAGAATGCAAAATATTGTAGTTTAATTTATAACCTCTTGATTACTCCATTATTACTACCATTTTAAATGGATAATCAACCTCAGAGTTATCAACTTTGACGTTTGGATGATTAAATTTTGTAGTTTTTTTATAGAGAGTAACTGCATTTGGATTAGAAAACATAAACAATAGTAACCTCTAATAAAACTTAAAATAAACCCTACTTATTGAACATGTCATTAACTCCGTGTTCTGCAACTTTATCACTAGTTCAATCTATAGCTGGCCAGTGGGCCGGGACCGGGTCTGGCGGGCCGGATTTGATGGGATCGGGTCGGGGCGGGGGCGGGGCTGGCGGGATTTGCCGAAGTCCCGTCCCGATCCCAATCCCGTCGGAATCAGGTCGGGGCGGGATCGGTATCGGGTTACGACATTTTTTTTTAATAACATATGTATAAAAAAACGCAATAATTAAACAAGACAAGATAGTGTAATAAAAACATCTCAATGCTGTTTTTGTGCCTCTTATATTATTTAATAGACATGATTTTTTTGTAATACAAATACAATTGTCGAAATTGCAACTTTGTGATGTTGTCCAAAAGTTGCAAATTACATAATAAAATTGCAATTAAAAAAAGTTACATTCTGAAAAAAAACATGTTCTAATTTCTTGATAATTTCTTGTGGTTCTTCGGTTGGATTTGGTATTTGTTGGTCAAATTGATCTACGTCGCTTTCACCACCTTCAGATAAGATTTCGTTGTAGTTTTCGTATTCTTCTTCATTGATCTCCGGTTGACTGCACCTTCTCCGCTCCGCTCGTATCCAATCTCTGGAATTATACGCAATTTCCAAGCTTGTCTCGGCTAATGAGTGTATGTGGTCTCCTATTTGATATCTGTCGGCAGAAAAAATGCTTTCAAACGCAGTTGATGACGCTTGAATGTTCAAAACATCTCGGGCCATCATTAAAAGTGTCGGAAATGTCTTTTCATTCCCCCTCCAGTATTTCAGCAAGTCTTCACGTCCATCTTCATTGAGAACTTCCTGATACGGTACAGAACCCTGCAAAACAAAAATATCAAACTCGCTAATTTGGTTAGTAGCGGTACGACCGCACATTCTATTTCTGAGGTTTTTAATACTAGCCGCAGAAACAGCATGTCTTTTGTGAGGTTGTGTTGAAGATGAAGAAGATGGTATGGAAGCTGGTAGGTTACTAGCACTTTCTTGTTGGTAAAAAATATATTTATTTATTTTTGCATTGGTCTTCTATGCTAGATAACACTCCTTCTTTAGTTTGTTCAATAGGTGGTGGGTGATTTGGATTTTTTGGACTTGGAGGTGGTAATACTTCTATACAATCGTGAATAGTTTCAATAAGTGATTTAGTACCGTCTATTTTAATAGTCGGATTTAATACAACACCAATAATATAAATAGTGGGATTAGGAATAAAATATTTTTTTATTTTGATGCACATTTTTTAATAGCTGCAATATAAGCTGGTTTTTCCATATATTCACTAAGTAATAAAAATATTAGAGTTATATAAAACAACATAGTTGAAATAGTAGGATAATATATACCGGATAATTCTTTTGTTGCTTGAAAAAAATTCTCTAAAAATACAATAAGTTCGAAAATTTTTACCCAATTGATCTACAACCATATGAGCTGGATTTTGATTATGAGAATTAAAAAATAAAGTTATAGGTTTTCTATAGTCATAGCTCGTATAAAGAATTCCACCTAGTGGATACTTCTTCTGAAATTTTTCTATAAGGTAGTTCATAATCGTGACAAGTTTTTTTATATTATTTTCTTCGTTGTACTCTATTACTTTTTAAAATAAAGTTTATAGCAAATTGTATTTTACTAAGAATGTCTTCAAAAAGTGATAGACCATCCTTTACAATTAAGTTATATATATGGCACACACATTTTATATGAAAATGATCTGGAAAAGATGGAGTTAAACTATTTTTAAAATTGTAATAGCGTAATTGTTAGAAGAAGTGTTGTCTAATGTAATAGTCATAATTTTATCAGTTATTCCGTAATAATCGCACACTTGATAAATATTTTCTGCAATAAAAGTACCAGTGTGCCTATCGTCTATATATCTATACGCTAAGATACGTTTTTGCATAGACCATTTATAATCTATCCAATGACAAGTTACCGTTAAATAATCATGGTCGTTAGTACTACGACCTATATCAGACGTGATAGATACTTTGCCATTAAAATGATATAATGAATAACATAAATATTATTGATATTCATGTGCGAATTTAAATACATCTTTCTTAACAGTTGATCTAGGAAAATCGTTAAAAGCGGGATTATATATATCTCTAATGTAATGAATAAAACCGGGAGATGAAGGAAATGAAAAAGGCAAACCCTCCACAACAACTAATTTTGATATTGTTTCCCTATCTCTATGTTTATTGTATTTAGGGCCTACAATTCCCCCGTCATAGGGTTAATTTGACCATGTACTTGGTCCGGAACAGTATCAGTATGTGAACCTTGTCCCGATGGAGCGGGCGTTTGCGCACTCAATTTTGAAGCATCGTATTGGGCATACCTAGCTGGATGAGCCCTTACTACGTATCTCATTAAACCTCCCGTCCCACCGTGACCTTTTCCAGTTTTAAATTTTAAAACATCTTTACAAATTTTACATCTAGTTATTTGATTCTCTACGTCCCTATAAAAAAATATCCATGCATCTGATTTTAATGGTCATTTTGTTGGACCTCGTCTCATACTAGGGGGAATAAGAGGCATTCCAGTTGAAGGTGCACTAGTGGGTGTGTTGTCATCAACATTAGTGGGTGTATCATCTAAATTATCGTCTAAATTAAAGTCTTTTTGAGTTCCAGAAAATAGTTCATCGTCTAAATCTAATGGTATTGTAGGAAAATGTTCAGTATCAACAAAATCATCATGTGTAGGAATAGGATGACTAGAAGAAGTACTCTTGTCCTTGTTGCCCCTACTAGAAGAAGCACCCTTACCCTTAAACATACCTCTTAATCCTTCCATTTTAATTATGATAACAAATAATTAAAGTTAATAAAATTAAGTGCGCTAAATAAAATAAACAGACAATAGTAATTTAATGAAGGAACGAATGTACCAAACACCGACGTAACGTCGACATCGAGAGGTTGAAAATTGAAAACTTTGCTCAATGGAAGATCCTCAAGCTAGTTGTCAACTTCACTCCCAATTCCCAAATGAATAAATAAAATTGAATATTTAGTAAACAATGTAGACTTGTAGAGAAATAGATTGAGAGATTAGAGAGATTGTAGGAAGATTTGTGAGAAAGATGAAGAGAAAATGAGTTATTTATAGTTGAAAATAGGGTTAAAGTGTAAATATAATAACTTATGGGTTAAAAATAAATATTAAGGGGTAGGAGGGTTGGGGGAAGGGGGAGGCCAAAAATGGCCGTTGCACAACGGCCAAAATGTAAAATGGTCGTTGGTGCAACGGTTGTTTTTGCAAATGGGGGGTTACGAGCGGGATAGGGTCGGGATTGGCGGGACTGGGGCGGGACGGGACGGGACGAGACATTGTCCCATCCTGGTTAGAGTCCCGATACCAATTTTTTTTTACTACTCGGGTTCGGGGCGGGACCGGGCCGTCCCGGCCCACTGGCCAGCTCTATTTCAATCTGAAGTCCTCCCTCTTCTTTGTCCCATCCGGCACGGGTATCAAGCCCCCCCCCCCCCCCCCCCCGCCCCTTTTTTTTTTTTTTTGGTTCAACCAACATTTCGTTTCCAGAAGTGTTCTAATCTATTATTAAAAATATTTTAAACAGAGTTGAAACTAGTAATAGTATGTATCCTGTAATAATCCAACACTTGGAAGTTAAATTTATTTCACTTCCATCGTGTATTGTTGTGGATAATGT
Source organism: Anisodus tanguticus (assembly GCA_034509755.1). NCBI lineage: Eukaryota > Viridiplantae > Streptophyta > Magnoliopsida > Solanales > Solanaceae > Anisodus > Anisodus tanguticus. Next base: position 40,396,674 of record CM067540.1, on the reverse strand, counting down.
CAAGATATTACCAGTTGAAATTTTTCTTATAATTTGAGTCAACGCCATTGCCAGATCAAGATAAAAGGACTGCAATCTAAAATCCACCAATATTCTTGATGACTGATGAGATTGAAATCCCGACAACTAGGTAACAATGAGCAAGTAGAGCAGGGGCTATACGTCTCATACAATAAACACCAATTCCTTGAAACTAAAAGAGACACCATGTTATATCACTGATGAAGCAACTTACGTTGACAAGAACATTACTTCACAAAATGTCTTCTTACCACACCCTAGAATACATAAAACATTAGCATCAACCTGAATCAAATATAATAAGATGCTGCTCCATATATTCACCAATCTGTTTGTATACTAATTAGAGCCGTCTCAATAATGGAAAGGCAACAGAAAGAATAAAAAGAGAATCCCTTTGTTTTATTAATTACGTAGAAGCTAGAAAGTTCCATTGTATCTCAACTCAAAAATTAACCAAAAGTACTCAGCGGTAGAGGCTTTCAGATCTCAGATTCTCTGCAATTTCAGTTTCCCATCGATCACCATTCTCAAGAAGCTTCTCCTTGTCGTAAAGAAGTTCCTAATGGATTAAGCAATACGTTAGTCAAGCCATATAGTTATCATCCACATTTTCAGTGCTTTGGGATATAATTATTTATTTATCTCAACTTTCGCTCTGATACATAGTTTTTTTTTTGATGAAGTTCGGTCTGATACAGTTAATTTACTCGGTACAACAAACCTCATGAGTTTCGGTTGCAAATTCAAAGTTGGGCCCTTCAACAATTGCATCAACGGGGCAGGCTTCTTGGCAGAATCCACAGTAAATGCATTTTGTCATGTCAATATCATACCTGTAAAATTCAATCTACACATAAGCATGAGCCATGGATGTCTGAATAGCTAGTATGACATTGAAAGAACCACCATCATGTACCTAGTTGTGCGACGACTCCCATCCTCTCGTTCCTCGGCTTCGATAGTGATAGCTTGAGCAGGGCAAATCTGTTAAAATTCCAATTTATTTGTTTCAGTACTTAAGACACGTATATAGAATTAAAGTAGGCTAGTAACATCATTGACACAAGTCATAGATTAAATCTAGCGGTTCATAATGGTGGACGCACCAATTGTTTGAAGAAAGATAAAAAAATCACTGTTCTAGCTCCATCGCATCTCTATCTTTCAAATTTGGGTTGTCGCAGTGTCAACTAACGAAGTTTTACACTCACCATACTGGTGACAATTGTACAACATAAATTTACGTGCTTGTCTGCTTTTACACTTCTTGGAGCTGCTTTATAAACGGCATATGCTCTTCCCAGATGAGAATGCTGTAATTATCATAACTTTCCCATCCTTGAGGGTAAAGCATACATTGTCAACTCTCGCGTTTAATCACCATACTAACTGATCAAGATCTTGATCTGGAGAATAGGAGATGTTTCAAGGTTGAATGCAATAAACTAACTACATTCCATCGAATCATCTTTGGGAATTTTGAACTATTTTAAAAAATATAGAGAAACTCCAAAGGTCAATAGTGGCGCATGATTCGAAACTCAGTGGATATTAGGCCCACCCTTCTACCCTTATCCACTTAAAAACCATGCTTTTGTCTGCGGCTGGATTCAAAACCCGTGACGTTCACTTAATTCACATATCACATGTTGCGATCTTACCACTAGACCAAACTCCTGGGGGCATTTTGAACTTTTTTCAACCTCTATTTTGCTACAACCTTTTTTTCGTTGGGAGGCACAGTACTCGTAAACTTAAGTGCATACACTCCCCAGAAGGCAAAAGTAAGCAATTACCTAAAATACAAACAATTAATCTAAATCTCAAAAATAAATGAGACCAACTTCCATATTCTACCTTCTCAAAGTCTCAGCTTTGTAACATGATACTGACCATGCACATGGAGGCATGAGGCATCTAAATAACATAAACCATAAGTTTCATGAAAGTAACCAACGGCTATCAATGTAAGTAGGATGCAAAAATTAAGACGTATCACTATCTCTTTTTTGTTATAAGTGAGAAATCCCCTGTGGGTTAGCTAACTCAGCTCCCAGCCCCAGCTGGTGCATAGGTTCAACACTTGGGAGAGTACCGGGCCGTCTCTCTACTCTTCTCCCACTTAACCACCAGGTTTTAGTCTAGTTATAGTTCTCAGCTGGGTTTAAACTCGCGGACATGTGCATCCCACACATTCCACGTCGTACTTAAGCGGCAAAGGCCGTGGCAATTGTATATCACTATTTCAGCTGATATTAGTCATTTCAAACTAGCACTTACAGCTTCACAAAGTTTACACGCAATGCATCTTTCCTCTCCAGTTGGATAACGTCGAAGAGCATGTTCTCCACGAAAACGAGGGCTTAAAGGGCCCTTCTCAAATGGATAGTTAATCTGAAAAGTGAAAATGGTTATTGGCTTTCTGCTCAATTGATGTAAAGACACCATAAAATATGAAATGCAACCATTTTAAAATTAGGTGGAGCACAGCCAATCAGAGAATGACTGACAGGAAAAAGAAGCAAAAAAGGGGACATGGATATAAAAAGTCGAAGCAGGAGACTTACCGTTACTTTCTTCTCAAAGAAGTACTTGAGCGTCAGCATAAGACCTCGAACCATTTCAGTCAAAAACAGTGTATTGATGCTTCGCTCAAAAACTGCATTTATTTGACAACATTCAGCAACTCAATAATGCATGAAGCAGTGCAAAGAAACCAAAATGCAATGCCAAGTAGAGATCTTTGAAAAGGCTTTTACCTGAATTCCAATCTTTTGATAACTCCTTTGCTAGCTGCTCTCTTTCTTCATCGTCTGATGCATGAGAAAAAGTAATTAGAATCATTTATTCTACAAAAAGAACCTAGTAATTATATTCCAAGAACCTAGTAATTATATTCCAAGAACCAGCTTGACAAATGATAAAGCCCATCAACTCTGATCCAAGTAGTTTCCACTTGCAACATTGTACATCTGGAATAGGTCACTATATGGTATCATGAAACCAGTAAAGCCAATTTCATTTTGTCCTTAATCACAATGGGTAGTTAATATGGACATCCATACAGCAAACGTGAATATAATCTTTCTTGTTGTCTGATTGTAAAGGGCATATACTACACAACACATCGTATGTGAAATCTAGGAGGTCAAAAATCATGCATCTCTGGGCACTCGTCAGTAGCTATTAGGCCCAATACAACTTAGTCTAGGCTAGGTCAGCCGTGTAGATGCTTTATATGTAAAGATATGCAAAGTAAAAAGGGGCCATTTGACTTGGGGGATTGGGGGAGGACCGGAGAGCTTAGCACAGACCTTTGTCAGTAGAAAACGAATGCTTGGTAGCAAATGACCGGGTACCAAGCAGAGTTCCACTGTGGCCATTAGTCCCTTGCAGTGCCTGTCCTGCCAAAACCTGTATTTCGCAAACAAAGAAAAAAGATTAAACCACTTAGCTTTGAGTCTTTTGACACATTTTATAAACACATACGCATACATGTTTGTGTTGTAATACATAACAAAAGCCTAAAGTAGTCAAGTAGCTTTCACCTCTTTCCTTTTCACCAAAGTTTCTCAAACAGACAGAGCATATCATAATGGTGTCAATCATGAGCAAAAACAGCAATAATAGATATCCATTATCTTCTTACTGTTTCCCCTTTTCAACCCTCCCCCCCCCCCACCCCAAAAAAACCTCTTGTCCTCCTGATGCATTTAAGCTAATTCTAGGGGTGTCAAATAGGCGGGTTGGGCTGAATTTAGGCGGGTCAAAATGGATTGAGTTAATAAATGGGCGGGTTAAAGTTACTTGGATTGAAATAGGCTAAAACGCGGGTCATATCAAATAAACAAAATGTCTTTTTGAAAATATTTTGACAAGATTTCTCATGGGTCAGTTTGGGATACATATCAGTCCAATTTATTATGGGCTGAAATGGGCGGGTCATGCTTTGATGGGGTAATTTTGCCACCCCCTAGCTAATTCAAACATCAGGCCAGCCAAAATATCTTATCATGGTTTTCATCTCGTAAGGGCAGGAAAAAGGGGAAATGCAGCAAAAGACCATTCTCTATCCTACTTTTTTCAGAAATAATTCCAGAATAATGAAATTCTGCCTTGGAGGAACTCCAATCCGAAAATAACAGTATGCAAAATGTTGAGCAGTGTTGGCATCCCTTACTGTTCGATGGCACAGTATCAAAAGCAAACACAAATTTTACAAGACAAGGAGGCTCATCTCTCAAGCATAAGCTAAGGTACGATGGATTACAGTGAAAGCTGACAGTCATATAACTGAGTGTCATGCAGGTAGGTTTCAATCAATCAGCTTCCTCTTAAGAAAAAAATCAGCTTCCTCTCGACCCAAACTAGTTGGTTCCACTATATGTATCATCTATATCTATTACCTCTATTCAAACTTAATTCCTTCCAATACTGTGCAGGTAGGTTTAACGTTAATAATAACATCAGGATTTCAAAGAGCTCCATGAGCAAGCAAGGAATTTATTTTTAGCACGCAAGGACAATGAAATGGTTAGATGCACATAAGTTTACTGATATTGTTATTTATAGAGAATGCATAAATGTTTTGAATGTTTATTCACGTGGTCAGCCTACCATCACCCTCTTCCTTTATCCACATACCAAAGCACCAAAGATAAGGATGTTAACATCATCCCAGCTAGACGTGGCGTGATGCTCATGAATACAAGAAAGGGGGGGGGGGGGGGATTTCATCTCTGATGACACTTTTTTAGTTAGTGATAGGAATGGAGAGAGTTATTCCATCTATTTTGATATTGAAAATCAAATTTTTGAGATTGACAACGGGTATCCAAACTCTAGTTACTTTAACGAAGGATAATTTTTCCTTTGGAAAATGTTTTCTGAAGTGAAAATCTTTTCTGGAAAACATCTAATAAAGATTTATAAAATTGTCCAAATATTGAATTGTGTTTTGCATTAAATATTTTGACGAAACTTTTAACAGAAATATTGATAATAATGTTCAAGCATGGGTTAAAGCAAGTGGTACGGAGTGAGAGTTGAGATATTTGCAGAGAAAATTAGTTCCGCCCATAAGTGAGATAGGTCATTTTCCACACTTAGATTAATCAAACACCACACGATGAAATCCTCGTGAAAAATAAAGTTAGGTTTCAATTGGACAGAAATAATATCCCATTATTACGTGGATCCTATGCGAAGCTCAGACAGTCAATCCCAACTAATTTGGGATCGATTAATTGATTGACGAATTTGAATGTATAAAAAGAATGGAGACTTACAAGCTGACGAGAACGCAAAGCAGACAGAGATTTGCGAGCTAAGATGGCGGCCATTGGAGATGCAGCAAATGGTGTTCTTCCTTCACAACCACAGCGATCGGCAACAACTCAAAGACTCGCTTACGGTTAGAACGCTGCGTTTTACTCCAGTCAGATAGACTGCATTTTTAACTACAATCAGATGAGATTTTAACTTATTTTTATATCGCATACTTAATCAGTTTAGACTTTGGACAATACGAAAATAAATAAGTTCAAGAGGATAATAAGATGCCACGTAGTTTAGGGTCTTTTGTAAGATGGACTAGATAAAATAACACATGTATTAGCATTGTGTATTATTAATATCTTATTTGGTATTCTTTTTTAAACTATATATAACTAATACCTAGCAAACCATGGTAATGTAATGTATTTTAATGTAAGCATAAGCATGATTAAAGATATAATTGCTCATGAAGTCCATCATATAGTATAGTATGACGGTATTTTTATAAACAACTAATTATTTTTATAAATTATGAAATGAATGCTATTTTTAATATACCAAATCAAACGGTGGATAAAAAATAATTCATGCATAACTAATGCCAACATTACTAATATAACATATTCAATATTATTCTCATACACTCTACCAAATGACTCATAAGTGTGTTAGTTGTGTTTGTATGTCTTATTCATAAATATCATTGTACTATTATGTAAGTATTATTTTTTATTAGAGATAATGTTCAAAAACACACCTCAAGTATCATCTTTTTTTAGTTCATAACTAAACTATCAGGTGTGAGAGTTTTCTGCCTAAACTATCATCAATTAGTTTGCAAAACACACTTCAACTATCAGTTGTTCGCTTTTCCTACCTAAACTATTATCAATTAGTTTGTAAAACACACTTCAACTATCAGTTGATCACTTTTAATGAAGTGTGTTTTGTGTTATATACTTATATACCATTTTAGATAATTGTATATTGGAGGGGTCAATGTGTATAACTCAAATACTTGGGGACTATATGAGATATTTTACTTAGTAGTTAGTTGAATGGTTGTTAAAAGGTTGTTAGAAGTCTGTTAGGACCACTTAGCAGTTGGTTAAAAGTCATTAGCACTACATATAGTTGATGAATTCATTGTACGGTTCTCATTAAGATTCATATACAGAAATATTATCTTTCTCTCTTATTCTTGCGTAAATCTTCTCTGTATATATATTCAGAACTAATTCTTCCATTTTAGCTCTTAGGATTACAGTTTTGAGCTTCAATTCATTGAGCTCGTATCATTAGTATCAAAGTGACACGGTTCTTGGACCATAATCATGTCAAACAACGGAAGTACGGCGACGAGGAACGACGAGATTCGCTGGAATGTGGACGAACTTAGAGAACAAGTTTGAATAATGGGTGAACGTCACGAAAGAGCTTTAGCTCAAATTCAACAGCTTCTTACAGCAATGGCGACCAATCATCAAGCGTCGCTGGTAGCGGTGGATCCGTAACCGGCAGAGAATGGCATTGGAGCAAATGCGAATGGAGTACCAATTAGGGGAAACCCAAACCCCAGGTTTTTGCGGGTCCATTTCTATAAATTCGATGATGAGGATTTACGGGGGTGAATTTATCGGTGTGAGCAGTTCTTTGAGTATGAGAATACACCGGAGAATGCGTAGGTCAAAATTGCCACCATCAATTTGGAAGGTAAAGCATTGCAATGGCATCAAGCAATGATGAGGTCACGATTGGGTCGAGAATTACCTTATTGGGGCGATTACTTACGAGCTTTATATCATAGATTTGGTCATACCTTACATGAAGATCATATGGAGGAGTTAATTGGTTTGAAACAAATGTTGGAAATTAGCCTTTGGCGGGGAGATGCGTCCACCCATCTTTGATGAATTAAACACTAGTGTTTCGCATGTTGGAGACCTTGTCTCTTCGCACATGCATGATCTACGAAGTGAGTAGATGACCGTAGGGCCAAGAATCGTCTAATTTCGTTGAGAAATGAAAGAGATATTGGTCCACGAAGTAAGGTGTTTGAGACATGGAAATGTGGTGTGGGACAAATCTACCACATCGGTGGGAATAGGAAGAATTGCTCTCTATATAAGTCTCTAATGTGGTAAAGGGTTTGGATCCCCAAGGGGTATCCCATGTGTTTAAAGGAGGAAGACCTAGATGTGCTTGGGTTCAAGGCTAAGCCCACACGCGCGCGCCGCCGCCCGCCCGTCCGTCCGGCCGTGGGCCGTGGGCCGTATCATTTATGGGCCGTGGTATCATTGGGCCGTGGGTCATTTATCATTTATCATTAAATTTGTGGTCGGGCCGCATTGGGTGTGGTGGCGCCTTTTCGATATTATCTTTTTGGACGAGAGAACTCGCCGGATGTACGATTTGGACCGAATTCTTTTATATGTACGAGTTTGGTCCCTGAAGTTTCAATATTTACAGTTTGGTCCCAGAATTTCTGGAGACTTTTTCTGCCTACCGTTGGGACTGTTTTTTGAGGAATTAATCAGCCATTACTTGGCTGATTAACTCCTCCATTAACAGCCCATTACTTGGGCAGTTGGGCAGCCTTTCAAAGGCCATTAACAGCCATTACTTGGTTGTTTTAATGCCCTCCTAAATGGCCATTAACAGCCATGTTTTGGCAGTTGGACAGCCCCTTCTCTATGCTATATATTGAGCTTCATTTGGCTCAATTCAGTGGCAGAATATAGACGAAAAACAGGCCACAAAACAGACGAAAAAGACACTGAAAAATCAGCAAACCAGTGGCTGAAAAATCAGCAAACCAGTGGCTGAAAAATCAGCAAAACAGTGGCTGAAAATCAGTCAAAAACAGTGACCAAACCCTCACGTATACACAAGATATACACTACAGAGACACACTATATACACAGAGACAAAAGAGAAGAGTAAAGAGAAACTCTTCCTTCCTAGTCCATATCTTCAGCAAGTCGAGTCATATTTGTTTTCTTCGACAGGCTCAACCTATTGGCTTTGTAGTGTTGAGATGAAAGTGTTGTTTTATCTTGGGAGACTATTGCCCGCTAACGTAAAAACATATATACGGGGCAATCTTGTCTTAAGGATAGAGGGCTATCCTCGACTCAACACACAACGTTGTAACCTTCCAGATTTAGTTGTTTCTTGATTTCAGGATATCAAGATTCAAGACACAACATACTTGCGGCAGTTCTCAAAGTTGGCTTTGCAAGGTGATCAAGATTCAAGACACAACGCACTTGCGGCAGTTTTGAAGATTGACCATTTATTTATCTTTTCGAACATTTGTAATAGTTATTTACATCCCGTACTGCTTTATAAAGTACGATAGAGTACCAACAACAAATGGGGACTGTGCAAGAGTTTTCAGACCAATGACGAATTGTTGAATCAAGTTAAGCTGACGGAGGAATATTCTATGAGTTGCTTCTTGAATGAATTAAAACCAAAGATTGAAGTTCAAGTGAGGATGTTGGGACCCAGAACTTTAATGAAAGCTTACAGTCTAGCTAAGTTGATTGAACACTCATTGAAGCTTCAATGTGGTCAAACAGAGGAGTTGATTAGGAATACCAAAGATTTGCTTCCCACTCCAAGTTCTTCTTGGCAATCAAATCCAAGAAGCAATTTCTAAGAAAATAGAAAGTTTAAAGGGAGATCCTATAACGATGTTGCAAACAGGCCTGCAATTAAGGAGTTAATGAGACTATCTGGAGCAGATTTTGATAAGAAAGAGCAAAGGGATTATGCTACTGGTGTGATGAGAAGTATATAGTAGGACATAATTGCAAGAAGAGGAAATAATTGTTTATTTTGGAAATGGATGCAGAGGTGGAAGAAATGAATTTAGAAGAGCATATGTTGGAAGAATAAAGGATGGAAATTGCATAATCATCCTTTCAACCACAAATGTCAGTAGCTGCATTAGATGGAACATTGGATTTTAGGACTATGAGGGTCAATGGTAGAATAAAAGGGAAAATGGTGCATGTATTGATTGATTCAGGCTCAACTCACAATTTCATAGACCTTAAATAGCTAAGAAACTGGGGTGTAGATTGGAGACTATTTCAACTTACTCTATGTCAGTTGCAAATGAGAGTAAGGTCCAGAGTTCATTTCTGAGTAAAGGGATTACTTGGAGAATGCAAGGGGTTAGAATTCAAAGCAGATATGTTAGTTATGCCATTAGGAGGTGATGATGTAGTGCTAGGCATCCAATGGCTTATAACTTTGGGAGATATTAGATAGAATGTCAGGCAGTTGCAGATGGATATTCAGATAGGGGGAAAGAATGTGTCGCTAAGGGGGAGTCCAAAAGGATCTTCTAAATTGGTGGAGAGTCAGAAAATGCATAGGTTAATTCAAAAACCTATAGAATTCAGCATGATGATCACAACCTTTGTGCAGTCTGATCTGCCAATGGGAACTGTCACTTTGAACTCTCAAGAGGTACAATAATCTGGTGATTTGCAAAGGGTGTTGGATCAGTACAACAAGTTTTTTGAAGTACCTACCCAACTACCACCACAAAGGGACCATGATCACAAGATTATACTAAAAGAAGGCACTTATCCCATCAATGTGAGACCATACATATATGTTGTTGTGCAGAAGGATGAGATTGAGAAAATGATTGCTGAGATGCTGCAATCTGGGGTAATAAGGCCTAGTGTAAGTCCCTACTCTTCTCCTATTGTTATGGTTAAGAAAAAATATGGTACATAGAGGCTATGCATTGATTATAGACAACTGAATAATTGCACTGTAAATGATACATTTCTCATTCCCATCATAGAAGAGCTCTTGGATGAATAAGGGGATCTAAATACTTTTCAAAACTTGACCTAAGATCTTGCTACCATCATATTAGAATGACTAAGAATAATACTGAGAAAACAGCCTTTAGGTCTCATCATGGACATTATGAATTTGTGGTTATGCCTTTTGGACTAACTAATGCACCCTCCACCTTTCAAAGTTTTATGAACTTGATATTTCAACCCCACTTGAGAAAATTTATTTTGGTGTTCTTTGATGATATATTGATATATAGTCCAAGTTGGTCTACCCATTTGATTCATTTAGAAGAAGCATTTAAGGTGTTAAGGGAGCATAGCTTATTTGTCAAACTTAGCAAGTGCACCTTTGGACAGACTGAAGTTGAATATTTGGGGCATGTGATTACTCAGACTAGGGTGACAGCGGATCTAGGGAAGGTACAAGTGAGGAAGGAATGACTTATTCCAACGATAATTAAGTAATTGAGAGGGTTCCTTTGTCTCCCTGGATACTATAGGAGATTTGTCAAAGGCTATGGGTTGATAGCTAGACTTCTCACTGATTTGTTAAAGAAAGATAAGTTTGAATGGTCTGATATTGCTACTAAGGCTTTTGTAGAATTGAAGACAGCCATGAGCACCACACATGTATTAGCTCTTCTTGATTTTTCATTAGAGTTTGTCATTGGGACAGATGCTTGTGGTTATGGCATAGGGGCAGTGTTGATGCAAGCTGATCACCCCTTAGCTTATGTCAGCAAAGCTCTACATACTAGACATCAACACCTATCAGTATATGATAAAGAAATGATGGCCATAATGACTACAGTGGATAAGTAGAGGCCCTACCTGATAGGGAGACATATTCTGATAAGAACAGACCATCAGATCTTGAAATATTTGATGGAACAAAGAGTATCTACTCCTAGTCAACAGAAGTGGTTGCAAAATTGATGGGGTATGACTACAATATCACATACAAGAAGGGGAAGGAGAATTTAGCAGATGATGCATTATCTAGAGTTCCTATTTCAGGTGCTCAACTCTTAACCATGTCAAATGTGACATCTGATTTTCTAGGAAGAGTACAATTGTCCTACACTATGGATAACCACTTGTAACAGTTGCTAGTACAATTGCAGAAGGATACCTTGGCCAATCCTATCTATTGGGTGAATGATGGAACCTTGTATAGGAAGGGAATGATTGTAGTAGGTCCTGATAAGCAGCTGAGAGTTGATATTTTGTATTTTTTTTCCATGACAGTGCTGTAGGAGGCCACTCAGGCATGTCTTTTACCTTACATAGGTTGAGTAAAGTTTACTGGAATATCATAAAGGAGGATGTCCATGATCATGTTAGATGTTGTACTACCTATCAAAGATGCAAGGGGAAAAATGTCAAGTCACATGGACTCTTACAACCCCCTCCTCATACAAGAAAATTTTTGGCAAGATATAAGTTTGAACTTTATTGAAAGATTTCCAAAAACTCATAACAAATTTGTCATTCTAGCGATTGTTGACAGGGTAAGTAAGTATGCCCATTTCATTAGTTTGAGTCATCCATATAGTGCTTCTTCAGTTGCCCATATTTTTATGGATAACATAAATAAGTTACATAGGCTTTCACAAACTATTGCAAGTGATAGGGACATTGTTTTCTTGAGCAAGTTTTAGCAGTCATTGTTTGTAGTACAAGGGGTCCAATTACACCATTCTACTGCTTATCATTCTCAGTCTGACAGACTGAGGTAGTTAATAGATGCTTGGAGGGTTACTTGAGGAGCATGTGCAATGATAGACCTAAGAAGTGGATGCACTGGTTGGCCCTTGTAGAGTGGTGGTACAACACTACTTATCATACAACTATTAAAACCACACCCTTTGAAGTCTTCTATGGTTAGAAGCCACCTCTTCACTTCCTTATGTTACTCACAGTTCTATGGTGAAACATGTTGGCGGAAGCTTGTAGGCTAGAGAATGTACAGTTAGATTGATCAAACACCGCTTGCAACTTGCTCAGTCCAGGATGAAGTCTTATGCTGATAAAAATAGGAGCCCAAGGAGTTTCAGTATTGGTGATTTGGTGTTTGTCAAGCTACAACTCCATAGACAAATGTCATTGAAGGGCAACTCTTATCACAAACTCAATCCAAAGTATTTTGATCCATTCAAAGTGGTAAAGAAGATTGGTTTTTTTCCTACACATTAGCTTTTCCTCCACAAGCTAAGATTCACAACACATTTCATGTTTCCCAACTCAAACTACACATTGGGAGTGCACTAGTGGTACCAGATTTGCCTATATCCCTCTCTTCTCATGGGTACATTGTGCTGGAACCAGAGTCTATACAAGAGAGAAGGACTACTACCAAGCATGGTCATCAGATCACACATGTTCTCATCAAAGGTTCAACTGCTCTACAGAGGATAGCACTTGGATGGATTTGCAGTCATTTCAACACCAATTTCCTCACTTTGTTCTTGAGGACAATGACTCTTAAGGGGGGGAAAATTGTTATATACCATTTTAGATAATTATATATTAGAGGGGTCAATATGTATAATTCCAATACTTGGGGGATTATATGAGACATTTTACTTAGCAGTTAGTTAAATGGTTGTTAGAAGGTTGTTAGAAGTCTGTTAGGAACAGTTAGCAGTTGGTTAAGAGTCATTAGCACTACATATAGTTGATGAATTCATTGTACGATTCTCATTCAGATTCATATATAGAAATACTATCTTTCTCTCTTATTCTTGCTTAAATCTTTTTCGTGTATTTGTTCAGAGCTAATTCTTCCATTTTAGCTCTTAGGATTACAGTTTTGAGTTTCAATTCATTGAGTTCGTATTATTTTGCAAATTAGTTGGTGATAGTTTAGGTAAGAAAAGTGAACTAATAGTTGATGTGTGTTTCGCAAATTACTTGGTGATAGTTTAAGTAGGAAACTCTCACACCTGATAGTTCAGGTAGGGAACTAAAAAAAGGTGATACTTGAGGTGTATTTTTTACCCTTAACCCTTTCTACTATTAAATAACAAAGAGTTAGCAGGAACAATTAGTTGAGGAGACCCTCAAGTCTTTTTTTAGTTTACTGAACTTTTTTTTCTTTAGTTTCAGCCCAGAAAAATGCTAAAACCAAGTTTAAGTGTGCTCGAGAACACTTAATTCTTAATAAAAACAATTTTCAGAGAGGCATGGGGTTTGATCCCCCGCATCTCCACTTTAATTCTAATTTGTAGGGATTTAGCAACTTAGTTGATTGGCTACCTGAACTTTTACTTTATTGGTGAGTGTTTGAATCCCATGTTGTACTCTCCTCCCCATTTCCCCTTCTCGACCCCCTATGTATTAAAAAAATTCTAAAAAAAATGTGCTCGAGAACTGTTTTGTATAAAAAAAATTATGGTCACAAATAAATTAATACAATAACAGTTTTCTTCCTCCTTCATCATCCCACCAAAAATCGAGTCTTTACTCCCAAGTTCTTTCTCCCCTTCATCTTCAAAATACACGCCTTATTTTCTGTAATTGTCATGATTGTTGAACTTGACAAAGTGTTGAAGTATTTCTTGCCGTTCAAAAGTCACGATTGAACCTTTACATTTGAAGAACATTTGTAGGTTTAAACCCCTAATTTATTCTTGTTTTAATTTTATTCGGGTTTAATCTGTTATTTTGAAATGTCTTGTTTTGCGATTTTTTGAGTTTACAATCATGGTGTTGACAAGAGGAGGTAAGGGATCACTTTGGCCCGTTAAATACTTCCCTTGTACTTTCCATAAAAAAAAGTGAGACAAGTCATTATGGAACCACAAAATATTGAAGGCCTGATAAATAAATCAGACATGATGCAGAACAAAATGTTGAAGCCCTAAGCAATCAATCAGACGAGTTGATTAATAGACAAGAAGTAGAAGGGGCGAAACAAAACTTTGAAGCCCCAAGCAATAAACTAGATGAGCAAATTAATAGACAAGAAGTAAAAGGGGAAGAGCAAAATGTTGAAGCCCTAAATGATAAATCATATGAATTTATTTATAGACAAGAAGCAGAAGAGGCAGAACAAAATGTTGAAGCCCTAAGAAATTAACCAGGCGTGTTTATTAAAAGATAATAAGTAAAAGAAGCAGATTTATGTATGTCTCCTCATACAATCGGAAAGATTGATGATTTTCATGAAGGTAGTGAAGAAGAAGCAGGAAATTTTAATGTTGGAGAAAAGGAAGACAATGACGAAGGCATTTTTGATGCAGTAGAAGAGGAATGTGGTGAATACGAGGCTCTAAAAGATGAGAAGGATAATATTGATCATCTATTCGGTCCTCAAAATTTTAAATTCGTGAACGTAGAAATGGTGGAAAGGTTCGGATTGATCTCACGATTACTGAAAGGAGTTGATTTTCAATCTAATATCACAATGAGGTCTGTCATGAAATTGGTTTGCCTTTAAATATGAACACAAGCGTAAACTTTTAAATGCTTTTGAAAGTTGTTATTTTGGCTTACTTCTTGAATTTGCCCTTCATAATCCCTAAAGATATAGTTTTCATCTTCATTTGGGTATATAACCCTGAAGATATAATTTTTTTACTTTTTGTAATCTTAAACAGTTTTCCTCGAGTATTTATGCCCTAATCAATGAATATCATTTTTATTCATCATGTGTGAATTTTTGTGATTTATTTTGAATTTTTCATACTTAGAATATCTTCATAGACTTTCTAGGTATTCCCGAGGTAAATATTTTTTATTAGTGTCTTAGTCATTATATAGACTTTAAAGAAATTCCTTTTATTTCCGAAGCCAAACAATCTTTAAAGCTGAATTGAGTGTTCGATTTTCATAGATAATAGCCTTGTAAAATTGGCATGAAAATATGAATATGGCGTTAATGTATTTGATGCTTATAAAGATGACATCTCATCTTCGTGCATGTAGGGGATATCATATTCTTACTTGTTCGTATGTGAATATGCTGAACACTGTTAAATATACCCGTGATATACACGGAATATACGTCGTGTATATCACGGGCTGCCTTAAGAAATTGAACTGTTGGACCGTGATATACACAGTGTATACATACGGTGTATATCACGGTTTATTGGCATAATTTAGGTAGTATTTGGTTGTAATTATTATTGTACACTTATCATAATTGTATAGTTAGTGTCCAATTAAAATAAGAATTTAGGAGTAGAATAGAAATAGGATTTTCCTATTATGAAAATATGTAAATTGTATATATACTCTTTCAATTAATGAAAATAATCAAGGGATTATTTCTTTCATGGTATCAAAAGTCTAGGTTTCTTTCTCTCCCAAAATCTCGACCTCTTTCTCTTCGGGTTCCGAGCTCTTACTCTCGGATTCTGTGCCTGTGGAACCTCCTCTCTTCCCAATTTTTCTCTCAATCCCTACGTCACGTCTTACGTTGTCATTATGGCTAAAAACACGTTTCATCTTGCCCTTACTGTTTCTAACATCAAGAATCATATCCCTATCATTCTTGAAATAGAAAACGTCCAATACGCGACGTGGGCCGAACTGTTCAAAGTTCACGCACGCTCACATCAAGTCCTCCACCATATTATCCCCGTGGCTCCTAAGGATACGGAGGTTCCAAAACCCGAGGATGATCCTAAGTTATGGACGACGCTTGATGCTACCGTTCTTCTGTGGATTTACTCCACTATATCTACCGACCTATTGCAAACGATTATCGAACCTGACGCTACGACGATGGAAGCTTGGAATAGAGTTCGTGATATATTCCAAGATAATCAAAATTATCGTGCATTTACCCTTGAGCAGGAATTCTCCCACGTTAATATGGAATATTTCCCCAATGTTTCAGCATACTGCAAAAGGTTGAAAGAATTGGCGGACCAACTCCGCAACGTTGGTGCGCCCGTTAACAACGACTATGTTGTCCTTCAGATGGTTGTAGGCCTATCTGAGGCCTATAATGGCGTAGGTACGCTTCTTCGTCAGAGAAGTCCTCTTTCGCAGTTTTATCAGGCCCGTTCCATGCTCACGCTTAAAGAAGCCGGATTGGCTAAGAAAGCGACCACTAGGGCCCCGCCTATCGTCATGATGACAAAGTCCAATTTCTCTCCCTCCGGTTCCAACAATTCAGGCCAAAACCGCAACAACGGTGGCGACAAAAAGGGTCAAAATAGCAAAAAGAATGGTAAAAGTCATGGCAGAAATCGAGGTGGAAATAACGGGGGTGGCACTGGCCTCATGGAAGTGGGCCGCTAGCCCACTGGCCACAACCCTGTAGCCCCTGGCCGTGGAACTGGGCCAATGGGCTTGGGTCCAACAACCCCTATTACCCTCCACAGTCGCCTTACTCGAATTGGGCCTAATTCCAGCATTCTAGCAGGCCCAATCCATCAGGCAGTCACTAGAACCCGAGAGCTTCAGCTGGACCGGGGCAGCAAGCCGGCTTGCTTTGGCCTCGGCCCCACCATGCCAACCATATCGCGGGACCCACCCCTATCGATATTGAAGTCGCGATGCACACAGTTGGATTAAATCCCCCGGACACAAATTGGTACATGGACATCAGAGCCACTACCCACATGAAGTCCGACCAAGGTACTCTCTCGTCTTATTCCAATTTGAGCAATAATCGTGGTATAATTGTTGGTAATGACAATTCTATTCCAATTCGTGGTTACAGTCATAAAACTTTGTCTCCCCCCCATCCACCTCTTGTCTTGAAAAATACCCTTCATGCTCCTAAGTTAATTAAAAATTTGGTGTATGTCCGTAAATTTACCACTGATAATTCCGTTTCTGTTGAATTTGATCCTTTTAGGTTTTTTGAGAAAGATTTCAAGACGGAGATTCCTCTCATGAGATGTGATAGCTGGGGGGGGGGTCTTTATCCTATCACGCCCACCTCCGATCTCTCGAGTCCAGCCTTGCCATCATGTTTTGCAGCCCTTGCTCTTTCCTTGTGGCATGCTCGTCTAGGTCATACGAGGTCATCTATTTTGTCTTCTTTAGATAAAAAAAATTTATTTCTTGTAAGGGTACGTGTAGTACTCCGATTTGTCAATCTTGTTCTTTAGGAAAAATGTTAGATTATCGTTTGTAGAATCTAATTCTCGTACTTTAATGTCATTTGATATTATTCATAGCGATTTATGTACATCTCCCGTTATCAGTTCTTTGGGACATCATTATTATGTTCTTTTTTTGGATGATTATTCTAATTTTTATGGACTTTTCTGTTAGCGAAAAAATCTCAAGTTTTTTTGTACCTTTTTAAAATTTAGATTTTTCATCCGTACCCAATTCGAATGGAAAATTAAGAATATTCAATGCGATAATGGGAAAGAATATGATAATGGGGTGTTTCGGGATTTTTTGTGGTAATAATGGTGTCAATTTTTGTTTCTCTTGTCCTCATACGTCCTCACAAAATGGAAAAGCCGAACGCAAAATTCGAACCATTAATAATATTGTCCGAACTTTATTGGTCCATTCTTCCGTACCCCCTTCTTTTTGGCATCATGCTTTACAAATGGCTATCTATCTTCTTAACATTCTTCCTACCAAAGGTTTGACATATTCGTCCCCATTCAAATCTTATATATTAAGACTCCTTCATATTCACATCTTAGGGTCTTTGGGTGCTTATGTTATTTGTTGTTTCCGTCCACCACAATTAACAAACTTCAGGCCAGTTCTACCTCTTGTGTATTTTTGAGTTATCCGTCTAATCACCGTGGTTACAAGTGTTTTGATTTATCCTCCAATAAAATCATCATTAGTCTCCATGTTATTTTTGAGGAAACCCAATTTCCCTTTGCCAACGTGAGTAGTCCCGTGCCTAGATCGTATAATTCAGGGTACGAGCTACCTTTTCGAGAACAAAGTGAATGTCCATCTCGATGTGTTTAGTGCACTGGTGCTGAACCGAATTATCAGAAAGGTAGATGGCACTAACATTATCACAATATACCAAGGTAGCTTTCTGAATAGGACAATGAAGCTCCAAAAGAAGATTACGTACCCACTGCAACGTCGATACCCACTGTTTCCAGTGAAATCACTGGGCCAGTTTTTGCCCCAGTTTCGGTTATTGGGCTCACTCTTGCCCACCCAATACCGAAACTGGTCCAGTCCTTATGTCATCTACTGTTTCCAGTTACCGAGTTGGGCCAGCAGGCCCACTGCCTGCTTGCCATCCGTCACGTGTCCCAAAATTTCCCAAATTTCATCCAATTCTCCGCCGAGTCACAGACCGGTCACTTGTAGTCAATGAGGTATTTTTAAACCAAAAAGATATTTTAATTTAAATTCTAATGTTCTTAAATCCCCTCTACCTCGTAACCCCGTGTCCACCTTAAATGACCCGAATTGGAAATTGGCTATGGCCGACGAATATAATGATCTTATTGATAATAAGACAAGGAGTTGGTGCCCCGTTCATCTAGTGTTAATATTGTTCGGTCTATGTGGATTTTGACCTTTTTTGCCGTCACCGTTGTTGTAGTTTTAGCCTGAATTGTTGTAACCGGAGGGAGAGAAATTGGACTCGATCATCATGACGACAGGCGGGGCCCTAGTGGCCGCTTTCTTAGCCAATCCAACTTCTTTAAGCGTGAGCATGTAACGAGCCTGATAAAACTGCGAAAGAGGACTTCTCTAACGAAGAAGCGTACCTACGCCATTATAAGCCTCAGATAGGCCTACAACCATCTGAAGGACAACACAGTCGTTGTTAACGGGCGCACCAACATTGCGGAGTTGGTCCGTCAATTCTTTCAACCTTTTGCAGTATGCTGAAACATTGGGAAATATTCCATATTAACGTGGGAGAATTCCTGCTCAAGGGTAAATGCACGAGAATTTTGATTATCTTGGAATATATCACGAACTCTATTCCAAGCTTCCATCGCTGTAGCGTCGGGTTCGATAATCATTTGCAATAGGTCGGTAGATATAGTGGAGTAAATCCACTGAAGAACGGTAGTATCAAGCGTCGTCCATAACGCAGGATCATCCTCGGGTTTTGGCACCTCCGTATCCGTAGGAGCCGCGGGAATAATGTGGTGGAGGACTTAATGCGAGCGTGCGTGAAATTTGAACAGTTCGGCCCACGTCGTGTATTGGACGTTTTCTATTTCAAGAATGATAGGGATATGATTCTTGATGTTAAAAACAGTAAGGGCAAGATGAAATGTGTTTTTAGCCATAATGACAACGTAAGACGTGATGTAGGGATTGAGAAGAAAAATTGGGAAGAGAGGAGGTTCCACAGGCACAGAATCCAAGAGTAAGAGCTCGGAACCTAAAGAGAAAGAGGTCGAGGTTTTGGGAGAGAAAGAAACCTAGACTTTTGATACCATGAAAGAAATAATCCCTTGATTATTTTCATTAATTGAAAGAGTATATATACAATTTACATATTTCCATAATAGAAAAATCCTATTCCTATTCTACTCCTAAATCCTTATTCTAATTGGACATTAACTATACAATTATGGTAAGTGTACAATAATAATTACAACCAAACACTACCTAAATTATGCCAATAAACCGTGATATACACGGTATGTATACACCGTGTATATCACAGCCCAACAGTCCAATTTCTGAAGGCAGCCCGTGATATACACATCGTATATTCCGTGTATATCACGGGTATATTTAACAGAAAATATAGGGGATGAGAAGCACATAGATGAAGATGAGACTTTAGTCTTTTGAGACATACAACCTTGACCTTGGTCGGGAACGATTCTAGTCCGGGGAGGGGCTAGGTTTGGCCAAGAGGGTAATCTAAACCTACTTCGACGAAAATATACATTATATATATAAGGTTAAAATTATTTATTATGTATACATAATAGACGTTGAACCCTTTGACTTCTTCATGTGTTCACTTATTTATATTTTTGAACCCCTTAGTAAATTTTTTGATTCTATTACTGATTGTAGTTCCGAAATTTTACATGTAATTAATGTCATCATTCGGCTAGTTATCCCTATCATTGATAATACTTAAATAATGTTAAATATTTATCTATTTTTATTAAACTATTTTCACAAGTAAAATCCATTTTCTGAACAAAAATAAATACTCTCTCCCTCCCAAAAATATTGTTCTAGATTGACTTGACATAAAGTTTAAGAAATAAAGGAATACTTTTGAAATATGTGGTCCAAAACAAGTTTTATTATTTGTGTGTCTGTAAATCATCTCATAAATTATATTAATTCTAAATATAAAAAAGTGTCAGTCTTTTTAGGACAAACTAATAAGGAAAATATGACAATCTTTTTGGGACAGAGAAAGTAATTTATAAAGGAAGCAAGACGAAAAGAGAAAATTTCAACGAGTAAAATAAGGACAAAAAAAGAAAAAGATTATTAGCCGCATCGAGCTCAAGATTCAATATCTATAAGAAGTTCAAAAGAATGAATGAATGCAACAAGCTCAAAATGAATCTTCACAATTAAATTCATAGAAAAATGGTTGTTTAGAACCAAATGGAGGCGGACAAATTCGAAGGAGAAGAGCTGTGGCTTTCTTTCCACTTTTGTGTTGGGCTCATTGTTATTGGTTTGAAAGTGGAGCCCACTTGTCTTTACTTAAAGAAGCATGCAAAATGTTTACATGCAGATAAATTTTGTGTCAAGAAGCTTGAAGAAATTAAAAGGCTAGCTATGCCCAAAGTGTTGTACGTGAAATCAAGGAGCATTTCCTTGATGGAAAAGTTCCTGGAAAAGTTCTTACAGTGAGCTTTGTTTCAGGACAAATTCAAAAAGACGTGCTAACAATAAGAGAGTTATAACAGTAAAAATTATTATAAGAGTGCGTACAATAGACCTTTGTGGTTCGGTCTTTTTCCGGACCCGCGCATAGCGAGAGCTTAGTGCACCGGGCTGTTTTTTTTTATGTCTTTGTTTGACTTTATTTATTGATGCTCACTATGATGCACTGTCGGTTACAATGGTGCAGGAAACAGAAATAAGTAACTGCTAAGTATTACAACACAATGAAATTACAACAAACTAAAATAGTTTTGATATGCTGAGTCGAGTGATGACACTTTGTCTTTAAGACAAGATTGCCCCGTATATATCCTTTCTACGTTCTGGACAATAGTCTCCCAAGATAAAACAACAACTCAACAAATGAGCAAAGGAAACTCAAGTGTTACCTTGAAGAATTTTGAGTAATGAAATGATGCTGGAAGTAGTAGGAAGAAACTGATTTCGTTTGTGTGTTCTGTGTGCTCTCAACAATTGGCAAAAGTTTCATTATATAGTTGTAGGAGAGGACTTACCAACTGCCCAGATAATTGCCGTTACTGGCCAAGTAATGGCAATTATGGAGGTAGTAATTCAGCCAAAATAAATGGTGAATTGATGTGCAACAGATTAGCCTTTAGGGAGAGTTATTCAGCCAGCAAAAACACAAGTTCTCTGCCCAATTTAACTTACCAGAAACTTCAGGGACCAAACTGTAAATATGAAGCAATTTGGGTCCAAAAAGATAATACCAGAAGAAGCCCACGACCCGAGACCGGACCGGACAGGCAGGCGGCGGCGCGCGTGTGGGCTTATCCTTGAACCGAATCACATCTAGGTCCTCCCTCCTTTAAACACATGGGATACCCTTGGGGTCCCAAAACCCAAGCCAATGTTGAGACTTATAAACTAAACAAATCTTTCTTCCCCCACCGATGAGGGAGAATTGGTCTTTACCACCTTTTTCCATGCTTCAAACACCTCACTTCGTGGACCA
Source organism: Anisodus tanguticus (assembly GCA_034509755.1). NCBI lineage: Eukaryota > Viridiplantae > Streptophyta > Magnoliopsida > Solanales > Solanaceae > Anisodus > Anisodus tanguticus. Next base: position 40,374,780 of record CM067540.1, on the reverse strand, counting down.
ATATCTCTTTCATTTCTCAACGAAATTTGACGATCCTTGGCCCTACGGTCATCTACTTACTTAGTAGATTATGCACGTGTGAAGAACCGGATTCTCCAACATGCGGAACACTAGTGTTTAAGTCATTAAAGATGGTTGGACGCAACTCCCGCCAAATGCAAATTTCCAACATGCACTATATTGCACTGTCTTTTAAAATCTTATCATGTGCAAAAATAAACTAATTCTTTAAAAATTGAAAATAGGATGAATCTAATTAGTTAATTTGGGATACAAATCATTCAATTACATGCTACTGATTTTATAGTTTATCTCATTCACTTTATTATATCATTTTTTATTCGTGAGAAAAAAATTGATGTGATATGTATATTAAATTAGATATCCGAAAAGGGTTATCAAATTGAACCGAAGAAAATACTATTATTGATTTATTGGTACTGAGTTATCAATTAAATCGAATTATTGGCCCCTAAAAGACATTCTTTTATCGGCTCGCTAATCGATTAACCAATGGCCAATAATGAATAACTTATTATTTCGGTTATCGATTTAGCATGTTTGCATATTGATAACCGAACAAATAACATACAAAATCGAACCGAACCAAAGCTATTAGTAGACAGCCTTGGATGGAACCCATAACCTTCAAATCTTGATCCGCCTCTAACAAAACAAGCTACTAAGTGTAGTTTACATATTTTTCCATAATACCAAACAAAGATTTACATAACAATACCAAATATCAATTTAAAAGAAAGACTTGAACCATAAAAAGCATTGAACATATTAGGAGGAGGTTTTTCATGATCCAATCCAAATCGTGCGTGCTTGTTGGTGCAGTAAGAGCAGGTAGTTTCATTTGTCCCTGCTGTCTTTCTCTTTTTATTTCTATTTCTCTCTCTCTTTCTTTTTCTTGAAGCATCGGCCATTTTCCTTGATTGGCTATCACAAATTCTAATCAGCTCAACATTCTGAGATTGATGTTCCTTTCGAACTACCATTGTTGCTTGATCCACCTGTAAATTTTTATTCTCATAGCCCAAATGTAGTCCCCTGTCTGTGGAAATGTTATGCTTAGTAGACACCAGTGAACTAGAAGTGAATGATGGCTTTGGTTGCTCAAGTACAATGTTACTGCAGTATCTTTTTGCAGAACTGGAAAGAGTTTGAGTCTTCGCATCGTTTGTTGCTTCCTTCTCCATCTCCTATCTTTATTCTCATACTTCAGGTGAATTCCCCAACATGTTTCATTCATGTACTTTGTAGATACCTCAAAAGGTAATAATCATCTGGCTTCTACCCTTCTTTATTGTCAGAAGCGTGCCATAATGTTTCAAATGGTATGTAGAAGAAACACATGACAGGAGACTCGAGCCAACATTTGGGAATGTCATACTTCAAGGAATGTTTTCATTCTAGCTACTAAACTCACTTCCACTCAATTAGGATAATAACATGCTGGAAAATCCTTGAATTTATCGGTATACCAAGACGGGTTCAGATCATCTGAGATCTCTTTTTGATTTATAAACTGATAATCGAACAAATCTGGAATTCTGACTACGGGAAAAGAAATGAGAAAAGAATCCCTTTGATGGAAGTCACACTGCAACAGAAATTATTGTTAATATAAATCAATTTGACAAGAATATTCAACATTCATATATGTGAGGGAAAGATAAGAACCTGGATGCATGTCCTCATTAAATGTTGTAGGGACTTCAACATATTAACTTGGCAAGTTGAGACAGTTTCGTATTTGAATTTTTCATGACCACACCATGATATTGAGAGAAAACGCAACTTAAGACACTTATTTACGAGATCTCTGATGCTCGTCAAGGCCAAATGATAATCTGCATCTAGTGTCGTTAAGTGTGGGGGTAACTCTCCTGGCAGTTCATTAAGATTCTGACACAATTGTACGTTCAGGTGATGAAGCCGTGAGAGTTTGTTGATGCTTTTGGGTAAACAAGAAATATTGCTTCCACTCACATTCGACTCTTCCGAAAAGTGCAAAGATCCTAAATCCTCAGGAAGTCCACCCAATATGTTGTGATTACTAAGATCAAGATATCTCAAGGAGGATAAACCAGATACTTGATGCAAGTCGAAAACTTGAGGAATGTTGAAATTGTTTATGTGAGAATGTTAACCTCCTCAGTTTGCCAAGCTTGTTGATAGAGAGAGGTGGTTGGGAGATTGTAGTTTCTCTCGCACCAAGTTCCTCTAAGTCTTGCAGATCACCAATGTTTTCTGGAAACTTCTCTAGCTTTTTGCAACCGCATAGGAAAAGATTTTGAGGATTCATCATATTACAGAGGCTGTCTGGTAGACTTACAAGATCTTCACAACCGTTCATATTGAGAAATTTGAGGCTGCTCAGATTCCCAATGGATGAAGGCAGTTCTCTAATCCCCGTTGATTGTATGGTCATTGGTAAGTGTTGTTAAGCTATGCATATTTCCGTTGATTTGTGGGAATGTATCTAATTTTGGGCAATAAGATATCTTAAGATGTTCAAGGGATATCTGAATACAACTTGGAAACTTCTTTAAGTTTTCACATTGGAATAAGTTCAACCAATAAAGCTTCTTTTGAACTCGAAGAGATATGGGGAGCTCTACCAATCTTAGACCATTTGGATATTATAAGACGCTCCAACCCCATCAAAGGCAAATTTCCAACACCTTCAATCTTCAGAAATTTAAGATTTTGAATAGCGTCCGGAATACTTTCAGGAACTTCACAATCTTTCAATTCCAAATCTCTATGGCCGCTGAGAGATGGGGATCAGATGTAGAGTGTTGATAAGCGTCGCATATCCCCACAGATTTCTGAAAATTCTTCTAAACTTGTGCATCCTGAAAGGACGAGAGTCTTAAGAGATTTCATGGAAACAAACTTAGGAAGCTTCTTAAGTTTGCGACAACCATACAAATTCAAATCAGTAAGCATTTGCAATGTCCAAGAGAGGGATGTATCTCTTCCTAATTCTCACACCCCAATAAATCTAGTTTCTCCAAGTTTGGCATATCACCGAAATTAGGGGTTTTTGTTAACCCAAGACTCTCCCTCAGATCCAAATGCTTCAAGTTGCTCAATTTCTGTTTTCATAAAAAACAAAATCTAAAACATAATGTTTCTATGAAATACCAGTTAATTTAAGTAGTTTTCCTAATAGAAATATGCGATTCTATTTTGTGGGAAAAAAATATAGAGAATAGAAAGGTTGTTACAGAATTGAAGAAAAAATTCCGTTTTCAGAATGCTCATTAAAAAATCTTGTCTGCAGCTATGTGGAAAAGAGTTTTTAGAAATATTAAAAATTTATATTCATAGAAATATGCGATTCTAGAGTAGAAATATTAAAAGTAGAATCCCATATTCATAGAAATAGGCGATTCTACTTTTAAAAATATTAAAAATTAAATACTTACAGGGTCTATGCCGTGAGGGAGTCCACAGGGCTTACAAGTTATTATTAGATAGATATAATTACAAGAAGTAAATTATATATAAAGAGCAGTTTATATTGGAGATGTTCTACAGTTATAGCAATTTGCTCAGAGTTATTATTACATTATTTTGTACGAGAACTACGTAACAAATGCCAGTTGATATCTCATTGTTAAGAAATTTGAAAATCCAAAACTTAAAAATATTTCACACGAAAATTGTTTCTTTATTTATTTATTCTTTGTAATAAAGTACTTCATTTTTTATCGTGAATGTTAACTTAGTCCAATTCTACCTAAATATTTTGAAAATTTAATTGGGAAAAGAACGTTGATGGAGAGAGAAGGAGAGATTATAAGTTTGATTTTGTGATGAAGTTTGTATTTGTAAGTTTTAAATTTTCACTTTCAAGTGAGTGATTACAAAAAAGGTTGGTGTTAATTGTGTGTTTCAGAACATTTATTTGATGCAGCATTTAAATCGTATATTGATTAAGTTACGTACAATGACCTATCAAGACGTCTATTTCAAGCTCTTTATCACGTAGATTATAATTGGTGAAAGGTACTTAGCTCTGGTTATGTAATCCTGACTAGCAGCAAGATAGTTGGCCAGGATAGTTGGCCTTGGAATGTCAGATCACCATTCAAAGTGTCCTGTTTTTCTTGGGTGTAACAGGAATTAGGAGAGGTTGATGAAGGACCAAGAAAAATTAAGGGGAGGTGATTAGACAGGACATGATACAACTTCAGTTGACTGAAGACATAAATTTAGATAGGAAAGTATAGAGGTCTATGATTAGGGTAGAAGGTTAGTAGGTAACTGAGTGTTGCCATACTTTTAGTAGTATGATTTAGGTATCGTGTTATTTTTTTCCGCCTATGTGTATTGATATCTGTTGTTGTACTTGTTTAGTACATTACTATTTTGTTGTCTCTTTTTTCTTTCCTACTTTCTTGCGCCGGTTACATCTATTTTGAGTCGATGGTTTATCGAAAACAACCCCTCTACCCCTCAAAGGTATACACTTAGATTGTGGCTGCTCAAGCCCAATGTCAGGGAACGACTCAAAGTACAGGAGCTAGTGGAGAGTCATCCAGTTTCAGAACTCGAGAGTTTCTGCTTATGGACCCTTCGGTATTCACTTGGTCTAGCAAGACAGAGGATCCATAGAATTTCATTGAAGATCTTCAGAAAATCTTTCGTGTTATGCATTCTACCGAGATAGATGCAGCAAAGTTGGGAGCTTATCAGTTGTAAGATGTTGCTAACACCTAGTATGAGTCATGGAAACATTCCTGAGGGGAAGATGCACCTCCTACAACTTGGGATGAGTTTGCTGATGCTTTTATTGAACATTTTCTGCTAATAAAGGTCAGAGAGGCAAATGCCATAGAATTTTAGAAGCTCAAGTAGAATGGCAGGAGTATGTAGGAGTACTATCTTCACTTTGTTTATTTGGCAAAGAATGGTCCACGTATGGTTCCATCTATGAGAGCCAAAGTGACGCATTTTGTGTATGGTATTGATGTCCAGTTGTACGATGCAGCTAATATTTCTGCTCAGAATAAGGAAATAACTATTACTAAGATAGTTTCTTTTTATACAGGGTAATGAGAGCAGAATAAATGAAGAGGAAGAATTACAGAAAGAGAATGATATGGAGTTTAATAAGAGAGCTAAGTCTTTAGGTCACTTCAGTTATGGGTGAGGTGGAGGCAGACAATTCTTCAAAAATAAGTCATCAGGACCTGCTCCATCTTCAGCCAGTGATCAGCCCCAAAGTTCAGAAATGATCAGAAAAACAAAACTTCAGAGCATTAGGTTCCCAGTCACAGGTCAGTGTGGGTCAAAGTACCTTTAGCAATCTTGTTTGTGGTAAGTGTGGTAAGAGACACCTAGGGGAGTGTCGCCTGGGTATGTATGTCTATTATGGGTGTGGTCAGCAAGGTCATCTTCAAAGAGACTGCCTATCAGCGAGGCAGGGTACATGAGGTAATGTGGCTCAATCCATAAATCCAGCAGCTCCTCACAATTCTAAGGCCCAATCAGGGCGTGGCACAACTAAGTCCGGTAACAACGGCGAATGTGCAAATCTCTTATATACTTTAGCCGTTCATTAGGATATAGAAGTTTGTGCAGATATTGTCACAGGTATATTATTAGTCTTCATTTTTTATGCTTATGCTCTTATGGATCATGCATCCACTCTATCATATGTAACCCAATTCGTTGCTAAGAAATTTGGGATAAAACCAGAATAGTTGCCTAAACTCTTTGAAGTATCCACTTATAAGGGTTGTCCAATTAAAATTTATCACCGTATTACTATAACCGATTTGGTAGAATTGGAAATTGTAGACTTTAATGTAATCAGGGGCATGTATTGGTTGTCTTCATCTTATGCCAAAGTATGTTGTGGAACAAAAATTGTCAGTTTTGAATTTCTTGGTGAACCAGTCCTAGAATGGAAGGGTGATGCAATAGCACCCATAGGTAAATTTATCTCCTATATTAAAGACAGAAAGATGATATCTAAGGGTATATTTACCATCTAGTTCGGGTTACGGATGCAGATACCTAGACCCCAACTCTTTAGTTCATACCAATTGTCAATGAGTTTAAGAAGTTTTTCCTGAAGATCTTCCCGGAGTTCCTCCCAATAGGGAGATTGACTTTGGAATTTATTTACTTCCCGACACTAAGTCGGTCTCTATTCCGCCGTACTGAATGACCCCAGCAGAATTAAAGGAATTAAAATCTCAATTGAAAGATCTCCTTGATAAGGGGTTTATTAGACCAAGTGTCTCACCTTAGGGTGCACCGGTTTTGTTTGTTCGAAAGAAGGATGTTTCTTTGCGTATGTGCATTGACTACCGACAGTTGAACAAGGTCACCATTAAGAACAAATACCATCTTCCAAGAATTGATGACTTATTTGATCAACTTCAGGTGCCAGTGTTATCCCAAGATTGACCTCAGATCAAGGTACCATTAACTTAAGGTTAAGGAAGTTGACATTCTGAAAATTGCCTTCAGAACTCGCTATGGTCATTTTGAAGTTTGTGTCATGTTGTTCGGATTGACGAATGCACCAGCTGCCTTCATAGATCTTACGAATAAGGTCTTCAAGCCTTATCTTGACCTTTTCGTCATTGTATTCATTTATGATATTCTAGTATATTCCTATAGTGAGGATGATCATGCTGAACATCTCAAAATAGTGTTGCGGACACTTCAGGACCACCAGCTCTATGCGAAATTTTCCAAGTGTGAATTTTGGCTGAAGGCAGTAGCATTCTTAGTCCATGTGATTTTAGGTGATGGCGTCCAAGTTGATTTTAAGAAAATAGACACTGTAAAGAATTGGCCCATACCCACCTCAGTCTCTGAGATAAGAAGTTTCTTGGTTCTGGCAGGTTATTACAGGCGCTTCATAGAAGGTTTTTCCTCTATTTCAGCTCCGTTGACTAGATTAACTCAGAAGAAAGTCAAATTTTAGTGGTTAGATGCATGCGAGCGTAATTTTGAAGAATTGAAAATGAGGCTGACTTCTGCTCTAGTGTTAACATTGCTAGGTGGAACCGAGGGGTTCGTTGTATATTGTGATGCTTCAAGAGTTTGTCTTGGGTGTGTTTTAATGCAACATGGTAATGTTATAACTTATGCATCCAGACAGCTTAAGCCTCCCAAAAAGAATTATCCGACTCATGACTTAGAATTGGCAGCCGTGATTTTTGCATTCAAGATATAGCGTCACAACATGTATGGAGTTATGGAGTTCACATTGACATTTTCACAGATCATAAAAGCCTTTAGTACATTTTCAAGAAGTGGGAGTTGAATCTTAGACAGAGGAGATGTCTTGAATTGATAAAGGATTACGATAAAGATGTTATCTATCATCCGAGGAAAGCGAATGTGGTAGTCAATGCTCTCAGTCGGCGATCCATGGGAATTTTAGCTTATGTTGAAGACGGAAAAAAGATCATGATGAAGTAAATTATTGATTAGCCATTCTAGAAGTTCGACTCATGGACTCCGAAGATGGTGTTGTTGTTGTTCAGAACAAGTTTGAATCTTCCTTAGTTTCTGAAGTAAAGGAGAAACAATTTAATCATCCCAATTTGTTGTAGCTGAAAGAAGGGATTCACAAGCATAAGACTACGACTTTTGAACAAGGGGGAGATGATGGTACTTTGAGGTACCGAGGCAGGTTATGTGTTTAAGATGTGGACGGACTCAGAGAGCGAATTATGATAGAGGTGCATAATTTCAGGTGTTATATTCACCCAGGTTCTACAAAAATGTATCATGATCTTAAAAAGATTTATTAGTGGAACGATATGAAGAGGAATGTGGCAGATTTTGTATCCAAGTGTCCAAATTGTCAGCAGGTGAAAGTCGTGCATCAAAGGCCTATTGGGTTAGCTCAGAATATTGATATTCCCTTTTGGAAATGGGAGATGATAAACATGGACTTCATAACAGGTTTACCTCGCTCATCCCGTGGGCATGATTCGATTTGGGTGATTATGGACCGACTTACTAAATCAGCCCACTTCTTGCTAGTCAAGAGCACAAATTTAGTAGAGGATTATGCTAAGTTGTATATCCGAGAAATTGTCAGGCTTCATGGGACTCCAATGTCTATTATTTTAGATCGTGGTTCTCAATTCACAACACACTTTTGGATGTCTTTTTAGAAAGGATTGGGTACCAAGGTAAATCTTAACACAACTTTTCATCCTCAAACAGATGGACAGGCAGAACGTACTATTCAGACTATTGATGATATATTGAGGGCATGTGTTCTCGATTTTAAAGGTAATTGGGATGATCATTCGCCTCTCATTGAATTTTCTTCTAATAACAGTTACCATGCTAGTATCCAGATGGCACTGTTCAAAGCTCTGTATGGGCGAAGGTGTAGATCGCCAATTAGTTGGTTTGAAGTTGGTGAAGCAAAATCATTAGGACCAGACTTGGTCCATCAGGCTATGAAAAAAGTCAAGTTAATTCAGGAGCATTTGAAAATGGCTCAGAGTCGCCAAAAGTCCTATTCATATTTGAGGCGTAGAGACTTGGAGTTTCAGGTTGATGATTGGGTGTTTTTGAAAGTTTCACCTATGAAAGGTGTCATGAGGTTTGGAATAAAAGGGAAGCTCAGTCCCAGATATATCGAACCGTATTGGAACCTCCGAAGAATTAGCCAAGTGGCTTATAAACTAGAATTGCCATAAGATTTAATTATTGTACACCCAGTGTTTCATATATCTATATTGAGGAAATGTGTAGGAGACTCATCGTTGGTTGTCCCTATCGAATCAATTACAGTTAAAGATGACCTGACCTATGAAGGGGTCCCTATGTCTATCTTGGATCGTCAGATTCGCAAGTTGAAAACTAAGGAAGTTGCCTCAGTGAAAGTATTATGAAGAAGTCAGAAAGTTAAAAAGGCTACATGGGAAGCCGAAGAGGATATGAAGTCCAGATATCCGCACTTGTTTAAGGAACAAGCATAGAGCATCCAAAGTAAATGCCTTCAGTATTCATGTCATATTCCTCGCGTATCCATGTCTCATGTTTCACGTTCATGTATTCAACACTCATGTCTCATGTAACCATGTTCATATTTTCATGTAATCATGTCAGTTTAGTTCTATGTTCCATGTCATGTTCATGTACTTATGCCATGTCTAGTCTTATTCTTAACCATGACCTATCATTCAAGGACGAATGATTTCAAGGGGGAGATATTGTAACATCTCGTACCTGTAAACTAAGCAATGTTCATAATTTAGGAAATACAAGATGGGGAGTTTGAAGTAAAAAAAACCAGTTTTAGTTCTGCAGACCCAATTTTATGCCTAAGTTTTACATACAGTAAAAGTGTTACGGACCGTCAAAATGGACCGTACAATTCGTCGTTGAAAAATGACGAAACATGGTGATTTTTACGGATCGTATAAAATTTACTATCCATCCTTTTTAACCGTAACGTTCCCCTCAGCTTAGGGAAGTCACAGGAAATTGACATTTGGGTGATGGTCCGATTATACGGACCGTACAAAATTATACGGTCTATACCTAGACCGCAGAAAAGTTACGGACCGTCGATTCCGGCTGTAAAAGTCACGATGAACTGAACAATATAAATACGCGGGATCAGTTTTTAATTCTACTTTTCATAATCTCCAAGCCCTAGAATGAAGTTCAGTTTTTAATTCTACTTTTCATAATCTCCAAGCCCTAGAATGAAGTTCCTCTCTTCCTAATTTTCTCCTACATCAAGGTAATCCCTTATCATGCAATTCTAAGTGATTCTAACATTATCCTCATGAATTCTAAGTAGAAATGCATTGTTCTTAACCTAGCGTTTCCAAGATAAACCCATTTCAAGGCTCAAGGTTCAATCTTGGGACTTCTTCTTCGAAGTTCAGATTTTTATTACGAGTATTGGATCAAATAAGGTATGTAGATCTTCTATCCACATGTGGGAACATACTTGTTCTTCCCCACACCACGTTTATTTATGAAACATGAATTTCCATAAGTTTAGGAATTTATTCTATTATCATGATAACCCTAACTACATATATTATTATATGTCATAAATATATTATCAATTCGTCAATTGTATTCTTGATAGTTCGTTAGGATTATCATGAATCCGTCTGTAATCAATGAATGCCCATAACTTGAATTTCATGGCCTCTTAAATGCATGTCATGAATCAATACCACTTCATGATGTGAACTTTACATATTTTCAAACCTATTGCAAGCTATATTACTACTATACATGTTAATTATATTTACAAATCATGTTCACAAGTTATATTCATGAAATTCATGGGCTTACAAGAAACTATATTCATGTTCATGTTTTGGGAGTTACACAGATTACCGAGAAGGTTCAGACAACCTGAAACTACGTATGCCAACGTAGGATAAGAATTGCTCCGGGCAGAGGACGATACCTTCGTGTTATCCCTTTGTGGGATTATTGGATCCATCATGTCATGTTCATGTCTCGTATGCCGGCAATGTACGACATGGCTTAGCTGATCGAGCAGAGATCAAATGCCATATTCACATGTACTGGTTGCATGTCGGTTTTGTTAATGCTCTCCCATAGATATACGGATATACATTTTTATAAATTTTATACATGTTATCATAATCATGTCAGATTATACCCATGTTCATGCTCATTTTCAGTTTCACGTTCCTATTATATCATGTGGCTGCTTATTTCTTCAGTTGCTTTACATACAATATAATTCAAATGTACTAATGTCCCTTTGCCCGGGGCCTGCACTTCATAGTGCAAGTACTGAGTTTCAGAACGACAGATCTGAACGCTAGGACTTCACCCGTATTAGCTATTGGTGAACCCCATTTTCACCACATAATTTTAGTTGAGGATAATTCTTAACATGGAGAAATTATACTCACAGATAGATTTAAAATATTGTAGCCTTAAATGGATCCAATCAAAATCTGCTTGTGGAAGTACGACTATCTTCAGGTGGTCATATCTATCTTTTAAATTATTCCATAGCATAAGAGGATCTTTAACAGTGAGATTTCAATTTCAAGCCTTTATCAAGGGGATGGCGGAGGAATATCATTGGCTTGGCACAATCTTGATTTGATGCCTGATTTTTATCTTTGATGGTGTCTACAAGACCAACAAATTTACGTTTAGAAATATTTGTCATTAATAAAGAAAAAGAAAGTCAATACTGTTGGGTCCGGGGCTACGGATAAGCAAGAATATGTAAGAATAAAACCATAACAGTTAGAACAATTAAAACAGTTTTTGGATGTTGCCTTCAATGTTGTGTCAATATCTGAGGCAACATTGTGATAAAACAGTTATAAACCTTTATAGAGTAAATGCAGTGGAAAAGTAAAGAGACACAAGGTTTATATTTTCAAGGGTATATATTAATATATCCCTTGATGGTCAATGACCAAAGAATTGTATAAATTATATACAATTACAAATGAATTTCTTTTTACAAGATTGAACAATAAATGCGAAAAAGAAAGTACAAACAAAAGTGAAGTCGCAGATGACTTCAGCCTAAAGTTAAAAGATCTAAAAAGACAAATACAACATCTTCATTACAATTGCTTGAAATATAAGCTTGATCTAGAATCCGGGCAGCAATAGTAATGTGAGACTAGATATTGTTATACTACTTTAGGCTAAGTGTGTTGATCCAGTTTCTAAGGTGAATATCCGAGAGCTCTCTTAGTAATTCTTCTCATTCAATTCTGGATATCGATACTCTGAAGCTCCCCTCTATTTATAGTGTGGAACTTCCCTCGAAATCCTTACTGATTGGTTGCGGAGGTTGAGTAAAAGAAGGCTTCAGCTTGGACCGGTTCTTGCTCCTTAAAAAGCTCAACGTTCTGGACTTGGTCTTCACGCTGCTTCCTTTCCAATCTTTGAATGGTTCTTTTACCACATTTTAAACACAACATCATTGTAAGCTTGCCTAGATTATTTTTTACTCACAGTAACACAACCTGTTTTGGCAGGAAGAATAGGCAAAATCGTTACAGAGATGTTGTCTGGAATGTTGTCATAACATCGCAAGCAACATTCTTATTTTCATAAGATGTTGTCCTGAGCATTTACAGATGTTGTCACAACATCCATCCAACATCAACAATCTCCCCCTTTTTGCCTTTCTTCATGAAACTCCATACGAAGCGAAAATGACTAGGATACTAATTTCCGATGTAGTCCTTACATTCCAAGAATCAGTAGGATCAATGTTATGCTCCCCTTTAACCTGCAGTAGTAAATTCCAAGCGGTGTTGTATCGATGATTTGATTAGATAAGAGTTATGTTCTGTTAGTCGTGACTTACTTACAGCAACTGCGTAATTAGTCTACAGTAACCATTCATAACAATCCACATCAGGAAAACATATATAAACAGCTTTAGAAAGCAGTCACAATGTCTGCAAGAATAGACCAAATATCCCAAAGTACAATATTACAAACCAAAAAAAATATTCCAAATGTTAGTATATCCAATATTCAAATAAACAGAGATTATCAGCACTCCATCCATTATTGAATCAACACTCCATTCCATCAGCATGATCATCATTGACTAGAGTAATCGAGTCATAGTAGCTTCCAACCACTTTCTGTAATCGATCACTCTGTGCAACACCATCTTTATCTCCATAGCATCAGAAGTAGTCAGCAATCATCATCTCAACTCCTCTCCCCCTGCATCATAGCTTGGCCTGCATCATCATTAGTAGCAGCTCTCCCTGTTTGTCTACTTCCAGCAGCAACATCATCAGCATCATCCTCTCCCCCTTTTTGTGAAGAAAGTAAGCCCACATAATAGTTCCTGGCTCGCACTAGGTCTTGAATTTGCCTGTCAAGTTCAAAGAATGTCTTTGTGAAGCCAGTCTTTAGACATTGGGACCTTTCCTTGACCAATGTTGCCAGGAATGTTGGCAACATCCTTTGATGTGTCAGTGTCCCATTCATCTTTCTTCCAGGGCAGGTTAATAAATATGTCCCTACTGTTCACAACTGCTCACTGTACTGAGTAAACCTCTAAGTCTGGACTCAGCTTTTCTTCTTTTGGAGTCTTAAAACCTTGGTTGAGCAGGATTTGAAAAATCAAGGAGGGGTATGGAAGGGCGAGTTGCTTTGTCTTTCTGCCAAGTTGGCAACATGGTTGAATATGAGGGTTCCTAAGTCAACTTTCTGATTCCTTCCAATCTTGAAAAGAAGTGATGCTTGATCAAGGGTCATTACTGTCTCGTTGAGGGAGGGTAGCCAGTTGTATATAGCAAGTTTGTGCAAAGTGGTAAACAAGGCAGTGAGTTTTGACACAGGACTGCGAAGAGCCCAAATAGTGATCAGATTCCCCATAAGGTACTTGATCATCGAATTGAGTTCCTCCACAGTGGGGTTTGGTTGAGGTTCTCTTTCACTAATAATTATCCCAAGAGTGGAGTTGATGATATTAGTTGTAAAACTGTATACCTTGTTGTATAGGTGCACTCTCCCAAATTTCTTTGAGGTTGTGTCCCTAACAACAAACGTCAGATTAGCATAGAACACCCTAATCACGTTCTCACAATAAGGATTCTCACCAGATACAGAGCTTAAGATCTTTCGACTACTTAAGAAATCAACTAAACCATTTGTGAAGAATGAAGTTAGGTCAATCACCTTCTCCCCTCTAACTCCTCTATTTTTAAACTAATTCCAGTTACTAGAGCATGATTTCGTTTGAAACATGGAAGAGTAGGGAATTACCTCAGAATCTGTTTCAGATTCTGTGTTTTCTTGTTCGGATGAGGTGGCTGCAAGTGTTTCCTCAGATGTTGGGGCAACATAGTCTGGGTCTATTTTCTCGTCTGTTGCCTATGATGTTGAGGCAACATTTTTATCAAAATTCCAGTATGTTCTGCAGACCCCTTTAGGAATGAAGTTCCGTAGAGGTATGTCATCTGACATCTCTTCTTCTTCTTCTTCTTCTTTTTCCTTCTCAGTTTCTGCTTGTGGAGTGGAAGTTGATGGAGTTCTGGAAGAACTCGGTACACTAAAATCGGTGTTAGTGCCACTGCTAATGGTAGTATCAACAAGAAAAGTGACTCTTCCCTGGATCGTTTGGCAGACTGGTTGTCACCGAATTGGTTTTCGAAAACCCTTTTTGACCTTCGCGTTGGAAATGTCGATTTTGACTGTCTTGAGACAAGGTTTGAGAAATCAAATATTGCATCAACATCGATTGGGTTTTCATTATTGCCTGGGTGGCTCACCTGTAATGGCTTATCTGAACCAAGCAGGATCATAGCCGGTGTGCAGTCCTCCTCTACCGGTTTTAAGTCATTGATGGAAGTATAATGCTTGTAACCTTGTTGCTATTTGCTGGACTAGTCGACTTTGGGGAATAATCTTTGGTGTTTGTGAATTTTGGGGAAATGGACATGGGAGAGGGTTTTGAAGAATTGAGCGTGTTAGAGAAGCTTTGGGTTAGGAAAAATGACGGTGGTGTTTGGGCTGCCATGATTTGATGGATTGTAAATCGGCTGATGTGACAATTCAAGACAAAAATGGGAGGTTTCATTATGGTAAAATATACTTACACTCAAACTCATTTTCCTTAAATTTAGATTGTATAGAAGAATAAAAACTCTTTACACACTTAAAATAAAAGATTTACACAACACATTACATTATTTAAAATTTAAATAAAAACGGTCCTCCAGAATTTTTGAATTTTCCGTTAAAGACAGAGACGTGTTAAATACCAAAAACAAGAATAAGATAAACCAGATTGATCAATGTACTGGAACACGATGTTGGCAACATTTCAAAGTTAAACAAGCATTATGAGACTCCAAGGATTTTCTGATTTGGCAGATGATATTTCCGTATATGTTCCCTATGAGACTGATCGCTGGACTAATGTATCATTTTACCATTGTCCTTAATCAACTTAGTTGAACACATACAGATTAAAAAAATATTGAGGAATTTTCAACCTTTTTGAAGCACGTGATACTCCTATAGAATAAGAACGATACCAATCTTAGAGCTTTGTTCTTTTTGTATACATCCAAATCTTTTAGTAGAGGCTTCGCCTTCTTATGATACTCTCTTTTTATGATATACATAATTGTTTTATATATATATCATCGCAGAGAATGATATCACATTCATATCTTGTCCTTTTAGAGTTATGCTTGAATCTTTTGAAAAACAGTGTAACATCACTACAACACTTATCCTGTATATTGACTCAACAGTAAATGTTACCCAGAATGTTAGGACAACATCTACCTAGACTGTCTTATTTTCAAAGAAAACAGAGACCAAGAGATTTTTCAAGCTAGAAAATCTCTCATGATCTAAAGGTTTGGTAAAAATGTCAGCCAGTTGAAAAAGAGTATCAACATGTTCGATTTGAACTGGCTGTTTTTCCACTAAGTCTCTTAAAAAATGATGTCTTATGTCTATGTGCTTTGTACGTGAATGTTGAACAGAATTTTTGGAAATATTAATAGCACTCAGATTATCACAGTACAAACTCATGGAGTTATTAGATATGCCATAGTCATCTAGCATATGTCGTAACCAGATCAGTTGAGTACAACAACTTCCGGCTGCCACATATTTAGATTCGGCAGTCGAGAGTGATACATAATTTTGTTTACAACTGTACCATGAGACTAGATTATTGCCAAGATAGAAACACCCACCACTAGTGCTTTTCCTATCGTCTACATCACCGGCCCAATCCGAGTCACTATATCCTATTAGATTAGGATTAGTGTCTTTGGAGTACCAAATTCCCAAGTCACTTGTACCGGCAACATATCGAATGATACATTTCACAGCATTAAGATGAGATACCTTGGGACTGGCTTGGAACCTGGCGCAAACACATACACTAAACATGATATCGGGGCGACTGGCTGTAAGGTATAAAAGGCTATCTATCATAGATCGGTATAATGTTGGGTCAACATCTTGTCCAACATCGTCTTTACATACCTGTTGGATAGAGCCCATTGGAGTCTTCATGTGTTTAGCATTTTCCAGACCAAATCTCCTAACAATATTCTTGGCTTACTTGCTTTGAGATACAAAGATCCCATCTTCATTCTGTTTAAATCTGGAAGCCTAAGAAAAATGTTAGTTCTCCAATCATGCTCATCTCAAATGTTGTTGACATTGCTTCGACAAACGACTTCAAGAATGATTCTGTAGTCGAACCAAAAATAATATCATCAATATAGATTTGAGCTATTATTACATCTACATCGTGTCTTTTAATGAATAATGTTATGTCAGCTTCTCCACGGGTAAAACCAAACTCAACAAGGAAGTCAGTTAGACGACACTATGCACCTGGTGCTTGTTTTAGTCCATACAATTTTTTCTTAAGCTTGTACACATGATGTGGATGGTGAGGATCCTCAAATCCCTTTGGTTGTTCAACATATACTTCTTTGTCCAAGTATCCATTGAGGAAGGCACCTTTAACGTCCATTTGGTGCAAGGTAATCTTTAGATAGCAAGCAATAGTAAGAAGCAATCTTATTAACTCAATTCTAGCCACAAGAGCAAATGTCTCGTCATAGTCGATACCTTCTACTTGTGTATATCCTTGAGCAACAAGTCGAGCTTTGTTCTTAACAATCTTCCCTAACTCATCTGATTTGTTTTTGAATATCCATTTGGTCCCAATAACATTTGTGTTGTTGGGTCGTGGTACCAAGTCCCAAACCTCATTTTGGGCAAATTGTTCAAGCTCTTCTTGCATGGCTTGAATCCAAAAATTATCTTTTAATGCTTCCCCAATATTTTTAGGTTCCAAAGTAGATGTAGGACAAGAAAGACTTACCTGTTCATATATGGTGGACATGCACACATACCTTACCATTTCTCGGTAATTCATTGGCTCTTTCCATCTTGCACGCCTCTTCTAAAAAACTCCCCCTATCACCTGGTCGGGTGGATGGTTCCTTCTAATCCTCGATGGAGGGTCTCTTCTCACTTGATCATTCAGTTCAATAGCAGACTCCTCCTCGACTTCGTCCCCTGTGTTCTCTCTTTGAGGTTTAGATATTTCTTCTGATGTCGGGACATCATCTGTTTCTTCAGTGGGTTGCTCCTCTTCAACTGCAACCACATTATTGTTTTCTGAAGATCTACCAGATATATCCAGCAGGTCATCAAAAATAACATTGACTGACTCCTGTAAGGTCTTTGTTCGAAGATTGTATATTCGGTAAGCATGGCTATTCTGAGAGCAGCCAACGAATATTCCCTTGTCACTCTTAGAGTCAAATTTAGCCAGTTGATCCCTGTCATTAAGAATATAGCACACACACTCAAAGATATGAAAGTACCGCAATGTAGGTTTCTTTTCATTTAACAGTTCATAGGGTGTCATCTTGGTCCCTGACCTTAAATAGACTCTATTAGTTATGTGACATGCCGTGTTCAAGGCTTCTGCCCAAAACCTCTTTGACAATTGCTTAGAACTTAACATGACTCAAGCCATTTCTTGTAAAGTTCTGTTCTTTCTCTCGGCAACCCCATTTTGTTGTGGTGTTTTTGGTGCCAAAAATTCATGGAATGTGCCTTTCTTTTCACAAAATTTTGCAAAGGTTTGATTTTCAAACTCCTTTCCATGATCAGATCTAATTCTGAAAATTGAAGAACAAAACAGATTCTTAATCCTAGAGTAAAGTATTCTAAATATCTCAAAGGTTTGTGATTTTTCCTTTAAAAAATAGATCCAAGTGAATCTGGAAAAATCATCTACTATCACATAAGAATATCTCATCCCTCATAGGCTATCTACCTCTATTGGACCAATAAGATCCATATGCAATAATTGGAAACAATGAGACGTACCTAAATGTTGTCCGTCATGTTGGACAACATTATGAGAGACTCGGGTCTGCTTTCCTTTCAAACGATCTTCGCACAGTGTTTTATCTTTTAGATCCAGTCTGGGAATGCCTCTGACAACTTCAAATGAGATCAGCTTCTCCAAGGTGCCGTAGTTGACATGTCCTAACTTTTGATGCCAAAGTGTCAAGTCACCTACCTTTGCGGAGTTGCAAAACTCTTGTCTACCGACTAGATAGCAATTATCTCCAGTTCGGGTTCCTGACATGACACATTTATCTGCAGAATCTGTAACCTTGCATCCAAGCTTGTTGAATTTCACCTCGAGATCATCATCACATAGTTGGCTTATTCTAAGAAGATTAGCAACCAAACCTTCTACATGAAGAACATTTTTCAAGGCTGGTACATCCGGAACATTAAGAGTTCATTTACCAATTATCTTACTCTTACTTCCTCCTCCATAGGTCACGTATCCTCTATTGAATGCTCCATACTCCTTCAATAGACTTATGGTACCTGTCATATGACGTGAGCAACCACTATCGAAGTACCAAGAACCTGTAATGTTAGTACGCAAAGCAGTTATGCACACATTACATTTCAGATTCAGTTTGGGTACCCATTCCTTTTTCTTCCTTCTGCTTTCAGGCCGGTTGCTTTGAATGTTGTCAGTGATGTTGGGCAACATTGCTGACGACATTTTAGGCAATATTCTAAGTGCAGAGTTTTGAAATTTGTAGCAGTAGGGCATAAGATGTCCTGACTTTTTACAGAAGCTACATACAAACTTTGATCCAATCTTAGTGATCTGAGAATTACTCGAATTTTCTTTGACAAATTTTATCCTCTCAGTTTGATTATGGATTCTGGAAGTATTTGTTTTGCTAGGAGATTGGTACCCAAGCCCAGCCCTTGTATGTTTATTGAAGTTCAATATTTCATCCAGTTTGGAGGTTCCCATGTTGAGCCTTTGAAAGGTGGTCTCAGCTACGTTCAACCGTGCATGAATCTTACCAAGCTCTATGTCCTTCTTGGTAAGTGCCACCTCTAATCGGTTGATTGTGCCTTTCAGATTGCTATTCTCAAGAGCCAATAATTTTGCTTTTGAGTCTAGTTGCTCAGATTCAGTGATTAAGGCTTTACAAAGATTTTGTAATTCCTTTATCACGTCGTCTTTGGAGTCAACTAGATCCAAATTTACAGCCTCTGATGAAGAAATAAATCCACTAAAACAATTTACATCAGAAATAGTCAAAGTATACATACTTCTCTGATGTTGAAGACATTCCAGATGTTGAGTCTGATGTTGTTCCTGATGTTGTCGCAACATTGTCAACAACATCTTCATCGTCGGACAGTGAGTGTTCGAACATAGCTGCCAATATTGCCTGTGGTTCTTCTTCTTGATCTCCTTCCTCCTCTTCGTTCTCATCATCACTGAGAGTTACCCACATAACCTTACCAATTTTTCTAAGGGTGTTTACACACTCATTAGCGTAGTGTCCCCAACACGAGCATGCATGACACTGCACTCCCTTGAGTTGTTTGGGATTGAAATTGTACTGTCGGAGTTAGATTTCCTCAGTAGATTGTGATTTCTTTGCTCAGAAGGTGACCTATTCGACTGTTTATTAAAGAGTGAGTTTTGATGCTGTTTGTATTTCGGTTTATTGCAATCATTGTTGATCTTTCTCACCATTGAATTGAATTGACGAGTAAGGCAATAGTTGCACTATTTCTCAATTCCTCCAAGTTTTCTTCCTCGTTTTCCAATTCAGTTTCCGAGGTCTGTCCTTGGAGTGCCAAAGTCTTGTCTTTATACAGATCTCTTTGGCTCTTCATGTTCATCTCATATGTTTGAAAGATGCTCATCAAGACATGTAGATCCATAGTATCAAGATTATGGGCCTCTTCAATAGCACAAATCTTAGTATTAAATCTTTCAGGAAGAGATCTGAGAGCTTTATCCACAAGTTGTGTGTTGGTTAAAGGAGAACCAATCACTTGACACTGATTAGCAATGTCAATTAACTTTTCAAAATAGGATTTTATGTCTTCAGATTCTTCCATTCTTAAGCGTTCGTATTGGCTCAAAATCATGCGAAACTTTGTACGTCGTACACTTGAGGTACCTTCACAATGAGTTTGTAAGGTCTCCCAAGTGTCCTTGGCCGTAGTACAATTTTGGATGAGTTTAAACATATAGAGATCTACCCATCCAAATATCACATTTAGGGCCTTTTCATTGAAGCTCGCACTGTTGATCTCTTCCGCGGTCCATTCAGATTCGGGTTTGGTAAGTACATCACCATCATCGTCTGCTGGGTACTTGGGAATCACATAGCCTTTGGAAACTGATCTCCAAGCTCGAACATCAATGGATTTGATGTGCGAACGTAGTCAAATTTTCCAATAGGCATAGTTAGTTCCGTCAAGAATTGGAAGTCTACCAACGTTTTGTATAGCTGAGTCCATAGCCGTAATATTCAGAATCAAACACTTATTGTATCAAGTGTTGGCTTTGATACCATTAGTTGGGTCCGGGGCTACGGATAAGCAAGAATATGTAAGAATAAAATCGTAACAGTTAGAACAATTAAAATAGTTTCTGGATGTTGCCTTCAATGTTGTGTCAACATCTGAGGCAACATTGTGATAAAATAGTTATAAACCTTTATAGAGTAAATGCAGTGGAAAAGTAAAGAGACACAAGGTTTATATTTTCAAGGGTATATATTAATATATCCCTTGATGGTCAATGACCAAAGAATTGTATAAATTATATACAATTACAAATGAATTTCTTTTTACAAGATTGAACAATAAATGCGAAAAAGAAATTACAAACAAAAGTAAAGTCGCAGATGACTTCAGCCTAAAGTTAAAAGATCTAAAAAGACAAATACAACATCTTCATTACAATGCTTGAAATATAAGCATGATCTAGAATCCGGGCAGCAATAGTAATGTGGGACTAGATGTTGTTATACTACTTTAGGCTAAGTGTGTTGATCCAGTTTCTAAGGTGAATATCCGAGAGCTCTCTTGGTAATTCTTCTCGTTCAATTCTGGATATCGATACTCTGAAGCTCCCCTCTATTTATAGTGTGGAACTTCCCTTAAAATCCTTATTGATTGGTTGCGGAGGTTGAGTAAAAGAAGGCTTCATCTTGGACCGGTTCTTGCTCCTTAAAAAGCTCAATATTCTGGACTTGGTCTTCACGCTGCTTCCTCTCTAAGCTTTGACTGTTTCTTTTACCACATTTTAAACACAACATTATTGTAAGCTTGCCTAGGTCATTTTTTACTCACAGTAACACAACCTGTTTTGGCCGGAAGAATAGGAAAAATCGTTACAGAGATGTTGTCAGGAATGTTGTCACAACATCGCAGGCAACATTCTTATTTTCATAAGATATTGTCCTGAGCATTTGCAGATGTTGTCACAACATCCATCCAACATCAACAAATACCTTTAAGACTTTCAAAGTATTTGCTCCAGATGACATAGTTTTGTGCTGATAACGTGTTATGAAATAAGAAATATAAAATAAATACACCAAAGACAAGTATATAGAGAGAGATTGATATATTATTCAACTTTACTTAAGAGAGATTTCATTGTATATATAAAATATTCTACAAATGAACCTCCTAATTATAAGAGGAAAAGATTTGATGGCCAAGTAATCAGGAAATGGCTTGGTGGCCAAGTAACTTGATGGACATCGATAAAATAATTAGTATTTATAATACTAATAAAAATAGACATTTTGAAAAACCCAAAAAAAAAGCGGAAGGGGTCGACTGTAGGCGTACATTAAGGTACTAGACTCTTGTACATATATATTATTCCTTTAAGAGTACTGCACCAAGAATGTGTCCCATGGTCTAGTGGTCAGGACATGGAACTCTTAGTCCAGTAACCCGAGCATAAATCTCGGTAGGACTTTTAATTTTGTCACATTTTCCATTTTCCCTTTGTTTTCTTTTTATTTTCTTTCTCTTTTACTTTCAATTTGGTTTGTTTACCTAAACCTGAGCAGACAATCATTTATTTTGAAAATTGTCAAAAATGTTAATATTTTAAACACAGTAGACTTTCAAACTGACTAAATTATTTCTATAGTACTATTATTATTATTATTATTATTATTTTCAATTTACTTTGCTTCAAAATATAGGGAACTTTGGAGTAATGATAAAATTAGTTTTGTGTGACCTACATCACGGGTTCGAGCTAAACAATCAGTCACTAATGCTTGTATTTGGATAAACAGTCTGTCGGGTACTATTGTAAAGCAGTACAGGAAGTAAATAAATATTACAAGTGTTCGAAAGGATAAACAAATAAGCAATCATCAGAATTGCCGCAAAGTTGTTGAGTCTTGAATCTTGATAACCTGAAATTAAGAAACACTAAATCTAGATGGTTACAACTGTGTGCTGAGTCGAGTGATTGCACTCTGTCCTTAAGACAAGATTGCCCCATATATATGCTTTTACGTTAGCGGACAATAGTCTCCCAAGATAAAACAACACTTTAATCTCAACACTACAAAGCAAATAGGTTGAGTCTGACGAAGAAAACAAATACGAATTGACTTGCTGAAGAAATGGAAAAAGAAGAAAGAGTTTTTGTTTTAGTCCCAACATTTTGGACTGAATTTCAGTGTATCTTCTGTTTGTCTCTGTGTATATAAATGTTGTCTCGTTTTTACTGTCTGTTTGGGTGTTTATATTCTGTTTTGTGTATTTTTCGTGTGTTGCACAATTGAGCCAAATAACTCAATATATAGCATGGAGGAGGAGGGACTCCTCAACTGCCAAAACAAGGCTGTTAATGGCAGATTTATGGCCATTAAGGAGGTTGTTAATGGTCATTGAAGGAGGGCTGTTTATGGAGGAGTTAACAACCAAGTAATGGCCGGTTAATGCTCCAAAAAATAGCCCAAATGGTAGGCAGAAACTTTTTGCCTTCCGTCATTCCCAAAATCAACTTTCCAGAAACTCTAGGGACCAAACTGTAAATATTAAGCAATTTGGGGTCCAAAAAGATAATATGAGAAAGTCCCACAGCCCATAGCCCATGACCCGTTACCCGTGACCGGACGGGACGGGACGGGACGGGACGGGCGGGCGGGCGGGCGGGCGGCGGCGCGTGTGTGGGCTTAGCCTTGAACTCAAACACATCTAGGTCCTCCCTCCTTTAAACACATAGGATACCTCTTGGGGTCCCAAACCCTTAGCCAAATTAGAGACTTATAAATAGAGCAATTCTTCCTTTTCCCACCGATGTGGTAGATTTGTCCCACACCATATTTCCATGCCTCAAACACCTTACTTCGTGGACCAATATCTCTTTCATTTCTCAACGAAATTTGACTATTCTTGGCCCTACAATCATCTACTCACTTAGTAGATTATGCACGTGTGTAGAGACAAGGCCTCCAACATACGAAACCCTAGTGTTTAATTCATTATATATGGGGTGGACGCACCTCCCCACCAAAGGCAAATTTCCAACAATCCCCTCTATGAAAGCGAGATTTTGGCGCACACACATGGTGCCTACTTTCAGCAATCTTTCAGCGAAAAGATATTGCATTAGGAGAGGTAGCTTCCGCTTTGAACCTTCCCTAGTTGAATACCACCGGACTTACTTACTACGCGGTGAATGTGATGTCTTGAACCGTCAGTGTTTAGTGTAAGCCAAGACAATGATACCAACACAATAACTCTCCTTATTCTTTTTATTCTTATGGTTTTGTCCGTTGTGGCCGTGGACACACTTGGATTCTTAAGTGCGTTCATTTGAGGCGGCATGTTCTCGCACTTAAATAGGTGATCTCCTACAAGGTATCCTGCTATACCCCACTTCACAAGTGTTAGGAATCATTAAAAGTTTCCCAACCTTAACCTCAACCGTGTGAGGATTATTTAAAGGTTTGGAAGCATAACCTTTACCCACCATACAGGTAGCACTTTAATGTCTATCGCGGGAATAACTTTGGATTCATGTTTCCCTACAGAAATCATCATCCGAAGTGCTCTTGCTTCCACCGAAGCGCTCAACTGAACCATTTTATAGCTTAGTGTTTCCATTGAACCAAATTCTTGGGATCTCCAATCAGTATGGTTGGGTTCCCACCGCAAAGGTTCGTATTGTTTGGGTTTTACGTCCATCCCTTAGACAGGCAGAACACTTGATCTCCGGGTAGTCCCTTAGTTAAAAGGTCTGTTATATCCTTTGATTAGTAATCAAGGAAGTGACACCCGTGAGGATCAACTGCCATACGATCTTATGTCTCCGACAAATCATGACAGATATGTCCAGACACCATCATCCGTGTCCTTCTGAAGTCGACCGGCTAGCCACAATGTTTAACTGTTGAAGACATGGGTTTCTCCCAATAAGGGACGTCCTCTAAGGAGTCGTGAAGTTACTCAACTTCTTTCATGCTTTGTATAAAGCGATAAACTCCGATTCCATCATGAATCGGCCGATGCAAGTTTGCTTAGAGGATTTTCCAAGACCCACCATACACATTTACTTGTGGTTTTGGTGTTCTTCATATCTGATGTCCAGTTTGCATCACTGTGTTCTCCCAGAAATGCTGGACATCCAGAATACTATAATCCGTAGATAAGCGAATATTTCAGATATCATCATATCTGACTTAACGCCTTCTACCGATCATTTTTAGAATCATCAGTGAACCTTAGTTCAACTGATCTGCTTTATAGGCCGATACCAGGTCGGTTGTAGTGTGTAACATACATTGAACTATATGTGACCTGCGCATATCGCTCCTTGTATATGGGTGCACCATGATTTCAATCAGTCATATGATTCATATCCATTTGTGGCTTCAACGAGACTGTCAACTATCTCACAACTGAGTTTGGAGTTAGACCAGTCCGTTGATGTCTTAGAAATCCAATTCCTAAGATGTCATCTGTGATACCCATATCTTTCATATCGAGACTTTGTTTCAATATGACTTCCATTCTCAGACTGTTGGTTTTCCAACTGTTGGCTTTCTAACTTCAGAGTCAATGTTTCTGTGGTCAGATTCATTGTTTCTGTTTTATCTAAAACTTCCAGGACCAAAATGTAAACATTTCAGGGACCAAAATGAAAGTTCAGGAAGAAGCCCAACGATCCAGCAAACCAACTCTGATTCTCCCCTTTCAACTCTTCGGTTAGGAAGACTGTTTCAACATCCATGCCACAATAGACTGCAATGGCCCTGGATGTTAAGCTATTCACAGGGAATCACAAGTACAAGTAGCCGAGGCCTTATACTCGTCAGTAGATCCATCTACTTTGTACTCACTTTTGAGTATCCACTTTTACAACCCAAATGTTCTTTTCCCGGAGGAAGATTAACCATTACACAAGTATGGTTTTATATGATGGAATCTATTTCTCTCATTAGCTTCTTTCCAAAGCAGCGCTTTTGGAGATGACAATTATTTGTTAATTGTCCATGGTTCGTTCTCAACCATACAAGCTAGAAGGTCTGGAACAAGTCTTTGTCCCCTCTTTGCTCCGTCTCATTTTAACATCTAGAATTCCTGAGTTCTGTAGATCTGGAACATTAAGTTCCGGATAGACAGCAACTTTTGAGTCCTGTAGATACGGAACGTCTAGTTCCGGATAGTCAGGCCCTCGCGGGTTTTTGTTAACCTTGAGCAATTACTCCTTTTTCCTTTTCAAGGAAAGTTATTTTCAAAGAATTCATCATTCTTTGACGCCAAGAGGCGATAAGCACTACTGTTATTTGCAGATCCAGTGGATATGCAATCTACAGTCTTAGGTCCAACTTGACCTGTTTTGGTAGTCCAACTTCTATCAAGCCACCCCATATCACAACATTTGTATGTGAGATCCTTTCTATGTTTCACACGGAGAGTTATCCTTATCCTTATGCGGAGTTCTGTTGAGAATTACATTAACGGTAAGTATCGCCTTGCCCCACATAATTTAGGCGTATGACTTTGCGCTTGGCTAACACCGTTAGACTGAGATGTGTAATGAGCAGTCGTTTAATGAACGATGCTTCACATTCTCCCCCTCTATCACTATGAATTCCTCAATCCGTAGGCTTAGTTGATTTTCAACTTCTGCTTTGTAGCGCTTATCCGCTTCAACAACTTCATCTTTGCTTTTCAACAAACAAATGATACAATACGTTGTACCATCATCAATGAAGGTCACAAAGTACTTGTCTCCCCCCTCTATTTTGTATATACTTCAAATTACCCATGTAGGTGTGACTAAATTCTAGAGGAGTGGTGCTTCTTTCGCTATTCCTTTGAAGGAATGGAAAGGTGATTTTGCCTCTTCACCTGCCTCACATTCATTTTGAGGGTTTATGTCGACAGAAGGCAACAATCTCAACTTCGTTAGCTTTTGAATGACTTTCTATTTAACGTGTCTTAATCTATGATGACATAAATGCACAAATTACAAATATATCACTCATTTGGCTACAGACATACTGTACCATTCTTAGTTCTTATAGACATGTTGGACTAGTCTCAAACCAGCTTGACCAACAGCGTCCCTTAAACCAAGTTTAAGACATGTATCACCTCATCTGAGAGTGATCCCATTCCCCGAAGTCCTATTGAGGACAACCTCTCCAACCTCTTCTACTTTAGAGGTGGCGTTGCTTCACATGAATAACCTCTTGCCCATGGTTAGGGCGTAACCGGATCATATGTGATCTGGATACTCTGGCCCACTCCAGTTGCTTTGGCAGACTGAGTGTCCAATTTCTTTCTGCCTTTCTTTAGGCCTTCAGATCATTTAAGACCTGGAAACTCTGGCCCACCTTACTAGGTGTCCATTACTTTTTCTATGAAATGAATTCTGGCCCCACTCCAGTCGCCTAGAGGCTTTGTATGACTGAGTGTCCAATATCATCTTATCAAAGGAATTTTGGCCCCACTCCAGTCGCCAGAGGCTTTGTATGACTGAGTGTCCAATATCATCCTATGAAGGATCCTCTGCCAAGTAGTGTGACAGGCTCAACGTCTTTAGCTTTTAGTCTTCTTCCCTTACGATTGGTGCCCAGACAATTTTTGGCCTTTACTTAAGAGTGGTAACAGTTTTCGCATAGTCAGTGGATCTTTCTCCCTCGTATGTGTGAACATACTTTACACACTTTTAATAATTACACTTAAAAGAACGGATCTTTTTAAGTTATTTACAAAATCCAATCCTTAAACGGGAAAGAAGAAGAGATTAAACTTCTGATTTTAAAGCGTAAGGAATATAAATTATTTTGTGAAAACATTTTCATATTCCTCCTTACTTTAAGCCTTTTTTAATCAGACATCATTTAATCTTATTCTTGACAAGGAAGAAAAACTACTTATCCCAATTTCGAATTCTGGCCCACTTCAGTCACTGAATCAGACTGAGTGTCCATTTCCTCATTACCATAATTCGGATCCTTTTTCTGGGACATATATAGGCCTTCTACTGCAAGATAGAACCACATCTTCTGCCATCTCCTCTTTTCCCAGTTGACATCTTTAGTCTCTTGTGGGCGCTTGTTCCCACCACTCTTAGGAGCGGTGACACCATGAACATGTTGACCTTCAACAACATAATCATCATGATCTTTTACCAGAAAACTACAGCCATATCCAGATTTGATCACACAACTTTTGACCGACATCTTTTGAACACTAATACAATCTTGTCTTAAATTGTCGGGTACTATTGTAAAGCAGTACGGAAAGTAAATAAATATTACAAGTGTTCGAAAAGATAAACAAATAGCCAATCTTCAGAACTGCCGCAAAGTTGTTGAGTCTTGAATCATGATAACCTGAAATCAAGAAACACTAAATCTGGATAGTTACAACTGTGTGATGAGTCGAGTGATTGCACTCTGTCCTTAAGACAAGATTGCCCCGTATATATGCTTTTACGTTAGCGGACAATAGTCTCCCAAGATAAAATAACACTTTAATCTCAACACTACAAAGCAAATAGGTTGAGTCTGACGAAGATAACAAATACGAATCGACTTGCTGAAGAAATGAAAAAAGAAGGAAGAGTTTCTATTTTAGTCCTAATGTTTTGGACTGAATTTCAGTGTCTCTTCTGTTTGTCTCTTTGTATATAAATGTTGTCTCATTTTTGTTGTCTGTTTGGGTGTTTATATTCTGTTTTGTGTATTTTTCGTGTGTTGCACAATTGAGCCAAACAACTCAATATATAGCATGGAGGAGGGACTCCTCAACTGCCAAAACAAAGTTGTTAATGGCAGATTTATGGCCATTAGGGAGGCTGTTAATGGTCATTGAAGGAGGGCTGTTTATGGAGGAGTTAACAGCCAACTAATGGATGGTTAATGCTCCAAAAAACAACCCAAATGGTAGGCAGAAACTTTCTGCCTTCCGTCATTCCCAAAATCAACTTTTCAGAAACTCTAGGGACCAAAATGTAAATATTAAGCAATTTGAGGTCCAAAAAGATAATATCAGAAAGTCCCATAGCCCAAGACCCATGACCGGACGGGCGGGCGACGGCGGCGCGCGTGTGAGCTTAGCCTTGAACCCAAGCACATCCAGGTCCTCCCTCCTTTAAACACATGGGATACCCCTTGGGGTCCCAAACCCTTAGCCAAATTAGAGACTTATAAAGAGAGCAATTCTTCCTTTTTCCACCGATGTGGTAGATTTGTCTCACACCATATTTCCATGCCTCAAACACCTTACTTCGTGGACCAATATATCTTTCATTTCTCAATGAAATTTGACGATTCTTGGCCCTATGGTCATCTACTCACTTAGTAGATTATGCACGTGTGGAGTGACAAGGCCTCCAACATGCGGAACCCTAGTGTTTAATTCATTAAATATGGGTGGACGCACCTCCCACCAAAGGCAAATTTCCAACACTGTCTACCCTGCATAATCATGGAATACTTTGTATATCGAGCTGTCCTTTTACTTTGCTCGAAGATTAGAATAATTCTTATAGAGTTAAGCAAAAGAAATAGAAGTAAATAATATACCGTAACCACAAGTTACAAAATTGGTATGAGAGAATAAGGGTAAGCCTTTGATTTTAATTGTATATGTAAAAATCCATTCATAGATGATAAAAACAACAAAATCTATCTCTCCTCCATCATGAATACTGCAGATTCTTTATAATTTACACTTCATAGAGGGACTTGCAAAAGAGAAGAACAATTACAGAAAAGAACAGAAAATATCAAAACAATTGAAGAAAAAAGAACCAACACTCTGCTAAATCCTGTTGTGTCAAACTGTACTGGAAAAACCTTCAAAGCCAAAGCCATAAACAATTGATGTTGTCTTTATTAGTTTACTTAATGTACAGGGTACCCAAATGATTTGCCAGCTGCATTATTAAAAAAGGAATCAAGAACGATAACCTTCTATTCATCACGTTTTCTCTCTGCATCCAACGGCTCGGGAAATATCTCGTTTGAGTGTCGTCTAGTTGAGAAAGAATGGCGCCCTTCTGCAATTTGACCACTTCCCTGAGATCCCGTAGTGGCTGACTGCTTAAAACTACTTGCACGTTCCACCTTATTAGCTCCATAATAGAGTAGTGTTCCACGACCCTCTGGACGAAGTTGCTTTAAGTCGTTCTGAGCTAGTGTGTTCTTCCCTAACTATCTTCAATGGGTTTTCCAAAGCTTTAAGAATATATCTCATTAACGGCCTCCTCGAAGGCTTGGGATTCAGACAAGATTTGGAAACAATAGCCATGGCTCATACTTTCTCTAATAAATCCTCATCTACGATTAGGGAAGGATCTATAATGTTTGTTACAAGTTCCTTATCATATATACTAATGCAAGGCAGCATTTTGTTCAACCTCTCCTTCATGGTAGCATCACTAGATGCACTGATATCCAACTTGCCAGTTACTAGCTCAAGCAAAACCTTTCCAAAACAATAAACATCATATGCACAAGTGGCATTAGGCGAACCTGTCCATCAAAAAAGAAGATTACAAAGTCGAGTAATTGTTTTAAACTGTAGGACATTACGGAAAAGAAGGACTTAATAAATGTTAAAATGTCGAGTAAACTTTATTCATCATAATTGAATTAAACAAATGGCAAGTACCTGATGCGCCTTGTTTCGATTTTCTGCGTAGTAGGAAAAGAAGACAATATCAATAAGTAGTTCGAGTTGACAAGTAATAACATAATTACTTGTTATTATTAATGAGCTACATGTCATGCAGAAAAAAAGACAAAAAACACTCATAATATCTGAAACACATACAAGAATCGAGAAAAATATAAATCATTTCGATATTTCTACAGAGAGAGAAAAAAGTTTCCTGTGGGGAGAATGTAGGCTCTAAATAAAACTTGGTAGTGTGAAAAGAAGATTAGAGAAAAGATCTACTCACTGTGCCTCAATCCCAAATATAAATATTGTCATATCGAATAAAATATAAAGAAAAGTAACAACTACTCACTGTGGCAGCCGCAGCACCTGGAAATCCTGTTTTGATGGGGGTCTCCTTCTTGTGCACAGGCCTCATTCAAACTCCCTAACCGGACTTCAAATTTATCATCAAGAAATATGCTGCTTGCTTGGACATCTCTGTAAATTTACAAGACAAGGTTAAAAAAAAGTGTGTCACCATAGGTGCCCCTACATCATGATTAAAATTGGAAGGAAGGGGGAAGGGAAGAAATAGACATAAATCATGGCGAATATCTAAACTTCTTTTTTATACGTATGATAAAATATTCAAACTAACTTTAAAAAGAACTCGATGGGTCTATTAAATTTAAAGCACAAAGGAAATTCAGGAAATAAATTTGCTAGTTACTGTTTTACAAGCTCAATTGATCTGTACATAGTTTGTCACGAGTGAGTCAAGGATCTATTGCTGATGTTTTATAAAGAAAAAGTCGGTCACTTCTGCATTTTGAGATTTCTGAATGACCTACCAAACATATTTACCAGCTAGCACTCAACTGAACAACAAGTTTAACCATCTTTTAAAAGCTCAGTATCAAAAGCGGAATCCATGTCAAACACAAGAAGACCTGGATGTTAGAAAGTTTTCTAAAAATTAATAGGCAAAGCTACCTAAGTTTGCCATAGTTTCAGAAATAAAATTCAATATGCTAGAGCAGTAAGAAATCTAATAACAGCAAACCTTAAGCCATGTCACTAGATATAGAATCTAGAAGAAACCAGAACATTCTAAATTGGAAACATTGTAGCCATGCATGCAACTAGAGAGCATAGCTAGTAAAAGTGCATATAGCCATAGTTGTCATAAAAAAAAAAGTACACACACACCATGGGCCGTAATTGGCCAAATCGTATCGTTATGGGAAGATGTGTAATTTATTGCACGTGAATAACACATAGAGAACAGATAATGAAAAACCTCAAGTTGATAGATTGAAGCTCCGAATCCAACATGTCATGGAGATTACTGATCTCCAAAAGGGCACTGTTAAATATACATATGATATACAATATATCATATGTATATTTCGGATTTTGTATATTAGTTTAGGTAGTATTTGAGTGTAATTAGTAGTGTATACTTACCATAATTGTATATTGTATATTTAACAGGCACCTTATAGAACATATCAAGGATGAAGTCTTGTCTGCTAATTGTCGCAGTTGTAATCTGATATTTTGCTATTTATCTAGGTTTTGGATCAATTTCAAACAACCAGACATGTTATAAATCCACAAAGTTGTAAATCACCTTAAGACATATAGAGCATGTGGAGCATTGAATTATCATTCCCTACAAGCTTCTGCTGAAACGATATGAGAAAATTTAATAGAAATCTTTTCCAATAAGGACAATTTCGAAGAAGGGTTGTTCTGGACAGACTGCAGCAATAGATGCAGCTCTGGTTTGTATCTTCTTTTTTTTTTTTGAAACTGGCAACTGACCGATCTGGTTTGTATCTTGTCCACTTTGCTCCAAAAAGAGAACACGTCAGAGTATATTTAATTGCTAAACCACCTTAGCTCTAGCTTATATCTTGCACCGGTTCTCATGATATTGACCTAATTGGCACTGATAGACTGTTGAAATTCAAGAAGTACAAAACGGCACCAGCATTAACTTGGCCAAATTTTGTCAGTAAGAAGAGGCTTTCTCAGTGACGCAATTAGTATGGAGGAAACTTAAAACACTTCATCCTTCACGAATAATAGAAGTTTTTAATCTTCTGAAAAATCACGTATTAACACAACAGGCATATCATTTATTACACTAATTCTACCAAATATTCACAAAAAATCTGCAACCAAAGAACACATGTAAGAGTAATGCATCATAGCAAGCCCTAAAAATATCTGTGCACAAGAGGCGGATGACATTCATGATGTAGATAAGACAAACCCTCAGCAGCTCCAATAGCAATTTTCAGTCTCGTTATCCAATCAAGTGACTGCAAACTATCATCATCTGAATTGGTTATTCTGAACAAAGAACTAGAGAGATCTCCATTTGGCATATGCTTGTATACCAGAAACTTTTCATTTTCATTCTCCAAACAATGTACCAGAAGAGGGACTACTCTAGAATGAGAAACTTTGCTGAACAAGTCCAATTTTAACAAGTATGCTTCCTTTTTAACAATTCTTTTAACTACTACATGAATCCCACCTTCCAGGATACCACGGAAAAGATCACCTGAATGTCCATGTTTAATAAGATTTACATCACTGAATTCACCGGTTGTTTGAAGGATCTGCTGGTAGTTAAATGCTTCTCCTAAACTTGAAAAATCGATGATGCTCCAGGACATGCACTAGTAGGAACAGGCTCCACCCCAGTGACTTTTTGATTCGTCGAACCCCTCTTGCAGCAACAAAATATCAGTACCACAATAGCAATAAATCCGACATCCCCTAGAACAGCAGCTAATATGATTACATTTTTGTGACTTGTCTCGTCAGATTTAGGAGCCGGAGGCTCCATGGCATTTGGCACTCCAAAATTATTAAATATCAAGCCCCGCTCATCATAGAAAGATGCACATTCACTTGTACTCCTTTGACTTTCCAATCGTTGTAGGCAATTTCTATCAAGGGATACGTTTGTTTGCCCGTACTCAGGAACTTCTCCTTGAAAATAGTTGTCTGATAGATCAAGAAAACTGAATCTCCTAATTACTACACGCGGCAGATTCCCATAAAACTTATTCTGAGAAAGCTTAAACACTGCACTCGGGAAATTTACATTCGAGCCAAGAGAAGACAGAATACCAGTGAAGTTATTCGCAGAGGCATCAAGAAATAGCAACTCGGGCATTGACCAGAATACATCAGGAAGACTGAAAGAAATAATCCCCTTGATTATTTTCATTTGATTGAATAGATATATATACAAGTTACAAAATAGGAGAATCCTATTCCTAAAACCTTATTCTACCATAACTCTAACTATACAATTATGATAGGTGCATAACACTAATTATGGTAATAATTATACTACAATATTACATCAATATATACTCCTAATATACAACAACCACTGCCTTTCCGTGATGGGCTTACTCGCTGCCGAGGCCCACCGCCTTGTCCATTCCACTTCGCTTCGATTCGCCCGCTTCGTCCCTGGCCTTTCCACGGCCCCACCGCCGAGGCCCTTGCCGCCACCCCTTTGTTTTGCCTAGTGATATATATGTGATATACACCGCTGTATATTCGGTGTATATCACATGTATATTGCTTTGTTTAACACACCCCCGATCATAGCGGGCGGTTTTCGAACGTTGAGCTGTCCCTAAAATATTCAAAGAGAACCATTTGGTAGACCCTTTGTAAAGATGTCGCAATTTGATAACGAGACGGGACATGGCATACGCGAACTTGACCTTTTGCAACCTTTTTCAGGACAAAGTGAATGTCCATTTCGATATGCTTGGTGCGCTGGTGTTGAAGCGGGTTACCCGAAAGGTAGATGGCACTAATGTTATCGCAATATACCAAGGTTGCCTTCTGAATGGGACAATGAAGCTCCAAAAGCAAATTACGTAGCCAACATGACTCGGAGACCACATTTGCGACCCCTCGATATTCTGCCTCTGCACTGGAGCGTGACAGAGTTGCTTGACGTTTTGCCGACCATGAGACCAAGTTGTTGCCAAGGAACATACAAGTAGCGAAGTCGACCGTATGCGGTGTCGGGACAACCACCCCAATCAGCATCCGTGTAAGAGACAAGTGTGGATGTAGACGAAGGATACAAGTTCAACCCATAGTCCAGTGTCCCCTGAAGATACCGAATGATGCCTTTGATTGCATTCATGTGCTCAACCCAGGGATCATGCATGAATAAACACACCTACTGAACCGCATATGTAATATCTGGTCTGGTAAAGGTAAGATACTGGAGGGCCCTGCAAGACTGCGATAGCGGGTCGGGTCCTCGTATGGTGCACCTGCTGCGGCACTCAGCTTTGGGTTTGCATCAACCGGTGTGGAAGTGGACTTACAGGATGACATCCCAACCCTCTCTATGATCTCAGCAGCATACTTCCGTTGAGACAGAAACA
Source organism: Anisodus tanguticus (assembly GCA_034509755.1). Lineage (NCBI taxonomy): Eukaryota > Viridiplantae > Streptophyta > Magnoliopsida > Solanales > Solanaceae > Anisodus > Anisodus tanguticus. The sequence continues at coordinate 40,340,326 of CM067540.1, read as the reverse complement.
AGCCACCTGAATGACGTTTGACGGCAATCCCCAAAAAATAACTCAATGGCCCTAAGTCCTTCATAGCGAATTCAGAACTGAGCATGGCCATGATAGACCGACGCAAAGCATCGGAGGAGGCAGTCAAGATGATATCATCCACATATAACAAAATATAGGCCAATGACGAACCACGGCGGTAGATGAACAAAGAATTATCTGACCTGCTGTGAGTGAACCCAATAGTCGAAACAAAATCAGCAAATCGTGTATACCAGGCACGTGGAGACTGCTTAAGCCCATTTAATGACTTCTTCAACAAACAGACATGATGAGGGCGGTTGGGATCCCTGAACCCCAAAGGCTGATGCATATAGACTGTTTCCTTGAGATCTTCATGTAGAAAAGCATTCTTGACATCTAACTGATGAATCGGCCAAGTCTTTGAAAGAGCCAAACTAAGTACAGTGCGAATGGTAGCCGGTTTGACCACCGGACTAAACGTCTCACCACAATCAATACCAACCTGTTGAGTCTTACCATCACCAACAAGTCGCGCCTTATGCCGAGCAAAGGACCCATCTGAATTCTCCTTATGAGCAAAAATCCACATAGACCTGATAATATTAGTACCATATGGACGGGGCACCAACTCCCACGTCTTATTATCAATAAGAGCATTATATTCATATTCATCAGTCATAGCAATTTTCCAATTAGGGTCATTTAATGCGGACACAGGATTGCGGGGCAAGGGGGATTTAGAGACATCAGAATGTAAATTAAAATATCTTTTAGGTGTAAAAATACCCCACTGACTACGAGTGATTGGTCTATGACTCGAGGAAGAATTAAGGGAATTTTCTGGGCTCGGGACGGACTGGCCAGCAAGCAGTGGGCCTGCTGGCCCAAATCGGTAAATCTTTGGAATCGGCTTCACGGACCGGTTCCGAATTGGGCTGGACTGGCCCAATAGCTGGAACTGTTCCAGTGGTTGTATTTTCTGGGCGTGACGGTACTGTTGGGCCAGCGGGCAGTGGGCCCGCTGGAGGATTTTGGTTACGGGAGATGTCCGAAAAATTCCGAATAATATACGGGGATATTTGGTCATCCAAAAAATTATACGACTTAGGTTCGGGAGTATGAACTTTTGTAAACGGGAATTGAGTTTCATCAAAAATGACATGACGATTGATTATGATTTTCTTGGAGGATAAATCAAAACACTTATAACCACGATGATTTGACGGATAACCCAAAAACACACACGGGGTAGACCGAGCCTGAAGTTTGTTAATTGTGGTGGATAGGAATAACGGATAACACAAGCACCCAAAAATCCGAAGGTGAGAATAAGAAGGGTTCTTATTATATAAGATTTTGAGAGGGGAAGAATATGTCAGACCTTTAGACGGAATTATGTTAAGAAGGTAAGTGGCCATTTGTAGAGCATGATGCCAAAAATACGGAGGTATGGAGGCATGGATTAGGAGAGTTCGGACAATGTTATTTATGGAACGAATTTTGCGTTCGGCTTTCCCATTTTGTGAAGATGTATGAGGACATGAAAACCGAAAATTTATCCCATGAGTAGCACAAAATTCTCGAAACTCCCTATTGTCATACTCTTTCCCATTATCACATTGAATATTTTTTATTTCTCTTTCGAATTAAGTACGAATGAACGCTCTAAATTTTATGAAGACGGAAAACACTAGTGATTTATTCGCAATTGGAAACGTCCACAAAAATCTAGAATAATCATCTAAAAAGAGAACATAATATCGATGACCCATTGAACTAAGAACAGGAGATGTCCATAAGTCGCTATGAATAATGTCAAATGGCATAGAAGTATGAGAATTGGAGTCTACAAATGGCAACTTAACAATTTTTCCTAATGAACAACCGACATTGGAGTACGACTCGTACCCTTACAAGAAATAAAACTATTTTTATCTAAAAGCGATAAAATAGAAGATCCGGATGACCCAGACGAGCATGCCACATGGAAGGAGAGATGGTACGCAAAAGGCGATGGCAAGACCGGACTCGATGGGTGAAACCGGGCATGATAGGATATAGATCCCCCTACTATCACACCTCATGAGATTACTCCCCGTCTTGAAATCCTTCACGAGAGAAACCGAAAGGATCAAATTCAACGAAAACAGAATTGTCATTTGTGAACTTTCGGACGGACACTAAATTTTTAATCAATTTAGGAGCATGTAAAGTATTTTTCAAGAGGAGTGGTGGATTGGGGGGAGACAACGTTTTCTGACCATCCCTAGAATTGGAATAGAACTGCCATTACCAATAATTATTCCCCGAGGGGTGCTCAAATTGGAATAAGATGAGAGAGTACATGAGTCGGAAGTCATGTGAGTAGTGGCCCCGGTGTCCATGTACCAATTTTGGTCGGTTGAGTCAATCCCAACGTGTGCATCGCGGCCTCGATATCGGTCCGAGTAGGGCCTGCCGCATGATGGGCTTGCGGAGGTCGGGGCCCAAGAACTCCTGGCCGTGCTTGGACTCGGCCCGTAACCGTTACCACCGCCGCCGCCGGGCACGCGGCCGGTGGGCCGCCTTCTTGGGTATTAGGCTCGGATCGTTGGCCGGCCCCACCGGCCGCCGGAATTCCTGCCGCCGCTCTTGGTATGGGCTGCGGCCCACGGTCCACCGCCATCGTTCCCTTGCCGCCATGGGCCCCACCGCCGGGCCCATGGGGGTGGTGGGCCACTTGTTCGGTGGATGGGACCCACCGATGTTTTGCCGACTACCGGAACCTCCACCATTACCACCGCGTTTGCCCCCGCGGTTTTTGTTATTATTCTTGCGAGTATTCTTGCCGCCACCATTATTATGGTTTTGGCCCGAATTATTAACAAAACCTGAAGGATTAGGAGAGGACGCCATCATGACAACTGGACTTGCTCCGGTAGCCGCCTTTTTAGCCAAACCGGCTTCTTCCAACGTAAGCATGGAGCGGGCTTGATGGAAGTCGGAAAGAGGGTTGCTTTGGCGAAGGAGAGTGCCAACACCATTATAGGCCTCCGAAAGACCGGCAACCAACTGTAGAACTAGACGATTATTTGTTACTGGTGAGCCAACATTACGAAGTTGATCTGCCAACTCCTTTAGTTTCTTGCAATATGCAGAAACGTTTGGAAATTCGTCCATTCGAACTAGAGAGAATTCTTGCTCGAGTGTGACGACACGAGAATGTTGGTTGTCTTGGAATATGTCACGCAATCTATTCCATGCAGCCATAGCCGTGGTATCTGGCTCAATAATTGTCTGTAGAAGGTCCATTGAAATAGTGGCGTATATCCACCGAAGAACGGTAGCATCAAGTGTAATCCATAACTCAGGATCCTCCACAGGAAGGGGTCTAGCGGGAGGAATGATATGATGAAGAACTTGATAAGATATAGCGTGAATTTTAAACAACTCCGCCCACGTTGCATATTGAACATTTTCCATTTCAAGGACAATAGGGACACTTAGCTTGATATTGGAAACCGTGAGGGCAGGGTGAAAATTGTTCTTAGACATATTGATAAGAACAAAGAAGGAGGGGAATTTTAAGAGAGGTTTTTTTTTCTTTTGAGAGCGGAAGACGAATTTTGGAAGAGAAACCCGAGGGGGGGGGGGGGGGGGGGGTGTCTCGACCGAGTGGTCCAAAAAATTTAGGGAGAGAATTTTTTTTGTAAAACCTAGTCTCTTGATACCATGAAAGAAATAATCCCCTTGATTATTTTCATTGATTGAACAGATATATATATACAAGTTACAAAATAGGAGAATCCTATTCCTAATCTATTCCTAAAACCTTATTCTACCATAACTCTAACTATACAATTATGGTAGGTGTATAACACTAATTATGGTAATAATTATACTACAATATTACATCAATATATACTCCTAATATACAACAACCACGCCTTTCCGTGATGGGCTTACCGCTCGCCGAGGTTCACCTTGCCTTTGTCCATTCCACCGCTTCGATTCGCTTCGTCCCTGGCCTTTCCACGCCCACCGCCGCGATGGCCCACCGCCGAGGCCTTTTGCCGCCCGGTCCTTCGTTTTGCCTAGTGATATATATGTGATATACACTGCTGTATGTTCAGTGTATATCACATGTATATTGCTTTGTTTAACAAAGACTGCCACTGAGATTATTATGGTCTATTGCCAAGAACTGCAGCTGAGTTAGCGGAACAAACAGATCACGAGGCAAGAAACCAGACAAAGAAATCTTCCCAATTGTCATTCGTCGTAAGTTCCTTAATCCTCTTAAATCATTAGGTACTACTCCAGCTAGACTATTTAAGCTGAGATCAAGGTCAACCAGATTCGAGAGGTCACCGAGTTGGGCAGGTATCGACGAAGATAAACTGTTATTAGAAAGATTCAAGAATTTCAACTGAGATAAAGTCCCAATGACAAGAGGAATCGCCCCGGACAAATTATTCGAGGACATATCAAGAAAAGGAAGGTTCCCAAGAGACCCAAATGATGCAGGAATTGATCCAACAAGTGAATTATGTGAAAGATCAAGAACTGAAAGACTTGACAATTGATTCAAACTTGAAGGCACCATTCCACTAAGACCATTATTGGATAAGTATAAAGTACCTAAACTATTCAAATTGCCAAGAGTGGATGGAATAACACCAGTAATAGAGCAGAACCTAAGATCAAGAACCTGTAAAACTACAAGTCTAATGCCAAACCGTTCAGGAATAGAAATAGGAAGTGCAAAATTCGACGCATTAAATGTCTCCAAAAGAGTCTAATTTTGAAGGGCATCAACCAAGAATTGAGGATTTTGATTCCCATTTCGTGTACGTTTAAAACCAGAGATGTTTATCTCAGTAACTCTACCATTCTTGCAAGTAATACCTCTCCAGTTTGAACAAGGATTACCCTTTATAGGCCATTCTTTAGCTCTTAATCCTAAAGAAGATCTCAGTTGAAGAGAAGCCAATCTTTCTTCTTGCCAACTTACTAACTGCTCGAATGTAGAATTGTTGGAAATTTACTAATGTGGAATTAAGTTTATTCCATTATTTATCACTCGAACAATTGGGGCCCCGCACGTCGGAAATGTCGTTTCCACACACGTGTACACGTAGTGCCAAGTATCATAAATTTCATCAGTGAAAGAGATATTGGTACATACGTAATACGTTTGAGACATAAAATAATGGATGGTTATTGGCCAAAGGACAAGTATTCCACGTTGGTAAACGAAGGAAGAAGTGTAAGATAAAACGAGTCGGAAATCGCCACGGAGCCGTGAAGGGTCGTAGCGCAACACCGTCGGAGCCGCGGTGCCCCCATGGCAGCGCCACGACGCTAATTGGTGGTTGGGATACTAGAGCCGAGGCGCAAATTCGCAGAGCCGCGACGCTTCGAAAGCAGAATGCTACGATGAGAAGATGGAAACTTCGGACTTTTGGGCTAGTTTTGGAGCATTGAACTCCATTATTTGGCACATGAATTCAACCATTATTTGGCTGAATGTTGTCATGACCCAAACCGGAGGGCCGCGACGGGCACCTGGACCCTATTCGCCGGGCACCACAAATACACTCCACCCTTAATCATATTTAAACATAGACTGAGCCGTGATAGATTATATAAAGTTCCAACCCAAAAGCCCCAACTTACACATTTATATACTAAGGACGACGAGGCCATAAATGACAACTAACCACAAGACACCTATCTATAAGCCTCTAAATAGTAAAACATACCACGACCCGACCGCAACTCCGAAACGAATAGAGTGCTCCAAATACTAGCTGACCAAGCAACCTACTAGTGCGAACCGTTACTCTCTCAACATGAACCTGCGGGCATAAAACACAGCGTCCCCCGGCAAAAGGGATGTTAGTACGACTGATGTACTGAGTATGTCAGGCATAAGAAATAGCATAGCAGAGATATATCATAGTCTGAAACAGAAACTGCTGAACATTAGTAAATGCCTCCGAGGGCCCTAATACACATGGCTAAATGTTATGCACAATGTAGTTTACATATACATCAGCCTCTTCGGGCATATTCCTTACCATAACAGCCTCTGTGGGCATCACACCATATATTGGTAAACAAATGTATGCATGATGCAAGTGCGGTATATATATATATATATATATATATATATATATGTTAGTGTTGCGGATCGTGCAACCCGTCCCAATATATGTTAGTGTTGCAGATCGTGCAACACGTCCCAATAAGCCACACATGCATCACATCACATCATCACATCATATTGGCCTCTTAGAGCTCTTTTGTGATAGTCTACACCAGTTGCAGGTGGTGTGCGTATATAGCGAATTTCCCTTTCGCCATATCACCTATATATATATATATAATATTTACCATATAGTAATGTGCATAGCACAAGTGGTCCAGGGTAATATATGAATGCAACGCAAATGAGAATGCATGAATGACAATAACAAATCCTGGCCCAATATCCTTGTACCTTTGGCTAACACTGTGGATATCAACATCTTTTCCGTATGCCTCAATAATGACTTAGAAACATACTTAAACATGCTTTTAACATAAGAGTTAATAACATGATCATTCTTAACTCCTAAGAGTAGAGTACTTTATGAAATAATATTCTGGTTATGTTTTGTACGTAGAATATGCCAAAAGAAGGAAAGAGCCTTGCATACCTTGTTGTCGAAATTATGTAAGGTCTGCGGATCCTTGAAAGCTTTATAAGTGATTATCTACACCATATGAATGATTTACATCATAATCGGATCAATATACTAGAAATCTCTTCATTGAGACATTCTAGCGAACACTTTGTACTCGTAGAATCTATAGTTCTTCTATGTCGAAACCTATGCATATACCCACACAATCAGCCCTCCTAACCCTTTTTCCTTACTGGTACAATACCCAAACAATTCAGCAATTTCACATGCAACTTCCAATTCCATATCAACATCCCCAACAATTCCCAACCAACTTAGTATTTTCAATATCCATCTTAGAACTAGTAAGAATCAGGTTCTATAATTCGTATGAACTTAGGAACAAGAAGGATTACCTCAATTAAAAGTAGCAACGAAACTCATCGGAAAGCCTTTCGCTCCTATCGGATTCTGACAAACAAAACCAAAAGCACTGAAATTAACTTGCTCGAGCTTTGTCGAGACTCAAAGTCTCGCCTTGGTTTCTGAGTCTCTAGGCTTGTTTAAGGACTCGATTCTACTAGAATTAATGTTCAAAACACCCTGAATTTTTCCCACAGAAGCTTACGGGAATTCCCAATTTGGTCGAGAACTTCCAGCGATTATCAATTGAGACTTAGTCCTTCTAACTCTGAGGTGCAAAATCATTTTTTTAGAGAATGCGTTCTATAGAAATTGAAGGAGATATAAGTTTTGTAGAAGAAAAGATGGCATGTGTGGATTCTGGTGAAGTTTTCATGCCGCTAGCGATCGTTCCTCACACTGAGTCATAGCACCGCTATTTTATAAGACAACACGTAATATTCCACTAAAATGGTTCTCCGCTTATAATTAATTAATCCCATAATGAATTAATTATACACGTAACTAGATTCTCGATCCGAATTCACTTAAATCCCTGCGACTTATAAAATCCTCTTATACCTAATGTCATGATTCCTGTAATAAGACACTGGTCCGTAATCTCTTTGGAAATATAAAATTATTATTATTACTCCCCGTAATCGCACTTATTAAATTCAAAATTATTTCGGGACCACGTCCTTTCACATACTAATTTTTCTTATTAGATTATGCAATGACAACATAAACTTCCTGGGTCCGGGTCTACCTGCCTATGTTTGCGTGTTCAAACCTTTACCCGAAAATACGGGGTGTTACATCCTCTCCCCCTTAGAAACATCCATCCTCGAATGTTGGGATGATAAGTCTAATCCAAATTCATTTTATATATACAAGATGATAGATACAACTCATGCCATTATTTCTTTTTTTTTTAAAAGTTTTCAGGTTTATGTTTAGACACCATGAATCAATTTCACAAAACAATATATTCATACGGAAGAGCCATGTCTCATATGGCTCATTTTATACTTAGCCATTCTTATACCGTTTAGCACTTAATCTAAATGGAAATGAAAATTCTAAGTTAACCATGATGCAAACAGTTTAAGAAAGACTAGCTTGATTGTTACTACAATCAGCCTTTAGGAAAGTAAACATGATATTTTGGACAAGTCACAGGAGTACAAGACAACCATGAAGAGAAAAGAAAGTTTAGTTCACACATATGCTCACAATCCCTATTACCAGATAACTATCCTACCATTATGCAATCATAATATTTTTAGATAGAACAGAAACATTCCTAGTACTTAGAAAGCAAGAAATGAGCAGAGCCCAAGTCTTAAGCCTAGGATCCTTATCTTTATTTTACAAAGAAAATAAGAGTAATCAGATTTAAGCCTCTTACAACTCTCATTCTAAGTGTGCAGACATGATCTAACTCAATTGCTTCTTAAACAAGACCACAGAACATAGCATTAAGCATGACAACTCAAAATTTCCACTTTTAACTAAGTAGAGATTAACTAAGGTGATTTAAATAGTAACTAGTTACCAGAATTCAATCAATGGGACTATCTAGATGATAATAATAGGTTGACATGTGATATTAAATGCTAGAATTCAACACACACCATTTTCTGGCCAAACAGCACACACCAGAAAAGATTGAAACCAAGACAAAACAGAAACATATGACAAGACACTTAATCTAAACATCATGATGCCACAAATATATCACTCTACCCTGTTCCTAATTGAATCAGGTTTAACAGGTCCTATATGATCAAAGGAAATACTTAAAATAGTCTAAGAGTCATGCACCTTCGTTAACATCACATCTAAGGATCCAAATCACACTCCAATTAGCCAAGTATCATCTCATGTGCCCTTGGATAGTTATTGGAACTTAGGCAAGTACTCAAACACATCATATGTGACTTAAATCAAATAAAATGTTAATGGCTAAGATACAACAGTCTCCAAGCCTCAAAACTGTCTTAGGAATTATCTTAACTTAAAATGCAGCAACTATTTACACCATTGTACAACAAACCATCAACCTTTATGTGTAGCAAAATAATAACAATACATAACCACAATTTATATCAAAGGCAACAACAACCTACCCAATCTACAGCAGCTCAGGGAATCATGACAGCAGGTAATCAACAAATAGCAACAAAGCAGTAGCCACCACTCAAAGTGCAGTGTTTTAGGAGCCACACAAGTCTTAATAAAGGATACAGATAACTAAGAGGGCACAACATGTTTGAAAACAGGACATTTGAGACTGAAAAAAAACCCAGCAACATCTGCCACAAACTGAGGCAACAATATATGTTTACAGTGTGACAGGGCCAGTAGTAGCAGCCACAAAAACAACAGCTAAACAGTAGTAACAAGTGATATCAAACCACAACCATAATAGCAGCAAGCATGGTAGCTAAATGCCTCAGAAGATAACAAATATATGCAACAACCAGCTCAATATAACAGTGCCAACAACAAAATGTAGCTGTTAATGGAAACAATGTCATTCATATCATCCTTTTTTGTCTTTCATATTTAACAAACTCACAATTCAGCTCAAGCAGAAGAAATACAGAAATCTACAAGCATAGAAACAGATTTAATGATTATGAAGAATATCTTATAGGATACATGAAGCATACCTTGGCAAATCAGGATCATTGTGGAGGATATTAAACTAATGATGCAGCAGTGTCAAGTTCATATTTCTCACACTTACAAGAAAGGTAATGCTTTAGCTGATTACCTTGTAAACTTTACTTTTTGAGAGAACATGCAGATCACAGTTTATCATATTTACAAGGTTGCTACTACAAGGAAAGAGGATTATCAACTTGAATAAACATCAGTAACCAACATAATAATGTGATAGAAAGGATTATTCATTAGTTATGATACAAGTACCATAGTTCCTCAGTACTAGACTCATCTTGTCTAAGATAACATACATGAACTTTGGCCTCATCATCCTGACTGGTTTCCTGACAACCAGACTAAACATGCTAGACATTTCATTTCTCATACAGTCATACATCCCTATTAATATCATATCCAGTAACCAAATATCACTCTATATGTTTCTAGACAACTACTAAGACTTAGACATTTCATGCACAACTGAAAACAGATTTGGAACTTATATGTGGACCTTCATTTAAACTTAGTCAGATTATACATAACTCCGTACAAGTACATATGCACTTATGGCCAAGGAGGGTAAAGAAGGGTAGCACACAAACTTATATACTCATATGTCCAAACTGAGAATAGTACAACACCATCATTTATATCCCTATTGATATAGGCTAAGCAATGTGGATAGTACCAGCTATAACATGGATCAACCAGATTGCAAAATATGTAACATCTCATATCAAAACTAAGCAGGTCACTTTTAAGCACAAAACAAACATGTTAGGAATCTAGTCAATCATACCACTAAAGAATATGCATCCCTGAATTCAACTTGACTGTTTACAACCTCAGAGGCAACATGTAATGCCAAGATGATCCAAACATACCTTTTAGGCTCAAGAGTTTAACTATACTATTCTATTTAGATTAACAAACATGGCACAACCTTTTAGTAGGTAACTTATCATTTTCAACTTAGCATGAGAGTAGTCCAAACATGTACCATCCAGGAACTAATTATACAATTCTCAGATCTTAGACTTTATCCAACAAGGCATTAGATTAGGTGATTCAGGCTTCAAGCTGACATTTCCATATTCAACTTATGAAAGTATGTAGGCATGATATTCAACATAACATTTTAACATAATCAGACATCACCCTGAGTTTCTAAAAGACTCAATGTTTATCATTTTAAATTGAGAATGCAAATAGATTACTTACCAAGAATTAGGTCTACCAAGACAGAGACAAGCAAAATGGTGTCACACTAAGGCTAATACATGTGAACAGAACATGAGATAGGATATACATAAGCAGGACAAAGCCATAATAAGTCATGCAAGTGATTATTTCTCTCAAATTACCCCTAATGGACATTAATCACTCCTAAATCAGTTTTGAATAAGGTTATTATTGACTATCTATACATACAAAACAAATTTAAAGCCATTTCATGACTTAACTAAAACCACATACTAATCACACATTTCATGATTCTAATAAACATGTTCAAATAGACGCATATCATCACCACATCAAACTGTACAATAATCTTATCAATCCACATACAAGATCCATATATTTCTTCGATTAATCCAAACATACAACCATCTATCAATTAAACACAATACATCATTTATTTTAAAGGTAACTAATTTAAAGATCTTATGGATTATCGGGATAGGTACTAGTGATTTTGTTGGTGCATCTGCATTATCCTATCTTAGTCCTATATATAATCCTCGATCTGATACACTTTAGAGCGGAACCCTCTTATCCGTACTACCGACTCGCCTTCTCCTTGCCTGGCTCTTGTCTTCCTCCGGTGTGTATCCCATAATATAGAACGGCGAGCCCTGATTAACGGACCCCCAAGATTGTGGACTATCCGGAATCTCAGAAGGTCGGGGTCATTGAGCGACATGTATACCCGGTCATGGCGTGATGTCTAAGGAAAATTCGGTTGTACCCGTCCCTGTGCTGTTCCACCTATCCCATGGTCAGTGGGGCCCAACACTGATACTAAAGTCCTTGGTGAAGTCGGAACTCCCCTCACCCCACTTTCTGCAGGAAGAACTGAGGGTGTTCGAGCGGGTAACTCATAGGGATCTTCAGATGGATCCTCCTCTATAGACTCCATGATTTCTGATGGATCTGAGTCCATAGTATAACTCACCTCTCTTCTTTCAATTTCTGTAACCCTCCGACTCGTGCCAGTGGGTGGTATCTGTCTAACATATTGTCCTGCAACAACACCCACATTCTTAGTATTCGAGGTGTTTCTCATTGTGGACGTTGTTGCAGTTTCAAATGAGAAAATTTAATTATGAACCAGTACTCTTATGACTCCGCTCTATCGAACGATCTAGATTATGAAGGACGGAGACATTCCTAAATGCCCTGTAGCCTCTTGCTTATAAATGTGGCGCGCAACACACCTATAACCAAGACTCTACTAGACACGACTTGTAGACTCCCTAGGAGACATGCTTTGATACCAAGTTTGTCACGACCCAAACTGGAGGGCCGCGACGGGCACCCGGACCCTACCCGCCGGGCACCACAAATACACTCCACCCTTAATCTTATTTAAACACGGACTGAGCCGTGGTAGATAATATAAAGTTCCAACCCAAAAGCCCCAACTTACACATTTATAGACCAAGGCCGACGAGGCCATACATGACAAGTCACCAAAGGACACCTATCTACAAGCCTCTAAAGAGTAAAACATACCACGACCCGACCACAACTCTGAAATGAATAGAGTGCTCTAAATACCAGCTGACCCAGCAACCTACTAGTGCGAACCGTTACTCTCTCAACATGAACCTACGGGAATAAAATGCAGCGTCCCCCAGAAAAAGGGACGTCAGTACGACTGATGTACTGAGTATGTCAGGCATAAGAAATAGCATAACAGAGATATATCATAGTCTGAAACAGAAACAACTGAACATTAGTAAATGCCTCCGAGGGCCCTAATACACATGGCTAAATGTTATGCACAATGCAATTTACAAATATATCAGCCTCTTCGGGCATCTTCCTTACAATAACAACCTCTGTGGGCATCATACCATATATTGGTAAACGAATGTATGCATGATGCAAGTGCGGTATATATATATATATACATATATATATGTATGTTAGTGTTGCAGATCGTGCAACCCGTCCCAATATATGTTAGTGTTGCGGATCGTGCAACCCATCCCAATAAGCCACACAGGCATCACATCATCACATCACATCACATCATCACATCATATTGGCCTCTTAGGGCTCTTTTATGATAGTCTGTACCAACTGCAGGTGGTGTGCGTATATAACGCCTTTCCCTTTCCCCATATCCCCTATATATATATAATATTTACCATATAGTAATGTGCATAGCACAAGTGGTCCAAGGTAATATATGAATGCAATGCAAATGAGAATGCATGAATGACAATAACACATACTGGCCCAATATCCTTGTACCTTTGGCTAACATTGTGAATATCAACATCTTTTCCGTATGCCTCAATAATGACTTAGAAACATACTTAAACATGCTTTTAACATAAGAGTCAATAACATGATCATTCTTAACTACTAAGAGTAGAGTACTTTATGAAACAATATTCCGATTATGTTTTGTACGTAGAATATGCCAAAAGAATGGAAGAGCCTTGCATACCTTGTTGTCGAAATTATCTAAGTTCCGTGGATCCTTGAAAGCTTTATAAGTGATTATCTACACTATATGAATGATTTACATCATAATCGGATCAATATACTAGAAATCGCTTCATTGAGATATTCTAGCGAACACTTTGTACGCGTAGAATCTATACTTCTTCTATGTCGAAACCTATGCATATAACCACACAATCAGCCCTCCTAACCCTTTTCCTTATTGTTACAATACCCAAACAATTCAGCAATTTCACATGCAACTTCCAATTTCATATCAACATCCCCAACAATACCCAGCCAACTTAGTATTTTCAATACCCATCTTAGAACTAGTAAGAATCAGGTTCTATAATTCGTATGAAATTAGGAACAAGAAGGATTACCTCAATTAAAAGTATCTACGAAACGCCTCGGAAAGCCTTTCGCCCGTATCAGATTCCGACAGACAGAACCAAAAGCACTGAAATTAACTTGCTCGAGCTTTGCCGAGACTCAAAGTCTCGGCTTGGTTTCTGAGTCCCTAGGCATGTTTAAGGACTCGATTCTACTAGAATTAAGGTTCAAAACACCTTGAATTTCTCCCACAGAAGCTTACGGGAATTCCCAATTTGGTCGAGAACTTCCAGCGATTATCAATTGAGACTTAGTCTTTCTAACTCTGAGGTGCAAAATCTCTTTTTAGAGAAGGAGTTCTATAGAAATTGAAGGAGATATAAGTTTTGTAGAAGAAAAGATGGCATGTGTGGATTCTGGTGAAGTTTTCATGTCGCCAGTGATCGTTCCTCACACTGAGTCATAGCACCGCTGTATTATAAAACAACACGTAATATTCCACTGAAATGATTCTCCGCTTATAATTAATTAATCCCATAATTAATTAATTATACACACAACTAAATTTTCGATCCTGATTCACTTAAATCCCAGCGACTTATAAAATCCTCTTATACCTAATGTCATAATTCCTGTAATAAGACACTGGTCCATAATCTCTTTGGAAATATAAATTTATTATTATTACTCCCCGTCATCACACTTATTAAATTCAAAATTATTTCAGGACCTCGTCCTTTCACATACTAATTTTTCTTATTAGAATATGCAAGTACAACATAAACTTCCCGGGTCCGGTCTACCTGCCTACGTTTGCGTGTTCAGACCTTTACCCGAAAATACGGTGTGTTACAAATGTAACCCCTCAATAAGTGTCATTACATGGCTATTGAAGGCCATTAATTGGCTACTGAGGGGTCATTTCCTTACACTATAAATTGAGGCCTTTGGCTCAATTGTTCAACACTTAGAAATTTTCTGAAATCCTTTTCTTCCTCTGTAGCATCATTTCTATATTCAAAGTTCTTCAAGAGTAACACTTGAGTTTCATTTGCTCATTTGTTAAGTTGCTGTTGTATCTTGGGAGACTATTGCCCGACAACGTAAAATGATATATACGGGGAAATCTTTTCTTAAAGACAGAGTGCCATCACTCGACTCAGCAAATCACAAAGAGTTTGTAATCGTTCTTATTTCTAGTTTGTTGTAATCTTGAGTGGTTTGTCCTTTCTAGCATTTGTAATATTTATTTAGTTCATGTTTCCTACAATTGTTGTACCCACAATTTTAAGACAAGATTGTTGTAAATGCTTAGAAAGATGACTGGAAGAGAACAATTCGCTTCTGATACTGTTGTTTCTACTCAAGGCAACCCCTCTGCCTTCCCCACTGCTGCTCAAGGCACATCCAATGCCTTCACTGATGCTCAAGGCACACCCAACGCCTTTCCTGCTGCTCAAGGGAACGTTACTGTTCCTCCACCCTCTGGATTCCACCATGAACGCCCATAAAAGTTCTTGGGCTCCAACTTCAAGAGATGGCAGCAAAAGATGTTGTTTTATCTGACTGTTATGGGAATGACTCATTTCCTAACCAAAAATCCCCAACAAGCTGGAGATGAAGTGGACCCTCAGCCTAATGAAACGGCTGAAAAGGGGCCAAGGTATCCATGTCATTGATGGCATGAGATGGTTCTTGATGCATGGAGTCATAGTGACTTCATGTGTAAGAACTATATTTTGAACTGTCTGTCAGACCCACTCTACACGGTGTATTGCACCATAGGCACCGCCAAAAAATTATGAGAAAAACTGCAGAAGAAGTACAACGCACAAGATGCTTGTACGAAGAAATTTATCGTTGGGAAATTCCTGAAATTTCAAATGGTGGATAGCAAAACAATGATGTCCCAAGTCCAGGAATTCCAAATGATTCTACATCACCTGGATTTGGAAGGTATGAAACCAAATAAGCAGTTTTTGGTTGCATCACTAATTGAGAAATTACCTCACTCGTGGAATGAGTTTATGAGTTACTTAAAACTCAAGACAAAGGAAATGACCTGTGAGGAACTTATTATCAAACTCCAGATTCAGGAAGATAATAAAAGGGCCTTGCCTAGGGGAAAACAACCCGCTGAGGCAAAGACAAATCTGGCTTAGGCCAAAAGGAACCCAAGCAAGAAGCGCAAGTTCCAGAAAGACGACAAGACTCAGGTGACAGAGAAGTTCAAGGGGAACTGTCACCGCTGTGGGAAACCTGGTCACATGATCAAGGACTGCCATAAGCTCAAGACTGAGCAACAAGACAAGGCCAAGGCCAAAGGCAAGGCACATGCTAACGTCATCAAGGAAACGCTTCTTGACGGCATGATTGAGGAGTTCTCGGCGGTGGTGCTTGAAGCAAACCTTGTTGAGAATCCCTTGGAATGGTGGATGGACACGGGTGCTACCAGACACATATATTCCAATAGAGATGCCTTCTCCATATATACACCAGTTACAGACAAGAAGTTGTTCATGGGTAACAACGCTTCCTCTGGCGTGCTGGGGTAGGAAAAGTAGTCCTGAAGATGACTTTTGGAAAGGAGCTCACTCCGAAGGAGGTGATGCATGTCCTTGAGATTAGGAGGAATTTAATTTCAGGTCATTTATTGGTTAATGCTGGTTTTAGGCTAGTATTTGAGTCCAATAAATTTGTAATGACCAAGAATGGAACTTTTGTGGTAAGAGGCTTCGTCTGTGAAGGCCTCTTCAAAGTTAACGACGTGTCTGTAATGCGTCCAAGCAATAAAATTGAAGCTTCTTATTACTTGCTTGAGTCTTATAATTTATGGCATCATTTATTAGGATATGTTAACTACAAGTCCATCAAAAGGTTGGTGAAGTTAGAGTTGTTGCCGTCTATCGACGTAAACCCTCAACATAAGTGTGAGGTGTGCGTAGAGGCAAAACTTACAAAGATTTCTTTTCGATCCGTCGAAAGGAATACCGCTCCTCTAGAACTTATTCACACAGATATATATGATTTGAAGTTTGCACAAACTAGGGGGGACAAGTACTTTGTGACATTCATTGATGATAGCACAAGGTATTGCTACCTTTACTTGTTGAAAAGTAAAGATGAAGCCTTTGAAGCGTTCCGACGTTACAAAGCAGAAGTTGAAAACCAACTAAGCATGCAAATTAAATCCATTCGTAATGATAGAGGGAGAGAATACGTAGTGCGATTTGAGGAATATTATGCCGAATCGGGCATTGTTCATCAAACAACGGCTCCATACTCACCTTAGTCGAACGGTGTTGCTGAACGCAAGAACCGCATGTTGAAGGAAATGATGAATGCCTTGCTCATCAATTCCGGTCTTCCCTAAAACATGTGAGGAGAAACTGTCCTTATCGCTAATACGATTCTTAATAGAGTCCCACATAAGGGTAAGGACAAAACTCCATATGAATCATGGAAGGAAAAGAAACCCACCTATAAATATTTAAAGGTGTGGGGTTGTTTGGCAAAGGTCGAAGTGCCCAAGACAAAGTAGGTCAAGATTGGGCCTAAGATTGTAGATTGCGTTTTCATCGGATATGCAAATAATAGTAGTGCTTATTGCTTCTTAGTGCATAAGTCAGATATTCCAGATATCCACCAGGGTACAATTATGGAATCAAGGAATGCTCAATTCTTTGAGGATACTTTTCCTAGAAAGGAAAAAGACATAACCTCTCACAAACGAAGTTATGAACAAAGCTCTCAAGAACCAGAAGTCGTTGACTGCCCGGATCTAAATGGTTCAGATCTATGCATCGTCTCAAACAACGATTTTTATCAGCTGTAGCAAAGAAAGAAACTTGATAGAAGTCAAATTGAGCACAGTTTTGCAAAGAAATAGCCCACTTATTTCTCGAGAAGAGACGGGACTTCGAAGTGGCTGAATATTCAGAATCTAGTGTTCCAGATTCTCAGAACTTGGAGACTCCAGAGATGGAACCGAGGCGAAGTAAAAGGGCCAGGAAGGATAAATCCTTCGGTCCTGACTTTGTAGCTTATGTGGTTGATGACGAACCAAGGACAATTGCTGAAGCATTGTCAACTCCAGAGGCACCGCTCTGGAAAGATGCTATTGAGAGTGAAATAGACTCCATCATGCATAACCATACTTGGAAGTTAGTTGATCTTCCTCCTGGAAATAAACCATTGGGTTGTAAATGGATACTCAAACGGAAGTATAAAGCAAATGGGTCTATACATAAGTACAAAGCCAGGTTGGTAGTCAAGGGCTATCGACAAAAAGAAGGCCTTGACTATTTTGATACGTACTCCCCGGTGTTGAGAATGATGTCCATACGAGTATTCATTGCGATCGCAGCGTTGCATGACCTTGAGATACATCAAATGGATGTCAAGACAGCCTTCCTAAATTGTGATTTGGAAGAAGAAATTTATATGGAACAACCCGAGGGGTATGTGGTTCCAGGGCAAGAGAAGAAAGTCTGTCGACTTGTCAAATCTTTGTACGGGCTGAAACAGGCCCCGAAGCAATGTCACAAAAAATTTGATAGTACTCTACTATCAAAGGGTTTCTCCATTAATGAGTGTGACAAATATGTCTACACGAAAGGTAACTCTGACTCGTTCGTCATGATATGCCTGTACGTGGATGACATGTTGATCATAGGGAGTAGAGATGGCAGTGGATCCTGGACCCGGTCCAGATCCGGTGGATCCAGATCCATTTTATAGGATATGGATCTTCAAAATTTAGACCCGACGGATCCGGATCGTACCCGGATCCATTTCTGATGGATCGGATCTTGATTTGGATCTTGTATTTGAGATCCGTATCCGATCCAGATCTGACCCGTGGATCCATTTTTTTAAAAATATATTCATAACCTAGAATGTAATTTTATAAGTATTTTCTTAAAATTGCTAAGCACATCCTTGCAATTTTAATTCTCAAAACAAGTTTAATTTATCCCCGCGTTAACTCAAAAACCAAAAAATAAAGAGGTAACTTCGATAATAAAATCAATGTTATATTAGTGAATGACTAACATCTCCATAGACAAGTAGTTAAAATTATATTCACTTCATTTGTGAAGATTCCAAGCACATGCAAGTTCTGCATTGTGGAAATACTAATTAGCATTTTCCACAACTATTGTCATTGTCCAACATTTTTAATTAATGGCTCACAATCAAAACGAGACAACGAACAAACTATCTCATATGGACATTTCAAAATTGAAACACAGTAAACTATTAGCTAAGTAAAAATCGTTTGTCAGTTCAAAAAAAAATTCTTATCAAGGTTACATTTTTAGCAAGGCAATTTTTTTTACATATGGATCCGGATCCGATCCGTGGATTCGGATTTGGATATGATTTTTATGGACCTGATGGATCTGGATTAAGGTATGAAAAACGGATCTGGATCTGGATCTAGTAGGATCCGGTCCAGATTCGATCCGTTGCCATCCCTAATAGGGAGCAGTCTTTGCTTGATCCTAGAGACTAAGAACATGTTGAAACAATGCTTCGACATGAAGGATATGGATATCACAGATGTCATCTTAGGGATAAAGATCTCTAAGACATCTGACGGACTGGTCTTATCTCAATCTCACTACATCGAGGATGTGTTGAGAAAGTTCGAGATATTTGATAGTTCGCCTATGAAGTCACTACTGGATAGAAATCAAAAGCTTGATAAAAATCGTGGTGCACCCGTATGACATGAGCAATATGCACAGGTGATTGAGAGTTTGATGTATGTAACAAACTTCACCCGACCTGATATTGCGTATGCAGTCAACAAGCTGGCTAGATTTACCCGTAATCCGAGTAATGATCATTGGAAGGCGTTGAAACGGGTACTACGATACCTAAAATACACGCTAACTTACGGGTTGCATTATTCAAGATATCCAGCTGTACTAGAGGGTACAGTGATGCAAACTGGATATCTGATATAGATAACACCAAGTCCACCAGTGGGTATATATTTACAATTAGTGATGGGGATCTGTCTTGAAAATCCTCTAAGAAAACTTGCATCGCCCGATCCACGATGGAATTAGAGTTTATCGCTTTAGACAAAGTAAGAGAAGAAGTTGAGTGGCTTCACGACTTCTTAGAGGATGTCCCTTATTGGGAAAACCCGTACCTTCTGTAATGATCCACTACGACAGTCAACCGGCTCTAGGAAGGGCACAAAGTTCTATGTACAACGGCAAGTCTCATCATATTCAACAGAGACATAAGACCGTTAGGCAGCTGATCACCACGGGTATAATATCCATTGATTACATAAAATCAAAGGATAACATAACGGACCCACTGACAAAAGGGCTTACCCAAAGATCAGATGTTCTGCCTGTCTAGGGGAATGGGCTTAAAACCCAAGTTATAAAGACCAATACGGTGTTAACCCAACCTTACTGACTGGAGATCCCAGAAATTAGGTTCAATGGGAAAACTAAGTTGTAAAGGTTTAGTTGAGCGCTTCGGTGGAAGCATGAGCACTTCGGATAGTGATTTCTGTAATGAAACATCAATCCAAAGCCGTTCCCGCTATAGACATCAAGTGCTATCTGCAGTGTGAGTAAAGGTTAAGTTTCCAAAACCTTTAATGATGCTCAACGGTTGAGGTTAGGTTTGGGGAAAGTTTTAATGATTCCTAACACTTGTAAAGTGGGGTACAACAGGATACCTTGTAGGAGACCACCTATTTAAGTGCGAGGACAGACCTCCTCAAATGAACACACTTAAGAATCAAGAAGTGTCCACGACCACAACGGATAAAACATTACGAAGAATAGAGCAAGGGAAGTTGTTGTGTTGGTACCGTTGACTTGGCTTACACTAAACATTGATGGTTCAAGACATCACGTTCACCGCGTAGTAAGTAAGTCCGATGGTATTCAACAATGGAAGGTTCAAAGCGGAAGCTACCTATCTAGATGCAACATTTGTCCGCTAAAAGATTGCTGGAAATAGGCACCTTATGAGTGCGCCAAAATATCTTTCAAGAGGGGATTGTTGGAAATTTACTAATGCGAAATTAAGTTTATTCCATTATTTATGACTGGGGCCCCGCACGTCGGAAACGTCGTTTCCACACACGTGTACACGTAGTGCCAAGTATCATAAATTTCATTAGTGAAAGAGATATTGGTACATACATAATACATTTGAGACATAGAATGATGGACGGTTATTGGCCAAATGACAAGTATTCCACGTTGGTAAACGAAGGAAGAAGTGTAAGATGAAACGAGTCGAAAATCGCCGCGGAGCCATGAAGGGTCGCGACGCAACACCTTCCGATCCGCGGGGCCCCCATGGCAGCGCCGCGACGCTAATTGGT
Source organism: Anisodus tanguticus (assembly GCA_034509755.1). Lineage (NCBI taxonomy): Eukaryota > Viridiplantae > Streptophyta > Magnoliopsida > Solanales > Solanaceae > Anisodus > Anisodus tanguticus. Next base: position 40,319,215 of record CM067540.1, on the reverse strand, counting down.
GGTTGGGCTACTAGAGCCGAGGCTCCGCGGCGCTAATTCGCAGAGCCGTGACGCTTCGGAGGCAGAATGCTGCGACGGGGAGATGGAAAGTTCTGACTTTTGGGATGATTTTGGAGCATTGAATCTCCATTATTTGGCACATGAATTCAGCGGTTATTTGGCTTAATGTAATCCCTCAATAAGTGTCATTACATGGATATTGAAGGTCATTAGTTGACTAGTTGATGGGTCATTTCCTTACACTATAAATTGAGGTCTTTGGCTCAATTGTTCAACACTTAGAAATTTTCTGAAATCTTCTTCTTCCTCTCTAGCATCATTTCTATATTCAAAGTTCTTCAAGAGTAACACTTGAGTTTCCTTTGCTCATTTGTTAAGTTGTTGTTGTATCTTGGGAGACTATTGCCCGACAATGTAAAAGGATATATACGGGACAATCTTGTCTTAAAGACATAATGTCATCACTCTACTCAGCAAATCACAAGGAGTTTGTAATCGTTCATATTTTCAGTTTGTTGTAATCTTGAATAGTTTATCCTTTCTAGCATTTGTAAAATTTATTTACTTTCTGTTTTCTACAATTGTTTTACCCTCAAGAATTAAAAAGAAAGAAAATCAAGAAACAAATGTAACACAGTTGGTGCCTCATTCTTGTTGAGCTTTCATTGAATCTTGAATATTCTCATCTTTATAGAGACGTATATATGTAATTGGGTATACAAATATGTGAGTATGTGTAACACCTCACCTAGTGAATCAGAATTTTGTATGAAGCGAATGTGTATGTTGGGTTTAATTCTTGGTCTTGAAAAGTATAGTACTACTAGTATTATTGTCACCCCACTTTGTTTGTTTCTCTCTGCCTACTATTTTCTTTCAGTTTGTTCAGTTGATGGGTGAGACAGAAAAGATTAAAAAGTACTAGTCAAAAGGGAATGAGAAATAGTGAAGCGTACCTCTACATTCTGTCTTTGTGGAAAAAACAGAAGCCGTCAAAGAGAACAAAGTACTTTTCTCTTGCGGTACTACAACTCATCTCACATTTTATGTCATTTTGTTAAAAATACTTAATTAGATAATTCTATTTTACTAGCATTAAAAAATATTTAAAGTACAATTTATATATTTTGTAAGAAGATTTTCCCCAGAAAAACTCGAACAATTATTTCCTATGTCTTTTACGGGTTATTGCACTAAGAACAGGATTTACCCCGAGCACACCCAAAAAGTAGAGATTGCAGTTTCTCTAATTTATCAAAAAAAAAAGATTTCCTAGTTTTAAAAAACTGGAAGAAACAAATTGATTATTTAATGATTTTATGAGAATTTACTGTTTCAGCTTAAATTATACAAATAATTGAACAATTATAAAGGTTGATAATACTATTCTAAAAGATTGGATGCATTAATTAACACAAACAAATAAAGGGGTATCGGATAAATCACACTTATTAATTTAAAATTTTGGATTTATCTCTACTTTTTCTTTCCTCCTTCGTGATATTGTTATTCTGTCCTTTGATTTCATGTTCTCTTTCACTTTGAAAAGGTTGCAAACATATTCTTTTTCGAGTTTTCATACGGTATTTGTTATTATTTTGGAGTTCTGACTAATTCGAATTCGTAATTAATTTTTTTTATTTTAAGAAGTAAATGCTTATTATTTTTTATTCTATTTATAGGGTTCAAATTCAAAACTTCTCATTAAACACCCTTTCTATCCCACAAAGGTAGAGGTAACTGTTGTAGAATATTCTGAAAATAATTTAATGGAGTAACTTTCTACAAGACATATTTTAATAAATAAATTTAAGAGAGAAATCATGAAAGGAAATTCAATATAAAATACGGAACGAATAGGCAAAGCGCTTTCAGGAAACTATCTTTAAGATAATAATTTCCCCCACACTGTGCAAGTGGTTAACAGGAAAATCTATCCCTAGGATACAATGCCTACTCTAAAAATCAAAGTTGAACTCTTTGATTTCTTCTACCACAAGCACTCAACCTAATTAGAATAGAGAAATTAGTCGGAAAATGAAGTAGAATATTGATAGAGGAATAACACTGTTTGAAGAAGAATCAATGTGTTAAAATAAGTTGGCAAAATGTTTTGTTCTTTTACAGAGAGATATTCAAAACTACTTTAAGACTTTTGCCAAATCTTTTTTATAGGTAAACCTACAATTGGTGTAACGTTTCTAAGTTGGAACCGATTCAATGAATGGACACACCTTTTAGAAAGGACATGACTAATCAAATTAGTCTCTTTATTATTTAAATTATTATTAAATAATATTTATATATTTTTATATATAACAACCCGTAGAATAATGTAAATCTCCATTAATTAGAGTTCTTTTATTAATGCTATATATATAGAGTGTACAATTGCAGTCCTAATAAAATTATGATCTCTATTTTACATTAATTATACTAAAATATTAATTACAGAATATATTGTGAATATATGAAAAATATTCACTATCACACCCCCTCAGTCGGAGCGGAAGGAGGTCAGACGCTGAGACTGGATCTGAAGTCAAGGGACAATTCACTGATATGAAGAAGGAACATGCAACACCCTAACGTGACCCATTGCAACTTTTTCTCGAACAAAGTGAATATCCATCACAGTAAACCAAAGATGCCTTACGTAAGGGACAATGAAGCTCAAGAAGGAGATTTCGGAGCCAACATAGCTCGGAAACAACATTCACAATGCCTCGATATTCTGCTTCGACACTCGAATGGGAGAGCGTGCCTTGCCACTTGGCAGACCATGAAATAGTATTATCCCCCAAAAATATGCAATAGCCGAACATAGAGCGACGGGTGTCCGGACAGCCTACCCAATCTGCGTCTGTGTAATAGAGCAACCTAGTCGGTGAATAGGGATATAAATGTAGTCCATAGTCAATAGTGCCCTTAATGTACCGAATGATACGCTTAAGAGTTGTAAAGTGAGGCTCCCTCGGAGCATGCATGAACAAGCACACCTGCTGAACAACATATGCAATATCTGGCCGAGTGAGGGTGAGATACTGAAGAGCACCTGCGAGACTCCTATATAGAGAAGGATCGCTGATCGGATCCCCGTCATCCACAGTGAGTTTAGACTTTGAGTCGACAGGAGTAGGCATGATCTTGCAGTTTGCCATTTTAGCCCTATAGACAATCTCCTCTGCATACTTACGCTGACACAAAACATGGCATGTGCGGATCTGGTCACTAATATCCCCGAAAATAACTCAACTTACCCAAATCTGTCATAGCAAATTCGAACTTGAGCAGGGCAATGATCTCGTGTTTTAGTGTATCCAAAGAAGCTGTCAGAACAATATCATCCACATATAAAAGAATATAAGCCATGTCAGTACCTCGATGAAAAATAAACAGGGTAGGATCACTCTTGCTGCACACGAACTTGATCTGTGTGATGTATGTATCAAACCTCTCGTACCAATCCCTAGGGGCTTGTTTCAAACCATATAGTGACTTACGAAGACGACAAACATGATGAGGAACCTCATGATGCAGAAAGTCAGGCAGTTGATGCTATAAATGGTTTCTTTCAAATCCCCATGTAATAAAGCATTTTTTACATCAAGCTGGTGAATAGGCCAATTTTCCCATAGATATGCTCAACACTTGTGCGAATGGTGGCTGGTTTGACCACCGGACTAAAAGTCTCAACCACAATGAACTCCCTCATACTGACCAGTACCATTAGCCCCAAGTCTTGCCTTATGGCGTTCAAGCTCTCCACTATCTCAGAATTTGTGACGATAGAGCCACATACAACGAATCACATTCACCCCTTCTGGTTTTAGAACAAGATCCCAAATGTGTTGATTGGTTAATGCATTAAACTCCTCACGCATGACCGCATTCCAATTTGGGTCAAGTTTGACTAATTTTGGGTTTTAATGAATATGTAAGATGGTTTGAGTGGATAAGTTAAAGTAAACTTTTGGTTTGAAAATCCAGTGTTGTGCACGGGTTTCCATACGGTGTGTGAGGACGGTCACATGTGGGGAAGGGTGGCTGGGTGGTGACAGATTGGACTGGCAGTGGGGTCGAGTATGGGATAGAAGAGTGATGGCAGGGATTGGGTAGTGTGGCGGGTAGGGACTGGGCAGTGGGGTGGGGTAGTGTGGCGGGTGTATAATTGTGCAGTGACTGGGCAGCGGGTTGGGGGCAACTGGACGGGTAGTGGTACGGCCTGAGGGTGCGGATTTTGTAGTGTATTTTGGACTAGTGGTGAGGTGTCAGAGTCATCAAGGAATCCATAAGTGGTAGGTCGGAATTGGTGGATGTTGGCAAAGGGGAAGAAGTTCTCCTCAAACGTGACATTACGTGAGACTATGATTTTACATGCGGATACGTTATAGCATAAGTACCCCCTATGGTTTGATAGGAACCCTAAGAAGACACACAGAGTGGAACGGGGTGCTAATTTGTGAGGGATGGTGGAGGCCAGATTTGGGTAGCAAAGACAACCAAAAATCCAAATATAATCATAAGTAGGGATCCGATGAAATAGGAACTCAGTAGGGGTCCTATTTTGGAGCGTACGGGTAGGTAGTATATTAAGAAGGTATTCTGCCATTTTTAATGCATATACCCAAAAACTAGGGGAAGAGATGCATGAAAAAGTAAGGTACGAATCATATTGTTAATGGTGCGTAGAATTCGTTCGGCTTTACCATTTTGAGGGGAAGCATGTGAGCAGGAGAAACGAAATACCATGCCATTAGCCGTACATAATTTATGAAAGAGAGAATTGTTAAATTCGCGACCATTGTCACATTGAAACATTTTTATTTATTTTTCAAATTGTGTTTTAACATACGTACGAAATTCAAGAAACTTGGAGTAGAAATGAGATTTAAAGTGAAGCGAATAGACCCATAAGAAGTGAGAAAAATCATCCAATAATATTAAATAGTACTTATGACCTAATTTTCTAGTAATAGGAGAGGTTCATAAATCAACATGAATAGTATCAAAGGGAGAAAAAGTAATACTCAAAGATGACGTAAATGGAAGTCTAACATGCTTTCCTAGATGACAAGAATAACAATTTTGGGCAATGTTTCATTTATTACATTTAATTAAATTGTGGTTTCTAAGAAAATAAAAAATATGAGCTCTGGGATGTCCAAGTCTACTATGTCATGTTGAGGAGGAGATGACAATTAGAGATGTGGGAGGATTTACATTGGTAGCAGACGTGAATAGGAAAGGATAGAGGTCCCCACACTATTGCATCTCGTAAGAAGTCTCTTCGTATGTAGGTCCTTTAGAGAAAAACCAAACGGGTCAAAATCACTGGATACGAAATTATCGGTGACAAATTTTCTAACAGATATTAGGTTCTTGATAATGTTAGGGGCATATAGGATGTTCATCCGCGCTGCAGGCTTGACGTGCACTTTCATTCAATTTCCAAAATTCGCTTTAAGTGTTGCGTGATCCTCTCGTCACCTTGTTCATATGTAAATATCCCCAATTACTTGTTTGTTTACATCACCACCCTCTACAACATCTCACAAACACCCCCACCAAAGCTCAATACCTGAAAGTAACCACCCTCCACTAAAAGTGAATTCAACACCACCACCCTCTCTCGCAACATCCCCAGGATCACCTCTCAAAACTCTAACTCACTCTTTTAAGACAAGCCACCCTAAACAGTCTTAAACCACCACACTACCTACCTTGCCGACAAACTGAGAACCCTATTTTCCTCACCTATTTTCAGGTCAACCCGAATCTCACCAACACCCGAATCACTTACCAACTCAAAGCCCTCCATACTTACATCAATTTGGTATCATAGCGAGGCAATCCGTCCCACTTTTTGACGCTATGCCTCTCACAAGAAAGGAACTACAGATAATTATGTATGATGTTTTGACCGATCGATTTCAAGCCTTGAAAAAGGAACTTGACGAACCTACCACAGCCAACCGCACCAAATCAGGACCTATGCCAAATAGCCCAAAGCATGAAGGCTTGGTACTCCAACATGAGTTGGAGGTTCCACGCGAAACACCTACGGAAGCATAAAAGAATCAACTATTCTACACACTGTGCAAGGTGAAAGACAAGGTGTGTAAGTTGATTATTGATGGAGGAAGTAGTTCTAACTTAGCCTCCCAATAAATGGTGGACAAACTCGGGCTGCCCACTCGCGACCACCCTAAGCCAGATGATATTCAATGGGTAAACGAAGACGGAGAACTAAGGGTCACAACCCAAACCCTCGTTGGCTTTCAGATTGGCAAATATAAGGACGAGTTATGGTGTGATGTCCTACCCATGGACACTTGCCATATTTTGTTAGGCCGCCCTTGGAAATTCGACCGGAAGACACGACACGATGAAGAAAATAACACTTATTCTTTTCAAAGGGATGGCCATAAAATTCGATTGGTGCCACTACCGCCTAGTGAGTTTAAAAAAAATAACAAAGGGATAAGACACCAAGCCTCGAACGGAATCCGAGATCCAACCACTTGAAGCGCGGGAGATCAATGAGGAGTCTAAGAAGGGGATGCCAACGGAGGTATTGGTGTGTGAAAAGAGGAGAACATTATAGAAGTCACGGTGGAAAGTGCCGATATGAAGGAACTTCTGAAGGAAGTTACATCCGATACCCTACAAATGAAAGGTGTTGAACATACTCTTGATTTATTTTCAAGAAGTTCATTACCTAATCAACAAAGCTATGGATGCCACCCAGAAGAGGTTGAAGAGTTGCAAGGCCAAGAAAAAGAATTGGTAGGCGAAAGAGTCGTAGCCTATGCACAACATCCGCCGTATTGGTGCCAAAGAAAAATGAATTTTGTCATAAATGTATTGAACGCCGAGAAGTTGATCACCCCACCATGGAATACGCGATTCCTATGCCATTGAAAAATCTTTTGGGTGAAGTGAATGGAATGAAATTGTTTTCCGATGAAGACTTAAGGGATGGACACCATCACACAAGGACCCGAGTAGGAAGTAAAAGGAAGTTGGATTCCAACGCCAAGCATGATTTGTCTGAATGTCTTATGATGTCATTTGGAGTATGTAACATTACAAGCTCTGTCGTGAGTTTCATGCACAAATTGCTACAACCATTTATGGGTTACATGGCATTGCCCGAGGGCCTTCACACTACTCCATATGAAGTAAGAACTAGCCGAGGTTGGTTTAAAAATACAGGTATTGCCCGAAATCATGTGTTGGCTCCCTCCTATCCTCATATCATCCGAGATTACATACTCTTTACTGCCTTATTCCGAACCTTAGAGTTAAATGCGATATTAGAGCCGTCGTACTTCAAGGCGAAGAATTCATGGTCCCCTCTAATGGGAGATTGGGTGATCCACGTCGTCCTTATTCCACCTATAACTCGGAATACTATGTGGTACTAATGAAGTTGATTTCGGAACATGCTAAGTGGGTAGCACACCTACAAACTCCCATATCCTCCACAAGACATGAATATGACAAGTCCATATTAGTGGCAGATACACTTCTTAGACGACACCAAATGTTGATCATGCCTAAACAAAGGTCGACGACATTTGAAGTGTTAAAGGAGTTCCATAAAGCTAGAGTTGGTGCCATCTTTTGTCCTAGCACATGATTGAATGGTGCACAATGCCATGATGCTACCTATGGCAAGACATTACACCTTATAGGATTCGTGGCACAATACAAACATCATCCTAAGTCAAAACTATTTGGCTTATATTCGGATCCCTATTTGGCAAATTTCAAGGAAGGCGCCCACAAGATAAAACTTCCAGACTTATCTAATGGTGGGAATGTTAGATCAACACCTGTTGTTGAAAAATTATTACCACACTTAGGCGATGAGAATTCGAGGATGAATTCTTTTGAAGAACGGGAGTATGATGTAAAAATCCCCGTGAGCTCAAGGCTCCAATTTGATCCTCGAGGTGTTAAGCTCGGAGTTCCAAAGAAGGTTGATCATCTAAAGATAATACGCCTCAAATGGCATGGAAAATAGAGTGGAGTTGGAATTGTCACATGAAGGTCTTAAGATGAAGACATTTTGTTCAGCCTTTGTATGTAGGTCTTGGCTGAAGACCATGTTTTCTTTTAGCTTAGCTTTTGGTTCTTGTTAGGACATCATTAATAAGCCATGTAATAAGAAAGAATGACTAGTCTATGTAATAAGGTGACAAGGCCGAAAGTTCTTCCAACAAGTTGAGTGGGCAGAGAGTGACAAGGTGGCAAGGACAAGAAGCATCTAGAAGTTGAGGCTTCCAAGGGGAGACCTTATGAACTAACAAGTTCATGTATTTGATCACATGGAAGACACCAAGAAGATGAAAGGTTGGTCGAAATGTTCACTTCCATTCGGCCAAAGAACAAATACAAATGATGGAAGGTTCCAAACCTATCCCAAGAAGATGACATTTATGAAGAGCCCAAATGCATGAATATTGTTACATAGGAGACAACAATTTCAGCCTAGGGAATAGGAAGGGTTGGCCGAACTCCCTTGGTCACCAAGTCAATCCAAATGCGTCCACACTAGGTGTTAGTTTATGTCTTTTCATTTGCTTTTCTAGAATAGTCTCTTTTGTACTATAAATAGAGGCCTTAGGCCTTTGTAAAATTCAGTTGTTGTTGAATGAAAAACTTGAGTGTTAACTCAATTTAGTTAAGCATTTCAATCCGGGATTGTTATACTTAGTTGATCCTCTGGGAGGATCACTTGGTTCTCCGAGAGAACCGCCCTTGTGTCGAAGGTTTCGATCACCCTAGCTAGGTTAGTCTTGAGAATTATGGGCAGAACCTCAAGCTAGTCCTTGTGAAATTGCTCACAATATCTTGGAGCCCACACGAGCAATTAACTCCTCATATTACCATCCAATGACCCATATCGATCGAATTGTGACTTGGTTTGTGTCTCGAATTATTTCTAACAATCTGTATACAATCCGTGCTCCAATTACTTATTTGTTTACATCACCACTCTCCACAACATATTACAAACACCCCCACTAAAGCTCAATACCCGCAAGTAACTACAAACCCCCGCAAGTACAAACAACCACCCCAACATCCCACCGAATCCTCTTCTCGAACCCTCACTACCTCAGGTTTTTTCCGCAACCTTAGCTCCACTAAAATACCAAACCAACACCACCACCCTCTCCAGAAACATCCCCGGGATCACTTCCAAAAATGCCAACTCATGCTTTTAAACCAAGCCACCCTAAATAACCTTCAACCACCACACTACCTACCTTGCTGACGAACTGAGAACCCTATTTTCCTTACCTATTTTCGAGTCAACCCTAATCTCACCAACACCTGAATCACTTACCAACACAAATCCCTCTGTACTTACATCAATAGATATATTTGGTTGTTTGGAGACTGGAGTTAAAGAACAAAAGTATTTAGGAATATTCAGGAAAGTTGCACAGGGCTGGCAAACATGTTGTAATTATCCTATGGCACCTAATGGAAGAGTTCAGTTATTTTGGAAAGCCCATATTCAACATCTAGATCCTATTAGTGAATGAGCAATGTTGGAAATTTACTAATATGAAATTAAGTTTATCCCATTATTTATGACTCAAACAATTGGGCCCCGCACGTCGAAAATATCATTTCCACACACGTGCAATCTTAGTGCCAAGTATCCTAAATTTCGTTAATGAAAGAAATATTGGTACGTAAGTTAAATGTTTGAAACATAGAATGATGGATGGTTATTTGCTAAATGACAAGTGTTCCATGTTAGTAAACGAAGGAAGGATTGTGTGAGGTGTAAGATGGAATAGGTCGAAAAAGGGCTGTGGAGTCGAAAAGGGCCGCGGCGCCTCCCGGACTGGGCGACGACGCCCCCTAGCAGCGCCGCGGTGCTTGACTGGTAGTAAGCTTCGTCGGCTTTCTGGTTGAATTAGCGTCACGGCGCTAATGTGGCAAAGCCGCGGTTCTTCATTGACAGTGAGTGCTTGACGGAAGTCCAAAAGTTTGGCTGATTATGGAGAGGTTTTGGAGCATTAACTTGGCAGTTTTTCCTCCATAACTTAGTCATTATTTGGCTGCATTAGTTGGTGGTTTAAAGGGTCATTACATGGCATTTAAATGACCATTACATGGGCACTTGAAGGGACTATCTTGCACACCTATAAATTGAGGTCTTTGGCTCAATTCTATAGATGAAGGAAAGAACATATATGAACAGAAAAACAAGTTTACAATACCACAAAGAGATCAGATTTTCATGATAGCAATCCTTCTCTTAGCAATCTTCATTATTCGTGTTCTTTGTTGAGATCATTTGTGTAGGCTTTGCACACTTGATAGTTTGTTGTTTCATCTTGGGAGACTATTGTCCACACTTCCGTAAAGCCTATATACGGGGACAATCTTATCTTAAAGACAGAGAGCCATCTCTCGACTCAGCCGGTGGTGTTGTGTTTATTTAATTGGTTTCTAAGTGTTTCAGGTATTAACTTAACAGACGAAGGACTCTAACCGTTCGTATTCTCAGCGGATCTACAAGCCACAAGTATAGTAGCTCATGTTCTTGTATTTCCGATTACAAGATCCATATTTGAAGTTTCAATTCAAGATCAAGATTTTGACAACTTGTTGTTATCCTCATTGTTGTTTATCCTTTCGATCACTGTAATAGTTATTTACTATTACCGTTGTTGATTTACATATTCCAACAATTTTAAGACAAAATTGTATTAGTGATTCGAAAGATGTTGGTCGACAAGTGTGTGACCAAATGTGGTTGTGGTTTTCTTCTTGAAAACAGTTTTGTTGAGAGTTTTGCTAACAGTTCAAACCACAATTGTGCTTTCAAGATTGGGCCTAGTTATGGTTCTCTCTTTGACGACAGTTACAAATTTGTTTACGTCAAAAGAGGGATCTCTGAATCTGATGCTGAGCTTCAAGATACTGCTGATAGTCATGCTAGTAAGGCTAAAGATCAAGGACGAGTTGGTGTCACCGCTCCCGAGGGTGGTGGAAACAAGCGCCCATGAGAGGCTGAGGATATCAACTGGGACAAGAGGAGAAGGCTGAAGATGATGTTCTATCATATAGCAAAAGTCCTATATTTGTCTCAAACAGAGGATCCGAATTATGGTAATGAGGATTTGGACACTCAGTCTAACTGAAGTGGGCCAGGATCCAAAAGGTCTAAGTTAATAATCCTTTCTTATCTATATATGTGTTTAGCTAATAAATGAAAAATAGTGTGTAAAGTAAGGCTGGGAATATGAAAGTGTTTTTATTAAAAACTTATATTCCCTACACTCTAAAATTAGATATTGAATCTCCTTCCTTCCCGGTTAAAGATTGGACTATGGTAAACAAAACTTAAAAGTTCCCTTCTTTTGGGTGTAATTATTAAAAGTGTGTAAAGTATGTTCGAACATACGAAGGATAGAGATACATTAACTGTGCGAAAACTGTTACCACTCTTAAGTAAGCGCCAGGGATTTCCCTGGGCACCAATCACAAGGGAAGAAGACTAAAAAAAGCTAATGGCTTTTCTTAAGACGTAGAACCTGTCACACTATTTGACAGAAGATCCTTCATTTAATAGGATGATATGGACACTCAGTCGTACAAAGCCTACGGGCGACTAGAGTGGGCCAGAATTTATTTGATAAGGATGATACTGGACACTCAGTCGTACAAAGCATACGGGCGACTGGAGTAGGGCCAGAATTCATTTAACAGAAAAGTAATGGACACCTAGTAAGGTGGGCCAGAGTTTCCAGGTCTTAAATGATCTAAAGGCCAAAAGAAAGGCAGAAAAGAAATTGGACACTCAGTCTGCCTAAGCAATTGGAGTGGGCCAGAGTATCCAGATCATATATGATCCTGTTAAGCCCTAACCATGGGCAAGAGGTTGTTCATGTGAAGCAATGCCACCTCTAAAGTAGAAGGGGTTGGAGAGGTTGTCCTCAATAGGACTTCAGGGAATGGGATCACTCTAAAAGGAGGTGATACATGTCCCAAACTTGGTTTCAAGGACGATGTTGGTCAAGCTAGTTTGAGACTAGTCTAACAGGTCTGTAATAACTAAGAATAGTACAGTGTGTCTGTAGCTAAATGAATAATATATTTATAATCTGTGCGTCTATGCCATCATATATTAAGACACGTTGAATAAAAAGTCATTCAAAAGCTAACAAAGTTGAGATTATTGCCTTCTGTCGACATAAACCCTCAAAATGAATGTGAGGAAGGCGAAGAGGCAAAATCACCTTTCCATTCCGTCAAGGGAATAGCGAAAGAAGCACCGCTCCTCTAGAACTTAGTCACACCTACATGGGTGATTTGAAGTTTATACAAAATAAGGGGGGGGGGGGAGACAAGTACTTTGTGACCTTCATTGATGATGGAACAAAGTATTGCATCCTTTGTTTGTTAAAACGCAAAGATGAAGTTGTTGAAGCGGATAAGTGCTACCGTTGAAAATCAACTAAGCCTACGGATTGAGGAATTCGTAGTGATAGAGGTGGAGAATGTGAAGCATCGTTCATCAAATGATTGTTCATTTCTCACCTCAGTCTAACGGTTTTAGCCAAGCGCAAAATTGTACGCCCAAAATATGTGGGGCAAGGCGATCCTTACCGCTAATGCAATTCTAAACAGAACTATGCATAAGGATAAGGATAACCCTCCGTGTGAAACATAGAAATGTTCTCACATACAAATGTTGTGATGTGGGGTGGCTTGGTAGAAGTTGTAATACCGAGACAGGTCAAGTTGGACCTAAGACTGTAAATTGTATATCCACTGGACCTGCAAATAATAGTAGTGCTTATCGCCTCTTGGTGTCAAAGAATGTTGAATTCTTTGAAGATAAATTTCCTTGAGAAGGAAAAAGAAGTAATTGCTCGAGGTTAACAAGAACCCGCGAGGGACTGACTATTCAGAACTAGACATTCCATATCTACAAGACTCAAAAGTTGCCGATTATCCGAAACTTAATGTTCTAGATCTACAGAACTCAAGGATTCTAGATGTTAAACCGAGACGGAGCAAAGAGGGGACAAAGACTTGTTCCAGGCCTTCTAGCTTGAATGGTTGAAAATGAACCATGGACAATTAACAGAGAATTGTCATCTCCAGAAACGCTGCTTTGGAAAGAAGTTATAGAAAGAGAAATAGATTCCATCATACAGAACCATACTTGTGTAATGGCTGACCTTCCTCCGGAAAAAGAACCTTTGGGTTGTGAAAGTGGATACTCAAAAGTGAGTACAAAGTAGATGGATCTACTGAAAAGTATAAGGCCTCGGCTACTTGTACATGTTCTCCCCTGTGAATAGCTTAACATCCAGGGCCATTGCAGTCTTGCGCGACATGGATGTTGAAATAGCCTTCCTAACCGGAGAGTTGGAAGGGGAGGATCAGAGTTGGTTTGTTGGACTGTTGGGCTTCTTCCTGAACTTTCATTTTGGTCCCTAAAATGTTTACATTTTGGTCCTGGAAGTTTCAGATAAAACAGAAACAGTGAATCTGACAACAGAAACATTGACTCTGAAGTTAGAAAGCTAACAGTTGGAAAAACCAACAGTCTGAAAGTGGAAGTCATATTGAAACAAAAGTCTCGATATGAAAGATATGGTATCACAGATGACATCTTAGGAATTGGGATTTCTAAGACATCTAATGGACTGGTCTAACTCCAAACTCAATTGTGGCAGTCTCGTTGAAGCCACCAATGGATATGAATCATAGAATTGATTAGAATCATGGTGCACCCATATACAAAGAGCGATATGTGAAGATCACATGTAGTTCAATATATTGTACACACTACAACCGACCTAGTATCGGCCTACAAAGCAGATCATTTCAACTAAGGTTCACTCGTGATTCGGGAAATGATCGATAGAAGGCGTTAAGTTGGATATGACAATATCTGAAATATTCGCTTATCTACGGATTATCGTATTCTGGATGTCCAGCGATTCTGGAAGAACACAGTGTTGCAAACTGGACATCAGATATAAAGAACTCCAAAGCCACAAGTAAATGTGTATGGTGGGTCTTGGAAAATCCTCTAAGAAAACTTGTATCGGCCGATTCATGATGGAATCGGAGTTTATCGCTTTAAACAAAGCATGAAGGAAGTTGAGTAACTTCACGACTCCTTAGAGGACGTCCCTTATTGGGAGAAACTCATGCCTTCAGTAGTTATACATTGTGGCTATCCGGTCGGCTTCAGAAAGGGCACGAATAACGGCGTCTGGACATATCTGTTGGATCTGTCATAGACATAAAGATTGTATGATAGTTGATCATCACGTGTGTCACTTCCTTGATTACTAATCAAAGGGTATAGCAGACCCTTTAACTAAGGAACTACCCGAAGATCAAGAATTCTGCCTGTCTAGGGGAATGGGCTTAAAACCCATACAATACGAACCTTTTCAGTGGTGACCCAACCATACTGACTGGAGATCCCAAGAATTTGGTTCAATGGGAAAACTAAGCTGTAAAAGGTTCAGTTGAGCGTTTCGGTGGAAGCAAAAGCACTTCAGATTATGATTTCTGCAAGTAAACATGAATCCAGAGTTGTTCCCGTGATAGACATTAAAGTACTACCTGCATGGTAGGTAAAGGTTAAGCTTTCAAACCTTAACGATCCTTAAACAGTTGAGGTTAAGGTTGAGGAAACTTTTAATGATTCCTAACACTTGTGAAGTGGGGTATAGCAGGATACCTTGTAGGAGATCACCTATTTAAGTGTGAGGACAAGCCGCCTCAAGTGAACGCACTTAATAATCCAAGTGTGTCCACGGCCACAACGGACAGAACAAAAAGAGAAATGAATAAAGGGGAGTTATTGTGTTGGTACCGTTGTCTTGGCTCACATTAAACACTGATGGTTCAAGACATCACGTTCACCGCGCAGTAAGTAAGTCTGATGGTGTTCAACTAGGGAAGGTTCAAAGTGGAAGCTACCTCTCCTGATGCAATATCTTTCGCTGAAAGTTTGCACCTTGTGTGTGTGCCAAAATCTCTTTCAAGAGGGGATTGTTGGAAATTTACTAATATGGAATTAAGTTTATCCCATTATTTATGACTCGAACAATTGGGCCCCGCACGTCGGAAATATTGTTTCCACACACGTGCAATCTTAGTGCCAAGTATCGTAAATTTCATTAATGAAAGAGATATTGGTACGTAAGTTAAATGTTTGAGACATAGAATGATGGATGGTTATTTGCTAAATGACAAGTGTTCCACATTGGTAAACGAAGGAAGGATTTTGCGAGGTGTAAGATGGAACTGGTCGAAAAAGGGCCGCGGAGTCGAGAAGGGTCGCGGCGCCTCCCGGACTGGGCCGCGGCACCCCCTAGCAGCGCCTGACTGGCAGTAAGCTTCGTCGACTTTCTGGTTGAATTAGCGTCGCGGCACTAATGTGGCAGAGCCGCGGCGCTTCATTGGCAGTGAGTGCTCGACGGAAGTCCAAAAGTTTGGCTGATTATGGAGAGGTTTTGGAGCATTAACTTGGCAGTTTTTCCTCCATTACTTAACCATTATTTGGCTGCATTAGTTGGTGGTTTAAAGGGCCATTACATGACATTTAAATGACCATTACATGGGCACTTGAAGGGACCATCTTGCACACCTATAAATTGAGGCCTTTGGCTCAATTCTATAGATGAAGGAAAGAACGTATATGAACATATGAATAGAAAAACAAGTTCACAACACCACAAAGAGATCAGATTTTCCTGATAGCAATCCTTCTCTTAGCAATCTTTATTATTCGTGTTCTTCGCTGAGATCATTTGTGTAGGCTTTGGACCTTGATAGTTTGTTGTTTCATCTTGGGAGACTATTATCCACACTTCCGTAAAGCCTATTTACGGGGACAATCTTGTCTTAAAGACAAAGAGTCATCTCTCGACTCAGCCGGTGGTGTTGTGTTTATTTAATTGGTTGCTAAGTGTTTCAGGTATTAACTTAACTGACGAAGGACTCTAACCGTTCGTATTCTCGGCGGATCTACAAGCCACAAGTGTAGCAGCTCATGTTCTTGTATTTCCGAATACAAGATCCATATTTGAAGTTTCAATTCAAGATCAAGATTTTGACAGCTTGTTGTTGTCCTCATTGTTGTTTATCCTTTCGATCACTGTAATTGTTATTTACTATCCCCGTTGTTTCTTTACATATTCCAACAAGAAATTCATACAATGCCATGTGGAAGACCTGGCCACCTCTTTCTCTGCTTATCTTACAGTGGTGTATGCACACAATGATGCTCAGCAAAGGACTCTCTTATGGCATGATTCAAATCAGTTGGGGAAAAATATGCAGGATGCTTGGTTGCTAGCTGGTGATTTTAACACTATCCTTTCTACTGAGGACAAGAATGGATCACCAGTTACACCTGTTGAAACTCAGGACTTTAGGGATTGTATTGATGCACTCCAACTGACTCCACTGAGGGCAAAGGGTTGGAATTTTATTTTTTGCAATAAGCAGCAGGAGGTTGATACTCAAAAATTGACTGGGCTTTTGGAGATTTGTTTTGGTTGCAGCATTATAGGCATGTGGAAGATGACTTTCTTAATCCTGATATTAATCTATATAAGCGTTGTTATCTGCTTGGTTTTTGCATGATTTTTGTTGTATGTGCTTTTTAGGCTCATATCCATTTTGGTTTGAGGAGCTTTATTTTTGTATGTGAATAATTTGTCTGCATCAATTTCTATCTTTCTACGAATTGTCTACAAGTATAATATAGATGCGCCATGCAATCATGTTTGAACTTTAAAAGCTGATGATTGCCTTGATTCTACAACATTGCTTTTTTGGGATTTGCAGGGAAGTAAAACTGGAAAATCTCAGTTGTTAGCTGCGGCATGCTTATAGCTTGTTGTCAAGATAGAAGAAATTGATGCTCTTTCGACTATTGAATTGCAGGTCACTTAAATTTACCAGTTTTACATCACATCTTGCTCTTCTGTTAATTTCTTTCACATATTTTTCTTTTAAAGATACCCAAAACAGATAGTATTTTGGGTTCCACGTGAGCTTGTCCATCTTCAAAGTACGCGAGGTAAATCTCTCTCCCTCTGTCAAACAAAAGTGGATAAAGATAAAAGGCATTTTTGAGACTAGAGAGCTTTATATTCATTTGACAGGGTACATTAACAAAAGCTTAATTAGACTTTTCTCAATGGACTATCGATAACTCTGGACCAAAAAGAAAATGTCAATCAACTTGAAAACTCTATGCAACTAAAATGACCTCCAGAGCGAACACATGTAAACTATGGAAGATGAATCAAGATATCATGGAGATGGGGGTATGAAAAATGAATTTGATGTGAAGCTGAAGATGTTAGTGGTTAGAATTAATCTTCTTTTCCAATAAGTGTAAGTGGTAAAAGCTGACTATCTTATTGACTTATTTGCAGAATTTTTCGTTAAGATTAACTTCCACTTAAACTGAAGTTGTTGCATTTGGCATAAGTGAAAGTGGACACTTTTGTTGTACTATATACTAATTTTCCATGAGATTTTGAAATGGACAGTGCTAATATATTTTGTTGGTCTGTAGTCTTAGATGATGTTGATAAGCTGGTAAAATCATTTTCATTTTTTAGGTGTACATTATTGAACGTTTAATTAGAAGTCTACAAAGTGTTTTTAAAGTTTGCTGTCTTTCTTACGTAGAAGAGATGTTTATTATTGGAGAGAAGGAGATAATGTTTTAACATTATTAAGCTGCTAAGAAATGCCTATTCTGCTGCGGTTATCAAGAATTCTTGATAGAGGACATATAAAGAAAAAAGGCTAATCTAGCACGAATAGCTATTCCCCCTTTTCTATAAATTATTCTTGTGTACTTTTGATAAAAAAATAATCATTTTTATGTTCTAAGATATTCTTTTGTTTGTGTTTGTGCTTTGTCTTGAGTCGAGGGTCTCTCAGAAACAGCCGCTCTACCTACCAAGGTAGAGGTAAGGTCTGCGTACACTCTACCCTCCTCAGAGCCCACGTTGTGGGATTTCACTGGGTATGTGTTGTTGCTATAACATCTACTTTTCTTTTTGGCATGTGAATTAGGTAGAGTTATCTGACTATAAGAATGATAAAAATAAAATATTAGAAAGGAAGGAATTGCTTTTGAAGAAAAACATATACGTGGGCAGTAGCCACTGGATTGCAGTTGGTGAAGGTCTTTTTGAGACCTATTGCTCGGTAAGCTGGAAACGAATCGAAACAAGGTTCCCTTTTTTCTTACAAGCAAAATGCTAATACTACTACCAGAAACAAGTTTAGCACTTTGGGAAACTTAAGAGATGATCAGGAGAAGCAAAATGAGGAAAGGAACAACACATTCAGGGAATCAGCAAAGCCATGGGTGGAGGCAACTTTTGGGAAAGGAAGTAAGCCTACTCATAACAAGGAGAATTCAGATACAAATGAGATCAGGCAGGCACAAGACAATTCACAAGGCAAGGACAAGGGAGATAATATAGACCAAGCAAAATGATAATCAGGCAGATACACAAGATTCTGAGAGGACCATTATGGATATTCAGGGGGATACAAACATAAAGAAGGTGCAGGCAGAAAAGAAGCAGTCAGCAGAGGAGCATGAGGTATCTAAACCAATAATGATACAGGATAGTTCTACATCAGAGAATAAAGAGCAAGTGAAAGGGGTGGAACATGAACATGTACATAACAAACCTCTTGGTGATCCACCTGATGGACAACAAAAGAAGCAAATAGCAGCACCTGAAAGTCAAAGACAACAATCTGATAATTCTGCAGCAACAGTAGAAACAGAAATATCAGCACTAGCAGACAGTTAGGAAGGGCATATTGACACAGCTTTTACTGTACCAGAAACAACTAGGGACAATGATGAGGGCATAATAATTGCAAACAAAGGAAATCATCATTCTGAACAATCAGAGGTGGCAAGAACTCATAATATCAATCTACCAGCTAATGTAGAGCAAAAGGATACAAATGTTGTGAGAGAATTAACAAAACTATCTACTAGAGAAGCCAAAAAATATAGAAACATATACTTCGGAGGAGTAGAATTTACTATAAAAGCATACTTTCAGAAGAACATAGATACACCTATACAAATATACATATTGGATGATAGAATACTAGGAAACTTACAAGATGCTTTAATATCAGTAATAAAAGGAAATTTAATATATCAAAAACTAAAATTTACGGTACAACCAGACTTTAGTATATCACTAAAAGATGAACACAAAGATTTAGCCTTAACACTATATTACAAACTAGATGGAATAACGATGCCACCAGGAAGCAAAGTAATAAGTATTGAAACAAAAATGATATATGCCCTAACAGGAAACCACCATGTAAAGAAGCAACATGAAATGAACATAGTAGTACCAAGAATGTACCAAGAAATATTAGAACAAATAGAGCACAAGGAAAACTCCAAGATAACTATACAAGAAGAAATATATATGGATTTTAATACCAGAACCTTGACCCCGTCAAAAAGATTAATACAAAAAATAGAGGGATCCAGATTAAGTATTACAAGAGAGCAGATAAAGTCACAACAGACTAAAGTTACACAACCCAGAATACTAGATTTAATAAATATAAACACGAGTAGACTAAAGGTTAAGGTGATAATATTTAAAGGTATGATAACAACAGATTGTGTAGCCGAAATAAATACTGGAGCTATTAAAAGTTTTATACATATAAGTAAGATTAATGAAAATGATTGTGATTTAATAGACCCACAAACTTACAATTATCCGGAAAATGAAAGAGAAATAATAATTACTAAAAGTATTAATTTAAGATTCAAAATCCAAGACTTAGAGTATAAAATTAACATATGAGTAATAGAATATGACAGTTGCAATGAACTACTTCTAGGAAGTGATTTTTTAACAATGATAAATTATAAAATAAATAATAATGGAATAGAAATAAACGATCAAGGAAAAACATGATTCGTAAATAAAATATGAATATACAAAGAGAAATAATAACGAAAAAACAAAAATTAAAGGAAATAAGGACAGTCTTATCAGAAGAGATATTTTCCCAACTAAAATACAAAGCAAAAGAAATAAAATTAGAAGAAAAAATAAAACAATTAGAACAACAGTGTGATAAATTTGATAAAATATGGATAGACATGGGAAATGGATGGAAAAAGAGAGTAAATAATCCTAACTAATAATAACGAAAAAATTAATGCACTATGGGAAGAAATAATAGTAAAAGAAAAGCTGAAAAGCACGTTGACAATAATGGATGAAATAAAAGAAAATCAAACACAAATACAACAGATGATAAGGGAAGAACAGACTAACCTATGGAATGTATCTAAAATACCAATGTTTAAAATAATATTAGAAAAACTCAATATGATCATAGAAGACAAAAACAAAGGTAAACATGTAATAGAAGATAACGAACCCAGTACAAGTAAAGAAAATACAATTGTCAAAACTACATCGCAAAAACCAGAGATAGTACCAATAGACGCATGGAGAAGAAGTAAAGAACCTATAATGATGGATATCAGTAAGATAAAACCAAAATTATCATCTCAAGTAGAAAAAACACTGGACAGTCTAGCAATATTAAATAAGAAAGGACAATTTTGATGGAAAAGCAAGAACCTAATATACCCCATGTACTTACGTTTCTAAGAAATAATGGGAAAAAGATAATTGAAAAAGAAAGATACAAATATGAACCTATAAGGACAAGAACACCAAAAGACGATAAAGAATCAAGAGAAGAAAATATTTACCTGAAAAATGCAGAAAAAATGACCTATGAATACCTAAACCTAAAACTAGACAAACAAGAACTAGAAATATCTGAGTTAAAAACAAAGAATACAAGGTTGAAATTACATAGTAACGAAGAATGGTATGATAAGTACAAAAAGTACAAACACAAGTTTAGAGATACGAAAAAAATATTAAAAGAAACAAAGGTAGAACTAAAGCAAACAAAAGAAGAATTAAAAGGGGTAAAACAAGAACTGGAAGAATTAAAAGAAGAAATGCAGATACTTAGAGAACAAATGAGAAGGTTAAAGGGAAAAAGAAGGTAAGGAAAAATACAAGTGATGAAAGTACTAGCAGTAATGAAAAAACTGACAGCGATTCAGATAGTAACGATAAACCAACTAACCAAGAAACAAGTAGTAGAATTCAAGAGGAAGTAGAAAACGAAGAAAACTCAGAAATAGTAAAAGAAAACAACCAGATAATAGAAGTTTTACAAAAAATGAAAAGAGTAAATACTATCATAGAAGAAGAACCTGAAAGTGATATAGAAGAAGAATATAACAGACCTACGAAAACAGAAATAGAAACAGATGATATAATAAATGAAGATGCAAATGATTACCATGAAGAAGAACTGGTAGACCCTAACTTAGAGGTAATAGAAAAAAAATGAACTAGATTACCAAACCACATACCAGTAGGACATCAACCAGAATTTAAAGAATTTGTAGGATCAATGGCACAAGGAGTAAATTACAACGGATATTTTCTCGACCTAGATAACGTTTATGATGAACAAGAAATAGGAAGAAGAATAGTTGATTGGAACCTTGGAATATATATAGCAATAATGAACTCTACACAAACAGAAAACTTAGAATATATGTATGAATTAATATCTAGAACATTAATTGGAAAAGTAGCATACTGGATAGAATCTATAGCATATCAACTAAAAGGAGAAGTGCTTAGTCATGCAACTGATTGGAAATCTATGCTAATAATATTTGATATTATACTAAAAAGAGAATTCTTAGGAGAGAGATGGTTAGTAGCTAGAGAAAATATACCTGCAGAAAGAAAAATTGAAATAATAATGAGTTTAAACAATATGAAATGTTGTAAGATTAATAAATTACCAAAATATACGATTAGTTTTAGCAAGTTCTTTTATGAAGCAAGATTTTTACCAGAAGAAGGTCCGATATATCAACAATTTTATTATGACCACCTACCAACACCTTATAATACAGAGATATCAAAAGAATACACTTAACTAGAACCAAAAGAAAACACATTAGGAGAAAGAATAAGAGTACTAAGAGTATACTTAATGCAGAAATGCGAAGAATACGGAATGCAACAAAAAATTAAAAAAGATAAGAAACTGGATTAAGAGAAGTATGTGGATTCACGGAAAGAAGATTAGTATTCGGATGCGATGACAAAAGAAAAGAGAAAAAATATAAAAGGAGCAATAGAAAATATCAAACAAAGAGATACAAGAAAAGTAAAAATTACAAAAATTATGATAACAGACAAAGATATGACAATAAACCATATTACAAACCTTATAGAAAAAAGAGATTTAAAAGGTATAAAAATACCCCTGAAACCAGAAGAAAATTTAGATATAAGAGAAAATTTAGAAAAAGAAGATACGTAAAACCCATAAACACAGAAAAAGATAAAGAATGCAAGTGCTGGAACTGTAATAAGAAAGGACATTATGCTAATAAATGCCCAAAACTGAAGAAAAAAGGAGTAAAATACATAAATACAACACAATTTATAATGAGTTTACAACAGATTAAAGAAGACAATAATAAATGGTATGAATATGAAGACTTCTACGTCAGCCAAACTGATGAAGAAAGTGAATCAGACTTAGAAAACGTTAACTTTATTAACCAACAATCAAAAAGTGAAAATACTTCTGAATAAAATGAACATATTGGAAAAAGATAAAACAAAATTACTAGAAGAAAGAAATCATTGGATATAATGTGAACAATATGTTCACTATAAACTGGTTATAACTTCAACTACAAGTGAAACAGGAAACAAATATTACAGGGATAGACGTAACAAGGTTACAAAAAACCTTGGGAGAATAATAGAAATAATAAGCGAAATAAATTGGCAGCTTATTAAAATAAGAAGAAATATACAAATATTAATGGTTAATGAAAACACTCGCCGAGAGGTAAGAGAATTAGAACAAGATGAAAACCTCCAACAAAGGTTAAGAGAAATGAATGTTGAATAAAACAAAATCCTAAATACAACAAATGGTAGCAATCTATATAGAAGCCCATATATAATACAAGATTAACAAAATGATAAAACAAAAAATCTTTATTGATAGCGGAGCAGATTAATGCTTAGCAAGAAAAGACGTATTAGAAGCACATAGGTAGAAGAGAACCAGATCACACAGAGAAAAAGTATCAGGATTTAATGAGCAATCAAAAGAACTGGATGTAGTAGCAGAAAACATGAGAATTGTATGAGGAAAAACTATATTTAGATTACCAATAATATATCAACTAGACAACATGAAACAACAAGTGTTATTAGGAAATAACTTCCTCGATTACTTTAAGACACAAGTTATAGATAGTAATACTTTTAGCTTACAAACACCCTGTAATAAATGGATAGTATTAAAAAGAATATTACCAATACACACATTAAGATTATGTACTATAAAAACTTATAGGAATAATAACCTACAACTATTAAAAGAAAAATATCTTAATACACTAAAAATAAACTTTGGAGAGAATCCAATCCAACTATGGGAAAAAGAAACAATATATGCAGAAATCAAACTGATAAACGAAAATGACATAGTTAGATCCAAGCCTATTAGATATAGCCCAACAGATCAAAAAGAATTTGAAACCCAATTAAAAGAATTATTAGAACTAAAAGTAATACAAGAAAGTAAAAGCCCACATAGCAGCCCAGCCTTTTTAGTAAGAAAACATAGTGAACAAAAGAGAGGAAAAGTCAGAATGGTAATTGATTATAGAGAACTAAATAAAAAGACAATATTTGATGGATATTTTTTACCATATAAAAGAAACCTTATTAACCGGCTAGGAAATAAAAACTGGTTTAGTAAATTTGATTGTAAAAGTTGATTTTGGCAAATAAAACTGACAAAAGAATCAAAATCTCTAACAGCCTTTAGTGCCTCTCAAGGATACTATGAATGGAATGTACTACCCTTTGGATTAAAAAATGCACCACATATATTTCAAAGAATAATGGACCAAGTATTTAGAAGATTAACAGAATTTTGCATAATATATGTCGATGACATATTAATATTCAGCGATAATCTAGACGATCATATAAAACATCTAGAAAGATTTATAATAACTATAAAACAACACGGAATACTATTATCTGAAAAGAAATTCAAAATATTTAAAAGCAGTATTGAATATTTGGGATATATTATAGATAACAAAGATAAAGAATTTTAAAGAAAAACTAGAAAATAAAAAAGAAGTACAGCAGTTCTTAGGAGTAATAAATTATGCTTCAGACCATATAAAAGACTTACCACTCTTAAGAAAACCATTACAAGAATTGATAAAGAAAAATATAACCTTTGAATGGAAACAAGAACATACTAAAGCCATAAAAGATATTAAGGAAAAGGTAAAGACATTGTCAAAACACAGAATACCAACTGAAAAAGATCAGCTGGAACTCTTTACCGACGCCAGTGATATAGGATGGGGAGCAGTGCTCATAGCCTATGATAAAGAAGATATAGATAAAGAAAAACCACTTATTTGTGAACACAGAGGAGGAACGTGGAAACCAAATGAGAAAAATTATCATATAAATGAAAAAGAATTATTAGCAGTAAAATTTGGAATAAAAAGATTTCATTACCATTTACTACCAGTAAAATTTATTGTTAGAACTGATAACACACAGGTAAAAGCTTTTATTACAAACAAAATAGATCCTTTACCAGAATTAAATAAAAGGAGAAAATGGCAATCATTCTTTTGTTGTTATGACTTTATTGTTAAGAATATATCTGGAACTAAGAATATTTTTGCTAATTTTCTTAGCAGATATAACGATGTCGAACAACAGTGATAAGATTGAAGAATACATTACCAACGCCATAAATTCCATTATACAAACCAATGAAATCCTAATATCCAGATTACTAGAAAACACCAATACCATAAACCAACTCAGAGAAGCCATACAAGACTTGATAACAGTAAAAACCTTATAAAATGAATCCTAATCCAGATCACCTATCACTACACCTAAAAAACCAGAAAACCCTACTACCAAAACCATGGGACCATTTGTATCAAAACTAGCAACCATACCATCTTCAATACCATCCTCTTCATCAACAATATCAATGGCCGACAAGCTGAGATACACACCTGAATACATCAACGCTTATGAAAAATTAATAAATTCTATGATTATAAGACTAACCCTCACATTCTACGCAGCGCTAAACTGAGCAAGTATCCCACATTCTTGTGCAGCGAGCAGGCAAACCCGAAAATAGTATCAAAACTATTCACTTATGGATTTATTGACAAATTAATAGTGGATGAAAACATGAGTAACATTGCCAGATTACCCATCATCATTGTGGAGTCCACAAGATTGATGATGGAATCATTTGGAAAAGGGATATATGGAATACAGATATTTGACGCATCAACTGACTTAACTGGTAAGCCAATTGTGATATGTCAGATATTTAAAACAGGGAAAAACAGTACTATCAGTGGAGATGATGAAAACTTGAACAAGAAAATCCCTTACACTTTGGAAAAATTCCAAGAATGGCTAAGTGCAAAAATAACATTTGGATTACTAACATTAAAAACAAGAATAGAAGACATGCTGAGAGCGAAGAAAGCATGTATTATTAGAGATGCAAAGGGAGGAGAAGTAGAAGACATTATCACCCTATATTATGACAATGACATCATGACACAGGACATCGTGAGATTAGCAGACATGCATGACAAAATCATAAACATGAAAGACAAATATGCAAAGGAGACAGTGGAACAATATCAAAGGACAGTGGGAAAAAATAAAAGACCTGTAATAAATACCAGACCTACTATTACCACTAATGTAATAAAAAAAAGAAGGAAATTCTGATCCTTTTGCATAAGGATCTGAAAAAATTTACTACTTGAAAAGGGATCATGTAGCCTTGCTACTTGAAACCCAAATGAACAGGGAGCCTGTAGTTTTTACTACTTGTAGCCCAAATGAATACTTTGAACAGGGAGCCTGTAGTTTTTACTACTTGCAGCCCAAATGAATACTTTGAACAGGGAGCCTGTAGTTTTCACTACTTGCAGCCCAACCAGATACTCTGAACAGGGAGCCTGTAGTATTTACTACTCGCAGCCCAATTTACTACCATGTATTACTTCGTACTATCATGTATTAACAAAATCATGACAAGATAAGAGAATCGGACAGAAGATCAACCCAATCATACGAAAGATATTATCAAAAACACCTGAAAACAGAAGAGGTTATGAAGGAAGACACCTGGAAAGCAGTATTACCAAGGAGAACAAGACAAACAACTTTTTGAAAAATCAAGCAGACAAACTGTAGCACTTTAGACTTTTGGAAAAGTGATTACTGTTTACTTTACGACTTTTGAAAAATGATTACTATTTACAACTTTTATCAGCCGAGGTCATCTATATAAGGAGCCTCTTGTAACCTGATGATTCATTCGAAAAATTTCTATACAATTCCTTACTTGAAAACTTCGATGTCTAGCTAAAACCCTTCTAAGTCTATAATCAAGATCAGATAGAATATCATAATACCAGAGTGAAAAACACTTTGATAGATTATAATTATAACCATATTAGTCTATAAACCTGCACCTTAGCAATAATCTCAGAAGATAGTCTGTTGAGAACTCCCAGGCACCTAGGCTAATCATTCCGCAAATTCGTGGAAGAAGAAGGGAAGCAGAGACAAGGGTAAGGTTGAGATCTCCGGTGATCTGAAATTCTGACTAAGAGGTATATTTCTAGACTATGTGTTTTTAATTATGATCTTGATAAATATTGAACTTTGTAATTATGATATTTATATTGGTCAAAGATTATAGGATTTTATTTAAAAAATGAATTTTGAGATTGATACTACCAGTCTCCCTATTACATGCTGGTTATCTGATAAACTTAGACAAACTTTATCAATCTACCATCTATATTCTTACCCTCTTCAGGGTTACTAGATGATGAAAACATCCGCCCAGAAATTGGTATCAAAGCTTGTAAAAGGATACAACTTATAAAATAATGAAAACTCATCAAGCGTTTGTTAATGTTAATTTGTTGAATAAATTATTATGGAAAACGTATGAAGTAAAATGTCTTTTGGTAGACTTTAGGAAAGAAAATGAGATCCTAATGGGATTTCAAGATCAGGTGCTAGAAGCAAAAAGAAGAAAGAGATAACAATTGAAAAAGAAATGGAAAATTATTCTGAAGAAGAAATTGAAGATATTACGACACACATAGAAAGAGTTAGAACAACATATAGCAGGATAATAGAAATAAACACCAGGATATATGAACAAGATGAAATGATATATGATCTAAAAGCATATATAAGAATGGAGATAGCACACTATGGATGAAAAAAGATTAATGGAACGTCAAAATAAGTTAGAAGAACTTAGAGTAATAGGAGAAAAACCTCTAACATATAACAGAGATATAAACCAACATATAGTTAGTTGCAGAATAAGTATAGATCTAATAGAAGAAAGAGATCAACGGTTACAAGAAAATTCTAAACAAATATATGAAAAGGAAGAAACTATTAAAAAATTACGAAATAGGATAGCATTAGAAAGCGAACGGTTAAGACAAAAAGAAGAAGAAAATTTGAAGCTGCTGCAAAATAAATTAAGAGAAATAATCAAAAAAGATAATGAATTAAAAGATCTAAATGAAATAATAGAAGAACAATATAAGTACATCAACCTACTAAAATATGGATAAAAGAAAAGAAATAGTTGAAGACTCTAAAGATATACACTATCAGATGAATACGTATGAAGGAGGATCGACACAAACACTAAGCTTTAAACCAGAAATATACCAGAAAATACAAGATGAAAAAGAAGAACTATGTGTAAAGAAAATATTTAAAACAAAATGGTTTGAAAGAAACAAGGAAATAAGATACATAGCACACAAACATGAAAATATATTAGACACACATACCCAGTGTCATCCCACAACGTTGGTCCGGGGAGGGTAGAGTGTACGCAGACCTTACCTCTACCTTGGTGGGTGGAGCGGTTGTTTCCGAGAGACCCTCGGCTCAGGACAAGCAAAGCAGAAAGAAACAGTCAGCCCCGGTCAATATTTTAAAAAAAAAAAATTCAAAATTTAAAGCAGTATGAAAATGTTGATAGCAAACGCGAATACGCCATAATAGCGCATCCTGAAAAGGAAAATAAAAGAAGAAAGAAGAAGCAGTAACTAACACAGATAAATAAGATAAACCAAGTACATTAAATAACGCATACCAATAGAAATAAAACTACAGAAGGCTATAAAGCAATACTACACCTATTCTTATGATACGCTAAGCGGTCCTACAGTAATAACACTACAACTACCCATTTGTAGGCGTAAGTAGGACTACGCTCGACTACCTACTACCCCTCTACCCTAATTTGTGTCCTCTATCCTAATTTGTGTCCTCTACAACCCCCTATATTGGAGATGATAATGATCTAGAAAACACTTCAACAGTAATGGAGGAACACAACAAAGGGGATGTATCTCCTAGACTGATGGACAAGGCTAGAAAGGATGGGAAGCAGAACAAAACAAGGGATAAAAATGTACTTCCTAAAGCATGAGGAGATGTGCTAACAAGGAAGGTCTATGCTAAAACCTACTCTCAATGAATATCTCACTTATATTGAATATAAGGTCTGTTAATACTAGGGCTGGCCAGTGGGCCGGGATGGCCCGACCCCGACCCGACCCCGTCCCGAGCCCGCCCCGATCCCGCCACGACCCCGCTAAAAAAAAATAAAAAATAACGGTGGCGGGACTCGAACTCGGGACGGGACAATGTCTCGTCCCGCCAGACCCGAGCCCGCCCCAGGCCCGCTAGACCCGACCCCGCCCCGACCCCGACCACGCCCTTTTCCCCCTTTGCAAATATGACCGTTGCACCAACGGCCATTTTAGATTATGGCCGTTGGCCAACGGCCATTTTAGGCCTCCCCCAACCCCCCTACCCCTTAATATTTATTTTTAACCCATAAGTTATTATATTTACACTTTAACCCAATTTTCCAACTATAAATAACTCATTTTATCTTCATCTTTCTCACAAATCTTCCTACAATCTCTCTAATTTCTCAATATATCTCTCTACAAGTCTACATTGTTTGCTAAATATTCAATTTTATTTATTCATTTGGGAATTGGGAGTGAAGTTGGCAACTAGCTTGAGGATCTTCCATCGAGCAAAGTTTCAATTTTCAACCTCTCGATTACACGTAGACGTTACGTCGGCGTTTGGTACATTCATTCCTTCATTAAATTATTATTTTCTGTTTATTTTATTTAGCGCACTTAATTTTATTGTCTTTAATTATTTATTATCATAACTAAAATGGAAGGATTAAAAGGTATGTTTAAGGGTAAGGGTAAGGGTAAGGGTGCTTCTTCTAGTAGGGGCAACCAGGGCAAGGGTACTTCTTCTAGTCATCTTATTCCTACACAGGATGATTTTGTTGATACTCAACATTTTCCTACAATACCATTAGATTTAGACGAGGAGTTATTTTCTGGAACTCAAGAAGACTTTAATTTAGACGATGATCTAGACGATACACCCACTAATATTGATGACAACACGCCCACTAGTGCACCTTCAACTGAAATACCTCCTATTCCCCCTAGTATGAGACGAGGTCCAGCAAAACGACCATTAAAATCAGATGCATGGACATTTTTTGATAGGGACGTAGAGAATCAAGTAGCCATATGTAAAATTTGTAAAAATGTTTTAAAATTTAAAACTGGAAAAGGTCACGGTGGAACGGGCTTCAAAACCGGCTAGGTATGCCCAATACCAGGCTTCAAAACCGGGTGCGCAAACGCCCGCTCCATCGGGACAAGGTTCACATACTGATACTGTCCCGGACCAAGTACAGGGTCAAATTAACCCTATGACGGGAGGAATTGTAGACTCTAAATACAATAAACATAGAGATAGGGAAGCAATATCAAAATTAGTTGCTGTGGAGGGTTTGCCTTTTTCATTTCCTTCATCTCCCGGTTTTATTCATTACATTAGAGATATATATAATCCTGCTTTTAACGATTTTTCTAGATCAACTGTTAAGAGAGATGTATTTAAATTCACGCATGAATATCAACAATATTTACGTTTTTCATTATATCATTTTAATGGGAAAGTATCTATCACGTCTGATATAGGTCGTAGTACTAATGGCCATAATTATTTAACTGTAACTTGTCATTGGATAGATTATAAATGGTCTGTGCAAAAACGTATTTTAGCGTATAGATATATAGATGATAGGCACACTGGTACTTTTATTGCAGAAAATATTTATCAAGTGTGCGATTATTACGGAATTACCGATAAAATTATGACTATTACATTAGATAACGCTTCTAATAACAATTACGCAATTACAATTTTAAAAAATAGTTTAACTCCATCTTTTCTAGACCATTTTCATATAAAATGCGTGTGCCATATATATAACTTAATTGTAAAGGATGGTCTATCACTTTTTGAAGACATTCTTAGTAAAATACAATTTGCTATAAACTTTATTTTTAAAAGTAATAAAGTACAACGTAGAAAAGAATATAAAAAAACTTGTCACGATTGTGGACTACCTTATAGAAAAATTCCACAAGAAGTATCCACTAGGTGGAATTATTTATACGAGCAACTACTTGTTGCTTATGACTATAAATTACATATAACTTTATTTTTTAACTCTCATAATAAAAAGCCAGCTGATATGATTTTAGATAGTGATTGGGTAAAAATGTTCGAACTTATTGTATTTTTAGAGAAATTTTTTCAAGCAACAAAAGAATTTTCCGGTATATATTATCCTACTATTTCAACTATGTTATTTTATATAACTCTAATATTTTTATTACTTAGTGAATATATGGAAAAACCGCTTATAAGGCAAAGCTATTAAAAAAATGTTTGTCAAAATAAAAAAATATTTTATTCCTATTCCCTCTATTTATATTATTGGTTCTGTATTAAATCCTACTATTAAAATAGATGGTACTAAATCACTAATTGAAACTATTTACGATTGTATAGAAGTACTACCACCTCCAAGTCCCAAAAATCTAAATCACCCACCACCTATTGAACAAACTAAAGAAGAAGTGGTGTCTAGCGTAGAACACCAATGCAAAAATATATATAGATTTTATCAACAAGAAAATGCTAGTAACTTACCGGCTTCCATACCATCTTCTTCATCTTCAACACAACCTCACAAAAGACATCTTGTTTTCGCGGCTAGTATTGAAAGCCTCGAAATAGAATGTGCGGCCGTACCTCTACTACTAACCAAATTAGCGAGTTGGATATTTTAGTTTTGCGGGGTTCGTACCGTATCAAGAAGTTATCAATGAAGATGGACATGAAGACTATTTGAAATCTTTGGAGGGGAATGAGAAGACCTTTCCGACACTTTCATTGATGGCTCGAGATGTTTTGAACATTCAAGCATCATCAAGCTCGCGTCGAAAGCGCTTTTCTGCGAGCAGATATCAAATAGGAGACCACAGACACTCATTAGCCGGAGACAAACTTGGAAATTGCGGTATTATTCAGAGATTGGATACGAGCGGAGTGGAGAAGGTGCGGTCAACCGGAGATCTACGAAGAAGATGATGAAAACTACAACGAAATCTTAACCGAAGGTAGCGGAAGCGACGTGGATCAATTTGACCAACAAATACCAATTCCAACCGAAGAACCACAGGAAATCATCAAGCAATTAGAACAGGTTTTTTTGAGAATGTTATTTTTTTAATTGCAATTTTATTATGTAATTTGTAACTTTTGGACAACACCACAAAGTTGCAATTTAGATTTTAGACAATTGTATTTGTATTACAAAAAAATCATATGTTTATTAAATAATATAAGAGGCACAAAAACAGCCTTGGGATGTTTTTATTACACTATCTTGTTTTGTTTATTGAGTTTTTTTTATACATATGTTATTTAAAAAAAAAAAATGAAAACCCATCGTACCCCGCCCCGAGCCCGATCCCAACCCGACCCCGCCCCGACCCGATACCGACGGGATCGGGATCGGGACGGGACTGGAGCAAGTCCCGCCAGACCCGACCCCGCCGGACCCGACCCCGACCCCTTCTCCCGTCCCGCCCCGACCCCGCCAGACCCAAGCCCGGCCCACTGGCCACCCCTAGTTAATACTCAACATGCATTTGAAAGAGTAGTTCTACTCAACAGGCAGAAACAACTTAGTTTTATAGATCTTCTGGAGTCTTTTCAACACTATAGGCACATTGACATGTACAGACTATGGCTCAACATGGGCACATCTTGGCATAATATCAATGGCAAAATATGGATATTTGTGGAAAGCAAGATGCAAGTGGAGATCCTGATGGATATTAATCAGATGTTGTTTTTTAAACTTACTGATATTGATGATGGGCAAGAGTTATGTGTGACAATCGTCTATGCCAGAACAGATAGGAATACAAGAATTGTTTTGTGGGATGATTTATATGAAATTGCAATAAACATGCAGTTGCCATGGTTGGTGGGAGGAGACTTCAATGTGATCATAGATGATATTGAGAAATATAGAGGCCTTCCAGTGCAATTCTCATAAACTGAAGACTTTATTATAGACACATGTCAGTTGACTGATTTGGTATTTAAGGGAAGTATGTATACTTGGTGGAATGGGAGATCAAATGCGGCTTGTATTTTCAAGAGATTAGATAGGTGTTTGGGTAATCAGGCTATTCAAAGTCTGTTTCCTTACCTTAAGGTGGAGCATTTGATTAAACAAGGGTATGTTCATTCCCTCTCATCCATAACTACCAGAGCAAACAATATCATTATCAAGAGACCTTTCAGAATTTTGAATTTCTGGGTAGAACATGAATCTTTTCTGGATGTGGTGAAAGAGAATTGGCAAGAACGGCATGGTCCGGACCCTTTTTTTAGTTTTCACATGAAATTGAAAAAGGTAAGTAAGGCACTGGAAAAGTGGAGCAGGGACACATATGGTGACATTTTCAGACAGATAGCTACATTAGAAGAAGTGGTACAGGTACATGAACAAGAATTTGAACATCACCCTACCAATATTAATAGGGAGACACTACAAAAGGTGCAATCTGATTTAATTAGATTATATGCAATTGAAGAGAAGTTTTGAAAAAAAAAGTAGGAATGCAATGGTTTATTGATGGGGACAGGAATACAAAATTTTTCCATGCCCATGTTAATGGAAAAAGAAGAAGATTACAGGTGAAGAGAATTCAAGATCATAAGGGTGTGTGGTTAGAATCAAAAGAGGATATTGACCAAGAAGCTATCATATTTTATACATATCAATTCAGATAAGAGAATATCCCTTCTAATTTTGACATGTTAAAAGGCATACCCAAGATGATTACACCAGAACAAAAGGCCAGAATCCAGGAGTTTCCAGAGGAAGAAGAGGTGAAAAAGACAGTATTTGGATTAAATACAGAGTGCTGGAGGACCAGATGGTTATATAGGGAAATTGTTCCAGGTTTGCTCGGATATTATAGCTAAAGACATGACAAAAATGGTGATATCTTTTTTCTGTGGACATGAATTACCTAGATACATTACATGTACCAAACTGGTGTTGATTCCTAAGAAGAAAGAAATTTTAGTTTTACTTACATGAGACCTATCAGTCTGAGTAATATAACCAGCAAAGTATTCTCCAAGATCATTCATGATAGATTGGTGGACATGCTGCCATCACTTATATCCCCACAACAATCAGGTTTTGTCAAAGAGAGAAGTATTGTGGAGAACATTCTGCTAGTCCAAGAAATAGTCCATGATATAAAAATAAAGGGCAAGACAGGCAATGTTTTTATCAAACTTGACATTACTAAGGCTTATGATAGAGTTTCATGGCTCTTTTTAACTAAAGTCTTGAGACAAATGGGATTTGGAGAGATGCTGATTGATATGGTTTATAGAATTGTCTCTAATAACTAGTATTATATACTAGTGAATAGACAACCACAAGGCTTTTTCAAATCTAGGAGAGGAGTAAAGCAGGAGAATCCTTTATCATATACTCTATTTATCTTGGCTGTAGAATGGCTTTTTAGGGCATTAAATGCTCTTTATAAGAAAGATAACTTCAAAGAGTATGGTATGCCAAGGTGGAGTCCATATGTGAATCACCTAGCATATGCCGACGACATTATTATATTTGCCTCTGTAGACAGGCATTCACTAAAATTGTTGATGGATACTTTGGCAAGCTATGAGAAAGCAAGTGGACAGAAGATCAACAAATCCAAAAGTGTTGTTTATATGCATTATCATATCTCTCAAGGGTTGGTGGACCAGGTGACCACAATAACTAATATTCCAAGAAAGGACTTTTCTTTTACCTATTTAGGGGTTCCAATATACTACAATAGAATGTATAATATTTTCTATAAGGAACTCTTGGATAAGGTACAACACATGTTGAGCTCTTGGATTGGAAAATTGCTATGTGTTGCAGGGAGGACAATCTTGATTAAACACATTCTCTAAAGTATGACTATCTATCTACTATCAGCTTGTGATCCCCTGCTGGAGTTCTTACACAACTACATAAGATGTTTTTTTAAGGTTTTTTAGAGTAATTCTGTTGGAAATTCTAGTAGACATTGGGCCACATGGACAATATTGTGCCATCCACATGAAAAAAGAGGAACGGGGTTTCAAAGTTTGCAAGATATGGCTAAAGCTTTATTTGCTAAGCTTTTGTGGAATATGAGAACTAAAGAATCATTGTGGAGGAAATATATGAGCAACAAATATCTGAAAAAGCATCATGATGTGGTTGTTCAAACTAAATCCAGCACATACATTTGGAAGAAAATGCTCAAATGTAGGGATGAAATTGAGCATGATAATTGGTGGCAGATCAAGCAATGAAATTCTTACTTCTTGTGGGATAACTGGACTGGGTTAGGAGCATTATATCACATTACCCCACCAATTTTTGAGTGTGATCAGACAGTGGTGTTGGTCAAGGATGTTGTTGAGGATGGACTTTAGAATGAACAAGTGATCAGAGTTATACTTCCTCAGGACTTGGAAGAACATATCTTGCAGAATATATGTGCACCAAGGGAAACTGGGGAATTAGACAGACCTATTTGGAGGAATGAAGCCAAGGGAAAATTTTCAGTGGGTTCTGCATTTCAACTGATGACACAGAGAAAGGATACTAACAAGGTATACAAGCTCATGTAGATCAAAAGTATGCCTATTAAGATTTCTTTGTTTATGTGAAGATTATGGAAATCTAAATTACCTTTGGATGATACTTTAAAGAAATGGGGAATGCAGTTCCCATCCAGATGATACTGTTGTGAGGATCCTAAAGTAGAAAATGCATCTCATGTTTTCTTACATGTCCATGTAGCCCAATATGTATGGAAATATTTTTGTAGGCTTGTAGGGATTAATATGGAGAATTTACATCTTATTCAGTAGATTAATTTGTGGGGGGAAATACCTTCTCAACAGAAGGTAAGATATATTTTTGAAGTAGTTCTTTTATTATTGTTTGGGAATTGTGGAAAAGGAGGAACACATTGAGCATGGGGGGAAGGTTTCCATCACAAAGTTGATCTATCAGATTATGCATACCGTGATTATATTCATGAAGGTGAGAAAGAAAAACTTTAAATATGCACCATATAATTGGAATATTGTGGTGGAGGCCCTATATGGATATAGTCCTGCTGTTAGGGCTACTAAAGTCATTTGAAAACCACCTGAATCTGGATGGGGAAAGGTGAACACTGATGGAGCATCAAAAGGAAACGCGGGAAGGAGCTCCTGGGGCATTTGTATGAGGGATTCTAAGGGGGGTATCATTCAAGCTCAGAAATGGTTTTTGGGATGCCGAAATGGCAGATGATGTTCCGCACAAAGTCAGCTACCACTTTCTTCATTACCGACTTGTGTAATGTAGCTTTGACCCATTTGGTGAAGTAATCTATGGCGACCAGAATGAATCGATGTCCATTTAACGCGATGATTTAATAGGTCTAATGACATCCATAGCCCAAGTGGCAAATGGCCAGGGTGATCTCATGACATTGTGTTCACTCGGTGGGACTCTAATTAGATCTCAGTGGATTTGACATTGATGGTATTTTTGCACAAACTTACTGCAGTAGTCATTTTACATGGTCATCTAGTAGTAGCATGGTCGTAGGATTTTCTTGGCTAGGACAAACCCATTCATATGAGGACCACAAGTCCCGACACGTACTTCTAATAATTTTGTGGCCTCTGTTGCATATACACATCTGAGTAGCCCAAGATCAGACATTCTTTTGTAGAGTACTTCCTTGTTCAGGAAAAATCCATTAACCATTCTCCGAATGGTTTTATTTTGATTGCTCGAGGTATTTTTGGGATACTTTCCCTTTTGCAAATACGTGCTTATGTCGGTGTACCATGGTTTGCTGTTTGGTTTTGCCTCCACATGGGAACAATAAGTGTCATCTTCTTTGAGGCTTGTCTCAAATGGATCAATGTGGCTGCTTTCGGCACGTTGTATCATGGATGTTATAGTAGCAAGAGCATCGACGAACTCATTTTGAGCTTTGGTGTGTGGTTGAAGTCAATTTTTATAAACCTTGTGCACAACCTTTATGCAAGACTTACCTACGGCAGGATCTTGGCGTTCTTTGTAGTCCACTCTCCCTATATTTGGAGAATTAACAGATTTGAGTCACCTATTACTAGTAGCTCCTGGATGTCCATGTCAAGATCCATGTGGAGGCCCAAAATTCAAGCCTCGTATTCTTCCAAGTTGTTGGTGCACCGAAATTTGAGCTTTGAAGCCATTTGGTAAGGTTGTCTCATTTTTTACTCCAAAACTGCTCCGATTCACGAATAGGGTTCAATTATGTCTTCATCCACTATTTACACTACCTAGTCTGGGAAATAAGTTCGGAGTGTCTCAAAGTCTTTGTCGATCAAGTTTTCTGTGAGTAAATCAGCCAGTGTTTGTCCTTTGACGTCTTTTTGAACCACGTAAGTGCGTGGTATGATCTGAGCTTTCTCTTGATTTGATTATGAAATCATCCACATAAACCTCTATTTCGTTGTATATCATGTCATGGAAGACAGGAATCATATATCTCAGGTAAATGGCACCGGCATTTTTGAGGCCGAACGACATTACACGGTAGTATGATCCCCATGGGGTGATGAAGGTTGTTTTCTGTACATCCTCTTCGACCATCATGATCTGATGGTAACCTATGAAGCAATCCACAAATGATTGCATCTCATGCTTCGCGCAGTTATCGATGAGTTTATGGATGTTTGGTAGTGGGAAGTTATCCTTGGGACTAGCTCTCTTGAGGTCGTGGTAGTCTAAACAAATTTGAATATTCCCATCCTTTTTTTTGCACTGGCACAATGTTGGCTAACCATGTTTGGTATGAGTTACTTCTACCACACCGGACTTGATCTATTTCTCAACCTCATCCTTGATCCGCATGCTTAAGTCTAGCTTGAACTGCCTGATTTTCTGCTTAACCGGGGTGAACCCTGCATTGATGGGCAGTCTATGGGCCGTTATGTTAGTATTCAACTCGAGCATATCTGTGTATGACTAAGCAAAGATATCCACGTACTCTTTTGATAAACTTATCAATTCTTCTTTTTAAGGCACTTTCAAATGCACGCTTATCCTGGTTTCCTTAACTGTTTCCTCATCTTCAAGATTAATTACTTCAGTTTCATCTAGGTTGGGTTTTTATTCATTCTCAAATTGCTCTATTTCTTTGACGAGACCCTCGGGTAACATGGTTTTTTCATTATATTCCTCTTCTTTAATGTCACTTGTCTCACTCCTTTTGTGACACGTGACATTTAGAGTTATTTTATTATTATTACTGAAAAAACAAGGCAAAGCATGGTTAGTTCAAAAATCATATGCGTATGTAAAGAAAATTATTTTTCACATAAACGGAGGCTTCATTGATTTGATAAAAGGATTACAAATTGTGGTCCTGACTCTGATCAACGTCAATTCATTTCCATTTTTAAAACATAATGAGGAAATTTAAAGTGCAAATGGTGAATATTCAGGCCTCAGTCGATTTCCACCAATTTAAAAGAAAATTTAAATGCATTATCTCTACCGAGGAGCCATGTAACACCCCGTATTTCTATGATAAGATGTGTCACAAGTTAGTCAACGTAAATTCGAAGAAACTAGGACATTCTTAAGGTTAAGTTGGCTTAAGACAGTGTTACGAGTGTGTCATGAGGGCTAGGGGTTAATTGAATAAAAAAGAATGAGTTTCGGCAAAATTTCTCACTTGTGGAGTGACATATGGATTGTACTGTAATGACCCGTATTTACAGGATAAGATTAGAAGTATGCATAATGCTAAATAGGACGCATTATGAGGTATTTGAGTCATATGTTAGTTATATTTTAAGATTTGAAATTTAGTGACTCGCTATAGAAAAGTTGCAAATGGATGTTATTATATGTTTTGAATTTGTTTTAGAATATGGGTAAGTTTTCTCAGATATTTTCTCACTGTGTAATTGGAGTTACGGGATGGTCCACCCACCAAACAGAGGGTCTATGAGTCTAGTTTTCAATTCCACAAATCACCCATTGACACAACATCATAGTAAAAATATACGAGTGTTCTACGACGGACTATCCGAGACGGAAGGGACCTCGCGATGCGAGCTCCATAGTGACAATTTAATATTTTATGTGTGCCAAAAGAGGCTATGGACTAGTGTTATATTACATGATCATAATAATGAGTATATGAAGTATGTTAAGAGTGATTTAGCATTTAAATAAATTGAGAGCAAGAATTAATTACATGGCCAAATGGTTAATTATAGAAATTTCATGGGTGACAAATGAATTAAATAAGAGACATATTGGATAAGTATTATTTGTGGATGCTTCCCACGTGTGATCATGATATGGGGGTTGTATGACTAATCTTATACACAAGCGATGTGGCACTAAATGGATAAAAGAACAAGGGAGTGGACGCCCACATGCCCTAAAGGAATAGTTATACTTTATCTCACTTTAATGTAGGGCTGGCCAGTGGGCCGGGACGACCCGACCCCGGCCCGACCCCGTCCCGACCCCGCCCCGGTCCCGACCCGACCCCGCTCTAAAAAAAAAAAAAAAATTTAACGGGGGCGGGACTCGAACTCGGGACGGGACGATGTCTCGTCCCGCCAGACCCGAGCCCGCCCCAGGCCCGCCGGACCCGAGCCCGCCCCGAGCCCGTCCCGACCCCGACCCCGACCCCGACCCCGACCCCGACCTTACCTTTGCAAAAATAGCCGTTGCACCAACGGCCATTTTAGATTATGGCCGTTGGCCAACGGCCATTTTAGGCCCCCCCCCCCTCCCCCAACCCCCCTACCCCTTAATATTTATTTTTAACCCATAAGTTATTATATTTACACTTTAACCCAATTTTTCAACTATAAATAACTCATTTTCTCTTCATCTTTCTCACAAATCTTCCTACAATCTCTCTAATTTCTCAATATATCTCTCTACATTGTTTGCTAAATATTCAATTTTATTAATTCATTTGGGAATTGGGAGTGAAGTTGGCAACTAGCTTGAGGATCTTCCATCGAGCAAAGTTTCAATTTTCAACCTCTCGATTACACGTCGACGTTACGTCGGCGTTTGGTACATTCGTTCCTTCATTAAATTATTATTGTCTGTTTATTTTATTTAGCGCACTTAATTTCATTAACTTTAATTATTTGTTAGCATATAATTAAAATGGAAGGAATTAGAGGTATGTTTAAGGGTAAGGGTAAGACTTCTTCTAGTAGGGGCAATCAGGGCAATGGTACTTCTTCTAGTCATCTTATTCCTACACGGGATGATTTTGTTGATACTCAACATTTTCCTACAATACCATTAGATTTAGACGAGGAGTTATTTTCGGAACTCAAGAAGACTTTAATTTAGACGATGATCTAGACGATACACCCACTAATATTGATGACAACACGCCCACTAGTGCACCTTCAACCGAAATACCTCCTATTCCCCCTAGTATGAGACGAGGTCCAAGCAAAACGACCATTAAAATCAGATGCATGGACATTTTTTGATAGGGACGTAGAGAATCAAGTAGCCATATGTAAAATTTGTAAAAATGTTTTAAAATTTAAAACCGGAAAAGGTCACGGTGGGACGGGGGTTTAATTAGACATGTAGTAAGTGCTCATCCAGCTAGGTATGCCCAATACCGGGCTTCAAAACCGGGTGCGCAAACGGCCGCTCCATCGGGACAAGGTTCACATACCGACATCGTCCGGGACCAAGTACGGGGTCAAATTAACCCTATGACGGGGGGGAATTGTAGGCTCTAAATACAACAAACATAGAGATAGGGAAGCAATATCAAAATTAGTTTCTTGTGGAGGGTTTGCCTTTTTCATTTCCTTCATCTCCCGGTTTTATTCATTACATTAGAGATATATATAATCCTGCTTTTAACGGTTTTCCTAGGTCAACTGTTAAGAGAGATGTATTTAAATTTGCGCATGAATATCAACAATATTTACGTTTTTCATTATATCATTTTAATGGCAAAGTATCTATCACGTCGATATAGGTCGTAGTACTAACGGCCATGATTATTTAATCGTAACTTGTCATTGGATAGATTATAAATGGTCTATGCAAAAACGTATTTTAGCGTATAGATATATAGATGATAGGCACACTTGGTACTTTTATTGCAGAAAATATTTATCAAGTGTGCGATTATTACGGAATTACCGATAAAATTATGACTATTACATTAGATAACGCTTCTAATAACAATTACGCAATTACAATGTTAAAAAATAGTTTAGCTCCATCTTTTCCAGACCATTTTCATATAAAATGCGCGTGCCATATATATAACTTAATTGTAAAGGATGGTCTATCACTTTTTGAAGACATTCTTAGTAAAATACAATTTGCTATAAACATTATTTTTAAAAGTAATAAAGTACAACGTAGAAAAGAATATAAAAAAATTTGTCATGATTGTGGACTACCTTTTAGAAGAATTCCACAAGAAGTATCCACTAGGTGGAATTCTTTATACGAGCAACTACTTGTTGCTTATGACTATAAATTACCTATAACTTTATTTTTTAACTCTCATAATAAAAAGCCGGTGATATGATTTTAGATAGTGATTGGGAAAAAATTTCCGAACTTATTGTATTTTTAGAGAAATTTTTTCAAGCAACAAAAGAATTTTCCGGTATATATTATCCTACTATTTCAACTATGTTATTTTATATAACTCTAATATTTTTATTACTTAGTGAATATATGGAAAAACCAAACTTATAAGGCAAAGCTATTAAAAAAATGTTTGTCAAAATAAAAAAATATTTTATTCCTATTCCTTCTATTTATATTATTGGTTACGTATTAAATCCTACTATTAAAATAGACGGTACTAAATCACTAATTGAAACTATTTACGATTGTATAGAAGTACTACCACCTCCAAGTCCCAAAAATCTAAATCACCCACCACCTATTGAACAAACTAAAGAAGAAGTGTTGAATAGCATAGAACACTTTGCAAAAATATATATAGATTTTATCAACAAGAAAATGCTAGTAACGTACCGGCTACCATACCATCTTCTTCATCTTCAACACAACCTCACAAAAGACATGCTTTGTTTCTGCGGCTAGTATTGAAAGCCTCGAAATAGAATGTGCGGCCGTACCTCTACTAACCAAATTAGCGAGTTGGATATTTTTGTTTTGCGGGGTTCGTACCGTATCAAGAAGTTATCAATGAAGATGGACAAGAAGACTTTTGAAATCTTGGAGGGGAATGAGAAGACCTTTCCGACACTTTCAATGATGGCTCGAGATGTTTTGAACATTCAAGCGTCGTCAAGCTGCGTCGGAAAGCGCTTTTTCTGCAGCGAGATATCAAATAGGAGACCACAGACACTCATTGGCCGGAGACACTTGGAAATTGCGGTATTATTCAGAGATTGGATACGAGCGGAGCGGAGAAGGTGCGGTCAACCGGAGATCAACGAAGAAGATGATGAAAACTACAACGAAATCTTAACCGAAGGTAGTGGAAGCGACGTGGATCAATTTGACCAACAAATACCTATTCCAACCGAAGAACCACATGAAATCATCAAGCAATTAGAACAGATTTTTTTGAAAATGTAATTTTTTTAATTGCAATTTTATTATGTAATTTGCAACTTTTGGACAACACCATAAAGTTGCAATTTAGATTTTAGACAATTGTATTTGTATTACAAAAAAATCATATGTCTATTAAATAATATAAGAGGCACAAAAACAGCCTTGGGATGTTTTTATTACACTATCTTGTTTTATTTATTGAGTTTTTTTTTATACATATGTTATTTAAAAAAAAAAAAAAAAAGGAAAACCCGAGCTCGCCCCCCGCCCGACCCGAGCCCGCCCCGACCCCGCCCCGCCCGATACCGACGGGATCGGGATCGGGACGGACCGGAGCAGTCCCACCCGGACCCGACCCCGCTAGGCCCGCTAGGCCCGATCCCGACCCCCCGGATCGTCCCGCCCCGACCCCGACCCCGCCGGACCCGGCCCGCCAGACCCGAGCCCGGCCCACTGGCCACCCTTACTTTAATGTGACTTTTCTTCTAAGAAACATGTATATCAATGTTATTTTTCAATTTGAGGATACAATTCCCTAATGAAAAATATGCAGAAACTTCAACATAATATATATGTATATATGTGAGCAGCAACTTTACTTTCAAACGAAGAAGCAACAAAACACAGAGAATGGCGTAGAGTTTATTCCACGTCGATTAATTCAACACCGATTATTCTTCGGGTTGTAGCAAATTGAAGGTTTACTTCATAATGAAGTAAGGTGGAAGGAGGGCTGGTTCTTGACATCTAAGGTAAGGTCTCTTCTTCTCTCCGTTTATACAAGTTTATGTGAGCTTTAGATACATTATTTTGGTGAGAACTCACGTGACAATGGTCAGAAGCCATGAGTTCAATTGTTAGAGTTGTTATAAGATGAATATGGTCTGTTTTTGAGGTGTTGAAGTTCTGGACATTCTAGTATAATTGTGTTCATGGGTTGTTATTAGTGTATTGGAGCTTGAAATGAAGAAGGGTGGGGCAAAACACCATATAGTTTTTGTAAAGAAAGCTTGTCGTTCGTCGTTGGGTCGTTATGTTTATTGTAAGTTTGATATTAGTGTTATTGTGCTTCTTGTAGATTAACTGGTAAGGAAAGATGATTTCTTCACTGTCGGTAAAGGACCGAAAGTAAAGGTATGTGAGGCTATTTCTTGACTCACCACTAGGGCATGATGTGCGTTGGTTATTTCTTATATGAACCATGAATGTCTAGAGCTTATGAATATATTAATCCCATGTTGTAAGTCTTTCAAGTCTCATAATAAAGGTTATATGTTTGCATTTAGTTGCGCTCAAAAAGTTCCCCCGAAGTTGCACAAACCAATTCCTGAATTTGTACCAGTCATTCCCAGTCCGAGTGTCAATGCTCAATGATGGAGATGCGGAAGAAGGGTTAGTGATGTTGTTCCAAGTGGAAGATTTCGTCGTGATCCTAGAGGATGCAATGAAGTGCCCACCATTCGTGATACTTATCTGGATGATCATCTATCCAACTAGACCTCTACCCCACTCTTAGCTTGCCATGCCCCATTCTTGACTAGGACGGACTACATTCTACATGCAACTACTATAACCTCATAATGGGTGAACGTGACATAGTAAAG
The DNA here is from genome assembly GCA_034509755.1 of Anisodus tanguticus. NCBI lineage: Eukaryota > Viridiplantae > Streptophyta > Magnoliopsida > Solanales > Solanaceae > Anisodus > Anisodus tanguticus. Next base: position 40,275,215 of record CM067540.1, on the reverse strand, counting down.
TTTGACAATCTATAAATATGAGCTATATGATGTTTTGTCTGTATTTTAGAATGTAAACATGTACATGATTGAACCTGACCACAGACATCTATGAAGCCTTTAAGCATCTGACTGATGTAACATAGTCGGGACAAGGCCCTGATCTACCCATAATCTCTTATAAATATAAGTACAAGACCTGAATCAACTCCACGAAGAAATGGAGCTTACACAATCTCGCTGAACATCTGTACCATCTAGACTGCACGCTCGCCACTCAATATACCTGGCAATGTGAAACATAACAAATGCAGCGACAGCACAGAAAGATTGTACCCAGTACGTAAGGTAGACATAAAACATATTTAATAAATTGAAGCTGAGTAAGAGTAATTGAAAAGCAATCAAACCAAACCATAATTGTAGACTATGTAACTCTATATGGAAACATATCATAGATCTTACTGTATTTCTATCTTTCTGGATCTTCTTTGACTCTTTCGGATGATATTCTTGGGTCGCTATGTGGAGCGACGTTCTTGGATCATTTTTTGTAATACTTGGGATCATTGTACATTAGATTCTTTCTTTACTTACTGTAGAATTTATAAGTCATACTAACAAACTGAGAGCAACACACAATATCAATGCAATGTTATACATATGAAATGCTTGTGGTGTTAATGCATAGACCCGAAGGAAACTAAATATGTATAGCCCCAAAAGGCAAGCGCGCATCTGTATAGCCCCATAGGCAATTGTATAATCAATAGCCCCAAAGGCACTGTATATGTATATCCAGTGATTCATGATGCAATGCGATGCCAATGTCTTTTCTTATCACATGCTAACACACTTACAATAAGCATTCTAGAAATCTCAATTCTTTAGCTTGTGAAAACTTGTAACTTACTTCTTATTACTACTAATCATCTTTGGGACTTATGATAAAGGATGTCACGCGACTCGACTACCTGTTAAGAGACGCCAGAAGAACTTATACTCTTACATTTTTAAGATTCTCATTTGATACTTTGCGGACTCATATTCTAGCATTCTAAATCATCTCACCCTCAGGGATGAATATAAGTAGCTTGTGTCATCTTAACTTCTCTTGTCTTACATTCTAAGTCTGTAGACCCATAAACTCTTATGAAGGTTCGTGCCTTTCTACGGTATCATGACTTGATTCAAAGGATATTCTATAACTCGATAGGAGCAACTGGATTCTATTAACCTGTTTTTCTTACATTCTGCTTTGTATTTTATCTTATGATATATTCTTAGGCCTCAACCACATACTATCATCCATTTTAAGTGTTATCTATATTCAACACATTTTATAACCTCCATTATACCTTGCATGCTATCAACTTTGTCATACTTAAGGGGAAAATCTAAACCCTTCCCACAACTTTGCTTCAGAAGCTTCTTCGGGGTCGGGAAAATACCCGAGGCCAAAACCTAAATTGTTCTATGAAATTGATACCAACTCTATTATGCCTTGCAAATCTCTGCCTAAGCCTTTCCCTGGTTCAAACCTATTATAGAGCATAGATGATGCAATCATTTTGTACATCGCTGTCATTTGTTCATCATCTTCTCGGTGGGCAGCTCCTACCAGTTCCAATATGCGGAAATATGTGCCTTTGAGAGCTTCTTCTATTACTGGCACATAATTTTTTGTAGAGTTGTAAATGTTACCCTCTCCGTGGATCATGACCTCATGGCCTTCCTAAATGAACTTCAGAGATTGATACAGGGATAACGGTACTACTTTAGCTATATGGATCCATGGTTTTCCCAATAGCATATTGTAGTTGGTTGTGATTGTCGTGACTTGGAATTCGATAATGAACTCAACGGGCCCTATTTAGATACAGAGATCCACTTATCTAATAGGGTCGCGTTGGGCTCCATTGTCTACCAACACTTGTGCCACAATCTTATCTCTGCATTTGACAGTTATGTATAGCACCTTGTTGTGCGTCATTGCTTCCTTTGGCAATTCATCTTGAGTGAAGGAGATTTGGTAATCCCTTATGACATGGGCCACCATATCAACCAAATTTTCACTGCTTGTGCCCACATGGACATGTAACTTGCCTAATACTCTCATCATAGCTTGGTGATGTGAGGAACTTAGTAGCGATGCTAACAATAATATCTGGGCTAGCATTTTCTTTAGATGTTCGATAATAGAGTACTCTTTGGTTGCATTCTTCACAAGAAGTCTTCGTCCTCACCTTCCATGTTGGACCTCTTTTGATTTTGTTCTTTTATTGGTACCCCTTGTGCCAATTCCTTGGAAGTTTAGCACCTCTCAAAATGGGTCATACTATGGGCGACTACGGCCTGGACGACGAATTCTTTTATGGGAGCCCTCACTATTTCTTGAGACACTTGTGCTATGACTGGTGCGGGTATTAGTGCCTTGATTTGAGGGTGCTCTTGAACGGTAAAGGGGGCCATTGTTTGCTCCATTGTCTTGACATGCTCTTGGAACAATGGTTTATACATAGGCCAATCTTCTTCTCGTTCGATCATATGAATGTTGGTATTTCCATGATTGGACAAAGGGTTGGTGTTTACATTTTGTGCCGCTGTCTGTAGGGTAATTTCCCTATTGTCGGTCATATCTTGTATCTTTTGCTTAAAGTTGATACAATCTTCTGTGTTGTACCCATCTCTTCCAGAATGATAGGCACATGTCTGATTAGCTCGGAAAAAGAAATTTCCAAGATTGGCAAGTTTATGAGGAACGGTCTGGATCAGACCGGCGACGCTTAACCTCTCAAATAATTTGGTTCATATTTTGATTAGTGGGGTGAATACCCGAGGTCACTACTTCTTGAAGTTAGGACGTGGCAAGTTATATGTTGCAAGGGGTGGTTGATTTTGGTGATTTTTTAGATCTCGGTAAACAGGTGCGGGTATTTTATAATTTGGTTGTGGACTTGATAAGTAGGAGCAGACATATGGAAATTTGGTTGTGGAGCTTGGTAAGCAAGTGTTGCACCCTACTTTTAACGGATTAAAACTAGTTCACAACTTATATATGTTTCCTCTATTTGAAAATATTCAGAGTCGCCACCTAATTTTAGGAAATATTAGGAAACAATTTGTAAAAAATGTAAACTCATTTTTTGATCTGCGAAATTTATGAAATTCTAGGTAAGGGTTTTATTTACCCCTCAAAATCTATCCAAAGATAATCCTTAAACTTAGTTTAACTAGCACGGGGTTATCTATCTGTTAATTACTTGTTATTACCTATTTTGAAAGAACTACGAAAAGAAACTACTTTTCTAAGGTCATTTGTACAAAACCACTTTAAAGTGATTATAATTAGATGTATATTTATGTATGAAAAATGATTAATGATAACATATGAATGTGTATATAATTATGAAAATGGGGTATGCACGTGTTTATTCATAGAAGAAGTAGTTAATGAGTTATGCATGAGAAAATGTGAGTGACTTGTATAAAAATAGTATAGATATATTTATGAGAAAATAGTGTATATATATGTGATACGTCATGTACAAAGGTGGTATGCATGCTTTTCGAAATAGTTGCTTATTATAGATATGGCGTATACATATATAAGAAATGACTAACTAATGAAAATAGGATAGTAAATATATAATTATAATGTATACATATATGAAAATAGGATGTGTACCTTGTAGTCTTGTAAAATAGCTCGGGCCAAGAAATTTTTATTATATAAGACTCGAGGTCAACCGTTCCTACGGATCCTTAATACCGGGGTGCCTAACACCTTCCCTGGGGGATCATTTGAACCCTTACTCGAACTCTGGTTGAAATTGGATTTTTCTTTTGTTTGAAAAACTCTTTTAAATATGGTTTTTCTATTTTTTTTTTTACAAAGTAGGTGGCGACTCTAAAAATAATATAATCTCAAAATTCCACAAGTTATCCAGTAGCTTTTATGCTCCGCGTAAAAGTAAACCGTAACAACCGTAGAATCATCTCTGGTAGTAGAGGTGAAGGCAAGACAGTTTGATGACCCCGAGTTAGTTCGAATGAAATAGGGGATTTCCTGTAGAAGAAGTCGATAATGGAGCTTGCCGGAGATGGAGTTCTTAGATACCAGGGTAGACTATGTATGCCAAACGTAGGGGCGCTCCGAGAGTGAATCATGGTCGAGATCCACCAATCCACCAATCCATGTATTCTATTCATCCTGGTTCGACAAAGATGTACCATGATCTCCGACAGGTCTATTGGTGGAATGATATGAAATGAAACATCATGAAATTTGTAGCTCAGTGCCCAAATTGTCAGTAAGTTAAGATCGAGCATCAGAAGCCTAGAGGCTTGATTCAGAATATTGAAATCCCGACTTAGAAATAGGAAATGATTAATATGGATTTCATCACAGGTTTGCCCCGTTCTTATTGGAAATTTGATTCCATTTGGGTTATCATCGACATGGTAACAAAATCAGTTCATTTTCTACCCGTTCGCACAACTTTTTTGGTTAAAGATCATGCCAAGCTGTATATCAAATAAATAGTCTGATTGCATAATGTTCCGGTCTCTATCATATCCGATAAGGGTGCTCAGTTTACGGCTCACATTTGGAGGTCGTTTCAGAAAGGTTTAGACACCCAAGTGAACCTTAGCACAACTTTCCATCGACAGACTGATGTTCAGGCCAAGCGCCCAATCTATACGTAAGAGGACATGATACGAACTTGTATATTGGATTTCAAAGGTAGTTGGGACGATCATATGCCCCTTATCGAGTTTGCTTACAATGACAGCTATTATTTCGGTATAAAGATGGCCCCATATGAGGCCTTATATGGGCAGAAATGTAGATCCCTAATTGGCTGGTTTGAAGTGGGTGAAGCCAGATTACTAGGACCCGATTTGGTCTAGCAAGCGATGGAAAAGGTCAAGATAATCCAAGAGCGCTTATTGACTGTCGAGAGTCAACAAAAATCTTATCCAGATGTTAGACATCGCGATTTGGAATTCGCAGTTGGTGATTGGGTATTCCTAAAGATTTTGCCAATAAAAGGTGTTATGAGGTTCGGCAAGAAAGGGAAACTCAGTCCCAGATATGTTGGGACATATAAAATCATTCGCAAGATAGGCCGAGTGGATTATGAGCTTGAACTACCCTCAAAATTGGAAGCAGTTCACCCTGTATTCCATGTATCAATGTTGCGCACGTGTATAGGAGATCCCTCCCGCATTACCCTCGTGGAGGGTGCATGTCACCAAATATTTATCTTATGAAGAGACTCCTATAGTAATTCTAGATCGCCAAGTTCGGAAGTGGAGAACTAAGGAAGTTGCCTCCGTTAAGGTGCTATGGAGGAATAACAACATAGAAGAAATGACTTGGGAGGCCAAAAAAGATATGAAATCTAAGTATCCCTACCTCTTCCAAACCACAGGTTCATATTGACGTTGTATGACACGATTTTCTCTACTTCGCGATGTAGTAGCCTTACTTCATATTATATGTACTCTGTTTAGGCGATCACAACAATCAAAGTGAAACCGGAGCAATCCAGGCTTAAAATGAAGATGTATAAGGTAAGTTATGGCTAATTTTTACATTTATTGACGTAGTTATGGTCATGTGAGGCCAATGATATATTATATGGCCCTGTGTGGCAATTGTGTTGGTCCTGGTTGTTTGGCAGGTTTTGGGATAGTCCTATTTATAGAGGAAACTCTGTCAAAATTCTATTGAAACCCAAGAGTTAAAGACTCTCAGTTACGTTCCTCAACATGTGAGGACGAATGTTCTTTAGGGAGGAAGGATGTTACACCCTGCGATTCTTCGTACGATTGAAAGTATTATTAGTCGATTTGAGCTCCGGTAACCCAAGGCCCTTTCCAAGGGTCATGTATGACTTATATGAGTTTCAAGGAGGTATATAAAATGTTGTAAGTCAATTGGATTAAAAGAAACACATCTCGGGAATGTTTGACAAATATTAGGCACTACGCTAATCGTTCCGCCCCACGGAAGCCGATCTGCTTTGCGGATCAGAGCCTCCTCTTCCTCACTTCATAACCTCCATATTCTTTGGGTTATTCACCCGCAGATGGTGTTCAGCGGCACAGAACCAGCCGCACGTCAGAGGCGGTGGAACCTTTTATATATAGCCAAAAATGGTGGCTTCTCATTTTCATTTCAATTTTGACCCCAACACTTTCCAAACTCTCTCAATCATTTCCCTAGGGTTTATATATCATCAAATATCATTTCCTATGAACACCATAAATAGGGGAGTAGGCTTTCTAGGTGTTCGTCAAATTGTTCTAGTAAATCGATTCCTAGTTTTTTTATTTTATCTTTATTCAAAAACCTCTATATTGTGTAGATAATCATTCGTAAAGCGTTCGAAGGTTTGTGAGGTGTTGTTAATTAGGTGACGCTGGTATGTAAGGTTATTTCCTTCTTTCAAAAGCATGAAATCCAAAGAGTTTATCGTTTTCGAAAAGAAACGTCAAAAGAACAAATTTGCTTGTACGTTGTTCATTCCTTGTCAGGAGTAGTTTCCTGGTTATTATTGTGTTTCATACTTATTGTTGGTTGGTTGTTCATCCAAAGTACCACAAACTTCATATAAGGAGTGTTCCAAAGAGTTTAGTTGTCAAGTCAACCAAGAGTCGCCCTATAGTAAAGTCAAAGAGTTCTGAGTTCTAAAGAGGCCACAAGTGCCATTATTACTATTATATATATATACTATTCACACCATCGATATAAATAACTGGTGGACAGTTGTACATGTACATTATACACACTTCGGATTATAACCGGAAGGCACACTATATGTGCATACATACATACACCTCAGAGCATTACCTGAGGGTAGTACCATATTACACACCTCGGGATATAAGCCAAGGGCAGATTACATAATAAAGAATATAGATAAAGGTTTTAGTACAGTTTCAGAGTTTCATTGTTCTCCCTACGTGGCACACAGGTTATTAGAGTATCAGATTGCTTTCATGCCCTTCATTACAACTTATATTTTTATATTGTTATTCATGATTTACATACTGGTACATTTCTTTCGTACTGATGTCCCTTTTGCCGGGGGCGTTGTGTTTCATGCCGCAGGTTCAGATAGGGGCCCTAATAGACCACCTCAGTAGGAGCTGTTGAGTTCCAGCCAGTAGTGGGTAAGCTTGATCCTTTCCGGAACTCCCTTGGTCAGGTGTTGAGTATGTCAGATGTATATATGTATATAATTGGTAGGTCGGGGCCCTGTCCCGACCATATAACAGTACATGTACTTGTAGAGGCTCATAGACTTATCTAGTATGTACAACTATGATGTATGGCCTTGTTGGCATGGTTGTCTTTTGTTGACTTGTGTTGCGACTTTGTTGACCTTGTCTATATACGTATGTTGGGTTGATCCCTCTTTGCTCACCCTCAGAGGTTGTATTATATCTTGTCTTACAGATTGTGGCCCTGTCGGTCCTCTTATAGTGTTGTTATTTGGATTATATCCTAGTACGGCCTTGTCGGTTAGAAGTGACTTTCGTAAAAGAGTCTGGTTATCACAGTGGTACACTTAGGCTAGTGCAGCACCGGGTGTCAGCCACACCCCCTAGTTTGGAGTGACACATCGTTCCTATACTCATGAGGCCAATGAACCTAGTGCTCTGATATCAATTTGTCACGACCCAAAATGTCATTTGTTTAGTGAGGATACCTACCCTAACCTATAGGAGAACCACTAACATTCAAGACAGAATAATTTAAATATATATACTGAAAAATAAAGAATAAGGGAAGTACAAAAAAGGTCTTGACAAATTAATACATAATCTTGCAAAATCAACCCCAAAATTTGATTGTCATGAGTACAGAGCTACTAACTTAGAATACAAGTCTGAGATTTAAATATATAAAAACTTTCTAATTATAAATGACAGAAAGATAAATGATAAAGGAAGGAGTTCCAGTGCTGGGGTAGTATTTGCAGCTCACATTGAACTCCAAAGACAGCAAATCCAAGCACCGCGTCTAAACCCCACTCACGTTCGGATCAGTACATGCACATAGAGTGTAGCAAGTGTAGAGTGAGTATGAGAAGCACGTGTACCTAGCAGCATCATTGACCAACTGTAACTATAGTGGTGACGAGGGTTGGTACTTTCTGATACTTCTCTACTAGTTAGTTAACTAAAGCATAGTCAAATCAGTTATCCAAACTCACCAGTAATTCCTATAGTTCAATTAATTACAAGGTTCATCAATACTCACAAGTCTTCCCACAATTTCCAAGTATAAACTAGAGTTAAGCCAAAGCAATGATACTGAAATCAGCCTAAACCCCATTCTGGACGTCTAGTCCTATCAAGTCTTATAGTTCAATATCACATCATGGATAAGTCTCGACTTCCAGTGTTTCTTCTAGTAAGAGTCACAAGAGCATAATGTTTATCAGTATTCATCACCGAGTACATACAACAGCAAATACACATAAAGTATATGAAATGCAATGCAAATGATATGTATGTATGCAATGGCCATATGTACCAGGTATACACACGCTCCTGTAGTAGGTGTCACATGACCTATGTGGGACTCATGAGGTCTATAAACCCATCCAAAATATCTCATCGGATCCTAGCTCTGTGGCTATAGTGTCATCATCAATCATCACTCTCTTACCATGTACCATATCCATCAACCGACTTACAAGCCTCTTTTCAGTATCTCAATAGTTCAATGCCAATAATAATAGTATGAATGAATGATATGGATATGAGTACACCATGTAAAAGCATAATCAATACAACTGTATTATCTATTCCTTTCCAAATATTTGAATGAGGAGTAGAGTGATGAATGCATGACAAGTCAAATCAAGATAAGCTATCAAACAGGGCTATGAGCCAAAATACGCAGCATCATACCAACCTAAGTGGATTTATGCACCACGCTCACAGTCTGAATGCTAAACGCATAATCTCCGTCATGTACAACATACTAATTTATTTATTTACCCTATAAGTACATCGGTACTCATACAAGTGCTCGTCACCTCACTAGTACGGGACCCCCAATTCCCCATTTCTTTCTTTAATAATCATAGCAACACATAAACACTATATTAGAGTCTAGTAAGTTTCAACTTGCCTGTTTCCGGAGCCGAAGAGTCACATAACCGTCTTTCTCTTTCTCTCAGCCTCCTCACGAACCCACTCTGTTCAATTGCATTAACTAGATGAGATTACGAGTCTAACGGTACTCATATTGATACATAAAATTAGAATCTCCGAGCTAAACTAAAAAGGGAACTCTGGGCACACAAAGGTAAATGAAAAATTGAAAGCAACATCACCTTACCTATTACCCATACAATCCATATCCTAAATATTATCATAATCTAAATCCAATTGGATCCTCAAATGTAAGATTAGGCAAAAAGCCCTAATTCCAAAACCCTAGTGTTATTTCTAATTTCAAAAGGGTTTCTAATATCCAATTAACCATTTAAAAATCATCATCTAAAAAAATGATTCCTCTTTGGCGCAATAGAAACATCGATTCCTCTTGGCGCAATCGACTTCGCCTAAGCGGACACGCTTCAGCGGAAAATATACCGTTGTGGCGGACTCACTTAACATTTCCAGAGTATCGATGGGGCGGAAATGACTCCACAGAGGAGTCATTGCCTCTGTGAGAAAAGCATCCACAAAAGTGGACAGAGGAGGACACGCGGAAGTGGAAAAAGGGACACTGGTGCGGACACCAGAAAACACCAACATCCAAATTTAGTCAACTCTCCACCAAACACCCGAAACACTCCCGAGACCCCCCAGATAAAAACCAAACATGCATTTCTATCATAAAATACATTCTGGGCCTGCTCGCGCACTCGAAATTCTCCATAAAGGTCTCTAAGGCTCAAATTTTACCAAAGTCAACCCTTAAGTTCTAATTTCACTATTTCATAACCAATCACCCAAAACTCACTCGGTTACCTCAGGAACCGAACTGAAAGCTCGACTAAGTCATAAATGTCATTCCGAATCTAGTGGAACCGACGAAATTATGAAATGGATGTGTTTACCCAAAAGTCACCTATGAGTCAAACCTTTCTATTTTCTTAACTTAAGAATTTCCAAACTTCCCAAAAAGGATCCGAAACCTACCCGATTACCTCAGAACCGTGACAACAATCCCCGTAAATCAAAAACAAGCAAATAAAGGCTCGGGAAGGATAATTTAGGAATTTCTAAGTAAAATAAGCAAAATGACCTTTCGAGTCGTTACATTAAGTCGACTCATACAACACTATAGGAAACCGCCCAAACAAGTAGGGTCAAATATTTGTGGATAGATTGATCACCTAGTGTTGTTTCTATTTATATTGGTGTCAGTATAGTACTCCCAGAGAAATGTGAACAAAGAATTTGAATACATTTAGGCCTAAAGAGACAAAAGTGATTTCAAATAGTTAATTTAATTAAAGTAAAAATTTATTTTTAATTAAAATAATATTTGAAAATAATTGTGCATTTATTATAGAAGGTTTATAAGGTTTTGAAATGGAGCTCACATAGGACTTTTAAGTCAAATGTCGAAATAGTGATTTGATATTATGCATTATGTTATATATCAAGTGTAGTGGCGTTGATTTTTCTAATAACGTTTGTCCAGTTTTGAGTGAGAGACAGTCAATGATACTTATTGAGTGTTGTGATGGTGTAATCAGCCCTCTTTTGGCCCCCTCAGCTTTCCAAATTTCAGGATGAGGTGTGGCACGTGATGAGCGGATAGGGATAAGGTGACTCTCTTTCTGAGGTATATGTTGAGGTGTCATTTTTATTCTGTGGTAGCTAATATGTTCCTTCTTGTTTTCTTTAGTTGGGAATTGTCTCAAGATTTAATTATATTCTGTTGTATTGAGGCTCCATAAATAATCGGTGTTCGTTTATAATAATGGGAGTGTATACAACATACCTGAAATGACATCTATTTTATTTTGAATTCATTATTCTTATGAAATGATTCATGTGTAGTTCTTGTTGGAAATTTGCCTTTGGTGGGGAGGTGCGTCCACCCATGTTTAATGACTTAAACACTAGGGTTTCACATGTTGGAGGCTTTGTCTCTTCACACGTACATAATCTACTAAGTGAGTAGATGACCGTAGGTCCAAGGATCGTCAAATTTTGTTAAGAAATGAAAGAGATATTGGTCCACGAAGTAAGGTGTTTGAGACATGGAAATATGGTGTGGGACAAATCTACCACATCGGTGGGAAAAGGAAGAATTGTTCTCTTTATAGGCCTAAAAATGGATAAGGGTTTGGGACCCCAAGGGGTAACTCATGTGTTTGAAGGAAGAAGGACCTAGGTGTGCTTGGGTTTGAGGCTAAGCCCACACGCGCACCGCCGCAGCTCGCCCGTCCCATCTAGTCCAGGCTAGGGTCATGGGTCGAAAGCCCCGCTTTGGGCTTCTGGGCTACTTCTGATATTATCTTTTTAAACCCCAAACTTTTTAGTATTTACAGTTTGGTCCCTGGAGTTTCAGGAAGTAGCCAGAAAGCTAACAATTTTGGCATTAAACTTCTAAAACATTTTGCACTTACTACAAAATTTTTCTGGCAATGAATACCCATGATTACACCTCTTAAAGGGCCTCTTAATCACCTCTCCTCCTCCTAAACATTATAAAACCTTCTAAAACAGATTTGAGGAAGGGATAGAGAGATGAGAGAGGACGAAAATTTGTCCAAAAACTGAGCAATAGAAACAAAAACTCTTCCTTCCTTTTTCCTCTAAATCAGCAAGTCGTTTCGTGTTCGTTTTCTTCATCAGAATCAACCTATTTTTTTTTTGTAGTGTTGATTAGTTGTTATTTTATCTTGGGGGACTATTGCGCGCTAACGTAAAAGCATATATACGGGGAAATCTTGTCTTAAAGACAGAGAGTCATCTCTCGACTTAGCCACAGTTGTAACAATCAAGATTTAGTGTTTCTTGATTTCAGGTTATCAAGATTAAAGACTCAACCAACTTGCGGAAATTATAATATTGGCTTGTTTGTTTATCCTTTCGAACACTAATAATATTTATTTATTTTCCGTACTGCTTTAAATATCCAATAAACTTTAAGACAGTTTGTATTAGTGTTCGAAAGATGTCGGCCAATAGTTGTATGACCAAATCTGGCTATGGCTGTGGTTTTCTGGTAGAAGAGAGTTTTGGTTATGCTGTTGAAGGTCAAGGTGTTCATGGTGTCATCGCTCCCGAGAGTGGTGGGAATAAGTGCCCACGAGAGGCTGAGGATGTCAACTGGGACAAGAGGAGAAGGTTGAAGATGTCATTCTATCTTCTAGCAGAAGGCCTATATCTATCCCAGTCAAATGATCCGAATTAGGGTAAGGAGGAAATAGATGCTCAGTCCGATGAAGTGACTGAAGTGGGCCAGAATCCGAAATTGGGATAAGTAATTTTTCTTCTTTGTCAAGAATAAGATTAAATGATGTCTGATTAAAACGGGCATAAAGTAAGGAGGAATATGGAAATATTTTCCCAAAATAATTTATACTCCTTACGCTTTAAAATCAGAAGTTTAATCTCACCTTCCCACCCGTTTAAAGATTGGACTTTGTAAAGGACTTAAAAGATCCATTCTTTTGAGTGCAATTATTAAAAGTGTGTAAAGTATGTTCGCACATACGAGGGAGAAAGATCCACTGACTGTGCGAAAACTGTTACCACTCTTAAGTAAGCGCCAAGAATTGTCTGGGCATCAATCTCAAGGGAAGAAGACTAAAAGATAATGGCTTATCTTAAGACGTTTATCCTGTCACACTATTTGACAGAAGATCATTCATTTGATAAGATGATATTGGGCACTCAGTCGTACAAAGCCTACGGGCGACTGGAGTGGGCCAGAATTCATTTGATAGGATGATATTGGACACTCAGTCTTACAAAGCCTATGGCCGATTGGAATAGGCCAAAATTCCAGGTCTTAAATGATCTGAATGCCAAAAGAAAGGCAGAAAAGTAATGGACACCTAGTGAGGTAGGCCAGAGTTTCCAGGTCTTAAATGATCTGAAGGTCAAAGGAAAGGCAGAAACGAAATTGAACACTCAGTCTGCCAAAGAAACTGGAGTGGGCCAGAGTATCCAGATCACATATGATTCGGTTACGCCCTAACCACGGGCAAGAGGTTGTTCGTGTGAAGTAATGCCACCTCTAAAGTAGAAGGGGTTGGGGAGGTTGTCCTCAATAGGACTTTAGGGAATGGGATCACTCTAAAAGGAGGTGATACATGTCCTAAACTTGGTTTAAGGGACCCTATTGTCCAAGCTGGTTTGAGACTAGTCCAACAAGTCTGTAATAACTAAGAATGATACAGTATGTTTATAGCTAAATGAATGATATATTTGTAATCCATGCATCTATGCCATCGTAGATTAAGACACGTTAAATAGAAAGTCATTCAAAAGCTAACGAAGTTGAGATTGTTGCCTTCTGTCGACATAAACCCTCAAATGAATATGAAGTAGGTGAAGAAGCACTACTCTTCTAGAACTTAGTCACACCTACATGGGTGATTTTAAGTTTATACAAAATAGAAGGGGGAGACAAGTACTTTGTGACCTTCATTGATGATAGTACAACGTATTGCATCCTTTGTTTGTTGAAAAGCAAAGATGAAGTTGTTGAAGCGCTACAAAGCAGAAGTTGAAAAATCAACTAAGCCTATGGATTGAGGAATTCATAGTGATAAAGGGGGAGAATGTGAAGCATCGTTCATCAACCGACTACTCATTACTCACCTCAGATCTAATGGTGTTAGCCAAACGCAAATCCGTACGCCTAAAAATATGTGGGTCAAGGCGATCCTTACCGCTAGTGCGATTTTATCAGAACTACACATAAGGATAAGGAATAATCGTTCACCCATGCTTAATGACTTAAACACTAGGGTTATGCATGTTGGAGACTTTGTCTCTTTACACGTGCATAATCTACTAAGTGAGTAGATGATCGTAGGGCCAAGGATCGTCAAATTTCGTTAAGAAATGAAAGAGATATTAGTCCACGAAGTAAGGTGTTTGAGACATGGAAATATGGTGTGAGAAAAATCTACCACATCAGTGGAAAAAGGAATAATCGTTCTCTTTATAAGCCTAAAAAATGGATAAGTGTTTGGGACCCCAAGGGGTAACCCATGTGTTTGAAGAAGGGAGGACCTAGGTGTGCTTGGGTTCGAGGCTAAGCCCACACGCGCGCCGCCGCCGCCGCCCGCCCGTTCCGTCCTGGCTCGGGTCATAGGTCGAAAGCTTTGGGCTTCTGGGCTACTTCTGATATTATCTTTTTAGACCCCAAACTGTTTAGTATTTACAGTTTGGTTCCTAGAGTTTCAGGAAGCAGCCAGAAAGCCAACAGTTTTGGCATTAAACTTCTAAAACATTTTGCACTTACTACAAAACGTTTATGGCCATGAATACCCATGATTACGCCTCTTAAAGTGCCTCTTAATCACCTCTCCTCCTCCTAAACACTATATAACCTTCTGAAACAGATTTGAGGAAGGGATATAGAGAAGAGAGAGGACGAAAATTTGTCCAAAAACTGAGCAATAGAAACAAAAACTCTTCCTTCCTTTTTCCTCTAAATCAGCAAGTCGTTTCGTGTTCGTTTTCTTCGTCAGAATCAACCTATTTGCTTTGTAGTGTTGATTAGTTGTTATTTTATCTTGGGGGACTATTGCCCGCTAACGTAAAAGCATATATACGGGGCAATCTTGTCTTAAAGACAGAGAGTCATCTCTCGACTTAGCCACAGTTGTAACAATCCAGATTTAGTGTTTCTTGATTTCAGGTTATCAAGATTCAAGACTCAATCAGCTTGCGGCAATTATAATATTGGCTTGTTTGTTTATCCTTTCGAACACTTGTAATATTTATTTACTTTCCGTACTGCTTTAAATATCCAACAGTTCTTGAAGTTGAAAACGTCTCATGATTGATTTGAAAATGTATAAAAACTTTTAAATGGCTTCGCGGTTAATTTAATTTTCATGCATATGATCAAGGTGCATTATGTGAGTTTGGTCCGCTCGAACGGATAGTGTGACGGGTGTTGTTTACATGGATTTGGGGTGTGACCCCTGCCGTCAACGAAGAGGCTATTGTTGAAGAGGGCTTCTTATTGGCCAAAAAAGAAACAGGCAAAGAAGGATGAGCAACACCCGCCAAAGCCGTAAACATTATTCCAAGAACTTGGAGCTTTACCTCTGATTACACCCCTCGTTCTCAGTCTGATAACCAAGCCGGCAACTGCAACAAGTTGGATGGTGACTATCAAACCGTCATCCAACCTGAACATCTGTTAGCTGTACTAGAAGATTGCTATTAGGTAAGTCTGTGCAGCGGCACGCCCTGGAGGAATATGATAAAATTGAACTCCAGGACACATCGTCCTAAAATTTTAAGCACATAAGAATGATACCTCTATAATAAGTGTTTGACCATTGATTAAGCCCAATCTTGAAATTATGCAAATGTAAGACATAGGGTTACTTTAAGATTATCTATTTTTGAGCGAGAACTAGTAGATGTTACATGCAAAGGAACAACTTATCTTATTTACTGAAACATAAAAAGTAAGAAAATAAAAGCAAAAATATATGTTCTAAGAGTTTTACAATAATCATGAGATAAGAAAATAAGAAATGAAGTAAAGAGAGAGGAAAGGGATACCTCATTTGTTTTTATTAAGGACCCGTTTGGACGTAATTTCAAATCATGAATTGAAATCGGGTTGATTTGAAGTTGAAATTTTGTTTGGACATGCAATTTGAATTTTTCAAGTTGTATTTTTCTCATAAATGTTAAAACCCCACAATTTATATAAACAGTTAAAAATTTCCCAACTTTTATACAATCTTACCAAATGAGCGAACTGTAGTTCATAAACAAGGTATAAGAATATCCTAACGTGCCTTATTATGAATCGCATTCTTCATGTTCCTTTGATAAATAAATATTTAAGATTACATATTATTACAAACTTTCAAATACAGATAACTTTACAAAGATTTATTGGTCTAATAAATCAACGGTAGTAGTAACTAACTATTCTTCAATATAATTTTCTATATGGTACGGACAATCTCTTCACATCGAGCATGAGTCTTTTTTTACAAAATTCTAAAATAATGGGTCTTTTCTTAAATAAAATATAAATTTATGATTCAAGTTTTATATTTTAAAAAATTAAGATCACAACTTGGAATTGAAATCCTACATTTTGAAAATTTTGATATTTCAAATCTTGAATTGAAATTGAAATTAAAGTTTGTTCACATTTCATAAACAAATGATGATTTCAAATCAAAACATCAAATTTGAGCCACAAATCCTATGGTCAAACGTCTATTAAGATTATGACGTATGAATCTGAATGCACGTGAATATTAAGTTGTGCTTTCAGATTTAGTTTCTGAATTTAAATACACATCTAAATATTAAAATATTGTATTAAGATCTGAATACTAATAATTAAGATTGTTTATTTTCTCAATATATGAACATATAAATTTACTTTTTAAACAAAATTAACAATATAAAATTAAATAATAACTATATAATAAAATATTTTTAAAATGTTATATGACAGTTGGAGGTGATAATGGCTAGCATCAGTGGTAGTGGGTGTCGATTGGTAATTGTGTTGGGTGAGGGTGGTGATTCTAGGTAGTAGCTAGTGGTTATGGTGGCTGATAGTAATGATTAAAAGTGGTTGTTTGTGGTGGTCGGTGATGACAACTAATGATTGTAGTGGATGATATTGATAACTAATTGTCATGGTGAATAATGACAGTGGTTAATATAGTGGTAGCTAATTTTTGTGATTGTCGTTGGTGATTGGTGGTTGGTGATGATCAGGGATGAATTTATGTGTAAAACATAGGTCACGTGAATCCATGGTCACCCGTCTAACTCGGTATATTATGTATATAATTCTTATAAATATACTCCCTCCGTCTCAAAAGATTGGCCTACTTTCCTTATTAGTTTGTTCAAAAAAGATTGACACATTTCTATAGTTAGAAACAATTTAACTTTATGAGGTCATTTACAACCACACATATATCTACGCTTTGTTTCGGACCACACATCAAAAGGCTTCCTTTATTTCTTAACTTCATGTCAAGTCAAACTAGGCCAATCTTTTTGGGACGGAGGTAGTATCTAATATTAACTTAAGGAACCCATGGTCAAACCTGATTGAGTGGAGCACTGATTAGATGCTCCACTTAAGTTCTCAAGTTCGAGGGATTGAATCCCCTTGTTGTGCGTTCTTTTCCTTTATTATATTTCTTCATTTCCCCTCTTCTAATGTAAATAAAAATGTAGTGCTTGAGTTTGAACATGAAACCTCAAGGTAAATTTTGAACCACTAAGCCAACTTCTAATATTGTTATTAAGAAATTCAAACTTTATATATGTGCATAAAAATAAAAATATTACCTTGTGTATAGTGTGTAATTTTTTGCCGATGGGGTTCGGATGAACATCCTTCTGCCCTCTTAGATCCGCCTTGATGGTGCACTCATCCTCTTGAAATCCTAAATTCGTCTTTGGTGATGATAAATGTAAATACAATCATGGCTAACAATGGTGACAATTGGCTTACGTGATTTGCGATGATGGTGATTGTGGCCGATGGTTGTACATGGTAAATAGTTGATGATAGTCAATAGTGGTGGTGGTTAGCGGTGAAAATGAATGAAGTAATGATGAACTGCATGACATCTTTGTAGAATCCTTTGGATAGACTCTCAATAATATTAAGGCTTTGTTATAGATCTTTTTAATCCGTTAGATCTACTCATACCCATTAAATGATTGTAAAATTTCAAAAACGAACACATATAATGATTAAGATTCTGAATGATTAAGATTTAAACCTAAAAATACAAACAAACTTAATGGTTGAGATCTTGGTGAATAAAATTAAGACTTTTATTAAGTACAAACAAATGAGATCTTAAGTATGTGTTGCACTGGATAAAAGCAAGCAGTATTGTGCGGGGATACAATTATCCAAATAATATTTGCTTATTTAAAACGTGGGTTTTCTCTCAATTTTTTTCAAAGATATATAACTCAGTAGAATATATTACACCCACATAGTCATATTTTTAGTTTATAGCCGCATAATTAAGTCTTTTTTCGCATCAATACTTATACACACGATATACAATATTATACAATATTAACTAATATATCAATCTTGTATAATCGTGTATAAAAGGTGTTTATACACCATTTTTCATTATTATGAAAAATTGTACAATATTATACAAACTTATACAAAAATGAGGTTTCGTCTCCTACGAACCACCACGGAACTCCATCTGGAATGAGTCAAATCTTCACTAAATAGCTTTAAATTTTAACTATAACTTCAAAATGACAACTCCAACAAACCGCAATCATCAACTTATCAAAATTTCAACGAATCACAAGACCCATTTGTGAGTTTTCAGCTTTTAAGAATTCCAACAATGGACTTTTAATTTTTCATTTTAATTCACCCAATAATATTAAGTTTGTGATAATAAACATGAATATCACTCTCAATCAGTTTGGACGCATAAAGCTATGAAAATCATAATTATAAATTAAGATATTATTAGTTTTTTCCCAAATATTTTAAATTGTATATAAAATGAGCTAAATAGTAAACTTTGAAAATACGAGCTCATTTTACTTAGAAGGTTGGGTCACTCTTTTATTTTACTTACCTTTTAAAGGGAAGATGAATAATTCTAAGAACGGGGTTAAAACTTGTTATTTGTGTACTTCACTCTTAATTTCCTAGAAATTTTTACGTCCTGGGCCGTAAACACATGCGAATCTTGGACCAACAATGTTCTTATCCAAATTCACGTGATTTTCTTGCGCAGATTGACCTCTAGTCTTTAATTTTTGTCCCTCAAATTATTGATCTTTATTTTTTATCATTATTTCTCATTAAATAAAAAATTATGGGCTAAAGTGTCCTTATAAGATGCTGGTTTACGAAATCAGAGATTCTGGTTCCATCCCAGCAGAGTCGATCAATTCACTAAAAAATGGCAAAGCATAAATTATATCTGGCATAAATTGTGTAGTACTAATTCGCCGAGCACTACAAAACTTATGTCAGACAAGGTATAAGTTCATTTTTTGTATGAACTAAGTTATTCCTTGTAAGACATAACTTGTAATATATTATGATGCGAAAATATAAATTTATATCGGCCAAATTAGATACTACACAATTTATATCGGATAACTTAATTCTTACCAAACTTATTCCACACAAGGCAAAGGTTTCATGAACTTATATGCCTTGGAAATTAGGTAGGCTAGACGGAATAATTTTTTTTTACTATTAGAAATATTTTCATTCACTTTTTTATTATTTAAAGTCTTATTTTAATATTTTAAGTAATAAAAAATGATCGAAGGATAAAAAAATTTAGAGGAAAAAATTAAATACCACTCTAAAATAGGGCATTCGTGCGAATGACCCAATTCACGTAGGTAGCTTCCGAGAAGGACCGAATGCGATGTATGATCTGTGAGAATTTCATTAGTAGAAATGGGCCCCTGAAAAGCACCGCATCACCAGATAAAATCACAGTCCACTTCGATGAAATATTTCAATTTTTAATTTAAAATTTCTACTGTCTAAATAAAAGGGAATAAGCACAAAGGACGTCACGTCAACATGTCTGATTGGCATTTTAGGGACATTTCCGTCATTTAAGTCGAAATAGAACAATGTGGTTGGCTGAAAAGGTATCTTACGGTAGCTTTAATATAGATATTTGAGTTGATTGACCGAATTGCCCCTTGCTTATCTCATCATATATCACCACATAATCGAAAAGCTTTTCTAGAGATGTGGGTCCCATCCGACTCTTTCTTGTGCACGTTGTTATGGCTAATGCTGCTTTTTATGATTACTGGGTGTAAATCATTTGCCTTGAGGTATTGTTTGATTTGCTTTTAGATATAGATTAAAAGGTTGGGAACTACATAGAAATACAAATAAGTTTATTGCTTTCTTTATATAAAGAGTAAATCTATTTATTCTGTTTCTTTATTTAATCAACCAGATCTTATAAGGGAGAGCCAAATAATACAAAAATAGGAAGAAAAAAAACATCTCAGACAACACTACAATAATGTATCATAATTAAGAAAAATTGTACATTACAAATTTCACTAAATAATCATCATATATCAGTCATTCAAAAGCACCGTCTAAATTGATTTTTAAAAAAAATGCAGCCAAAGAAATATTTCACATTTAGGTGCCGTTTAGACATGATTTGAAATTATGAGATGAAATTATGATAATTTGAAGTTTAAGTTTTGTTTGAACATGCAATTTGGATTTCTTATAGATATCAAAAAATCCATAAATTGTGAATACCATCAAAACTTTTCCAATTCTTATACAATCTTACCAAATGAACAAGTCATAGTTCATAACAAAATGAATATGCTACTAGAAGACCTTTCTAAAAAATACATCATTTGATTAGACTTTAGTTTAATAAAATGGAAAATTGAACATGAGTTGTAGTGTAACTACATTTTAATATAATTCTCCCACATGGTTGGTAAGAGTGAATTTGTTATAAATATATCAACTTGTTAACCTTTTAATATTGTTGGTACTCTATTGTACTTTATAAAGCAGGACGGGAAGTAAGTAACTATTACAATTGTTCGAAAGGATAGATAAATAGTCAATCTTCAAAACTGCCGCAAGCTTGTTGTGTCTTGAATCTTGATAGCCTTGCAAGTCCAATGTTGAGAATTGCCGCAAGCTTGTTGTGTGTTGAATCTTGATAACCTGAAATCAAGAAACAACTAAATCTGGATGGTTACAACGTTGTGTGTTGAGTCGAGGGATTGCCCCGTATATATGCTTTTACGTTAGCGGGCAATAGTCTCCCAAGATAAAACAACATTTTAATCTCAACGCTAAAATGCCAATAGGTTGAGCCTGACGAAGAAAACAAATATGACTCGACTTGCTGAAGATATGGAATAGGAAGGAAGAGTTTCTGTCTACTCTTCTCTTTTGTCTCTGTATATATAGTGTGTCTCTATAGTGTATATCTTGTGTATACGTGAGGGTTTGGTCACTGTTTTTCAGCCTTTGTTTTCTTTGAATTTCACCATCGTTTTTCTTTGAATTTTCAGCTACTATTTTGCTGATTTTCTGTGTCTTTTGGGTCTATATTTCTGTCACTGAATTGAGCGAGGCTCAATATATAGCATGGAGGAGGGGATAAACAACTGCCCAAAACATAGCTATTAATGGCCATTAGGAGGGCATTTAACAGCCAAGTAATGGATGTAAATGGACATGAAGAGGGGCTGAATTATGGACATGAATGAGGGTGATAAAGGAGGAGTTAATCAGCCAAGTAATGGCTGATTAATGCCTCAAAAAATAGTCCCAACGATAGGCTTTCTGCCTTCCGTCACCTTCCCAGAAATTCTGGGGACCAAACTGTAAATATTGAAACTTCAGGGACCAAACTGTACATATGAAAGAATTCAGGTCCAAACTGTACATATGAAACCTCATGGATCAAACTGTACATTTGGCAGAGTTCTCTGGTCTAAAAAGATAATATCAGAAAGTCCCCACGACCCCACGACCCACGGCTCACGCCCGACCCACGACCACAAACACAACCCCACGACCCACAGCCCACAACCCGTGACCCGAAACCCGAAACCCGAGCCCGAGACCGGACCGGACGGGCGGGCGGCGGCGGCGCACGTGTGGGCTTAGCCAAGAACCCATGCACATCTAGGTCTTCCCTCCTTTAAACACATGGGATACCCCTTGGGGTCCCAAACCCTTTACCAATTTGAGACTTATATAGAGAGCAATTCTTCCTATTCCCACTGATGTGGTAGATTTGTCCCACACCACATTTACATGCCTCAAACACCTTACTTCGTGGACCAATATCTCTTTCATTTCTCAACGAAATTAGACGATTCTTGGCCCTACGGTCATCTACTCACTTCGTAGATCATGCATGTGCGAAGAGACAAGGTCTCCAACATGCGGAACACTAGTGTTTAATTCATCAAAGATGGGTGGAAGCATCTCCCCGCCAAAGGCTAATTTCCAACAAATATTTGATATAAATGGTTGGTAAACATGATTGGTAAATATATCTACCAACTTATGAATCTATTTTTACAAAATATAAATTTATGGATCAACTTTTATATTTAATTTTTTTGAAATTGTGATTTGTAATCTCAAATCATGTCTTTTTGGATGAATTGAAATTCTATCTCATGAGATAAAATCGCATGTCCAACCACCTACTTAGTACGAGTATGTTTGTTTATGAGTTTACTCAATGTTTCATATTTTTTCAAAAATTAAGATAATCAGTTTACTTACATAGAATGCAATATTAGGCCCGTGCTATGCATGGGCAACTGCCCACTAATTTAAATTAGGGTTGTCCAATGGGTGGGGTTGGTCCGATCCCGATACTCACCCCACCCTGCCTTGATCCCCGAAAAAAAGCTGATGTCGGGGTTCGAACTCGGGATGGGACCTGGGCTCGTCCCGCCCATCCCGATCCCCATTCGACCCGCACCAAACCGACCCCGTCGCGCCCCACCAGCCCCTCGCCCCTTTTGCAAAACTAACCGTTGCAACAACAACCAAATTTCGATTTTGGCCATCGTGCAACGGCTATAACGGCCATTTTTTGCCCCCCACCCCATAAATCCCCCTACCCCCTTAATATTTATTTTTAACCCCTAAGTTATATTTATACTTTAATCCTATTTCTCAACTATAAATACCTCATTTTCTTCTTCATTTTTTCTCACAAATCTTCCTACCATCTCTCAAATCTCTCAATTTGTCTCTCTACAATTCTGCATTGTCTACTAATATTATATTTTTTTGCTCATTTATATCAAAGTTCAAAAATTGAGAGTGAAGTTGGCAACTAGCTTGAGGATCATCCATCGAGCAAAGTTTCAATTTTCAACCTCGATTACACATCGACGTTACGTCAGTGTTTCTTACATTTGTTCTTTCTTTAAATTATTATTGTTACTTAATTTTAATTATCGCACTAAATTTCATTTATTTTAATTATTTTTTTGCATAACTACAATGGAACGTTTTGGACGTATGATTAAGAGTAAGGGTAAGAGTGATTCTTCTAGTATGGGTAACAAGGATAAGGGTATTTCTTCTAGTAATCTTATTCCTAGTCCCGATGATTTGATTCATTTCACTCATATAGATGAAACTGTTTTTTTAATGATATACCATTAGATGATGAGGTACATTCTGCATCTAAACCAGACTTTAATATTGACGATAATATAGATGACACACCCACTAGTGCACCTCAACCTCAACCTCAGACTGAATCTTAGCCTCAAACTAAAACTGGAACGCCTCATATTTCCTCTAGTATGAGTCGAGGCTCCACACAACGAAAATTAAAATCAACTGTATGGGATTTTTTTGATAGGGACCAAATGAATCAAGTAGTTAGATGTAAAATTTGTAAAAATGTATATAAATTTAAAATTGAAAAAGGTCAAGGTGGAACAGGAGATTTATTGAGACATGTACAAGGCGAGCACACAACTAGGTGGAATCAATACCAGGCTAAAAAATCTGGTGCGCCAGATGAGTTGGGACAAGGTTCACATAGCGTCCCTGACCAAGTACAGGGTCAAATTAACCCGATGACAGGGGAAATTTTTCATCCTAAAATATGATTAAAACAAAGATACGGAAAATATGGCCAAATTAGTTGCGTTGGAGGGTTTGCCCTTTTCATTTCCTTCCTCTCCTGATTTTATTCATTACATTAGATAAATGTATAATCCTTCTTTTAACGGTTTTCCTAGATCAACTTTAGAAGAGACGTTTTTAAATTTGCGAGTGAATATCAACAGTATTTACGTTATGCATTATATTATTTTAATGACAAAGTGGCTCTCACTTCTGACATAGGCCGTAGTACTAACGGTAATGATTATTTAACGGTAACATGTCACTGGATAAATCATAATTGGTCTATGCAAAAAAGTATTTTAGCATATAGATATATTGATGATAGACACATTGAAGTTTTATTGCACAAAATATTTATGAAATTTGTGATTATTATGGAATAATTGATAAAATTATGACTATTACATTAGATAATGCTACTTTTAATGCTTATGCTATAAGACTTTTAAAAGTTCGATTAACTCCATGTTTTCCTGATCATTTTCATATAAGATGTGCGTATCATATTTATAACTTAGTTGTAAAGAATGACCTAAAACTTTTTGAAAACATTTTTTATAAAATACAATTTGCCATAAATTTTATTTTTAAAGGTAAAAAAATACAAAGACGTAAATAGTATTAAAAAACTTGTCACGATTGTGGATTACCTTATAGAAATTTTTTTGAAGAAGTAACGACTAGGTGGAATTCTCTATATGACCAACTACTTGTTGCTTACGATTATATAAAATTTATAACTTTATTATTTAACTTCCATAGTAAAAAATTCAAGGGATATGCTTGTAGATAATGATTGAGAATTTTTTTTAGAACTTAATGGATTTTTAGAGAAATTTTTGCAAGCTACTAAAGAATTTTTGGTATTTATTATCTTACTATTTCAAGTATGTTATTTTATATAACTCTAATATTTTTGTTACTTAATGGATATATGGAAAAACAAACTTATAAGGTATCTATTGAAAAAATGTTTAGAAATTTTTTAAAAATATATTTTTTTCCTATTCTCACTATTTATATTATTGGTGTTGTATTAAATTCGATAATTAAAGTAGACGGTTGTAAAATACTTGTAGAAACGATTTATGATTGTATAGAAGTACTTCCAACAGACCCAACTGAAGAACCAACTCAAAAATCAACTAAAGAAGAAACGTCTAGCATACACACCGAATGCAAAAAAGTATATATGTATTACCAACAACAAAGTGCAAATAATCAATCGGCTTCTACCATCTTTTACTACTTCGCTGCAACCTTATAAAAAACATGTGATTTCTGCTGCTAGTATACAAGGCCTTAGAAATAAAATGTTTAGTGGTTCAACTTCTTCACAAGTTAGTGAATTTGATGTTTATGTTTTGCAGGGTGTTGTACGAATTAATTGTCAATGATGAAGGACATGGAGACTTACTGAAATATTGGAGGGATAATGAGAAGACATTTCCGACACTATCAAAGATGGTCCGAGATATGTTGAACATTCAAGTGTCATCAACAACGTCTGAAAGCATTTTTTCTGCAGGAATATTTCAAATAGGAGAGCACAAACATTCATTGGCGGGAGTCACATTGGGGATTGCAGTTCTATTTAGAAATTGGATTTGAGCGGAGCGTAGAAGATGCGGTCAACCGGAGATTAACGAAGAAGAAGACTACAACTACAACGAAATTTTGTCCGAGGGAACATGAAGCAACGTCGAACAATTTGACCAACCACTTTCAATTCCAACCGAAGATCCTCAAGACATTGTGAGGAAATTAGAAAAAGTATGGTTAACTATGTAATTTTTTTAATTGCAATTTTACTATGTGATTTGCAACTTTTGAACAACACCACAAAGTTGCAATTTTGAAATTGTATTACAAAAAAATCATATTTCTATTAAATAATATAAGAGACACAAAAATAGCATTGAGATGTTTTTATTACACTATCTTGTTCAATTATTGAAGTGTTTATATATATTATTTATTAAAATTAAGTGCCACTAAAAATACTGAAAACCCGATCCCGCCCCGTCCCCTTAACACTGGTCCCCTTTTCCGGCGGAATGTGGGACGGGACATCGATCTGTCCCGCTAATCCCAACCCTTCCCCATCCCGTCGGGACCCGCCCTGCTCCGGCCCACTGGCCACCCCTAGTTTAAATATACGGAAAAGGGCACATAGTTTCAATGTTGATATCTTATGTAAAACACGTTATTATTTGTCTTGAATTAGGAATTACGTTTGTAATCCCGAGAAATACATTAATCTATTGCATTAGTACTATTCTTACATAATTACAAATTTTATAACACTTGTTTAAATAGTTACAGATAAAAAAAAAAGACATCTCGATGCACTAAGTTCCTACTATGTGCGTGATCTAAAATAGGGTTGGACCACAATTGTTTAAATGGTTACATATGTCTCCAATTAATTATTTTTATTACAATATATCTCCGAAAATGGGAAACTATTAAATTGACATTATTTTTTATACAAATGAGTGATGAGGTTAAACGATTTCCAAAATCCAAGGAGTGTCCATTCAAGAAATATGAACAATTGGTAGGATAGAAACATTATACATTTGTCCACAAGGGCACAGCCAAGTTGATAAGTGGCATGGTGATTGGGGTACAATCACTCCGACGTCGCGGATTCGAATCCGTATGGTAACAGTTTTTGCTGAAATATTGAAAGGGTTGTTGCTGAGTTCGTGTCCCGTTGGTCCTCTCCCTTGCAGGGTTGCCACTCGCGCATATCCCTCGATTTACATTCCACCTGACCAAGGGACCTCTGGTACAGGTGGGGTCCCTTCACGAATAATTATTGATGTAAAGAATGGGTAAGATAGTAATTTGCGGAGTCAACACTTGCAACTTTGGGTGGATGCATCTAATACCGAATCACAGCTAAAGTCACTCCAAGAAAGCGAAGCTGATGCCCAGGCCAAAGAAAGCGAAGCTGATGCCCAGAGATATTTATCAGAGGCCCAGGCCACGTGTTCAGTTACTAGAAAATATCTCACCAACTGTGACATATTTTAACTTGTCGTTAGCTAGCCCCCCCCAACAGAGTAGCACATTATCGGCGCTGTCCAAACCCCATAAGAAATATATTTTCGAAATATAAAACCTGTTTGAGTTGACTGATTATAAATTATTGATAAGTTTTAAGTATTCAAAATAAAAGTATTGAAAATGAAAATAAATAAAAAATAAATTTGATAAAAAGTGTTGATAAGTTGTTCTTTTATTAAACTAACTAAAATATCATTAATTTTTCTCTTTTATCAAAAAATTTAAATTTAAAAGTATCTTTGTAAAGAAAAAAAGAGAAAGTAAAGATGAAAATCGTGGTTTTATTTTGGATGATAAAATAGTAAAAAACTTAATCAAATAAAAAATGTTTATAAGTTGAAAAATAATGTGTGGATGATGAACTTGTTAAATATACATAATATACACACAATATACATGTGTATATTGTGTATATTGGGCTCTCGGATTAGTCCCCTTTGTACCGTGTAGTTTAGGTAAATATTTAGTATCCTAGTTTAGGTAATGTTATTAGTATTGTACACTTACCATAATAATTGTATTATCATAAATGTATAGTTAGTATCCAAGTAGAATAAGGTTTTAGAAGTAGAATAGGAATAAGATTCTCCTATTATGGAAATATATAACGTGTATAAATAGTCTTCCAATCAATGAAAATAATCAAGGGGATTATTTCTTTCATGGTATCAGAAGTCTAGGTCTTAAAATCTTCTCTCTAAACTCCTCCAATTTCCATCGACCTCCTTTGAAATTTCGAGACCTTTGCTCTCGGTTTTCGTGCCGACGAGAACCCCCTCTCTTCCCAAATTTTTCTCCCAAATCCCTCAATCACATATTGTTCTATCAATATGTCTACATCCCGGAACACGTTTCATCCTGCCCTTACAGTTTCTAACATCAAGAATAACATCCCTCTTGTTCTTGAAATAGAAAACGTCTAATATGCGACGTGGGCCGAACTGTTCAAAATTCACGCACGTTCGCATCAAGCCATCCATCACATAATCCCCGTGGCTCCTGAGGATACGGAGGTGCCAAAACGGGAGGATGATCCTAAGTTGTGGACAACTCTTGATGCCATTGTCCTCCAGTGGATATATTCCACAATTTCTACCAACCTTTTGCAAACAATTATTGAGCCTGACGCTACGACACATGCAACTTGGGATAGACTACGTGATATATTTCAAGATAATCAAAATTCTAGAGTCGTTACTCTTGAGCAGGATTTCTCCCACGTCAATATGGAAGATTTCCCTAATGTTTCGGCTTATTGCAAAAGATTAAAGGAATTGGCGGACCAACTTTGCAGCGTTGGCGCGCCAGTTTCGAATGATCGTTTAGTCCTCCAAATGGTTTCTGGCCTCTCCGAGGCCTATAATGGTGTTGGAACGCTTCTTCGGCAAAGCAATCCACTTCCGTAATTTTATCAGGCTCATTCTATGCTTACACTCGAAGAAGCAGGCATGGCAAAACGAGCGGCTACCAGTGCTAGTCCAATAGTCATGATGATCGAGTCCATGGTTTATCCTATCGGTTCCAACAACTCGGGCCAAAACCGCAACAATGGTGGCGGCAAAAAGGGTGGAAATAAGAAAAATTACAAGAGCCGCGACGACAGCCGGCAGAATGGTGGTGGCGGTGGCGGCCCTCGCGGTGGTCAGCAACAACAATAGTTCTGGGCCCCTATGTAGTGGCAGTGGGCCCCACAACCACAGTTTGGGAACAATCCAGTTTTGCCCCACTAGCAGTGGGCGGCCCAGCAGCAGTCCAGGTCCAATTCCGCCTGGACCACATACATCCAGTCATCTGGGCCGAGGTAGCAAGCAGGGGTACTTGGGCCTCGGCCCCCACAGGCCCATCACGCAGCGACATCCACATCTACAGACATCGAAGCCGCAATGCACACGTTTGGTTTAAATCCTTCGGACCCAAATTGGTATATGGACACCGGTGCCACTATCCACATGACATCCGATTCAGGTACGCTCTCATATTATTCCAATTTGAGCAACCCTCACGACATAATTGTTGGTAATGATAATTCTATTCCAATTCGTGGTTATGGTCATAAAACTTTATGTCCCCCTCATCCACCTCTTATCTTGGAAAACACCCTACACGCCCCCAAATTGATTAAAAACTTAGTCTCTGTCCATAAATTCACTACTGACAATTCCGTTTCTATTGAATTTGATCCATTTGGTTTCTTTGTGAAGGATTTCAAGACGGGGAGTCCTCTCATGAGGTGTGATAGTAGGGGAGATCTTTATCCTATTACACTCAGTTCCGGTCCATCGAGTCAAGCCCTGCCATCCGCCTTTGCAGCCATTTCTCCTTCCTTGTGGCATGCTCGTCTTGGTCATCCGGGATCATCTATTTTGTCGTCATTAGATAAAAATAGTTTTATTTCATGTAAGGGTACGAGTAGTACTCCAAATTATCAGTCTTGTTCGTTAGGAAAAATTGTTAAGTTACCATTTGTAGACTCAAATTCTCATACTTTAATACCATTTGATATCATTCATAGCGACTTATGGACGTCTCCTGTTCTTAGTTCTCTGGGTCATCGGTATTATATTCTATTTTTGGATGATTATTCTAAGTTTCTATGGACGTTTCCAATAGCAAAAAAATCTCAAGTTTTTTCAGTCTTCTTAAAATTTAGAGCATTCATTAGAACCCAATTCGAATGAGAAATCAAAAATATTCAATGTGATAATGGCAAAGAATATGACAATGGGGTGTTTCGGGAATTCTGTGCTAATAATGGGATCAATTTTTGTTTTTCTTGTCCTCATACGTCTTCACAAAA
Organism: Anisodus tanguticus; assembly: GCA_034509755.1. Taxonomy (NCBI): domain Eukaryota; kingdom Viridiplantae; phylum Streptophyta; class Magnoliopsida; order Solanales; family Solanaceae; genus Anisodus; species Anisodus tanguticus. Next base: position 40,245,495 of record CM067540.1, on the reverse strand, counting down.
TGGGAAAGCCGAACGCAAGATTCGTTCCATAAATAACATTGTCCAAACTTTATTAATTCATGCTTCCGTACCCCTGTCTTTTTGGCATCATGCTCTCCAAATGGCTACCTATCTCCTTAACATAATTCCTTCCAAAGGTTTGACATATTTTTCCCCCCTTCAAATTTTATATAATAAAATTACTTTATATTCACATCTTCGGGTTTTTGGGTGTTTGTGTTATCCGTTATTCCCATCCACTACAATTAACAAACTTCAGGCTCGGTCTACTCCGTGTGTGTTTTTGGGTTTTCCGTCTAATCATCGTGGCTACAAATGCTTTGATTTATCCTCTAATACAATTATCATTAATTGCCATGTCATTTTGGATGAATCCCAATTTTCATTTGCTAAAGTTAATACTCCCGTGCCTAGTTCGTATAATTTTTTGGATGATAGTATATCCCCCTATATTATTCAACATTTTTTAGACGTCTCCCGCACCCAAAACTCTCCAGCGGGCCCACTGCCCGCTGGCCCCACTGGTCCGTCACCCACTGCCAGTCCCAGTACCGCCACTGGGCCAGTTCCAGCGATTGGGCCAGTCTAGCCCAATTCTGGAACTGGTATAGTTCTTGCTCCTGGTTACCGAGTTGGGCCAGTAGGCCCACTGCCTGCTGGCCAGTCCGTCTCGAGCCCAGCAATTTCCCGAAATCCGCCCAATTCTTCCTCAAGTCATAGACCGGTCACTCGTAGTCAACGGAGTATTTTTAAACCAAAAAGACATTTTAATTTACATTCTAATGTCCCTAAATCCCCCTTACCCTGTAATCATGTGTCTGCCTTAAATGACCCGAATTGGAAAATTGCTCTGACCGATGAATATGATGCTCTTATTGATAATAAGACGTGGGAGTTAGTGCCCCGTCCATCAGGTATTAATATTAATAGGTCTATGTGGATTTTTGCTCATAAGGAGAATTCAGATGTTTCATTTGCTCGACATAAGGCGCGGCTTATGGGTGATAGTAAGACTCAGCAGGTTGGTGTAGATTGTGGTGAGACGTTTAGTCCGGTGATCAAGCCAGCTACCATTCGCTCTGTGCTTAGCTTGGCTCTTTCGAAGGCATGGCCTATTCATCAGTTAGATGTAAAGAATGCTTTCCTACATGGGAATCTCAAGGAAACAGTCTATATGTATCAGCCTTTGGGATTCAGGGATCCCAAACATTCTCATCATGTCTGTTTGTTGAAGAAGTCCTTATATGGGCTTAAGCAGTCTCCCTGAGCCCGGTATACGAGGTTTGCAGACTATGTTACAATTATATGTTTCACTCACAGCAGGTCGGATAATTCCTTGTTCATCTACCATCGTGGTTCGTCCTTGGCCTATATTCTGTTATATGTGGATGATATTATTTTGACTGCCTCTTCCGATGCCTTACGCCAGTCTATCGTGATCATGCTCAGCTCTGAGTTTGCTATGAAAGACTTAGAGCCCTTGAGTTACTTTTTGGGGATTGTTGTCATTCGTCATTCAGATGGGTTGTTCTTATCTCAAAGGAAGTATGCAATTGAGATCATTGAGAGGGCTGGGATGTAATCATGTAAGTCCACTTCCATTCTAGTCGATACTAAGCCCAAGCTTAGTGTTGCGGCCGGCGTACCATACCAGGATCCGACCCGCTATCGCAGTCTTGCAGGGACCCTTCAGTTACTTACTTTTACGAGATCAGATATTACGTATGCTGTCCAGTAGGTGTGTTTGTTCATGAATGATCCCAGAGTTGAGCACATGAATGCACTCAAACGCATTATTCAGTATATTCAGGGTACACTTGACTAGCATTTATATCTTCCTCGACGTCCACACTTGTCTCATATACGGATGTTGATTGGGGTGGCTGTTCAGACACCAGACGGTCTACGTCTGGCTATTGTATGTTTATTGGCAATAACCTGGTCTCATAGTCTGCCAAACGTCAATCGACATTGTCTCGATCCAGTGCCAAGGCCGAGTATTGAGGGGTAGCTAATGTGGTCTCGGAATCATATTGGTTACGTAATTTTCTATTGGAGCTTCATTCACCTATTCAGAAAGCAACCTTGGTTTATTGCGATAATATTAGTGTCATCTACCTTTCTGGTAATCCGGTTCAGCACCAGCGCACTAAACATATCGAGATAGACATTCACTTTGTCTGCGAAAAGGTTGCTCGTGGTCAAGTACGCTTCTGCCATGTCCCGTCAAGATATCAAATTGCCGACATATTTACAAAGGGTCTTCCCTCCTTCATTTTTTAAGATTTTAGGGACAGTCTCAGCGTTCGAATACCGTCCGCTATGACTGCGGGGGTGTGTTAAATATACACAATAAACATGTGTATATTGTGTATATTGGGCTCTCGTATGGCTCTCAGATTTTCCCCCTTTGTACCGTGTAGTTTAGGTAAATATTTAGTATCCTAGTTTAGGTAATGTTGTAATGTAATTAGTATTGTACACTTACCATAATAATTGTAGTACCATAAATGTATAGTTAGTATCCAAGTAGAATAAGGTTTTAGGAGTAGAATAGGAATACGATTCTCATATTATGGAAATATGTAACTTTTATAAATAGTCTTTCAATCAATGAAAATAATCAAGAGGATTATTTCTTTCAAAACTTATGACTTTTGAATGATTTTACTATAAGCACTTTAAGTGTTCTTCAAACGCGTAAATAAGCTAAAAATACTTATAAATTAGCTTGACCGGTTTGTAAACTTAGTCAAACACCCTCATATACAGAGGCGGAGACAGGATTTGACGTTTATGAATTCGAGATCTTAGTTTTCTAAAGTTACTAAGTACTAAATTAATAATATGTACATATTCGATGAATTTTTTAATACAAATATAAAGTTTGGAGCAAAGCTACTGGATGCGGCCGAACCCGCACCCGATGAGCTAGCTCTGCCCATATATATATATATATATATATATAGCAACTACATATTCAGATTAACCCTACAAGTGAGTTTTGAAAAGGTTAAGACCTACATAGACCTTTTCTCTACCTATTTATGGGGATATAAATACTTGTCTAAGTTTCAATTTGATAAAAATAGACATAAAATTCAATTTCAATTGAAAGAATAGGTTGAATGAATTTATTTTTTATTTCGTTTGTAATGATACATGTAACTTTAATATATCTAATAGGAATACATTTTTTTGTAATAGTAATATTCTGCATCACCATAATAATTTTTTATCTGTAAAATGGTAAAGCTATATTTATACATGTGGACAAGGACATGTAGGTCTCAAGTGACTGATTAAGCAAAGATATTAACTGACAAATAGCATAAATAAGTAATAGAAAAATGAGATTGAGAGATAATTAGCCTGAGCTTGTTAGAAGCTTCTTGTTAAGGCTTCTTAATGGAGTATTCTGCTAGTATGAAAGCACAAATATTGATACAAAGAATGATATCAAAAAGTGATATTGTAATAACTCGCATATGATGATTTACAATGGGTTAATGTGCCCTATTTTGGGCTCACGAGTACACACCCCACGATATATGCCCTTATTAATACAAATAATTGAATGATGTATAATAGGACAATTAGTATCTTCATAAATTTCATTAATGCACCTTGGGAATGTGTGAAATCGGACAAGTAACAGTTGCCCGTTGCAATTCAACCTGTTCACTTGATCTTCCCGATTTTCGGTACATCGCAACCTTCCAATGCCTTCGGTACCACTCCTGCTCAACCGGTTGTAGCGAAAGCTGAATTGGATCTGACTCATCGCTACTTGCCACGTGTCATGACATAATTTTCCAAGCTATATAATACAAATTTTGCCCTATTCAAATAATCTCGCACTTTCTAAGTGTGTCTTTCTCGCACCTGGCAAGTGGATTTTGACCATCGGACTAACCAAAAACCCTACTCTTTTGTGGGAAAACTGAAATACACTGATTACTAAAACTTCAAACGTCAAACGTTGCATCCCATTAACACTTGTAAAACGACGGCAACTATACAGTCGCTCTGATCGAGCAAAGTTGTGCAATGATGAGATATGTCTTTTTAGTTTTCCATCGTTACTTTTTCCTTCCATAAATAAGAGGCCAACATCCTTCTCAAAAGAAAACTAAGATTTCATTCCTTTTTCCCAAAGCTTGCAAACCCCTGGAAGTTCTCATTCCTTTCAACTACTTCTTCCCACAATGTTGTCTTCCAAGTCCTCTCATTCACATTACCCCAAGAATAATGACGGCTTTCCTCCTGACTGTCATCCAGGAAAAGAACATGTCTCTCCCAAAAGTCAAGAAGTTGATTTGCACTCTCTTTCCACAAAGATTCTTCCCGTTGGGTTTGAATTTTCAATAGATTTTCGTGTGGAAGTGCACTTCTAATCCGTGGAGGAAATAGAGTCTTTGATAACTGCAAAGGTCCTCCCTGAGGTCATCAAAGACTGCAACTTTAACTCCAATACAGATGTCCAGATAGTAAGCCCAACTGCTCGTATGAACCACCATGTATAATGGTTCTCGATGATTCATACATATCCATTTACTATAGGTTTTCGACTTTCAATCCCAAAGATTATCGAGGACATCTTTCATCGGTATTGTGTTTGTTTGGGGCAATTTGCTCCTCAAATTTGGAGACTAGTGTATTGCATTCAGATGCTAGCTGGCCGTGCCAACACTCCATTCACCATCGACCATCTTTTTCTCCTCTACTACCCTCGATTGTTTCGGGATGACATTATCCATTTATATCCCTGGGGATCTGTAGTCTCGACAATGCCGAAGATAACTTCGATCAGGATTGGCTGATTAGGTTTGTGATGATCCGAACTGACAAAATTCATCAGCCTTCTACCGACCCCTTCCCTGAAGAATGGAACACCACTCGTAAGTGTTTCTAACCAACGTCTTATTACCCTATTGTAAATAGGGGATCCTACTTAAGCATAAATAATCTATCTTTATAGCATTCTTTGTTGAACCACAACTGATCGATGGGATCTTTGAGTGGGTTGTTAGTCTCCTTCATGCCTCTCCCAATATCATCCGGACATGGAAGAACATTACTTCCAAATGGTGGAAGGGAAAATACCACGGTAAGACAAATCCCGATAAGTCCTATTTACATATATTTTTTTTCTTTTTTTTGGGATTCCTCTTTATTATTTTTTTGGCGCTCCCCATATAACACTCCCAGCGAGGAAACCTGCAACTCAAAAAGTGCCTTCTGGAGCAGCCGCTTTGACCAACATACTTCAATCGGCTTCCAGCAATCAGAAGTGGAAAATCCATGAAGGAACTCCCGAAATCCCAGCCGAGATTGGTTCTAAGGTTAGAACTCGTCGTAGGCTTACAGAACTTTAGAGAGAGGCGCTAGCGGGCGTCATTCAAAATGATGATGAAGAGAAGGAAGTCGATGAAGACATGAATCCTAAAAACCTTCCATTTGATGCTCCGAAAAATGAGATGACAGTCCCCATGCCACATCCTTCAAATCGATCCCTACTTTCGGTACTGAAGCTGGGACATCCGCCTCCTCTCTTCGAAAATGCCTAAGTGTAACTCTGGAAGCTTCCCTCGCAAAACATCTAGAAGACTTTCTTCTTCAGGTAGAATTCCACTTCCTCTTTGCCATTTAAAAAAAACCCAATTCCTTACTAACTCATTCTTTCATAATCAAGGGCATGTCACCGCTCTTTCTATGATATATTTAGCTAAGGCTATGTCTCCCTCACACTAATAAAAGAAGTTGTTAGAGGAGGTTCAACATTTACGAGCCGAGGTTGAAAGTCTTCGAGCCGATATCAGACACTCTGACTCTCTTCAAGCTTCCCTTAGACTACGCCTCCAGGACGCCGTTAACTCATTGAGGGATCGGGAGAAATCCTTTCAAGTCCTGACTTCTTCATACATGACTCTTTAAGGAAAGACTACTAGAATACAAATGGACTTGGCCATTGCCCGAGAGCAATTTATCTCTTCTGAGAATACCATAACCGAGCTCCAAGCCAAATGTAAAAGGTAGAAGCTCTGCAGGGACCTGGTTGTTTTAAAGACACACAAAGATACCCTTGAAGAGGCTAACAATCCAGGAATTGATATTCCTTCTCAAATTCTTGACACAGAGATCGACCTTCATGAGGCAGAGCTATCCTTGGAAGAGCTACGCAGAGATAGAGAAGATTCTGATGTGGAAGCTAATGATGCCCCCCTGCCTGACCTTTTGATCTTGTTACTTTAATGATCTCACTGAAACACCCCCGGTAGACCATGGAGCGAGTGTTTCATAACTTTTCGCGCGAGTTTTATTTTATTGCTTTATTTTTTTATATAACCGGGTCATTTTCGGGCCCGACAATGCCCTTTGTAATCGAGTTAGTTTTTGCCCGGTAGTACATTAATGAAGGAATTCCCCTATTCTAGCATTTTTTTGCCTAAGATTTTTACTTGATGTTTTTATTTGTAGAATTCAATCTGCATTCCTCCTATAAATTAAACTTGTGGTTGTAATTCTACCACATCTCAATAAAAGGAGAAAAAATTGAAACTTATTAACTTCTTTATTAAAAATTCTAAGCCTTGAAGTTTCTTTTAGTGACTTATGTGAGTTGAATTTATTTTGAAAGAATGTATCTTTCATTTACGCTTCTCATAACCTTGTAGTTGGTCCCGGTCAACTCGTTACTCTAGTGCTTTGAGCAACTGGAGTCTTAACCTTTTATTTTCTGTTAAGGCTTTTTAATAAGAGAGGGCCCTTATTATTTAATGGTGCTACAGAAAAGGAAGTCTCATGTTCACTATGACACGAATTTTTCGATATGTTTATAAAAACACACATTTTTATGTGTCACAATCCAAAATCTCATTGTGTCGTGAGGGCACCTACCCTAACTCGTAGGCGAACCATACTCATACAACATAATAATATGCGAAAGTAAATGCGGAAATTAAGAAAGTAAAGAAGAAGTAATTTAACAAGTCTCAAAATAAATGCATAGTATGAAGAAAACCCCAAATAGATCTGGTACTCATGAGTACAAAAGCTCTAAATATGAGTACAACTCTGAATAGGAATAACAACGTTGTATGAATATAAATGACAGAATAATAAATATAGATAAAAGAGCTCCAGTGTCGGGAACATCTCAACGGCTCACCCTGAGCTCTCCAGACGATCACCATGACTTAGTACATGCACATAGAGTGCATCAAACGTAGAGTGAGTACGGAAAACACGTTTACTCAGCAGCATCGTTGATCGGCCCTAGCTGTAACGAGGGCGATGGTTGGTACTTTCCGATACCTCCCTACTAGTTAGTTTCTTAAGTATAATATGAATCAGTTAACCAACCTAACAGTAAATCTACAGTTCACTAGTGTACAAGTACTCTCATATTCTCAGGTTCGTACAAGGTTCAGCCTAAACCCCATTTAGGGAATCTACACCCATCAAGATACTCTACTCGAGTCACACAGTAAGGCTAAGCATATGCTCTCAGTATCTCCCCTAACAGTCCAATGATCACAAGTGTAACAGAAACCAACATCGAATACATACAACATCAATTACATGCCATGATATAAATAAATGCAATGTAGAATGATATGTATGAATACAAATGGTCATATGTACCCGGTATACACACGTTGCTACAGTAGATGTTTCACGTAACCCATGGGGGACTTATGAAATCTATATACCAATCCGATCTGATCAGATACCAGCTCGAGGGCCGAAGTGTCATATCAGTCATCACTCTCGTATCATGTACCATATCTGTACTCAGTAATGTATTAGTAAGCCAATGCAAATTATGTAATGTACGAATGATATGGATATGTGTACACTATGCAATCAGCATTATCAGTTTAATTAGTATTTATCAGTTTCCATTCAATGTGTAGACGAGATGTGGAGTGATGAATGCATGACAAGTCAAATCAGAAAATCATATCGACATGGATACAAACCCAAGTAAAAACAATCATACCAACCTAAGCAGATTTATGCACCGCGTCCGTGGCCCGAAGGCTAAACATATAAACTCCTTCACATGCATCATTCTAGTTCATTAATTACCCAATTAAGTTCACCGATACCCATATTAGTGCTCGTCACCTCACTAATACATGATCCCCAAGTCCTTATTACTTCCATTCGTTCATTACATAACATACCAACACATAAACACTACACTAGAATCTAGAAATTCTAAACTTGCCTGATTTGAGCCGAAGAACTCACGCAGTAGCTTTCCCTTTCCGCTGAGCCTCCTTACGAGCCCACTCTGATCAATCATATCATTATATGAGATTACGGTCTAACAATACCTATAATTTCCAAGCTAATTTATACAAGAAACCTGGGCCCACATTATCAAAATACAAACTTTTCTACCCAAATAGTATCAATACGTGCTAGATAGTCATAGACTTAAGTTAATTTAACAACGAATCCCAATCGGATCCTCAATTTCGTGATTTGGCAAAAGTCCTAATTTTAACCCTAGAATTTTCCCCCAATTCTCAAAAGGGTTTAAGCATGTAATTGGTCAAGTAATTATCATCTACTAGTCTAATACATCACTAATTTAAAATATCAATAATCATAACCCAATAATCAATCCTCAATCTCCAATTAAAGCTCTCTTATTCTCCACATAATCTAAATCCTCTTTTCTCATTCCCAAACCATGGATTAAAGCCTATAATAATGAAATAAACCAATGTAAATGATTAAGATTAGAGTCTAGAAGTTACGCAAATGAAGAACCTTGAATTTGCACTATGAATCTCCAAAAAGTCGAGCTCAAGAACTTGGAAAATGGAAATAAGGACAATAGATTCTGACTAGGGTTTTTAACATAGTTCGCTGTAGTGCCTCAATCACAATCGCGAGATCCCGCTCGCGATCGCGAAGGGTTAACTCCACTCGGCCTCACCACGACCATAGACGCAACGACGTGATTTCGAAGCATCATGAATCAGCATTCCTCCAGGCGTGTGTCCACACAAACCCGACCTAGACCACCTTGATCGCGAGAGCCTATTTCACCAAGGTTCGCGATCACATCCCCTTCCTCGCAACATCGAATAAGGAAATCAGAACAGTTGACACCAGAAATTGTTGATTTCTCCCTAACCTCGAACCGACACTCAGAAATCATTCAGAAGCCAAATAACATAAACCAAACATGCATTCCTATCACAAAGCACATTCCAGACACTTTCACGCACTCAGAATTTCCAAAAAAGGTCTCTAAGGTTCGGATTTGAGTAAAGTCAACTCTTAAGTTCTAAATCCATAATTTTACAAATAAGCCCTCAAAAGACACCCGACTACCTCGGGAACCAAACCCAAGACTAAGTCCTAAACGTTGTTCCGAAGCTAGTGGAACTGATAGAATCACAAAAGGGCACATTTATGCAAAAGTCAACTATAGGTCAAACTTCTCTATTATCTTAACTTAGGATTTGCTAAACCTACCACAAGGATTCGAAACCTATTCGAAATCCTCGAGAGTCATACCACCATCTCCGCAAGTCACACGCAAGCAAATAAAAACTCGGGAAGGGTAATTTAGAAATTTCAAGGCAAAACAAGTAAAATGCCTTTCTGAGTCATTACATCAAATACCACTTAAATCAACTTTCATCCTCGAACGGTAAAGGAAAAAAATGTACGGGCTCTCAAATAACTCGGAGTAGATAGCCCCTAAATAAGACTCGGACTCCCATGTAGCTTCATCCACTGGGCGATTTCTCCACTGAACTTTTACAGAAGCTATCTCTTTGGACCTCAATTTTTGAACTTGCATTTCTAGAATAGCTACTGGCCCTTCCACATAAGCTAGATTCTGATCGAGCATCACCGAATCTCATCTAATCACATGAGAACCATGAGCAACATACTTCTTCAACATCGACACATGGAACACAAGGTGTACACTAGATAACCCAGGAGGTAAAGCCAAATCATAGGCCGTCTCACCAACTCTGTCTAAAATCTCAAAAGGACAAATAATGAGAGTGCCTTTCTTTTTGAATCTTACCACACCCTTCATGGGTGAAACCTTTAGCAAAATCCACTCACCGATCATAAACTCTAAGGGACGAACCCTCCGATCTACATAACTATTTTGTCTGCTCTGGATATAAGAAGTCAATCCTGAATCAACTTAACTTTAGTCAACGAATCTCTTAGAAGATTAGTACCCCAAGGTCAAACCTCAAAAGCATCAAAACACCCGACGGGATAACGATACCTCCTACCATACAAGGGCTCAAATGGTGCCATCTCAATACTCAAATAATAGTTGTTTTTGTAAGAAAACTCCACCAAGGGTAGGAACTGGTCCCAATGACCACCAAAGTCAATCATACAGGCTCGTATCATGTCTTCGAGAACCTGAATAGTCTGCTCAGACTGGTCATCAGTCTTAGGGTGAAATACCGTACTAAGCTCCACTTTAGTACCCAACTCCTTTTGCACGGACTGCCAAAAGTGAGAAGTGAATTGCGTACCCCAGTAAAAAATGATAGAAATGGGAATTCCGTGCAATCGGACTATCTCTCGAATGTAGATCTTAGCCAATTTATCTGAATTATATGTAGTTTGAACTATAATGAAATGGACAGATTTGGTCAACCTGTCCACAATGACCCATATAGCATTGAACTTGCCCAAGGTACGGGGCAATCCCACAATGAAGTCCATGGAAATCTATTCCCACTTCCACTTATGAATGTACATCCTCTGAAGCACACTACCAGGCCTCCAGTGCTCATATTTCACTTGCTGGCAATTAAGACACTGGGACACAAACTCCACTATGTCTTTCTTCATTCTGCACCACCAATAATGCTGTCACAGGTCACGGTACATCTTCGTAGCTCCTGGATCGATAGGGTACTTCAAACTATGGGCCTCCTACATGATCAATCTAGTCAAATCACCCACCCTAGGAACACAAATCGGACCCTTGATCCTCAAAACACCATCACTATCAATCACAACCTCTTTTGCCTCTCCCCGTAACACATTGTCACAGATTTTGCACAACTGAACATCATTAAATTTTGGGACCAAACGTACTCTAATAAGGAAGAATGTGCCTCCACATAAGCTAATACCAAACCAGGCTATGAGATATCAAGCCTAACAAACCGATTCACCAAGGACTGAACATCCATAGCCATAGGACGCTCCCCCACATGTAACATAGCCAAACTATCCATGCTCACCACCTTGCGACTCAAGCCATCATCTATAATATTTGCTTTGCCCGGTTGATACACGATAGACATATCATAATTCTTCAGAAGCTCCAACCACCAACGCTGCCTCAAATTAAGGTCCTTCTGATTAAATAAGTACAAAAGACTACGATGGTCGGTGTAAACCTTATAATGCAAACCATAGAGATAATGTCTCTAAATCTTTAAGACAAACATGATCGCCGCCAACTCTAAGTCATGGGTGGGATAATTCTTTTCATGAACCTTAAATTTCCTTGAACCATAGGCTATGACTTTCCCTTATTGCATCAACACATACCTAAGATCCACTCCAGAAGCATCACAGTACATAGTAAAGCTCACTCACTCGATTGACAATGTCAAAATAAGAGCAATAGTCTATAAGGCCTTGAGCTTCAGAAAGCTCGCCTCACAAGCATCAAACCACTCAAAATCTACCTCCTTTTGAGTCAATCTAGTCTACGGAGTTGCAATCAATGAAAATCCCTCCACGAATCATCGATAATACCCTACGAGTCCCACAAAACTCCAAACCGCCTCAATATTTTTAAGATCTACCATAATACTATATTTAGTCACCACATGACCCATGAAATCTACCGAGCTCAACCATAACTCACACTTAGAAAACTTTGCAGAGAGCTACTTCTCCCTCAGAATACCAAGCACGAAAACCTTGAATCGACACTCAGAATTCATTTGGAAGACAAATAACAGAAACCAAACATGCATTCCTAATAGAAAACACATTTCGGACACGCTCGTGCACTCAGAATTCCCAAAAAAGTATCTAAGGCTCGGGTTTGAATAAAGTCAACTCTTAAGTTTTAAATCTACAATTTTAGAAATAAACCCTCAAAACACACTCGGCAACCTCGGGGGCTGAACCCAAGGCTCGACTAAGTCCTAAACATCGTTTCGAAGCTAGTGGAACTAATGGAATCATGAAAAGGACACGTTTATCCAAAAGTCAACTATAGGTCAAATTTCTCTATTCTCTTAATTTAGGATTTCCCAAACCCACCACAAGGATATGAAATCTATCTCAACTCCTCGGGAGTCGTATCACCCATATCCGCAAGTCACACGCAAGTAAATAAAGACTCGGGTAGGGTAATTTAGAAATTTCAAGGAAAAACAAATAAAATGACTTTTCGAGTTGTTACACTATGCTTCTAATGGCAAAGATTTATTTAATCATAATTTTTTTTATTGATTCCTTTAACTCACAATTATAAAGACGAGTGTAATAATAATCCTGCTGCAATCTAGTGTGGTCAGTCCGATTAAATTTTTGTACTACTTGATGATCTTGCAGATTTACCCTCCTCATATAGGTGTACACTACTAAAAACTGCTAAAAATCGACAGAAAAAACCAAGGACTGCGTTGGGAAATTAAACTAACGAAAAACCAATGCAGTACGTCGGTTTTAATAATTTTAATTTTTTTTAATTAAAATCGACGGACTACGTCTATTTATTTTGATGGATTACATCTGTTTATTTTGACGAAATACGTCTGTTTATTTTGGCAGAATTTTATACCGATCATTCTACCAAATTAAACCGACGTAGCCCGTATGTTTAATTAAAAAAATAAATAATTAAATAATTAAAACTGACGGACTCAGTTGGTTTATTATTTTAAAATTTTAAAATGATTTTTTAATTTTAATTTGTTTTTAGTTAATAATAAAATAAAATATTTTTTTAATAAACGAAGTCTGTCGATTTTATTTATTTAATTTTTTTAAAGTTTGTCAAAGTGCAGGTCAAAGGACGGAAAAAACCGACGCGGTTGGTTTTCCTAATTCATGTAGACCCGATTGATCTTCAACAAAACAGAGACTCAGAACTTTTAAAAAACAAAAACCCCATCCCACCCGTCCCCCACCACCGAAACCCCGACCCACCAAAATCCCCAACCACCAGAGCATCCCACCACTGCCCCAAACCGGCCCCGCACCTCTCCATCTTCTTTTTATCCCCAAAAATTGAGGTTAATACTCAAATTAGGGCCTTTTAATTTCTTTCAATGTCATTGTTATTTTTAGATTTTAGGTTCAATGTTCGTGTATTAGTGTATTTAGGTTAGTTTTCTGTTAATTTAAGACTTTATTTTAGGGTATAAAGTTGATTCTTTTTTTAAAAAATAGTGACTTTATTTGTGAAAAATTTGTGGTGATGATTTTTTTGATTTCTTTAAAATTGAAATGGCTATATTTTTAAATTTCAGTGATAGTAGTTGCTGTCAGTATTTGCCTCTTTAGAATCCACTCTTCAGGGCTGCTTGATTATTCATTTAAATTTCAGTAATATTCTGGGCTCGTCCCGCCCATCCCGATCCGACCTGCACCAACCTGACCCTGTCCCGCCCCGCCAGCCCCTTGTCCTTTTTGCAAAAATAATCGTTGCTACAACGGTCGAATTTTGATTTTGGCCATCGTGCAACGGCTATAACGGCCATTTTTTGCCCGCACCCCATAAACCCTCCTACCCCATTAATATTTATTTTTAACCCCTAAGTTAATATATTTATACTTTAACCCTATTTCTCAACTATAAATACCTCATTTTCGTTTTCATTTTTCTCACAAATCTTTCTACCATCTTTCTAATCTCTCAATTTATCTCTCTACAATTCTACATTGCCTACTAAATATTTTTTTTTTGCTCATTTATATCAAAGTTCAAAAATTGAGAGTGAAGTTGGCAACTAGCTTGAAGATCATCCATCGAGCAAAGTTTCAATTTCCAACCTCGATTACACGTCGACATTGCGTCGTCCTTTGGTACCTTCGTTCCTTCTTTAAATTATTACAGTTACTTAATTTTTATTATCACACTAAATTTCATTTACTATAATTATTTATTTGCATAATTATAATGTAACACTTTGGACGTATGATTAAGGGTAAGGGTGCTTCTTTTAGTAGGGGTAACAAGGGTAAGAGTACTTCTTCTAGTAATCCTATTCCTAGTCCCGATGATTTGATTGATTTCACTCATATAGATGAAACTGCTTTTTTTTAATGATATACCATTAGATGATGAGGTATATTCTGCATTTGAACCAGACTTTAATATTGATGATAATACAGATGACACACCCACTAGTGCACCTCAACCTCAACCTCAGACTGAGTCTCAACCTCAAACTAAAATCGGAATGCCTCCTATTTCCTATAGTATGAGTCGAGGCTAGAGATGGCAATGGATCCTGGACCCGATCCGGATCCGGTGTATCCAGATCCGTTTTATAGGATATGGATCTTCAAAATTTGGACCCGACGGATCCGGATCGGAACCGGATCGGTTTCTGACGGATCGGATCTGGATCTGGATCTTGTATTTGAGATCCGTATCCGGTCCAGATCCGACCCGTGGATCCATTTTTTATTAAATATATTCATAATCTAGAATGTAATTTTATAAGTATTTTCTTAAAATTACTAAGCACATTCTTGCAAGTTTAATTCTCAAAACAAGTTTAATTTATCTCCGCGTTAACTCAAAAACAAAAAAATAAAGAGGTAACTTCGATAATAAAATCAATGTTATATTAGTGAATGACTAATATCTCCATAGACAAGTAGTTAAAATTATATTCACTTCATTTATGAAGATTCCAAACACATGCAAGTTCTGCACTGTGAAAATACTAGTCACCATTTTTCACAACTATTGTCATTGTCCAACATTTTTAATTAATAGCTCACAATTAAAACGAGACAACGAACAAAATATCTCATATGAACATTTCAAAATTGAAAAACAGTAAATTGTTAGCTAAGTAAAAATCGTTTGTCAGTTCAAAAAAAAAATTCTTAGCAAGGTTATATTTTTAGTAAGGTAATTTTTTTTACATGTGGATCCAGATCCGATCCGTGGACCCGGCGGATCCGATTGATCCGGATTTGGATATGATTTTTATGGACCCGTTGGATCTGGATCCGGATCTGGATTCGGGTATGAAAAACGGATCTGGATCTGGATCTAGTAGGATCCGGTCCAGATCCGATCCGTTGCCATCCCTAGTCGAGGCCCCACACAACGAAAATTAAAATCAACTGCATGAGATTTTTTTTATAGGGACCAAGTGAATCAAGTAGTTAGATGTAAAATTTGTAAAAATGTATATAAATTTAAAACCGAAAAAGGTAAAGCTGGGAAGGGAGATTTATTGAGACATGTACAATGCGAGTACACATCTAGGTGGAATCAATACCAGGCTAAAATATTTGGTGCGTCAGCTGAGTCAGGACAAGGTTAACATAGTGTCCCTGACCAAGTACAGGGTCAAATTAACCCGACGACCGGGGGGGGGGATTTTTGGTCCTAAATATGATTAAAATAAAGATAGGGAAAATATGGCCAAATTAGTTACGATAGAGGGTTTGTCCTTTTCATTTCCTTCCTCTCCTGATTTTATTCATTACATTAGATAAATGTATAATCCTTCTTTTAACGGTTTTCCTAGATCAACTTTAGAAGAGACGTTTTTAAATTTGCGAGTGAATATCAACAGTATTTACGTTATGCATTATATTATTTTAATGACAAAGTGGCTCTCACTTCTGATATAGGTCGTAGTACTAACGATAATGATTATTTAATGGTAACATGTCATTGGATAGATCATAATTAGTCTATGCAAAAATGTATTTTAGTATATAGATATATTGATGATAGGCACAATGGAAGTTTTATTGCACAAAATATTAATAAAATTTATGATTATTATGGAATAATTGATAAAATTATGACTATTACATTAGATAATGATACTTCTAATGATTATGCTATAAGACTTTTAAAAGTTCGATTAACTCCATTTTTTCCTGATCATTTTCATATAAGATGTGCGTATCATATTTATAACTTAGTTGTAAATGATGGCCTAAATTTTTTTGAAAACATTCTTGATAAAATACAATTTGCTATAAACTTTATTTGTAAAGGTAAAAAAATACAAAGACGCAAAGAGTATAAAATTTTTTGTCACGATTGTGGATTACCTTATAGAAAAATTAATGAAGAAGTAGCGTCTAGGTGGAATTCTCGATACGAACAACTACTTGTTGCTTACGATTATAGAAAATCTATAACTTTATTTAACGTCCATAATAAAAATCCAACGGATATGCTTATATATAATGATTGGGAATTTTTTTTAGAACTTAATGGATTTTTAGAGAAATTTTTTCAAGCTACTAAAGAATTTTTCGGTATTTATTATCCTACTATTTCAACTATGTTATTTTATATAGCTCTAATATTTTTGTTACTTAATGAATATATGAAAAAACAAACTTATAAGGCATCTATTGAAAAAATGTTTAAAAAATTTAAAAATATTATTTTTCTATTCCCACTATTTATATTATTGGTGCTGTATTAAATCTGACTATTAAAGTAGACGATTTTTAAACACTTGTAGAAATGATTTATGATTGTATAGAAGTACTTCCAAAAGACCAACTAAAAAATCAACTAAAGAAGTTACGTCTAGCATATACTCTGAATGCAAAAAATATATATACGTATTACCAACAACAAAGTGCAAATAATTAACCGTCTTCTATACCATCTTCTACTACTTCGTTGCAACCTTATAAAAAACGTGTGGTTTCTGCTGCTAGTATTCAAGGCCTTAGAAATAAAATGCTTAGTGGTTCAACTTCTTCACAAGTTAGCGAATTTAATTTTTATATTTTGTAGGCCAAAGTGTTTGCTCACAAAGGCCAAATTTACTTAGATACATAAACACAGTCTTTTAATGGAGTTGACTTGCTTAGATAAATTTTGGCGCCAAAGTGTCGGACTAATCTAAGGATGCAAGATTAAATATAATATTTGATCAACCAAGAGTTGCAAATAAGTTTTGCAATTGGTTTAGAACCTACCAAGATGTATTATTAAAGTTATTAGCCAAAGCAAACGCGGAGATAGCATAGACTTGGATCTTGGCCCATTATGACCTTAATTAATAAAGGTTTGTATTCTACCATGGCGTCGTAGAAGTATGTTATAATAGTGGGAGCTAATTAAATAAAAGACCATGTTGATTAGCCTAAACGAATGTGTGTAATAGGAAATAAATTTTTAGTTTGATTTCCAGTCTATCTAATTCTTCAGATTATTAAAGATGTCGAGCTTATCATTGAAAATGTTGATTGAAATGAACAAACTTACTGGACCTAACTACCTTGACTGGCTAAGAAATTTGCGAATAGTGTTGAGACAAGAGAAATTAGAATACGTGTTCGACACGGTGTTCCCAACAGACTCTGCTGAATATGCCTCTTTTGATAATGATGCTTACCAAAAACACCTAGACGATGCCACTTTAGCACAGTGCGTGATGTTGTCTTCCATGTCTATGGAACTTCAGAGACAACATGAGAACATGGGTCCCAATGAGATGCTCGAACACTTGAAGAGTCTCTATGACTCACAATCCAGACTATGGAATATGAGTTACTGATAGAACTTTTTAAGTGTAAGCTTAATGAAGGGGGCCAGGTCTCGCAACATGTGTTGAAGATGATAGGGCTGATATAAATACTTACTTCAATTAGAAAGAAGTTGCAAAAGAATGTCGCTGCCACCCTCATCCTGAACTCTCTCCCTCGATCGTTTGAAAACTTCATAGTGAATTACAATATGAATGGAACGAAGGCGTGTCTGCCGGAGCTGCACAACATGCTCAAGACCTTTGAGTCTTCTACTTCCAAAGGAAAAGTTGTGCTCATGGTGAGCTCTACAAGCTGACCCAAGCCGAAAGGTAAGGAATGGCAGAAGAAGAAGGGCAAAGCACTCGCTGCGCCCTCAACTATGAAGCCTAAGGGAGGTGTGAAGAAGAAGAAGGTGAATCCGGCTAAGGATGTATGCCTCAACTGCTACAAGAAAGGGCATTGGAAGAAGGACTACACTGCACCAGGAGGAGGAAAAGCACCAGGTGCTTCTACTTCTAGTGGACAAAGTATGTACGTCATTGAAGTAAATATGTCTATAAATAACTCTTATTCCTGGGTATTGGATACCGTGGCTCACACATTTGTACCAATATGCAGGGGCTAACTAATAGCAGGAAGGTTGGACCAAGAGAGGTGGACCTACGCGTTAGAAATGGAGCACGAGTGGATGCTGAGCGCGTAGGAACTTATAGATTAAATTTTCCTTCTGGCTATTGTCTAGTGTTAAATGATTGTTACTATGTACCCTCATTAACGAGGAATATCATTTCTATCCCTGTTTTGGACATGGAGAATTTTTTCTCATATATTTATAATGGCAGTCAAGTACTGTCTTTTGATAATGTTATATATGGAACTACTCCTCTTGTGGATGAATTATATACACTAAACTGTAGTCGAGAAATATTCATTGTACAAAATAAATGAGCTAAGATGAGTAATAGAAACTCTACCTACCTATGGCATTGGAGACTTGGTCATATCAATGAATCAAGGATAGCAAGGTTGATGAAGTTAGACTACCTCGAACCATTTGACTTGGAGTCTTATGGTAACTACGAATATTTCTTGAGAGGAAAGATGACCAATAAGCCACTTTCTGGGAAAGGTGTGCGAGCTAAGGAGGTGCTTGAGTTGGTCCATACTGATGTATGTGGGCCACTTTTGACTCAAGCTAAATGAGATTTCCTATACTTCATCATTTTTACTGACGACTTCACAAGGTATGGATATGTGTATCTTATGAGACATAAATCTAAGGCTTTTGAGAAGTTCAAAGAGTACAAGTCGAAAGTAGAGAAACAACTTGCAACAGGTATCAAGACCCTTCAATCGGATCGAGGAGGTGAATACTTGAGCAAGGATTTTCTAGATTACTTAAAGCTACATGGAGTCCAATCAGAGTGGACACCTCCTGGAACACCACAGATGAATGGTGTTGCCGAAAGGAGAAACTGAACCTTATTGGATATGGTTCGATCTATGATGAGCTTCTCAGCACTACCGACATACCTTTGGGGACATCTATAGAAACCTCAATATATGTTCTGAACAGGGTTCCTTCCAAGTAAGTAGAAAAGACACCCTATGAGATATGGTGTGGCAAGAAGCCATCTCTTAAACATATGAGACCCTGGGGGTGCCCTGCATATGTTAAGAAGATGCTCACTGACAAGTTGGAATCCAAAATTGAGAAATGTTACTTTGTGGGGTATACAAAGGAAACTAAAGGATACTACTTCTATCTTTCTGGAGAACGTAAGGTCATTGTTTCCAGGAACGCAACTTTCCTTGAAGAAGAATATGTCTACAAGGAACATAGTTGCACAGAGATAGAACTTAAAGAAATTCAAGAACTGCAAGATAACATAGATGTTGAATCCTTGCCGAATGACCAAGGTAAGAATTCAGTGGGAGTATTTAGCTAAGATTGGGTACTTCAAGTACGCCTTTCGGCCAGTGGGACTGTTACGAGGAACAATGCAGAAATGCAAGATCCTCTTACACAGCCTTTGGGAGTAGATGCAATGGTTGCACCTCCTCTTATTTAGGAAATACATGAAAATGATATTCCTGAAATCTCTCAAGTTAGTGGATTATCCAACATACAATAACCCTCTCACAGTCAGAACATATCAAGTACTGAACTGCACAACAATCAACTCGGTAGGACCATTAAGACTCATCGTCCTCCTGAAAAACTAAATCTACTTGTGGAAACACATAGTGAGATAGATATTTCCGATAACGATGAGCCTACAACCTATAGCGAAGCAATGTTGGACATTGATTCGAAGAGATGGCAAGAAGCCATAAAATCCGAGATGGAATCTATGTACATCAATCAAGTGTGGAACTTGGTTGATTTGCTAGCTGGGGTTAAACCCATCTGATACAAATGGGTCTTCAAGAAGTAGATCGATGCATTTGGAAATGTACAGACCTATAAAGCAAGGTTGGTGGCTAAAGGTTATAATCAACAGTCTGGGGTCTATTATGATGAAATCTTTTCACCTGTTGCTAAGATTAAATCCATTCGGATTTTGCTTGCAATAGCTGCATATTATGACTATGACATTTGGCAGATGGACGTCAAAACCGCTTTCCTCAATGGTAATCTTGTTGACGAGGTATATATGAAACAACCTGAGGGATTTTTGCTTGAGTCCAAACCAAATGCTGTATGCAAGCTACAAAAATCCATTTATGGGCTTAAGAAAGCCTTGAGGAGTTGGAATATTTGCTTTGACAAGGCTATCAAGTCATTTGATTTCGTTAGAAGCAAAGAGGATCCCTGTGTTTATAGTAAACGCAAGGATGAGAGTATTGCCTTCATTATTATATATGTAGATGACATATTGATAATGAGAGACAATAAGACTCTTCTGTAGTTAGTCAAGAAGTGGTTGTCCAGTACCTTTATGATGAAGGATTTAGGTGAAGCCTGTTACATTCTGGGAATTAGGATCTATAGAGATAGACCTAATAGATTGTTAAATTTGGGGCTGTCACAGTCAGTCTACATAGACAAAGTGCTTAGACGTTTTTCTATGGAAAATTCCAAGTAATGCGATCTACCTATGGGACAAGGCATTAAGTTATCTAAAAAGGACAGTCCTTCTAATGCTATAGAACTTGAACGCATGAAGAGGATCACATATGCTTCGGCTATAGGATCGATCATGCATGCACTTGTACTAGGCCAGATGTGGCCTTTGCACTTAGTATAACTTGCAAATTTCAGCAGAATCCTGGGGAAGAACACTGGAAAGCAGTCAAGAGTATTCTTAAGTACCTTAGACGAACTAAAGATTACTTCTTAGTCTATGGTGGGGAAGAAAAGCTAGCTGCTGTTGGGTACACTGATGCTAGCTTCCAGACGAATCTTGATGACTTCAAATCTTAGTCTGGGTACACGTTCATTTTCAATGGTGGAGCATTGAGCTGAAAAAATTCCAAACAAGCTACAACTGCTGATTCGATAACTGAAGCTGAGTACCTTGCTGGATTGGAAGCTAGTAAAGAAATTATCGGGATTTTTGAGTTCCTGAAGGAACTAAGGGCAGTTCCGAGTGCCAGTTGTCCAATAACTATTTATTGTGACAACACTGGTGCGATTGCACAGGCTAAGAAATCAAGATCAACAAACAGAAACAAGCATGTACCAAGGAAGTACCACATACTCAGGGAGATGGTGGAGACTGAAGAGATTAGATTAGACTATGTTCCCACAGACGATAATCTAGCTGACCCATTCACTAAACCATTAAGCTTAGTCAAGCATAATGGTCATTTTGAGAATATGGGCATTAGATATGTTGGAGATTGGCTCTAGGCCAAGTAGGAGATTGAAAGTATATGTATTTCCTAGAGACAATATGTATTAGGACAAATGTACTTTATACACATTCGTATTATTATTAATGGAGATTAATATTTTGGCTTTTGCAATTATTGAATTATTAGTTGATTGTTTATAATATTCTATAATATGCATCCCCAAAGGTTACGTTGTTATCAATAATGTGAGATATTAATATTATAACGTAACTCTTAAAATAGCCTCGACTAATGATCATCAAGAATGGGATATCGATGATATGTGATAAGTCGACATGTGGTCTACATCACATCCTTAGAGGATGTAGTATGTCTCACCTGCTACGAGTAATGACTACTCGTGATGGACACATGAATACTTTGGAAGTATTGGTATACCCTACTGATATATTATTTGTTATACTTGTCTAAATTATGATCAGCGTGTGGGAGATAGAAGTCCTTAGACTTGAGGTCAATGTGCACCTTGTCTACAAAGTAATATACTTTGATCTTGTCCTAAGCTCAAATGCCTTATATGTTGAGATACGACTTGTATTGGGTACATTACGATGTGGATTAAATATGGTAGTTGAGCCAAGATTAGGATTCATTCCTCGAATGTATATTCGAGGGAACACTCAGCTTCTCGGTGATATTAGGTTGACTAAGTCATTGGCCAACGCAATAGACATATTTAGAATATGGTCTAGTTGTCAACTAATATAAATGAGATACAATGATTAATCCATTTGGATAGACACTTGATAAATCCTAAGCTTGATCGGGTGTGTCGTGAATGAAAGAATTTTATCTTACCACATAGAGGTTAAGTTTACTGGATTCGTGTAAACGTACTTCACATATTGAGTTCGTCTTGCGGCGCCGTCTAGGAGTTCCACGTAGAACTTAATTTGATTAATGTCGATATGTGAAGGCCTGTAGGGTCACGTCAGCACTGCGATACCCACACCATAGGGCCGTTGCGCCATGACCTAATCTGTCTTGAATTTTGGGTCAGGGCCAAGGTCAAACCCTAATCCGGTTTGACCTAATTTTTCACCTATAAATACAGACCTACACTTCATTATTCATTACATCTTGATTTTCATATCATTATTCTATGTCTTAGAGACTCAGAATCAAAACACTCTCTCGAACCTTTGCCGGATTTCCTAGCTTTCTAAAGGAGGAATACATTGAAGCTTGGAGCTTGCAATCGAAAGGAAATTCGCTTGCGCACGCACAGTTGATAAAGATTTCAGATATTGTAAACATGTAAGTACCATTCAAGTCTTATGTTTACAGTTTAAAATTATCCTATAGTCAAACAGTTCTACGTTTGTTGGGTTTGAAACAAGTTTTCAATATCCACTGCGTACAACAACCCAACAAATACCTTTAATTCTGTCTATTTATTATTCCAGCTAAATCCTCAGTAATCTCTATCTCTAGAAAAATTGACTGGTAAGTTCATCTCTGTTTACATAGAAGGAAACTTTCGTATTATATAAACTTTTCATGCATCTCCTTGGCTTTGTGATTTTTTGATATGAGTATTGAAAGAAATAATCCCTTCATTATTTTCATTAATGAAAGAGTATATATAAAATTTACAATTTCATAATAGGAAAATCTTATTCCTATTCTAATACCAAAACCCTATTCTAATTGTACAACAATCCTACAACTATGGTAAGTGTACACTACTAATTAAATACAATAATTTTACACTAAATTACTACCTTAAAACCATGATATGCACTTATCTATGGTAAGTGTATATCACGGTCCAAAATAGTTTCAAATACCATAAGAGCCGTGATATACACTTTGCATAGTAAGTGTATATCACGGGTATACACTGTTTATCACACCATCGCAGTCATAGCGGACGGTCTTCGTACGCTGAGACTGTCCCTGAAATCTTAAAAAAGGACCGAGGGAAGACCTTTGGTAAAAATGTCTGCAATTTGATACCTGGAAGGGACATGACTGACGCGTACTTGTCCTCGAGCTACCTTTTCGCGAACAAAGTGGATATCCATCTCTATATATTTAGTGCGTTGGTGCTGAACCGGATTCCTAGAAAGGTAGATGGCACTAATATTATCACAATAAACCAATGTAGCTTTTTGAATAGGACAATGAAGCTATAATAGAAGATTACATAACCAACATGATTCAGAGACCACACTGGCTACCCCTCCATACTCGACCTCTGCACTAGAGCGTGATAAAGTCGACTGACGCTTGGCAGACCAAGAGACCAAGTTATTACCAAGAAACATACAATAGCCAGACGTAGAACGTCTGATGTGTGGACAACCCCCTAATCAACATCTGTATACGAGACAAGTGTAGACGTCGACGAAGGATATAAATGTAAGCCATAGTCAAGTGTCCCCTGGATGTACCGAATGATGCGTTTGAGCGCATTCATGTGCTCAACCCTGGGATCATGCATAAACAAACACACCTGCTGTACGGCATGCGTAATAGCTGGTCTAGTGAATGTAAGATACTGAAGGGCCCCGGCAAGACTGCGATAGCGGATCAGATCCTCATAAGGAGAGCCAGCCGCAGCACCCAATTTGGGTTTATTATCAACCGGAGTGGAAGTGGATACATCCCAGCCCTCTCAATGATCTCAGCGGCATACTTCCTCTGGGATAAGAACAACCCACCTGCATGACGAGTGACAACAATCCCCAAAAAATAACTCAACGGCCCCAAGTCTTTCATAGCAAACTCAGAAGTGAGCATTGTCAAGACTGACGTAATGCATCAGAAGAGGCAGTCAAGATAATATCATCCATATATAATAGTATATAAGCCAAGGAAGAATCACGACGATATATGAACAATGAATTATCCGACCTGCTGTGAGAAAACCCAATAGTTGAAACATAGTCTGCAAACCTCTTATACCAATACATTGTTTATCATGTACCTTATTTAGATAATAAATCTACTTCTATCTACAATTTGTTACTATTAAACTGAAATATTTCTGCTAAATTTTAATAATTTTGAGGTGAGTTTAGATTAATTGCCTTTGTATTTTTCCGGCCTTCAATTTCTTGTTTCTCACGTATCTCTGTTCAACTAACGTGATAATTAAGGATGTGGGGTATCTCATAAGAACTCTTCAAATTGCACTACAAATTAACAGGAAAAAGAATAAGATTGAAACAACAAAAAATCATGGTGCCGGGCAATTAACTACGAAGCAACATATGATGAGTCTTTGATAAAATTCTCTATTCAATTGAATCGTGGGGGAAGTCCAAGTTTTTGGCATGAAATTATACACGCATCACCTCTTTTTAAAATTGCTGCAACTTTTAAGGTAAAAAAATACTCTCTTTGAACAAATTTTGCGTCAGCAGCCAATTTTCACGGCATACATTTACTGTATTGGCTCTTGGTTTCTTATAAAGGCTGACTGTTTCGAGTCTTTCCTTGTGGCTGTACAATCCTTAATATTTTTGTTATTTGTAAGTGCATGCTGTTTCAAGAAGATGAATATCATCATTTACATATTAAAATTGGAATTTAAGGAGGACCTTCATATTACCACGAAAACATTAATCAAAATCATGGTTCATCGATATTATGTAAAGCAAAGCAAAATTAACTTAACTTTTTCAGAACCATATCTCTTTCCATACATAAAGTGTTTCCTTCAAAATAAAGTCTAGTATTTTTTTTCGCTTCCATAACGGCATACATATAAATTTTGTTTCCTTAAACTTTGTTCGTGCTATTGACCATACAGTACTTATTCCTTAAACCTTTGTAGTTTATTCGTTTGCTCGTTTTTGGTTTAACTGGTTGCTATGGTTAAATCAAGAGAGCGTAGTTTTCTTAAGTGTTCATGGAGAAGAAAATAGAGGACAATCTGGAGACAATTATTTATTCAAGCTTTGGATGTTCGAACTTCAGAGAGAGCTTATACATAAAGGTTCGAATGAATACTGTTCCTCATTCCCCTTTTTCCATTCAAGTCTCTTTAAATTCTTACATAAAGTTTTAAGTTACATTTCTCCATCTTAATTGTCTTTCTTTTATTTATGATCGATATTTACAAACTTCAGTTACAAAACAAAGGTTTTAATGATTGCCTGGAGAGAGAATGACATTGGCAACATTAGTCTCCATTGCATAATTTTGAACTTCTCTCCAACTCTCAGAAAGATGTCATATGCAGTAAAGTGCCAAACAAGCCTGGGATTAAGAAGTCACATGGAGTACATTCACAAGAATATATATGATCGCACTTTCCTCCTAGAATATTAAGAATATGATATTGATCAGGTTGAGGATAGTGTACGCTTCATTTTTTAATTGTTTTGTGTTGTAATTGTACAAGGATGTTTTTCAGGGAATTTGACAAAAATGTCATACATGTAAAAATTGTAAGTTTGTAACGGTTCAATCTGCTACCAGAGCATGTGTTCATTTCAAGAATTCAACTTTATCCCTTGAAAATGTAGAATATCCTTTCAACTTTTGTTAAAAAATATCTTCTGTGCATATATGTTTTGCAACAACGATAAATAAAGCTCAAGGTCAAAGAACCCTTACGTTGGATTGTATTTACAATAACAGTTCTCTCGCATGGTCAAGTATGTGTTACATTTTTAATAGGAATATCGTTGTTGACACGAGTTCTGGTTACGGTAGATCAATTAGAACAGATGAAAGAAACATACACAAGGAACATCGTATATAATGAAGTATTAAGTGAGATACGCTCAATTACATGACAACACAAAACAATTCACCATACAACGATTAACATCAGTCATTCACAAAAATATTTCTGTCATGAGTTTGCTTAAACAAAAAACAAGACTTAAAGAAAAGATTAGATTTGTGACACCACTATTGCTCTGACTCCATGGTGGACGTCAAATTGTTTATCCGTAAAACGGTACATCTAAATTTGTATATGTAGGTCTCAAGTGATTGATTAGGCAAATATATTAATTGATAAATAGCATAAATAAGTAATAGCAAAAGTAGATTGAGAGATAATTAGTCTGAGCTAGCTAGAAGCTTCCTATTAAGGCTTCTGAATGGAGTATTCTGCTAGTATGAAAGCACAAACATTGATACAAAGAATGATATCGAAAAGTGATATTGTAATAACTCGCATATGATGATTTACAATGGGTTAATGTGTCATATTTATACTTAGGTTCAAGGGTGCACACCCCACGATATATGTCCTTATTAATACAAATAATTGAATGTTTCTAATAATAGGATAATTAGTGTCTTCATAAATGTCCTTAATGCACCTTGAAAATGTGTGAAATCAGACAAGTAACGGCTGCCCGTTGGAATTCAACTTGTTCACCTATACCTCGCGACCTTCCAATGCCTTCGATACCACTCCTGCTCAACCGGTAGTATCTAAAGCTGAATTGAATCTAACTCATTCCTACTTTCCATATGTCATGACATAATTTGCCTAGCTATATAATATGAATTTTGACCTATACAATAATCCTCCTACAATATTTGATTTACATGATTAGTTTTCCTTTCCTTTTTAGAGGAAGGGGACGAGAAAAGCGATATTATACAGTGAGATGTTATTGCTCGGCATGATGAAGACGAGAGTTTTAGTAGTAATAAAATTAAATTATCGATTCGCCAATACAGCAATAAATTTAAAATAAAAATGCTCTTACTAATGGACAGCTAGCATAACAATTTTTACGTAATTGTAAATTTGAAAAGCAATCTGACGTCTAATCCTTCGATTTCTTTTTACTTGTTAAAATTTTCTTTTGTACTCTTAAATTTTTTATTTGTTATTTGAGCTTAATGTAGTAGGAGTACTATTTTTTGCACTATATTAGTCTCTCCACATTTGTTAAAGTAAGAGTAAATATGAAGAATAATAATTAATTTTATTTCAATTTTCTTAAACAGTATTTTGGACAATTATTCTTATTATTAATTGTGATAACAATTTACTAAATACTCTGATAATATCTCTCAAGCATTATTAGCCACGAGTGGTTTATCCATTACCGTCGCAATTGGTAACCACCGCTTTTATTGCGGCCGTGCGCATTGCGCACCCGGTTAAACTTAACCGTCACCTCAAAAATCTAGTCTCCTCCCCCTATAAAACCCAGCGTTTTCTCCCCACAAAATTCACATCAAACTCATCTTCTCTTCAATTGTTCTCTCTTATTATTAAAAAAAAAAGAATGGCTGCTGAGGTTGAATACAGGTGCTTTGTCGGTGGGCTAGCATGGGCTACCACCGATAGAACACTAGGAGATGCTTTTGCTCATTACGGTGAACTGATCGACTCGAAGGTCCGTTTGTTGCAGAGCCAGAGGATCGGATCCGAGCCGATTGGCTTCGTTGATGACCTTCTGTTACTCTGATTGATCTCTCTGTTACTGCTGTTACTGTTACTCTGTCTCTCTGGTTTACTTGATTCCTCATCTGTTACTGTGTTACTATTTGTTACTGTTACCTTATTCCAATCCTTTATACGGTACGTTCGTCTTCCATAGATCGATCAAGATTCATCGCTTTTATGAATTTCCTTTCCTTTTTTACTGTCTCTATGATCGTTTAATATTTTGTATAACTTCTTCTGTATCAATTTATGTGTCATTTTTGGATTTCTTAATCCAAATAATTTTTGTTTGATCATATCTTTTTTTGGATATTTCGAAATCACTCTTTTATATAATTTTAAAATATGTAAATTTTGTATTCACTGTCAAAATTAAAATTAAATTATTTAATTCTTAGAAATTCGAACGGTCCCACATATTATGGGACAGACGGATTATGTGACAGAGGGAGTACTATTTTCCAAAATTAATTTTGAAATGTAAAACGGTATTAACTTGTTACTTTTAGCGACTTATATAATTTTGACATATGTAATGTTTAATTTTAAAATTTATGTTCTGATTCATGAAAATTAGATAGCTTTTCTCTTTCAGTGTTATTGTTTTTGTGACTATAGGAATATTATTTATGTATCGTGATCCATGCATGTTGAAACCTGTAATTGTAGATCTGTTCGGAGCTGATCCTTTTTACTGATTTTGGTTTCAGATCATCAACGATCGGGAGACTGGTAGATCAAGAGGATTTGGTTTTGTTACCTACGGTGATGCGAAATCCATGAAGGATGCGATTGAAGGAATGAATGGCCAGAACCTTGATGGTCGTAACATCACTGTTAATGAAGCTCAATCACGCGGAAGCGGTGGCGGTGGTTTCGGAGGTGGCCGACGCAGTGGCGGCGGATACAGCGGTGGTGGTGGATACAGCGGTGGAGGCGGCTACAGCGGTGGTGGTGGATATGGCGGTGGCCGACGAGAAGGAGGTAACGGTGGTGGTTATGGAGGTGGCCGTGACCGTGGTTATGGCGGTGGCGGTTATGGCGGTGGTGACCGTTATGGTGATGGTGGGTCCCGCTACTCAAGGGGTGGTGGTGCATCAGAGGGAAGCTGGAGGAATTAAGATCTAATGAAGTTCTGAAATTGGGTTTAATTGTCTAAAATATATCGTCTTTTAGATAGTTTGGTGACTAAAGTCTATTTTTTGTTACTGTTACTGTTACGGTTACTGTGGTCCATGTTACTGTTACTGTTACTGTTACTGAGGTTCGTGTTACTGTTCTGGTTTCTTGCTATTGGCTCGTTGTGTGGATCTCTACTTACAATGTTAAATGAAAAAGTTCTAAATGATCAACCCTTTTCTATTAGTGCATTCGTGTTTTATTCTTTACTAGGATGGTTATAACTTAAGATTTCCTACTTGAATGGATTTGCTGTATAGAAAATTTCCACTTCCACGTGAGAAAGGAATCTGGACAACATTGGGTATACAATTTGAGTTCGGAAAAAAGAAGATAAACAATTGAAAGTTTTTAATCTTTCCGAATATCCTCAGTAGAATATTTTGATCATTCCTGAAAAAGATATGGTTATACTACTTGTTACCCTAAAATAGTTACAGTTAAATTTATTAATGTTTTTAAGGATACATCAATCGATTTGAAATAAACGATGATAAATAGTTGACAATAAGTAAGTAAAAGTAAATAATACGTAAGAAAGTTGGCCTGTGTAAATCAAGATTAATTATTCAGCAAGATTGGTCCGTGCTTCAGCTTAATTGCTTCGGTTTTGAGCCAATAATGGCAATAAGTGAGATTGTAGAAGTGAATATAATGAGAATAGGATGACCCTTTCATCATAAAGGTTGGGCCCCTTTTATAGCTATGAATACTAGACATTGATGCTCAAAGATCATTCTTCAATTAAATGCAATTAAATGACAATAATAAACACTTAATGAACAAGGAGTAACAGTTGATGCTATATCTAGAATGGGTAAGCGTTAGGCTCCCTCATTTCTTCACTCGGTGTCATTTGATTAGGTCGTTGCCCGATCTTGACTCGACATCCGGACTAATCCGGTGTCACCCATATTCGGTCTAGAATTCAATCGCCTATCTCGAAACCCATACTTAAACCTAGCCATGTGTCATGCCGATTTTCACCGTATACAGATAGTCCCATCACTTTCCGGATCAAAGTTTACCGAAGTGATGGAAAGTGGAAATGATTTCCTCGTTGCCTTCTCTTACAAGCTTCCTTTTCAAATTAATCCAAAATAGGCGGGAAACGAAATGTTTCTTCTTCTCCAAAATCCGACCCACGTCTTACATTCTATAACTTCGAACACGTGTCGTCTTCTGATTGCACCACCTTTTCGGTTGGTTTACCAGACCGTTTCGTAATTGTTGACACCTAATTTTTACACTCCAATAATTTTATTTAATCATTTAGAGTTTTTGAGTCACAGACGGAGTGAAATACACTTTTTACAAGGCGAATATGATTTTACAAAATTATTCTGAGAGTATTTTTTCATTTCATTTGATAAAATATCACCTGATATACATATTGTATATCATGTCCATCATTAATCATAATTTTTTGGAATTTTAACCAACAATTAAGTATAATTGTTTTAAGAGAAATCTCAAAATTGAAGAATTAGTGTTTCGCTCCGTCAAAATCAGAAAATTGATTAGTTAAATATGATAAGAGAATTATGCCTCAATTTTAAAGCATGTTTGCATTGTTTTAATTTCCTAATTCCTAATTAGTATCAAAAGCGTGCTTAAAATGAAGC
This sequence comes from Anisodus tanguticus, assembly GCA_034509755.1. NCBI lineage: Eukaryota > Viridiplantae > Streptophyta > Magnoliopsida > Solanales > Solanaceae > Anisodus > Anisodus tanguticus. The sequence continues at coordinate 40,214,724 of CM067540.1, read as the reverse complement.
TTTTAACATAATTAGATTATTTATGAAATTATTTATCCCTTTTATTGTTTAAAATATGATCACATCTGTAAAATGTGACTATATTTATTTAAATTTGTTTTAATACACAAAAGGAGGGGAGCGAAGAGAGTAGGTTGCACATGACAGACTCTGGGCCTTTTTCCCTTAATCAAAATAGCTGAGCTCAGGCCAAAAGGCCCAACCCCAGCCCACTCGGCATCAAAACAGCCAAGGGCAAAATGCCCCTTCACTTGTGCGACTAAGGGTTGATGAAGACCTTAAGCGCTGTCTCATTGTCACGATGCCAAAAATGGCAAACCTGCAAAGTACATGTCCTCTCTATGTTGTTGCTTCGATGGAATGGGAAATGGCAATAATTGCCCTTCCTCCTCTCACCTCACATGACACCACGATCCATACCCCCAAGGTGAGGTCGTCCCTCTTTTGTACTGTGCTTTTGTTGGCAGAATTTATTGTCTCTTGTCCGATTTGATTTCAAATTCTGCTTTCCTATTGGTTGAAGAACGAATTGGATGGATTTTCCCCCATTTTGATCTTGATTAATTAAGCTTAAGTTGGGATCCAACCCTTTAACAGAATCCAGATCTAGTTAATTAGTCTTTCACTAGTAAAATCCTCATCTTTTTCGTGTGAATTGCGAGTTTCGAGGTCCCGGAGTGAAGACGAGGTCACCTTCGACCTTCGGCTGCCTTCACACAATGTAAACTTACTCCCTTTTAAATTTCTTGCTTAAATTGTCCTATGTGATCTGTTATGATGTGTTATATGATTAGTTAATCATGTTTTAATTAAGATTAATTGATGATTAGTTAATCATGTTTTAGTGAAGATTAATTATTGTTTTTGTTCATTAGGTTAGTGATTAGCATGTTTTTTATTAAGTTGAAGTCATTGTGTGTGTTTGTTATCATAATTATTAGCATGATTAAATAAGTATGGTGTTTAATATGCTAATTTAGGCCCAATCCTACCATGTATAACCCACTTAGATCAAACTATATCAAAATAAGTTAACTTAGAACCTACATTAGTTGATATACAGGTTGTTATGTTTAGAGCAGTGTCAAAAAAATACTAACTTGGAGTTTAATTTAAGCTATAAATGGGTTGTTAAGGTCATGTTTGTCTGGCATAATGTGTGTGTTAGCCTTTAAGAATCATATTTAGTTTGGTCATGTTGTAAATGCCTGTGTTGTATCACCTAGTATCAGTTTAATTCTAAAAATTATCTAAGATTGTTTGATGTCTAGCTTAGTCAGTTTATTTAGCTAAAGATAACTATTACTTAGCATTGAAATATTGTTATAGTAGCATCAGGACCCCTTTAATGGTTTAAAAATAGCAGAAATTTGCTTAATGTTTAATGATGTGACTCTATTTCACCTGTACCACTTGGCCTAGGATAGAAATACATGAACCCAAAAAAGATGTCTTAGACTGTTACAAACCCAATATGTGGTATATAGGTATGCAAATTATCTTTCTTTACCTTCTCTTGAATACAATTGCATGTGTGTCTGTCGAATTTATGGCAAGACCACTATGTGTCCATTATTGAATTTAATTTAAAGTTTTGTATGGCCTTAGGCTAGTCAATTTGGAAAAAACTAATGTTGTGTGGATATCTATGCCTCTGATGAACTTAACCTGCTTAATTTTGAATTATTTTTGGATGTACATGACCTGTTTGTGTCAATCCTATCATCTAGATTTGGTATGTGGTCTAGTGAAATGTTTTAAACATGTTTAGTTGTAAAATGTGGACATTGTTAGCCTGTATATTTGTTTGTAACTCCTGATTAACCTTAGGTCATAATGGAACCTTAGAACCATCTGTATCCCATGTTAGAACAAGCTGGTGTACATCATATATGCTGGTTCGATTATCATGCTATGTTTATCTTGAATAAGTGTTCAATCCTTAATAAGTTCCCTAGTTGTCATCCCTATCCCTATCGTGTTCTCTATAGGTTCTAAATGCTCTAATATGTATTTGCTCATAATTATCTATGATGGCTCTTATCTCTCTTTTATGTGAATGCCATAGCCCTGCATCCAGTCTAGCCTACCTGTTTGTGTCCCTGCCATGTCAAATATTGGATTGCACATCACTCGTCAAGTTTTAAATTTGCTCATCTAGTCTAAATAGGTTATGAATCTGGAAGCATCATGTTGATACTTGATTTGAAAATTATTACATGAGAAATAGAGTCTCTCTGGATATACCTTAAATTGTCAATAGATTCTCTTTTGTTTAGCTTTATGCTTTGCTGTTTTTTCTTTATCGAAATGGTAATGCGATAACTATCTGTTCAATATGTTTCTCTTGGGTGCTATCACATGTCTTTGAATATACCATATAAATTGTGCTATGTGTTTAAGCCAATGTCCTTTATGTCACTTAGTATGCTGCTGATTTTTGTTTATTCCAGTCTAGAGTCTGCATATAAGGACACATGTTAGACTTTCTTTGTGACCAAGGGAATCATATAAGAATACTTGTATATTGAATGTCTTGTTTGTCTTCATGAATTAGACCTAAGATGATCCATTTTGGAGTAGTTTATATGTTTACTTGGCCCTTCCCATGCTTCTGGACATATGCCTGTGTATTGTTATGAGAGATGAAAAATGTTTGAGATTAATCCAAGCATGTTCTTCTTTCTTTTTCTTTCATGATACTTTTGTGAATATCACATGCTTGCATGGTATATCATCTTTGTGTGTTTAGCATTTAGGTATATCGCGTACATATGCTACTTATATATCTTGTATATTGAGTATATTAGATATATAACATGTATATGTTTTCTTGTATGCCACTTAAGCCTGTTTTTTCTATGAATTTGTTGGGCTCGACCCTTTACCGTGAGTTTCCTTACTCTCTCATTTTTGTTGATTTGGACCAATTAAGTAGGGTAGGCCCATCTGATTACCTCTTCTTATTTGTTGTTTGGGCTATGTGACTTCCTATGTTTATATTTGGGTTTTAATATGTTATAAGATGACTTGATATAATTAATTCATTTTTATATATAAATTTGGAAGCAAATGAACTGATTTTTCAAACTGAAATTTGAGATAAATTTGGACTTCATAATTCACGATTTTGATCTTAAAATTAAGTTGGGTTCTTGGCTCTACTTTTGGATGGACTGGTTGACATTTGAAGGACCCGCAATGGGCATGAGTGACTAAGGCTAAATGGACCACTAATCTTTAAAGTTTGGGCAAAGATTAACAAATTTAAAGTTAAGTTACGGGCTAAGCCCAAATTAGATAATTTTTTACTTTAAAAACCTGTCTTGAACTTGAGGTTAAGTTATGGGTTTTGGACAGGTTGGAATATGGCTTTGATTTGGGAAATATAGCATGCAAGTTAAAATAAAAAGGAAAACTATTTCATACTTCTCTTTTCAAAACCAAACTTGTCATTCCAAATTGATTACATCATTTTCAAAATTTGGAAAAGATTTCAAAAGTTGCAAGTGTAAAATGGATAATATTGTTGGACTAGAAGTGAAGTTCTACTCAAATTCGCATTTGGATGTTCATAGTCTGAAAATAAATTGATCTTGTGCATACTATTTTGGCGGAAGCCTAATTCATTGTTTTCAAATAAAACTTTGAGTTTTGAATAAATGAATGACAAGTATCTTGCGAAAATTTAAACACTTTAAGCAATTTGCATCATTTTAAGCATGTTATAGAACCTGTAGGTCAATCGTATTCTAGGAATTCTTAATACCGGGATGTGTAACATTTTTCCCTGGGGATCACCAGAACCCTTACCTTGACCCTGGTTTAGATAGAATTTTTCAATAAATTTGAATAAACCCTTTCACACTGGTTTTCCTAATTTACCTATAAATTAGGTGGCGACTCTAAAAACATTATCCAATTTAGAGCACCATGTCACACCCCAGCCTTGGGAGGTGTGGCCGACACTCAGCGCCCGAAGGCCTGAGCGTATCACTATAGTATTCAAATCCTGAAACATGAAACTTGGGCCGATAAGGCCTCCAATTAACCATATACAACAAGAATGAAAGATAACCTGCACACAGAAGAGTCCCAGTAGGATATATACGTATATACAAATAGTCAAGGCCGACAAGGCCATAATACGAGTATACTACTAACAAAAAGGACCAACAAGGCCACAACATACTAACATCTACTGCACATAGGTCTGCAAGCCTCTAAGAGTCATAAATACATACCAACAGGTCGGGACAAGGCCCCGCCATACCCCAAAACACTAGTAGCATATGTAATAGTACCTAAGGACTCTTGTACTGCAATTCTAAGAGAAAGGAGTGCGATAATCACCGTTGAGCAGATCACCTACTATGGAGGAGCGCCGCTCTGTCTATCTATACCTGCGGGCATGAACATAATACCCCAGAAATGGACATTAGTACAAAAATGTATTGAATATGTAGGGCATAATCAACTGTAAATAAACATACTCTAATCAAGGAAGTGAGAAGATACCACATGGAACTCATAATGCCATAATGCATCAATTATTTAGATGTGTATAACAATCACGTATATAACATCGTAGGCCTCTGAGGGAAATATCATCAATGTTATGTATGTATAAGATGCGTATGTAATGCCATAGGCCCCTGAGGGCAATATGATCAATATCATGTATGTATAAGCTGCGTTTATGATGACATAGGCCTCTGAGGGCAATATAGATGCATAATATGTATGTGTGACCCACAACTGAAAGACATGTCATGCTTACCAACCCAGTCGGAGTGACGTAAATTGACTTACGACCCATGAATAACCTTTTTGAGAACGATATTGTATGATCATGACTCAACAAAGAGACTTCTAGTTGTCAAGAATGGAATTGATATAGAGTAGTGTTGCCTTTACATAGATCATGCCGAAAGAGGAAGGAAAACCCTACATACCTTATCAAAGAAGTTAGCTATGTCCCGTGAAGTCTCGCATTCCTTACAGATGATTATCTATAACCACAATGGTCTATATCAATATCGAATCCATATATCATAAAGGAACTTCATTTAGACATCTTATCGATAATTTTAACACAAAGGGTTCTTAGATTCCTTAACAAATGGTACTTTGGTAATTTGATCTCATGATCTTACAAAACATTCTTCCATAGCTTCACAATACCAACAATTAAATTATTTATCAATACTAACTCATAATCTAAGCAAAACAGCCCACAAACCATACCACCATGATTTCATATGTCTACGAGTTTCGATTACGATAATTCTTTCATAACTCACTCCAAACTATCAATTAATCACAAATATAGATAGATGAGGATAAATTTTACCTCGATGTGCTGGAATCCTCTCAAAACAGCAGCTTTCCTCAATATCAAGGGTTTCCAAAACCAATTCAACTTGGAGAAGATAGTTTCTATGATAATCACAGATTAAATGAGTTAATCTTACGTAATTCAGCTTATATTTGATCTTGGGAGGTTGGGATATCTTAGAGAGGTTTTAAGGAGAGCCCTAGGACCATTTTGGGTAAAAATGGTTAAAAATGCAGAACCCAATTATATACTAGTCAGAAATTTTCCACAACCATAATTTGATGGTGGGATTGACGGTCCGTCAGAAATTTGATGGTCCATCAATCTGGACCGTCAATTCTCCTCCCGAGATTAGAAAATATCAGGCACTTTGACGGTTCACCTTGTCACATTGACGGTCCGTCAAATACGTTGACAATCTGTCAACTCTGCCGTCAAAACGCCAGTTTTCCAATTTTATCAAAATGTATTTTCTTTAATTCGTTTGACTTTTCAACACTCCGAAACTTTCATAAACAAGTCATAAACCTCCATTATCCTTTTGTAAAGTTGTACCTCTTTCTGTGACATTGGTATCTATCGACGATATGACGGAACATAAAACTACGGGGTGTAACATCCTTTCCCCTTTAGGAACATTTATCCGCAAATGTTGAGGATATTCTGAACTTTCGAGGATTCTAAAAATTTCTGCAGAGTTTCCTTTGTAAACAAGACTATTCAAAACCTGTTAAACAACCTAAACATATATCCAATGCCACACAAGACAACATAACTATAAAACAATATCAACTAGGCCTCACACGTCCGTTTGTATATATCAAACTTAAGAAAGTTAGCCATAAATCACCTCAACTATCCTCTGTTGTAATCTTAGTTGCATCTGCCATATCTGCCTCGACATTAACACCTGAGGACTGAAATAAGTAAGGATATCTGGATCACATATCTTCTTCGTCCTCCTAAATCATCTCTTCTGTATTATTATTCCTCCATAGCACCTTAACAGAGGCGACTTCCTTAGTTTTCAATTTTTGAATTTGCCAATCCAAAATGGCTACATGAGTCTCTTCATAGGTTAAATCATTGGTGATTTGCACATCATTTATAGGAGTAATACAGAGGGATCTCCTATGCACTTACGTAACATTGACACATGGCATACCGGGTGAACTGCTTCCAATTCTGAGGGAAACTCAAGCTTATAAGCCACTCGTCCTATCCTGTTGATGATATTATATGGTCCAACATATTTGGGGCTAAGTTTTCCTTTCTTGCCAAATCTCATAACCCCTTTCATAGGAAAAACCTTTAAGAAAACCCAATCGCCCACTGCAAATTCTAAGTCGCGTCATCGAATATCTGAATAAGACTTCTACCAACTTTAGGTAGTCAATAAGCGTTCTTGAATTAGCTTCACCTTTTCCACTGCTTGCTGGATCAAATCGGGACTTAGCAATATGGCTTCACCCACTTCAAACCAGCTAGTTGGGGATCTACACTTCCGTTCATACAATGCCTCATACATGGCCATTTTGATACTTGAATGATAGTTGTTATTATAAGCGAACTCAATAAAGGGAAAATGATCATCCCAACTACCTTTGAAATCCAATACACAAGCTCATAACATGTCCTCGAGTATCTGAATTATATGCTCGGCTTGACCATCGGTCTGAGGATAGAAGGTTGTACTAAGGTTTAATTGGGTGCCTAAACCTTTCTGAAATGACCTCCAAAAATGAGTCATAAACTGAGCACCCCTATCGGATATAATAGAGATCAGAATAGCATGCAACCGAACTATTTCCTTAATATATAACTTGGTGTAATCTTCTGCGAGAAGGTAGTATGAACGGGTAAGAAATAAGCCAATTTTGTTATCCTATAGACGATAACCCAAATGGAATCAAACTTTTGATAAAAATAGGGAAAACCGGTGATAAAATCCATATTAATCATTTTCCATTTCCAAGTAGGGATTTTAATATGTTAGAGCAAACCTCCAAGCTTCTGATGCTCGATCTTAACTTATTGACAATTTGGGCATTGAGCTACAAATGCGGTAATATCTTTCTTCATGTAATTCCACCAATAAACCTGTCGAAGGTCATGATACATCTTTGTCGATCTAGTATGAATGGAATATCTGGACTGGTAGATTTTGACCATAATTTGCTCTTGGAGTCCTCCTACATTCGGTACACATAGCCGACCTTAATATCTAAGGACTCCATATCCTGTGCGTTCTAGTATCTACTTATTTTGTAGGGAGATTCCCTCTTTCATTCGGACCAACTCGGGGTCATCAAATTGCCTCGCTTTCACCTCAGCTATTAAGGATGATTTTGTGGTATTCTTCACCACTACTCATCTGTCATCCTTATCCATCAGTTGAACATTTAAAATGGCTAAATGATGTATTTCTTTGGTCATCTCCAACTTATTGTCTTCAACACCATCCAAACTCCCCATAGACTTATAACTTAGGTCATTATCTATGATATTTGCCTTACCAGGGTGGTATAAGATATCAATGTCGTGATTCTTTAATAATTATAACCACCTTCTTTGCATTAAGTTCAACTTCTTCTAGCGGAATATATACTGTAAACTCTTATGGTCTGTAAATATGTCCACGTGAACTCTATATAAATAATGCCGCCACATATTCAGTGCAAAAATTATCGTCACCAACTCGAGATCATGAGTTGGATAGTTTACCTCATGCATTCTTAACTGCCTTAAAACATATGCTATAACTTTCCCATGTTGCATCAAAACACATCGTAGGCCAACTCTGGAGGCTTCACAGTAAACTATATACCCATTGGTACCTTCAGGAAGAGCTAACACATGTGTTGATGTCAATATGTTCTTCAACTCTTGAAAATTAAGCTCACATGCATTTGTCCACTGAAACTTGGCTGCCTTGTAAGTGAGCTTGGTCATAGGTGCTGAGATAGAAGAAAAACCCTTCACGAATCTCCGATAATATCCTGCTAAACCCAAGAAGCTACATACTTCGGTAGGAGTCATGGGCCTTGGCCAATTCTTTACGAATTCGAACTTTTGATGATCCACCTTAATACATTCGGATGAGACAATATGGCCCAAAAAGGAAACAAAGTTCAACCAAAATTCACATTTGAACAACTTGGCATACAACTTACGGTCTTGAATCATCTGTAATACTGCTCACAAATGATCTGCATGTTCAACTTTGGATCTAGAATATACCAGAATATCATCAATAAACACTATTATAAAGATATCCAGGAATGATTTAAATACCCGATTCATCATATCCATAAAGGTTGTCGGCGCATTAGTCAGACGAAAAGACATAACAAGGAACTCATAATGGTCATATCTAGTTCGAAAAGCGGTCTTTGGGATATCTTTCTCCTTAACCCACAATTGATGGTATTCAGACATGAGATCAATCTTCGAGAAATACTTAGTGCCTTGCAACTGATCAAATAAATTATTGATTCTGGGGAGCGGGTACTTGTTTTTAATGGTGGGTACTTGTTTTTAATGGTTACCTTATTCAACTAACGGTAATCAATACACATCCTTAATGAACCATCTTTCTTACGAACAAACAACACTGAAGCACCCCACAGGAAAGTATTGGGCCTAATAAATCCTTTTTCCAGGAGATCTTTCAGTTGAGCTTTTAATTCCTTTAGCTCTGCAGGAGCCATTCGATACGGAAGGATAGATATAGGTTGGGTATCGGGGAGTACATCAATAGCGAATTTAATTTACCTTTTAGGAGGAATACCAGGAAGTTCATCAGTAAATATGTCGGGAAATTCACTAACGATAAGAATTGACTGAAGAGTGGCATCTTGAACTCGCACAAGGTGATAAATAAATCATATTGACATCATTTTTCCTTAAGGTAGGAAATAAACCTACCATTAAACGCTGCAACATTTCCTTTCCACTCAAGGACGAGCTCACAATCAACATTAACATAGCAAGAAGCCAGCCAATCCATGCCCATAATAACATCAAATTCTGCCATCTCTAGTTCATTTAATTTGGCTATCGTATGACGATGATGTATCCTTACATCACAATCCTTATTTACTGCTTAACAATTACAGGTTCACCTATGAGCATAGACACTTCAAATGACTTATGTAATAATTTAGGCTCTTTCCCATCCTTACCAGCAATAAAGGCTGTAATATAGGAAAATGTGGAACCCGGATCTATAAAGAATATACATCATAAGAGAAAATGAATAATATACTTGTAACCACATTTGGAGATGACTCAAGGTGCTGCCAACCTGACAAAGCATAGATGCGGTTCTGAGGCCCACTCGAATTAGATGTTGCTCATCCGCCTCTACCCCTACCAGTTGGTGTCTGTGTACTCTACCTTGATGGGCTTACTAATAAAGAAGAAGTTTCTATAGACGCTATCGGCTGTGCCATGCCACCTTCACCTTTCATCAGACAATCTCTGGGTAACCATAAGAATAACATATATTTGTCTCTCGGTGGCATTACCCTAGATGGGTCCTGCCACACTGCGTATATCGGGGTAAAGGTGGCCTGAACTGACTCGAATCTCCCCTATGCTGCGGGCTAGGGGCATGTGAACTTTGACCTTGACCAGAATAAGTAGCCTGGTCATGACGCTAGTCTAGAAACTGTGATGGCGCGTTGGTCATCGGATAAGATAGTCGTCTAGGAAAGTGAGGCCTAAATTCACCTCGAAACCCCTCTGCATCACCTACAGACCGAGCCTTCTTATACTGGCCCCTATCATACTATCGATCAGACCACTGCTGCCTCTTTCGATCTTCCAAGTTATGTGCATAAGCCTAGATAGGGAAAATATCCATATTGGGATTCAGCGAAGCTATCGTGCACTCATTTACCAAATGTGGCCCATCCCATTCACAAACTGATGTACTCGATCGCTCATATCCACAACAATCGTGGGAGCATACTTAGCCAAAGAGTTGAACTGCAGACTATATTTTCTGATACTCATATTACCTTACTCCAAATGTAGAAACTTGTCTCGCCGAAGCTCAATAGGCAAATACTACTGTAAAAATACCTTGGAGAACTCTCTCCACCCCAAAAATGGGGCCTAAGGTCCCCGAGTCTGCTCCCAAGTCTCAAACCAGGGCGTGGCCACGTCCCGCAATCTATAGGAAACCAACTCCACTATCTCAGTATATGCTGCATGCATAACTCGTAAAGTCCGCTGCATTCTATTTAGAAAATTTTATGGGTCTGCATTAGGGTCTGTTTCCAAAAATATTGGAGGGTCCAAGTTAACAAAATCCCGAACTCTTGCACTCACATCTCTATCAGTAAAACAGAGGGCTTGACGCTGGGCCTGAAAGGCCACAAGTTGAGTTAATAGTTGCATCGCACTCCGCATATCTAGATCCTGATCAGGGGCAACTAAACGAGGAATCGGAGGTACGTCAGCTCTTTCTTATTCTTTAGGAGGTGGTAGGGGGCGGGGTAAAGTCCTGGAGGCTCGAGATATAGCCTCATCTTGGTGCTCCGATCTCTCCGGATCAGCGGGTGGTGCTTGACTAGCACCCTCTCCTGCCTTCTCATTTACCTTTCGCAAGGCTTCTTGGCGTCAAGTAGTAGAAGACATAACTGAGAATATAAACAAGATTGACGGTGCATCAAAAATTCAACTGTCCGTTAATTTGCCTCCTAAGATCATAAAATCACTTTGGCACTTTGACAGTTCACTTTGGCACTTTGACGGTCCGTCAACTCTGCTGTCAAAATGCCCAATTTTCTAATTTTGTCGAGATGTACTTTCTTTGATCCGTTTGACTTCCCAACACTCCCGAACTTCCATAAATAAGTCATAAACCTCTATTACTCTTTTATAAAGTTGTACCTCTTCCCTGGACATCGGTATCTATCGACAACATGACGGAATGCAAACTACGGGGTGTAACACACCATTCAAATTCATAGTAGCTTTTATGCATTTACCAGTGTAAAAGTAAATCGTAACAGATGGTGACTCTGCTGGGAATAAATATAGGTTCTAACCATAAGGGTTCCAATACAATGTGATTTTTTTATATGAATTAGTTATGTGTTTAAATACCACAATTATAACTGTCATTCACGCATCATATTTGGCCAAATGGAATGCACACATACTTGCATCAGTGCACAAAGATGGGTATGCGGATTTCGAAACCATCTTCCAGTATTAAACCAAAAAATCTTTTCTTGGAGCGCGTTGAAGATGGAGTTGGTACGCGGTCGTTCTAATAGTCGACAATGGTTCACCCTAGGTTGTTCGCTCGGGTCCCTAATTTATTTTCTGAACCACTCTAGTACAACTATGATAGAGGAAAGACAAATCGCTACTGAACTAGCGCATGCTGACTTAGATAGGTTCGGGTATCTCAGACCTACCTAGACCTAGTAGGCTGACTCCCTTGTGTCCTGATGGTCTATGAACCGATGGCACAACATCCAACTACTTTCTATGTAAAAGCATTTAACGTGCCTTATGTGATGAACCATTACTCATTAGGGGAAAATTAATTGTGTTCTGTTTTGTATATGCATATGAATCTGAAATTTGACGTGGTTATCGATACACCCGGATGCTGAAAATTTGGTGGTCATGGCTAGGCACCCCACAACAAAAAGAAGTAACGAACTGTCTAGGACACCTACCCTTCCTCATGACCATGAAAGGAAATAGTGACCTCCTAGAAGTCTTTACCGGGTAATGGGATAGTGAGAGAATGGTCTTTAGGTTTGCAGACTTCGAGATGACCCCGACCCTTGAAGAGATCCAAGACTACATAGGTTGTGTAGGTACCTGTATGAGGCAGAGGAAGAAACCCGACCACAACCTTCTAGTACCCCATAAACCGACTCCCGATGAGATCCTGTCATTAGCTAGCATTGATTGGATATTCGGCCTGACCATATCCTTTAGGGACTCCATAGCCAATTTCGGTCTAGAGAGGGGTACGTAGCGCATTCCATAGGGTTTCACTCCTTTGCCGCTTGGAAAGCCGCCCGACCTCTAGCCTTTACCATATGTCTTCTAGAAATCATGGTATTTTCTAAAGACCGTTCCCAAGACATAGATACCCTGGTCATCTTCGTCACCCATGCTATCTTTCATGGCATAACCACTAATGGGGAAACTAAATACTATGACCTAGTCTCAGTCATCCGGTTTGACATTTACTGAGCCTTAGGTCATTGCCAAAATCTACATAGGTACTTCCAAGGTTGTAACCTTAGTCCAATGGTGGATCATTAAGCACCTCCACAAAATTGAGGTTGCATTATACAGAGACCTTGAGCATAGAGAAGATGACCTCAAAGTCATTTACCTAAATTTCGTAAACCAATCCAAAGAGGAGTGGGCTTTTATCTTTTCTAGGCTCCTAAAGGATAGTATCCAGTGGGGATTTCCCGACTTTATATCTGAGACCATAGTCGTGAGGGGAAGAAAATGTCCTTTCCTACCACTTATGGGGATCCAAGGAATCTGACCATACGTACATCTCAGGGTCCTAAGACAATTCGGAAGGAAACAGGTAATCCCCCAAGTAGGAATATGGGGGAATATATGGTTGACTACGAAGGAGACAAGATCAAAGGGGTTGCCGACATTATCCAAGAGTGGAACAGTCGAATCAAGTAGGGTCCAGAGACTTTAGCCGATGATCCCCTCTGCCCAGGTCGTGACGAAGACTTTGTAGACTAGTTAAGGGAACACTTACAAAGTACCATCACACCGGGGCCCAACCTCTATAAGTACGGATAGGATCGGGATTCAAAGGATAAGATGACAACCCTCCACATTCAAACACAAACGGATGATCGAGATGCCCGATACTTAGAGAAGATGGAGCATGACTGGACTGTTATAGACAACCTGATTGAGGAGCTAGATTTCACTCACGAGTGTGTAGAAGACGTAGATGCTCGTATGAAGAATGCTATGGACGAAATTGCATCCCTAAAACCCTACAGAGAAGGGTCATTGGGTTGATTCGCTTTTGATGTCTACTCATCTTCGGATCCATTCTGCCTTTTGAAGGGCCAAGAAAGCTCGGACTGATAGAGCTTCATCATCCGCCACTGGAGGAAACTTCTTTTGATTTATCATTTTATTCATGCCCTGTAACCCCATTAGGGAAGATATTATTATTAATGAAATTATTATGGGGCAATGGTTTAATTAACATTTAGCACATTTTATGCTTCAAGCGATTAGAAAAGCCTTGGAGTAACGAGGCATAGGAACGCGAATATTGTAACTGCCTATATACTTCGGTGATATAAACTTCTTATGTGTTTTCATGTGTTCCGTCTAAACTCTTGATTGGTCCCACATTCCGGACCCCAATCCCAAAGAAAAACATAAGAAGATACAAAAAATTAACTAAATTCACCTCCTCCTAAAGGTTGATTTGCTATAATTGACGCTACCGATAGCCAAATCACCACGTCACTAACTATTAATCTCGTCAGTGATAAAGAGACTGAAGAGTCACTTCAGGCAAAAAATTGTAAGATAAACGCGAAGCTTGACCTGGCAAAAGCGAAGATGAAGGAGGCTGACAAAAAGACTGACTTGGCAAGAGCCAAGATGGAAGAAGTAGATGAGATTTTGAAATTTATGGGAAATCTCGTTGAAGAGTCTCCCAAATGAAAGATGCAATACGAAAACCTCCATAAAGAAGTCAAGAAGATGGTGGATGACTATGTCCCTCTGACACACTAACCCGAGAATGACCAAACACTGTATGGAGAAAACAAGCAGGGTACCTAAAAGAGTTACCCCAATCATCGATGAAGCTGCAAATCACTACGGGGTGCCACAAGGGCCTCCCCGTACTTAATCTCCAAGGTGATGAGCGATCGCCTTTAAAGTTCGCGGTTCGCATTTCAGAGTTGCACCGAGGGAGGTGCGAAATATTGAGGTCTTCGATGAGATAAAAGCTGCCGGATTGGCACATACCAGCTCACATGTCCTTCCGACTTGTGCACATCTCCTTACTCACAAAAGGTGCCTATATCACAGAAGCCAACCTAGACACGACATGGACGAATACATGGCCTTCAAGAGAAGGATCGTCAGGCTGATTGACGAGAAAGTTATTCATAACTTATGGGGGCCACACTTCCTACTCATCTACGACTTTATTATGCCTGGTGAAGGAATCACCACGGATCCACAGTTTTGGCATTACAACTTCACTTCCTTCAAAGATTCGTACGCAAGCATATTCTCACTCTTGGTTCACACCGGCAACGTTCGCCCACTCAAAACTTCCTGAAAATTCTCTGCCAGCACTTCGAGGATGAAGATTTGCTTGTACTGTTCAGGAGCTTGTGGGCGCAACATTGAGGAATGTGAAACCTTTAAGTTCGAGTTGGAGCATTTGGTTAACACCGACCAGATTTCACCCATGATAGAAGGCCGCTTCTAGAAAAGCCATTGGGAAATGTGTGGTTGTAAGGACGACGACCCACCATGGCTTCGAGGAGAAGTCATTTTTTGGGTAGTTTAGGTGTCTTCTTTTTCTCTTTCAATCAAATGTTATCCCCTTCCCACTTTTTTGTAAATGAAACAACGTCCGACTTGATGTCCCGATGAGGGATACGTGGGAAGCCCATATCGGGCCTAGTCAGGGTAAGATTTGGGTAGAAGAAATTAGGATATAATTTCTATATAACTCATACTACGAAAGGACCTGATTTCCCAATGAGGGATATGTAGATAGTCTATTTAATACTCAACCACTATATTATATAAATTATAATCTCCCCTATTTATATGATAGTTTCTAGTTCAACGACAGCGTGATGGTAAATCAATCATAGCTCTTTCAACTGAAACCCTAAAAACCAAAATTAGCCAAAATGACCAAAATACCCAAGAAATGGAAAATCAATCAAGAGTTTGGATCAAATGCATGAGTGTATGTACTTTATGTGCAATATCTTTTGTTTATGATTTCCAACTAACGTACTAACATCATTTTCTTTTGAGTTATTTTTATTCTTATAGAAAATGGTTGATCCGTTGCGTTACACTAGAATACTTTACCGGATCTAAAGTCGTGACAGCATCCATAAATCAACAAGACAAAGCAATAATGACTGGTACTCTTGAGGAATCCCGTAACAAGAGTTCTCTTATTGAGGACGTTGTGCCTTAAGATCTCCAAAATGCCTCGCATACTGAAGATGTGATAACTTTGCTATTCAAGAAGATAGCGGACCTACAAGAGCAGGTAGCAAAGAATGAAGCCATCAACGCTACCAGAGAAGCAGCTTCTACTGAGCCGAGAAGGTCTTCATCACTTTTTTCATCTCTGAATTCACCTGTACCCGAACATTTTCTGAACACTCACACGGGTACTTCATACCAAACACCACCTCCAGTAAATACCACCCATATAGCTGAAACTTCCCACGCTGCACCTAATTTTTAGGCACAATTGTCTTATGCTAATCCTAGTATCCACCAAAATACTACTACCCACACTATGCCTAGAGCTGCAGGCACTCCCAAAAGTCACCCCGCGTACCCCACTGCATCCTTTCATACTCCAATCACTCCCATAAACTCTTCACTAGAACTTGATCGCAACGAAGAGATGAAAAAGGCATGGAGGTCCGAGCAGGATCAAAGAGATAGAGAGATGGAACAGAAAATGATGGATTTGTTCGAAAAATCTAACAAGAGTTCCCGCAAAGAAACCAGACTGAGATACGATAACTTGTGCATGCATCCATATTTGGATTTTCCATAGGGCTTCAAAATGCCCAAATTTGACCTCTTCAACAACACGGGAAACCCCAAAGCCCATCTGAGAGCTTACTACGACCAATTGGTCGGCGCCAAAGAAAATGAGGAACTGGTAATGAGAGTCTTCATTTGAAGCCTAACATGAAAAACATCTGAGTGGTTTACAACACAAGATATTCATCACTGGGACTCATGGGAAGAAATGGTGAAGGCCTTCATAGATAGATTCTGCTTTAACATGGAAAATGTGCATGATTGCTACTCTTTGGAAATAATCAGACAAAAGTCAACAGAAACCTACTGAGAATATGCAAGTAGGTGGAGGGCCGAAGCCGCCTGGGTACAGCCTCCGATGAGCAAGGAAAAACTGGTTTCAGCCTTCATTTGATCTCATGAGTTGGTCTGCTATGACCGAATGTTGGCTATGGCCGGAAGGCCATTTGCTGATTTAGTCAGAATGGGAGAGTCAATAGAAGATGGCCTCAAAATAGGAAATATCATCAGCATTGTCAATAGATTTGGCACAACAAGCTCCACTGGAGCCACAAGGAATAAAAAAGAGGATGTGGCAAACGTCTCTCACACCCCCAGCCCGAGGAGCAATAGAATGGAAGAATCACAGTCATCCTTCGATGTATACCAATCTCCTCCTCTGAGCCACTACATGTCGTCACCCTATAATTCTATTCCAGTATATTACGCACAACTAAACTACCAAGCTCCACCAACAAACTACCAAACACACGTACCCACCTACCAAGCTCCATCTCCAAATTATCATGTTCCTGGATCCATGTATCTAGTACCTCAAAACTAGGAAACCACTATAATCAGTTGCCTCTAACTACATACGACTTGCCATGTTCAAAATTTGAGAGAAAGCCTCCCAGACGCTCACTCCACTTCCAAAAATGCGAACACGTTTGTTTGCCAAATTAAACGTAGTCGATATCATTAAAACCGTGCTACCAAAGCCTGCCAACCCAGGAAGTCACTTTTACAGAGCTGACTAAACCTGTGCATACCATTTTGGGGGAATTGGGCACACAATGGAAGGTTGCATTAATCTAAAGAACAAGTTACAAGATTTGATTGACAAACAAGAGATTATTTTGGGGTCCGCAGCGCTGAATGTGAATATAAATCCTCTTCTTAATCATGGTACCAATCATATCCATATGATAGAAATGGAAGAAAACTAGTCTATATGCCAACCATTGGCCTGAGAGGGTATTGAAATCTTAGAGCGCACGGTCGCCTCCTTCACACTGTAAGAGCGTCCTAACTTCAAAGTGTTGATCCCAACTCCAAAGAAATCGTATGTGGTTCAAGTGCCAAAAGTGGTCATTTTGGCTCAGAGGAAAGAGCTCGCGGTCATAGACCTAGGTATGACAAGATCGGGAAGATTCTACATGCCTAAAGAATTGGCACAATGAGCAATCCACAAAGGAATCAATCTAAGAAGGCCCATCACTGATGGGGAAGCTGAAGACTTTTGTCGCAGGATGCAACCAAAATAGTACTCTATTGTTGAACACCCGCAGAAAACACTGGCTAGAATACCGATAATGTCACTGCTTTTGAGCTCTTCACAACATTTTCACACCCTAATGAAGGTGCTAGATGAAGTCCACATCCCTGCAGAGATAAGTAATGAAACATTGGCCGACATAGTAGGCCATGTCGTCGGAGCACCTCATGTTTCATTCACTATGGACACTCTGGCAAGAGATGAGATGGCCCACAACAAGGCCCTCTACATCACCATCAAATACAGAGGCAAGGTTATCTCCTGAGTACTCATCGATAATAGGGTTGGTCTTAATATATACCTCGAGTCCATATTAAAGCAATTAGGCTATGACATTGGACCAATGTAAGAGCCTTTGATGGAGCCACAACGTGATCCCGCAGGTAAGAAGGACCTCGATATACAAATGGGACCGCCGAGTTCACCACTAAATTTCAAGTTATAGACATCAGTGCCAACCATAATATTTACTGGGAAGTTCATAGATATATATGGCCGGAGCAGTGCCATCATCTCTCCACCAGTCACTGAAGTTTTTCTGGGATGACAACGAAGGGTAGTATTCACAACTATCCCAATAACTATATGCCTGTAATAGAAGCAATTATGACATATACGGACTTCCATGTAGTGGAACTTGTAAGATCTACCAACCGAGGGGATGATGAAGAAATCACAATGTCGTCGGTCTATAAGATAATCGCCGCAACTATGCTCTAGAAAGAGTTCAAGCCCGACAAAGGTCTAGGATGAGAGCTCCAAGGCATCTGAGAACCAGTATCAGTTTCATATAATGAATATTGCTTCGGTCTGGGGTACATACCTAACGTTGAAGAAGCCTCTAATGATGAGCAGCAAAAAGAGGTCCTCCACAGATGAGAAGGCCATTTTTGAGTTTATATTAGTCATTTTCGGTCCGCATGTCCATACACAACGATGAGGACCCAGAATAAGGTTTAGGGATGTTGTTCCAAGAGGAAGAATGTGCCGATATACTAGAGGAATACTTTGAAGCACCCATCATCCGCGATGCTGATCCAGATGAGCAGCTGATCAATTGGACCTCTACCCCACTTTGGCTCCCCAGTAGAGAGAATTTTAAATTTGTTTTCAAAAATTTGTGAAAATCGGCTGAAGCTCGAGCATTCACCATTTATGTAGTTACATTTTATGTAATGTTCAAAAAATGAAAATGACTCGACATTGATCGAAGTCAGGACTGTAATTTGCACTTTTTATCAAAATAAATGAAAGCCTCAATTTATAGGAAAAAATAGTCTCTTTATTTTATTTAACATGTTTTGACACACTAACGATGCTTTGCCTTGTTTTTCAGTAATAATAGTAAAACAACTCATAATGAAATGACATGTAGCGAGTCAAGTGATACAAATGAGAAAGAATATGAGGAGTATGATGAACAAGTAGAGTTACCAGAGGACCTCATCGATGAGGAAGATCAGTATGAGAATAGACAGATGCCTAATTTAGATGAAACTGAAGCAATCAACCTCGTGGATGAGGAAACGGTCAGGGAAACCAGGATAAGTGCGCATTATGATGTGCCTAGAAAACAAGAGTTAATAAACCTATTGGGAGAGTACATAGATGTATTCGCGTGGTCATATGTGGATATTCCTGGATTGAGCACATACATCATAGCTCACAAGCTACCCATCAATGAGGGTTTCATCCTAGTTAAATAGAAAATTCGACAGTTCAAGCCTGATCTCAGCATAAGAATCAAGGACGAAGTCGAAAAGCAGATAAAGTCAGGAGTCGTAGAAGTAACTCCTTAACCCACATGGTTGGCCAACATTGTGCTAATATCGAAGAAGGATAAAAAGATCTGAATTTGTGTGGACTATCGTAATCTCAATCGAGCTAGTGCCAAGGATAATTTGCCACTTCTAAATATCCACATACTCATCTATAACTGCGCGAAGTATGAGTTACAATTATTATGGATGGCTTCACCGGTTACCATCAAATTTTGATGAGCGAAGAAGACGTACAGAAAATGGCATTTATCACTCGATGGGAGTATATCACTATCGTGTAATGTCGTTCGGCCTTAAGCACATCGGCGCCACTTACCTGAGAGCAATGATTGCCATCTTCCACAATATGACGCACAGAGAAATATAGGTCTACATGGATGACATCATAATCAAGTCGCGAGAAGGCTCCAACCATATCATACGTTTGCAAAAGTTCTTCGATAGACTTCACAAGTTCAATTTAAAGTTGAACCCGGCCAAGTGCGCATTTTGAGTGCCCACTGGGAAATTGTTAGGGTTCATAGCAGCAGTGGCATAGAACTAGATCCCACAAAAATTAATGCCATGCAAGAGCTACCACCATCGGAAACAAAAAAAGATGTCATGAGTTTCCTAGGAAGGCTGAACTACATTAGGCGTTTTATAGCCTAGTCCACGGTAATCGTGGAACCTGTCCTCAAGTTATTGAAAAAGGATGCACCCACTAAGTGGACGGACAAATGCCAGAAAGCCTTCGACACTATCAAGAGATATCTTTCCAACCTGCCAGTTTTGGTTCCTCCCAGGCTAGGGAGCCCACTGTTGACGTACTTGTCAGTGTCAGACAACGCATTTGGATGCATATTGGCACACCATAATGAAACAAGAAAGAAAGAACGAGCAATCTACTATCTTAGCAAGAAGTTCACCGTCTGTGAGTCAAGATACACTGGTGGAAAAGACATGCTGTGTACTGACATGGATAACACAAAAGCTGAGATATTACCTATCGGTGTACCTACTCACCTGATATCTAAGATGGATCCCTTGAAGTACATCTTTCGCCAGCCTATGCCCATAGGGAAATTGGCCAAATGGAAGATGCTCCTAAGTGAATTCGACATTAAATATGTGGTCTATAAAGTTTTCAAGGGACAAGCATTGGCCGATCTGCTAGCTGAAAGTCCAGTCGATGAAGAGTTTGCACCATTAAAGACGTATTTCCTGAATGAAGAAATAATGGCAATTAAAGAGGAGACAGTCGAAGCCTACTCAAGGATGGAGAATGCTCTTTGACGGCACCATCAACTACAAAGGTTTGAGGATCAGAGCAATTTTGGTTTCAAAAATGAGTCAACATTACCCGATGGCAGCCAAGCTCAACTTCCAATGCATAAACAATATGGCAGAGTACGAAGCCTACATTCTAGGTCTTTGCATAGCCATCAACATGGATATCCAAGAACTCCTAGTAATATGAGACTTAGATCTACCGATTCACCAAGCCCGAGGAGAATGTGCCACTAAGAATAAGAAGATTTTACCGTATGTCAATCTTGCACAGAGATTGTGCAACATATTCAGAAAGATCAAACTCTGGCACACGTCGAGAGCCCAGAATGAGTTTGTTGATGCTCTTACGACTATAGCGTCGATGATACAACACCCTGAAAGTAGTCATATTGACCCGTTGAAGATCAGCATTATGGAAGAACATGCCTATTGTTCCTATATGGAAGCGGAACCCGATGGTAAACCATGGTATGTTGACATAAGCACATATCTGGAAAAGAAAGAGTATCTTAAAAACATCACAGCCAATCAGAAAAAGACCATCAGGAAAGACCAATGGTTTCTTCCTGAACAACAGAGTACTCTATAGGAGGACGCCCGATCTAGGGATACTCAGATGTGTTGATGCCGCAGAGGCCACAAAACTACTCGAATAAGTGCACGCCGGGACTTGTGGCCCTCACATGAATGGGTTTGTATTGGACAAGAAGATTTTAAGGGCAGGCTACTATTCGATGACCATGGAAACTTATTGTAGCCGATTCGTGCAAAGAAGCCACCAATCCCAAATCCACGGAGATCTAATTAGGGTCCTATTAAATGAGCTTAATGACATGAGCTCACCCTGGCCATTTGTAGCCTGAGGCATGAAAGTTATTGGGCCTATAGAGCCGTCAGCATCCAATAGACATCGCTTGATCTTGGTCGCCATAGAGTACTTCACAAAGTGGGTTGAAGCTACTTCTCACAAGTCAGTAAAAAAGAAAGTAATAGCCGAATTTGTAAGGAACAACATCATATGCTAATTTGGCATTCCGGAGTTGATTATAACAGACAATAGAGCAAATTTGAACAGTCATTTGATGAAGAACATCTATGAAAAAATTTGTATCACTCATCGGAATTCGACCGCATACAGGCCGCAGATGAATGGAGCAGTAAAGGCAGCAAATAAAAGCATCAAGAGGATATTAAGGAAAATGACTGACAACTACAAATATTGGCATAAACAGTTGCCCTATGCGTTGCTGGGATACTGAAAAATTACTCAGACCTCAATCGGAGCAACTCCATACTTACTTGTCTATGGCACTAAAGCAGTGATACCAGCCAAGGTAGAGATACCCTCCCTCAGAATAATACAGGAAGTAGAACTGGACAACGCAAAGTGGGTCTGAAAAAGATACGAGCAATTGGCTCTAATCGATGAGAAAATGATATTTGTCGTAAGTCACAGTCTACTATATCAACAAAGAATGGCACGTGCCTTCAACAAATTGGTCAGAACACATGTATTCCAAATAGGAAAACTAGTACTCAAACATGTATTTCTACACCAAGATGAGTACAAAGAAACGTTCGTACCCAACTGGCAGGGGCCCTACATGGTGCGCAAGGTACTATTAGCAGGAGTTGTTATCCTCGCAGAAATGGATGGCTAAGAATGGCCCAAAGCAATCACCTAAGATACAGTCAAACGATACTATGCGTGAAGACACGCTCCTCAGCTTGTGATTATTTCGCGTGTATCGCATTACCTTATTTGTAATCACATTTTTATTTTGCTTGCAATAGCACTTTTTGCTTGTAATTGCATTATAAAAACTACACAATTCTATGTAACAAACTATGTGAGGACCTAATTCTCAAAATGGGATACGTAGCCGTCCATTTTGAACTCGGTCGCATTATTATCAAAATCCACCATTATCTTGTATTATGAATTATGTAAGGACCTAATTCCCAAAGAGAGATACGTAAGTGTCCATTCAGAACTCGATCGCACTATTACAAAAATCAATCAACTTTGTTTCGAACTACATTTTGATTTAATTCCCGAGATGGGATATGTAGGCACTCTTCGAGCTCGGTCGCACCAAACCAAAAAACAAAAACCAAAAACCAAAGAAACCTCTAGGAAGCCTCAGTCACATTAAGGATTCGAACAATCACCTCACAAGGTACAAATTGGGGAAAAAGTTTTGAGAAGATCTAAACAATTCCACTAACAACCCGGCTCAAAGGATCAGTCGGTCCAAGTTCACACAGTGGGCAAAAATTTTGAGAGGATCTCGAAAATTTCACCAACGACACCGACCAATCTGTCTAAAACCCGCAACTAGAGCAGAATTTTTTAGAATGACTTAAAAATACCTTCAAACATGAATCGGTACGAGAGTCGGCCGATCCAAACCTGCAACTGGGGCAAATTTTCAAGGGGATCTCAAAAATTTCACCAAAGACAGATGAATAGAAAAATCAGAGCATCAAGGACGATTGAATAACCTTGCTCAAAGCGTATATGTCATGAGAACTGAGTTAACAATATTTTAAAAAAAAAATGCCTTAGCCAAAATTTTATTTTCCAAAATATTTTTCAAATATTCTATTTAAAATATTTCTCTCCTTACATCGGGACCGAAAGAGGAGTCAAGACCGAAAATGCAGAGAAATGACAAAGTAAGGAGTTGGCAACACGGATCGACCCTATAGGAAACTAACAATCTTTTTGTGATTTCAGGTCACCCAGAACATCGTCAGGAGGATGACGGGTTTATCCACTAACTAGTTTTCTCACGTATGAAATAGGTACAATGAGAAACACTCCAACACCAGAAGACAACCGCCAATCCTCGAGAGGAACTAACAAAGCAAAAAGACACAACCCGACCATGAGAGTTCAGAAAAATAATGAAAAGGCAATCTAGGTATGAGAGTCGCATAAAGAGTCATAATGATATAAACCCGGTCGGAAGGTCGCAGTCTTCATTCCAAAAGTCAGGGTGATATTATTTCGATCGAAAAGACTACAATATTCACTTTGAAGTAAGAATGATGTAAACCCGAGCGAAAGGTCGTAGTCTTCATTCTAAAAGCCAGAGTGATGTAATTCTAGTTAAAATGCCACATTCTTCTCCCTAAAGTTTGAATGATATAAGACCGGTCAGAAAGTCATAGTCTTCATTCCCGAGAATCAATTGCATACCGATAAGGTCATTCACACAAATTGCATGTCAAGAGGGTCATTCACACAAATCTCATGTCGAGAGGGTCATTTATATAAACTATCGAGAGGGTCATTTATACAAATTACATTCTGAGAGTGCCATTTATATAAACTGCTTAGAGGGTCATTCATACAAATTACATGTCGAGAGGGCCATTCATATAAACTGCTCAGATGGCCATTCATATAAATTGCATGCCTAGAGGGTTATTCATATAAACTGTCGAGAGGGTCATTCATATAAACTACAGAGAGGGACATTCATATAAATTGCATGCCGAGAGGGTCATTCATACAAATTGCATGCCGAGAGGGTCATTTATATAAACTATTGAGAGGGACATTCATATAAATTATCGAGAGGGTCATTCATACAAATTGCATGCTAAAAGGATCATTCATATAAACTGTCGAGAGGGATATTCATATAAACTGCCCAGAGGGCCATTCATATAAACGCTGCTGAGAGGGTCATTCATATAAACGCTGCTGAGAGGGCCATTCAAATAAACACTCCCCAGCAATCCAACAGAGCCAGACGGTGTCGCAAGTGTCATCCACTCAAACAATATTCAAGTCAATAGATCCAGATGATGTCGGAAATGGCGTCCTCTCAAGTTAACAGGTCAATAGAGAATGTCAGAAGCGGCATAAAAAATGGCATCCGCTCAAACAACATTAGAGTCAAGAAGTCAACAGAGCCAGACGATGTCGGAAGTGTCACCTACTTAAAAGGAGTCACCCAAGAGAGTGCGACAAACAAAGCCGCACAGGTATGAAAAATACAAATAATCAACACGCAGGTCTGGGCACATGGAAATGGGTCAAAGCTATCGGAGGTGAAAAGCGAAAAGACCAGATCCAGACGCATACATAGCAAATGTGGAACTTGTTCTTGGGCATCCAGCCAAAAATATGTGCCAACGGGAGTCAATCTCTCAGCACATGAGCTTGAACATCACTCTGTGCCAACCTCGCTCGCAAATCACAAAGATTTTTTTAAGAAAAAAAACCCATAATCGATTGGCTATATACCATACAGGTCAAAGGGATTCTCACGTAAGGGATACCCTTTACGGGCCATCGAGTCGAACTATAAGTGACCTGATTTTTTAAAACCGGAGATATGTTGGCCACTCAATCTCTGAGGATCGGTCACAATCCTATGAAATCATTCTGGTATTTTCTGGTTTGATACTTTTGTTTATCATCTTTTAATAGTTTAATTGAGTCGAACTATAGGTGGCCTAAATTCTCACGCAACCTGATATATGTAGGAAATCCAAAAACCAGCGTCTGGCCACAATTTTCAAAAATTGCATAACAATAAGAGGTTCTATTGGTCAGCTATAAACTAGGTCAATAAAATTTTGCTACTTAACGATGGTCTTGCCATCCCCGGACAATAAAGGGGCAGTTATTAACTCCTAATTTTTACTCTCCAATAATTTTATTTAGATAGTTATTGTTCTCAAGTCACAAATGGAGTGAAATTCACTTTTCACAAGGCGAATATGATTTTACTAAATTATTCCGAGAGTATTTTGTCATTTCATTTGACAAAATATCACCTGGTATACATATTGTATATCATGTCCTAATTTTACATAATTTTTACCATTAATCATAATTTTTTGGAATTTTAACCAACAATTAAGTATAATTGTTTTAAGAGAAATCTCAAAATTGAAGAATGAGTATTTCGCTCTATCAAAATTGAGAATTTGATTAGTTAAATGTGATAAGAGAATTACGCCTCAATTTCAAAGCATATTTGTATGGTTTTAATTTCCTAATTTCTAATTAGTGTCAAAAGCGGGCTTAAAATAAAGCTTTTAACATAATTAGACTATTTATGAAATTAGTTGTCCATTTTATTATTTAAAATATAACCACATTTGCAAAATATGGCCATATTTGTTTAAATTCATATTAATACATGATTGGACCTTTTTCCCTTAATCAAAATAGCCGAGCCCAAGCCAAAAAGGCCCAGGCCCATCCCACTCAGCATAAAAATAGCCAAGGGAATAATGCCTCTTTACTTGTGCGACTAATGGTTGATGAAAACCATAAGCGTCGTCTCCTTGTCACAATGCCAAAAATGGAAAACCTACAGAGTACTAGTTATCTATGTGTTGTTGCTTCGATGGAAGGGGAAAAGGCATCAATTTCCCTCCCTCCTCTCACCTCGCACACCACCACGACCCATACCTCCAAGGTGAGGTCGCCCCTCCTTTGTATTGTACTTTTGCTGGAAGCATTTATTGTCTCTTGTCCGGTTTGATTTCAAATTCTGCTTTCCTATTGGTTGAAGAACGAATTGGATGGATTTTCCCCCATTTTTGGTTCTTCCACATCGGATCCTTGGCTTTTCTAATGTTTTCATCGAGGTCTATAAATTGAGACCTATTCTCACATTGGTAGAGGTCGGAAATTCAATTTTAAGGCATTCACATTGATTAAGAGACTTGATCGAGTTTAAATCTTGATTAATTAAGCTTAAGTTGGGATCCAACCCTTTAGTAGAATCCATATCTAGTTAATTAGTCTTTCACTACTAAAACCCTCTCCCTTTTTGTGTGATTTGCGAGTTTCGAGGTCCCAGAGAGAAGACAAGCTCACCTTCGACCTTTCGGTTGCCTTTACACAAGGTAATCTTACTCCCTTTTAAATTATTTGCTTAAATTGCCTTTTTGTTATGATTGTGTTATATGATTAGTTAATCATGTTTTAGTGAAGATTAATTATTGTTTTTGTTCATTAGGTTAGTGATTAGCATGTTTTTTTATTAAGTTGAAGTCATTGTGTGTGTTTGTTATCATAATTATTAGCATGATTAAATAAGTATGGTGTTTAATATGCTAATTTAGGCCCAATCCTACCATGTATAACCCACTTAGATCAAACTATATCAAAATAAGTTAACTTAGAACCTACATTAGTTAATATACAGGTTGTTATGTTTAGAGCAGTGTCAAAAAATATTAACTTGGAGTTTAATTTAAGCTATAAAAGGGTTGTTAAGGTCATGTTTGTTTGGCATAATGTGTGTGTTAGCCTTTAAGAATCATATTTAGTTTGGTCATGTTGTAAATGCCTGTGTTGTATCACCTAGTATCAGTTTAATTCTAAAAATAATCTAAGATTGTTTGATGTCTAGCTTAGTCAGTTTATTTAGCTAAAGATAACTATTACTTAGCATTGAAATACTGTTATAGTAGCATCAGAACCCTTTAATGGTTTAAAAATAGGAGAAATTTGCTTAATATTTAATGATGTGACTCTATTTCACCTGTACCACTTGGCCTAGGATAGAAATACATGAACCCAAAAAAGATGTCTTAGACTATTACAAACCCAGTATGTGGTATATAGGTATGCAGATCATCTTTCTTTACCTTCTCTTGAATACAACTGCATGTGTGTCTGTCGAATTTATGGCAAGACCACTCTGTGTCCATTATTGAATTTAATTTAAAGTTTGTATGGCCTTAGGCTAGTTAATTTGGAAAAAACTAATGTTGTGTGGATATCTATGCCTCTGATGAACTTAACCTATTGAATTATTTTTTGATGTACATGACCTGTTTGTGTCAATCCTATCATCTAGATTTAGTATGTGGTCTAGTGAAATGTTTTAAACATGTTTAGTTGTGAAATATGGACATTATTGGCCTGTATATTTATCTGTAACTACTTATTAGCCTTAGGGTATAATGGAACCTTAGAACCATTTGTATGTCATGTTATAACAAGTTGGTGTACATCATATATGTTGGTTAGATTATCATGCCATGTGTTCTCTTGAATATGTGTTCAATCCATGATAAGCGCCCTAGTTGTTAAACCTATCCCTATCACGTTCCCTATAAATTCTAGATGGTCTAATATGTATTTGCTTATAATCATAAATGATGGATATTGCCTCTGTTTTATATGAATGTCATAGCCCTGCATCCAGTCTAGTTCTAAATTTTCTTATATAGTCTAAATGGGTTTGAATCTGGAAGCATCATGTTGATACTTTGTTTGAAAAACATTACATGAGAAATAAAGTCTTTATGGATATACCTTTAATTGTCAATATATTCTCTTTAGTTTAGCTGTGTGCTTTACTGTTTTTTCTTTTCAGAAATAGTAATGAGATAGCTATCTATTCAATATGTTTCTCTTGACATGATTGGAATGACATTCTGGGTGTTATCACATGTCTTTGTACATACCATATAAATTGTGCTATGTGTTTAAGCCAACGTTCTTTATGTCACTTAGCATGCTGCTGATTCTTGTTTAATATTTCAATCTACAGTCTGCATATAGGGACACATGTTAGAGTTTCTTTGTGAACCAAGGGAATCATATGAGAATACTTGTATATTGAATGTCTTGTTTGTCTTCATGAATTAGACCTAATATGATCCATGTTGGAGTAGTTTATATGTTTACTTGGCCCTTTCCATGCTTCTGGACATATGTCTGTGTAATGCTATGAGAGCTAAAAAATGTTTGAGGTTAATCCAAGCATGTTCTTCTTTCTTTATCTTTCATGATACTTATGTGAATATCACATGCTTGCCTGGTATATTAGCTTTGTGTGTATAGCATTTAGGTATATCGAGTACATATGCTACTTGTATATCTTGTATATTAAGTATATGAGATATATAGCATGTATATTTTCTCTTGTATGCCTCTTAAGCATGTTTCTTCTATAAATTTTTTGGGCTCGGCCCTTTACCTTGAGTTTCCTTATTCTTTTTTTTTTTATTTGGACCAATTATGTAGGTTGGGCCCATCTGATTACCTCTTCTTATTTGTTGTTTGGGTTGTGTGACTTGCCATATTTAGATTTGGGTTTTAATATGTTATTAGACTACTTGATATAATTAATTCATTTTTCATATATAAATTATGTGATGAGTATTGGGTACCTCTGACTTGGGCTTTCGTTTGTCTCTTGTTCGCTTCCACTGCATTATGCTGAGATGGGCCCTCACTGGGCCCATCATCTTCATTCAGCCAAGTTCGAGCCTTTATAAGCATTATATTCAGTTAATTGGGTTAAGGCCCAATTGACGGCATTTTAATCAAGTCCGATTGAAAGGGAAACTAATATTTGCATGAAGTCCCAACTATGAGTAAATATAGCCAACTAGTGGGCTTCAGTAGGCCCACCAGCCTAAACTCCCTTTTTTTTTTTTTTTATTCCAGTGTATATGTATATGTATGTGTAATAAAATTACTTTACATTATTGGAACCCATTATGGTTATAACCTAGGATAGGCAAACGATACGTAGATCGTTTAGTCTAGATCGCCAAAATGGATTTCAAAACTGTTTAAATCTGAAAATTGAATAAAAGAGGCTATTATGGATATCAAAATTGGAAGCAAATGAACTGATTTTTCAAACTGAGATTTGAGATAAATTTGAACATCAAAATTCACGATTTTGATCTTAAAATTGTGTTGGGTTCTTGGCTCTAATTTTGGGCGGACTAGTTGACATTTAAAGGACCCACAATGGGCCTGAGTGACTAAGGCTAAATGGATTGCTGATCTTTAAAGTTTGGGCCATGATTAACAAGTTTAAAGTTAAGTTACGGGCTAAGTCCAAATTAGATAATTCATTACATTAAAAACCTATCTTGGACTTGAGGTTAAGTTATGGGTTTCAGACAAGTTAAATTATGACTTTGATTTGGGAAATATAGCATGCAAGTTAAAATAAAAGAAAAACCATTTCGTACTTCTCTTTTCAAACCAAACTTATCATTCCAAATTGATTGCATCATTTTCAAAACTTGGAAATGATTTTAAAAGATGCAAGTGTAGAATGGACAATATCGTTGGACTAGAAGTGGAGTTCTACTCAAATTCGCATTTGAATATTCATAGTCTGAAAACAAATTTATCTTGCTCATACTATTTTGGCAGAAGCCTAACTCGTTATTTTCAAAAAGAACTTTGAGTTTTGAATAAATGAATGACAAGTATCTTGCGGAAATTTAAACACTTTAAGTAATTTGCATCATTTTAAGCATGCTATAGAACTCGTAGGTCAACCATATTTTATGGATCCTTAATATCGGTGTGTCTAACACCTTCTCCGGGGGATCATCAGAACCCTTACCTTGACTCTGGTATAGATATAATTTTTCAATAAATCTGAATAAACCCTTTCACACTGATTTTCCTAATTTACCAATAAATTAGGTTGTGACTCTAAAAACATTATCCGACTTAGAGCATCATCCAAATTCATCATAGATTTTATGCAATTACCTGCATAAAAGTGAACGGTAACAGTATTGGTGACAAAACCCCATATAAATCCTTCCCCCTTTTCTACCATTTTTCACTTCTGCAAATTTCTTTCTCAAACCTACGCATTTCTTCTAGCCCTTTCTAGTTTAAATCTTCAAATCACCAAATCTTCAAACATTCATTCCTTCGAATCTTCAAATCTTCATTCCTTAAAATCTTCATATCTTCTTCATCATGGAAAAAACCACCCAATCTTCTTCAAGGAAATCTTCTTCGGCACCTTTATCTTCGTTGGCCACTGATTACGCCACCGACGTCAGGGAATCACCTGAAACCCAAGCTGCCATTGAGGCTAGAGCATACTATATGCTCCCTTTACTTTCCATTTTGAAGTGAATTTGTCGTTCGCAGCGTCACTCCAGAAAGTGACCGGGGTGAAATGGTGAAGAACTACCCAATTTTCATCACTCCCTCCGACCTTGGCAGAGTTCGAACCGATTGCGATTGGTAAAAGCATTCCTCTAGATCCATCATCCCTGGGCCCGATGATTATATTACAACCCATAAACCCTGGTATTCTTACATTTACACCTATCCATTCACTTTCAAACTAGACCCTCCAATTGATGATGGAATACTCGAAATATGCAAGACTTACAACTTGTGTCTTGGATAAATTGGTCCTGCCGTCTGAAGGGCCGTCACTTGCCTCCGGTTTTTGGCCAACGGGGTCAAGGAAGATTTCACTTTGTATCATTTGATCCGTTTGTACATCCCGAAGTTCTTTCATGGCGTGGTCGTCCAACTTTCCAAACGAGGGAAATTCCCTATTTTTTTAGCCTCAATAATGATCGAGGCTGGATAATGATTCTTAGCCATTTCCACTGCTAAGATTATTTCAGAGATGTTCTTTCCTTTTTCGGAAAGATGGAACTTAAACTATAAGTTCAACAACTCTTTTCTTCGATTTTCTACATTGCCTCTAACGATCTCAGTTTTCTGAAACTTTACTTCGCTACTTTTTCCAGCCACCTAGTGGACTCCGGCCCATGTCGAGAACCTTTATGCATGGGGTCGAGAAGATATAAGTTTACATTCGCATAAAAATTGGACACGGAAAACAATTTCCAAAGACTGTTGGAAAGTGCAGAACCATGGTCCGTACTTTCCAAACTCCCTTTCTCTGTGTTTTTTTATGCTTATGCTTTCACCATTTTTTTTGTTCAGGTCTGCCCAAAGGTTCTGTACTCCTTAGGACAACTTCCTTGGCCACTCCAGCTCTCTCTTATCCGGTACTCGACCCGGCTGCATCCGCTCGCCGTATCACCGAAGTACCAAAAAAAAATAAAACATCAAAATCTAAATCCAACAAACCTCCAAAGTCACCTTCGGTTACTTCAAAGAGAAAAATAACTCCGAAAGTGGGCGGCCCTTTCAGGGTTAAAAATACCACCAAATATCCAGACAAAGATGTTTGGATAAAGAAGACTACCACCACTCTGATAGAAGATGCTTCTGCCAGAATCACAGAAAATGTCACTGCTGCAAATGTCACGCCCCTATCTGATGTTGCACAACCTTTTGCCACCACACCACTAACTACCGAATAAATTCCCATCATCACTGAAGATGACGATGAAGTAACAGATGAGGAGCCACTGGCAAAAAATCAAAAACATCAACTCCTCATCCATCATCATATTCGACCTCCAACTTTGGGCAATGCGAATGCCTCTTCGACAAGGCTGGAACCTCTGGAAGCCTGGCTCTATCGATGAATACTTCCGGGTTTGCTTACTTGACAATCCCTCAGAGGCTCAAAAAATCTAGTCACCCCCCGAAGAATCATGCCTCCTCCCAATCCAAGGTCATGGAAGTATTCCCGGCTGCGAGCGTGGATTCAAAGAGAATAAGGATCGGGACCCTCTTTTTCCCCGAGGACACAAATTTCTTATATCATCTAGTCGGGGTTGCAAGCTATTTGAGGCTTATGATATCGGAGTCCGATAAAGAGAAAATGAAGAATGTCCCATGACAATGCCTCTTTAATGAAGGCATGCACGCATCCAATCGAGTATATATTTTCTTTCCTTACTTGTATTTATAGTTTGTTTTTCTCTTCTAACATATTCTAACTCGGGCTCTGCCCATAGTTTTGCATTCATGCATCTTGGTCGGGGAAGGTTTCCTCTGATGCCTCAAGGAGAACGAAGACCTTAAAGGCCAAACGGATGCCCAAGACAGAGAGATTGGACATCTCAAAGAAATCCTTCAATAAAAAAATGCTCAGCTGTAGCAAGTCGGTGACTTTCCCGTTATTAGGGCTGAATTGGACTGGGTCAGAGGCAACTATCTCCAGGCCATAAATGAACTCAAACTTATCAACAAGGAAAATAAGATCTTGGATGAGGATAATGATACGCTCTACGACGACGTTCAAGTCCTCACCCAAGAGCTTGGATAACAAGAAGAGGTTTGGCATTATCAAATGCAGAAAAAAGAATACCTCAATGTTGAGGTCGATCGTATTAACATCGAGCTTGCCGAGATTGATGCGGAGCAGGCTGTTGGACATGCTATTTTAAATGTGTCTCAAGATAAATCTAGCCAGCTAGCTCAAACCATTGAGAGGTTGAGGAATGACCTTGAGGTCTCTTCCCAGAGGAACATTGAGATCTCGGCCTAATTGACTCAAGACTTGGCCGAATGGGATCAAGCTCTTATCGACGTGGATGCTAAAATAGCTCAGACAGTGCTGAAGAGCAAGCACATAACCTGGAAAGTCCAAAGATATACCTTAGAGCAGGCTCGAGACGGGATCACGGAGATAGACGACAAGATTGCTGAGGCGAAAGACCTCGAGCTCAGGGCCTTCCGCAAGCTGAATAGTGACAATTCTAAAGATGATTTTGAGGGCTCCGGTCCCAAATCTGACTAACCTGATGGCTTCCATGCCTTTGCATTTTCCCTTTCTTTTTATGTATAGTTTTTTGTTCTTCCCGTTGTTCCAACCTCAATTATGAATGAATATATCCAACTTTTCTTTCGCCTTAATTAGAATTCCCTTAACTTTTTGCATTCGTTATTGCTTTCTTGTTTTCAATAACTTAGCAAATAATTTCCTCCGACTTCGGAGTTGTACCTGAACAAACCATCACTTAGTTTGATTCATAAGCATCCAATCTAAAAAATAACTTAATCAATTTTGAATACAAACCTTTACTTTAGTTTGATTCGTATCGGGCAAATCCTTCCAGTTTTAGGCCATTTAGTGACTAAGTATAAGGACCTTACTTTTATGCTTATGAATAAGACATCTATTATTCATTTCGAGCATGAATGTTGGAACTTTATTCTCAACTTTTTTAGACAATTCAAGTGTCTTTAAAATAGGCTAGACTCATTTGATCTGGTGTTTTAGAAGCATGCTTTTAGAACATTACTCAATTTATTACAGATGCTTTCATGATGACTTTCCCCAGTTAAGGACTTAACAAATTTATCTCGTAAGCCTAATGATTTTCCAATTATTCAGAGTAATATCGGCAAAGAAGAAACACAAATATAAACTTTCGAGGCAAATTTTGAACAAAGTGCAATTTCATTTCAGCTTTGCTTCAAACAATTGGGCAAGATTCATTCGATCTTTTTGTCTTTACATGACTTTTTGCAAACATAAACATTATTTGGGCAAGATTCATTCGATCTTTAACCCTTACAAAAATGTTGAACTAAAAAAGTGCAAAAAACATCAAATTCTTGACTTGATCGATCTGATCCGAGCATCAGAGGGTGTGGAAGTCCCCTAGTGTTTGTGTTCAAAGTATGAAAACTTAATTACTATTTGATTTTCACTACCGGACAGTTCTCAGTCCCCAGTGTTCTTGTCCGACTCACATCCATTTAGTAACACGCTCTACATTGTTGCCTCATTAAAAACCTTGCAGGAAAACCCCTTTTCAGGATAAAAACTGTGCTAAAGGAAAAAGAGTGCAACACATGCTTTTAGACCTAATTCTAATTCTCCGATCTTCACATAATGACTCCAACCTTTTCCCTATAAAATTTAGTAATTTTGAAACAAATAAAGTTTAAATAATTAACCGAACACATACCTTAGCAATAATATCACTTCAAGTGACTGATGTTCCAATTGTTCGACAATTTTTGTCCATATTCGGCTTTCAATTGGTATGACCCTTTATTGGTTATTCTCAACACTTGTAGGGTCCTTTTCCGTTCGGGCCTAACTTCCCTTCATTGGGATTTTTGGTGTTGAGGATCACTTTTAGTAAAACCAAGTCCCCTACTTGAAAGTGCTTGATATTAGTCTGTCGGTTGTAATATCTTCCCATATTTTGCTTCTGAGCCACTAGTCGTAGCAATGCTATCTCACGATGTTCATCCGTCAAGTCAATCTTGACCGTCATAGCTTCATTGTTCGACTCTTCATTTGCAAGGCTGAACCTCAAGCTCGGCTCCCCTACTTCCATTGGAATTAGTTCTTCTGCACCGTAAACTAAAGAAAATGGTGTTTCCCAGTGCTAGATTTTGGTATCGTTCTGTATGCCCATAACACTTCCGGTAGAATTTCTCTCCACTTGCCTTTTGACTCATTTAGTCTTTTCCTCATGTTCTGAATGATTGTTTTATTTGTTGACTCCGCTTTTCTATTTGCACTCGGGTGATACGGAGTCGATACTATCTTCTTGATTTTTAATCATTCAAGAAAATTATTTACTTTCTTTCCAATGAACTGATGACCATTATCACAAGTAATTTCTGTGGGTATGCCAAACCGGCAAATGATGTGATCCTAAATGAAATCGCTGACTTCATTTTCTCTAACCTTTTTGAAGGCTTTTGCTTCAATAGAAAAATAGTCAGTCATACACAAAATAAAGCATACCTTTCTGGGTGCCAATAGGAGTGACCCCATAATATCCATCCCCCACTTCATGAATGGCCATGGTGACAAAATCGAATGCATTAATTTTGCCGGTTGGTGGATTATTGGTGCGTGCCTTTGGCATTCATCACTTCCAAACAAAGTTCTTGGCATCTTCTTCCATCTGAGACCTATAGTACCCGACCCTAATAAGTTTTTGAACCAATGATTCCGCTCCTAAATGATTGCCGCAAGTCCTTTCATGAACCTCGTGCATCACATAATCTGTTTCTCTGGGTCCTAAGCACCTTGCTAAAGGATCGTAAAAGGACATTCGGTACAACTGGCCATCGACCATGCAAAACCTAACTGCCTTCGTACAAAGAGCCCCTTGACTCCTTCGAATCAAAAGCAACTTTCCACCCCGAAGGTAATCAATGAATTTATTATATTCTTCCAGTCCTAAGTCAAACTCGTAGTATTCACCTCGGCGTAACCACCATCAATTGCAGAGTTCAACAATTGTACTACAGTTCCGGAGTTAAACTCCTCGACTTCCACGAAAGACCATAAATTTGCCAATGCATCTGCTTCATTGTTTTGCTCTCGAGAAACATGTTCCGTAGTCTATTCTTTGAACCGACGCAGTAATACTTGAATTTTCTCTAAATATTTTTCATTCTTTCCTCTTTCACTTCAAACACACTATTAACTTGATTGACAGCAAGAATCGATTCACATTTAGCTTCGATGACTTCTGCTCCCAAACTTCTTGCCAATTCTAGACCTGCAATCATAGCCTCATACTCAGCTTCATTGTTAGTCAGTTCCACAGTTCTTATTGACTTCCTAATAACATCCCCCGCAGGTTTCTTAAGCATCACTCCGAGTCCAGACCTTTTTACGTTCGAAGCTCCATCCTTATATAAGGTCCAGATCCCCGAAGTTATTCCCGAGGTTATTATAAGTTCTTTTTCCACCTCGGGAATCATTCTGGGTGTAAATTTTTCTACGAAGTCTGCTAAAACCTGAGACTTTATAGCCACTATTGGTTTATACTCTATATCATACCCACTAATTTCTACTGCCCATTTGACTAACCTATCAGGCAGTTTAGGCTTATGCATTACATTTTTCAGCGGATAAGTTGTTACTACACATATAGGATGATATTGAAAGTACAGTCTCAATTTTCTAACAGTCGTCATCAAAGCTAATGCTAATTTCTCTAAGTGAGGATATCTAGTTTCCGCACTAGCTAGTGTTCTACTTACATAATAAATAGAAAATTATGTACCTTTTTCTTCCTGAACCAAAACAGCACTTACAACCACTTCGGATACTTTCAGATACAAAAACCTGCTCATCCGCCTTCTGTTTATGTAAAAGCGGCAGACTGGATAAGTACTTCTTTAGATCCTTTAATGCTTTTAACCAAAGAAAAGAACCTATAACTTTTCTCCGAAGATTGAGATATAAATCTACTTAGGGCGGTCAGCTTTTCGGTGAGTCTTGCACCGCCTTCACATCCTCAAGCACCTCCAAAATTTCCTCGATACCTTTGATCTTATCTGAATTGATCTATATTCCTCGGTTAGAAACAAAGAAACCCAAGAACTTGTCCGAGCTAACTCCAAAAGCACATTTCTCTAGATTCAACTTCATATTGTACCTCTTGACTATGTCAAATATTTCATGCAAATGCTTTAAATGGTCCTCTGTCTCTAGGGACTTTACTAGCATATCATCAATATAAACTTTCATTGTGTTACCTATTTGGTCCTCGAACATGTGATTAATTAGGCGTTGGTATGTTGCTCCAGCATTTTTTAAACCAAATGGCATCACATTATAGCAGTAAGTCCCATATCTAGTTATAAAAGAAGTTTTTTCTTGATCCTCCGGATTCATCCTAATTTGGTTGTATCCGGAGTAAGCATTAAGAAAACTCATCATCTCATGCCCTGTCGTAGCATCAATTATTCGATCGAAGTGCGGTAAAGGAAAATAGTTTTTTGGACAAGCTTTATTTAAATCCTTAAAATCTATGCACATACTTAATTTATTGTCCTTTTTAGGTACGACAACTACGTTTGCTAACCAATTCGGATATTCTACTTCCCAGATGGAATCTATATTTAACAACTTTGTTACCTCCTCCTTGATAAACTTATGCTTGTAGTCGGACACTGACCTCATCTTTTGCTTTACCGGAAGGAAGCTTGAGTCTAAACTCAACTTGTGAGTCACAATCTCCGGAGGGATACCTATCATGTCTAAGTGTGACCAGGCAAAGCAATTGACGTTAGCTTTAATAAATTCAATTAATTTAAGCCTGAGCTCCGGGATAACCCGGTGCCCAAGTATATCTTTCTATCCGACAGATGCACGAATAAGATGACTTGTTCTAGCTCTTCTATAGTTGACTTCGTGGCATCTGAATCGTCCGGCATCACAAATGACCTCGGGACACGATAGTAATCCTCTTCTTCCTCGTAATTTATCTTCTCTCCCTCTTCTTTCTTCGGACTCGACGGGCCCAAATCCTATGATTTCTATTTAACTTCTTTACCCTTATTCGCATCCTTCACTTCTTTTGGTGCTTGCACCGACTCCTCTACCACGAATATTTCCTTTGCCGCTGGTTGCTCTCCTCAAATTGATTTAATTACCTCCAGATTTGGGAATTTTATCATCGTGTGCAATGTTGAAGGCACGGCCTTCATGTCGTGTATCGATGGCCTGCCGAATAGTGCATTGTACCTTATTTTGCCTTCAATAACGTAAAATTTCATTTGTTGAATTGTTCCAGTTGCATTGACTGGGAGAGTGATTTCCCCTTTCGTAGTCTCGCTTGCCATGTTGAATCCGTTCAAAACTCAGGCCACCGGTGCAATTTGATCCAGAAACCCCAATTGCTCTACCACCTTCCACCTGATGATGTTGGCCGAGCTACTTGGATCAATTAAAATATGCTTAATATGAAATTTATTGATAAAGATATAAATTACCAACGCATCATTGTGAGATTAAATGATGCCTTCCGTGTCTTCATCGTTAAAAGATATTGTTCCATCTGGCATGAAATCCCTAGATCTCTTTTCTAGAGTTATTGAGACTTTCATCTTTTTTGCGGTCATGACAGATCCTTTCGGAACATCCATTCCTCAAATAATCATATTTATGATATGTTGGGGTTCGATCGGATCCACCTACTTGTTTGCTTATCTATTTCTGTTGTTTTATTTTGCTCGATCACTCAAAAATTCGTGTATATGGACATTTTTCAATAACTGAGCCACTTCATCCCTCAACTTATGACAATCCTCCATCCGGTGACCATGAGTTCCATGATAACCACATATATCTCTCTGAGTTGGGTCTGTCTGGAGTGGTCTCAGCCACTTGTCTCTTTAATGTGTCCAATAGCTGAAACAAATCCGGCCACATCAACGTTGAAATTATATTCAGAAAGCCCCAAGATTTCCACATAGTTAGAAGAAGCTCCACCAGTATCATTTTTAAATTGCAAGCCCCCTACTGGTAGACCCTCGATCATTACGTCTATCTCTTATGTCCGATGGGAAGTTGCGGTTGTTGCGACCCCAATCCAATCTGAAGTTTGATCTTTTAGGTTGTCTGCAGGGTTGATACATATCCTTTAGAGATTTTAATTTTGACTCAGCTACCCTTTTTATCGAGATTCTTGTTCCGTCTTGCAAACCCAGACGAAGTTCGAGTTGATCATCCTCCACTTGAATTTTAGACTCGTACCTATTTTACACATCTGCCCATATTACTACCGGGAATTTCAACCAGCTATCCTTTAGTTTAAAAGAGGCACTGGAGCTCCTAAAATTTAACCCCTTGATGAAAGTTTTAGCTGCCCATTCATTAGGTACCGGGGGAAGAAACATTCATTCCTTTTGAAACCTTATCATAAACTCACGCAGCAACTCCGTATCCTTTTGAACAATTTTGAATATGTCCGCTTTTCTTGCTTGGACCTTTTACGCTCCAGCATGTGCCTTTATAAAAGCATCTGCAAGCATTTAAAATGAGTTAATAGAGTGCTCAGGCAACATAGAGTACCATGTCATTGCCCCTTTGGATAATGTTTTGCCAAATTTTTCCAGCAACACCGATTCGATCTTATTCGGGTGCATGTCATTTCCTTTCACTGCATAAGTGTATGAGGTCATATGCTCTTATGGATTCGTAGTTCCATTGTACTTCAAGATATATGGCATTTTGAACCTTTTCGGTATCAACTTCAGAGTTGCGCTCGATGGGAATGATAACTGGATATATCTCTTTGAGTCCGGTCCCTTCAAGATTGGAGGCGCTCTAGGAATCTGGTATACCAGTGAATTATAGGTTTCAACCTTCTTTTCATTAGTATCCATTCGCTTAGTTAAAGCTTGAAGCATTTTCAAGATCTTCGAGGATTCATTCATCCCAGAACCAGTGCCATCTCATTCGACTCGATTCTCTTCTCCGATCCGATTTCATCCCGGATGGAACGAGTTTCGTCTGCCGTACTTGCCCTGATGCTCTTCTTTTGTAACTGAGTAATAGCCTCTTGTTGCTCCTTCATCATGTTAAAGATTTGAGCCAAATATATTTCTCCATCTTCATCATCGTTCGGTATTTTCTATCGTTACCTTCTATACCCCTGGGGTGAAACCAAGGGATTATACCGATGCTCGCCAGTTATTGGGTCGATAGACGGGCCGTTATACTGATGCTCGCCAATTATTGGGTCGACGGGTGGGCCGTTGTTATTGTTATTATTGTCACTAACCAATTTGCAAGTGTTTGGTATTGACCTGTTTTCACAAAATCTCAAAAGACACAAGTGAAATTTGAGTTTGCACAAATCACCACTATTATCCTTAGCCCCACGGTGGGCACCAAACTGTTTACCCTAAAAAGGTACAGTTGAATTTGTTAGTAGTTTTAACGATACGTGGATCGAAAAATAGACGATGATAAACAATTGACAATAAGTAAGTAACAGTAGATAATAAGTAAGAAAGTTAGCCTGTAACGCTATAAATCAAGATGAATTCCTTCAGCAAGATTAGTCAGGACATCGGCTTAATTGCTTCGATTTCGAGCCAATGATGAAAGATTATGATTGTAATTGCAATAAGTGAGATCGTACAAGTGAATAACGCAAATAGGATTCCCTTCCATCATGAAGGTTGGGCTCCTTTTATAGCTATGAATACAGGGCATTGATGTCTGTGAATCATGCTTCAATTAAATAATAATAATGGTCTCTTAATGAGCAAGGAGTAACGGATGACTCCATATCCAGAACGGGTACGCACTGGGCTCCCTCGGTTCTTCACCCAGTGTCATCTGATTCAGCCACTGCCTGATCTTGACTCGACATCTGGACTAATTCGATGTCACTCATATCCGGTCTAGAACTCAACCGCCTAACTCAAACCCATACATAAACCTAGTCATGTGTCGTGCCGGTTTTCACAGTATACACTACTATTCTTGGTCGTTACCCTTTACTCGGCATAATTGCTAAACGTTAATCATCTATGCATAGTGAAGAATAGTACTTAATACTTATATCTCAAGTTGAGAAGGTTGATTGTTATAAACGGTGCCATCAAACGAGCGCATTACAATGATTAGTGGGAAAATTAACCTATATTTTTTACTAGTAGTGGTAATTTGTTGGTTTAAACATTACGAAATTAATATATTATAATAAGACCCGAGATTTAAATCTCTCATAGAATGTGCATTCTAGGTCGACATAATGTTGACATAAGTAGAGGTGAAACAAAAATGTTGTTTGCGGAGTCCAAAACTTAAATGACTAAAAAAAACGAAAGCAACTAAATTATCTCATAAAAAGAAAGATACAACAGTATCTTTGATTGCGTTAAAGGTGCTCTTATACATTTTCCAAGCTTTTTTATTCCAAAGCATGAAATTTACTTTTTTCAAAGCACAACTATAACTACCAGCAGAAAATATCATAACTACCACTTATTCACCATAACAATGGAAAAATCATTTCCATACAAAAAAGAAGAAGACGACTATTTCATATCACCAACATTGAATCTATTTCATTCAAAAACTTTAAACTAGTAAATAAAATCAAATACTCTCTCCCAGCAGTATGATGCAACTACGTCATATTATTTTATAAGTCGCTCATCATAATTTTATATCATTATATGTCTAGTGATACAAAAATATACAATCACATACACCCGACATACATTTAAAATACACCAAACATATGTCATATATACATTCATCATACACCATTTACCATACATACACGCATTTCATACCTAGTAATACACCTGACATATAAATAACATACACCCTGTTGATGTTGGATGGATGTTGTGGCAACATCCGTAAATGCTCAGGACAACATCTTATGAAAATAAGAATGTTGTCTGCGATGTTGTGACAACATTCCTGACAACATCTCTGTAACGATTTTGCCTATTCTTCCGGCCAAAACAGGTTCTGTTACTGTGAGTAAAAAATGACATATGCAAGCTTACAATGATGTTGTGTTTAAAACATGGTAAAAAAGAAACAGTCAAAGCTTGGAGAGGAAGCAGCGTGAAGACCAAGTCCAGAACGTTGAGTTTTTTAAGGAGAAAGAACCGGTCCAAGCTGAAGCCTTCTTTTACTCAACCTCCGCAACAAATCAGTGAAGATTTCAAGGGAAGTTCCACACTATAAATAGAGGGGAGCTTCAGAGTATCGATATCCAGAATTGAACGAGAAGAATTACCAAGAGAGCTCTCGGATGTTCACCTTAGAAACTGGATCAACACACTTAGCCTAAAGTAGTATAACAACATCTAGTCCCACATTACCATTGTTGCCCAGATTCTAGATCAAGCTTCTATTTCAAGCAATTGTAATGAAGATGTTGTATTGTCTTTTTAGATATTTTAACTTTAGGCTGAAGTCATCTGCGACTTCACTTTTGTTTGTAATTTCTTTTTCGCATTTATTATTCAATCTTGTAAAAAGAAATTCATTTGTAATTGTATATAATTTATACAATTCTTTGGTCATTGACCATCAAGGGATATATTAATATATACCCTTGAAAATATAAACCTTGTGTCTCTTTACTTTTCTGCTGCATTTACTCTATAAAGGTTTATAACTATTTTATCACAGTGTTGCCTCAGATGTTGACACAACATTGAAGGCAACATCCAGAAACTGTTTTAATTATTCTAACTGTTACGATTTTATTCTTACATATTTTTGCTTATCCGTAGTCCCGGACCCAACAAGTGGTATCAGAGCCCATACTTGATACAATAAGTGTTTGATTCTGAATATTACGGCTATGGACTCAGCTATACAAAATATTAGTAGACTTCCAATTCTTGACGGAACTAACTATGCCTATTGGAAAATTTGACTACGTTCGCACATCAAATCCATTGATGTTCGAGCTTGGAGATCAGTTTCCGAAGGCTATGTGATTCCCAAGTACCCAGCAGACGATGATGGTGATGTACTTACCAAATTCGAATCTGAATGGACCGCGGAAGAGATCAACAGTGCGAGCTTCAATGAAAAGGCCTTAAATACGATATTTGGATGGATAGATCTCTATATGTTTAAACTCATCCAGAATTGTACTACGGCCAAGGAGGCTTGGGAGACCTTACAAACTCATTATGAAGGTACCTCGAGTGTACGACGTACAAAGCTTCGCATGATTTTGAGCCAATACGAACGCTTAAGGATGGAAGAATCTGAAGACATAAAATCCTATTTTGAAAAGTTAATTGACATTGCTAATCAGTGTCAAGTGCTTGGTTCTCCTTTAACCAACACACAACTTGTGGATAAAGCTTTCAGATCTCTTCCTGAAAGATTTAATACTAAGATTTGTGCTATTGAAGAGGCCCATAATCTTGCTACTATGGATCTACATGCCTTGATGAGCATCTTTCAAACATATGAGATGAACATGAAGAGCCAAAGAGATATATATAAAGACAAGACTTTGGCACTCCAAGGACAAACCTCGGAAACTGAATTGGAAAACGAGGAAGAAAACTTGGAGGAACTGGGAAATGGTGCAACTGTTGCCTTACTTACTCGTCGATTCAATTCGATGGTGAGAAAGAGCAACAATGATCACAATAAAGTTAAATACAAACAGCATCAAAACCCATTCTTCAATAAACAACCGAATAGGTCACCTTCTTAGCAAAGAAATCACAATCCACTGAGGAAATCTAACTCCAACAGTACCAATTTCAATCCCAAACAACTCGAGGGAGTGCGATGTCATGCATGCTCGGGTTGGGGACACTACGCTAATGAGTGTGCAAACACCCTTAGAAAAATTGGTAAGGTTATGTGGGTAACTCTCAGTGATGATGAGAACGAAGAGGATGAAGGAGATCAAGAAGAAGAACCACAAGCAATGCTGGCAACCATGTTCGAACACTCACTGTCTGACGATAAAGATGTTGTTGACAATTTTGTGACAACATCAGACTCAACATCTGGAATGTCTTCAACATCAGAGACGTATGTATACTTTGACTATTCTGATGTAAATTATTTTAGTGGATTTATTTCTTCATCTGAGGCTGTAAATTTGGATCTAGTTGACTCCAAAGATGACGTGATAAAGGAATTATAAAATCTTTGTAAAGCCTTGATCACTGAATCTGAGCAACTAGACTCAAAAGCAAAATTATTGGCTCTTGAGAATAGCAATCTGAAGGGGCACAATCAACCGATTAGAGGTGACACTTACCAAGAAGGACCTAGAACTTGGTAAGATTCGTGCATGATTGAACGTAGTTGAGACCACCTTTCAAAGGCTCAACATGGGAACCTCCAAACTGGATGAAATATTGAACTTCAATAAACCTACAAGGGCTGGGCTTGGGTACCAATCTCCTAGAAAAACAAATACTTCCAGAATCCATAGTCAAACTGAGAGGATAAAATTTATCAAAGAAAATCCGAGTAATTCTCAGATCACTAAGATTGGATCGAAGTTTGTATGTAGCTTCTGTAAAAAGTCAGGACATCTTATGCCCTACTGCTACAAACGTCAAAACTCTGCACTCAGAATATTGCCTAAAATGTCGTCAGCAATGTTGCCCAACATCACTGACAACATTCAAAGCAACCAACCTGAAAGCAGAAGGAAGAAAAAAGAATGGGTACCCAAACTGAATCTGAAATGTAATGTGTACATAACTGCTTTGCGTACTAACATTACAGGTTCTTGGTACTTCGATAGTGGCTGCTCACGTCATATGACAGGTACCAAAAGTCTATTGAAGGAGTACGGAGCATTCAATGGAGGATACGTAACCTTTGGAGGAGGAAGTAAGAGTAAGATAATTGGTAAAGGAACTCTTAATGTTCCGGATGTACCAGCCTTGAAAAATGTTCTTCATGTAGAAGGTTTGGTTGCTAATCTTCTTAGCATAAGCCAACTATGTGATGATGATCTCGAGGTGAAATTCAACAAGCTTGGATGCAAGGTTACATATTCTGCAGAAAAATGTGTCATGTCAGGAACCC
Source organism: Anisodus tanguticus (assembly GCA_034509755.1). Lineage (NCBI taxonomy): Eukaryota > Viridiplantae > Streptophyta > Magnoliopsida > Solanales > Solanaceae > Anisodus > Anisodus tanguticus. Next base: position 40,170,030 of record CM067540.1, on the reverse strand, counting down.
GAACAGGAGATAATTGCCATCTAGTCGGTAGACAAGAGTTTTGCAACTCCGCAAAGGTAGGTGACTTGACACTTTGGCATCAAAAGTTGGGACATGTCAACTACGGCACCTTGAAGAAGGTGATCTCATTTGAAGCTGTCAGAGGCATTCCCAGACTGGATCCAAAATATAAAACAATGTGCGAAGATTGTTTGAAAGGAAAGCAGACCTGAGTCTCTCATAATGTTGTCCAACATGACGGACAACATTCAGGTACGTCTTATTGTTTCCAATTATTGCATATGGATCTTATGGGTCCAATCGAGGTAGATAGCCTAGGAGGGATGAGATATTCTTATGTGATAGTAGATCATTTTTCTAGATTCACTTGGATCTATTTTTTAAAGGAAAAATCACAAACCTTTGAGATGTTTAGAACAGTCTACTCTAGGATTAAGAATATATTTTGTTCTTCGATTTTCAGAATTAGATCTGATCATGGAAAGGAGTTTGAAAATCAAACCTTTGCAAAATTTTGTGAAAAGAAAGGCATATTCCATGAATTTTCGGCACCAAAAACACCACAACAAAATGGGGTTGCCGAGAGAAAGAACAGAACTTTACAAGAAATAGCTAGAGTTATGTTAAGTTCTAAGCAATTGTCAAAGAGGTTTTGGGCAGAAGCTTTGAACACGGCATGTAACATAACTAATAGAATCTATTTAAGGCCAGGGAACAAGATGACACCCTATGAACTGTTAAATGGAAAGAAACCTACATTGCAGTACTTTTATGTCTTTGGGTGTGTGTGCTATATTCTTAATGACATGGATCAACTGGCTAAATTTGACTCTAAGAGTGACAAGGGAATATTCGTTGGCTACTCTCAGAATAGCCATGCTTACCGAATATACAATCTTCAGACAAAGACCATACAGGAGTCAGTCAATGTTATTTTTGATGACCTACCGGATATATCTGGTAGATCTTCATAAAACAACATTGTGGTTGCAGTTGAAGATGAGCAACCCACTGAAGAAACAGATGTTGTCCCGACATCAGAAGAAATATCTGAACCTCAAAGAGAGAACACAGGAGACGAAGTCGAGGAGGAGTCTGATACTGAACTGAATGATCAAGTGAGAAGAGACCATCCATCGAGGATTAGAAGGAACCATCCACCCGACCAGGTGATAGGGGGAGTTTTTTAGAAGATGCGTACAAGATGGAAAGAGCCAGTGAATTATCGAGAAATGGTAAGGTATGTGTGCATGTCCACCATATATCAACAGGTAAGTCTTTCTTGTCTTACATCTACTTTGGAACCTAAAAATATTATGGAAGCATTAAAAGATAATTTTTGGATTCAAGCCATGCAAGAGGAGCTTGAACAATTTGCCCGAAATGAGGTTTGGGACTTGATACCACGACCCAATAACACAAATGTTATTGGGACCAAGTGGATATTCAAAAACAAATCAGATGAGTTATGGAAGATTCTTAGGAACAAAGCTCGACTTGTTGCTCAAGGATATACACAAGTAGAAGGTATCGACTATGACGAGACATTCGCTCATGTGGCTAGAATTGAGTCAATAAGATTGCTTCTTGCTATCGAAAGATTATCTTGCATCAAATGGACGTTAAAGGTGCCTTCCTCAATGGATACTTGGACAAAGAAGTATATATTGAACAACCAAAGGGATTTGAGGATCCTCACCCTCCACATCATGTGTACAAGCTCAAGAAAGCTTTGTATGGACTAAAACAAGCACCACGTGCATGGTATGGTCGTCTAACTAACTTCCTTGTTGAGTTTGGTTTTACCTGTGGAGAAGCTGACAGAATATTATTCATTAAAAGACACGGTGTAGATGTAATAATAGCTCAAATCTATGTTGATGATATTGTTTTTGGTTCGACTACAGAATTATTCTTGAAGTCGTTTGTCGAAGCAATGTCGACAACATTTGAGATGAGCATGATTGGAGAACTAACATTTTTCTTAGGCTTGCAGATTAAACAGAATGAAGATGGGATCTTTGTATCTCAAAGCAAGTACGCCAAGAATCTTGTTAGGAGATTTGGTCTGGAAAATGCTAAACATATGAAGACTCCAATGGGCTCTACGCAACAGGTATGTAAAGACGATGTTGGATAAGATGTTGACCCAACATTATACCGATCTATGATAGATAGCCTTTTATACTTTACTGCCAATCCCCCCGATATCATGTTTAGCGTATGTGTTTGCGCCAGGTTCCAAGCCAGTCCCAAGGTATCTCATCTTAATGCTGTGAAACGTATCATTCGATATATTGCCGGTACAAGTGACTTGGGAATTTGGTACTCCAAAGACACTAATCCTAATCTAATAGGATATAGTGACTCGGATTGGGCCGGTGATGTAGATGATAGGAAAAGCACTAGTGGTGGGTGTTTCTATCTTGGCAATAATCTAGTCTCATGGTACAGTCGCAAACAAAATTATGTATCACTCTCGACTGCCGAATCTGAATATGTGGCAGCCGGAAGTTGTTGTGCTCAACTGATTTGGTTACGACATATGCTAGATGACTATGGCATATCTAATAACTTCATGATTTTGTACTGTGATAATCCGAGTGCTATTAATATTTCCAAAAATCTTGTTCATCATTCACGTACAAAGCACATAGACATAAGACATCATTTTTTAAAAGACTTAGTGGAAAAACAGCTAGTTCAAATCGAACATGTTGATACTCTTTTTCAACTGGCTGACATTTTTATCAAACCTTTAGATCATGAGAGATTTTCTAGCTTGAAAAAATCTCTTGATCTCTGTTTTCTTTGAAAATAAGACAGGCTAGGTAGATGTTGTCCGAAATGTTATCCTAACATTCTGGGTAACATTTACTGTTGAGTCAATATATAGGATAAGTGTTGTAGTGATGTTGCACTGTTTTTCAAAAGATTCAAGCATGACTTTAAAAAGACAGGATATGAATGCGATACCGTTCTCTGCGATGATATATATATAAAACAATTATGTATATCATAAAAAGATAGTATCATAAGAAGGCAAAGCCTCTACTAAAAGATTTAGATGTATACAAAAAGAGCAAAGCTCTAAGATTGGTATCGTTCCTATTCTATAGGAGTACCACGTGCTTCAAAAAATGTTAAAATTCCTCAATATTTTTTTAATCTGTATATGTTCAACTAAGTTGATTAAGGACAATGATAAAATGTTACATTAGTCCAGCGATCAATCTCATAGGGAACATATACGGAAATATCATCTGCCAAATCAGAAAATCCTTGGAGTCTCATAATGTTTGTTTAACTTGGAAATGTTGCCAACATCATTAACAACATCGTGTTCCAGTACATTGATCAATCTGATTTATCTTATTTTATTCTTGTTTTTGGTATTTAACACGTCTCTGTCCTTAACGGAAAATCCAAAAATTCTGGAGGATCGTTTTTTTTAAAATTTTAAATGATGTTATGTGTTGTGTAAATCCTTTGTTTTAGGTGTGTAAAGAATTTTTATTCTTCTATACAATCTAAATTTAAGAAAAAGAAGTTTGAGTGTAAGTATATTTTGCCATAATGAAAACTCCCATTTTTGTCTTGGAATTGTCACATCAGCCGGTTTACAATCCATTAAATCATGGCAGCCAAAACACCACCCTTTTTTTTTTTCAAAACCCAAAGTTTCTCTAACACGCCCAATTCTTCAAAACCCTCTCCCATGTCCATTTCCCCAAAATTCACAAACACCAAAGATTATTCCCCAATGTCGACTAGTCCAGCAAATAGCAATAAGGTTTACAAGCATTATACTTTCATCAATGAGTTGAAACCGGTCGAGGAGAACTGCACAAAGGCTATGATCCTGCTTGGTTCAGATAAGCCATTACAGGTGGGCTACCCAGGCGAAAATGAAAACCCAATTGATGTTGATGCAACATTTGATTTCTCAAACCTTGCCTTAAGACAGTCAAAATCGACATTTCCGACGTGAAGGTCAAAAAGGGTTTTCGAAAACCAATTCGGTGACAACCAGTCTGCCAAAAGATCCAGGGAAGAGTCGACTTTCCCTGTTGATACTACCACTAGCAGCGGCACTGACACCGATTTCAGTGTGCCCAGTTCTTCAAGAACTCCATCAACCTTCACTCCACAAGCAAAAATGGAGAAGGAAAAAGAAGAAGAAGAGATGTCAGATGACATACCTCTACGGAACTTCATTCCTAAAGGAGTCCGCAGAACATACTGGAATTTTGATAAAAATATTGCCTCAACATCAAAGGCAACAGACGAGAAAATAGACCCAGACTATGTTGCCCCAACATCCGAGGCAACACTTGCAACCACCTCATCCGAATAAGAAAACACAGAACAGATTCTGATGTAATTCCCTACTCTTCCATGTTTCAAACGAAATCATGCTCTAGTAGCTGGAATTGGTTTAAAAATAGAGTAGTTAGAGGGGAGAATGTGATTGACCTAACTTCATTCTCCAAAAATAGTTTAGTTGATTTCTTAAGTAGTCGAAAGATCTTAAGCTCTGTATCTGGTAAGAATCCTTATTGTGAAAAGGTGATTAGGGTGTTCTATGCTAATCTGACGCTTGTTGTTAGGGACACAACCTCGAAGAAATTTGGGAGAGTGTACCTATACAACAAGGTATACAATTTTACACCTATTATCATCAACACCACTCTTGGGATAATTGTTAGTGAAAGAGAACCTCAACCAAACCCCACTGTGGAGGAACTCAATTCGATGATCAAGTACCTTACGGGGAATCACTGTTTGGGCTCCTCGCAGTCCTGTGTCAAAACGCACTGCCTTGTTTGCCACCTTGCACAAACTTGCTATATACAACTGGCTACCCTCCCTCAACGAGATAGTAGTGACCCTTGATCAAGCATCACTGCTTTTCAAGATTGGAAGGAATCAGAAAGTTGACTTAGGAACCCTCATATTCAACCATGTTGCCAACTTGACAGAAAGACAAAGCAACTCTGCCATTTCATACCCCTCCTTGATTTTTCAAATCCTGCTCAACCAAGGTTTAAAGACTCCAAAAGGAGAAAAGCTGAGTCCAGACTTAGAGGTTTACTCAGTACAGCGAGCCGTTGTGAACAGCAGAGACATGGTTATTGACCTGCCCTAGAAGAAAGATGAATGGGACATTGACACATCAAAGGATGCTGCCAACATTCCTGGCAACATTGGTCAAGGAAAGGTCCTAATGTCCAAAGATCAAGCTTCGACAACACATTCTTCGAACTTGACGGGGAAAATTCAAGACCTAGTGCGAGCCAGGAACTATTATGTGGGCTTACTTTCTTCACAAAAAGGAGGAGAGGGTGATGTTGATGATGTTGCTGCTGGAAGCAGACAGACAGGGGGAGTTGCTGCTGGAAGTAGACAGACAGGGGGAGCTGCTACTGATGATGATGCAGACCAAGCTATGATGCAGGGGGAGAGGAGTTGAAGATGATGATTGCTGACTACTTCTGATGCTATGGAGATGAAGATGGTGCTGCACAGAGTGATCGATCATAGAAAGCGGCTGGAAGCTACAGTGACTCGATTACTCTAGTCAAGGATGATCATGCTAATGGAATGGAGTGCTTTGGAATTTTTTTTTTTGGTTTGTAATATTTTACTTTGGGATATTTAGTCTGTTTTTGCAGACATTGTGACTGCTTTCTAAAGTTGTTTATATATGTTTGCCTGATGTGAATTGTTATGAATGGTTACTGTAGACTGTTTACGCAGTTGCTGTAAGTAAGTCACAACTACCAGAACATAACTCCTATCTAATCAAATCATCGTTACAACACTACCTGGAATTTAATACTGCAGGTTAAGGGGGAGCACAACACTGATCCTACTGATTCTTGGAATGTAAGGACTACATCGGGAATCAGTATCCTAGTCATTTTCGCTTCGTATGGAGTTTTGTGAAAAAAGGCAAAAAGGGGGAGATTGTTGATGTTGGATGGATGTTGTGGCAACATCTGTAAATGCTCAGGACAACATCTTATGAAAATAAGAATGTTGCCTGCGATGTTGTGACAACATTCCTGACAACATCTCTGTAACGATTTTGCCTATTTTTTCGACCAAAACAGGTTGTGTTACTGTGAGTAAAAAATGACCTATGGAAGATTATTTGTACTTAATGTAAAAGAAGAGGGATGACTTTAAATCCAATGCCAATAATAACAACAAATTACACCAATTGTTCTTGAGATGAGTTGATATTTAATTTTTTCCCTTCAGATGGATTGATATTTAATTTTTGCTCTTTAGTAATTAAACTTATGTTGCACGAGTTATAAATTTTTAATGTCAAAAGTCATGAAGTCATAACTTATAAAATATTATGACGTGAAAATATAGATATGACTAGCAAAAAGTATTTATTATTAGGGACAAAAACTAAAGATCAACACAAATAGGGATCCTAAGCGCAAATGTCCCCAATAACAAGGGATTATTTTGGATATTCTCTCAAGGCATGAAAATACAGGAGAGGACTAAAAGTGTATTTTCACATGTTAGCCACCCAGACCCTAAGCCCAATTACTTAAAAGCCCATAAACACCAGATAGCCTCTTCCCCGCACCCCGACCTATAAAACATGGGCTTTTTCTACTTAAATTTCACATCTCTTCTTTCAGATAATTTTCATCGATTAGGGTTTATCCTTGTCTATCTCGTTTCTCTAATGGCCGCCGAAGTTGAATACAGTTGTTTCGTTGGTGGTCTTGCATGGGCCACTACCGATAGAACCCTATCTGATGCTTTCGCTAACTACGGCGAAGTAGTCGACTCCAAGGTCCGTTAAAAAAAAGTCGCAGAGCAGAATGATGACCTTCTGTTACTGATATTACTTGATTTACTTGTTACTGTTTATACTGTGTCTATACCATTCCTTTATACGGTACGTCTTCTCTTTTACTCAAGAGATGAAGATAGATCGGTTTTAAATGGTGTTATTGGTTGTAGCGTTGTAGATCTGTTGGATCTGAATTCTTTTTGTTTTTTTTCAGATCATTAATGACAGAGAAACTGGTAGATCTAGAGGATTTGGCTTTGTTACCTTTAAGGATGAGAAATCCATGAAGGAAGCTATTTCAGCAATGAACGGTCAGGAACTTGACGGTCGTAACATCACCGTTAACGAAGCTCAGGCACGTGGAAGTGGCGGTGGAGGTTTTGGAGGTGGACGACGCCGTGAGGGCGGCGGTGGCGGTTACGGAGGTGGTAGACGTGAAGGAGGTGGTGGTGGTGCATATGGAGGTGGCCGACGTGAAGGTGGTGGTGGTTATGGCGGTGGTGACCGTTATTAGTTTTGATTGAATGAATTATGGCCTATTGTTATAATGGCCTTGTAGAATAGTTTAATTTTGGTGGTGTTAGGTGAAAAGCCATTACTGTTTACTGTGTGGTGTTGAGTGTTTGTCTCTTATATTTTGGGTGTTAAGATACTGTGAACCTGTATTTTACAAAGTTCCATGGAATCAAGTAAATGATGGTTTACGAATTACTGTCAATTTCCTTTTGCCAAAATTTTTGTTGCATCTAATTAGTTTTGTTTCGAAACTTTACTGCAGTAACCGAGCATTTATTGGAGAATTTTATGGCGGCTATAGGAAGTTCAACAACCGCTAAAATTTTATTTTGGTTGCTGTGCAACTGTTATAATGGTTATTTTTTGCCTCCACCATATAAATTCTCTTAATTCTTTGATATTTATTTTTAACTTTTAAGTTAATATATTTATATTTTAATTCTATTTATAATTATAAATATCTCATTTTTTTCTTTATTTTTTTTACAAAATTTTCTACAATCTCTTAATCTATTTTTTATAATTCTATCTAGCCTATTAAATATTATATTTATTTTACTTATTTATATATAAGTTTAAAAAGTTGGAATTGAAGTTAACAACTAGTTTGAGGATCATCGAGCGAACCAAGTTTTAATTTTCAAATTTGATTCATTAAATCAATTAAAGTTTTAATTTTCAACTTTGATTTATCCATCGATTTCAATTTTCAACCTCGATTAATCATCGATCAAAGTTTCAATTTATAATTTTGATTACACGTCGACGTTACGTTGACGTTTGGTATTTTGTTTTTTTTTTTAAAATTATTATTATTATTGTTATTTTAATTATTACATTTAATTTTTATTATTTTTAATTACTTATTTGAATAATTAAAATGAAAGAATTAAGAAATATGTTTAAGGGTAAAAGTGTTTCTTTTAGAAATGGTAATAAAGACAGTGGTACTTGTTATAATAGTGCTAGTTTTAATCTCGATGATTTCACTCCTATAGATGAAAATATTTTTTTAATGATATATCATTAGATAAAGAGATAAATGGATCAAATTTTAATTTAGACGATAATTTAGATGACACATCCACTAGTGCATCTCAACTTTAGGCTCAAATTGAATCTCAGACTGAAATTGAAATTGGAATGTCTCCTATTCCCCCTAGTATGAGTCGAGGCCCACACAACGAAAATTAAAATTAGTTGCATGTCATTTTTTATAGGGACCAATAGAATCAACTAGCTAGATGTAAAATTTGTAAAAATATTTATAAATTTAAAATCGAAAAATGTCAAGGTAGAACGGGAGGTTTATTGAGACATGTACAAGACTAGAATACAGCTAGATGGAATCAATACCAGGCTAAAAAATCGGGTGTGCCAGCTGAGTCGGGACAAGGTTCACATAATGTCCCCGACCAAGTATAGAGTCAAATTAATCAAACGACGAAGGGAATTTTTTGTCCTAAATATGATAAAAATATAGGGAAAATATGACAAAATTAGTTGCGGTGGAGGGTTTGTCTTTTTCATTTCCTTCCTCTCATGTTTTATTCATTACATTCGAGAAACATATAATCATGATTTTAATATTTTTTCTAGATCAACTGTTAGAAAAGATGTTTTAAAATTTGCAAGTAAATATCAACAATATTTACATTATGCATTGTATCATTTTAATGGAAAATTGACTATTACTTCTAACATAGGCCGTAGTAATAACAATAATGATTATTTAACGGTAACATGTCATTGGATAGATCAAAATTGGTCTATGCAAAAACGTATTTTAGCATATAGATATATTGATGATATGTACACTGAATGTTTTATTGCACAAAATATTAATGAATTTTTTTATTATTATGGAACAAATAATAAAATTATGACTATTACATTAGTTAATGCTACTTCTAATGATTATGTTATAAGACTTTTAAAAGTTTGATTAACTCCATGTTTTCCTGATCCTTTTCATATAAGATGTGTGTGTCATATTTATAACTTAATTGTAGAAGATGACCTAAAACTTTTTGAAAGCATTCTTGAAAAAATATAATTTGTTATAAATTTTATTTTAAAGGTAATAAAATACAAAGACACAAAGAGTATAAAAAAACTTGTCATGATTGTGGATTACCTTATAGAAAAATTTCAGAAGAAGTTTCGACTAGGTGTAATTATCTGTATGAGCAACTACTTGTTGCTTACGATTATATACAACCTATACCTTTATTATTTAACGTTCATAATAAAAATCCAAGAGATATGCTTGTAGATAATGATTGAGAATTTTTTTTAAAACTTAATAGATTTCTAGAGAAATTTTTTCAAGCTACTAAAAAAAATTTCGGTATTTATTATCATACTATTTCAAATATGTTATTTTATATAACTCTAATATTTTTATTACTTAATGAATATATGCAAAAACCACCTTATAAGACATCTATTGAAAAAATATAAAAAATATTTTTTTCCTATTCCCACTATTTATATTATTAGTGCGGTATTAAATCTGACTATTAAAGTAGACCATTGTAAAACACTAATAGAAACGATTTATGATTGTATAGAAGTACTTCTAACAGACCCAATTGAAAAACCAACTTACAAACCAACTAAAGAAGAAGTTACGTCTAGCATACACACTGAATGTAAACAAGTATATATGTATTACCAACAACAAAGTACAAATAATTAATCGACTTATGTACCATCTTCTACTACTTCGCTGCAACCTTATAAAAACACATGTAGTTTCTGCTGCTAGTATTCAAGGCCTTACAAATAAAATATTTAGTGGTTCAACTTCTTCACAAGTTAGCGAATTTGATGTTTATGATTTGCAGGGTGTTGTACCGTACGAATTAATTATCAATGATGAAGGACATAAAGACTTGCTGAAATACCGGAGGCAAAATGAGAATACATTTCCGACACTAACAAAGATGGCCCGAGATGTGTTGAACATTCAAGCGTCATCAACAACGTCTGAAAGCGCTTTTTCTACTGGAAGATTTCAAATAAGAGAGCATAGACATTCATAGGGGTGAGACGCATTGAAGATTGCAGTTCTATTCTGAGATTGGATTCGAACGAAGCGTAGAAGGTGCGGTCAACCGGAGATCAACGAAGAAGAAGACAACAACTACAATAAAATCTTGTCCGAGGGAACATGAAGCAACGTCGAATAATTTGACCTACAAATTCCAATTTCAACCAAAGATCCTCAAGACATTGTGAGGAAATTAGAAAAAGTATGGTTAACTATATAAATTTTTTAATTGCAATATACTATGTGATTTGCAACTTTTGAACAACACCATAAAGTTGCAATTTTGAAATTGTATTACAAAAAAATCATATTTCTATTAAATAATATAAGAGACACAAAATAGTATTGAGATGTTTTTATTACATTATCTTGTTCAATTATTGAAGTGTTTATATATATATTATTTTATTAAATTAAATGGAAAAAAAACCCCAAATCCCGACCGTCCCCCCAAATCCCGGCTCCTCTACTGGCGGGATGTGGGACAGGACGGGACCTCTTCCCGTCCCGCCGATCCCGGCCTGCCTGGCCCGTCGGAACCGGCATCCCGACCTTCCACCCGCCCCGCCGGGTCCCGCCCCGTTGGACAACCCTAGTTATATATGTATACTAGTATTTCATGTTTAGATTTTATTTAGTTGTTATAAATGAAAGTACACATTTTTTTTTTTACTTTTTATGCTATAAACGAAAATAATGTACTTGTTAATTTTAAAAGCTCAATTGATTTTCATAACTTATTAATTAAAAATTTAAAAGGTTAATAAATTAAAATAAATTCATGACTAGTTATATCATACCGATAAAGAATTAAAATTTTAAAAACATATATATTTAAAATTAATTAAGAATTTAAATATAATTTCAAATTTGACGTAAATTTTTTATGATTGTAGGTTGTTTCGTAAATTTCACTCTTTTAGCGATAATATAAAACTTGAATTGATGAAGGTTTTGTTCAAATTTTAGCAAAAGAGAATTCGATAGCTTTCCATTGAAGGTTGTCTAAGAGCTTAACAATTGATTCTTTTATCTCACCCTAAATAGCAATATATTTTGGCTCTTCATAACACTTTTGTTGTCACCTTCTCTATTTGTTGCCTTTTGTTCTCCCACTCCAATTACTTGTGCAATAATATCTTCATCAGTATAAATGTCAAGAATTGAAAGAGTTGCGTCAAAATTTGTATAACTGGTAGCATACATTGCTTGATTGGTGTTATGACATGAGATTTGAGCTATAAGTGATGACACGCTATGAAAAATATATATTTTTTCTTTTAGATATTTATACTTAAAATTTACTATTTCATGACATTAATGATGATTATCATAAATATTTTAATATTTTATTTTTTTATACATATACTAACAAATATTACTAAATAATATTTGAGTATGACTTTTATAGAGAGATAATTTTATAGAGTGTACCGCTATAATGAATAACATTGCTGTTATAGGTAGAATGTTATATAAAAAATAAATATAACATGAAAAACAGATTTTAGAGAAAATTAAACTCTTATTATAAAATACTATTATAATGAATCACAATTATATAGAAATAATGTATATTTTCCAAGTTATTCGCCTCATAGTGGAATGGTTTGTGTTTTTTAAGGAGTGAGCATGTTGAGCAACTCTGTTAGTACGATATTATAAAATTACTTTCTCAAAAAAGTTTAAACAATGTAAATAAATTGAATTATTGAAATTTAGATATTATGTAGTAATTATATACTTTTAGTAATAAAATAATTTAAAATATGTTAATATCATACAAGTGGGTAATTTTCTAAAATTGTTTAATTCTTTAGAGGAAAGATTGACAAGCGGGATTCTGTCGGCCACGTTCTAATAAATATCTTATACTACTAGGTTTCAGAGATTGTATATTTCAAAAAGTTGGAAATACATTGATATTGGATTAACGAAATACAAATTAATCAATTTCTTATCGTATAAACTGTTAACACGTTAAAAATAATTAAATTTAAGTTTATCGCGTTATATTTATAAGTAGTTTAGAAAGTATGGATGTTGAATCAATCGTATTAATTTAAATTTGTGCATTAGTGCGTAGGAAAAAAAAGTAGGAAGAGATAATTGTTTTAAATATATTTATGGACAAGATAATATGTTGCTATGATTGTGAGATTTTTAAGCTGAAATGAAGCAAATATATGGAATAATAATTATCTAAACTATGGTTAGAGTTTTTTTTTTAAATATTATATTTTAGCCATTGTGGTCCGATCCTTCATCGGACCCCGCGCATAACGGAAGCTTAGTACACCGATCTATATATATATATTAGCCATTAATTCTAACTTATGTCATATGTCTCCTTTGCTTGAGGCAAATGGAGAGGAGCCGGATCGTCTTAAGCATACTATATACTATAGAAAATATGACTGAAGGATTACTTCCAAATTTAAAGGTGTAGAAATGTCGAGTTGAAGAGGGCAGATATTGATATTGCTGGGCTTTCCTTGTATTTAAAACGGGCTGTACAATATTTTCGAAAATATGGGCTTTTGAATTTATATCCCCAAAGACATAACTTTCATTTGAGGGCAAAAATTAAAGATCAACTCTTTGAAGGGAAAGCCGTGCAATTTCTTGGAGAAAATTACAGTACAAAATTGCTTGGCCATATATTTTAGAAGACGCATTTCGGGATGATCTTAAATTTTTTCCCTTCAACATTTTTGGCGTGGCATAAGTTTAGATTTCGGTCGGCAAAGTTTACATTTAGCTCGGCATATGTATCATAACATGATTTCAACACTTAACATAATTTTAAAAAAGGGTATACGTTTAGATTTTACTCGGTAAAGTTTAGATTTCGTTCAGCATATGTATCATAACATCCCACAAGTTATGTCGGATACGACAAAACTTTCAACACTCAACATAATCTGAAAAATATTACACAACTTATGTCGTACAACTTAATTCCTACAGAATTTATGTTGAGCGAGACAAAAGTTCAGTTTCCAAAGCTAAAAGTGTTACATAACTTATGCCGAGACAAACAAGTCTGTATATTTTCATAAAATAAGACACAAGGGCCAAAATTAAAGATCACATATGAGGGGGGAAAATTGAAGACCAGTGCGTTGAAGGGAAATCCGTGCAAAAACTTTCCTCTCTTAGGGTGTGTTCGGTATGGAGCAAAAATATTTTTCAGAAAATATTTTTAAATTTTTCCATGTTCGGTTGGTCAAAAATTTTGAAAAATATTTTCTAGGAAACAAGTTCCTTAAACCTGAGGAAAATGACTTACTCAGTGAAAGTAGAAAACACAAGTTCCACAAGTGTCATTACACCTTGAATGTCTCTTTCCCACCCTCCAACACACCTCATCTTCACTCTCCACCCCCACACCCTCTACCCCCACCCACACCCTCTACCCCCACCTTCCATAGTATTTTTCTAGATTATAAACAACTACTTTTACAATAAATATTTTTGATTACGTAAACACAAAACAATAAGTAAGAAGATCACTTATTTTCTGGAATTTTATCAATTTTCACCAATTTGTATATATTTTGTATTTTTTTTCTTTGTCCAAATCAAAATTTTCATCTCCTCTCTCACGCATGGATTCCCCCCCCCCCCCCCCCTCATTTTGATTTTTATAGTTGTTTCTCTTCTCTCTCACGCATCAAACAAACTAGTGTAATATAAACATCAATATACAGATCTCAACTGATTTATACAATAACATACTAGTGTAATTTTATAAGTGGGTATGAGGATAGTAGTATGTATGCAGGCCTTATCAATTTCTTGAAAGAAAGAAAAATTGTTTTCAATAGACCATCGGCTTAAGAAAAAGTATTTTAAAACAACACGAAAAAAGAAATAATGAAAGTGAAGAAGACATGAGAGCTAATTTATACAAGAATTAAAAATTTATATGCATTTTTCTCATTTGATTTGTAACTCCAAAGACATACAATTCTATACATCAATTGATTGTTTGTTTGTCGCTGATATGGTGCTATTAAATTGTGTGTGTATGTTGGTACTTCCCCATCGCACTCTTAAATGGTGTTCTTAATGCATAAACAAGAAAGACAAGCAACAAAATAAGATAGAGGTAAATTCTCTGATAGTTGGATTGCCTCTCAATAAGCGTTTGATTTAATGTCACGGCATGACTCCATCACTTTCACCACTTTTCCTTCCACTTTGATGATATGAATTGTGTGAATGTACTAGTGTATATACTTTATATATATATATATATATATATATATATATATATAATTACGAGTTAGGGTTCATTTCTGGTCATTTTTCTACCAAACCCCATCCTTACACTCCTCCTAAGGTTCCTGAACAGTTCCACAAAGGTTTGGAGTGAAACCCAAGTGTTTATACCCAATCTTGACATCAAAAGTTGCCTTTAGTGAAGAATAACACCCCTAAGGTGTTGTAATGACTTTGAAGGTTGTTGTACGCTAAACCAAGCTTGGATTTCGAGTTATAGTTTCTGTATAAGGTAAGTAAATTGCTTCCTTTCTTGTGTATAAGTTTATTTTGGTGTTGGTTGAATTATTAAGATGAAAAGCTTTAAGATATCATTCTAGTTGGATGAAAATTGTTGTTTTCTTGTTGGGAATGTTTTAAGGGTGTAGTTATGACTGAAGATTATGAGGGATAAGTTATTTATGATGATGTTGTGGTTGTTTCTATACTCGGCTGTACTTCGGAAGAGATGGAGTCTTACCGATCCTCCGCTGAATATCAACATCGTCTACTGAGAGGGCTCGTCAAACTGTTTACTTGTACCTGTAGGCATGAAATGCAGCACCCCAGCAATGGGACGTCAGTATAATAAAAAGCACCGAGTATATAAGGCAGAAAGTAACATAGATATGTAAACTCTGAAGTTGAAAGAACATGAATAATCACAATAGAGTTTCTGCTGAAAGATAAGAAATAAGAGTGTGCTTACCATGTACTCTAGTTCGTCTTACCGAAGTCATTATCATTGGACCACTTGGCCTCTTTATCTAACCATTGAACTCATACCGTAATTATACTCAATTATATCTACTAGTTTTGATTATTGCTCTTTATCATATCGTTACTTATTTATACAAGATGAACATAATGTGGCTCTTACGCGTAGCAAAGTAGATCGTCCGTAAGGCACACTATAACCATAACCATCTAGTGGCACTTACGCGTAGAAAGGCAGACCGCCCGTACGACTCACAGTACTTAGGGTCGGATTATGCGTGCAACTGAGATCGTCCATAACCAACCCTTAGCTTACATATGTGTATCATATACTATCCATAGGTTATATTTTACTATCCTCCTACGCCTTCATGGACCGTCCATAGGGAACGTACTTACTCTAGCTCATCTTATTGTATCACGAGACATCTGAGCTCATATGAACATGTTGTCTATACTGTGGAAATATCATACTATAGAACTCTTATATATAATACTGTTGCCCTTAAGGCCACATTGAAATATAAGAATGACACTTACGCGTTTCACAGGGAACTGTCCGTAAGGCTCACTTACAATCATGAGCTCGTACGTGTAGCATAATAGACCGTTCGTACGACTCACAATACACATGTTGAACTATGCGTGCAACTAATACCGTCCATATCCAACCCTCATTATACCTCTACCCGTTCGTAGGGCGGACTATTACTTAGGCTGAACTATGCGTTTCATTTTCAGACCGTCCATAGTAAACCTTTACTTTGCACCTATGACTTCATAGACCCTCCATAGGGCTTATGTCTTATGAATACATAACTTCATGACAATCAAACAAGTATCCATCAACAATAATAAGTAATGATCATATCTACAAACTCATAAGTAACTTGTTGTGATTAGTAACTTACAATCTTCTTAAGCCGCTTGCGACATTCCTTACTCATACTCTAAACATTAAGGAGGTATATGACTACCTTATGAACTTATAACTATATATATATATATATATATATATATATATATATATATATATAATAACAACATACTCAGTATAGTCTCACAAGTAATTTTTGGGGAGGGCGAGGTGTACGCAGATCTTATCCCTACATTTGTGGGGTAGAAATTGTTCAATACAAGATTATTCATGTCTATATTAGTGAAGGAAGGGTTTAAATTTTTTTTGTCTTCAGTTGGTGTATATTTACTACACACACGTATAACAATGTATTTAAGGTGTTTGGTAGTGTAAAAAGAAAAACAAGATACTTACAGTAAAGGGGAATAATGTGTAGCCTTGGAATATGAAAATCAAAATAGAAAAAAAAAGGTAAGATTGAAAGAAACTGTTAAATAAGGAAATATACACACAATATACAAGTGTATATTGCCTTATTAAGGTTCTCGGATTTGCTGCCTTATGGCTCTCGGATTTGGCCATATTTGGCTCTCGGATTTGCTGGCCATATTTGGCTCTACTTCTTTTGGTAATTGTTAATATTAGACAAGGTAAGAATCTTGTATATTAGGAAATATATGTGTAATATATTGTAATATATAGGTTACCATAATTAGGAATATACACTACCATAATTGTAGAGTTAGAATTATGGTAGAAGAAGGCTTTGTAACTTGTATATATATCTATTCAATCAATGAAAATAATCAAGGGGATTATTTCTTTCATGGTATCAAGAGACTAGGTTTTACAAAAAAAATTCTCTCCCTAAATTTTTTGGACCCCCTCGGCCGAGACACCCTTCCCCCCCTCAGGTTTCTCTTCCAAAATTCGTCTTCCGCTCTAAAAAACCTCTCTTAAATTTCCCCTCCTTCTTTGTTCTTATCAATATGTCTAAGAACAATTTTCACCCTGCCCTCACGGTTTCCAATATCAAGCTTAGTGTCCCTATTGTCCTTGAAATGGAAAACGTTCAATATGCAACGTGGGCGGAGTTGTTTAAAATTCACGCTATATCTTATCAAGTTCTTCATCATATCATTCCTCCCGCTAGACCCCTTCCTGCGGAGGATCCTGAATTATGGATTACACTTGATGCTACCATTCTTCGGTGGATATACGCCACTATTTCGGTGGACCTTCTACAGCCGATTATTGAGCCAGATACCACGGCTATGGCTGCATGGAATAGATTGCGTGACATATTCCAAGACAACCAACATTCCCGTGTCGTCACACTCGAGCAGGAATTCTCTCTCGTTCGAATGGACGAATTTCCAAACGTTTCTGCATATTGCAAGAAACTAAAGGAGTTGGCGGATCAACTCTGTAATGTTGGCGCACCAGTAACAAATAATCGTCTAGTTCTACAGTTGGTTGCCGGTCTTTCGGAGGCCTATAATGGTGTTGGAACTCTCCTTCGCCAAAACAACCTTCTTCCCGACTTCCATCAAGCCCGCTCCATGCTGACGTTGGAAGAAGTCGGTTTGGCTAAAAAGGCGGCTACCGGAGCAAGCCCAGTTGTCATGGTGGCGTCCTCTCCGAGTCCTTCAGGTTTTGTTAATAATTCGGGCCAAAACCATAATAATGGTGGCGGCAAGAATAATCGCAAGAATAATAACAAAAATCGCGGGGGCAAACACGGCGGTTCTGGTGGCGGTTCCGGTGGTCAACAGCAGGCGGTGGGTCCCAGCCAGGGTATAGTGGCCCACCACCACCGTGGGCCCAGCAGTGGGGCCCATGGCAGTGGAACCCGTACCACCCAGCAGCAGTTTCCAGCGGCCAGTGGGCTGGCCAACAGTCCAGGCCCAATACCCGGCGGTGGCGGCCCATCGGCCGGCCGGGCCCGCCGGCGGTAGCAACAAGCGCCTACGGCCCAGGTGCACCACGGACAGGAGTTCTTGGGCCCCGAACACCGCAGGCCCATCATGCAGCAGGCTCCACTCAGACTGATATCGAGGTCGCGATGCACACGTTGGGGTTGACTCAACCGGACCCAAATTGGTACATGGACACCGGGGCAACTACTCACATGACTTCCGAATCAGGTACTCTCTCCTCTTATTCCAATTTGAGCACCTCTCGGGGTATAATTGTTGGTAATGACAACTCTATTCCAATTCAGGGTTATGGTCAGAAAACGTTGTCTCCCCCCAATCCACCCCTACTCTTGAAAAATACTTTACATGCTCCTAAATTGATTAAAAATTTAGTGTCTGTCCGGAAGTTCACTACTGATAATTCCGTTTCCGTTGAATTTGATCCGTTTGGTTTTTCTGTGAAGGATTTCAAGACGGGGAGTCATCTCATGAGGTGTGATAGTAGGGGGATCTGTATCCTATCATGCCTGGTTTCAGTCCATCGAGTCAACCCTTGCCGTCAGCCTTTGCAGCCATCTCTCCTTCCATGTGGCATGCTCGTCTGGGTCATCCGGGATCTTCTATTTTATCAGTTTTAGATAAAAATAGCTTTATTTCCTGTAAGGATACGAGTCGTACTCCACTTTGTCAGTCTTGCTCATTAGGAAAAATTGTTAAGTTGCCATTTGTAGACTCCAATTCTCATACTTCAATGCCATTTGAGATTATTCATAGCGACTTATAGACGTCTCCTGTTCTCAGTTCATTGGGTCATCGATATTATGTTCTCTTTTTAGATGATTATTCTAGATTTTTGTGGACATTTCCAATTGCGAATAAATCACAAGTGTTTTCCGTCTTCATCCAATTTAGAGCGTTCATCCGTACTCAATTCGAAAGAGAAATAAAAAATATTCAATGTGATAATGGGAAAGAGTATGACAATAGGGAGTTCCGTGATTTCTGTGCGAAAAATGGGATCAATTTTCGGTTTTCGTGTCCTCATACATCTTCACAAAATGGGAAGGCCGAACGCAAAATTCGTTCCATCAATAACATTGTCCGAACTCTCATAATTCATGCCTCCATACCTCTATACTTTTGGCATCATGCTCTACAAATGGCCACATATCTTCTTAACATAATTCCGTCTAAAGGTCTGACATATTCTTCCCCCCTCAAAATTCTATATAATAAGAACCCATCTTATTCTCATCTTCGGATTTTTGGGTGCTTGTGTTATCCGTTATTTCCATCCACCATAATTAACAAACTTCAGGCTCGGTCTACCCTGTGTGTATTTTTGGGTTATCCGTCGAATCATCGTGGTTATAAGTGTTTTGATTTATCCTCCAAGAAAATCATAATAAATCGCCATGTCATTTTTGATGAAACCCAATTCCCTTTTACGAAAGTTCATACTCCCGAGCCTAAGTCGTATAATTTTTTGGATGACCAAATATCCCCGTATATTATTCGGAATTTTTCGGACCTCCCCCGCACCCTAAATCCTCCAGCGGGCCCACTACCCGCTGGACCCACAGGACCGTCTCGCCCGGTAATTCCAAGACCGGAACAGCCCAGAAATTGGGCCGGTCCATTGGTCTCGGAACCTGGTCCAGCCCAGTCTCGGAACCGGTCCCGGACGAGTACAACGATTACCGATTTGGGCCAAGCGGAGCCCACCGCCCTTGGCCGGTCCGTCCCGAGCCCAGAAAATTCCCAAAATTCTCTCAATTCTTCCTCGAGTCATTGACCGGTCACTCGAAGTCAGCGGGGTATTTTTACACCTAAAAGACATTTTAATTTACATTCGGATGTCTCTAAATCCCCCCTTGCCCCACAATCCTGTGTCGGCTTTAAATGACCCTAATTGGAAAATTGCTATGACTGATGAATATAATGCTCTTATTGCTAATAAGACGTGGGAGTTGGTGCCCCGTCCACATGGTATTAATGTTATCAGGTCTATGTGGATTTTTGCTCATAAGGTGAATTCAGATGGGTCCTTTGCTCGACACAAGGCGCGACTTGTTGGTGATGGTAAGACTCAGCAGGTTGGAATTGATTGTGGTGAGACGTTTAGTCCGGTGGTCAAACCGGCTTCCATTCACACTCTTCTTAGCTTGGCTCTTTCAAAGACTTGGCCAATTCATCAGTTGGATGTCAAGAATGCTTTTCTACATGGTGACCTCAAGGAAACAGTCTATATGCATCAGCCGTTGGGTTTCAGGGATCCCAACCGCCCTAATCATGTCTGTTTGTTGAAGAAATCATTATATGGGCTTAAGCAGTCTCCAAGGGCCTGGTACACGAGGTTTGCTGACTTTGTTTCAACTATTGGGTTCACTCACAGCAGGTCAGATAATTCCTTGTTCATCTACCGCAGTGGTTCGTCCTTGGCCTACATCCTGTTGTACGTGGATGATATCATCTTGACTGCCTCTTCAGATGCCTTACGCCAGTCTATCATGACCATGCTCAGTTCTGAGTTTGCTATGAAAGATTTAGGGCCTTTGAGTTATTTTTTGGGGATTGCCGTCAAGCGTCATTCAGGTGGGTTGTTTCTGTCTCAACGGAAGTATGCTGCTGAGATCATCGAGAGCGCTGGGATGTCATCCTGTAACTCCACTTCCACGCCAGTTGATGCAAACCCAAAGCTAAGTGCCGCAACAGGTGCACCATACGAGGACCCGACCCGCTATCGCAGTTTTGCAGGGGCCCTCCAGTATTTTACCTTTACTAGACCGGATATTACATATGCGGTTCAGCATGTGTGTTTATTCATGCATGATCCCAGAGTTGAGCACATGAATGCAATCAAACGCATCATTCGGTATATTCAGGGGACACTAGACTATGGGTTGCACTTGTATCCGTCATCTACATCCACACTTGTTTCCTACACGGATGCTGATTGGGGTGGTTGTCCCGACACCAGACGGTCGACTTCTGGCTACTGTATGTTCCTTGGCAACAACTTGGTCTCCTGGTCAGCAAAATGTCAGGCAACCCTATCACGCTCAAGTGCCGAGGCAGAATATCGAGGGGTGGCGAATGTGGTCTCCGAATCACGTTGGCTACGTAATTTGCTTTTGGAGCTTCATTGTCCTATTCAGAAGGCAACCTTGGTATATTGCGATAACATTAGTGCCATCTACCTTTCAGGTAACCAAGTTCAACACCAACGTACTAAGCATATCGAAATGGACATTCACTTTGTCCGCGAAAAGGTTGCGAAGGGTCAAGTTCGCGTATGCCATGTCCCGTCGCGTTATCAAATTGCAGACATCTTTACAAAGGGTCTACCAGTGGTTCTCTTTGAAGATTTTAGGGACAGTCTCAGCGTTCGAAGACCGTTCGCTATGACTGTGGGGGTGTGTTAAATAAGGCAATATACATACAATATACAAGTGTATATTGCCTTATTAAGGCTCTCGGATTTGCTGCCTTATGGCTCTCGGATTTGGCCATATTTGGCTCTCGGATTTGCTGGCCATATTTGGCTCTACTTCTTTTGGTAATTGTTAATATTAGACAAGGTAAGAATCTTGTATATTAGGAAAATATATGTGTAATATATTGTAATATATAGGTTACCATAATTAGGAATATACACTACCATAATTGTAGAGTTAGAATTATGGTAGAAGAAGGCTTTGTAACTTGTATATATATCTATTCAATCAATGAAAATAATCAAGGGGATTATTTCTTTCAGAAACAACACTTCTTTTCTGCAATTTGGCTATTTCAAATGTAAAAATTATTTGGGTTATGCTAATTGTAAACTAATTGTATAACATGTACATTTGCAAAACAATCCCGTTAGGTAGTAGGTACTTTGGTCATATAAAAGCTATACAACAAGTATTATATATCTAATCAAAAGACTAAATATATAATAGATTATATCATATATATGTCTTTGAATATACTATTTACATAATATTTATTAAGTATGTTATATATATCTGTACTCTATGTGTATACTCGTATAATTGGCTAACTTTAACAAGAAATTTGACATTTTTTATAACGATATGTAATTATTATCACCAAAAAATTAGAAGTAATGGCTCTAGAATCGCACCAGTCAAAACCTAAATAATTAGCAATGAAATTTATATGTTGACATACATAGAGACAATATACAAAAAGAACAATCTATTAAGTCATCAAAGCATATATACTCTACCAATATATGAAGCATAAGGTATCTATATGTATGAAGCTAGACACAAAGGGTACAAGAGAACCTTACAACAACAACAACTAATAATCTAGTGCAATCTCACATGTGGGATTTGAAAAGGGTAGAGTGTATGCAAACCTTATTCCTACATTGTGAAAGTAAGGAGGTTGTTTTCGAATGACCCTTGGCTCATGGGGTGAGGAAAAAGGAACAGTAAAAATAAGCAACAACAACAACAGTAAGATAGTAAGAAAACGAAGCAGAAGAATCAAGCAAATAGTGCTAGAGATGCAAGAATAAGCAAACTCCAGAAAAAATACAAGAGAACCTTAAAAGGAAAAAAAAGCAAATAAAGAAGTAGCTTGAAAAATTGGTATTATAATTAATACAGATAGATATGGTTTAAGCGAGAGAAACTTAGTTTTGATTCAGCATCTAAATCGAGATATTTAAGGGATATAAAAAATTATATGTAATTTAAAGTCAATTCCACTTTACCCCTTAACAGTTAAGGGTCAGAAAATAATACTCCCTCCACATGTTAACCCCCCCCCCCCCCCCTCCCATGCAATATTTTTCGATGAAACTTAAATATTTTTCTTTTTAAATCTAAAATATGAAAAATATAACTCTTATTTATTATATATAAATTGTTCATATTTACATAAACATAAGCAAACAAATAAGATATAGATTGATTTCAAGTAATCAAGCTTTTTTTCCATAACCCTCAACTGGATACTTTTTAAATAATAAATTCCTAACGTGAACCATGAGTTTTGTTTAAGAAAGATTTTTTCAAGATAAGTTCAATAATGACTGTAACATAATAATGTTAGAGTAAAAAGAACACACAAAAGTAATTAATAATTTGTATAGTTGCAATCCCATCATCTAAGATACATTTAAAAAAATTTCACATAAAATTTGATTATTTAAGCATTTTTTTTTTTTACTTCAAAACCACTCAAATGAGCTGAGCAGATATTTTTTTCCTGAAACATCAATTCGATATTTACCCTATATGGAATGTTTATCTAATTATAGTTATATAAGCAACTTGTTGAGTATTATGGAAGAGATATATGCTTGGTCACATGAAATCAATCGACATTTAATTTTAGTGCTTATGAAAATATATGGATAGTCTATATCTAATTGTTAAACAGCAGCCCAGCCCATCACGGGAACAGTTCCGAAAATCAGTGGAACAAACAAAGCACGTCATGTACCATTGTACCCATCACGGGAACAGTTCCGAAAATCAGTGGAACAAATCTTGTATATTAAGGAAAGTATATTGTAGTTTATTTGTTACCTAGATTAGGATATACACTTACCATAATTAGGATATACACTTACCATATTGTATAGTTAGAATTATGGTAGAAGTAGGTTTGTAACTTGTATATATATCTATTCAATCAATGAAAATAATCAAGGGGATTATTTCTTTCATGGTATCTGAGTTTGCTATGAAAGACTTAGGGCCTTTGAGTTATTTTTTGGGGATTGCCGTCAAGCGTCATTCAGGTGGGTTGTTTCTGTCTCAACGGAAGTATTGTTGCTGAGATCATCGAGAGGGCTGGGATGTCATCCTGTAAGTCCACTTCCACGCCAGTTGATGCAAACCCAAAGCTAAGTGCCGCTGCAGGTGCACCATACGAGGACCCGACCTACTATCGCAGTTTTGCAGGGGCCCTCCAGTATCTTACCTTTACTAGACCGGATATTACATATGCGGTTCAGCAGGTGTGTTTAATCATGCATGATCCCAGAGTGGAGCACATGAATGCAATCAAACGCATCATTCAGTATATTCAGGGGACACTAGACTATGGGTTGCACTTGTATCCGTCATCTACATCCACGCTTGTCTCCTACACGGATGCTGATTGGGGTGGTTGTCCCGACACCAGACGGTCGACTTCTGGCTACTGTATGTTCCTTGGCAACAACTTGGTCTCCTGGTCAGCAAAACGCCAGGCAACTCTGTCACGCTCAAGTGCCGAGGTAGAATATCGAGGGGTAGCGAATGTGGTCTCCGAATCATGTTGGCTACATAATTTGCTTTTGGAGCTTCATTGTCCCATTCAGAAGGCAACCTTGGTATATTGCGATAACATTAGTGCCATCTACCTTTCAGGTAACCCCGTTCAACACCAACGCACCAAGCATATCGAAATGGACATTCACTTTGTCCGTGAAAAGGTTGCAAAGGGTCAAGTTCGCGTATTCCATGTTCCGTCTCGTTATCAAATTGCAGACATCTTTACAAAGGGTCTACCAGTGGTTCTCTTTGAAGATTTTAGGGACGATCTCGGCGTTCGAAAACCGCCCGCTATGATCGGGGGTGTGTTAAACAATTGCCCGGCCCATCACGGGAACAGATTCGAAAATCGGTGGAACAAAAAGCACGTCACGGCCCGACCCATCACGGGAACAGTTCCGAAAATCAGTGGAACAAATCTTGTATATTAAGGAAAGTATATTGTGTGTATATTGTAGTTTATTTGTTACCTAGATTAGGATATACACTTACCATAATTAGGATATACACTTACCATATTGTATAGTTAGAATTATGGTAGAAGAAGGTTTGTAACTTGTATATATATCTATTCAATCAATGAAAATAATCAAGGGGATTATTTCTTTCACTAATAAATTAGTGTTATATATTATCGTATTTTAGTTCTAGAAAAAGGGAGATCTTTATTTTTTTTTGAAAGTCTCGCCAAAAAATATTAATATTAAAGTGGTAAAGTGGAATTGCATCTATAATTTAATTAAAAAATCACAATAAGTTGTATTTGTAAATATTTTGAAAGTAGATGTAATTCTTTTATTTAACTTTTCTAGTTCTTGTATCGTGTGTAAGTTATTGTAATGATCTGTCGAGTTGTTTTGAGTGTTAGAATCCATTTTTTCTAAATGACACTTCCAGTAGGCTTAAAATGTGATTTATGACTTGTGTGGATGGCTGAAACGATTCGCGAGGCAATCAGATGAGTATCGAAGAGGAAAATAAAAAACTAGAGTTCTTGAGAAAAAAAGAAGTTGACCAAAGTCAACATTCGGGGTAAACAAACTCGAAATTGATATTTGAAAGCTCCTATAGGTTTGGATAGTGATTTATGAATTAGGTGGATGGTTTGTACGAGTCCTCGATGGATCGAGAGTTATCCAGACACTTGAATTGCATCTAGAAGAAATGAAGATTAAGAGTTGATCATGGTCAAATACGTGCCTAGACGACTTCATATTGGTATTTTGGAGGTTCCGATAAATTTGTATGATGATTTCGGACTTGTATGTATGTTCGGATCGGATCTGGGATTGCCCGGGAAGGAATCAGCACACTCTATCATAAATTGGCAATTTGAAGAGTCTAGAAGTTCATAAGTTTGACTTTTGTGTTTTAGTTCTCTGTATGGTGTTTCGAGTCCTTTGATAGATTCATATAGGTTATTTGGACTTGGGGACATAGTTATTAGGCAACCTAAGGGGCTCGAGTACAATTCAGACGATTCTTGTAGAAGTTGAAATTTTGAAAGTTAAGAAAGTTCAAGTTTTGGTTTGACGCTTGGTTCGTATTTGTGATGTTCCCATATGTGTTTTGAAAACTCGAGCAAGTTTGTGGAGAGTATACAAACTAGTTGGGATGATTGAGAGGGTTCTCAGGGGCCTTGAGTGAGTTTCATCGCATTTGGAGAAGAGTCGTCAGCTTTTGGGAAGCACTGCTGATTTCAAGGCCCATCTCACCGTTTGGTAGTGGTTGTGGCGTCCAAACCAGCAATATTTTGGCTAGGCATTTTGGGTCAACGCCCAATTCAGCGTCAAATGATGGCCAGGCTGTCCAAATCTTTTATATATATGGGCGAATTTTCAGCCCTTTTCAATTCATTTTCATCATTTTTGAGATTTAAGAGCTCGATTTTGTAAGGTCTTGACCTAGAAATTCGTCAATAATCTTGGAGTAAGTGATTCTTACCTATATCTATGGTTTATACATCATTTTATCTTTATATCTAACATCAAAACAAGAATTTGCACAAGTGCAAATTGAAAATTTTAGCCCTAGAGTTAAGAGAATGAAAAATTGACAATTTGGGATTAAAATTGTAGATGTAATTGGATAAAATACGAGATTCAATATTCATAGGCTATGGGTAATTCAATTACGGAATAAAATTCCAAATTCAACCTCGGGGACTCAGGGTAGCCGAATTATTTATATATTAATATGGGTGTCTACAAGCTTGTATACTTATGTAGGTTTCATATTTGAATAAACAGGGGTCGTTCGAAGGCGTCACAGAAGAGCAAGTTCATTTTGTGAGCTTTGGGACTTTGAACCTATGGCAAATTGAGACTTTCTAGACTCTATGTTTTTGTAAACTAATTAAATAATAAGGTAAGGGTAAAGAGGGTTCCCGCACTTGTGAGGTGATGAGCACTTGTGCGGGTACCAATGCCATGTTTTATGTTTTTATGTGATTGATTAGTAATGCAATCTTGTTATGAAGCATGCCTTAGTTTAAATTGAAAGATAGTTATCGTGATTAACTGATTATATGTGTAAACATCAGTCCGAATATTTGTTTCAACTTGCTTTGATGTAATTATCCGAATAAAGTATATGTCGTGTGTGCATCTGACATTTATGCTTTCAAATGATATCTGATGCATATTACACTTGATGATTCATATAGTTATGCCCGAGGAGAAATAGTTCCGAGTGGAGTGATATAAATTCAAGGAAAAATGATTTCGGGTGAGTATTGATTATGAGTTTGATAGTACATTGAGATCATCCATACTTGCACGTGGATATTTTCTGTTGAGATTAAGTATATGGACACCGCGAGTCTCCCATGAATCACGAGTCTCTATAAAAGAAGCGTGTTTATACCGATTAAATTGACTATTGCATTTCATTCATTATTTTATGATCTTATTGATGTTGTTGAGCTTAGTATTGAATTCTGCATTGGTTCGTGCTATCTATCCTAGTCGTTGAAGTAGAGATTTAACTGATTTGTGGAGTTACTCTCTCTTTTATTTGTTGAGTTTATATATTTGTATCTGCTGAGGATAATACCAGTTTAAGTGCAGAAGCAATGCATTTTTGAGGATCAAACCTCACCACTACTTTAGTTTAGGATCAGTTAATGATTCTTGCTGAGTACATGTTGTTTTCTGTACTCATACTACACTTGTTGCACCTTATTATGTGCAGAGTATGATTCATGTACTAATGAAGCATATGGAGCAATTGATTATAGAGGTTTCTAGTTGAAGCATTCAGGTTGAGCTTTTTAGCTAACCTGCAACACCGTACTCCACTCTCTCTTTATTTTGTTTTTGTCCTTTCATTTCAAGACAGTTGTATTGTGATTCATTCAGTTTTGTATTTGTATTTAGAAGCTCTTTTACTAATAAAATCAGGTTTGGGGATGTACCTTCGATTTTTGCATGCTTACGAGTATAAGACTTTGTTTATGACTTCGATATGATTCTCACTTTACTTTTCCGCATGTTAATTAAATAAATTTTTAAAATTGGTTTATGGTTTTCCTACCAGGTTAGGTGTAGGTATTATCGCGAATTATTTGATTTTGAGTCGTGACAATTTGGTATTAGAGTACTAGGTTCACCGATCTCATGGGCACAAGAGCAATGTCTAGTAGAGTCTTGAGGATTTGTACGAAGATGTCCGCATTTATCTTTGGAAGGCTATGAGACATTCAAGAAAATTCTATTCTTTCATTCCTTATCGTGCATATTTGATTCATCTTGAGTTCAAAATCACTTTATTTCACTATCACACAAGTGGTGAGGTCAAGATCATCCATGGTAGGAGAGAAGGAGCCTGCACCAGTAGCTAAGGCCGCCATATAGGTAGGGGGTGATGCATGGACAGAGATCGTACTATAATGCCCGCTAGAGGCCGAGTTCCAGCAGCTGCTCAAGGCTGTGCAAGGGCTGTATCTATTGATCTAGAGATTTTTTAGGATGATGGGCTGATTCCGACAGCTGAGGTTGGGCCAGCTCATGCGCCAAATGGTAAGTTGATATTTTACCAACTTATATCTTCTTAAGTCTTAGTTTTTTGTTGTGTTTGATTGAGAAAATAATGCATTTAATGTCGTTTACTTCTATTTTACATGTTTAATATAATTTAAAGGTGACAAGGAAGAAACCAAAGTGAAAACAAGGCACAAAAGAGCTAAATCAAAGAACAGGTAAAACTGGCAGTGAAATACTCTTCACGGTTGCTGCAAGGACTCACGCGATCGCAGAAGTCAATTGGTCAACTATTATGTGTGATCACGAATCTTCTTACGCGATTGCGACTCAGAGAAAAGTGACCTTCACGATCGTGAGGGTCTGGTCCACGATCTCGATAAAGGATTATGGGCAGACTTTTTGGAAGCTTTGAAATTTCACCTTTTCTTGATCCCAAATCATACAAAACAAAGCTAAGACCATTTTAGAACTTATATTTGGCAGAATACAAGTGTTTTTGAGCTAGGGTTCTTGCGCACACACTTGAGGATTGAAGATTTGAAGACTTTGATGAGATATTTCTAATCTTTTACTCATTTCTTCAATTGCTTTCTATGTATTGAATATCTGAGTCTATAGTATTTTGTTCAATTACTTGAATCTTGTTTGTGGAAATATTCATTTGAAAATTTGGATTAAATCTCTTGTTATGTTTATGTATTTGGCAAATTTTTATTCTTAATAAAGTGAGTTAATAATTTCTTTAATTATTTTTGTTCTTTAAGTTTCTTAAGGGATTAGCTAACTATAGGACTCACCCATTTATTTCGATTAAAACCCGAGAGAGGCAAATTGAGGTTTGAAAAGATTAATTAACAATAATTTGGGGGCGTTAACCTCATCAAATAGATCAAACTAGAGATAACGTGAACTACTTGTAGCCGTTTTTGGGTG
Source organism: Anisodus tanguticus (assembly GCA_034509755.1). Classification (NCBI taxonomy): domain Eukaryota; kingdom Viridiplantae; phylum Streptophyta; class Magnoliopsida; order Solanales; family Solanaceae; genus Anisodus; species Anisodus tanguticus. The sequence continues at coordinate 40,140,672 of CM067540.1, read as the reverse complement.
TTCTTAATGCTCATAATTTCTTTAAGAATATTCAATTAGGTAGTCTTGTTAGTCTCCGATAGAAGCTAATAAGAATCTTTATCCGAGGCTAATTAACTTAAACTCGCTCTTATTTGTAAAATCGTGAAATACATTGGATCGTTACATGAGAGTAATTTCCCTTGTATCCATGCTTATGGTCATTGATCATTTTGCTTGATATTTAGGATAGTGTATATTTCTGCATTAATTATAATTTCCTCAAAATCAAAATATTATTAAGTGTTTGGCTTAGCGTAGAAAGTGATAATTCCTTGAAGTGCCTTCAAGTTGAAGCAAGCTTGAGATAGGTGTTATTCTTATGGTTTGAGGTTAGATTTTCCCTTTCTTCTTGTATTTGAGCATATCTAAGTCATGCTTAGGTTGTTTAAATGAGAACTTACGAAACGGCGATTAAGAGTCGTATGAGTTATTGTATCATGTTGGAATGTTTTGAAGTAGTTCTTATGATGGGATATGGATGGAATTATGGAGAAGAACTTATAGGTGTGTTGTTGTTGAGGTATGTTTTGAAGGAAGTAAGGGGCATAGATGATTGTTAGTTGTAAATCGAACTTGCAGCCCGACGTGTTGTTACACTAGTTTCCCTTAGCTTGACGTTAGCGTTATAGTCATTTATTGTAGATTAAGGTATTGAGTGGACAAAGTTCATCGTGGTTGACGAGTGAGTCGATGAAAGGTATGTAATGGCTACCCACTTACTCTTTTCGGCATGAATATGCCGTAACGACAATTCTCTAAAGAAGAGCTTAAAGAGACTATTGTATCATTCCTATTCCGTTCATATAATAATTCAGATTTATATGCCTACTCATAATACCGTTCCATTGGTTATTGCTTCTTATATAAATGTACGGAGTCTTGGCATAAATTTAGATATGACTTGCTGAGGAAATTCGCCGAAAGTTAAAATAGTTCAAGAATGTCTCATAAGATGTTTTTTTTGTAAATAACGGTGTCAGATCTGTCCCACTTATAACTACGATTAAGTCCCCGGGTAATCCGATAAGGTATGCACATCTGCGGATAGCTTCGCACATGTGAGATCACCAAGGTAGTAAGGTGAATGCAGGTGCAGATTACAAGGGTCATTATGTCGCTCAAGTGGGAAAACTCTGCAGGGGTGTCCTCATAGAGATGAAAAATTATCCGCCGAAGCGGCCAACGTCCATAAGGCTAAAACATCATAAAGGCGTAATGTCTTCCGCTGAAGTGAAATTGCAGTAGTGGGACAATTTTCGCGGAGGCAGAATTGGCGTATCAGGCGAGAATAAGAAAAGAGGAAGAATTTAAAATGCCAAAACCCTTTTCACAACTTCCCCCACGAACCCAAAAACTCCCCAACTCCCCACTTAACACAAAACCCTACCCCACTTCCAAAACGTAAGGTTTTCTCACCCCTACACACACCTCACCCAATCTCGAAGAAGGAAATACCAAAACTCCCTTTGCAATTGGCGAAATCGGTAAGTTCTTTCTACTCCTCTTAAATTATTACAAGGTTGGGGTGTCAAGTGTGTTGGTATTACTCTTAGGGTCGAGTTAGGTAGATATTTTCAGATCTAAACTTGGTTTATACCTCATAAACTAGTTGGGTTGGGGTCTGAAAACTTGGGTATTATGGAGCATAATCTTCACAAATCACCTTAATACACATGCATGGTAGTCTTCTAGGGAATAATAGAGGTGGTTGGACAATATCCCAACACCAAAATTGAATAAAAATGGAGAATTCTCGAATGAGTTGGGGTTTAGGGATAAAGGTGTGATTTCCGCTCTTTGGGGAAAAAGACCACAGGGGCGGTTCCGCATCTGCGCGTCTAACCTCTAGCTAGGAAGTCTTGAATGCGTATACCATGTAGGTGAGAAAATCGTCCGTGACTAGCTATCCTTATTCTTCTTAGGTGTGTAAACCCTCATGGCTTATGGCTTTTGCAGAAGCAAAAGTATTTCGCAGAAGCGACCTCGCCTCTGCGGGGTTACTTTTGCAGAAGCTGGACCTATAGAATTTCAGCAAACCAGTAGCTTTGCAACTGGTTTTGCTGCACTCATTTTTCTGATTTTTCTTTTCCGATAGATGAGTAATGAATTGTAGAGATGGGTACAATGTCATACTAATTTTACTTTGATATTTTCAGGTGTTTGAATCATCAAAATGGAACATCATGAGGATGAAAATGTTGTACAAGGTCAAGAAGCTGATTATTATGATACACACCGGTTCATGCCCCGGATTGTGAACGGTTGTACTTTAGGGATTTTGTGAACAAGAAACTCTTCCCCAAGAGGGGTATTGACCTCAAATGAGTGCCAAAGCTTCTACCTGAATTCTATGAACGTCTTGAGGCCACTCGTTGGATTTGTTTTTCCCCCACCCCGTGCAATGAAAATGAATAGTGGGTGCACGAATTTTACGCTAACCTGAAACGGGTTGATTTTGCAAATCCAGAACTGATGATTAGGGGTAGGAGGGTGAGATTTGGAGCTGAGCAAATTAATGATCTTTACGGTTTGGAGAATCATCCCCATGAGTTGATGCATGCGAATGATACTTGTTCTAATGTCTGGATAGTGTCCCAGGCGTGTTGTATGGTGTCACGACCCCTTTTAGAAATCGTGGTGGCACCTACACTTTTTCTACCGATAGGAGAACCACTCCCTAATTAGCCAACACAAGAATAAATAAGAAATGCGGAATAACAAAATGCTTAATTAATTTATTTGATTATAATAGATAAGCAGAACTAAGTCTGAATAGAGCAATACAACCCCCCAAAATCTGGTCAACAATACAAGAGCAACTAACTGTCAAAATACATAAGCCAAAGGAAAGGAACATAGTCTAAAAGTCTGAAACATTTCTCTCGAAGAAAAATAAAAGATAGGGAAGAGATAGGAGCATCCAAGGGTATGCCGGAAGGTAGCATCCTCACCTGTATCACTCGAGACTGTCGGCTCAGACTCTGCCACGTAGTCCTAAACTGGTGGAAGGCGTTGTATCTGCATCAAAAAAAATTTACAGCAAGTGTAGCATGAGTACACAACATACCCCCGTAGGCATCATAGACCGACAATGACGGAAGATATGTAAATAGACATAAATATCATGTTGACACTCAAATAATCCTATACTAAATGGTTCAAGTAGTCATGTAAGCCACCCTCTACACATAATAGTTCACTGGATCACACAAGTCACTTTGTTCATATACTGGTTCATAAATCATGTAAGTCACCACAATTATAGAAGAGTTCAACAACCAATAATCCAAATATCAAGTGATCAAGTAACAACACCCTTTTATCATGAATCCATCCAAGTATAATCAATCATTCCAACCACTTACCAATCAATAGGTAAACAATGATATAATATGTGTATGATATCAATGCAATGCATATGCCAGGTACCTTTCATCTCCAGTAAATAGACGTTCAAATTCTATAAATTACACACGTATGGGAGACCCGTAAAGTCCATATACTCATCCGAAATTTCTCAACGGATCCCAGCTATTGGTTGTATAATAACCGTTGCAGGCGTGTAACCCGATTCCCCACGTATCATCATTATCTCAATGTTGCCAACAATTTTATAAGAATTCTTACCTTCCCGATCTCTTAGACCCACAATATTTTCATACCACTCTCATATCAATATCATCAGAACCATGAGTATATGACTGCAAATGACAATACAAAGCAAGAAATCAGGATGTAATGAGATGCAACCAAGTATAAGAGATGTATATCACATGCTTTCAGGAAATCAATCATGTAATACACGTAAAATTAGGATATCATATCAAAAGCAATTTGATGAATAAACACAACAATAGTAGATATGTCGACGAGCCCATATAATGGCGACAAGCCCAATCAACAACAGTCGAAATCAGCTTAAGGCTGATTCCTAAAATCACCCATCATCACAGTTCAACACCGGTACCCACCCAAGTGTTCATCAAAACCGTTAAACTGGGTCCCGCAAACACGCCCAATACCACTCAACATTTATAACTAATTATGTACTTCTATCGAAGTCTAATAAGAAGACACCATAGCCTATCTTAGAGCCGAGCATGAGCCATGGACAATCAACCCTCAGTGCTGGCCTTGCCCTGTCATAGTCTGACATGCATAGACTATACGTTAATATTAACCTAATACACAATACAAGGACTTAGTTCTTAAACATACCAAACGACACCTAAAACTAACCCCGGGCCCACAATGCCATAATTTGAACTTTATCACTCATATAGCATAATCATATACTAGATAATCATATCTTTAAATAGAAATCTAAGATCAATTGAATTCTTAATTGCAAGATTTAGAAAAGCCCCAATTTACAAACCATAGAATTTTCCCCAAATTGAAAAGGGTTTCCATTAGCAAATTAAACTCTACAACATGATCAACAACCATTAAACAACACTTATTTACAATATCAAGATCATCTAAGCAATATTACACCATCAAATCAAAGCTATAACTCTCTTATTCTATCACGAAAACTTAAGAACTTATTTTCCCATAAATAAAGTTTAGATTAGGATTTAAAGGACAACAATGATAAAAAAGGGATAAAATTATACCTTAGATGATGCACCAAATAGAACTCCTCAAGAAATCTCTCCCAAGTAGGCTCTAAAACTGAGATAAGATATTTTGAGAAAGTGATTCGACCTAGGGAATTTAAAAAACTGCCTGAAACAGTGATTCTACAGGCGCGATCTCGCTTTAGCGGAAAAAAGTTCGGTGAGGCGCAGTCACTTGACACCTCACCTTAACGCGTAAGTGGAAAACACTCCATTGAAGCGCAATCGCTTCTGGAAGAAAGCTACCGCAAGGACAGAAATCCCAACTTCACACAGGGACCGCATCTGCGAGTCAACCTCCGCAGAAGCGGCCACACAACTGCTGGTGCAAACACCAGACACCAGCAACTGAAAATCTACGTAATTCCTCCATCAACCACCCAAAATAATCTCGAGACCCCTTGGATACAAACCAAACATGCTACCCTAAGGTAATCGGTACTAAAAACTCGCCCGCAACCTCAGATTTCTCTTTTAACCGAGCTAAGATATACTTTTTTAAAGAATTTTCTAAAATAACCAAATATCACAAATTCACAAATAAATCCACAAAGTATACATGATTGCCTCAAGAAGTGAACCAATGACTCAACTAAGTCATAAATGAACCTCTAAATCTACCGAAAGTGACAGAACCCGAAAACGAACCCATACTTGTACACTGATGATCAGTTGCTTGATAGGCAGCATTCCAATGAACGTCGGTTATCATGTCATGCAGGAGTTTTATGAGTATCTAGTCCAAGATAGATTGAGCTTGATCTTTTCCTTTATGATTACAGAGATGTAAGCCCTATTGATCATTGGTTAGAAGCTGGCATACCCATCCACCATCTGAAAGTTACTAAACTAGGTAGTCCGGTGAGGCATAAGAAGAGAAAGATCAAGATGAGTGTGAGGGAGTCTTCTTCTCAGCAGGATAGACCTTTGGGTGTCATGGGTTCTCAGCTACGGAATATTCAGGAATTGGTGTCTCAGCTTCCCAAGGACCACGATGATATTGGTTTGATTAGGCTCACTCAAGATGAAATGGCTAGGCACATGGAGGCCCGGACGAAGCAAGCCTAGACTAATAAGAAATTTTCCTAGTCTGTAAGTGTATTGGAGGAGACCTACCACTCTATGGCTATGGTGCATGCTAACCTCCGTCAGGACTTTGATGAGGAGAAGAAGAAGAAGAATAAATCAGCTTACAAGCTCTTGGTAAAGATCTGGAGAAAGGTCAAGGCCATATTCAACTGAGGCAATCCAAATAAGAAGATTCCGGTCAAGGCTTCGGATGACAAGGAGAAGTAATCTTTCCTATCCATGGGCGATGATGTGGATTTTGAAAACTCCAGTGATGAGGATGAGGTTCAGAGTTCATCTCGTCGTTCTTGATCTCCTTCAATAGATCCCATTTAGCTCTCTTGATTCCTTAGACAATTTTTTGCTTGCTTCTGTGTTGTAATATTGGATGATGTTACTGTTTTCATTTCTTGCTTTGTCTTTTGGATTCAAATTTTATGCCCTCGCGGGCCCTTGATATGATAGATTGGTGCCCTCATTGAGCTTTTATGTTTATGCACGATTGTTGGTTTGAACAGATTTATTGAGAATTTTATATAGTGTTAGAACATGGAAATGAAGCTACTGGTTCTGCCTACTTGCTTCTCAGAGGCAGACCAGGTACGATTCCGCTTATGTGGAATATTTCACGCAGACGTGTCCACGCATCTGCAAATAATAACATGTAGAGGCGACCTCAGGATAAATAAGTTGATAATGCACTAGCAACCCACATTTCATAGGTGCGGCTCCGCAGATGCGGGGAATCTCTCGCAGAAGCAAGATACCTGAGACCAGAACATACATCTAAGTCTAAAGCTTCATGCAATATCCGAAATTCACTCGAGACCCTCTGAGCTTGATTTCAATGCACATTCCTCTCTTATAAAATTTCAAGAATAGATAACAATTGGAATCGATCAGATACCAATTTGTAAAAGTAACATGAAAGAATGAAAAAAGAGAAGATTTCCTAAATGTTTTATAGCCTCTCAAGGATGGGTACATACATCTTCATACCTATCCGCGAGACTCTACTAAACATTTCGTGAGACTGGTGAACCTAGAGCTCTGATACCAACTTGTCATGACCTAAATCATGGGTCATGATGGCCCCTACACTATCCCCCCGGTAGGCGAACCATCTCCAAAATCTTTTGACTATGTATTTAAACATTTCAGAAATAATAAAGAGAACTATAAAGATATAACAATTCTTCATTAACTAGTAATTATCAAATCCTTTACAATACATCTTTTCCCTAAACCTGGCCTGACTCGTACAAGGACTACTAAGAAGACAAATGAATAGAGAAATAAAATGGAACACTACCTTGGATTAAACTGTAGCTACTTCATTGCCGAGCGGGTGCCACAAACTCTTATGCCATAAAGTACTTCTGAAATGCTTATCGAATGGTCGTAGTTTAAACGTACATGTATACGTCATATGATATCACACATTCAATATTACATGAGAACCAATTCTAAAAGAGGAATCATCACTTGGCCCCTAACAACTCCGAACCCTTAACAGCGAAAATAATTTTAATTTAGGAAATCGTTACTCAAAGTCTAAATAGTAATAATTTTGAAGGTATCTTGGAATCCATCTACAATCAAGCTCTAATCTGATAAATTACTTGAAAATGGCTCATTTTTATGACATCCCTTATTTACCATAATCAACAAGTAGTAGTAAATAGAGATTACATCTCCAAAAATAGTTTTTCCTTAGTTTATACTCCATAACATTTAAAGCATACAATAAAGTTTCCATCTTGGTCACCCATTTCATCAAAACTCATTTTGGAAAATTTTAGTGAAAACCCTAAGATTCTACCCAACAACAAGCTAAAAGCTTGAAATAAGAAAACATTACCCATTAAATAACATAAAAGGGGAGGTCTAGGATTTAGCCCATGATAAATGATGAAATGACCCATACGAATAATGCCCAAACCAGTTCTTAGCTCCTAAATGGCACTTGCAAAATGGGGGTTTGGAATAGGGAAGATTGGTTTAATAAAAGAATCTATTTACAGTCCATGCCGCCCCTGCGAACCATCCTCTGCTAAAGCGGCCCTGCATTTGTGGAAGGATGTCCGCATGGGCGGTTTCATTAAACCCTATAAGATATCGCCATCTCAAAGAGACGACTGCGGGTGCAGCCTTACACCTGCGAAGAGGTTTCAGCTGAAGAGGATCTACCCAACCTCCCATTCTTCTGCATCTGCGGACTGGCCTATGTAGAAGTGGCTTTGCAGGTGAGGTACAATACTCTCCTTGGCGGTTTCTCCCTATTCCAACATACCAATCCCCAAGGACCCCGATATAGGCTCTAAATGCTTCCTAAATATAATTTGGTTAACCGAATTTACTTGCATTCCCGAATTTCTTCCATAACAATGTTAAAACTTGGTTAACCATTATTCGTTCCCAACTAAGCACACACAAAAATAGTTGAAGACTTACCCTATTCGATAACCTTGGAAGGCAAATATAAGACTCAATGCGCGGTACTTTGGCATATCAAAATTAATGATTTTCTTATGGACTCTAAACCATAAGCAAGGCCCAAAAGTTATTTTCCCTCATTTCAAACTTAGGAAGAATCTATCCTAATGATCATTCTCCAAGACTGCGGCAAAAATCATCTCAAGGTGCGTATCGTCCATCCATGACATTCCTTATGTTGGATTTAGATTTAAGAAATGGGATAATCAGTTGAAACATAGTGAGAACCCAAAAAGATTGCGATGCCTTTTCGTTATTGCCATGAACAGTACCTGATAGTATAAAAATAGTAGCTTTACCTAGTTTGATCCAGAATCTTTTTGACCAATTTCTTTAGCTTAAGTATTTTTTATACATTGTTTTAAGTGTCTACATGAGATTTTACAATGTTGGTTTATTTTGGGCATGAAATGGATCCGAAACACAATGAGATTGAGCAAGAACATGTTTCCAAAATAGAGGAAGAGACAGTCTTTGACCATACAGATTCTTATCTGCTACATGTAAGAAAATATGACGAACTCTTTTCCAAAACTAATGTCAAGGAAAGGGGAATACACATGGACAAACTTGAAAGTAAAATCAGGACTTTTATGAGTGGGCGGATGTGCTTTGCTCCTCGACCAATTGTGGCCAACCATACAGTGGTAAGGAAATTTTATGCAAATTCCTTGAGAACAAAGTATGTGAGCATAAAGTATACAACATTAAGACTCGTGTCATTTCATTTTCTAGGACCGCATGGACTAATATAAGAGGGGACATGTAAACATTTATAAAACTTGGCACGTAAGACTCTTTCTATAAGTCTGTAAAACATCATAAGTGTCACACCCCAACCTAAGTGAGACAGACAAACACCTAGTACCTTACTTACGCAAGCGACCTATCTTGTAAGACAAATAACTTACTATATTCAAAACATCTGCAAACAAAAAATCCCAAACATATATATATATATATATATATATATATATATATATATATATATATATATATATATATATATATATATATAGACATGGGCCTACGAGGCCTCAACTTGTACAAAACTTTACTGATATAACGTTACTGACCACATGCTTAAATACATCTACAAAAGCCTCTAAGAACATCTGACATCCATAACTTGGTTAGAATAGAGCCCCGACCTACCCATATAGCCTGTACCAATATATCACAAGTGTGCCTAGACTCGGCTACTCCATAAAGAAGTGGAGCTCACTAAACCTCTATTGATAAACTTGAGTGACCACAGAGAAAACTTGGACCTGCAACATGACATACAACGCCCTCGACAAAAGGGACATCAGTACTAAACAATGTACCGAGTATGTAAGGAAAATAAACATAACAACAAGTACTGAAACTTCAAATAAAAACAAGTAACAAGGTAACAACAAATGTAGAGAAACCTGTCACATACCTGTAAGCTGCATTCTACTGAGATTGCTACTAGCTTTTCAATATGAGGTGTCACAAAAGATTCAAGTTACATCTACAAGTATAACTAATCTATGTCTCGCAAATATGCTCTTCTAGAGCAATAAATAAGACTTAGAAGGCCAACAAATATGCCTCGATGGCCGTCAAATAAGCATGGATGGCTATCAAATGAGCCCTGAAGGCCATCAAATAAGCCCAAAGGACAGCAAATAAGCCGCAAGGGCCAGTGAGCTGTAACTGACACTCAACTAATTCCGTACTTACAACTAGCTTACAAATGATACAACTAGATGATCTGATTCTTTGAAGTTCAAGACAAATGTGTATGTAGCCAAATAGGGATCTAGCAGTCGCAAACGAGGTTAACTTAGATAATTGAAAAAATAGTAAGTATGTGAAACCGATTCCAACTACCACTCGTTGTTCACAAACTTTTACCTCTTAACGGTCAGCTAATGAATTGAATTAATTTCTAGGATCACACAAAGTAGTATAATATCTAATGAGGACTTAGCACTCTGGAGTGGAATCAATTCGATGAATTAAACATCAAACAAAGTATGTGGATGGAACGCTTATTACGACTTACCTCTTACGAACTCTTAGCTTAAATCATAGACTGCCAACTATTACACACATTCAAATGTTTGACTACTCTAGATGACTACACTAAATACTAGGACACCAAATGAAAGACTCAACGCT